>CAWUFW010000387.1:2842500-4177500 GCA_963921515.1 Calotriton arnoldi
TGAGAATAACGATGACATCCCTGGAAATCATTTCAGATGAACGTGGCCGATGTCATCACATAAAAATGCAAGGCATGAGCCTTATAGATCAAAGGACATGGCCACTCAGTTCCTAACACTGGTGACATCACTTTTGGTAACTTAGCCATTGCCGCACTGAAGGCTGGTTATGGTATTGAAAACTCCATACCTACTTCCAATATTGAATTCTCAGCCTCCGAGTGTGAATACTTACTAGTCTGCTGTTCTCTCTCTTCCACCTTCTCCGCCTCATCCCTCCTCAGCCATGGCCGCCCCATGCAGCTCAGGCTTCGGACGCTCTCCTGGACTGTCTCTTTTATGAGTACTAGTAGCCCCCCTTGCATCCTTGGAAACCTGGATACTAGTTGGACGCGTCTGACCTGCACCAAGGCCCGTCCTTGTTGGCTAACCTTGAAGCACTCGACTTCCACTACTGTGCCTCTGGGCCCACGCACTGCTCTGCCGCACTGTGGCGCCGTCCTCAGCAGGACTGTCAGGGGCAGGAAATCATCCCATTACCTGTCGCGAGCCCCACTTTCCCATGTTTTGTTACAACCTTCCCGTTGACCCCCACACTACCTGACCCCCAACAGGAGAATGTATTTCAGGCCATTGAAGACATTTGAGCCAGACTCCTTTCTGCCTGAACTTCCGGTTGCGCGGCCCAGTGTACCGAGGGCTGTCCAGAGGTTCCTCCTAAGCTGCCGGATGCCTTTGGCATGGTGTTACCCCATAAAGTCCCTGCACGGCCAGCAGCACTGCCATAAAACTGCAGAAAACGTAAACTATGATCTTAGAGAGGCAGTGGAGAAAAGCACGCAATGCCAACGAGTGGTACTGAGACAAACGGCACAGTATCTACATAGCAGTAGTCAAAAAAACAATAAGGCTCAAAACAAACCTCGAGTATCAAGAAGTGCCGCCACCCTAATACATGAATTCGCTCTATTAGATCCATGGCGAATCCAGCATCCCAGGGCACGCGAATATACTTATTTTTCGAAAAGATACAATTCTGCCTTGATAATTGATTTTTTTTAAATTTCACATTACTGGTAAAGGGGCAAGACTTATATCCTTGCAAACCCTTTTTCGGATCATTTGGTTCCGGTGATAGAAATTAAGGTCAATCCGGTTAGACATGAGCATCCTCGTTGGACTTTAGATAACTCTTTCAACTGAGTAAGAATGGGTCACGAACATGCGAATAAAAATCAGACTTTTTAGAAATAAACAAGGGGTCCGCTCCCTTTATCTTTGTTTGGGAAGCTTGCAAAGCTTATATTAGGGGGAGATAATATCACACAAGGCCAACATATCCAAAATAAGAAGGACTGCAACTTTGGCGCTACAGCCCAACTTAGATCAAGCAGTCCAGAGACACATAATCTAGTTTTCCCCAAGCACAAAAATAATTTGGAAAAAGCTTGAAGCGATTTAAAAGCCTTATACGTTTCTACTACCATTGTGAACCAAAATACATGCTTTCAGAAACTCTGAGGAAAGCGAATACGCTGGTAAGCTCCTCGCATGGTCTTTAAAAAAGAGAACTAATAAAGCAACAATTAAAACTATCTTCGATGAAAGTAGTAGATCAAACGGCTAATATTGGAGCGGTTTTTCTCTCTCTATAAGAAAATATATTCATCCTTATCTTCGACCTCTTCTTCCTCCATAGATGAATTTCTTAATCCTATAGAACTACCCAAACAACGATTCTCAGCAAGCTTTTATAGTGCCCCCAATTACAATTGAAGAAGTTCAGAGGTCATCAAGGGGTCCCTTAATGGGAAAGCATGAGGCAGCGATGGCTTTCCAGCCGAATTTTATAAGGTTTTTTTGCCCCAATTAACTGAAATTGTAGTCGAGCTATTTAACGCGATATTAGAAGGAAGTCATCTCCCCAAATCTTTCTCCGAGGCAGTTAAAATAAGCTTCATCAAAAGAGGCAAACCACCCGATAATCCGGGCTCTTATCGCCCAATCGGCCTACTAAATGCTGACTACAAATTGTTTGCCAAAATCATGGCACTAAGAATAACTACTTCTGCCCAATTACTGGTTCATAGAGATCAGTCAGGTTTTCTGCCTGGGAGAAGGATGGCAAGCAATACTAACTTTCTAGTCCAGGCAATCGATTATTACATAGATAAAAACGTAGAAGCTACTATAAACATGATAGACGATGAAAAAGCTTTTGAATTAGTTCCCTGGGAGATTCTGTTTGCAATTCTAACAAAATTTAATTTTCCTTTACAACTTGTTAATTTATTAAATAACCTTTACCACAATGCCGAAGCAAAGATCATAATAAATTCCCAAACCGTTGGATCACTACAAATCAAATGAGGTACTCGGCAAGGGTGCCCAATGTCACCAGTGCTTTTTGCGCTATTTCTAGAACCTCTAGCATCTCTATTACGACAGGATCCACAAATTAGAGCACCCGTGCCGGGCGCTCCAAACGTTTTGCAGATGACATAATTCTATATTTGTCTGCTGAGCAACATAATATTTTGAATGTCTTTAAAAAAAATCAAATTGTTTTTGGACTTGGTGGGATATAAGATTAATCAATCTAAATCTGAAATTTTGCTTTTCAATTGCTCTGACCAGGTCCTTCCGTTAGATATGCGTAATCAGGTTTGTTTTACCGGTGCAATTAGATATTTAGGGATATGTGTGTCACAGGATCCTTCTCAGCTATGCCAGCTCAATTATGAAAGTACGCTTACGAAGGCTAGAAGTCTTTTAAAGCAGTGGCAGACCTTACCACTTTTGCTGATAGGGAGAATTGCTGTTGTTAAAATGATGATTCTGCTTTATTTCTTTGTATTTTTTCAAATCTATTGATTAAAGTCCCCTCAAAATTTTTCAACAAGGTAGACCAAACGCTTCGGTATTTTGTTTGGTCTGGTAGGAAACCTCGCACAAAACTAGAGACTCTACAAATACCAATTGCAGGCGGTGGACTCGCACTCCCTCACTTTAAAAAGCATTATCAAGCAGCTTTTTTCGATTGGTGCACAAGGTCACTTACTAGATGTGATCTAGGTAGCAATTTTTATTTGAAGCAAATGCTCTTGGAATCCGGTTCCCACCTTGTTCCTTTTATTAAAATTCCGAGGCTCCCAAAGCGCAGTAGATACAAGACACTCCAAATCATTTTTCAATTGAAGCAGGAATATCAGTTTATCGCTTTCCACCCAGAAATGCTAATTTCCCACAGTAGGGGGATAGGTCTCAAAAAAACATAACCACTTGGGAAAGATTGGGAGTACTCCGTTTTAGGGATTTCCTTGTAGGAGATCAAATGAAATCCTAGAATCAAATTAAGCAGTCCAATCCAGGACTTCCATCTTCACTAATCTTTTCTTTTTTTCAAATCAGGAACTTTTTAAGTAGTTCACAAGTATCCCCAGATCCTCAAGCAAATCTGATTAGTTTTAATTACTATGTGAAAGAGAGCCGAGGGACAGGCAATTGGTACAAAGTCTTAGCCAACTTCAGGCTAAAACTGTGCCGCAAGTTCTACATAAGATCCAAAATTCTACTGGTTGTAGGCTGGATATGCAAACTTGGAGAGCTTATAACATCTGGGCGCAGAAAGCCATAAGGGGCGCTAATTTTAAACGTATGGCTTTTCTCTCCAAATGGCAACTCTATTATACTCCATCTCGACTGTCCAAAATTTACCACTCTATTTCGGGAGCATATTTCAGATGTAATCATCCTATTGGGCACTGGTTTGATATTTGCTTTGCATGTCCGGCTTTGATTAAATTTTGGAACCAAATGCATCAGTGGCTTAGCAACAAGTTCGAAATAGATTTAGTGCCCGAACCAAGTACGGCTCTTTTTGGAATGACCAATACACTTGGTCTATCTATACAACAACAGTATGTTTTTATTGCATCACTTGTTGCTAGATCAATTATCTTGCAAAGATGGAAGGAGGCCGAGCCCCCAACATTCTCGCAATGGCTACTTAAGATGTCCCGAGTCGAGGTGAAAGAAAAGCTATATTCTCCGAGTAGGAGCCTTAAGTAAATTTTTAAAAATATGGGGTAGGAATTAGGTTTATGCTTGCTCATATCCACGGGAAGGAAGCTTTCATATACCCAAATATAGATTTTGAATTTGTTAACTGATGAGTTTTTATCATGTATATTAATGATAATTCTATCCTGATGAATTGTCTGCTTTTACTAACTGCAAAATAAAAAATTTTAAAAAGTGTTTTTAAAAAGTTTGAGTGTTAAATATATATACCTAGGTGTATATAGTGAATCAGTGGGTGTATGAGTGACTGTTTGCATGACTGAGTGGGTGCGTGACTGACTATATAAGTGAGTGATTCGGTGTCTCAGTGAATGTATGGATGAGTGACTGGTTGTGTGAATGTATCAGTCAGTTGATGTCTAAGTCGGTGTATGAGTGTGTTAGTGGGTATGTGAATGGCTATATGATTGATTGGTTGACTCTCTCTATGGTTGTCTGGGTGTCTGTGTGGGTCTGCCTGTATGGATGGGTGAGTCAGTGCCTGTATGGGGTAGTGAGTGCATGTGTGAGAAGCTGTATGGGTGAGTGAGTGTGTGTATGGCTGTTGGTGATGGGTCAGTAACTGTGTATGTGAAAGGCAGTATAGGTGAGTGTCTGGGTATATGAGTGACTATGCGTGAGTGAGTGAATGTGAGAGTGGCTATATGGATGAGTACATGCTTCTGTCAGTGACTGTATAGGTGAATGAGTATGTGCTACTATTTCTATGAGCAAGTAAGTGGATGTGTATGTAACTGTTTGGGTTAGTGCATACCTGTATGATTGACAGTATGGGTGAGTCTGTAGGTGTGTGAGTAGTCCTATGGGTGACTCCCTCAGTGTGTGAGTGCTGGTATGGGTATGAGTGGATATGTCAATGGCTGTATTGGTGACTGAGTGGGTGTATGAGAGGCAGTATGGGCGAGCAAGTGGATGTGTGTAGATCTTTGAATTAGTGAGTGGCTGTGTAAGTACTGGTATGGCTCTGTCAATGGGTTTGTGAGTGGCTGTGTGGGAGTGGCAGTGGGTGTTTAAAAGATTCTATAGCGGTGTGATTGGTTGCGTCAGATGATGTGGATGAGGCAGTCACTGATGTCATGAGTGCTGTCATTTGAGATGTCATCAGTGATGTCACGGACCATGTCATCAGTGATGTAATATGTGAGGTCATAAGCCGTGCATTTCGGGGGCGCAAGTTATAGTAAACTCAGCTAACTATAACGGCTGAATTTCTCTGGTTTTGTACGAGTGAAATATCAGCCTAACTATAACGTCCCTGTAATCTCTTTTTTTTTTTTTTTTGTGAGTTTCTAAGGGTTTTTAACTAGCAGTCACGTTTCAGAGTGGTGTAGAAAGGGGGCTTGGCCTCCGACCAGCTCTCAGGAATTCCGCCACGTAGGACTCACAGGAGGTACCAGGAGGGCTTCTTGGCCCCCAACGTCCCTCAGGAGTAAAGTGGACTTCATCCCCCAACCAGTAGTGCGCTAGGAGGCGCGTTTGCAGAGTGGTTGAGAAAAAGGGACGTGGTCTGCGAAGACCTCTTAGCAATCCCAATGTGTGGGACTTACTGGAGGTAACAGGAAGGGTAGTTGGTCCCCAAGGATGTCCTTGGGGGGCCAACTACCCCTCCTATTACCTCCAGTAAGTCTCATACAGCAGGATTGCTGAGTTCTGATAGAAGGCCACGCCCCCTTTCTCCACCACTCTGTTAACGCGCATCCTGGCACGCTCTTGGTTGGGGAATGAAGTCCCCTTCGCTGCTGAGGGCCCTTAGGGGCCAACTACCCTACCTGTTACTTCCAGTATGTCCCACACAGTGGGATTGCTGAGAGGTTGTCTGAGGCCACGCCCCCTTTCCCCGCCACTCTGCAAAAGCACCTCCTGAAACAGCTGCTTCAGGGAGGAGGCAGAGAGACTGAGCTCATCCATTACCACTGACATCAATGCTCACTGCTCCGACTCCTCACTTAAAATGATCACAATGGCCTGCACCTCAAGAACCTGGATCGGGCTTGCTAGGTGCATGGGCAAGAAGCTGCTATATTTCCCTCTGCTCCCCCTCTAACATCATTCGCTCCTTCCCGTCACATGATTCAAAAGCGATTGTTCAACCCCATGCACAGGTCCTTGACACCTGGGGTGATTTAAATCATAATAAACAATTCAAGTCCCTTCCTGACTTATTGGGGAGTCAGCCACACACCTCACTTGATGTCTTTTTGTATCACAGATTGAGGGGGTTTGTCTGGGCTGTTGTCCCGAACTTTTCGCAGGAGCCCCCCACCCAGTCACCCTGTAAAAGCTCCCATCAGCTCCAATCACTACTTGATTTCTATATTGTACGCAACAGCATTAGACGAAACCATTCTGGATCACCTTCCACCAAAACGTGGATGGGAAGAGGAGCTGGGCCTTGATAGATCAGACAAAATGTGGCATTTCTGCTGTTGGCAAGCTAATATATCAGCCGGATACGTATTATACATTAAAAAAATTCTACACAGGGCTTACTACACACCCCAAACCCTCTTCAAATCCGGGCTGCGTCAGGACTCCAGATGCGAACAATGTGGGCAGGAGGAGGCAGGTTTTCTGCATTTCTCATGGTCGTTTACCAGTGTCAGCGAGTACTTGTGGTAGGTCCTTGCGGCCCTCTCTGAGAGGGTAGAACAGGATATAGCACATGAGCCCAGGATGGCACTGTTGGGACGGTGTGGCATGTGTCCACTTCCTCCCGCTGCTACACAGCCTTGGCCCTCCTGCAGGCGAAGCGCTTGGTGACCTGCTACTGGGGTTGGGGCAGGTCACCTAAATATAAGTAGTGGCTCACTTCTTTGATTTATTGTAGTGAATAACTGGATCTCTACAAAGAGCTGCTGCCGCCCACTGCTCGGCCCAAAGACATTTAGAATACAATTTAGAAAGACCCAACCTGCCTGGATACGGATAATAGAGTGCTAACCAAGTCACTGGTACATTAAAACATCGCTATACAAACAGAGAAAATCCCCCAAGCGAATGAGAAACCGGGAATAGAGAAAATATATATGATTTTTATTTTCAATGTTTTATCAAAATTCATAGAGGTGACATATAGCATAATATCATTCCAACATACATAAATATATATACCCAGTCCCACATTCACACATTCAATACACACTAACAACCACAGTTCCAAATAGACTCATACACTCTCCACACTCAAGAGAAATTCAACATTTGTGATAGTCAAAAATCAAATTGATTAACATTCATGATATAAAATACATAGTAAGCATCAAATGGTCCATAATCATTCAAGTGTCTTCTTATAAGCGAAGGTGGAAGCAAACGGAGGCACAAGGTTGTCCAGCGCCAACGCGCGTTTCGTTGTCTAACCCGATATGGGTCACACCTTCATCAGGACGGTCAGATCAAATGTGGGACACAGGAATAGATGCGCCTACGAGGACAATGGAATGAAGTAAACAAAGAGTATCATATATCATAAGTCATATCAACATATCTCAAAGAGGGTACAATTCCCAACTATGCAATATATGAGAGGGAGGATTAAACGTTTGCAGTGTAATGATGGAGATCATTTAGAATAGATTCAACTCGTTTTAATTGAAGGACAGTGCGCACAGCAGAGATAGGCAGCAATTGACAGAATAAAATAGGGAAACTTCAAGAAATCCCAATAATGAGACTTGTGAGTTAATGAAAAGTTCACCCGAGATTCCCATAGTGAAAAAAAGCTGAATATGTTGGTGATAGTTGATTCAAAAACATATATAGTACAATACAATTACAAAGTATACCTGAGTTTGGAGCATCTAGGCAAGCCACCAGCAGTAAGAGTGGGTTGAGAAGAGGCCCAACAATAGGGTCTGGGGGAATAAATAATAATGTATATAAACATAAAAGGAGGGTAGTCTCAGGAATATGTAGACCAATCCAGAGATCTAAAAAAAAAAATGGTGTTCTGCTTACCTAAAGACATTTGGAGCCCACTTCAGGGCTACCTGCAAGCACTTGATGCTGGCGGTAACGTTGCAGGGGGGGGGAGTAATTGAGCAGGTTCAATCTGACTGAACTGGAGATGGTCTGCCCTGTGTCGTCTCTCACCGGCAGTGGAACACCAAGAGGGACACACGGGCCCGATCCCACGCTACCCGCAGGATTTAGAGACTTATGATTGGTGTACTACTTGATGGCTTCATGCACTACCTCGCAAAGGGGAGTGCCCTTCTCAATCATATCTGCATGCTGTACTTCTTCCATTTTTTATTTGTAACTTGAATACTTAATAAAATAATTTAAATAAAAACTAAATAAAAAAAAGTCTAGCTCGCTATACTCTAAAATGAGGTGGCCACACTAGGGTTTGCAAAGGCTACAAAAAAGTTGACTTGACCTGTAAAAAGATTTAAGTTTATCAACGTAATACAGCGGTTCTTAACTGTGGTCCGGGGACTCCTGGGGGTCCACAAAGCCCTACTCAGGGCATCTGCGCCTGCTTAGAAAATTAAATATTGACAGAATAATAAAGTGTATATAACTAAATAACTAAAAATGTAAATCTAAAAATTGAACATTTTATAACGTTCCGGAAATGTGAAGCAATTTGAAATTGGAGGCTAAAGTTAACATCCTGAGATTGATTTGTGGGAGCAGTGCAATTGCATCAAGCCGAATATCATATGGATGATGAGTGGCCTCATTTAAATTTAGTAACCCTCCAACTTTTTCATTAAATTATATTTCTTTCCGAATTAAATAAAATATTTCATCATTCGTGTATTTGATTGATGAATGCGGATTCTGATGATTCAGTGGGGGTCCCTGGAATATAGGAATTATTAAGTGGGGAGTCCACAGAAGTCAAAAGATTAAGAACCGCTAATGTAATACAGAAGTGTCCTGTTAAAATCTAGGGTGAAAAAGGCCTTTTCTGCAACAGACTAAATGGGCAACTCAGTGGCTTGGATCATGTGGAAAGGTGAGACAACCTTCGACAGAAACTTAGAATTGATTAGATGAGCTACCCTTTCCCTGTGAACCTGAACAAATGGTTCTTGTACTGAAAGAGATTGGAACTGACTACCAAGTCTATAGGATAAGTTACTTAGCTGTAATTCTGGTTCTCTTCCAGGGAAATCCTCATCAGTCATAAGCTTTGAATATTCCCGCCCATGTGCAGGGACCCCGGCGCACATTTTAAAATAAATATACATATATGCACATATACATACACACACACGTATGTGTGTATATATACACATGTATATACACACACATATATACACAGTTATGTGTATATATATACATATACATGGCAGGCAGCAGTGAGAAATAAAATAATACCTTCATCGCCACCACAAGAGGAGTTCGCCTGTTCCTTCTCGCCATCCTGGAGGTTTAGGAACGCTTGATATCTACATATATATATATATATATATATCTCCTACTGGCAGTCACCAGTAGGTAGTTCTAGTTAGGACCTAGTTTCGGCGCCGTTTGACAAATCTTAGCAAAGTTCTCAAAACTAATGGGCCACTCATTTCAGCTGCTGTGTTGAAAATTTCAGAGTGATCCGTCAGAAGGGGGGGGGTAAGAAAACGCTTTTTCTCCATGTTAATTTCTATAGGAAACTTTAAACACGGCTACAGCCCAAAGTGCTGAACGGAATTGCACCAAATTTGGCAAAAAGGTAGCTCTTGGTCCAGAAAGCGTTCTTTTTGTTAAATGGTGTAAAACCGTTCAGTAGTTCCTGAGACATTTAAAGATTTCTCAGACATACAACTGTGGCCGAGGTGGATCCGCGAACCCTCCCGATCTCGTGCCTGAGATCTGATTGGCTGCCAACACTTCAAACCAGGAAGTGTTGGCAGACATCTTGTGACTCGGTTGAACCGAGTTACAAGCAAAAACGTGAAAAAAAGAAAAGGGGGCAGGGTAAAAACACCCTGACCCCCCCTGGGCCTGTTCAGAGGGTCCCACAGGGGACCCAGGGCCAACAAAAGCATTTTTTTTTTTTCGTGGTGGCTTTGCGAACCTGGCAGAAAATAAAAAAAATAAAAACTTTAGGCCCCTGGGTGGGCCAGGTCCCAGGGGCAATAATAAATAGAGATGCGGGGACCCTCGTGGCTTGCTGGGACCGCGACCTCCCCGGGGCTAGTTTTTTTAAATGAGGGGGGGCCACGCGGCTCCCTTCGCAGCCCCGGGGCCCGCCACCTCCTTGGGGCTTTTTCAAAGATGGGAGGGGGTCTGTGCGGTCCCCGTCCTGGAGCTGTAAATGGACCTCGGGACCGCCACCCCCCAGTGCCAGCTCCAGCAATGTCCCGGGGTGCCCACCTCCGGTACATTGCAGTTTGATATGGGATGGTGGGAGCAGTGCTCCCGCCATACCATAGCAAACGAGTGTGCTCGCTTTGACCAAGCGAGAGCACTTTGCTCTCGCTTGGTCAAAGCGAGCACATTTTGCTTTTTACCCCCAGGGAGCTGCATCTTAGTAGCTCCCTGGGGGTAAAAAGCAATGCTGACTCTCCCGCAGGCTTTGTGCACCCCAACTTATTATGCAAAGGCCAACTGGACAATCCCCATACACACTGAGCCCCACTCCACATGTAAAAAGGGTGCTTCTTTGGATTTTCTGGGTAGCATTCCTTTAACTGATATCGGTAAGGCTTCCACTTGGTCAACCCCATGCACAATTAACCAAGCACTACTGCATGGATAGTCTAGTCTGCCAACAGACTAAAGTTGCGAAAGCTGTCCTAAAAACAGTGTTCCAAACACCTGCATCATCTGCCTTCTAGTCACCATTATCGGGAAAAACTGCTTTACAGTCTATGCAGAGCATATTTTTTTACAGCCACAAATGCTACAATTGGAAAATGTTACCCTTAAACCATCTGTTCGTAGCGTGTAGTGCTGTAGATTCACATGCGCCCTCCATTGAAGCCAGTGATGCTCTCAAATGTTTTTCCTTTTACAATGCCCAGCACAATCAGTTTTCGACACTCCTCTACGCTTAAGCTACTCACTCCTTGAGCAGAAAAAAATAGTACCTGTGTCCTGGTGCATTGTGGACCAAGGGTGGAATCACAACAGGCCTTGTAAGTCAAGCATCTTTAAAAAAAAAAAATTATAAACGTCTGAGCCAAGCACTAGATAGCTAGAGCATGAAAATGAAAAATGTCTTAGCTGTTGTAACGGAAGAATTTCCATTCTATTGAGGACGCGGAGGCGAGGATTATGCTGTACTTTCTTCATTTGTTATACAGCAGCCATGTAAAGAAACAACAAAGACTACATTTCCCATAAACCCTGGGGGAAAAGTCAACAGTTCAACATTAAATCAGTGTCCAGTCAACAGTGTCCAGGACCCCTTAATAGTCCTTCGTTCCTTTTGCTATGCCTCTTCTTTCTTCCTGCGACCGAAATCAGGTTATGTCATCTTCAGTCCTGCATAGATCCATCAGATCCTGAATGAAAATTAACATATGTGAATAAAAAATCCTAAAACTGTCACTTCATAACAGGTTGGACGAAATCTTTAAATAAACATCAGCTCTTTATAGATCAATCACATATGACCATATGGTACCATCTTGAAAGCACAATTATACCCACCTTTACGAAGACTGTCTTATCCCAGGTTGGGCGTAACTACATGCGCTAACGGGTGGGTTAATCTGAAAGAGACAGTTAGTTGTAGATTCCTAACCTTAAAATTTCCCCCAGGTGTCAGTCTGGATCCGGAGATTTTTCTTTAGCAGTACCCCTGCGTGTTGGTAGGTGGCATCGGCCGACTCCGCATCAGTCGTCATGGTCTCCGGGGTGACTTTGCGGTGCCTACTTAGACGCTGCCCCTGCGTGCTGACGTCAGTTCCTTCATTTCCGCGCCAGCCTAGCGCAGATCCGGAGAGAGCTACCCATAAGCTGTTTTTTGGCTAACCTTTTTGCGAATTTTGTCAGCATCTTTTTCCAGTCTTGAACCCCTGGTGCGCGAGGGATGTCCCAATGTCGGACCGGTTTCAAGCCTTGCGCGTCCTGTCACAAGATGTCGGTGACGGACCTGCACCTCGTGTGCTTGTTGTGTCTGGAGCGCGACCACGATCCGAAGTCGTGCTCTGACAAAGTCCAGAAGACTTAGCGGGAGCGGTCCCGAAAGTTGTTGGAGGACCGGCGGTCAGCTCCGCTTCGTTTCCTGTCTCGTTCGAGAGGAAGGTCTTGAGACCGTTCGTTGAGCCCCCACTCCTTGTCGCACTCTAAATCGCCGAGGTCTTCGGGTAAGTCGAAACACAAGAAGAAGGCGAAGAAGCACAAGCGCTCTTCACCTGCTCCCCGTCGGTCGGCTGATGTGACCCGGGACTCGGAGCGTCGTCGCTCAAAGGATCCATCTCCGGCACCTATTTCAGGGACAACTCTGCGCCTCACACCCTTTCCGGGAGACGGGGCGTCCCCTGCCCAACTTAAGCAATTCTATAAGGCCTTACACCTGGTCTTTGGCCAGCCCGACTCCGCCGGCGTGCCTTAGGGCCCCACGGAGCGGGTCAGGGGTCCAGGACCTTCGATGCCAGCGGCTCCGGCGCCGGGTGGCCCCCGCGAATGCCGGCCTGAATCCGGATCAACGCCAGTCGATCTTACTCAACCTTCCCCGGCGCCGATCCAGCCGATGACGCCCCCGACGTCGACCGTGCCCCTGGACGACGCCGTCCCCATCCTCATCCCCGAGTTGGAGCCGGACCGACATCGGAACTGACGCCGGAGGGTACTTTTGTTCCCCTGTTCATCCCTAGTGTTCCCTACCGACCAGAGGGTGGTGATGAGGACTGGGAGGGGTCGCTCGACCCTTTAACTGACCAGCTTAGTGAACCAGACTGGCGAGAGGACCTGGGTGATGCCAGTGGTCTAGACACATCTCCAGACACTGGTTTGCTTTCTCTCTCTACCCTGGTTACAGAGGAGGGGGTGCCTATGCTGTGGTGGTGAGCAGGGAAGCCGAGGTCTTGGGCCTTGAGCTCCCTTCGATGGCAGTCAGGACTAACCTCCTGACAGAAGTGCTTCAGCCTGCGGCTTCCTCTTTGAACCCCTATTGCCATTCAATGAGGCCCTCACTGATGTCCTCCTGGGCACTTGGTCCAAGCCCAGCACAGGGGCTCCTGTGGAGAGGACAATTGCCAGCCGCCGCCCTGCACCGGGCGACCCAGTGTTTTTGACCCAACACCCTTCCCCTGAGAGCTTGGTGGTACAAGCCTCTTCTTCTAAGGGCGCATTCCCTTCTGTTCCTCCAGATTGGGAATCCAAGAAGCTGGATTATCTTGGTAAGCGTATGTTCTCTTCCTCCAGCTTGGCACTGCGATCGGTGAATACTGCGTGCCTCTTGGGCTGCCACTCCCATACCATCTGGGCTACGGTCACGCAGGTGCTGCCTCAGTGCCCGGAGGAGGCCTGGGCCTTTATCTCCCAGGCAGTTGCCGATGGGAGAGATGTGTTAAATACTCTACCCGTTTGTCTAGTGCTCTGACATTCGAGACCCTTCGACATGGATCAAGCATAACAGAGTAGCCAATTTGGCCAGTATCTCCTTCCTTGAAAGATACTTATTGAAGTTTTCAGCGTTACCTGCAATCCTCCATGCCCTAAGAGGTAGAGACCCCTCCAACACCAAATGATGGTGATTCCCCTCTGAATCCCGGAGGAGATCCGGGTAGAGGGATTGGGAAATCCCAACAAAGTTCCAGTAGAACCAGATACCAGACTTGCGATCTCCAAATCGGGGTCACTAACACATATCCGCCCATTGTCTCCGTACCTGAGCCGAGAGGTGCATTATTATCACGAACGGAGGAAAAGCATACCCCTGCTCCGGATGCCAGTCCTGAAGAAAAGCATCCATGGCTACCGCCTCAGGGTCCAGCCACCAATGAAGTACCTGGGTAGTTGATGTTCCTGCGTGATGCAAAGAGGTCCACCCAGACAGACTGGTGCAACTGCCAAAGACTCGTGTCGGGAATGCCATTCAGCTACTTCGTTGGCTATTCCTGGGAGGTGTTCCGCCATCACAGAGACCTGATTCACGAAGCAGTAATCCCAGAAATTTCTGGCCAGGTCCGCCGTTAGGGTCTTGGATCGAGTACCCCCTAGATGATTTATATAGTGCACCCGCCGCTATGTTTTACACAAGCTAAAAACAATAGAGAAATGGCCAAGAGACCGGAGGCACTTACCTCGGCTGCAGGAGCAGCAAAGAAAGAGGAGCGGCAAAATGAATGAAGGACTATTGAGGGGTTCTGGACACTGTTGATTGGACACTGATTTAATGTTGACTTTTTCCCAGGGTTTATGGGAAATGAATTCTTGTTTGTTTCTTTACATGGCTGCTGTATAATAAAAAGTGAAGAAAGTACAGCATAATCCTCGCCTCCGGTCCTGACATAGAATCTACAACACCACACAATGTGGACAAGTGAGTACAGGGTAAGTAATATTTTTCATTGTTTTAACTCCGCAACAAATATCGTGGAGTGTCCTTTTGTACGGATATGCCCAATAAAGTGCTAACACATTTTGTCTATATTTTGAGGGCAAGCTAACTCAGCCTTTAGAGCAAAGAAATGGAAACAGTTGATTATTCATGGGGAGGCCTTTTTGAATAACTTAAGGACCAGAAGGCATTTATTATAAAGTCTTCCTTCAGTTGATATTGACCCCGTTAATTACTTAGACAAAATAATGGCCTAATTCAATAATGCTATGACTTAATAAGCGGCTTGACCCAGTTCCTTGTAACAGATGAAAAAAGAGTCAGCTGGCAGACGGATTTAAAAGGTTTTTTTTGCTACTGAGCCTGATGGCGAAAAATAGAATTGAAAGTAACTTTTTGATTTCGGTCAACACTCGGTAAACGTTTCTATAGCTGATTGATTTATGTAGTGCAGGCAGGTGACTTGCACCGTACATTGCGTTACACACCCTTTGGGAATCCATAGCATGCTGTTTGAGTTGAAGTGCCTTCATTGGTGTTTCATGCGCACAATTCTATTGATGTGATCTTTACAGCAACACCTTGAACAATGCCTAACCTCTGAATAAACGTTATGCCTTAGACTTTACATTAATTTTCCAATTCCTGGATTGAATTTTCCTGCTAGAGTACATTTTTGCCTAATCCTTTTTAGATGTTAGAGCTACCATTCACTAATGACCTTTCTTATCAGGCACATAACGTAAAGTGGTCGCTTATGAAGAACAGAATATGTAATACTTTTGCACGTGCTCTAGTCTGCATAGGGCCTTCTCGAGCATTTCAGCAAAGAAGTGGCGTAATGGAAAATGATGGGGGCCCCCATGCAGAATGTGAAGTGACCTCTAGTCGCCCATAACTCACAGATATCCATTGTCCTTGAGCTGAATGTGAGCCTCGTGACGGGTTGAGCCGCCTCCCCCCCGTGTTACACCTCTGAAGCTAAGTTCTTTTGGTTTCTCCCTAGATCTGCCTCTCAAGTTAACTCCTTTTTATTACTCCCTTGGTTGAGATTTATAGAATTACAATGTACTTTATAAGCACTCTGTGTCTTGTGATTATTGCAGAACGGTCTGTGCAGCAATTGCTCTGTAGCCTGCAGGGTTCCAATCTGCCGTCCTGTTAATTCCTACTTTGCTACGTATAAAGAGCCCTTCCCAAGGGAACACTTGTCATTAATGTTTCAGTGTTGCTAGGCAGCAGAAGGTATACACCGCAGTTCTTTTTCCCCTGTTTTGAGGAGTCCTTTCAGCCTTGGGGATTTGGCGCTGTAAGGGCATTTCGCAATCTCCATTTTCAGGCCTGAGCTCATGCATGCACCTGTCCTACCTCAGGCCTGCTCCATCCTGCATCCTTTTCAGTCTATTTTCTGGCTCGATGTAAAGTTTAGATCGCATGGGCCTGCTCTGCTTTCATCTCCACATGAAGGACTGAACTGTAAGAACATCACCCACGAAGTGGGAGCTCTTCTGCCTTTGTTGGAGCTGCTAAGGGGAATTAACGGCAGCCTCGTCCTTTCAAGGCATGACAGCATGTTCCAGATCAAGCATTCTGAGATATTCAGTGTGAACCCTGCAGCATCTTTAAACTTAGCCTCGCAGTCTTTCTTAGAAGATACGCTTGATAAGGAACTCGGTGACATTGGAGCATCACTTAGTCTGGGGGAGGAAGGGGGGGCTGGAATTTTGCTGATGTGGTATTGCTTAGATTCCTTACAGTTGAAGTGTCCATCGTTCCAATTGCTCAAACTTCTATGCTATGAAAATGAATTTGATTCTGTATAAAAATTAGGCCGTGTCCTCTATTCCGACTACTTCTCAACCTACTTTTTGTTTCAGGTTGCCAGCCATACATACATGCACAGGATAAGTCTTTCATTCGAGTTCCAGTGCAGTGACCATTACCATTGTCCTGTATATTGCAGGTGATCAAAAAAAAGATTAATTTATTGGCTGGTATAAGTATATACAACACAAGAATTTGACCGGAGGGTGCTGCTGGAAAAGAGTAGTTGAGAACAGGTGACTTTATTCAAACTGTACCTTGGAGTTGTCGGTGTCTCATCTTGAAAATGGATTCATCACCAAAGTTTGTGCTGCTCGACATTTCTCTATTTCTGTATTCTATCATTTCTATAATCATTTCAAAGAATGATGATTATGCTCAGTCGGTCCTGTTTGGTCTTGCCATGCCCCTAATTTCTCAGGTTATCGTCAATCCTGCAGCTAACAGCAGCCTTCAAGTAGTACCATGCTGCAAATTTTCTAGATGCTACCAGCTCTCTTGCACACCCAACACCTTACATGAGCCTTCAGTTGGTCTTCCATCAGGGGCCTTATACTGAAGCTGTCATCCCGGGTCCTGTTTTGTACTGAAGCTGGTCAAGACTTCCACTCTGGCCCCAGGATCCAAGCCAGTTCCAAGTAACTAAGTCACAACCAGAGGTTATACGGCCAGACCCTCAGCCTCTCCCTTAACACCAGTACTATCGGAGGCTAGTGGCTATTCAGCTCCAACTCCGATATGGTCCAGGGCACTCCCAGTGCCCTTTTAACACTGATGAGGACAAGAGGTGGACATTCTGCTCCCCCCTCATTACACGGATGAAAGGCTGTGCTTAGACTAGCAAAATTCCAGTGAGCTAGATGCGCCACCAAAGACGGAGCTGAACTCTCCACCTTGTCCCTCAACAGAAGTCATCTCTTTTGCTGTGGTAGTGTAAAGAGCAGCAGAAGTGCTAGATTTGCATTTCCCCACTCTGGAAACCAAAAAACAATTTACTGACTGAAATTCTTCAACCAGTTGTAACTTCATCTGACCCACTTTTACCATTTAACAAGGTTCTTACTGGTGTTCTCATGGCAGTTGGTCTAAGCCTTGCCCGGTCAGCCAACCTGTGGCCAGGTGACACGGAAGAGCCCCTGGCGACCCTGACTTTTTGACGAAACACCCAACTCCTGAAAGCCATGTGTTGCAGGCATCCACAAGTAAAGTCAATCCAAATGCTTTTCCTTTGATTCTTAAGCCGCTTTGATTTTCTCTCTGTCCTACAGCTAGCTGGTAGGGGGAGAATACGATATTTCCTCCCTGGCTGGAAATACATCATGTCAGACCAATATGTTTTACAAACTGTTCAAATAGGCTACGCCCTGCCTTTCGTTTTGTCCCGATCTCTTATTCCTCCACCCCAGTGTGATTTTCAGAGGACCACAACTCTTATCTTGATGCGGGGAGACAGTCTCCTGGTGGCCTAAAGGCTTTATCAAGTCAGTGCTGTACTGAGAGAAGGGTGGGGGCTGAGTTTTGCAGTACTACTTCTTGCTGTAGGCTTCAGGCATGTACTAGACCTCTGGCAGTTGAATCTTTCTGAGCAAGGACAAATTCAAAATGCTCATTCTGGCTCAGATAGTCTCTGCTCTGAATCTAGGGAACTGGATGGTGTCCCTTCACTTGCGAGGCACGTATTTTCATATATCCGTCCTGTAATCCCACAAATGCGACCTGCTGCTCACAATAGGGTAGAAAACCTTCAAATTTGTCTTGCTTCCCTTGAGCCTTACCGCGATCCATCTGGTGTTCACAAAAGTGATGCAGTGGTTACAGCTCATCTTTGGAGATTCCCGTACCTCAACAACTGGCTGATCAATGCGTGTTTGCTGTGGTATGTCACAGATAATCTTTAGACAACTGCTTGGCTATTGATCTCTTTGGGGTTTTCTGTCAATAAGCTGAAGTCCTACTCAGAGGATTCCCTTCAAAGGGGCTCTTCCACCACTGAAAATCTGGGTCATTCACGATAGGATACCAGCATTTCGGGCTTAGTCTAGGTGAGGGGGATTTTGAGGCTTCTTGGGCTCATGGCCCCTTGCATCCTCCTTATTCTGTACTCCAGATGACATATGGGCACGCTGCTATGCAACCTAAGGCTTCACTGGACCCAAAACCTGGGTTGCCTTTCTGACTGTCCCTGTCTTGCAAGAGGCAGCTCAGGACGTCATTTGGTGGGAGACAGACATGAAAATGACAATTCGCAGACCACTCTTCCTTCCCTGCTCGAATGTCAGTTGTAATGGATGCATTCTTACTGGGTTGGGGAGGTGGAGATCTTGGGTCTCCGGTCTTTAGCAGAGTACCAAATCCACATCATCCTTTTTGGAGCTTCGGGAGATCTACCAGGCCCAGAAAGCCATCCTACCTACCATCAAAGACAATATGACCGCCAGGTGGTACTGCAACAAGCAGGACAGGGTGCTATTCTGGGTACTGCACCTGGAGGCTCTGTTTATGGAGGTGGTTGGACAGCAGAATAACTTTTAGGTAGCCAGCCACATAAGGGGTCCCTGAAAGCCAGCGCAGACAAGCTGATCGGATGTTGGCTGTCGAACCATGAGTGGCATCTCCATCCATAGGTACACAGAGCATCTTTGATTAGCGGGGCATACCCTGGCTTGATCTGTTAACACTATCGAGATTGTGCAGTGTCAAAGCTTCTGCACACTTAAACTTCCTCCAAAAAGTTAATTGGGAGACCCATTCCATCTTCGATGGGTTTCCTGCGTAAGTTTCCACCACTACTTGTCTTGCTTTGAGTTGGTATAAATATGTACAAAGTTACTATTGGAAAAGCAATATTCAACCATTTATACTACTGGGCCCTAATAAGGATTCTACCAGTGTAAATCTTCTACCTCCAGGCTTTGTCATGTTTGCCAAAACCCTTGCCTACCATGGTAATCTGTAACATTCCATATGACAAAATAATTGTCCACGAGCTTTAACATTGTATAATAGCAATCCATCCACAAAGGCCTATTGTGTTTGTCTTGTGCTTTTTATAATAAATATGTCGAGGCATACTGCCTTTCTTGAAACATTTCCCAACAAATCCATCAGGTCTATTGCCTTACTCTTTTGCTAGACACTATAACCGACTCAGGCCTGTGTTATTTCGCTTAAGCTGTCCTTTGGGCAACCATTAGGCATACTGTCATGGACTGGAAAGTATCCACAAAAGTAGAGCTGGCAAAACATTACACAACCTTAACTAGGAAGGGTTACTGAGTATTGTCAGTGTATACCTTCTATCCTTAGGATTTGTCCGGAAGGGTTTCAAACACTGAAAGATTTTCTGTAGGAAAGTGCCCATTTTTGTCATGGTCACCCCCACTTTTGGCCTCTTGTATTGACGTTTTTCGACTGATGTGCACTATGTCCCTTCTAACAAGGCACCAGTGCCAGTGCCCTTGCCTAAAAACAAGGTAGAATGGTCTAATTGTGTTACAATTGGCACACACTTTAGCACCCCTGTAAGTCCCTAGTTCATGGTACCCCTGGTACCTAGGGCATGGGTATTAAAGAGGGTCCCTATGGGCTGCAGCATGTATTATGCCACCGTAAGCGACAAATTGCATGTAGGCTGCCGTTGCAGGCTGCGTGACATGGTGCAAACCATGTGCGAAAACATGACATGGCATACTCACTGTGTGCCATGCCAAAGTCACTGCAAATAATATATGTAAGTCACCCCTACAGCAAGCCTTAGAGCTCTAAGGATGTGCATTATATTTTATGTGAGGACATATCTGCATGAGCAGCTATGCCCCTGTGAAGTCTAGTTCTATCACTAGATAGTGCAAGTGAACAGGGAAGCCATCTTAAGGTATGTACTGGGCACTGGTCATTACGAGTTACCCAGCTACATAATGGCTTCACTGAAACCTATGGTGTTTGCCATCAAATACCTTGTCTTAATAAATCCATGCTGATTCCAGTCTGATTTATTATATCTGAAAGAGACACGTTAGTGACAGATTCCTTACCTTAGAATATCCCCAGGCGTCAGGCTGGATCCGGAAAAGTTTTGCGTAGCAGTACCCTTGCGCGTCGGTGGCGGCGTCGTGCGGCTCCGCGTCCGTCGTCGGCGTCGTGATCGCCGGGATGACGTCGCGGGCAGTACTTAGGCGCCGCCCCTGCGCGCTGGCGTCAGTTCTTCTTTTCCGCGCCAGCAAGCGCAGATCCGGGAAGAGCAGTGCCCTGGTCAATTTTTGACCATACTTTTTGGTGATTTTTCACTGTTTTTCCAACTTAAAGGTGTCGTAGGGATGCCCGGCTTCAAGCGATGCGGCGCCTGTGCGCGGATGATGTCCGTCACCGACCCGCATTGGGAGTGTCTCTTCTGCCTCGGCCGAGGCCACGACACTGAGTCTTGTCCCGAATGCCAGGCCCTCAACCCGAAAGCTTTGCGGAGCGGTCTCGAAAGCTCCTCGAGGCCCGGCATTCGGCTCCACGGAGGCCCCGGTCGCGTGAGAGGTCCAGGGGTCGCTCGCGGAGTGCACACCGGTCGTCGGCGTCGAAGTCTTCTTCGTCCGGTAAGTCTAAGCACAAGAAGTCCAAGAAGCATCGTCGCTCTCGGACTTCGCCTCGCCGATCTCGCGACTCGGCTGAGGCCCCTCCCGGCACCGTCCCGCCCCGCGGCCCCGGACTTGCCTGTGGAGTCGCCCCCGCCATACCCGCCCTTCCCGGGTTCGGGGCGGATCCGGCCAAGGTACAGGAGTTCCTGTCGGCCATGGCCCGCCTCTTCGGGCCTTCAGGCCCCTCCGGTGCGCCTTCGGGCCCGCGGGCCTGATGGGGTTGCTCCGGCGTCGCCGGCGGCTCCGGCCCCGGCGTCGCCCGTGCCTCCAGCCTCGATCCCGGCTCCGGCTTCGGCCCCGGCCTCGATCCCGGCTCCACAACCCCCATCGGCGCCGGTCGACCTCACGACACCTCCGCCGGCGCCGATGTCTCCGGTGCCGTTCTCGGCGCCGCCCTGGGCTCCGGGCGGCGTCGTCCCCAGTTCCTTCCGGCTCCGGACATGGACCCGGAGCGACGTCGCTCGGCGCCGGCTCCGGCGCCGATGGGACCTTGGGTCCCAAATGTCCCTCCTCCTCCTTATTTTGAACCAGAGGAGGACCAGGAGGACTGGGAGGGGTCTGATGACCCTCTGACGCGCAACTGTCAGTATGATGAGGACTGGACAGAGAGTCTAGGGAGGCCAGTGGTCTGGATACTTCCCCTGACACTGGCATGCTGTCTCCTCCCGTGGCTACGGAGGAGGGGGCCAATTTTGGTACGGTGTTGCGTAGGGCTGCTGGGGCCTTACGTCTCCAGCTCCCTACTTTGACGGTCAAGCCTAACATCTTGACAGAGGTGCTTCAGCCGGCAGCCTCCTCTGCGGAGACTGTGCTGCCGTTTAACGACGCCCTCACTGACGTTCTTTTGGGCGCCTGGTCCAAGCCCAACACAGGGGCTCCTGTGGATCGGAACGTGTCACGACGCCATCGCCCCGCTCCGGGCGACCCCCTGTTTCTTTCTGTCCACCCCACTCCTGAGAGCTTGGTTGTCCAAGCCTCCGCTTCCCAAACCGCCTTCCCTACCGCTCCTCCGGATAGGGAATCCAAACGCCTGGATCAGTTTGGGAAGAAAGGTTTTCTTCCTCCAGTGCTGGCTTGCGGTCCGTTAACACCGCTTGTCTTTTGGGCCGATATACCCACTCCCTGTGGGATTCGGTGGCGGATGTTTTGCCCCAGTGCCCTGAGGAGGTCCAGGCACTGCTTTCCCGCGCCATTGCGGAAGGAAGGGATGCGGCCAAATACACTATCCGTTGTGGCCTTGACACCGCCGACTCGCTGGGCAGGTCGATTGCAACGACGGTGGCGCTCCGACGCCACGCCTGGCTGAGAACCACTGGTTTTCAGGGGATGTCCAGAATACTCTCATGGACATGCCCTTTGATGGAGTCGGTCTTTTTGGGTCCAAAGCAGACCATGCGTTGGAGCGCTTTAAGGACTCACGGGCTACTGCCAAGTCCCTGGGCCTTTCTGCTACACGCCCTCCGCTGCCTTCTGCTTTTCGCCCCTATCGTGGCCACGGTAGGGCGCCCCTTCACGTCAGCAGCCCAGCCACCGGCCCGCGCAGCATGCGTCTTCGCGTGGCCGAGGGCGTGGATTCCGCCGTGGCGGATCGGGCAACCAGCGTGCGGGTCAGGCCACCACCTCCAGCCCGTCCGCGGCCTCCAAGCCCTCCTAGTCCCTCCTTTCAGGTGCACGGCACGCCAGTAGGGGCAGGGTCCGCCATCACCTTCCCCACTGGCGCACCATCACCTCGGACAGGTGGGTCTTGGACATTGTCCGAAGGGGCTACTCCCTCCCCTTCGAGACCACCCCCAGCCATGCCACCTCAATTCCACCGCATGTCAGGGGATCACTTGGTGCTTCTACAGAAGGAAGTCACGGCCCTCTTGACCAAGAGGGCCATCGAGCATGTTCCGACCCCAGAAGTAGGGCGTGGTTGCTACTCCCACTACTTTCTGGTGCCCAAAAGGACAAGGAGGACATGCGTCCTATCTTGGACCTCCGGAACGTCAATCGCTTCCTCCGGAAGGAGAAGTTCAAGATGCTCACCCTAGCTCAGGTCTTGACTGCCCTCGACCCTGGAGACTGGTTGGTAGCGTTGGACTTGCAGGACGCGTATTTCCACATCCCCGTCCTGCCGGCCCACCGGCGTTACCTTCGGTTCACGGTAGGCCCGAGCATTTTCAGTTCACCGTGCTCCCCTTTGGCCTTACCAGTGCCCCTCGGGTGTTCACGAAAGTGATGGCGGTGGTCGCAGCTCATCTGCGCCGGGCAGGGGTTTCAGTCTTCCCCTACCTCGACGACTGGCTGCTGAAGGCGGGCTCGTCCCAGGCAGTCGTCTCCCACCTCCAGACTACGGCCGAACTCCTGCACTCGCTGGGGTTCTCCATCAATGTGCCGAAGTCGCATCTAATTCCTTCTCCACAGCTCCTTTTCATCGGAGCAGTTCTGGACACGACGCAGTTTCGGGCCTATCCTCCCGAACGGCGAGTCCGGGATATTCAGGCTATGATTCCGATCTTTCGGCCTTTATCCTGGGTTTCGGTACGGATGACCCTGAGGCTGCTGGGCCTCATGGCCTCCTGCATCCTGCTGGTCAATCATGCCAGATGGCATATGCGGGCTCTGCAGTGGGACCTGAAGTTCCAGTGGGCGCAGCACCAGGGCAACCTGTCCGATCACGTCCAGATCTCGGAGGGGACTGCAAAACAGTTGCAGTGGTGGCTCTCGAACCGGCAATGGGTCATGGGCAGATCCCTCTCCCTTCCCCAGCCAGAGCATACAGTTGTGACGGACGCGTCCCTTCTGGGATGGGGCGGTCACATGGGAGAGCGGAGATCAGAGGCCTCTGGTCTCCGGCGGAGTCCCGGCTCCATATCAACCTTCTGGAGCTCCGGGCGATCCGGCTTGCACTCAAGGCATTCCTTCCCTCTGTCAAAGGGAAGGTAGTGCAGGTGTTCACAGACAACACCACCGCCATGTGGTACTGCAACAAACAGGGCGGGGTGGGGTCTTGGACCCTTTGTCCAGGAGGCTCTGCGCCTCTGGACATGGCTGGAACATCAGGGCATGTTCCTGATGGTTCAACACCTGGCAGGTTCTCTGAACGCCAGGGCGGACGAACTCAGCCGCAGGTGCATGATGGATCACGAATGGCGTCTTCACTCGGAAGTGGCGCAAGGACTCTTTCTACAGTGGGGAGAGCCTTGGTTAGATCTATTCGCCACCGAAGAGAACGCGCAATGTCATCAGTTCTGCGCGTTGGAATTTCCAAGGCGGCACTCGCTCGGCGGCGCTTTTCGTCGCGAGTGGAGTTGCGGTCTGTTGTACGCCTTTCCGCCTATACCACTTCTACCCAGAGTGTTGAAGAAGATTCGGCACGACCGGGCCCAAGTCATTCTTGTGGCTCCGGACTGGGCTCGAAGAGTTTGGTATCCCGAGCTACTCAATATGAGCATAGATCCCCGATCCGTCTGCCTCTTCGGGAGGATCTTCTGTCGCAGCAGCAGGGGACGGTCCTCCACCCGAACCTGTCCAGTCTACACCTGCTTGCGTGGAGATTGAGCGGCGGCAGTTGATTCCTTTCGACTTGCCTCCCGAAGTTTGTGATGTGATTCTGGCAGCCAGGCGTCCCTCCACTAAGGTGGTATACGCCTGCAGGTGGAACAAATTTGTGGCATGGTGCACAGCAAAGGCTGTGGATCCCCTTTCTGCCCCTCTTTCTGAGGTCCTTCTGTTCCTTCTCTCTCTGGCCCAACAGGGTTCTGCCCTGGGTACCATCAAGGGTTATCTTTGTGCTATCTCGGCCTTCCTCAGGCTCCCTGATCAGCCCTCCCTTTTCAAGTCCCCTGTTGTTAACAGGTTCTTAAAAGGCATTACTCACCTCTTCCCTCCTGTTCCGTTTGTAATGCCTCAGTGGGACTTGAACTTGGTTCTTACCTTTTTAATGTGCGCTCCCTTTGAGCCTCTGCATAACTGTCCTCTTCGTCTTCTGACTCTGAAGACAGCCTTTCTGGTGGCCATCACCTCCGCTCGGCGGGTGAGTGAGCTCCAGGCTCTATCTTGCGAACCTCCCTTTCTGTCTGTTCATCCAGACAAGGTTGTTCTTCGGACGCGTCCGTCCTTCTTACCAAAGGTGGTTACTGCTTTCCACATTGGGCAGTCCATCACTTTGCCCACCTTCTTTCCGCCTCCGCATCCTTCCAGAGAGGAAGAGAGGCTCCACCGTCTGGACCCAAAACGTGCGCTCTCCTTCTATATCGACCGCACAACACACTTCCGGGTGGATGACCAGCTCTTTGTTGGCTACGTGGGCGCCAAAAAAGGTCGGGCGGTGCACAAGAGTACCATCTCCCGCTGGGTTACCTTGTGCATCAAGACCTGCTATTCTTTGGCCAAGAAGGAGCCTCCTGTTGGGCTGCGTGCCCATTCCACCAGGGCAACGGCTGCTACCACGGCCTTGGGCCGCGGTGTTCCGCTGCCGGTTATCTGTCAGGCAGCTACGTGGGCCTCGCTGCACACGTTTACTAAGCATTACTGCCTTGACAGTCAGGTCCGGAGGGACGGCTTCTTTGGCCGTTCTGTCCTCCAGGACTTCCTTGTCTGATCTTTGTTCGCAGACCCACCACCGGGGTTGGTATTGCTGGGGTATCTATTCTAAGGTAAGGAATCTGTCACTAACGTGTCTCTTTCAGATGCACAAGTTACTAACTTGTATAACGATATATCTGTAAGAGACAGTAGTTAGTGACAGATTCCTACCGCCCACCATCCTCCCGTTCTGCGAACTGATTTCTAGGGTTAAGGACATCCCTTTCAGGGCCCTAGTATTTTTCAGACACCTGTGTCAGCTTCTTGCATGGCTCTGCGTTCCTGGCGCGGAAAGTCGTGTACAGAACTGACGTCAGCGCGCAGGGCGGCGCCTAAGTACTGCCCGCGACGTCATCCCGGCGATCACGACGCCGGCGACGGACGCGGAGCCGCACGACGCCGCCTACCGACGCGCAAGGGTACTGCTACGCAAAACTTTCCGGATCCAGCCTGACGCCTGGGGATATTCTAAGGTAAGGAATCTGTCACTAACTACTGTCTCTTACAGATATATCGTTACACAAGTTAGTAACTTGTGCGACAGGCTCTCAGAGGGCCCCTTAAAGTTGCCCCCTGAAACCTGCTAGTCTTCTAGTGTGCTGGCTGACTGGTATCATCTAGCCTGCCACCACAGACAAGTTCGACCCCTTGTAGGTGAGAGCCAGTGCTCTCTGAGAAAACAAGAACTCCTCTGAGAAGGTGTTATCACCTCTTCCAGCAGGATGGCTAGTGAATTTGCATACCAAGATCAGAGGCTTCAACGCCTCTGCTGCCTTTAATATGCAACCCCGGCTTCCTACAGACCTGGAGAATGCCACCCCCCTGCGCTGAGGCCCATTTGGTACCAGGACAGGTGGAAAATTATCTATGCAGTAGGCGTGTTGCACCTCCAGGCTAGTCACACCCCCTAAGGTGGGCTACCTGATGTGCTCCGTGAAAGAAGGGTTCCACCATCTTGTTTTTGGTGGAATTAGGAACTCTGGGACCGGGTTATGCCCACTCCCTACACGAATTGGTCATATAGGGGGTGTAGTGACCCCAGGGGTAAGTAATCCATTGGCTACTACCCTTCACACGCCTAAATCTAGTATTTAAGTAGCCCCCTGACACCAGGAACTCAGATTCCTCTGCCTGAAAGAAGGATAAAGAAGAGACAAAGACGAGACAAAGACATAAGAACTGTGGACCAGCACCGAACTTGGTGTAAAACCCTGGCTGGCTGCTGCTGTCCCAACAATCACAAAGACTGATGCGTCCAGAAGCAGAGCTGCCTCCCCAAATCCTTGGAGGTCTGCCCAGCAATTCATTGACCCAGCAATATCTCCCTTGGAGTGCAGGAGCCACTTTCCTGCACCAGCAGACATTGACCGCATCTGCCCGGTCCACCGTTTTGCTGGCCATATGTTCCACTGAGGAAGCAACTCACCAGGAAGAGGGCACAGTGTCCAGGAGGTCAGCCCATTGATCCATCCAGTTTTCGAGATGCTGAGCCTTCCTGGAGCTTCTCTGCACCAATACCCGGGGTACCAGAGCAAAGTGCAAGCACCAAAGCTTGTTTGTGTTCAGTCGGAACACGAACGCTGCCAAAACGCACCTACACGTCGAACTTCAAAAGTGGCTAGATGCACACTGTGAGTGGCCCTTCTGTGTTTCTTTTCCCTCTTCTGCAGGTACACCAGGAACGTGAGAGCTTCTAACTCACCGACCCGCCAGACAAAACACCTCTGCACCTGAGCTCCCCAGCCCTGGCTCATGTAAACAGACGATGTCTCTGTGGTCCTAAGACCCTTAAGAGCCGAGCCCCCCCTTGGGTTCTGCCGAACTGGTCCCCTAGCTCCCACTTGTAGTCTTTTTCTTACAGTTACTCTTCCTATTGACTTTAGCATGTAGCGTTCGAGGCGACCACCACGTACATCACCTCTGTATCTGGACACACCAGAGCAGGTAAACTTGAACTGCTGGTGCTTTCTTGGACCTTGGCCTCTACTTACCTTAAGTCCAGGAGAACAGTCTTGTAAGTTGTCTATAAGTGTACCTATGCAGTGAACGTTTCTCACATAGGACAACATTACCTCTTTCAACGCTCATGCCTCAAATCTGACAGCTGTGATTTTCTACTGTTTCCTGTAAAAATCTATAGCGTCTAAAGTAGTTACCTGATTCCGATCTTGCTGTCTAAAATTATAGAGAAATTTGTTATTTTTCTAAATTGGTCTGGAGTTTCTTCTTGCGTGTCTCATTTTTTGATTGTATACAGCAAATGCTTAACACTACCCTCTGATAAACCTAAACTGCTCGCCCACTCTGCCACAAAGAGAGCATTTGGGATTATTGATATAAGCCCTGTAAGCCAGCAAGGGTAATCAGGACTTTCTACATAGCGTACCTCATTTTGGTGCACTACATGACCTGTGAGATGCCATCTAACGAATTACCTGTCTACATACTTTAATACAGAGTAATAACAAACCACCCTTAAATGACTACTAACTTTGAAATATGCTTTTCACAATAAATACATACGAGCTACTGTTTGTCATAACTTTTCGTAATAAACAAATCAGGTCTATTGCTTTGATCTGTCTTGTCACCATAACCAGCTCAGTCCTACTGTACTTAACTTAAGCTTTCAACAAGACAGTTGTATTACAAGTCACTCTTTTCCTGCGGAAGCACACAAATTCTCCCCAATCAAATGCTGTACTCGAAGTAATGAATATGTGAGTGGAGTCAAAGCCCCTTGAGTAATGCTTCGTCAAGCTATTTTTCTGTTGATCAGAGAAAAGGTCTGCCGACACCTGCGCTGTTAGTCATGCCTAAAATGATGTCCAGCTAAAGATTGTTAAACTACCCTTGTCAGGGTTTGTGCTGTTAGCGTCTCGTGCTGCCAATGAAATGCAGCTTAGAAAGTCAGAGGCAGAGATTTTAGAAGCTGTCAATCTAGAAGATGCTAGAGATCCAAATACAAAAGCTGTTGGAGATATCGCTACAAGCTGAAGGACCAAAGACCTCAGTTACCTTATTCAGAACATCAACAATACTAGAATCAACAGTAGTGCAACCAAATAAAATCAAGTGGCAGAGGTATTCAGCACTCCAGGAACCCCTCATTTGCATCAAAACAATGACTTCCTGGCTGTTCCACTCGGGAGGTGGGGAAGGCTCCTGTTACCATCTAAGAGAGTGGCAAATCATAACTAGCAATTAAAGAGGGCAACAGAGCTGGTTATGCTCTTCGTTTTAGGATAGCACCACAGTCCAAAACAAAAATGCCTACATTCTACTGTTAAATCAAACAGCGGAAAATAGTAAACATCCATACTTTTTTTGGGGGGGGGGGGAGAGTAGAGCCTGCCCCACTAGTGCAAGGAGGAAGTAGAATATATTTCAGATACTTCTGGATTGGAAAGGGAGGCCCAAATCAGTTCAGACCTATCTCAGATCAGAAAAGAGTCCACTACTGGATAAAGAGAAAACAAAATTTTGCTGCATTAAAGATTCTTGCAACTTAAGAAAGGGAATTGAATGTATGTGATAGGCCGCAGGATGCATACTTACATTTCTCAGCAACAACAAATAAATGAAGTTTCTAAGGTTCATAGATGGAAGGTTTCGTTACCAGTAAACAGTGCTACCTTTCTATATAAATTCGGCACCAGCAACCTTCTCAGATATACGGCTGTAGTAGCAGCACACCTAAGGAAACAGTGTTCGCGGCATGTGTGCTAGTGCCATCTAGTGTTGGGTCCGGATGTTTGCACATTTTTTTTCTTCGAAGAAGTCTTTTCCGTTCACGAGGTAAGGCGGCGACTCCTTTTGGTGAAAGTGCGCATGGGCATCGACTCCCTTGTTAGAATGTTTTCTTTCCGCCATCGGGTTCGGACGTTGTCTGCTATGCTCCGGTTCGAGACCGTTCGTCGGGATCCCTTCGGTTCTCATTTGGCAATCAATAACACCAGCAATCCTCCCAATATTCTACCTCACATTTACAAAATCTCTAAAGCACCGACAACTGCTCAAACAAGAAGTACAAGCTCTTCTAAGAAACGGAGCTATAGAACTAGTTCGAATACATCACCAAGGGTCAGGGGTTTACTCACTTTACTTCCTAATCCCATAAAAGGACAGTTCTCTATGACCAATATTAGATCTTGGGCCTCTAAACTTATGCATACTGTCGGAATACTTCCATAAGGTCACAATTCAACAATTGCTTCCTCTTACAGCAAGGCGACTTTGTCAACACTAGACTTAAAGGACACATACTTTCACATCCCTATTCACCCAGCACATCGCAAATACCTCAGATTTGTGGTAGCAGGAGAACACTATTAATTCAAACCACTCCCATTCGGAGTAACTACTGCACCCAGCATATTCATTAAATCTCTAGCAGTAGTAGCAGCTGATCTAAGAAGACGACAAATTCATGTCTTCCCATATGTAGACGATTGGCTCATCAAAACCAGCACATCTCAAGTGTTTAAAACCTACTCAAATTACCATAAATCTTCTTCATCAATTGGGATTCACAGTCCATGCACAAAAATCCCATCTTCAACCCTCACAGCTGCAACCATATCTAGGAGCTATGCTAAACACTCAAACAGGTTTAGCTTAACCCAATGCAGCCATAATTCATAATTTTTAAACACTGCTACTACAATTCCAAAGCGACCAGTATCTAACAATGAGAACTTTCATGCAACTTCTAGGGATGATGGCATCATGCATTGCCATAGTGCCTCATGCAAGATTAAACATGCGTCCTCTACAGGAATGTTTAGCACGACAATGGAATCAGTCACAGGGTCAACTAAAAGATTGAGTGTTGGTAGACAGCCGCACCCATCGCTCTCTGCAGTGGTGGAACACACAAAAAGGGCTGGCCTTTATCGACCCTGTTCCACAGATCGTACTTACAGCGGATGCATCCCTTGCAGGGTGGGGTGCCCATCTACAACATCTAACAGTTCAGGGTCTATAGGACACCAAACACACGAGTCTTCACATCAACTACCTAGAGCTTCTAGCTGTTCACCTAGCACTAAAAGCATTTCTACCTCACCTTATAGGGAAAGTTGTCCTAGTCCGAATGGACAATATGACAGCTATGTACAAAACAGAGGGGGCGCACTCTCTACAGTTATCACGCCTCTCTCAGACCATTTGGCGTTGGGCAGTGCATCACAAAATCCAACTGCTAGCAGAACACCATCCAGGAACGGACAACACATTTGCCGACGTCCTCAGCAGGATGCGGAAACAAGTCCATAAATGGGAACTCCACCCCCTAGTCCTCTTACCATACTTCCACAAATGGGGGTTTCCACAAATAGATGTCTTTGCACCAGCTCAGAACTCAAAATGCCCAAACTTCTCCTCCAGGTTCCCACACCCCCTATCCAAAGGCAATGCCCTGTGGGTGAACTGGTCAGGGATATTTGCTTACGCTTTTCCGCCTCTCCCACTTCTTCCATTCCTGGTCCAGATTTGAATTGAATTGAATTTGCATTTATAAGGCGTACAGCTACCCCAGGGGGTTTCCCGGTGCCGGCCAAATAGGAGAGCTGAGAACTAGTGAGAAGGATCTAGGAATTGAAGAACCAGGTCTTCAAATTTTTGCAGAATAAACCATAAACGGTTTCCTCATGTAGTGGGACTGGTAAAGAATTCCACAAGGTAGGTCCTAAATAAGAAAAGGACCAGCCGCGCACGCGGGAGAGTTTGAATTTAGGGAGCGAAAACCTGAACTGGTGGGTAGAGCGCAGAAGACGCGGGGGTTGGTAAAGCTGAACTAGCTTTTGTAAATATTTGGGGGCCACTCCAGTTTTGATTTTAAACATGTAGCAAAGGGCTTTAAATTTTATACGATTCTCCACCGTCAGCCAATGAAGGCTACGGAGGAAGTTAGTGACTGATGAAAATCTAGGCAACTGACACAGTACTCTGGCAGCCGCATTTTGCACCACTTGAAGTCTTTGGATTAAAGCTTTATTAGAGCCCAGGTAGAGAACATTGCCGTAATCCAGCCTAGAAGTGACAAGGGCATGGACTATCGCTTTCTGGGCAGAGAGGGGAATCATCAATAGAATTTTTTTCAGTCATTTCAAAATAGTAAAACATATGGCAGAAATCCTAGTGACTTGTTGTTTCATAGAGAGATGCTCGTCAATGATGAAACCCAGATTACGAACCTGGTGTACCAGCAGGGGCAGTGCACCCATTTCAGGAGGCCAATGCTGAGGGCCCCACAGATAGTTTCTTCCCTAAAATCATAACTTCAGTCTTTTCACCATTCAGTTTGAGTAGATTGTTTTGCATCCACGATGCAACTTTACTCAGACCTGACTGAAGAGCTGAGGGGCCCGACCCCTCAACCGAGAGGGGAAAAATCAGCATAGGAATAAAGGGAGAGACCAGCCTTTTCCACAACATCAGCCAGAGGATGGACCTACACATTAAATAACAGAGGGCTCAGCACCGACCCTTGAGGAACTCCATAAGGGGATGGATAGAGGTGGAATTGGCTGACGCCGAAAAGACCTGAAAGGTTCGGTCAGCTAAAAAAGATCCAATCCACTGTAAGGCTACTCCAGTTAAGCCCACTGCCTGCAAGGCACTCAGCAAGATGGAGTGAGACACCGTATCGAAAGCGGCACTGAGATCTAGTAAGATAAGGGCCACGGTTTCACTTTCATCTAACCTGTGTCTTAACATTTCTGTAACTCCAAGGAGAGTTGATTCGGTAGAGAAACCAGCTCTGAAACCTTATTGAGAGGTGTGGAGAACATTCTGGGACTCCACATACGCGGTCAACTGATCGTTTACGTGCTTTTCCAGAATTTTAGAGAAGACAGGGAGCAACGAAATGGGACGGAAATTAGAGGGCTTTGTAGGATCGGTATTTGCTTTCTTCAGAAGAGGAAGGACCATAGCATGTTTCCATTCTCAGGGTACAACGCCCTCCAACAAGGAGGCGTTAAGGAGATTCATAAATATAGAGAGTATGGACGCATCCAGTTGTTTAATCACATGAAAGGGAAGTACATCACAGGGGGTCCCAGATTTCATGTTTGCCAAGACGTGGCCAAAAGAACTAGGGTCCAGGAGGGTCCAAGTTTCCAATCTGTTGGAAGGGAGACTTATAACGTGTGACCCTGGTCCAGCAGACTCCGGGGTAGTAATAATGGAGGTCACCTTTTCCGGAAGAGACGATTGAGATTGTTTATTGAGCAGTGCAGAATGTATATGTGCGACCTTATCATTAAAGTAGTGGGCGAGCTCTTCACACTGGGCGCCAGTGAGAGCAAGAGGAGTAGTCTGAGTAACTGCGCCGGATAGTTTTTACCACCTTAAAAAGTGTTTTGGAGCAATTTTGGGACTGAGAGATTTTATGTGTAAAGAACTCCGCACGAGTTAGTTTACAAAGAGTGTAGTATTCCTTAAGGGCTTTTTTATATGCCACTTTATCTTCTTCATGATAATGTTTCCTCCAGGATCTTTCAAGGAATTTACATTTAGATTTCTCAGTCATCAACTCCTTAGAAAACCAGGTAGCGGGTGGCAATTGTCTTAACGCTCTTGTTAGACAGAGGGAGGCAAGCATCTACTGCTTGAGCGATCCAATTATGGAAGAAGCCAAAATCTGTGACAGTAATCTGTTCTGCTGCTGGTTTGCTGTCCGCTAACAATTTATTTAGAGCCGGGACATCAAGTTTAGCCCAATTTCTCCTTTTTTGCTCGGTTACCAGACAGGTGGCTGGCGAGGAAGAAGCCACTTTCAAAGAGAAAGCTACAGCAAAGTGATCTGACCAGCACAAGGAAAGCGCAGGGACACAGCTAAGATCCGATAGATTTGAAAAAATCGGATCTAACAAATGACCCGCTGTATGGGTTGGACCTGAGTTGCATAGATGAATGTTCCTAGCTTCTAGATCAGCAATGAGTGATGAACTCTTAGTACATTTCGGGTCGCCTAAGTGTAAGTTCAGATCACCAAGAATGGTAAAGTTAGCGGCCTTCAGGATGTGAGGGGCTGCTTGATCGGCCAAAGAAAGTGCCCACGGCCCAACCGGGCCGGGAGGACGGTACATCAGAATGCCCGAGAAAGTAAAATTAGGCGTGCGTGCTATTTTAAATAACAAGACTTCACAATCCGTGACACAGAAATCATCTGTTTTACATATTAAGGAGCTTTTGTGAATAATGGCTATGCCGCCCCTTATCTTCGACTTCCTGTCTTTCCTTATAATAGAATAGTTGGATGGAAGTGCTGCTGCCACATCAGGGCCCGAACTTTCCTGTAACCAGGTTTCAGTTAAAAAGACAGCATCCGGTTGATTATTCATCAGGAGATCAAAGATGTTGTTTTGATGTTTAGGCAGAGAGAGAGACAGTTATTATAAAATGAAAAATCTGTATGGGATGGGAGTGTGCTTTTAGGGGACGCCCTGTTGGGTAACCCTATCTGGTTGGGTTGACCAGCTTCACTACAAGTGTGACTAGCCCTGGTATTGAAATTCTTGTTGTGGGTGGACTCAGCCGTAGAAAACAGACAGTGCTGACAATAAGTCTGGGGGGAATCTGCTTTAAGAATATGGCATTTGGGAGAAAAGGCCTGGTGTAGCTCTCAGTTGTTTAGTATTATAGACTAATCGAAAAACCTTATTTGGTCCAGGGGTCGTGGCCACTGGTCGCGGTCGGGCGCGGACAGGCAAACATCTCTCACCCTTATTTTGATAGCTCCCACATGGGCTTGTTGTAGGAAAGTGCCCCTTTTTGCATGGTTGCCCCCTACTTTTTGCCTAATGTTGATGTACTTTGACTGAGTGTGCCCTAGGTTCCAGCCAACCAGGTACCCAGGGCCTATGTTCTTTCCCTAAACTGTTCTGTTGCAAAACCCAATTGGCAACTCTTTGGCCACATGTAAGTCCCTTGTAAAAGGTGTCATAGGTACCAAGGGCACTGTGACCAGGGAAGGCCTCTAAGGGCTGCAGCACTTATTGTGCCACCCTTAGAGGCCCTGTATCTTTACACACACACTGCCATTGCAGGCTGCGTGTTTTGGTGCAGAACAAAGAGTCGACATGGCACACATCCCTGTGTGTCATGCCTACAATCCACTGCCCTGGCATAGGTAAGTCACCCCTCTAGCTGGGTGCACTATAATAGTGGTGAGGATACAGGTGTATGAGCCCTGTACCCCTACAGTGTCTGTCAATTCTTAGACATTGTAAGTGCAGTAATGCCATAAAGAGTATATGGTCTGGGAGTTTGTCAATACGAACTCCACAGCACCATAATGGCTTTACTAAAAACTGGGAAGTTTGGTATCAAACCTGTCAGCCCATTAAACTCTCACTGATGCTAGTTTGGGATTTAATGAAAAATGCACTCAGAGGGCATCTTAGAGATGCCCCCTGAAAAACGACCTAAGTCTAGTGTCCTGGCTGAGTGGCTGCTCGCCAGCTGCTACCACTAGACATGTTTCTGGACCCCTGGGTCGAGAGCCTGCCGCTCTCTGGGTCCTGAAACAAAGCACATCCTGGGACGAGGTGCCAAGCCTCCTCCCCCCGGATGGGCAGGGTCCACGAAGGGGAAGCTTCAAAGGCTTGCCGCCTTTGTGAGCTACCCCAGCCATTTGCTGCTCCCAGCAGGAGAATCGGCGGGAAAACAAAGTTGGGAAGAGATGTGGGCCCACCTTTGCCAACCCCACCCCTCAGGTGGGGGAGGCGAGGTGAAGCACAACTCTGTCCCCGGCATCTTGCAGATGGGGGGGGACCCAGCCAACCAGAGTAAGGCTTATGCCCCCCTCCCACTGGAGGGTGGCATAATAGGGGGTGTACCCACCCCAAGGAAGGGACCCATTAGTCCCGACCTGCACCTACCTGTAACACCCCTATATTTAGTATTTTGGGGCAACCCTGAACCTTGCCTCCTCAGACAAGACCCAACCAGAAGAAGGACCGAAGAGTCGTGCTGAAGAAGAAAAGGACACCAACTGACTTGGCCCCAGTCCTACCGGCCTGTCCCGACCTCGACAGACTACAGCGAAATCCCAGTGTGTCCTGCAGCCAGCAGTCCCCAAGAACCCGGAGGACCTGCCCTTCCTTCCCAAACCAGACTTTGTCTCCCGTGAGCACCGGATTTGCAACCCACAGACTTTGGCTCTGGCCAAATCCGCGAGTCTGCACCACTGTGCACCCGAAGACCCGAGTTCGAGTGGCTCAACACCACAAGGAGGTCTCACTGGTGAGCCTGACTTGGGATCTGGTGATCCCTGACCTGCCTCAAGACTCCAACCGACACCTGCAGCCCCTTTCTGGAGGATCCCCGTGACCGGAGCCAGTAAGAAAAACCCAACGCCAAATGACACCCCTGCACCCGATATCCCACAGCCTTGGGTGGCCCAACAGACGGTGTCACAGCATCCCCAGGCATCCCAACTTACCTTTCCAACCGGTGGTCCCCTCCAGAAGAGCTTCGTCCCCGAGCCTGCAGTGTTTGTTGCAACCAGAGAATCCCTATTGAAATCAACAGGGCACCAGACGCCGAATCAGCACCCTGCACCCGCCCACCCCTGTGCCACTGTGGGTGCACCTTGTGTGCTAAATCGGATCCCCCTTTGCCCTGAGCCTAACACCAGAAGCTTTGTGGCCTGCTTGTGAGCAGCCACCAACCGGAGGCCCCCTATCCCCCTTTGGATAACATTGGGCTTCAGCACCCGGCCACCCTAGTGCCGCTGAGGGTGCTTTGAGAGTGCATCCTTGACCCTGGGGAACCCTGCTCCTAACACCAGGAAACCAACTCTCAAGACGGAGTACTTACCCGTAAACCGATAGCATTGATAGCTTTTATGTGAAAAGTGTAAAGCTGGTTTGTATGAAAACCCTAAGAAACTGCAAATGTGTAAAAACGGAATTACCTTTTTTCTAGGAAATGTCCCAGTGTGATATCTAGGCATATCACACTGAGTAGCAAAAGTAACTTAAAAAGTAGTCCAAGAAGTAACGTATCCTGTAATCTACAAAGAAACTGAAAAGTAATTTTGACTGTTGACTTACCCCATGCAGCAAAGTGGAAAAGGTTTGTTATATATTGTAATAATCAAGCAATTGACCCACTAGATGCTTCTATACAACAAATCATTTGTTATCTTTTGCATCTACAGTGTGTAGGCCTTGCATACACATCCGTAAGACTACACCTTGCAGTGGTGGCGGCATGTCTTTAAAACAGACAACACTTATCTCTGTTCAAAGGGCCAGTAATTAAAGCCTGTTTGGAGCCCTTAAAAGAGTGATACCGCCAAAAGTTCCACCTGCACCTCCATGGAACCTTAATATTGTTCTAACGACTTATGGGTCCACCTTTTGAACCACTGCACAATTGCCCACTGCAATACCTTTCTTGGAAGATTGCTTTTTTGATTGCTATCACTTTACTAAGACGTGTCTGTGCGATTCAGCCATTAACCTTAGAAGAACCAATTTTCCAACTCCATCGAGACGGAGTGGTTCTTCGCACTAACCCGAAGTTCTTTCCAAAAGTAGTCTCTGCATTTCATATTAACCATTCAGTTGAGTTACCGGTTTTCTTCCCTCAACCTGATTCTGTAGCAGAAAGAGGTCTACATACATTAGATGTTAAAAGAGCATTATTGTATTATATTGATAGAACCAAAGATTTTCGCAAAGCAAAACTTTTTGTTGCCTTCTCTCCCCTCATAAGGAAGAATCTCTAAATATGGTATTAATAGATGGATTGTTAAATGTATTCAAACATGTTCTATCAAAGCCAAACGATCTATGACTATACCTCCTAGAGCACATTCTACTCGTAGAATAGGAGCATCTATGGCCTTTTTAGGTAACATTCCTATAGCTGACATTTGTAAAGCACCTGCATGGTCTATACCACACACATTTACTTAACGATATTGTGTGGATGTATTAGCACATCAACTAGCTAATGTAGGACAGGCAGTCCTAAGAGCACTCTTTCAAACAACTGCAACACCCACTGGTTAGCCATCGCTTTGGGAGAATTCTGCTATACAGTCTATGCAAATCATGTGGATCTACAGCACGCATGCTTCGAATGGATTACTTACCCTGTAAGCATCTGTTCTTAGCATGTAGGGCTGTAGATTCACATGCGCCCTCCCGGGCACCTGTGGTCATTGCAGTTATTATTATTCATGTTATACACGCATGGACATCTCTATACTACACTTATTTACTCCATTTGCACCCTCTTGTGGGAAAACAATCTAACAATGGAGTTGATGCCCATAGGCACTATCACCGAAAGGAAGAGTCACATTACCTTGTGACTGAAAAAGGCTTCTTTGAAGAATAACTTGCAAGCATCCGGATCCAACACTACATGGCGGAGTATGCAAAGCATGTGAATCTACAGCCCTACATGCCAAGAACAGATGCTCACAGGGTAAGTAACATAATCCTTTCATGTAAGCTTACCTGGGCATCTGGCTTATAAACACCAACGATAGAATGGCTTTGCAAGACTTTTACAAATTGACTTTGCTTTACCGAATATGAACCTACCCATTTCACATCCTATCTTATTTAGGTGCGACTCTGGATTCCTATCATGGAAAAGTGTTTAAGTAGATCGGGTATCATCAATCATTCAGAAGTGTCATCAGATACTCCAGATGCAGACTCCCATATGCTGTCAAGTTTTAGCCTTTCTAGTGTTAATGGGCATACTTCATTTTCATTGTCCCCAATGCCAGATTACGTATAAGGTTTCCACTGCAGTGTCTGGAACAGCAGATTATGTAGATGGAGGACAGGTGGGAGGAAAGGATATGCCTGTCACCAGCAGCTAAACATTACATTCCTTGGTGGTGAAGGGAAAAATAAATATTGATGGGGCTTGAGTTTCACAAGGAACTTCCTGTCCAGTTAGTTGAGATAAATGCCTTTAAGGTCCCCTTGGGAGCACATCTTGGTCCTCTGAAAATTGAAGGCCTCTGGACAGAAAAGAGACCCACTGTCACATGGATTAGCTGTAGCTCAAAGCTGTTCATTTTGCGCTCAAAACCTTTCTGCCATGTTCAAAAGTCAATTCAGTTTTAATTCAAACAGTCCATATCAGTGAAAGCCCAACCTGCTTTACTTGTCTCAAGACCACATGAGGCTTTTATCCAGACCAAATCTCCTGTTCAGGCTCCTGCGTTCTATCCCAACATAACACAATTGAACTTTGCAGCTAACTGTGTACATTATGGACAACTGAATCTACTGAGTAACTCAATCAATCAGCCCAATGCTTTTCTGTTTTCCTAAATACGATCAATTTGCCCTATATTGCTTATGTTCCCATCTGATGGGCACCTAGCCTAGCAGTTCAGGTTAGACTGTTCCTGTAGGGGAGGACCAAGAATGGTTTGCATATGGCGAGTCTATAGAGTGACCTTTTGGTTAAAAAAAAAACTGTGGATTGGAGTGCAGCCTAAACTACTTTTCCTGTCGCTGAGGAGAAGATTCAGGCAACAATGATTTGGAAACAGAAGGCGGCAATCTACGTTGATTGGTGCAGCTATGTGTTCTTCTAATAAATGGATTAAGACTTATTGGGAACGCAACAGTCATAAGACACTATTGAGGGCTGAAGAGTATAGCTTTTAGTCCTGAAGTGCAATCCAGGATTATGGACACTCATTCTGGTGGCCAGAATGTCTTAGGCAAGAAAGTTGATGAAGCTCTTTAAGCAATTGACTGGTGCGGAGATACTGAGGTCTCTGGGATCTTTGCACAATAATCAACCTTACAAATAGTTTAGGCGTGAAAGTCAGAGGTTTTCAGCACTGTAGTTTTATAAATACAGGCGGTATTGAAGCTATGGATCTCAGTAGTCGTCCTCGCAGCAACAAAAAAAACTAGGCCTGTTGAACCAGCAAAGACAAAGAAAAAACCTAGCATTTAAGTTTGAAGCCTGGCTCAGCTGGAGACTCCAACTCCCTCTTGACTCCGCTGGCGGAGGCAAGAGAAGTTCTGCATCTGGAAGACTGGAGAAGTTATTTCTTAAAGTAGTGGCAAAAAATATCAGCAGGATGGTGCTGGATCACATTGTATAGTTCATGCCAAACATACCAACTCATCCTCCCAAGACAATAAAAGCAAATATCTAAATGAGTTCAATTTCCAAAATGGCAAATTTCTACAAAAGAAGCTGCAGAGGAGATGCCTGCCTCAGAAAAGGGGCAAAGATGTTACCACAGATTCTTTCTCATACCAAAGAAATGTAGAAATTGGCAGCCTGTCCTAGAACTGAGGTACCTCAACAAACATTAAAAATAAAGTTTGTTTATATGATCATGCTCCAGGAAATAGCTCATTGATTGGGTGTACTTAAATCATGAAGATTCCTGTTTGTGTCCCAATTTATCCAAACCACAGGAGGTATTTTTGTTTTATAGAGGCAGGTTGACTTTTCCAACTCGGGTCTCCACCATTTGGATTAAAGCCGGCACCACAAGTTTTCAGCATATGTAAGTCACTGGTACTGGCTTTTATACTAAAGATTCCTCATCTTAAGAATATCCACAGGTGGCAGACTGGATCTACAGAATTCATCAGCAATTCTCCTGTGACCCGATAGGTGACACCACATGATTCTGCGGTGATTGTGTACTTCCCTGGAAGCAATGGAGCGGCGCCACATATAAGCGTCACAGCTGGGAACGCTGACTTCCATTCACTTCTTTCTGTGCCCTTCGACACATATCCTGGGCTTCGTTTCTTTGTCAGTCATCTGAAAATTTCCAAATTCTTTCACATTGTGCTTGGGAATGATGTCGCCATTGAAAATGACAAGATTCAAGCTGTGCCAACACTGCAGGAAATAGATGTTGGTCAAGGACCCGCATGAGGTCTGCCTCTGGCGCTTAGGCTTCATACATGACTTTGTAGTGCAACAGTTGTACTCTCATGCACCTGAAGGCCATCTGAGACTGGGAGATGAAACTCTGTTGCCAAGCCCAAAAAGAGGCCCGAGTGGAAGACAGTTCACAGAAAGTCCACTTGCTGCTGAGGGCCTTCTTGTGAGTCCAAACATAAGCATAAAAAGACAAAGCAGCATTTGTTCCCATCTCTCAGCTCAAAGTCAGGCAAGAAGGTGCAAGGACATCAAGATATAGGTCAGTTTCCTTTACAGTCCCCAGAATCTGTTTCCACAGCTGGTCCCAACATGCCACAAGTTACCATGAGCAGTCGTCGACTGCACAGAAGAAGACTTTCAAAGAGGCCATGCTGTAGATTTTCGGTGCACTGCTGGTTCCCTTTGGTATTTCTTCAGACTTTAGGAAGCTGCAGGCTTCTTCAGTCCCAACACTGCCGACAGGTCTACCCTGATGTCATTTCCGACTCTGGACCACCTACCAGGCCCCTACTGACTCCAATGCAGACCTCTATACCCGAACTAGAGTACACAGCAGTTCCTTCTGTACCGACACCACATTAACTCCACTGTGCACTGGCATTAATAGAAGATTCAGGCCCAAAGCCAGTCTTTATACTCAAGCTGACATTGGCCTGATTGTGACTGATGATGCACTGTCACAAAATTACAGCCAGTTGTAATTCAACCTGACTTTGACCCAGGACCTTTGCCTTGATACTGTTACCTGAAAAACCAACACGTTGATGGATGAAATCATTGAATTAATCTCAGCCCCTGGAAATCGCTCGGGCCGCATCCCAATCCATCATTTTTCGCCCACCATGCCATCTCAGTTTGGACCCACCCATATGCAAATCATTCGTGACCCTGCTCCTCATGGGAACAGTCCAGCCTGAACTACCAGGCCAGGTCCTCCCTGAACTGGAACACAAGCAACCCGGGAACAGTTTCACCCTTATGGGCTCTTCATTGGGTCTGGACTGTTCCCATGAGGAGCAGGGTCAAAGCTGATTTGTATATGGCTGGGTCCAAACTGAGGTGGCATGGTGGGTGAAAAACGATGTATTGGGTTTTGGCCCGAACAATAGCCAGTGACTGAAATTAATTCAAGCATTCCATCCATCACGTTGTTGTTGCAGTTGATACTGTTACCAGAAGTGTCTCCAAGCACCCTTTGTCTCGGACTCTGGGCCGTTCCAAGAGACATCCGGTATCCCCATAGTTTCTTCTCGTCAGAAACAATCTCCTTGACTGACCCTGTAGAGCATGATGGCAAGGCTGGCAGCTTCTGTAATTCTTTAAGTTGCATGTTCGGCCTTGCTGTGTGTATACTGCCCAGGTTTGAGGCTACATTTTCCCATTAGTTAAAAAAAAAAAAATAAAGACATTGGTTTTCAGTCACAAGTGCGTTATGACTTATTGTATGTACTTATAAAAAGAAAAAATGTTGCCTCCAAAAAGTTCTCTTCTGCTTACTGCTATTTTCACATGGAACAGTGTTAATGTTCTGGGAATCCTACCTGTGCGTACAGTTTTAATTTTCATGGGTTCAGATAGAATGCTCATGACAAATCACAGAATAGCTCTAAATTTCCTCCGCCCCCCCCGCCAGTACAATGTTGTTGCGAATGATGCAATTTCAGATGTTGCAGTGGCGATGTCATAGAACATGTTTCTAAGTGATGTAATATGATAGGTAATTAGCAGTGCATGCCGAGGGCGTGTGAATTCTAGTTACTTTGGGGCTTGAGTTATAGTTATTTGAAATAACTGACTGGTGGTTTTGTTAGTTTAAAACAACATGTTTTAACTGACATTTCCACCTAGCTATAACGTCTCTTTAACATTTTTTTTTCTGTGAATTTCTATTTTTTCTTCAATGTAAAGTGAGATGTCCATCGCCTTGTGCGTGTTCGGCACAGATCCTGGCCCGGCCCTTCACCCAACCTGTTGCTTGAACCCAACTGCCCCCTTACGCACAGCCTATGGCCAGGCCCTGCACACAGCCCCCTGCAAGCGCCCTACATTCTGCGGCGCACAGCCTGTGCACAGTCCAGACCCTGCGCTCAATCGCCACAGGTTGATTATGTGATGTTAAAATATAAAAGGTGCTATTTGAAGTCAGGCAGACTTACTGACTTTGTCAAACGATCACAATACAAAAAATATAAAAAGTGAGCATATTAGCTTTATCAAGAGTTGAGCATATCAACAGGGCCGCTCGCGCCCCTAGCATCCAAACGACATGGCACCTATCAGGATAGGGACCTGGAATGTGAGAGGCATCCATAGTCCGTCACGCCGTTCTCATTTACTCATATTTGAACCGCCACCACATACAAATAGCACTCATCCAAGAGACACACTTGCATCGGCCAGAAGTCACGCGCTTACACAGACGCTGGAGGGGTCAATTACATGCAACAGGTTATTCAGCATATGCACGTGGGGTTCTGGTGTGGGTAAGGCCAGGGACTCCCTTCCGGGTGGTGGACTCCATCATAGACGCGGAGGGTAGATACGTCATAGTTAGGGGCGTCTTGGACGGTAAGCCGCTTATAATTGCATCGCTATACGCGCCCAACACTGAACAGACAGCCTTTTTGGAACTGATATCCCTTAAGCTGGCCGAGTGGCATGATGTGCCCATGGTCTTGGGAGGTGACTATAATAGTGTACTGGACGTTTCGTTAGACCGCTCCTTTCCTCCCCTGCCCGGCACAGCCGCACACACTGCAGCGAAAGCGTTAAACCATTGGGCTACGCAATGGCATCTCTCTGACGCCTGGCGCCACAGAAACCCGCATGAATGAGTGTATTCCTATTATTCGGGGGCGCACGGACTTCATGTACGCCTAGACCGTTTCATGGTGTCAAATGATCTTCTACCGTGTATCTCCGGGTTGTATTATATCGGGTGGACACATTCCGATCATAACCCACACGTGGAGTTGCAGTGGGAGGCCGAAGTACTGCCGATTCCAGTGTGGCGCCTCCAGCCGGATGTCCTCCTCGATGCACCCTTCCGGGACTTATTAGCGACCACCGTAGCTCAATACTTTGAGGAGAATGCGGGCACAGCTTAGTCGCCACTGTTGGAATGGGACGCTCTCAAGGTAGTTGTTAGGGGGCACTGTTTAGGTGCACAGGCGGGTATGAGGGCACAGCTGGAGAAGGAACTCACCACTTTAGAAAGGAGGCTGGCGTCTAGCGAGGAAGAAGCCACTGAGGGGTCCCAAAGACAACTAGACTGCCATAGGGAGGAGCATGCACGGTTGTTGGAGCGGTTGAGATGTCTTAATTATGCTGCACATTCGACGCGGACGCACCACATGGGGGACAAAGCGGGTAAACTGCTCACATGGCTCATACGCCAAGATGAGTCGTCGACTCCTGTCGCATCTGTACGCAGGGCAAACGGGGGCATAGCATACACGCAGCAAGACATACATGGCGAGTTCGTGGCACATTACCGGGACTTGTACAAATCTCGTGCACAGGCTACACCCCTAGAGCTACAGCTTTATCTTGAGGGGTTGGACCTGCCGCAGCCTACGCGCACCCAAAGAGAGGAGCTGAATGATCCTCTTCTTTCGGAGGAAGTTCGGGACTGCATATTCTCGTTATCCAATGGGAAGTCGCCAGGACCGGATGGACTGCAGACTGAATTTTACAAGGCTTATGCGCATATATTAGTGCCGCAGCTGTTGAAAGTGTATGAGACCGCGATCGATGACTCCAGACTCACCGGCACACAAAACGAAGCCCTGCTGGTGTCCCTCCTTAAGCCTGATGAAAATCCTGAATCTCTGGGTTCCTATCGCCCGTTGGCACTTCTTAACACTGATTACAAGATTTTTGCATCACTACTAAGCGTCTTTCGCCCTTAGTGAAAACACTGGTACACCCCAACCAGAACGGTTTTGTTCCTGCCCGGAGCACTTCCCTCAACATCCGTAGGTTCTTCCGGGTGCAGCAGTATGCGTTACATAGTTGGCCCCGCTCTGGCTGCTTGGTATTGGACCTGGAGAAGGCCTTTGACTCTCTGGAATGGCCCTATCTGGCGGCGGTTTTAAACAAGTATGAACTGGGTGATCACTACATGAGCATGGTTCGACTGCTATACCAGCAACCCACTGTTCGGGTTCGAACCGGCAGACTAGTCTCAGACCCCATTAGAGTGCGACGAGGGACGCGCCAGGGATGCCCTTTATCCCCGCTGCTCTTCTCTCTAGCCATGGAGCCATTAGCGATGCTGCTTCGAGGTGGTGGTGAGGCGTGGGGAATCCAGCTGGGGATGGGATGCATGCCGTTTCCTTATACGCTGACGACTTGTTATTGTATGAACGCGACATCACTGCCATTCCAACGTCCATAGCAGACACGCTCAGAGCCTTTGAAGAGATGTCTGGCCTCCGGGTTAACTGGGCTAAGTCGGGGGTTTATCCCTTTAGTGAGGACACGGTTGAAACAAATGTGCTCCTTAATGGCTCGCTTCTTCCATGGTACTCCACTACCTTCCGCTATCTTGGTGTCTTCATATATCGGACGCCTGATGATTTGCTGGAGGGTAATTTGATGAGAGCGATCTCGGCTGTCAGGGCCCAAATACAATTTTGGAAGTCACTCCCACTGAATGTTATGAGTCGCATTGCCCTGCTGAAGATGATTGTCCTTCCCAAATTATTGTACTACTTCTCGAATCTTCCGGTCTATGTCCCGACTAAGGTCTTCCGAGAGCTGGAACGTTTATTCCGAGACTTAATATGGAACAAAGGTAGGCCCTGAGTTGCCCTGTGGAAATTATATGCCCCTACCAGTCAGGGAGGGTTGGCTGTTCCCAACATGGAGCTATACTACATAGCTGCCCAGCTACAATGGGTGACGAGATGGCTTGATGGTAGGTGTTTGGAAGACACAGCAACCTCGCAACAGCCATGGTCCCAATCCCAAATCTATCATTTATTCCATCCTGCAGCCAGGCTCCCGCGGCCACCCCAATTACACTTGGGGCTGGCGCATATGTGCTACAGGAGGAGTTTATATCTCACTCGCACGACATTCCCCACGCTCCGATACTACCATTACTGGGGACGCCTAGGGGGAGGACGGGCACTTCCGAAGCAACTCTTACACTCTGGCGCACTGCGGGTATAGACACCCTGGGCGACTTATACAGGGATGGTACTCTATTGACGTTTGAGGCAATTGGCAGAAGATACTGACTTACCGGCAGGACAATTCCTATTACACATCGGCCTCCTGGGGAGATCTGACGACTGAACCACCGACGCATCTGCTATTACAATACTTGCACATAATGGGGGCAGGATCACATATAGTACATTGGTTGGTGGCGGCTCTGCTCACGCATACCCTGAAACCGATGCAGAATCTCCGCGCCCGCTGGGAAGCAGACAGAGGCCAGCCCTGGACTGATAAGGAATGGGACGCCGTCCTGGCTGGCTCTACGTATGCACCGAGAAGCTCTAAATTTAAACTTATACAAACGTACATCGTACAGAGAACGTACCTTTCACCCGACAAGATAAACAGATATTTTAACCTCGCCACTTCTGCATGCCCACGCTGCCGGCAGCTTAACGCGGATCTGCTCCACATGCTATGGTCCTGCACTTCCCTCCAAATTTACTGGCAAGAAGTAACCACGGCCCTTGCACTATGCACTGACACATCCCTGCCTCTTACATGGGAAATTTGCATTTTAGGGCTTTATGCCAGATCCAAAAAGAACAGAGTCACGTCAAGGTTTCGGGACCTGGGGTTGATAGCTGCGAAGCGCTTAATTACTAAGAGGTGGAAGCACACAGACCCCCCAGAGATAATCAGCTGGAAAAGATCACTCACGATATGGGCACAGGCGGAAAGTACAACATTGCACAGAGAGGAAACAGCGGGGCTCCGCAAATGCCCCATAGCGCAATATTGGGACACACTACTCACAGCCTTCACACGCGGCGGTAATGGAGAGGGTGATGATGCCCAGTCTGTCAATTTGCAACATACACACTAGGGATCCTGAGCAATGATGGATGCAGTATTTGACATTAGAAGCGCGAAGCATTGTGACCCACAAATAGCCCAAGTCCGTTAAAGGAGATTCCCCTCACCAGCCACTAACGAGGCAGCAACCATTACCACTCACATAGGTCAAGGCCCAACCCCGGCGAGCCACCATATTGTACGATACCGAATGTGCATTCCTATACCCAGTTATGCTACGTTTAATACCTTTGTACCTTTTCGATGGCAGTTTCCTTATTATATTGTTAGATTTTTTTGTAGACTAGAGAGAATGTTTTATTGGCACTTTCCATTGTCCTCTTTTCTTTTCGTTACACAACTTCCTAATTGCAGTGTTGAATTGATCATGCCCTGATACTTTCAGTGTACGCCAACACCATGTGTGCCAGGCACCGACAGATTGGTTAAAACCTGATGTGTTAGAATAGGGCACAGGTGATCTTAAATGAGGGTTGGGAACTGTAATGCAGCAGTACACGCAAGCAGTAGCACACAGCGATCTCCGAGAAAGCACCTTTTGGAGAGGCATGTATGTCACTGTGGATTGTACTCACAATATTGTACCACATTGTTGATATGCATAGTGTTTTCCTTGATTTGTATTATATAAATCTAGATACTGTTTCAAATTCTCGTGAAATGTAATGTGATATCAAACGATAAAATCAGAAAAGCCCAATAAAGATATTTAAACAAAAAAAAGAAAAGAAAGAGTTGAGCATATGAAAACACTTAAAGCAGATCTATCATCCTTGTCCAAATATATATAATCAAATGTATATTTCACTAATTCACACAATGCAATCTTTAACTAAAGTAAAAAAAATTAAAGTTTTAGAAAAAAAATATTGCCTGGCCTTTTTTTTTTTTTTTTTTTTTTTTTTTACTTTTTCAGCTCACAAAATGCAGTCATAAAAACAACCACAAGAGGGCTTTGCACTCCAGCTTAAGAGCATAGAGCTCCAGCTAGGAGTGCCTTATAAAATCATTGTAAGCTCTCCAGCGGTCATGGTTCTAATGACCTAAGAGACATACTGGTTTTTTTTATGTTGCTGGGGGTTGCTTCACTCACCGCAGCCCCCTCCCCCACAACATTAAACACATTTGCTGGTGCCCCAGGTTTTTTTTAGGTGCACCACCCGCAAGAAAATATATTCCTCCAAAATGTCCTAGGGCATTATGGGGAAACCTTGCTAGGAGTCCCCGGCACCATGCCTTTGTTCCTGCACCGGTGTGTATAGCATTTCCTACTGCTCCCGCCAGGCAGGAGCATACTTCTGTTACCTGCCCGGGAGGGTTCGGACAGGGAACCTCAGTGTCCCAAGGGTGGACTCCCCAGGACACTCCAAAGTATTTGGCCCCGGGGGATCAGGTCCCTTGGGTCGATATTTGTTCATGGAGGGTATGTGCCACCTCTCCTACATTTGAAAATGGCCTGGGGGATGGAGTCCCAGGGGCCTCATGGAGGCTTTTGGAGGGAGGGGCTGCACTCCCTAACCAGAGCGGACGGTGGTCACGGATGCCATGGCCGGTCCCAAGCCCAGCTGTGAAAGGAGGGCTAGCTACCCCACCATGTAAAGAAAAATCCTAGCTACAGAAATGTCAACCGAAATACATCCTGACCGTGGGGACAGAGGAATTTCCTTCACAGAGAGCTATGATGCCTTGTGGTGAAAGCCAGAGAACCCTTGAAGCAACAAAGCTGATCCCCCTAATTTCGACCAAGACCATCAGCATCTGGACATGGAACCATGGACATAGGATCATGTACGAGACAGGCAAGACAGCCCAAATGGCAGCGGAGATTTAAAAATATAACGTGTCCTGCTTGACATCAGCGAGACCATATGGACACAATCCGCACAGAAAAGACTGGCTCCAAGAGGAATATTGCTGTATTCAGACACAAGGAAGAGAACTCCCCATGGAGTGGCCATCTGGGAGAGTTGAAAATCAGTTTAGGGTAATTTTATTGCCATTGAAGGCCTTACTCTCCACCATCAGAGGAAGACTGGTGTAGATGCTCACTGACAACACCTCTGCCAATTGGTACTCTAACAAGCACAGTGAGATGTGGTCTTGGGCCCTTTGTAAGGAGGCACTGCTCCTCTGGAAGTGGCCACACTGCCAAGGCATTTCTCTGATGGTAACTCACCTCTTGGAAACTTTAAGTGATAGGACGGACAAACTCAGCCAGAGACCCTTGGTGGATCCCAAATGGCAGTTGCTCTCGGAGGTAGCACAGGGCATCTTCCAGTATGGAGAGAACCCATAGCCGATCTTTGAGTCAATGTGAAGAAAGCAAAATGTCGGCACTTCTGCATTTGGAATTTCCAAAGCAGCTGTCTTGGAGACTCCTATCTAAAGTGGACTCCTCTAGGCCTTCCCACCACTGCCTCTCCTGCCTGAGGTTTGAAGAAGATCAGGAACGACCAGGCCCAAATCATCCTTGTGCAATCTGATTGGGCCGGGAGAGAGTGGTACCCGGATCTCCTGGGCATGATCTGGCCACTGATCAAGCTGCCAATTTTGGAGGATCTTGTGTTGCAGCAGCAGGGCGAGTACAATTTGAATCTTCATGCTTTGTAGGCTAAGCGGCAGCAGTTGACCTTCCCCCTGAGATTGTTGATGTCATCTTGACAGTGAGGTGTCTTTCCTCAAAATCAGTTTACGGCAGTCAAAAAATGACCCATTGTAAGCAAAGTTGTCTGATTGTTCTGTCCCTGGCCCAGCATGGACTTGTTCTTTAACTAGACATAATGGACCCCTAACTGTATGTCCAAACAAAAGTTAAAATGGGCTGTAGCCCACCCCCTTCTGAGGGACCTCTCTTTAAGCAAAGAGAAGGTAAGGTAGTAAGACATCCCGTTTTCTTCTCAGTTTTTATACGAGTCCCATGATCATATCTTTGAGGGTCTTGTTGAAACCGTTCAACAAGCCCATTGCCCTGTGGACGGTAGGGTGTGGCAAACTTATAGTTAACACCACACTCTTTCCACATAGCTGTTATGTAACTAGACATGAAGTTGGTACCTCTGTCTGACAAGACCTCCTTAGGGAACCCTACTCTGGAAAAGATTCCCAGGAGGGCCCTGGCCACTACAGGAGCTGTAGTGGTTCTAAAGGGAATATAATCTGGATATCTAGTGGCATGGTGGTCCACCACTAGAATAAAACTATGTCCAGATGCTGTTGGAAGGTTTAAGGGACCTACAATGTCTATCCCTACCCTCTCAAAGAGGAACCCCAACCACAGGTAGTGGGATTAAGGTAACCTTTGTAGTGCCACCTGACTTACCACTGGCTTAGCAGGTGACAGGAACAACAAAACACCTTGGTGTCTTCAGACATGTGGGGCCAGTAAAAGTGAGTCTGTCCCAAGTCTTGGTTTGCCCAAGATGTCCTGCAAGGTAATGTCATGTGCAAGGGTCATTAAGAATACCCTGTATTTCTGAGGTATGACCAACCTCCTGGTGGCACCAGGCTTGGGGTCTCCACTCTCAGAATACAGGAGCTCATCTTCAAAATTAGTCCTATGGGACCCACTCACATTTCCTGTTCTTCGAGAGGGGCAGGCCTTCGGCTCCAGACTTAAGTCTTCACTGGAACGTCCCCCTCAGGATGTTGGAGGTGATCCTGCAGGAGCATCTCTAAGAGCTGCTCTTTTGCAAGGTTGCTACCAGTCTTAAGTTTTCTAACTGCAGCCAGGGTCCTATGTTCCTGGAACTTAAGACCACTGTATTTAGTGCGTGGAGCCCCACTGGACTCACCAACCTGAGACATAGTACTAGGTGTAGTGCGGTGTATGCACCTACCTACCCTGGTGGTCCTAAACTTCCAAAGATTGGAGAAAGGGTTGTGCTAAGACCCTTGACAACCAATCCAAAATGTTCAGTAGAACTTACTTGATAAAGTATTTTATATGTGCCTAGCTAGTGATGGTTTTTCATTTAACCATCACTTGATTAAGTGGTAAAACAGTGCAGGCTTTAATCCCAACCCCTGCACATCAATGTAGGAGGATGGCTTAGTATATGGTGCACACTTAAAGAAGTGATGCACCTTGCACTAATCCAGGCAACCCTTATGGGGATTTTAGTGGTCTTTGATAACCTTTGAAAGCTCTTAAAGTGATAGCTGTGGAGAGCAGCCTACAGGCTTATCTTGAAGGAGTGTAAAGCAGCTTTCTTTAGCACATTTAATCGATAGTGTAGATTAATTGAAAAAGGACCCACACAGTGTTTATAAAAATAAGTCTATTTATTACACAACCACGAACACATTGGTATAGCTCCTAGCCGGAGATGGCAACAATACACATGAAAATACTCAAAAGAAATCAGGTAAGTAGTACAATTGTACACTGGTCGCCAGAGAGACCAAACCATATACTAAGGAAGTGGAAGGCAAACTGCAAGGAAGGACAGGACTTTGACCAGAAGACTCGGAGGAGCTGGGAGAACAAGGAACCACCCAACGTAAGTACCTAAGAACCCCACGGAGGCTGTGTGCAGAGTGGAATCACAGCCGTGTGCCCAATGGAAGTCTGTGGCGAAGTTGCGGTTGCAGTTTTAAAGAAGGACCCTTAGGACCCCAAAGAAACCCTTTGGAGGACGGAAGGTTGGAGACTCACCCCACCCATGGATATCCCAGGAACCAGGTTACCTGCACCAGGTAAGCCAGGTGCATAGGTGTGAAGTGACGTCAGAACCTCCCATAGACGACCATGGAAGACAAGACTTTGGAGAAAAGGCCTCTGGAGAAGTCTCTGAAGATGTGCGGTGGAATCAAAGGATGGATGGATTCTTGAAGAGGAGAACCTGCAAGCAGAGGGGTAAGAGTTTTTACCACTCAGAGGTGACCAGGAAACACAGAAGCACAATACCCACCCTTGGCAGGGAGCTCAGGAGATTTGACTAGGACCTTGTGGCTGTAGCTTTGGGGACCAGGTGACGCTGAGAAAGACCAGGAGCCGTTCATGAGCTGTCCCATGTCAGTGTCTAGATGGTCGGTGTCCGGCAGGAGCACCAACAAGCCTTGGTAGCCGCAACTGGCGTGGGAGACGAAAAGATGCAATCATTGGGACCAGCAAGGTCCAAGGGACTTACCAAGTGCAGGAGAGTCAGAGCAGGCCCCGAGCAAGCAGGGAAGACCACCAACGCAGAAGACAACCCTCAAGAGGACCCACAGGCCAAAGGTACAGGAGTCGCAAGAGTACCCCTGGCAGCTCACCAAAGATGGACGCCCACGGTGCAAGGGATGCAGTGAGGACACTGATCTTCGAGAGATGAGGTGCTTGCGGGTGGAGCTTCTTGTAGCATGAAGATCTCTGGAGTGCAGAGCCAACAATCCTTGGCAACGGCAAGTCGATGGTGTGCACGGGGTTTGGTCCCAGCAGCTCCGACGAGGTATACTTTCCTCCCAATTGCAGAGAAACAGGTCAAGCCTCTGGAGAGCCACAGAACCACCACCTGTGTTTCTGAGCCTCGGGAAGTCCGGAGGAGCGACAGGAGCAGCAGACCGGTCAGCTTGGTGCCTGCAGATGCAGGGGAGTGACTCCTTCACTCCAAGGGAGATTTCTTTGAATGTCCTTGATGTCCTAAGGTCTTCTGGAGAACCTGAGCGAAGCACAGACACAGACAAGGGAGATGACTTAAAGAACAACGAGACCTGGAGCAGCAGGAGTATTCCTTCATGCAGTCTCAGTCCAAACGTCCAGATGGCCGAAGGGTGTCTTAATTTCAGAGGTGAGTCTTGTTCCATGATGAATTTGAGGACCCACCCCCAGGGGAGCCATTGTATACCAAAGAAAAGGGTTTGAACGACTCTGGGGTCCCTCCCAGAGGAGGGGCCAGAGAGAGGGGAGGATCCTCTCCTGTCCTTTGCCCAGTTTGGTGCCAGAGTGGGAATCAAGGCTTCCTGACCTGGCTCAAACCGGAGTATGCGAGGAGGGCACCAGATGTGCCCTTCAATGCAGTCTGGTGGCACTACAAAGCGCCCCCACCCTAGCCCAATACACTAAGTCCTGTCTGGGCGGTGGTTACACCTCCCTGTGGCAGGACACCTATTCTTCTACCTTCCCCTGCTCAAGCTCGGCAGCAGGAGGGTAGAATCATGTCTGTGGTCAGCAGCAGCACTAGCTTGCTGGCAGACCCTGAAAGGCTGTAACCAGGAGTACAGGGTCTCCTATAATGGGCCCCCAGTATATGGGATCATATCTTCAACACCGGAATCTGTGTTGGGGTATGATTCCAACATGTTTGATACCAAACATGACCAGGTTCAGCGCAGCCATTATATAGTTAGACATCTTGTAATGACTGATGTCCACTATGTCTTAAAATGGCTGAAACGCACTTACAGAGCCTGTAGAATCGGGGGTTTTAGGGTTGTCCTGCTCATGCAAGGGCTCCCTCACACTTATAACCAAGCACCCTGCCCTTAGGACTGGACACATAGGGGTGACTTATAGGTTTTAAGTGTAGTGACCTCCGATATAAGCAAACTTATATCTGTAGTGAGAGGGGCAAGCACCACCTCACACAGGCTGCGATGGCAGGCCTGTAGTCTAAGTTGAAGTGGATTCCCATGGGTGGCACAATACATGCTGCAGCCCATGGGAGACCCCTGGTGTACCTATGCCCTGGCTCCTTAGGACCAAATACTAGGGTCTTATAAGGGTACACCAGTAGCCAATTGTGGGGGTACAAAAGTACTTACCAGAGTCATTTTGGGGGAGAGAGCACATATGCTAGGTTCCTGATTAGCAGGATCTCAGCAAACTACAGTCAAAACACAGACACCAGGCAAAAGTGGGGGTAACAATGAAAGCAGATCCTACTTTCCTACAATACCACTAATCCTATTGGCTGGAATCCTCTAAAACTATATGGAGGATTTTGAAAGGAGACGGTCACTTCAGCTGAGGGCACCTTTAGGGTGGCCCTGGCTGAGGAGAGACACCTCTCCTGCTTACTAATTTTCCCACTGACCTTGCTGCCAAAATTGGTGCTTGGTCGGGGGGCGTGCATCTCCACTAGCTGGAGAGGCCCTGGTCAGCATAACAAAGGACGGGAAGCCTTTGAGGCTCATCGCCTTTCAATGCTGTTTCTGCTTGGGGGTAGGTGTGAACCAAATCCACCCAGAGCAGGCTTTGTTTCTGACCTACGAGAGCAAAAGGCTCCCACCTAAGGGGGTCAGAAACCGGTCTAGAGGTGACGACAGGCTTGTGCAGACCAGTCAGGCACACACTTGTGGGTGGGTAGGTTTTCCGGGGGCACCTTGGAGGTGCTCTCTGAGTGAGTGCATTTTTTAATGAATCCCACACTGGCATCAGTGTGGGCTCATTAATCTGAAATGTTTGATACCAAACATCTTAGAATTCGGTGAAATCATCATGGAGCTGTGGAACTTGCAGTGACAAGCTCCCAGTCTATGCACTCAGTATGGCTTCACTGTGCACTTCTAATATCTATTAATGGCCTAAAACACTATAGGGGCATATCTGCTCATGCATTTATGCCCTCACATGAGGTATAGTGCCTTAGGGCTGTAAGGCCTGCTGTAGGGGTGACTTACCTATGCCTCTTACAGTGCTGGTAGGCCTGATACACAGGGATATGTGCCAGTTCGACTCCTCACTTTTATCAGCATCAAAAGACGCAGGCTGCGGTGGCAGTATGCTTGTGTTTGGTATGGGGTCTCTCAGGGTGGCACAATGCATGCTGCAGCCCTTAGAGGCCCTTGGTACAACTGGTACATTTGACAAGGGTCTTGTATGTGAGCCAGAGGTGTGCCAATTGTGAAAACGGTACAGTTTTGGGAAAGAACACAGGCACTGGGAACCTGGTTAGCAGGAACCCAGTGCACACTCAAAGATGCATCAGTCAGGCAAAAAGTGGGGGTAACCATGCCAAAAAGAGGCACTTTCCTACAGTCCTCCTCGAGTCTTTTTTGCCATAACGGTTTTAAAGACTTTTATTAAAGGTATTTAGAAACTGACCAGAAGTGCCCAGAAGCTTAAAGTAATGCAGTCTTTTTTAAATGAGTGTTTTCCTTTGAACCCCATGCACAAAGCAACTCTGCAATACCTACACTGGAAAGCTGTTCTTCTAAAGACTATTATATTGACCTGCAGAGAAATAGACTTAAGTATTCTGTTTGCATGAGCTTTACATGATTTTACTGAAGAATATGGTAGTCCTGAGTACCAATCCTTTATTCTTAGCAAAATCTGTCTTTGATTCCCATGCAAATAAAACCATTTATTTGGTACTGCCTTTCAAAGCCCAAGTTCTCCAGCCAAGACATTACTCCATATGTTAATGTGTCGGGGGCAATTAATTACCTAGAAAAAACAAGATGTGAGAAAATTTAAGCACACTTTAGTGTTTAAATTCTTATCAGAATGTGTTTTTCTACTTCTATGAAACATTGATCTTTTCTTGTTTGATGCTGTGCCAATAAAACCCTAATAATCTCCTTCCTGTGAGCCCAAAAGCACACTGGACAAGGGGAATGGCTTGGGGAAGACATGTCCCAATTTTTGACATATTCAAAGTAGCCATCTGAAGGTCTCACCACACTTTTAATAGACATCACTTCTTGGCTAATCTATTTACCTTTATACATGGGTCGCCTTGTGGTCTGCTGCTGCATTGGCCTTGCAAATCCTTTCAAAGTCTGACTGTCAGTGATCTAGAATGAAAGTTATTTTATTTAAATTCCAGGTTTCCAGCATAAGCCACCCTCCTTCCTTATCACCGACCATTGGTTTCCTGATTCAAGAGGATTCAGGATCCTATTGTTCTTTAATGATCAACTGAAACACCAACTGCTATTATAGGTCATTATTGATACTGCTTGCCCTATAGGTGCTGTTTAATATTTTCAGCTTCAGAAAGAGCTGCCTTTGTATTGTAAAATTAATTGTTTACCTTTTTAAAGATAGCTTGTTAATGAATCAGCAATTCGGTGTTTGACTTCAAAGAAGATTCCTATGATGGAGTGTTATAGTAGACTCAAAAGATCACCAGATAAGCTTTGCATGAGTCTGTCTCAATATGTACAGAAGAAAGTAAAGACTACAGATTTCAACTGGACAAGTCAGAGGGCATAACCTCACATCCAGTGTCCAAGAGTATAACTTTATCCATTTACTCTAGCAGTGTTTTTTTTCCTTCTTTTTGCATTCCCTTTGTGCCACCTGAATTAATTCTAGATTTTCTTTGGGCACGAGGCCCTTCAGGTCAGCAATGGTGGGTAATAATGGAATTGGTCGGAAGCAGTACAGAAATGTGCTTGTCCTCTCTGGAATTGGATAATTGCTGCATCCAAGCGGTGTATTTTGTTCTAGAATTATTCTGGGTCACGTAAAAAACGAAGCGTTACTTGTAATCCTACTTCTTCCCTGCAAAAGCTTTCTTAACAAAGATAGGGGGTTAGAAAACCTTGATGCTCTTGTTTCCATATATAGTCCCATTTTAACTGAGATTTTAATTTACCTCTGAAAGTTCTGATAAATCTTTTGAGCCTATGGCATCTGTAGACATTAAGACCTTACTTGATAGGCAGCCATTTTATTTGCAATAACTGCTGCACAAAGAATAAGCAAACTACAAGCTTTACCAGCTGAAGAACCGTAGTGTTCTAATTAAGGATAAAGCGAGAACGCCACATTTATGCCTTTTACTGTTTGCAGCCAATATTGTTACTGATTGTTATTTATGCAGCACACACGCTGCCATTGTTATGCTATTACAGCACTTTTTTGTAGTCTGAGCATGATTTTGAAAATCACTCTAAGGTTTCCATTCCATACCAAAGGTTGATTAGTGGAGACCTGCGGTCAGTAACATGAGTGAAGGGGGCTTCTGTAAAGTTAAAATGCCACTCTTTCAAAGCCACTTTATGAAGTATTTTTCCTGTGGCAGAAGACATTCACAGCCTCTGTATGATGTGGATTCCTTATTCACACTTACTGCAAAAAGATGTTCAAAAGAAACCTCAAGTCATCAAAGGTTGTGATAAAATATCAAACGTATAGGTGCTCCGTGTGGGAGATGGATACGGTGGAGGCTCGGAGGTGGGCATGGGAGGGAATATGCAGGAGAGCAAATGTTCCGTCACTATACGCCCCATCTATTCCGCTGGCATACAACTATCTTCTTCCCTTGCAAGATAGCGGGGCTACACAGCGTGCTCGACGACTGGGTCTTTCCACCTTCCCTGATCTTTATCCAGACAATAATTTCTTAGCCCCTCCGAGCAGGACATTGGACTCCCTATTTATTTTATTTATATATTTATATAGCGCACTCATACCCGAAGGCGTCTAGGCGCTAACATCCAAACCTCCTACCAGCCAAGGGGAATTAAAGAGACAAAACTGAAGACTGATATGCATAGGCCTAGAAAAGCCAGGTCTTCAGACCCTTCCTAAACGATCTCAAGTCCGGTACATTTTTCAGTGAAAGTGGCAATTAATTCCAAAGTCTGGAGGTAATGTGAAAAAAGCTTTTACCACCCCAGTGTGACAAACGCGCCTTGGGAACCTCCACCAGCCGATGGAAGGAAGACCGCAGCATTCTAGGGGGAGAGTACCAACGAAAGTGGTCAATCAAATATAAAGGACCCTGATTGTGCAGCGCTCTAAAAGCGATGCAGAGAGCCTTAAATGTAATCCTTTTTTCCACCGGAAGCCAGTGAAGCGAGTTTAGCACCCCATTTACAGAAGCGTATTAAGGGAGTTTGAATAACAGGTGGGCGGCTGAGTTCTGCAGGACTTGCATCTTAAAAAGGAGGGCTTTATTGATTCCAATCAGAAGACTGTTACAGTAGTCCAGCTTAGATAATACCAACGCCGAGACTACTGTTTTCTGCAGGTCAGAAGGTATGAATCGAAAGATTTTCCTCAAAATCCTCAACGTATACCAGATGGCTGATGTAGTAGCGTTCACATGGTGGGAGGATGAGAGAGTGGTGTCAAAGATGACTCCCAGATTCCTTGCCTTAGGGACAGGAGTGGGGAGGGGCCCAAGTTCGCTGGGCCACCAGTCAGAGGACCAATGAGAGACATCTCTGCCAAAAAAAAGAACCTCCGTTTTATTGGAGTTCAACTTAAGGCAGTTCTCAGACATCTATCTATTTACCTGTCCCATACAGGCATAAAAGTTGTCAATAGTACTACAAGAGTCCTCTGAAATGGATACTATAATCTGAGTGTCATCGGCGTATGACACCATGGCAAAGCCAAAGGATTTGATAAGCCTGGCAAGAGGAACCACATATAAGTTAAAAGGGTCGGGCTGAGAGACGAGCCCTGTGGGACCCCACAAGGGAGAATAAAATTCTGTGAGCTCAGGCCATCCTTCTCCACAATTTGTTCACGGTTAGAAAGGAATGAGTTAAACAGTAGTAGGGCGGTGCCAGCAATTCCTATGTCTTGAAGGCAACGTAGTAGAAGGCCATGGTCCACCGTGTCGAAAGCTGCTGACAAATCCAGAAGGATCAGTGCCGCCATGCCTCCTTTATCTACCGAGCGTCTGATCTCTTCGGCTGCTGTAATCAGTGCAAGCTCAGTCTGTGCCCACCCCGGAACCCATATTGAGATGGATCCAGTATGTTATTGTCATTAATAAACCGAGTAAGTGCTTGATTCATATATTTCTCAAGAACTTTTGATGGCAATGGGAGGCGAGCTATCGGACGGTAGTTGCCAGGGTCTGTTTTGTCCAGATTAGTTTTTTTTAATAGTGGGAGAATGGAGGTCGTCTTCCATAATTTAGGAAAAATACCCGATTGAAGCACAAGGTTAAATAGTTCTGTAAGATAACCAGCTATCGGTTCGATTGCCGAAATTACAATTTTGGGGGGACACGGATCCAGTGGCAAACCCGATTTGGCAGTAGAAAGAAGTTTAACCACCTGCTCGTATGTCATTGGTGGAAACTCAGCAAAGAGAACAGGATCCGGGTGGCTAACCTTAGACCCTGGAAGATCCTGATAAAATGCCACCTGGGTTGGATTCAATGTGAACTTGTCATAGATATCACAAACCTTGCTACAAAAGGTGGAAGCCAGCGTGTCGCAAAAGGCTTGGTCTGGAGTATTCTCTGTATGGACCTGCACTTGGCTAAGTTGGCTCCCTTCCATGTCGGACCTGCTCCTATAATATCAAATAAGGGCCACATGCAGGCCGTCTTGACCTCACTAGACCGCATACTAACCAACCCCTCGCCCCGGAAACTTGTAACACGTCCATACAATGCACCTCGCCAGTGACCACGGCTAAGGCATTAGCTCACTGGCGCACCGAGCTAGATCCTACCCCCACTGATCAACAGTGGACCTATTGTCGCTCCCAGCTTGAGCGCCTCTCCCCTCACTAAAAACGACGATTCATTCACTTTAAATTCCTCCTTTGTGTCTACCGCCCACCCCTGCAGATACTTAGAATGGGGCTTTGACCCGACCCAAACTGCTGGAGATGCAAACACCCACAGTCCTCATTCCTGCACCTGGTGTGGCCATGCCCCCTATTTAGAACTACTGGGACAGGGTTTACGAGGTAATATGCGAGTTCACCGGAGTCAAACTGGAACACACACCACTTGTGGCCCTATTGGGACATGTTAAAAGCGCCCCCTCTAACAGATGCCGTCTCTCCACTATGATGATTTTTACTGGCTAAACGCAGAATTGCCATGCCCTGGGGCTCCATCATGGTCCCTTCAATAGATTCCTGGGAACATAATATAATCTACTGTCATGAACAGCTATCAGTCTATTGGGAGTTAATGCCCCTAGCGTCCAGACCCAATGACATCTGGGCCCTTTTCACACTCTCGGCGAATGCGCGTACCGCAGCTACACCGAACACGACCGACAGTACATTGAGTCCAGCGTTCTCCCTGCATCAGGCAACTGAACCTTCTTAGAGTAGAATTATACTCACATCATGTATGTTGGCATGTACTGGACGCAGACCATAGTATAGTAGGACTCAATCATATAATAATGTTGCAAGACATGCAAATCATGCCTACCTGCTTAATATTGTGTTGTCTGTTTCATGTAATGTGCGACATGGTGTAGTCTGATCTGTGAAGTGCCTCCCCCCTCAACTCTGTGCCCCAAAGTTAACGGTTGACTGTACTTGTTCACAATGTGCCATGTAATTTCATAGTGTTACAAATACTGAAACAAACTATAAGGCTTTTAATGGTTTCTATGAATAATAAAATTAATAATAAAATAAAAAGAATTAAAAATGGTTGTGATAAAATAGAGGGTTCAGGATTGCATCCTTGAAATACAGCAACAAAATTTCTTTCTTCCACCCACTGCCTCTCAAAGAGGGAAATTGTAATAATGGCATAGAGTGCAGTTTTGCTGTTCATGCGACTTATGTTGATGTAGACCAGTAGGTATGAGATAATCAAAATATTCCCTTAATGAGCTCATTGGAAGAGCCGGGTGGAGACACTACATTCCAGACCCATTGAGCACGGAAAGATCATTTATACTTTAAAAGCCATCCCCAGACTAGCATTACCTTTTTTGGAACAAGCCTTTTCAGTTCTTATGGGATATCTCTTAATCAGTCTCTCCTGCCTCATTACTCACTAGGATTTGGCCAATTAATGGCATCACTACAGAAAGCAAGCTTTGAATCTCAATAGCACCACTTTCAAACCTGAGACAAAGTCTATGTTCTTAATGGCGCTGACATCTCATGCCCAATCAAAGCCAGTTCTGCTGTCGATCTTGGGTGTCCTAGAAATGGCGACGCTTAATAAAGAAGTTTAATCAACTAGAAAATGAATCGTTGGTTTCTAGGTAAGACACTCCTCTGCATTCAGTGATTGTCTCTGTAGCGAGAAATAAATAAATGTCTGCTCCATCTTCCTTGCTCCCTCCAAAGGAGGAGAGCAAGAGATTTGATTCTGATGACCAAAAGATATGTGCCACTCAAGTCACAATACAAATGCAGCCAGTGTCTCTGCACTGTTACATAGACATGACTGGTATCTATGAAAGTTCATGCAGACATTTGCCAAGAGCAAAGGATGCCGTTCAATTGCAGTGGTTTATGGGTACTGCCATGGTATATTTGTAATGTCTACCCCTTGGATAAGGGTTAGGGGGTGGCCTGCATTCTCTGGTTTGGGGCTCCAAGGATGAAATGCACCGAATGTAGTCTAAGATCTGAAAGACACGTTAGTGACAGATTCCTTACCTTAGAATATCCCCAGGCGTCAGGCTGGATCCGGAAAGTTTTTGCGTAGCAGTACCCTTGCGCGTCGGCAGGCGGCGTCGTGCGGCTCCGCGTCCGTCTTTCGGCGTTGTGATCGCCGGGATGACGTCGCGGGCAGTACTTAGACGCCGCCCCTGCGCCCTGACGTCAGTTCTTCTTTTTCCGCGCCAGTAAGCGCAGATCCGGGAAGAGCAGTGCCCTAGTCACTTTTTGACTAACCCTTTTTTGTGAATTTTTTCACTGTTTCTTCATCGAGTCTTCACGACTCCTAGGTGTCGTAGGGATGCCCGGCTTTAAGCCATGCGAGGCCTGTGGTCGCATGATGTCGGTCACGGACCCGCATCTCGAGTGTCTCTTCTGTCTCGGCCGAGACCACGACACGAAGTCGTGCCCTGACTGCCGGAAACTTCATCCGAAGGCTTTGCGAGAGCGGTCTCGAAAGCTACTCGAGGTCCGGCAGTCGGCTCCGCGCTGCACCAAGCCCCGGTCCCTGGAGAGGTCGAGGGGCCGGTCACGGAGTCCCCGCCGTTCGTCGGAGTCCAAGTCTTCGCGCTCCTCCGGTAAGTCGAAGCACAAGAAGTCTAAGAGGCGTCATCGCTCTAAGACTTCGCCTCGCCGGTCTCGCGACTCGGCTGAGGCCCCAGTCGGCACCAGCCCCGGACATGCCTGTAGAGCCGCCCCCGCATTACCCGTTCTTTCCGGGTTCGGGGGCGACTCCGGCCGAAATACAGGAATTCCTGTCGGCCATGGCCCGCCTCTTCGGGCCTTCAGGTCCCTCCGGTGCGCCTTCGGGCCCCGCTGGCCCTGATGGGGTTGCCCCGGCGCCGCCGTCGACTCCGGTCCCGGCGCCGCCTGTCCCACCAGCCTTCATCCCGGCCTCGGCTCCAGCCCCGATCCCGGCTAAGGTGGTACCGCAACCCCCATCGACGCCGGTTGACCTAACCACGCCTCCGCCGACGCCGATGTCCCCGGTGCCGTTCCTGACGCCGTCCGGGGCTCCGGACGGCGTCGTTTCCCGGTTCTCTCCGGCTCCGGACATGGAGCCGGACCGACGTCGCTCGACGCCGGCTCCGGCGCCGATGAGACCTTGGGTCCCAAATGTCCCTCCTCCTCCATATTTTGAACAAGAGGAGGACCAGGAGAGCTGGGAGGGGTCTGAGGACTCTCTCACACAACAGTGTGAGTATGATCCGGACTGGGCTGAGGAACTTGGGGATGCCAGTGGTCTAGACACCTCCCCTGACACTGGCATGCTGTCTCCTCCCGTGGCTACGGAGGAGGGAGCTAATTTTGCAACGGTGTTGCGTAGAGCAGCTGGAGCCTTACATCTCCAGTTGCCTACTGTGGCCGTCAGGACTAACCTCCTGACAGAAGTGCTTCAGCCGGCGGCTTCCTCCTCGGAGACTGTGCTGCCGTTTAATGATGCACTCACTGGCGTTCTTTTGGGTGCCTGGTCCAAACCCACCACAGGGGCTCCTGTGGATAGGAACGTGGCCCGACGCCATCGCCCTGCTCCGGGCGACCCCTTGTTTCTCTCCCAACATCCCACCCCTGAGAGCTAGGTTGTCCAAGCCTCTGCCTCCCAAACCGCCTTCCCTACCGCCCCTCCGGATAGGGAATCCAAACGCCTGGACCAATTTGGGAAGAAGGCTTTTTCTTCCTCCAGTGCTGGCTTGCGGTCCGTCAACACCGCTTGCCTTTTGGGCCGATATACCCACTCCCTGTGGGTTTCGGTGGCGGCTGTTTTGCCGCAGTGTTCTGAGGATGTCCAGACACTGCTTACCCGCGCCATTGCGGAAGGGCGAGATGCGGCTAAATACACCATCCGTTGTGGCCTTGATACCGCCGACTCGCTGGGCAGATCGCTTGCGACGACGGTGGCGCTACGTCGCCACGCCTGGCTGAGAACAACTGGTTTCTCGGGTGATGTCCAGAATACACTCATGGACATGCCCTTTGATGGAGTCGGTCTTTTTGGTTCAAAGGCAGACCATGCGCTGGAGCGGTTTAAGGACTCACGGGCTACTGCCAAGTCCCTGGGCCTTTCTGTTGTACGCCCTCCGCTCACCTCTGCTTTTCGCCCCTTTCGTGGCCACGGAAGGGGCGCCCAGTCACGTCAGCTGCCCAGCCACCGGCCCGCGCAGCAAGCGTCTTCGCGTGGCCGAGGACGTGGATACCGCTGTGGCGGTTCGGGCAACCAGTGTGCGGGTCAGGCCACCACCTCCAACCCGTCCGCGGCCTCCAAGCCCTCCTAGTCCCTCCTTTCCGGTGCACAGCACGCCAGTAGGGGGCAGGGTCCGCCATCACCTTCACCACTGGCGTCCCATCACCTCGGACAGGTGGGTCTTGGACATTGTCCGAAGGGGCTACTCCCTCCCCTTCGAGACCACCCCCCAGCCATGCCACCTCAATTCCACCGCATGTCAGGGGATCACTTGGTACTTCTGCAGAAGGAAGTCACGGCCCTCTTGGCCAAGAGGGCCATCGAGCATGTTCCGACCCCAGAAGTAGGACGTGGTTGCTACTCCCACTACTTCCTGGTGCCCAAAAAGGACAAGGAGGACATGCGTCCTATCTTGGACCTCCGGAACGTCAATCGCTTCCTCCGGAAGGAGAAGTTCAAGATGCTCACCCTAGCTCAGGTCTTGACTGCTCTCGACCCTGGAGACTGGTTGGTAGCGTTGGACTTGCAGGACGCTTATTTTCACATCCCCGTCCTGCCGGCCCACCGGCGTTACCTGCGGTTCACGGTAGGCCTCGAGCATTTTCAGTTCACCGTGCTCCCCTTTGGCCTTACAAGTGCCCCTCCGGTGTTCACTAAAGTGATGGCGGTGGTCGCAGCTCATCTGCGCCGGGCAGGGGTTCCAGTCTTCCCCTACCTCGACGACTGGCTGCTGAAGGCGGGCTCGTCCCAGGCAGTCGTCTCCCACCTCCAGACTACGGCCGAACTCCTGCACTCGCTGGGGTTCTCCATCAATGTGCCGAAGTCCATTCCTTCTCCACAGCTCCTTTTTCATCAGAGCAGTTCTGGACACGACGCAGTTTCGGGCCTATCCTCCCGAACGGCGAGTCCGGGATATTCAGGCTATGATTCCGATCTTTCAGCCTTTATCCTGGGTTTCGGTACGGATGACCCTGAGGCTGCTGGGCCTCATGGCCTCCTGCATCCTGCTGGTCAATCATGCCAGATGGCATATGCGGGCTCTGCAGTGGGACCTGAAGTTCCAGTGGGCGCAGCACCAGGGCAACCTGTCCGATCACGTCCAGATTTCGGTGGGGACTGCACAACAGTTGCAGTGGTGGCTCTCGAACCGGCAATGGGTCATGGGCAGATCCCTCTCCCTTCCCCAGCCAGAGCACACGGTTGTGACGGACGCGTCCCTTCTGGGATGGGGCGGTCACATGGGAGAGGCGGAGACCAGAGGCCTCTGGTCTCCGGCGGAGTCCCGGCTCCATATCAACCTTCTGGAGCTCCGGGCGATCCGACTTGCACTCAAGGCATTCCTTCCCTCTGTCAAAGGGAAGGTAGTGCAGGTGTTCACAGACAACACCACCGCCATGTGGTATTGCAACAAACAAGGTGGGGTGGGGTCGTGGACCCTTTGTCAGGAGGCTCTGCGCCTCTGGACATGGCTGGAACATCAGGGCATGTTCCTGATGGTTCAACACCTGGCAGGTTCCCTGAACGCCAGGGCGGACGAACTCAGCCGCAGGTGCATGATGGATCACGAATGGCGTCTTCACTCGGAAGTGGCGCAAGGACTCTTTCTACAGTGGGCAGAGCCTTGGTTAGATCTATTCGCCACCGAAGAGAACGCGCAATGTCATCAGTTCTGCGCGTTGGAATTTCCAAGGCGGCACTCGCTCGGCGACGCTTTTCGTCGCGAGTGGAGTTGCGGTCTGTTGTACGCCTTTCCGCCTATACCACTTCTACCCAGAGTGTTGAAGAAGATTCGGCACGACCGCGCCCAAGTCATTCTTGTGGCTCCGGACTGGGCTCGAAGAGTTTGGTATCCCGAGCTACTCAGTATGAGCGTAGATCCCCCGATCCGTCTGCCTCTTCGGGAGGATCTTCTGTCGCAGCAGCAGGGGACGGTCCTTCACCCGAACCTGTCCAGCCTCCACCTGCTTGCGTGGAGATTGAGCGGCGGCAGTTGATTCCTTTCGACTTGCCTCCCGAAGTTTGTGATGTGATTCTGGCAGCCAGGCGTCCCTCCACTAAGGTGGTATACGCCTGCAGGTGGAACAAGTTTGTGGCATGGTGCACAGCAAAGGCTGTGAATCCCCTTTCTGCCCCTCTTTCTGAGGTTCTCCTGTTCCTTCTTTCCCTGGCCCAACAGGGTTCTGCCCTGGGTACCATCAAGGGCTATCTTTGTGCCTTCTCGGCCTTCCTCAGGCTTCCTGATCAGCCCTCCCTTTTCAAGTCCCCTGTTGTTAACAGGTTTCTAAAAGGCATTACACACCTCTTCCCTCCTGTTCCGTTTGTGATGCCTCAGTGGGACTTGAACTTGGTTCTTACCTTTCTTATGTGCGCTCCCTTTGAGCCTCTACATAACTGTCCTCTTCGTCTTCTGACTCTGAAGACTGCCTTTCTGGTGGCCATCACCTCCGCTCGGCGGGTGAGTGAGCTCCAGGCTCTATCTTGCAAACCTCCCTTTCTGTCTGTCCATCCAGACAAGGTTGTTCTTAGTACGCGTCCGTCCTTCTTGCCAAAGGTGGTTACTGCCTTCCACATTGGGCAGACCATCACTTTGCCCACCTTCTTTCCGCCTCCGCATCCTTCCAGAGAGGAAGAGAGGCTCCACCGTCTGGACCCAAAACGTGCGCTTTCCTTTTACATCGACCGCACACAACATTTCCGGGTGGATGACCAGCTCTTAGTTGGCTATGTGGGCGCCAAAAAAGGTCGGGCGGTGCACAAGAGAACCATCTCCCGCTGGGTAACCTTGTGTATCAAAGCCTGCTATTCTTTGGCTAAGAAGGAACCTCCTGTTGGGCTGCGTGGCCATTCCACCAGGGCAACGGCTGCTACCACGGCTTTGGGCCGCGGTGTTCCGCTGCAGGATATCTGTCAGGCAGCTACGTGGGCCTCGCTGCACACGTTTACAAAGCATTACTGCCTTGACAGTCAGGTACGGAGGGACGGCTTCTTTGGCCGTTCTGTCCTCCGGGACTTCCTTGTCTGATCTTTGTTCGCAGACCCACCACCGGGGTTGGTATTGCTGGGGTATCTATTCTAAGGTGAGGAATCTGTCACTAACGTGTCTCTTTCAGATGCACAAGTTACTAACTTGTGTAACGATATATCTGTAAGAGACAGTAGTTAGTGACAGATTCCTACCGCCCACCCATCCTCCCCGTTCTGCGAACTGATTTCTAGGGTTAAGGACACCCCTTTCAGGGCCCTAGTATTTTTCAGACACCTATGTCAGCTTCTTGCATGGCTCTGCGTTCCTGGCGCGGAAAGTCGTGTACAGAACTGACGTCAGCGCGCAGGGGCGGCGTCTAAGTACTGCCCGCGACGTCATCCCGGCGATCACGACGACGGACGCGGAGCCGCACGACGCCGCCTGCCGACGCGCAAGGGTACTGCTACGCAAAAACTTTCCGGATCCAGCCTGACGCCTGGGGATATTCTAAGGTAAGGAATCTGTCACTAACTACTGTCTCTTACAGATATATCGTTACACAAGTTAGTAACTTGTGCGTTAAGACAGTAAAGGCAGTGGGCTCTGAGTAAAGAAGTTTCAGAAGCCCCACTAAAAGTCTTTAGAAAATTATATCAAACAGCTGTGGGCTCCAGACGCTTACTGACAACAATTTCTTCTTGTAATATAAGATAGTTCAGACCAGGCATATTTAACCGTTTCCCTACTTTAACGTAGGCGACTTGATTTGCACAATAAATCCTCAGGCTGCATGCTTTAATTTTCCATTTATAAGAATACATTGCAATTTTGTGTTTAATGTAGGTGTGCCTCCGTATCCATACAATACCTTTCCCTTTTGCCTCAAATAAACCTCCGAGCCTTCTCCAAATGCATGCATTTGTAAGCATGCATTTCTAGAAAAACATTAATCTACCAGGATGACTGGCCAATAAAGTAGTCTGTTTATAGAAAACTCCATAGGAGTTTCACACAGCTACCTTGTTACAAGACTAGGGGATACAGAACGTCCTTAATAAATTCTCTTCAGTTCTGATGAAGTAAACTTATACCCGAGCTACACACTGGACCCTGATTAAGTCAAAGAAGTGAATTGAGTTGAGAGACTTTTTACAATTGGGAAGAAATGTCTGTTTTGTCAATGTTACACTCTATAGCAGATCAGGTTTTCTGACTTCTGGGCTCAATTATATCCTGCATTCTCATTGTTGCATTTGTTCATCTGAATGAGACAACTAACGAAGAGCTTGGTGGGCCAACAGACACATACTAGGCAGAGAGGATGAACCTCTCTAGCAGTGCTTCAATCAGCCTAAACATGTTTACTTGAGTGTCTCTGTTACATGGTACCCTCGGAGACTGTAGTGCAGGAGGCCTCTCTACCCCTAAAATGGATTTGTGTGCAACCATGGGGTAGATCCAGGACCATCAACAGTCTCAGAAACGAAGCCATTTATTGCATCAATCTACTGGTCCATCTGATATTGAGCTTCCTTTACTCCTCCATCATAACCATTTCTAGATATGTCCAGATGGCCAACACAAAATTAATATATTGCTAAAATTAACAGGGACACAGTCAGAAGACTTGCGGACCAAAGCCCATACTATGGTGTATTAGATATAATAGCCTTCTGGTTATTCAGAAAGTGGAAGCAGCCACTTTTGGGGCTTCCAGAAATACCTTGGCATACAATAAAAAGTGGCTGAAAATCACATCTATGGTCCATAAAAACAAGCTGAAAGACACTGCTCTTTTGATTAGTTGAAAGTTAGCTTGCTAATCTACTAGTAACACAGATGCCCAAAGCCCTGACTTGATTGATTTTGACTTCATCAGAATAACCTTGGCACTGATAATGCCCATATTTCATACACTAATCCAAGAGGTCACCCATGAAGTTGTGAATGTCAGATTGCCTCTCCAGGAAGGATCCACCACAGCAGCCTGCAATCCTTCATCCTTGCAGCCCTGGCTCATGTATTCCCTCAGTATGTCCATCTGGTAGGTTGATAAATGCATGATAAGTGTAAGAGCTTCTGTCTGCATTTGGTGCCTTAGTGAAAGTTATCAGTCTTTCAACATGCCTGGAGAAACCAAGTGTGCCTGTACCTCCTCATCCTGGCTTAGTTGGGCTTGCATTTCTCTTGCATTATAATGCACCTGTTGACTCTCATGACCTCCAAAAAGAACCCTAAAGAGATTTCCTTTTTTTACTGTCCAACTGTGAAATATTTCTTAAGACATAAAAAGGTTGTTTTCATCCAGTGAGTTGACCTTATCCTCCATTGGGACATATTGTCCCCTCAGAAGTGAGGGATTCCGTGTTCGGGCTTGTATAGAAATCCTCTGTGGAAACGTCAGTGGAAATTGACTTTCTAAGTACCAATCAGTTTTGTGTTTAGAGTGATTGAGATCCAAGCGCTGTCCCTATGAAAGGTATACTATATTTAACGATAACAGTTGAGGATGTGTTGTCTTTTCCAACAATGGTGTTATTTTTCCACGTGAATCAATCCATATTACTGCCCACCTTCTTCCAGAAAAAATAATTACTCCTGCAAGAATACTAATTTCTTACAAGAAACACCCTTAACTCCATGAATATAAAGTGCTTTGCTCTATTACCTGGAAAAAAGAGGGACAAAAGAAAATAAAACTGTACATTAATTTTGAGTCCATTCATACTGGTTTAGAAATGTTTCAATAGTCTATTGTGTATGTGTAATGATATGTTGGAAGAAAGATAAGATACTTGCAGGGAAACAAAAGGCTCGGTTTTCAAGTGCAAAGGCTGTCAACATAGCTTTGATGAAAAAGTTTCCAATTAGTAAAAGCAGGTGAGCAGCCACCTATAGACCAATCTATACATTTACCAGAAGTTACTATCTAGATTTGCTCTGTAGGTTGGAAACCCAAGTGGGTTAGGTTTCTTTGTGTAACTTCTTTTATTCTTTGTCTCCTGATGTATGTGTGTTCTTTCACTAGGTCTAGTCTTTCTCATCACCCTCTGTTTCTTGCAGTTTGTAACATTTCTACTCATCTCTTACAGGCTCTCTCCAACAGTGTCAGCTCCAGCAAATTGTTTTCCAGCAGCACCTCTCCACATGAGACGTCCTTCGGAGAGGAAGTGGAAGTGCACAACCTGCTCATCATAGACCAGCATACCTTTGAAGGTACCTAGAATGAGGGGGTGAGGGGCGCATAGGTTTGTGACTGACTAAAGTGTCCAGTGGCTTTCTCTGGTAATAGTGCTGTCGCTCGTTCTCCCCTGCTGCCAGATGGTTCTTGGATGGCTGGCTGCAAGTTTGAGTTTTTCTGCAAGTGACTCCAGAGACCATATTTTTGTTAGAGCCATCACCCTGGCATCGTTATAGCTAGCTGAGCAGGCCGACTGCCTTCCAGTACTGGGACTTTGTCCTTCTGTTCTTATGAGGAGGATTATCTTGCTGCAGTATGCGAACACAACGTAAAACTGTGAATACTACCGGTGCTGTGATTAGTCAATCCACTCTGGCTCAGAGGTGGACGTGCTGGAGCCAAGCGAAACCGGCCACAATCCGCACGAATCGCAACGCACAACAAAGGATGGAATTTAAAGTCTAAGAGCTCCTTGAGGCCGAGAAGATTGGAGGTTCTAGCAACAAAATAGAGGACGAGAAGGGGTCAGAAATTGAGAGTGGTGAGGGGGTGTGGGGTGTGTGAGGGTGAGTTATCAGACCCCCAGTTGATGGACTCTGGATCCTCCCCTTCGGGTCTGAAGTGGACAGATAATATTGAACTAGTAGTTGGTACAGCTGTGAACATTATGGAAGCTGCTTCAAGTCCAGCTAGCCCCAAACAATACCCTCTGTTTTAGAAGCATTTGAAATCTACTACACCGGTACTAGGTGGGCTGAGAGGCGGACAGTCCAATTCAACTGAACCTTTAGGAGGACAGGCGGATGTATCAACAGGGCCCGCCACCCCCAAGAAGACATTCCCTTTAGTAGATTTATCTCGGAAAACAAAGGTGAACAATGAAGTGGCACAGGTGTTACCAGAGTGCGATGATATTCTAAGGGGACATAATTTGCAGAAGGAACTGGGGGCAATGGTGGTGGATATGAGCAGACTATCAAAAGTTTGTTTGAAATGATCCTAGCAGAGATCAGAGAATTGAAAACATTTCAGGTACAGGAAATTGCTGCTGTCCATGAGCGACTGACAAAGATTGAGGAGGGTATGGCTCAGTTCCCAAGATGATTGAAAGAAGTTTAAACTATAATCTCAGACCTGGAGGATTCTTATCCAAGAGGTCAGCCATAAAACTTGAAAAGTACAAAGGCCTTCTCGAACAAGCTGCAAGATTTGGAGAATTATAAGAGGTGGTCAGATCTCTGTATTGTATGAGTACCGGAATGGGTGGACGCCCTGCTGAAGAAAGCAATGCCTGAATTAATTGGAAACTGAACTGTTACTAGGGCTCACAGGGTGCCAGTTCATCATTCCTTCCACGCTAAATACCTCTGCAAAATACAGGTGAACTTTACCGACTATTGGGTTAAGGAGTGCATCCGGTCTAAAGCCATAGTAAAAAGAACTTTTTTTTAAACTATGGAGGTGCCCCAGTTCTGAATCTTTTCAGATATGTCTGCAATCACAGCGACAGAGAGAATGTTAGGATGACTGACTCCTATAAATCTAAGGGGGCTCATGTGCCTGTTGTGCAGCAGGCCAAGCTTCAGGTCTTGGTTAAAGGACAATTCTTTTTTCGGACATTGGGGAGGCCCAGGAGCTTCTCCAGAAGATATCCAATTAGGTTGTCAATGTATATGAGGGTTGAGCGCTACCTCCTTAGAATCCCATTTATGATATTTTGCCTCCAGCAGGGTTGGCACTTAGCAAGATGCTTTCTGGGTGTAGGGATGGATATTCCCAGGTGCGTAGTTGCACCTGAGCCTCAGTGGAATGCTTAGATCTGAGGATTCCATCTTCAACTGATTTGCTTCCATGTGGGCAAGGTTGGGTGCCCTTGGGACATGAGTGCGGTGGGGTGCAGTGTCATGACACCCTTGCTTTTGTGGGGTAAGAGGGAGGTAATGTGGGTAATTTCCCCCTCAGGTGGAGGTGCACAGGGTGGGTGTCAAGGTTTGGGGGCGGTGGGGTCACTGCAGTTAAAAAATGGAAGAGTGCAAACTTGGTTATGTGAAGTTGTTCATTGGCTATTGGAAATGTAGGAAAATAGGTGCAGAAAGGGCTAGGTGAGAAATGGTTAGCAATGCTTAATGAAGCAAAATGCATTTAGGCACATTAAAGATGCAACGGTGCAATGAAGAAGAGCAATGGGTAGTTGCAATAGGGAGGCAAATCGCTGTGAAATGTCTTTGTAGAAGCACATATCTAACCACGTATTGCACTTTAAGACCTGGCACTTTATTTTTTCAGGAATATTTTTCCTTTTTGAAAAGTTGTGGTCACTGGTGCTTTTATTTTACCTTAAGGCAAAAGACACAATTGATGGACGGAATGCAGAACAAATCAAAACATTCACCCCCAGTCAAGAGATCTTGGTTAAATCCATCACTCTTTTGATCACCATGCCACCCCAGTTTAGACCTGGCCATATGCAAATCAGTCTTGACCCTGTGCCTCATGGGAACAGTCCAGCCCGAACTGCCAAGCCAGGTCCTCCCTTGACCGGAAACAAGCATCCTAGGACCGGTTTCGGGGTTTCACCCCTCTTCAGCCAGGATAGCTTGATTTCAGTGGCACAGTGAGCCCAGGACCCACGTCTGGGCATACCTGGCGCACTTAGGGCGAGAAAGCAAAAGACACACAATTGATGGACGGAATGCGGAACAAATCAAAACATTCACCCCCAGTCAAGAGATCTGGGTTAAATCCATCATTCTTTTGCTCACCATGCCACCCCAGTTTGGACCTGGCCATATGCAAATCAGTCTTGACCCTGTGCCTCATGGGAACAGTCCAGCCCGAACTGCCAAGCCAGGTCCTCCCTTGACCGGAAACAAGCATCCTAGGACATGGTGAGCAAAAAAACGATGGATTTAGGCCCATATCTCTGTACTGGGGTGAATGTACGACATTGTTCTGCATTATGTCCATCAATTGTTGTTTTTGCATTTGTCACCCCGAGTGGGATGGGTATGCCCAGACGTGCGTCCCGTGCTCTCCATGCCACTGGAGTCGAGCTATCCTGGCTGATGAGGGCTGAAAGCCCGAAACCGGTCCTAGGATGCTTGTTTCCAGTCCAGGGAGGACCTGGCCTGGCAGTTCGGGCTGGACTGTTCCCATTGGGCGCAGGGTCAAGACTGATTTACATATGGCCGGGTCCAAACTGGAATGGCATGGTGAGCAAAAAAACGATGGATTTAGGCCCAGATCTCTGTACTGGGGTGAATGTATGACATTGTTCTGCATTCTGTCCATCAATTGTTGTTTTTGCATTTATTTTACCTTAAGCACGGCGCACTTTCTTATTCCAGGGTTTTATTGTGGCACTTAGGCACTTTATATACGGAACAGTGCAACAGGGTGGTGAAATTGATTGTAATGATGTAAATTGTCTGAAATGTTTAAGAACAAGCATATGCATATCCTTGCACTGCAATTTAGCTTTTGGCAGAGTTGTGTGTATTTTGACACTCTAAGTATGCTTTTATTCAACTTTAAGCATGGCACGCTTTTTCACTTGTGGGTTATATTAAAGCGCTAGGAAATGCACTCGGGCCTTTTATATATGGAACAATGTGATAGGGAAGGGAATCTAATTTAAATGATGATCCCTTTTTTTGGGGGGGGGAGTTTTATATAGCGTGAACCCGACCCGAAGGTATTAGAGTGCTTTACATGAGCACCAGTTACGTTACAGACGGACTTGTTCATTTTTGGTAGGCACGGGGAGATTAAGTGATTTGCCCAGAATCATAGGATGTTGAGCGTCCCTGCCGAGACTCGAACCCGGTTCCCCAGCTTCGAGGTCGACCGCTTTAGCCGTTAGGCCACATTCTCTCACATAATTGTAATGTTTGAGAACAAGCATACATATACTCTCGCAGTGCACATTAGTTTATGGCATAGCATATCTTTAGATACGCTTCCTTTTATGAATATTTAGGGGTTCTCTTAAATCTTATTTCCTCTCCGGAAATAAATTGAGTTGTGTATGTCGCCATTCTTAGTATGCAATGTGGAATAAGGAATTATTGGATAGAGTTCATGCATATAATTCCTCTGTGGGTTAATCTTGCCCTGCACTTTAGGTTGAAATACTTTTACATGCTGGAACCCAGGATTTAGATGAGGGTAAATAAAGATCACTTGGTAAGAATTGTTCTTTTCAACGCTAATGGCCTGAATAATAAGTGTAAGGCCTGGGGAATTGAAGATTGGGTGAAAGGGCATTCACCAGATATTGTGCTCATTCAAGAGACACACTTTGGGATAAACTGGAGCCAAAGTATAATATGTTTAAGCAATGGGCAGGGCATCAGTATATTTCAAGCGCAAGTCCTGCCCATAGGGGGTGGGGGGGGTTGCAATTTATATAAATAGTCTTTTCCCATATCATGTTAGCTTCTCCCAAACATATAGAGAAGGGAGTTGGGCCCTGGTTAGCGGCTTCATCAACAATACTAGAGTAACTATAGCCACAGTCTATGCTACGATCCTAGATGATCCAGCCCCACTGGTAGAGCCGTATCAGACATTGTTGATCCTTTCAGAAAAATTTATATTAGGAGGGTATTTTAATTTTCTTATGACTCTGGAGCTAGATTCCCTATTTGACACTTGTAAGCAGAATAGGGTGCGAATGGCCAGAGTTAAGTCAGATTATATCACGAGTCTGAACTTGGTGGACCTACGACGAGAGAAATATCCGGACAGGCTTGAATACTCCTGTATTTTGGAAAGGCATAAATCTGCAGCAAGATTAGATTATTTTCTTTCTTCATGCGATTTGAGGCGCAGTAGTTATACACATGTCATAAATGGCTTTTCAGATCATTCACTGATGGAGATGGAAGGGACAGGAATTAATGTAGGGTAGGGAGATGGTCTTTTAACAAAGTGAACTTGGAAGAAGACGACTGGTGTAAAGGGATACAAAGTAAGATTGTAAATTACTTTAAGGAGAATGTGAACACGGCTGGCGTGGAAAATGTCTGGGAAGCATTTAAGGCAACTATTTGCGGCGGCATAATTTCTAGAGGAATTTTGGAGAAGAAACTTCTGTCAGAACACAGGACAGGGTTAGAATTGGTGTTGCATCACGCAAGCGCTAGAATACTTACGAACTAGGACCTTCGCTAAAAAGTTGGCGCTTAGACAAGCTAGACTGTGTTTGCAAGATTATTCTTACGAGCAACGATATATTGCCAATGCTGCATATCTTCGAAAGATTTATGAAGAAACTCAATATGCGGGGAAGCTTCTAGCCTGGCAGGCCCGAGAGCGCCAAGCGCAGAATAGGATAACATCACTTTTTGATGAAGAAATATCGTAGATCCCGCTCAAATTTAGGCCAAATTTCGCAAATACTATGAATCGATATATAGTGTACATCAGAAGGTAGATATTTCCCAGCTCAGGTGTTTAAAGCCCGCTCCCCATTCCTAAGCTACGACAAAGACAAGCCCAAACTGTTTTAGCTAGATTTTCTCTCAAGGAAGTCGAGGGGGTAGTTAAATCTCTGGCTAATGGGAATGCCTGTGGTGAAGATGGCTTACCAGCGGAGCTCTATAAGAAATTCGCACTTGTTTTAAATCCTGAGATATTAAAACTCGCTTATTATAATTTAGGAGGAGGAGAAGTCCTGGCATCCTTTTGTACAACAATAGTGGTCAGCATCCTGAAAAAGGATAAGAGCAGGAAAAATGTGAATTCTTATAGGCCCATTAGCCTTTTAAATATTGACTATAAGATTGTCCCGAAACTACTGACCAACCGGATGAGTAAAATTGTTGGAACAATTGTCCATCCGGACCAACGTTTTTTCGGTAGGCTGTTCTCCAATATGAATTTTCTGATTGAGGCCTTAGACTACTTTCTTCAAAAGGTAGTTACCGTTCAAGTTTTTCTATTAGACGCGGAAAAGGCATTTGACCTAGTATGTTGGGAAAGCCTCTTTGTCATTCTTAGGGAATTCGGATTCCCCACTGGCTTCATACCGATGTATATCTCGACTATATAAAGGCGCAACAGCTCAATTAATTATCAATTCTCGCTATATTGGTTCTTGCGAAGTTAGCAGGGGAACGAGACAAGGCTGTCCCCCGTCACCTATACTTTTTGCTCTTTTTATTGAACCTTTAGCTATAGCTGTTCAGACCGATCGAGCATAGAGTATCCAATAAGTTGGATGACTAACGTCAAGTTATAGGCTAATGACAACCCCATTTTTAAAATCGGACTTGGAGAATCAAAAGCGGGTTTTTCAGATTTTACAAGAGTTGCGAGCATTGGGGGGGGTGTAAGATTAATACGTTGAAAACTGATATTTTACATTGTAATTGCGCACTCGTCACTTTACTTATAGAATTTCACTCTCTTGTTAATTCCAGGCCTAAGCGTTACTTAGGAGTATATGTTACGGAAAACATCAACGACTTGTATGCAATGAATTACTCCCCTCTGATTAGTAAGATTAAGGCGCTCTTTACAAGATGGGCCAACCTACCCCTATCGATAATGGGCAGTGATGCATTAATTCAGATGTCAGTTTTACCTTTGTGCAAGTTCCTGTATGCTGCATTTCCTTATGCTTTTCAGATAACGTTTTTTAAGGAAATGGAGGGAACGTTCTGCGCCTTCATATGGGCAAATAAAACGTCTAGATTAGGTACATTATGTAGGCCAGTGAAAGAATGGGGCCTCGCCCTGTCCGATTTAAAAGAATACTGTTTTGCAAATTTTACACATTTGTTCTTATAGATATTTTAAATCTCCAGGAATAAACTGGATAGATAAGTTTTTATGAGAGCTGATTTTTTATGCCTCGCTAGATCACCCAAAAAGGTTAGATATAAGATTCTGCAATGGTCTCTCAAACGGAAAGAACAACTGTTTTAATATTATGATATTCCTGCTATTAGTGGAGTCACCCTTTTGGCAGATATCCATATTGGGTATCGACCTTTATTAGAAAAAGAAAACTGCCTCTAGATGGAAGAGTAACAGATATCGAAAGATCATGGAGTTTCTTAACCTAGACTCTTGGAAAGATTGGACTGAAGTTGAGCCTACTATTAGGCACTTTAAAATAATGATGCAGTGGTCCTTTATTTGGATAAGACATTTTTGAATTAATTGGATCCCAGAAGAATCTTGACAAGTCTAGATCTGGTTGAAGATTTGATAGAGGCTAGAAAGCGTAGTCATTAGTTGCTGGGTAACCATCCAAAGACGAAAGAAGGCCAATATGGTATTCTTGAAGGCCCGGGATAAGTGGCAGTCCAAGGAAGGCCTCTAGATCTCGGTAGAGACCTGGAATAAGATAAATCTGTTCAATTTTCCTTTAATGAAGGGGGTGAATTGTCAATGGATGCAATTTTATACAAAATAGTTGCTCTATAGAACCCTGGTTTGTTTGCATATAATTAACCCCGAGATACTGGAAAGTTGTTTAAGTTGCTAAAGGGGTGGGGAGGCGCAACTGGACTCACATCATCTGGTGCTGTCCAAAATTAATCAGTTCTGGGTTGAGATTCAGGAATATTGCCACCACACATTTGAGATCAATCGTTCAATGGATGCCCAGCAGGGCCGGACTGGCCATAGCGGGCACGGGGCATTTCCCCGGTGGGCCGCCAGGGTGGGCGCCGGTTTTGGGCCCCTGGGGGCCTTTTTAGTTACAGGGGGCCGGTTTTGCGGCATAGTTGCAATATCCCCCACCCCTGTAACAAAATTGGCTGAAACCGGCCCTGTCAAACAGCTCGGCTGCACCCACTCACCTTACCCCCCTCCCAGGGGCTGGCAGAGCAGTTTGCCAGGGCCGGTTTCGGTTCCCGGCCCTGATGCCCAGACAGATGTTTTAGGGTACTCTCCCAACATCAATATAGAACCACTGCAGAAGAAATAATTTTTTATAATAGCCTTAATTGCAAGATCAAGAATTCTTCAAACCTGGCATTCGAAAGCGATCCCTACTTTCATGTCCGTCTATAATGTTAAAAATTAAGGGGCTAGAATATTGATATGCGTTGAGGTCGGGAACTCATTACAAATTTCAGAGGCTATGGGGGCGCTGGGATACGTGGGGTGACGAGGGAGGTTCCCTCTCCCTCTTTGGAGAAAGTATAATATTAGAAATGAATCAATATATCTGGGACATTGTGCAATATTAGGCTGTCCATTGGCTGTATTGTACTGTTTGTGCTATATGTGGAATCTATAACATTTTTGTTTTTTGTTTTATTATTATATAATTTCTTTAATGAAATGTCGATTGATGGCTGTATGAACTCTTCCAAAAAATATTTATAAAAAAAAAAAAAAACATGTTGGGCGTTGATATCAACACACGGGTGAATGGTATAAGCAAGTCTTAGATGTCAGTTTTCAACTTCTGGGAAAGGTGAGGATCATAAACTGACAGCAAAAGGAGAAATGGGAACAGGGGAGTTAACTTCCAGGATAGAGGTAGGAGAATTGACTATCTAGTGATGAAGCATCCATAGGTGGCTGGAGAGTTAAAGCATTTGCTAAGACACTAGCTACCATGAAAAGAGATGGTGTGTTTAAATACTGGAAGATGAACATTACCTTTGCTGAAAGTGTGGGGGTATTAATTTTTGGGGGAAATGGTCCCCAACGTCAAGACAAGGGGGCTATTTTAACTGGCTGGAAAGGGAAAAAGGGCAATAGCAAGTCCTGACATTTAAGTAAATTCTGCAGGGAACTGAAGCCCCCAAGGTGTCAAGGTGACTAATGTGGAAAGTGTTTGATTAGCTCAGGGTAGATTTGAGCCGTGAATGAGAAGGGGTAGAATTTGACATGAACTGTTTCTAATTGCCATTTGTAATTCTTAATATTTATTGTATGATGGTAAGTAATGTATTAATTTGCCAGTAAGACTTTTTGCTGTTCCCTTCTCTCACTGATATAATAGTAACTAGTTTCTCAGTTAATTCGCTTTCCTTTTCCTTTGTTGTCCTTGCTCATGAAACAGCTCCCCATCTGTACATTATTTTTCCTCCTTAACCTGATCTGCTGTTTAATTATTTTCTCCCCTTTGCTCCTATCCCTCATTTCGTATCTTCCCATTATTCTATACCTTCTGTATCTGAAAGAAACACATAGTGATAGATTCCTTACCTTAGAATATCCCCAGGCATCAGACTGGATCCGGAAAGTTTTCGTCGGCAGTACCCCTGCGCGTCGGTAGGTGGCGTCGTGCGGCTCCGCGTCCGTCGGCGTCGTGGTCGCCGAGATGACGTCGCGGGCGCTACTTAGACGCCGCCCACGCGCGCTGATGTCAGATCTTTCTTTTTCCGCGCCAGGAAGAGCAGGAACCCCCAGTCAATTTTTGACTGACTTTTGTCTCCATTTTTTCATCGAGTCTTCGATTCCTAAGGTGCAGTTAGGATGCCCGGTTTCAAGTCCTGCGGGGATTGTCACCGCATGATGTCGGTGACGGACCCGCACCGTGTGTGTCTTTTCTGCCTGCGGTGAGACCACGACCCCAAGTCGTGCTCCGACTGCCGGGCCATGGCGCCGAAGACTTTGCGGGAGCGGTCCCGAAAGTTGCTGGAAGCCTGGCAGTCGGCTCCGCGCCGTTCCAGGTCCCGGTCCAGAGGGAGGTCGAGGGACCGTGCGCGGAGTTATCACCATTCGTCGGGATCCAAGTCTTCGCACTCTGGGTCAGGTAAGGAGAAGCACAAGAAGTCGAAGAAACGCCATCGTTCTCCGACTTCCCCTCGCCGGTCACGCGGCTGAGGGTATGGGTGGTGCCACCCCCGCGGCTCCGGCGCAGTCCATGGAGTCGCTGCCCGACTACCCGCCCTTCCCGGGGTCGTCGGCGTCTCCGGCCCAGATACAGGTGTTCCTGTCGGCCATGGCTCGCCTCTTTGGGCCGTCGGTTCCCGCCGGTGCTCCTTTGGGCCCCGCGGTCCTGCATGGGTGTCCTCGCGTTTACTCGGCGGCTCCGGCGTCGCTGTCGGCTCCGGCCACGGCGCCGCAGGACACCCTTGGATCCAGGCCTGGATCCCGGTCGACGCCGGTTGACCTCGTTACGCCTCCACCGACCCCACCGGCACCGATCCGGACGCCGCCCGCTCCTCGGGACGACGTCAACCTCAGTTTCAGCCCCGAGGTGGACACTGCGGCGAGCCGGCGTCGATCGATGCCGTTCTCGACCCTGATTGGGGATTTCTATCCCCATGTCCCTGCTCCTTATTTTCGGCCTGTTGAACAGCCTGAGGAGCAAGGGGAGGACTGGGAGGGGTCTGAGGACCCTCTCGCTGCAGCCTGCGAGTCTGAACAGGACTGGGCTGAGGAATTGGGGGACGCCAGTGGTCTGGATACCTCACCAGACCTTGGCATGCTGTCTCCTCCTACCGTGGCTACGGAGGAGGGCGCCAGTTATGCAGTGGTGTTGCGTAGGGCTGCCGAGGCCCTACACCTCGAGCTCCCTACTGTGGCCGTCAGGACTAACCTCCTGACAGAGGTGCTTCAGCCAGCAGCTACTTCTGCGGAGCCGCTGCTTCCTTTCAATGAAGCCCTCTGACGTTCTTTTGGGCACTTGGTCCAGGCCCACCATAGGGGCTCCTGTGGAAAGGAACGTGGCCCGACGCCATCGCCCGGCTCCGGGTGACCCCATTTTCCTCTCCCAACACCCCACTCCCGAGAGCTTGGTTGTCCAAGCCTCTGCTTCCCAACCGCCTTCCCTTCCGCACCACCGGATAGGGAATCCAAGAAGCTGGATCAGTTTGGGAAGAAGATTTTCTCTTCCACCAGCTCTGCGCTGCGGTCCGTGAACACCGCATGCCTCTTGGGCCGTTATTCCCACTCTCTGTGGGATACGGTGGCGAACGTGCTGCCCCAGTGTCCGGAGGAGGCCCGGCCTGCTCTCGCCCAGGCTGTTGCAGAGGGGAGAGACGCAGCAAAGTTCATGATCCGTTGTGGTCTAGACACCGCCGACTCACTGGGCAGATCCATTGCAACGACGGTGGCGGTTCGCCGTCACGCCTGGTTGAGAACCACTGGATTTTCGGGGGATGTCCAAAACACCCTTATGGACATGCCCTTTGATGGCCGTCGCCTCTTCGGCGACAAAGCGGACAGCGCGTTGGAGAGGTTTAAGGACTCTCGGGCTACGGCCAAGTCCTTGGGACTCTCGGCAGTCCGCCCTCCTCCACCTTCCGCTTTTCGCTCCTTTCGTGGCACAGGAAGGGGCGCCCGCAGCATTCGCAACAGAGCCACAGGCCGGCGCAGCAATCATCCCAGCGCGGCCGCGGGTTCCGCCGTGGCGGACAAAGGGGCCAGCGGGCGGGTCAGTCCGCCACCACTGCCTCCAAACCTTCCTAGTCCGAACTTTCAGGCCCATCAAACGCCAGTGGGTGGCAGGCTCTGCCATCACCTCCTCCACTGGCGCACCATCACTTCAGACAGGTGGGTTTTAGAGATAGTCCGGAGGGGCTTCTCCCTCCTCTTCGAGACTCTTTCCCCCCCCGCCATGCCACCTCAATACCACCGCATGTCGGGGGATCACTTGGTGCTTCTTCAGCAGGAAGTTGCAGCCCTCTTGGCCAAGGGGGCCATCGAGCGCGTTCTAACGCACGAAGCAGGTCGTGGTTGTTATTCCCACTACTTTGTGGTGCCCAAGAGGGACAAAGGCCTGCGTCCTATCTTAGACCTCCGGAACGTCAATTGCTTCCTCCGCAAAGAGAAGTTCAAGATGCTCACTCTAGCTCAGGTCTTGTCTGCTCTCGACCCACAAGACTGGATGGTGTCGCTGGACTTGCAGGACGCCTATTTCCACATCCCCGTCCTGCCAGCCCACAGGCGTTACCTACGGTTCACGAGCATCTTCAGTTTACCGTGCTCCCCTTTGGCCTTACCAGTGCCCCTTGGGTGTTCACCAAGGTGAAGGCGGTGGTCGCAGCTCATCTGCGCAGATCAGGGGTCTCAGTCTTCCCCTATCTCGATGATTGGTTGTTGAAGGCGGGCTCGCCCCAGACAGTCGTCCCCACTTCCAGACTACGGCCGACCTCCTGCACTTGCTGGGGTTCTCCATCAATGTGCCGAAGTCGCACCTGATTCCCTCCCAGAAGCTCCTCTTTATCGGAGCGGTTCTGGACACGGCGCAGTTTCGGGTCTATCCTCCCGAACAGCGAGTCCGGGATATTCGGGCTCTGATTCCCATCTTTCAGCCCTTGTCCCAGGTTTCGGTCAGAGTGACTGTGAGGCTGCTGGGCCTCATGGCCTCCTGCATCCTGCTGGTCAATCATGCCAGGTGGCATATGCGGGCTCTGCAGTGGGACCTGAATTTTTAGTGGGCGCAGCATCAGGGAAACCGGTCCGATCACGTCCAGATCTCGGAGGGCACTGCTCAACAATTGCAGTGGTGGTTCACGAACCGGCATTGGGTCGACGGCAGATCCCTCTCCCTTCCCCAACCGGAGTTCACAGTGGTTACGGATGCGTCCCTCCAGGGATGGGGCGGGCACATGGGAGAGGCGGAGATCAGAGGCCTCAGGTCTCCGGCGGAGTCCCGGCTCCATATCAACCTTTTGGAGCTGCGGGCGATCAGGCTTGCACTAAAGGCATTCCTTCCCTCTTTCAAGGGGAGAGTAGTGCAGGTGTTCACAGACAACACCACCGCCATGTGGTACTGCAACAAACAAGGCGGGGTGGGGTCGTGGACCCTTTGTCAGGAGGCTCTGCGTCTCTGGACATGGCTGGAACATCAGGGCATGTCCCTGGTGGTTCAACACCTGGCAGGTTCTCTGAACACCAGGGCTGACTAACTCAGCCGCAGATGCATGCTCGATCACGAATGGCGTCTTCACTCGGAGGTGGCGCAAGGTCTCTTTCAGCAGTGGGGAGAGCCTTGGTTAGATCTATTCGCCACCGTAGAGAACGCGCAATGTCATCAGTTCTGCACGTTGGAATTTCCAAGGCGGCACTCGCTCGGCGACGCTTTTCGTCGCGAGTGGAGTTGCGGTCTGTTGTACGCCTTTCCACCTATACCACTTCTGCCCAGAGTGCTGAAGAAGATCAGGCGCAACCGGGCCCAAGTCATTCTTGTGGCTCCGGACTGGGCTCGAAGAGTATGGTATCCCGAGCTACTCAGTATGAGCATTGATCCCCCGATCCGACTGCCTCTTCGGGAGGATCTTCTGTTGCAGCAGCAGGGGACGGTCCTCCACCCGAACATGTCCAGCCTCCACCTCTTTGCGTGGAGATTGAGCGGCGGCAGTTGATTCCTTTCGACTTGCCTCCTGAAGTTTGTGACGTTATTCTGGCAGCCAGGCGTCCCTCTACTAAAGTGGTATACGCCTGCAGGTGGAACAAATTTGTGGCATGGTGCACAGCAAAGGCTGTGGATCCCCTTTCTGCCCCTCTTTCTGAAGTACTACTGTTCCTTCTTTCTTTGGCCCAGCAGGGCTCTGCACACTACCAAGGGCTACCTTTCTGCTATTTCGGCCTTTCTCAGGCTCCCTGATCAGCCCTCTCTTTTCAAGTCCCCTGTTGTAAATAGATTTCTCAAAGGCATTACACACCTTTTTCCTCCTATTCCTTTCGTGATGCCACAGTGGGACTTGAATCTGGTTCCGACATACTTGATGTGCGCTCCCTTTGAGCCCCTTCACAACTGTCCTCTTCGTGTTTTAACATTAAAGACTGCCTTCCTGGTGGCCATCACTTCCGCTAGGCGGGTGAGTGAGCTCCAGGCTCTTTCTTGTAAGCCTCCTTTCCTTTCAGTCCATCCGGACAAGGTTGTGCTCAGGCCCCGTCCTTCCTTTTTGCCAAAAGTGGTTACGGCCTTTCAATTGGGCAGACTATTACCTTGCCCACCTAGTTTCCGCCTCCGCATCCTTCCAGAGAGGAAGAGAGGCTCCACCGTCTGGACCCAAAACGTGCGCTCTTTTTATCTCAACCGCACACAGCAGTTCCGGGTGGACGACCAGCTTTTTGTTGGTTACGTTGGCACCAAGAAAGGTCGGGCGGTCCATAAGAGAACCATCTCCCGCTGGGTTGTCTTATGTATCAAAGCCTGTTACTCTTTGGCTAAAAAAGAACCTCCAGTGGGGCTGCGTGCTCATTCCACCAGAGCTACTGCAGCCACTACTGCATTGGGATGTGGTGTCCCCCTGCAAGACATCTGTCAGGCAGCCACGTGGGCCTCGCTGCACACGTTTACCAAGCATTATTGCCTAGACCGCCAAGTCCGGAGAGGCGGCTTCTTTGGCCGTTCTGTTCTCTTTCTGGTGTGATCTTGGTTCGCAGACCCACCACCGGGGTTAGTATTGCTGGGGTATCTATTCTAAGGTAAGGAATCTATCACTATGTGTTTCTTTCAGATGGACAAGTTACTTACCTTCGGTAACGATATATCTGTAAGAAACATTAGTAGTGATAGATTCCTTACCGCCCCACCCATCCTCCCCGTTCTGCGAACTGATTTCTAGGGTTAAGGTCATCCCTTTCAGGGCCCTAGTTTCAATGCACCAGTGGTCAGTATCTTGCATGGCTCTGCGTTCCTGGTGCGGAAAGTCGTGTACAGAACTGACGTCAGCGCGCGTGGGCGGCGTCCAAGTAGCGCCCGCAACGTCATCTCGGCGACCACGACGCCAACGACGGACGCGGAGCCGCATGACGCCACCTACCGACGCGCAGGGGTACTGCTGACAAACTCTCCGGATCCAGTCTGACGCCTGGGGATATTCTAAGGTAAGGAATCTATCACTACTAATGTTTCTTGCAGATAAATCGTTACCGAAGGTAAGTAACTTGTCCGTTTCTCCTTTTCTTGTTATCACTCTTGTGTAATCTCCTCATTCATTACTCATTTATATTCGTTCCACTCACTTTTGTTTGCTACTGTCCTTTTTCCCAGTCCTTGTTTACTTCCCTTCTGGTTTGCTCCAATTTATTCCTATTTGTCTTTCCTTTGATAGTCTTTCTTCATACAGGGGTTCCCTTATCTTTTCAGTGTGTTCCACTCACTTTTTGTTCCTCTCGTTCTGTTTTCCGTTTCTTCCTCCTACAGTGCTCCATGCTCACCAGTTCCTGCAGAATGAATATGCTCTCAGCCTAGTGTCCTGCCGGTTAGGGAAAGACACCAACACATATTTCATTGTGGGGACTGCCATGGTGTATCCAGAGGAGGCAGAGCCAAAGCAGGGCCGCATTGTGGTATTTCAGTATTGCGACGGTAAGCACCAAAGACTATAGTTTTCATGTTAAGGAAGCTAGGGGCATTGAAAGGTGACCTGCTTGTGCTGTGAGAAAGCTTACTGGTCTGTCCTAGCAAGTTTGATTCTGTCAACCAATTGTGAATTTCATTGTTTAGTCAGGATGAACTCTGCTGTGAGGTAGGTTTGCAGGAGTGTTTTGCTTAGATGGGTTTTCTCGTTTGGCAATTAAGGCAGACTAACATTGAGTTCTAAATAATGGTGTTCTCTCTGATATTGATTAAAGGTAAAATACAGCCTGCATGTGCGGGATAGTGTAACACATTTTGTGAGATAAACATGTTTGCAGGTAATCCTTTAAAAAAAATATTTATTTAATCAGCCAAACTAGTCGTAACATTTAACTGAAAATGCTAACCTCACACTTCCCAAAGGCTTTATTCTGTGTTTCCACTGAACAAGGTACTCAATGAGAAAGTTGCTTGCTTTGTATACGTATACGACTAGTTACACCTATTCAGCTTCTTCTAGGGCATTAAGTTAAAGGAGGTATTAATCCTCTCTCACCAAGTTATATTCAGCTTGCATTAGCCCTGTAGATGACATCAATACCTTCCAAGATGAGCTTACCAGAGGGGCTGCACGGCTGCCAGTTCCCATGCTACATCTTCCACTAAAACGTTGGTCAATATTTAGACGCTTCACCAGATGAGTTCCAGAATCCTGTATTTCTTTTGGTTCAGTGCCGTTTTAAACCAGATATGTAGCTTTTTCAGATGCAGGGTACACTCAAGTCTCACCCAATGCGGCTGCTGTAAAAATATAGACCTCCAGACCAGAACCCTTTGTTTTTAAGAGAGCTATCCAGGAGGTCCCATGCTAATTCACATTCCTTCATATTGCCACCTGGCAAGGCTTGATGTGCGATTGCTTAAGAAAGGTTTGTCGCATGTTGGCTGTTTTTAACAGTTTTGTGTAGTAGATATGACAATTCCCTTTAGGACAACTTATAAAAAATTGAGGACCTATGATTGCTTTGCATGAGATTTTAAATGAAGATATAATGGTCTTGAATCATGTCATTAGTATGGCATCTTTTTCTGCAGATTTGGCCACCCATGATTACTTTGACGACCTAACTCAAACTTTTTTCCTGGCTGAGAACTTTAAAACATGGGGCTTACCATCATATACTCAATCTCCTTTTAACTGAGAACATTGTTAATCAGGTATGTTGATGAAGAGATGCAGCATTTGAAGACGGGTGGAATCTTTCAAGTCTGGACTTTGAAAGTGAAAGGAATATAATAAGACATCACTACTGGCCGCAGGGAGGGTGACATTTTCTGCTGAAAGTTGATGCCACTGGCCATAAACCAAGCAGCAGGAAAAACAACCATACCAAGCAGTACATCCTGTTGGGGAAAGATAGTTAACGACCGACTGCAGCTACAGGATAACATCCAGCTGGAGGACAGCAGTGATTGCTCCCTTCTCCCTCTTCTGTCGGCCACTCCTTTAGGGAAATGTATTTGTAATCACTTAGTAGGATGGCAAAATATAACAGACAATTGGGTACGGAGCATTATTCAAAATGGCTATTTGCTCAGGTTCAAGTTATCTCCAACAGTAATCTATTCAGGAAAGTTGTGTCCATAAAAGTCAGACTATGTCAAGAATAAACCGCTTACTGGAGAAGAATTCCCTGAAAGTGGTCCCAACTTCCAAAAAAGGTAAAGGGAATTTCTAACCTTTACTTTCTAGTTGGAAAAAGATGGACCAAACAAGAATTCAAACCCATTGTGGGCTTTAAGACCACAAGCAAACAGATAAAGAGAAGCATTCTGGATGTTGGTATTGTATTAGTTCTACCCTCATTTCTATCAAAGAAATTGGGCGTGCCTCATTGATCTTCAAAAAGCTCATTTCCATAGTCCAGTAGCACAAAACCATTGGAAGCTTTTGAGGTTTTGAGATGGCAGCAAACGTTCTAATTACAAAGTCCTGCCTTTTGTCCTAAAATTGGGTCCAAGAACCGCTCAAGACAGCACATCCTCAGCAGGCCTTTCATAGTTATTGCCTTACAGTCCAAATTCTCCAGTAGCTTAGCCTGCTGGTTGGTCAAGCCAAGTCTATGCCCATCCCAGCCAATCAATTGGGAGATGTGTTCTTCACTCGAAGACTAAGAATCTAATAGAGACTATTAGTTGTAGATTCCTTACCTTTTGAATTACCCCCTGGCGTCAGTCTGGATACGGACATTTTTCTTCAGCAGTAGCCCTGTGCTTGGTTAGGTGTCGTCAGGCGGCTCCGCGTCCGTCGTGGGCACCGGGATGACGTCGCAGGACCTACATAGACGCCGCCCATGCATGCTGATGTCAGTTCTTTCTTTTTGTGCGCCAGCCTAAGCGCAGATCCGGAGAGTGCTACCCTAGCCACTTTTGGGCTAACTTTTTTCGACTTTTTGTCGACTTATTTATCTGAAAGAGACAAGTTAGTGACAGATTCCTTACCTTAGAATATCCCCAGGCGTCAGGCTGGATCCGGAAAGTTTTTTGCGTAGCAGTACCCTTGCGCGTCGGTAGGCGGCGTCGTGCGGCTCCGCGTCCGTCGTCGGCGTCGTGATCGCCGGGATGACGTCGCGGGCAGTAGCTGGGCGCCGCCCCTGCGCGCTGACGTCAGTTCTTCTTTTTCCGCGCCAGCAAGCGCAGATCCGGGAAGAGCAGTGCCCTGGTCATTTTTTGACCATACTTTTTGGTGAAATTTTTCACTGTTTTTCTCTATCAAGGTGTCGTAGGGATGCCCGGTTTCAAACGTTGCGGCGCCTGTGCTCGGATGATGTCCGTCACCGACCTGCATTGGGAGTGTCTCTTCTGCCTCAGCCGAGGCCACGACACGGAGTCTTGTACCGACTGCCAGGCCCTCAACCCGAAGGCTTTGCGAGAGCGGTCTCGAAAGCTCCTCGAGGCCCGGCATTCGGCTCCGCGGAAGCCTCGGCCGCGTGAGAGGTCCAGGGGTCGATCGCGGAGTCCACACCGGTCGTCGGCATCGAAGTCTTCTTCGTCCGGTAAGTCAAAACACAAGAAGTCCAAAAAGCATCATCGCTCTAGGACTTCGCCTCGCCGGTCTCGCGACTCGGCTGAGGCCCCTCCCGGCCCCTCCCGGCACCGTCCCCGCGGCCCCGGACATGCCTGTGGAGTCGCCCCCGCCATACCCGCCCTTCCCGGGTTCGGGGGCGGATCCGGCCAAAGTGCAGGAATTCCTGTCGGCCATGGCCCGCCTCTTCGGGCCTCAAGGTCCCTCCGGTGCGCCTGCGGGCCCCGCGGGCCCTGATGGGGTTGCTCCGGCGTCGCCGACGGCTCCGGCCCCGGCGTCGCCCGTGCCTCCAGCCTCGATCCCGGCTCCGGCCCCGGCCTCGATCCCGGCTCCACAACCCCCATCGACGCCGGTCGACCTAACGACACCTCCGCCGGCGCCGATGTCTCCGGTGCCGTTCTCGACGCCGCCTGGGGCTCCGAGCGGCGTCGTTCCCCAGTTCCTTCCGGCTCCGGACATGGACCCGGACCGACGTCGCTCGACGCCGGTTCCGGCGCCGATGAGACCTTGGGTCCCAAATGTCCCTCCTCCCCCTTATTTTAAACCTGAGGAGGACCAGGAGGACTGGGAGGGGTCTGATGACCCTCTGACACAACAGTGTCAGTACGATGAGGACTGGACAGAGGGTCTAGGGGATGCCAGTGGTCTAGATACTTCCCCTGACACTGGCATGCTGTCTCCTCCCGTGGCTACGGAGGAGGGAGCCAATTTTGCAACGGTGTTGCGTAGGGCGGCTGGAGCCTTACATCTCCAACTCCCTGCTGTGGTGGTCAAGGTTAATCTCTTGACAGAGGTGCTTCAGCCGGCAGCCTCCTCTACGGAGACTGTGCTGCCGTTTAACGACGCCCTCACTGACGTTCTTTTGGGCGCCTGGTCCAAGCCCAACACGGGCTCCTGTGGATAGGAACGTGTCCCGACGCCATCGCCCAGCTCCGGGCGACCCCCTGTTTCTCTCTGTCCACCCCACCCCTGAGAGCTTGGTTGTCCAAGCCTCCGCTTCCCAAACCGCCTTCCCTACCGCCCCTCCGGATAGGGAATCCAAACGCCTGGATCAATTTGGGAAGAAGGGTTTTCTTCCTCCAGTGCTGGCTTGCGGTCCATCAACACCGCTTGCCTTTTGGGCCGATATACCCACTCCTTGTGGGATTCGGTGGCGGATGTTTTGCCCCAGTGTTCTGAGGAGGTCCAGACACTGCTTTCCCGCGCCATTGCGGAAGGAAGGGATGCGGCCAAATATACAATTCGTTGTGGCCTTGATACCGCCGACTCACTGGGCAGGTCTATTGCAACGACGGTGGCGCTACGACGCCACGCCTGGCTGAGAACCACTGGTTTTTCAGGGGATGTCCAGAATACTCTCATGGACATGCCCTTTGATGGAGTCGGTCTTTTTGGGTCCAAAGCAGACCATGCGTTGGAGCGCTTTAAGGACTCACGGGCTACTGCAAAGTCCCTGGGCCTTTCTGCTACACGCCCTCCGCTGACTTCTGCTTTTCGCCCCTATCGTGGCCACGGTAGGGGCGCCCTTCACGTCAGCAGCCCAGCCACCGGCCCGCGCAGCAGGCGTCTTCGCGTGGCCGAGGACGTGGATTCCGCCGTGGCGGATCGGGCAACCAGCGTGCGGGTCAGGCCACCACCTCCAACCCGTCCGCGGCCTCCAAACCCTCCTAGTCCCTCCTTTCAGGTGCACAGCACGCCAGTAGAGGGCAGGGTCCGCCATCACCTTCCCCACTGGCGTACCATCACCTCGGACAGGTGGGTCTTGGACATTGTCCGAAGGGGCTACTCACTCCCCTTCGAGTCCACCCCCAGCCATGCCACCTCAATTCCACCGCATGTCAGGGGATCACTTGGTACTTCTGCAGAAGGCAGTCACGGCCCTCTTGGCCAAGAGGGCCATCGAGCATGTTCCGACCCCAGAAGTAGGGCGTGGTTGCTACTCCCACTACTTCCTGGTGCCCAAAAAGGACAAGGAGGACATGCGTCCTATCTTGGACCTCCGGAACGTCAATCGCTTCCTCCGGAAGGAGAAGTTCAAGATGCTCACCCTAGCTCAGGTCTTGACTGCCCTCGACCCTGGAGACTGGTTGGTAGCGTTGGACTTGCAGGACGCATATTTCAACATCCCCGTCCTGCCGGCCCACCGGCGTTACCTTCGGTTCACGGTAGGCCTCGAGCATTTTCAGTTCACCGTGCTCCCCTTTGGCCTTACAAGTGCCCCTCGGGTGTTCACGAAAGTGATGGCGGTGGTCGCAGCTCATCTGCGCTGGGCAGGGGTTTCAGTCTTCCCCCTACCTCGACGACTGGCTGCTGAAGGGGGGCTCGTCCCAGGCAGTCGTCTCCCACCTCCAGACTACGGCCGAACTCCTGCACTCGCTGGGGTTCTCCATCAATGTGCCGAAGTCGCATCTGATTCCTTCTCCACAGCTCCTTTTCATCGGAGCAGTTCTGGACACGACGCAGTTTCGGGCCTATCCTCCCGAACGGCGAGTCCGGGATATTCAGGCTATGATTCCGATCTTTCAGCCTTTATCCTGGGTTTCGGTACGGATGACCCTGAGGCTGCTGGGCCTCATGGCCTCCTGCATCCTGCTGGTCAATCATGCCAGATGGCATATGCGGGCTCTGCAGTGGGACCTGAAGTTCCAGTGGGCGCAGCACCAGGGCAACCTGTCAGATCACGTCCAGATCTCGGAGGGGACTGCAAAACAGTTGCAGTGGTGGCTCTCGAACCGGCAATGGGTCATGGGCAGATCCCTCTCCCTTCCCCAGCCAGAGCACACAGTTGTGACGGACGCGTCCCTTCTGGGATGGGGTGGTCACATGGGAGAGGCGGAGATCAGAGGCCTCTGGTCTCCGGCGGAGTCCCGGCTCCATATCAACCTTCTGGAGCTCCGGGCGATCCGACTTGCACTCAAGGCATTCCTTCCCTCTGTCAAAGGGAAGGTAGTGCAGGTGTTCACAGACAACACCACCGCCATGTGGTACTGCAACAAACAAGGCGGGGTGGGGTCGTGGACCCTTTGTCAGGAGGCTCTGCGCCTCTGGACATGGCTGGAACATCAGGGCATGTTCCTGATGGTTCAACACCTGGCAGGTTCGCTGAACGCCAGGGCGGACGAACTCAGGTGCATGATGGATCACGAATGGCGTCTTCACTCGGAAGTGGCGCAAGGACTCTTTCTACAGTGGGGAGAGCCTTGGTTAGATCTATTCGCCACCGAAAAGAACGCGCAATGTCATCAGTTCTGCGCGTTGGAATTTCCAAGGCGGCACTCGCTCAGCGACGCTTTTCGTCACGAGTGGAGTTGCGGTCTATTGTACGCCTTTCCGCCTATACCACTTCTACCCAGAGTGTTGAAGAAGATTCGGCACGACCGGGCCCAAGTCATTCTTGTGGCTCCGGACTGGGCTCGAAGAGTTTGGTATCCCGAGCTACTCAATATGAGCGTAGATCCCCCGATCCGTCTGCCTCTTCGGGAGGATCTTCTGTCGCAGCAGCAGGGGATGGTCCTCCACCCGAACCTGTCCAGTCTACACCTGCTTGCGTGGAGATTGAGCGGCGGCAGTTGATTCCTTTCGACTTGCCTCCCGAAGTTTGTGATGTGATTCTGGCAGCCAGGCGTCCCTCCACTAAGGTGGTATACGCCTGCAGGTGGAACAAATTTGTGGCATGGTGCACAGCAAAGGCTGTGAATCCCCTTTCTGCCCCTCTTTCTGAGGTCCTTCTGTTCCTTCTCTCTCTGGCCCAACAGGGTTCTGCCCTGGGTACCATCAAGGGTTATCTTTGTGCTATCTCGGCCTTCCTCAGGCTCCCTGATCAGCCCTCCCTTTTCAAGTCCCCTGTTGTTAACAGGTTCTTAAAAGGTATTACACACCTCTTCCCTCCTGTTCCGTTTGTAATGCCTCAGTGGGACTTGAACTTGGTTCTTACCTTTTTAATGTGCGCTCCCTTTGAGCCTCTACATAACTGTCTTCTTCGTCTTCTGACTCTGAAGACAGCCTTTCTGGTGGCCATCACCTCCGCTCGGCGGGTGAGTGAGCTCCAGGCTCTATCTTGCAAACCTCCCTTTCTGTCTGTTCATCCAGACAAGGTTGTTCTTCGGACGCGTCCGTCCTTCTTTCCAAAGGTGGTTACTGCTTTCCACATTGGGCAGACCATCACTTTGCCCACCTTCTTTCCGCCTCCGCATCCTTCCAGAGAGGAAGAGAGGCTCCACCGTCTGGACCCAAAACGTGCGCTCTCCTTCTATATTGACCGCACAAAACACTTCCGGGTGGATGACCAGCTCTTTGTTGGCTACGTGGGCGCCAAAAAAGGTCGGGCGGTGCACAAGAGGACCATCTCCCGCTGGGTTACCTTGTGCATCAAGACCTGCTATTCTTTGGCTAAGAAGGAGCCTCCTGTTGGGCTGCGTGCCCATTCCACCAGGGCAACGGCTGCTACCACGGCCTTGGGTCATGGTGTTCCACTGCCGGTTATCTGTCAGGCAGCTACGTGGGCCTCGCTGCACACGTTTACAAAGCATTACTGCCTTGACACTCAGGTCCGGAGGGACGGCTTCTTTGGCCGTTCTGTCCTCCAGGACTTCCTTGTCTGATCTTTGTTCGCAGACCCACCACCGGGGTTGGTATTGCTGGGGTATCTATTCTAAGGTAAGGAATCTGTCACTAACGTGTCTCTTTCAGATGCACAAGTTACTAACTTGTGTAACGATATATCTGTAAGAGACAGTAGTTAGTGACAGATTCCTACCGCCCACCCATCCTCCCCGTTCTGCGAACTGATTTCTAGGGTTAAGGACATCCCTTTCAGGGCCCTAGTATTTTTCAGACACCTATGTCAGCTTCTTGCATGGCTCTGCGTTCCTGGCGCGGAAAGTCGTGTACAGAATTGACGTCAGCGCGCCTAAGTACTGCCCGCGACGTCATCCCGGCGATCACGACGCCGAAGACGGACGCGGAGCCGCACGACGCCACCTACCGACGCGCAAGGGTACTGCTACGCAAAAAACTTTCCGGATCCAGCCTGACGCCTGGGGATATTCTAAGGTAAGGAATCTGTCACTAACTACTGTCTCTTACAGATATATCGTTACACAAGTTAGTAACTTGTGCTTCGAGTCTAAGACTCCTGGTGCATAGAGGATGTCCCAGCGAAGGACCGGCTTCAAGTCATGCTTCCTGCCACCGGATGATGATCGTGACTGATCCGCACATCGTGGGCCTCTGGTGTCTGGAGCGCAACCACGACCCGAAGTCCTGCTCCGAGTGCCAGCCCATGAACACTAAGGCTTTGTGAGAGCAGTTCGAAAAGTTACTCGGCTCTCGTTCGAGGGGAAGGTCTAGGACGGTTGCGGAGCCCACACACCTTGTCGCACGCTAAGTCGTCGGGGAGGTTTGTGTAAGTTGGGTAAACACAAGAAGTCGAAGACTTTTGCCCGTCTGTCGGCTGACGGGACTCGGAGCGCCGTCGCTCAAGAGCTCAGTCTCCAGAGCCTCCTTCTGAGACGACTCTGCACCTCCCTGACTTTCCGGGAGCCGGAGCGTCTCCTGCCCAAATCCCAGAAATTTTATAAGACCTTTATACCTCATTTTTGGGTAGCCTAGTTCTGCTGGTGCGCCTTCGGGCCCGGTGGTGTCGGTTGGGAGCCCTAGGCCTTCCGACGCTGGTGGCTTATGCCCTACTCTGGAGGGCTCCTGTGGATGGATCCGAATCGATGCCGGTCGATCTCATTTGACCTTCCCTGACGTCGATCCCGTGGACGACACTCCCAGCGCTGACTGTGCCCCTGACGCCGACCCCATCTTCATCCCCGAAGTGGACACGGAGCCGGACCAATGTCGGTTACGATGCCGGAAGGGACTTTTACCCCTCTGTTCATTCCTGGCGTTCCTTTTGGGCCAGAAGGTGACGAAGAGGATTGGGAGGGTCTGCTGGAACCTTTAACTGACCAGCTAGAAAAGCCGAACTGGCGAATCGACCTTGGTAATGCCAGTGGTCTTGACACTTCCAATGACACTGGCTTGCTTTCTCCCTCTACTGTGGCTATGGAGGAGGGAGCTTCCTATGCTGTGGTGGTGAGGAGGTCCTCGGCCTCGAGCTCCCTATGGTGGCAGTCAGGACTAGCCTCCTGACAGAGGTGCTTCAGCCGGAGTGTTCCACCACCGAACCCCTTTTGCCGTTTAATGAGGCCCTCACAGACATCCTTCTGGGCATTTGGTCCAAGCCCAGCATAGAGGCTCCTGTGGATAGGACGATCGCTGGCCGCCACTGCCCCAGGCGACCCAGCGTTCCTGATGCAACATCCCACCCCTAAGAACTTAATCGTGTGAACCTAATCTTCAAAAGAAGCATTCCCTTCTGCTCCTCCAGACAGTTGCGTAGCTAAGGGGGGGGCAGGTCTGGCTCAGGCGGCACTGTTTTTGGGGGCGGCAGAGGTGAGCAAATAGTCTGTCGACTACCACCAGCCCGCCACCCTCTCCCCCTCAGAACAAGTCATCCGTCGGCCGCCAGACACTCTAACCTTCTCTGTCAAGCAGTTGCAGACTGGAGAGACGCAGCCAAATTCACCATCCAATGTAGACTGTATACCACCGACTCACTGGGCAAAACGATTGCCACGTTGGTAGCTCTTAGATGCTACGCCTGGTTGAGAACTCCTGGTTTCTCTGGGGATGTCCAATCTTCTTTGATGGACATGCCCTTTGATGGCTCTCCTCTTTTCGGCGACAAGGCAGACTCAGCGCTCGAGCGATTCAGCCACGCCCTGCCCAGCCACCGAGTGACGCAAGCTGCCCAGCCTCTGCGTGGCGGGGGACGTCTGACCCAACATCCTCGTGGGTCAGCACCCTGAACTAATCCAGACAACCCTTAAGGGGTTTTAGTGGTCTTAGACAACTTTAGAAAGCTCTCCAAGTGGTAGCTGTGGAGAGCAGTCTTCAGGCTTAGTCCAAAAGGAGTGCTAAGGAGCTTGTTTTACCAGTACTAATCATATAGTGTATGTTAAGTGCAAAAGAATCACACAGTGAAGTTATAGAAATATTTATTATAAACACTCACTAACACATTGGTAAATCTCATACCCGGAGATATAATCACAATACACACAATACTTCAATAGTAGAACAGGTAAGTAGCACAAAAATACAGTGGTCTCCAGGGGAAGACCAAACCATATGTTAAAGTGGAATGTGAACTGTGACTGAAGTCTCGACTATACCCAGAAGTCTTAGAAGAGCCCAAGGAACCACCCAAGGTCAGTACCTAGGAACCCCACGGAGGATGTGTGCAGAGTCGAAACACAGCTGCGTACTCAATGCAAGTCAATGGGGAAGTCACAGTTGCAGTTTTCAAGAAGGACCCCTCCTAGAGGACCCTGAAGAAACCCCGTGGAAGATGGAAGGTTGGAGAGACACCCCACCCGCGGATACCCCAGGATACCTACACCAGGGAAGCTAGGTGCATAAGGTGCGAAGTGACGTCTCAAACCGCCGTAGATCACAATGGAGGACTTCAGTTAAGATGCCGCTGGCGAAGAAGGTGAAAGAGTTCGGTGTAATCCAAGGGTGGATTCTTGAAGAGGAGGGTCTGCAAGCAGAGGGGACCGAGTCTATGCCACTCAGGAGTGACCAGGAAGCACGGAAGACCAATGACTACCTATGACTGAAGATGCAGGAGAGTTGACTGTGACCTTGTTGCTGCAGCTGTGAGGACCAGGCGACGCTGTGGAAGACCAGGAGCCGTCCACGAGCTGTCCCACGTCGAAAGTCGAGCACCAGGGGGTCGGTGTCCGGTGGGAGCACCAACAAGCCTTGGCAGCAGCAACAGACGTGGAAAGCGAAGAAGGTGCAGTGTCCGGACCAGCAAGGTCCAAGGGACTCACCAAGTGCAGGAGAGTCATAGCAGGCCCTGAGCAACGAGGGGAGCCCACTGTAGCTAAAGAAGACACTCAAGAAGGGAACACAGGCCAAAAGGCCCAGGAGTCGCAAGAGGACCTCGAGCAGCTCACCAATGATGTAGGCCCACGGTGCAGAGGTTGCGGTGAGGTCAAAGATCTTGGTAGGAAGAGATGCTGGAGCTTCTTGGAGCCCGAAGATCTCTGGTGAAGAGTCAACAAGCCTTGGCAATGGCAAGTCGACGCAGCGCACAGGGATGCTGTTCCAACGGTTCCAACAAGGGATACTGGCCTCAAACTCGGTGAGAAGACAGTGCAGGCCTTGAGGGAGTTGCTGAACCACCACCTGTGTTGCTGGGCCTTTTGAAGTCCGGAGGACGTCAGGAGCAGCAGACCTTTCAGCTTAGTTGCGGTGCCTGCAGTTGCAGGGAAATTACTCCTTCCTTCCAAGGGAGATTACTTCAGGTGTCTTGAATGCCCACAGGCCTGGAGAAGAACCTGGACGAAGCACAGGCACAGACGACGCAGAAGACTGGCAGGATGGCGAGACCAGGAGCAGCAGGAGTCTTCCAGCTGCAGTCTCTGTTCCCAAAGCGAAGTCCAACTAGGGGCCCAGACGATTGAAGATGAAGTTGTTTCGGATCTGAATCTTGTCCCACGACGAATCTGAAAAGCCACCCACAGGTACGCCCTTAAGTACTCAGATATGGGGCTGCACAGAGGGGAGGCTACTCCCATGTCCTTTGTCCAGTTTCACGCCAGAGCAAGAGCCAAAGGCCCCCTGACCTGGTTCCAACTGGAGTATGCAAGGAGGGCACCAAATGTGCCCCCAGCTCAATACACCAAGTCCTGTCTGGGAGGTGTTCGCACCTCCCTGTGACAGGAAACCTTTTCTACCTTCCCCTGCTCTAGCCTGGCTCAGCAGCAGGAGGGCAGAATTGTGTCTTAGGTCAGTAGCAGCACTAGCTTACTGTTAGATCCTGAAAGGCTGGTACCAAGAATACAGGGGGTCTCCCTACTGGAATCGTTGTTGGGATAGGATTCCAACATTTTTGATACCAAACATGACCGGTTTCGGGGCAGCCAATATATAGTTTGACATCTAGTAATTGACTTGATGTCCACTATATGTATCAAAATGACTGACCGCACTTGAAAAGCCTGTAGAATCGACTCCTGGGTTTGTAGGAGGTGTCCTGCTCATGCAGGGCACCCTCACACTTATAACCAAGCACCCTGCCTTCAGGATTGAAAGGCCTACCTCAGGGGTGACTTATAGGTTTTAAGTGTAGTGACCTCAGATATAAGTAAACTTATATCTGTTGTTGGTGGTGCTGGCACCAGCTTGCACCGGCTGCTATGGCAGGCCTGTAGTCATAGTTTGAGTGGACTCTCATGGGTGGTATAATACATTCTGCAGCTCATGGAAGACCCCTGGTGTACCTATGCCTTGGGTACCTCTGTACCATATACTAGGGACTTAAAAGGGTACACCAGTAGCCAATTTGGAAGGTGCCAAAGTACTTACCATAGTCCAACTTAGGGCGAGTGCACAGTGACTGGGGTCCTGATTAGCAGGATCCAGTCAGACTAGTCGGAGAACAGAATGACACCATCAAAAAGTGGGGGTAACCATGAAAGCAGATCCTACTTTCCTACAAATGGTTCCAGTCTTCCCCCATCTCGATGACTGGCTGTTGAAGGCGGGCTCACCCCAGGCTGTCGTCTCCCACCTCCAGACTATGGCGTACCTCCTGCACTCTCTGTGGTTCACTATCAACGTGCCGAAGTCACAACTGACTCCATCTCAGACGCTCCCTTTCATCGTAGCCGTTCTGGACACGGTGCAGTTTTGGGCCTATCCTCCCGAGCAGCGAGTCCGGGATATTCGGGCTACGATACTGATGTTTCAGCCTCTATCCCGGATTTTGGTGAGATTGACTCGGAGGCTGCTGGGCCTCATGGCCTCCTGCATTCTGCAGGTGGATCATGCCCGATGGCATATGCAGGCTCTGCAGTGGGACCTAAAGTTCCAGTGGGCGCAGCATCAGGGGAATCTTTCCGACTACATCCAGATCTCTGCACACCAACTGCAGTGGTGGCTAACGAACCAAGGTTGGGTCAGAGGCAGATCCAACGGTGGTGACAGATGCATCGCTCTTGGGATCGGACGGCCATTTGGGAGAGGCGGAGATCAGAGGCGTCTAGTCTCTGGTGGAGTCCAGTCTCCATAACAATCTTCTGGAGCTTGAGGCAATCAGACTGCCACTAAAGGCATTCTGTCCCTCTCTTAAGGGGAAAGTGGTGTAGGTGTTCACAGACAACACCACCGCCATGTGGTACTGCAACAAACAGGGCGGGGTGGGGTTGTGGACCCTTTGTCTGGAGGCTCTCTGCTTCTGGACATGGCTGGAACATCAGGGCATAACCCTGGTAGTTCAACACCTGGCGGGCTCTCTGAACGCCAGAATTGACGAACTCTGCCGTCGGTGCCATGTCGATCACGAATGGCGTCTCCATCTGAAGGTGGCGCAAGGTCTCTTTCAGCAGTGGGGAGAGCCTTCGTTAGATCTGTTCGCCTCAGAAGAGAGCGTGCAGTGTCAGCAGTATTGCACATTAGAGTTTCCAAGGCGGCGATCGATCAGCAACGCTTTTTGTCATGAGTGGAGTTTCGGCCTCCTGTATGCCTTCCCGCCTGTACCACTTCTGCCCCGAGTGCTCAAGAAGATCAAGCACGACCGGGCTTCTTGTAGCTCCGGATTGGGAACGAAGAGTCTGGTACTCCGGCCTACTGAGCATGGCCATCGATTCTCCGATCAGACTGCACCTTCGGGAGGATATTCTTTCGCAGCTGCAGGGGATGGTTCTTCACCCGAACCTGTCCAGCCTCCACCTCCTTGCATGGAGATTGAGCTGACCGCTTTCGACCTTCCGCCCGACGTCTGTGATATTTTGGCAGCCAGGCGTCCCTCCACTAAAACGGTGTACGCCTGTAGATGGAACAAATTTGTGGCGTGGTGCACAGCAAAGGCTGTTGATCCCTTTTCTCCTCCTCTTTCAGAGGTCCCTCTATCTATATATACTTTCTTTGGCCCATCAGGGTTCTTCCTTGGTCACTCTTAAAGGCTACCTTGCAGCTATTTCTGCTTTTCTACGCCTTCCAGATCAGCCTTCTTTTTTTAAGTCTCCCATTGTTTCTAGGCTCTTTAAAGGCCATACTCATTTGTTTCCTCCAGCTCCCTTCATAATGCCCCAATGGGATTTAAATTTGGTTTTAACCTTGTGTGCTCCCTTCGAGCTCCTTCATAATTGTCCTCTCAAGCTGCTGACTCTAAAAACTGCTTTTCTTATTGCTGTCACCTCTGCTCGTAGGGTTAGTGAGGTTCAGGCTGTGTCTTCCAAGCCCCCCTTTCTCTCTATTCATCCGGATAAAGTGGTGCTTTGAGCGAAAGCTTTGTTCCTTCATAAAGTGGTCACTCTCTTTCATGTGAAACAGTCCATCACTTTTCCACTTTTTCCCATTCCAGCACCCCTCCAAGGAGGAGAGACTCCGCTGTCTGGACCCAAAACTTTTTATCTTGATCGCACTAAAGACTTCCGGGTGGATGATCAACTCTTCGTTGGCTATGTGGGGGCCAAGAAAGGTCGGGCTGTTTATAAACGGACCATCTCTCGATGAGTTTACTCTGTATTAAAATATGCTATGCTTTGGCAAAAATGGACCCTCCTTTGGGGTTGCGTGCTCACTCCACTAGATCAACAGCGGCAACCAGTGCGTTAGCATGTGGAGTTCCACTCCTTGTCATCTGACAGGCGGCAACATGGGCATCACTGCACACGTTCACCAGACTCTACTGCCTGGACAGCCAAGTTCGGAGGGGATGGGTCCTTTGCCCGTTCGGGCCTACGGGACTTCCTAGTGTGATCTTGGTTCGCAGACCCTCCTCCGAGGATAGTATTGCTGGGGTATCCATTCAAAAGTTAAGGAATCTACACCTAATAGTCTGCATCAGATGAACAAGTTACTTACCTTTGGTAACAATGTATCTGGTAGAGACTTATGTTAGTTGTAGATTCCATACCGCCCCACCCATCCTCCCCGCTCTGCAAACTGATTTCAAAAAATTGGGACTTCGCTTCAGTGCCCTAGTTTTGACGCACCAGTGGTCAGTGGCTTTCATGGCTCTGCGCTTCTGTCGTGGAAAGTCATGATAACTGATGTCAGCGCGCATGGGCAGTGTCTATGTAGGTCCCACAACGTCATCCCAGCACCCACGATGATGGACGTGGAGCCGACTGACGCCACCTATCGACGCAAAGGAGAACTGCTGAAGAAAAATCTCTGGATCCAGACTGACGCCTGGGGGAAATTCAAAAGGTAAGGAATCTACAATTAATGTCTCTGCCAGATACATCATTAATGAAGGTAAGTAACTTGTTCTTTTTGTCTTCAAAGGAGATACTTTCATACCTATGTCTGAAATGTTACCCTCTTCTATAAGTGTCTAAATTCATAGGTACTTTGGAACTCATCTCATCTAGTGTAGGTAGAGTCCTGCGCTTTCTACTTCCACATACTCGTGTTCATGTGGTACTACTTCAACAGTGTCCGGAAGATCAGTAGGATTAGTTGTTCCTAGCCACTAATGTGGCTAGGAAGCCTCATTGTTCTTAAATCAAGTGAAGAATTTCAAAGTGGCCAGTTCCATCAAAATATTTTGAATCAGTTGGCACACATGCTTTTTTAATAGAAAAGGGAGTGCACATGGATCACCTTCTAGTCCAAGCAGTTGTCTTATCACATAAATGTTCTGGAATTTGGAGTGATCCGTCTAGCTCACAGATGTTTTTTCCCACTAAGTTAAATCAGATTCTGGTTCAAACAGATAATGTATTCAGAATGCGCAAGCAGACTCCCTTAGCAGGACTTCAAGAGAACTATGCGTGGATCCCAAACAAATTGCTGAACGGAATGTTCTACAATTGGACTTTCCACAGCTGTAACACCTCTTTGCACATGCAACAAAAACTGTCCAAATTGCCTCTAGGTACTATCAACCAGGAACCAATGAGAATTTCCTTTTGATCAACTGGTCTAGTAAGTTTATGTACTGATTTTCACAAAATCCCCTGATGCCATCAATACTCGTTAAACTAACATACTCCCATGCCAAGAAATGTTTCACAGTTCCAGAGTTGCTAGAACAGTGGTGGTTCACTGGTCTTCCTCTGTCAGAGCAACCTCACAAGTGGCTTGTGTGAAGACAGGATCTGCTTCACCATCTGTCACACCAGGTGTCACATACTGCATCCCAGCCTTTCTTCACTGGGCTCATAGATGGGATGATAGACATTCTGAAAGAATATAAACGTCTATGTGCTAGGTTTTCTATGCATAGAAATGGAAGAGATTCTGCATTTCGTGCCTACAAAAAGATAACATTGCAGCAGGCCAGGAAGTGGCAGAATTGCTTTATCTGCTCCATGTCCAAGTCAGAACTTCAAAGCTCACCTCTAAAGGTACACCACACAGCTGTTTCTGCTTACAAAAAAAGATCTTTCAAAAACCTCATTTTTCAGGGTCCCTGTTGGACCGGGAATGTCACCTGCATGACATAGTTGTTTCCCCTAACCTTTGTGTCTGAACTTCATACCTGTGATCCTAGTTTTTTTTATTTTGGTCATGCCACATGCTAATCCCCTACCCGCATTGGCCTAGGCCTTCTCTAATGACAATGCTAGACTCTGGACCTAGACGTGAACCGGAAAGAGCACATCAAGAGCATCCTCATCTGGGCAGAGAACTACTTTCTCTGCCATAGGTTTTAAGCCTGAAGTGTGATGGTGGCAGTATACTGTTAGTGAATTATGACAGGCTTTTTACCTGTGAGGTATGCGTACCTACTGGCCCAATTATCTAAAGTTCTGCTGCTCAAGATGACCCTACCAGATTCCTAAATGTGACTTCCTGTGTGTTGTGCATGCAAGCATGCCAAAAGCCGTTGTGTGCTGTGCAGGAGTGTTGCAGGCCTGCTAGTTCCATTTTGAAAGCTTGAACCAGAGTACAAGATGAGGGTTGGGGGGAGGGGGAGGGGTGGCAGTTTCCTTTTCTTTTGACTGTTTATCTTGCATCTCCAAGGGGGAGCACCAGGCATTCTTGTGAAGAAAGAGTAGACCGGCTTTCCTTAGAAGTGCCAGGACCCTACCTGATGCATGGGGCTGGAAATTAATCTGATTACAGCTGTCATTTGGTGAATGGCAGGGGGAACAGGGTAAGGCTTGCAGTATCGGTTGATAGGGAAGGGAGTCCTTTGAAGGGGCGCAGCTGCTTGTGTTGCTTCCTGACCTCTTTGAGGAGGGCTGGTAAATAACTGGGTGCAGTCTGCTCTCACCTCTTTGTACTTTTCTGTGGTGTACTCCACCTGGAGACGGTTCTACCGGCAGAGCATCCTGGCAGATAGAGGCCAGGCCTGATCAGATCACATGGAAGAGGAACTGCTGCATACTGGTTCCAAACAGCAGACCTGTTTTATACATTCTCCATCTGCAAAAGCAGTATAAAGATGAGTGCTCAAGACTGATATTTGGTGTTGTTTTAGTCTCTCTACTGAGGAGTGGGTACTATGCAGAGTACTCGGTGATTACGAAACAGCCAAGTTGATGTCACCCTGATAGCCAATTCCCCGAGGTGAGGAAACATCGCCTGGAGTCCAGTCTGAGTAAGGAATTGCTGACTGTCCAGGGTGCCAAGATATCCTGCTTTGAGTGATGAGGGGAAGGTCCAACCGTGCAGGAGGAGTGGATCATTGAAGGGACTGCTGCAATTGATTCTAGTGTAGGGTCAGTCCGACAGATTCATGAAGCAAGAGCACTTAAGGTAGTGCACTACAGCCAGGTCGGGCATTTCGATCATCGTGACATATCCCTTTCTGAGTCTCCAGGCCCCTCGAGTGGTGTGCCTGTGTGGTAGGCTGACTGAAGCTGGGAGATCTCCGGCTTGGTGGCCCTTGTGCCCCATAAGTGGACAGTGTGACTGTGGCACTGCTGAGTGTCATTGAGTCGGGATCAGTCTTGAAGTAAGTGGACTGTAGTACTGCTACAATGCCAAGTGTGTCATTGGGTGAAGATGAATCCTGAAGACTAAGTGACCATAGAGGTACCCGGGGGGGGGGCCTCGTGAAGATTCGAGGTCTTCTCCTCTAGGCTGAAGTTGGGGCCTGGCTCCTGCTGTGCCAAAGAACCATCATCTGCGGCTAGGGGCCAGCACTCCCAAGAATAATCACCAAGTACTAACCAGAAGGCCAGAGCAAGCCAAGAACTGCTGCCGCTGCCCTGAATAGGACTCCGCTCCTGCCGTGTCCTTGCAAACAACACGCTGTGTGGCTGGCTGCTGTACTGCCTGAAGGGGACTGCTGCATGCTGCCAGGAGGCTCCTGCCTGCCGCCAGTGGGAACCTGCTGCAGCAGGAAGAGTGAACACAACTATGCACTTCTCCTGGACTGCTGCATACTGCTGCAGCCTCCCATTGCTACTGGTGAAGATCCCCCTCCTGCGAGAAGGCCAAACGCAGGTCTGCTTGCAGCCACGGACTGGTGACAGACTGTGATGGCAAAGTGTGACACAGACTTGGTAACCTAAACTTGGTGAGAGACTGATCGGGCTGGGCACTTTTGGGTGTTTGGGGTGGCAGGTGTTAACCTAGACACATTAGGCGAAGGGGCGAGCATGAGCAGCACCCACCAGTTTACATGATTGACACCAAGTCTGCTATGAGGGAGGGGCCACTAGGACGAAGTGATGGTCTAGTCTGCAGAGGTCCCTAAGAGCACCAAGCACCTCATCCAGGAATCATGTTTGTGCATAATTAAATGTGTAGTGACTTTCTATGTTTTTGTGTCATAAAAGTACTTAACTTTTCCCACAAAGAGGAGCACTGGGTTGGACATTCTTTATTGCACTGCTGGGGTAGTGGTATTGATTCTTGAACCTGCGTACCCTCCCCACTGACTTCCCTGAGAAACATGACTGCTCACCTACGCCACCACTGAGTCAAGTGTGAAAAAGGGTTGTACTCGGCCTAGTTCACAGAGCAATCGTAGGGCAGTCCCTGAACAGAGTCTGACCATCCCGATCATTAAGGATTTCCTAGATGGCATTAAAATGGTTTTTTCTTCCTCTGAATTGATTGTAGTCCTTTCTAAGTTAATGAGTCATCCCTTTGAGCCGATTCACAAGGCCTGTTTACTGCTTTTAACATGGAAAATAGCTTTGTACTAGCAGTCACCTTGGCGCAGAGTGAAATCTATGCCTTATGCTGTCCTGAACTGCATACAGTTTGCCGCAAGAACAAAGTGGTTATTAGACCACGTGCTGTCTCAATAGGGTGGTATCCGATTTCTACATAAATCGGACCATTATTTCGACATCTTTCTTTCAAAATCCTGTCTCTCCAGCAAACAAATCTCTACATGATCTGGGTATTAGAGTGTTAATATTTTACAGGAGGCTAAGGACGTTAGAAAAACTAAACATCTTTGTCAACTGCAAACCTGTTAACACAGGTTAAGCCACATAAAAACAATTCATTGTAAGATGTATAGTTTCTTGCATTCTTCTTTGCTATAAGGAAACTTATAGAAGGTTAGGCCTGCGCCTCTTTCCATAAGAGGTAAAACTGCTAGGACTGCTCTGCTAAGGTACATCCCCATTATGGAGATCTGTAAAACACCCAGCTGGTATTCCAAACTTTAATGAGTCATTGATGTCTTGATCCAGACTCTGAGGTTAGCGCACAGGTAGGGCAGCCTTCCTTGATATATATTGGGCTATTGCGTTATTCTATTCAGTGCCTATGACTATTGATGGAAGTCTCCTGGTGGAAATAGTAGTTACTACACAAGATTCTACATATTAGTCAAAATTTGAATTGCCCTAATTGCCTTAGTTGAACGATGATGGGGTACTTGAGAATGTAATTCCTCAAGGAAGCAATCTCCACTCAGTCTTAAAGCTGTAGTCTGTTAGCTAGCATTGTACTTGTGTGATTTCTTTTTATTATTTAAAAAGGATTATTGAAAGCGTTTTTTCTGGATACAGCTTCATTAGTTGTGACCCTTTTCATGTTTGACTGTTTAATAAAAATAAATAAAATGTGGCCAATACAACCTTTACATAGGTTTCCCAAAGTAGTCTTTATTTTTCAAATTCTTTTTTTATTTTTTTTTTATTTTTTTTACTTACATATTTGGATGTATATTGAAATTCCTTATATTCAGTGCTTGTGACTTTAAGGGATTTCCCTGGAAAAGAACTAGGATTACAAGTAAGTGACTTACTTTTTTGTTCTCGTGATGTGGAGCGCTTTGCTTTGTTGTACAGGTTTTGTTTGTTGTATAGATTTATTTGGTTTGTTCAGTTTGAGTTTCGGTTGAAATGTAGCAGCCTTTAATGGTGACAATTCTTCTTTACATACAGGGAAATTGCAGACAGTTGCTGAAAAAGAAGTTAAAGGAGCAGTCTACTCTATGGTTGAATTCAACGGGAAACTCTTGGCCAGCATCAACAGCACTGTAAGGGATTGCTTTGATAGTATATAGTGAGCAAAGCATGGTGAAAAGTCTTTGGGTACTTATAGTACTTGTTTGGGTTGCATCTTGCGTTTCTGGGAATTTACTTTATCTTTATTGTAACCTTTTAGGTCAAGCTTCATTTTTACATCATTATCTCGAATTGCTTCTTAGAGCCTGATATTGGTGGAAGAGATGAACTTTGTTAGACTGTCATTTCTTGTATAGCATTTCTTGTAGCAAGGGGGTCTCCAAATAATTTGCCAAAATATCTTTAACCTAATGGGATATGATGCAAAATATATCTTGAACTTGAGTAGCCTTGCATAGAATACAAAACCTTTTAGAACGATGTTGGCGTTGGGTTTAATGAATAAAGGTTGGCTACTTTAATTATCACTTCCAGAACGCCATTTGTGGATTGCCTCATTGTTGTCTGTGCTATTCAAGAGGATACATGCAGGCTCCTTTGCTATAGAATTGGAATTTTTCATAAACCCAACCCAGATGGTGCTTGTAAAAATCTTTAGAAGAGTCCAGTGTGTGAAGTATCACAAACCGGTAGTAGCAGTTGACCCACGTTCTTACTCAGTGCCCTGTGTGAGGAACAACCATCCGATGCACTTCTGCACCACCACCGCACACCCATTCCCAGCCCCCAGCCCCCAAGGTAATGTTCTTAGAACCATCCCACAGTTCTCTGCTGCATAACAGGTTGAAAAGAAGGGCAGCGCTGGCACCTGTCTATTTCACCCATCCTTTCACAAACGTACACCATTCTGCATATATTTCTACTCCGGGCTCCGATCTAAATTGGTAAGCCTTGGAGGTATGTAATGCAGAACTACCACAATCACCCCCTGTCCCAAGCTGCCGTCTCCTTCTTCAGATTTTGGGAGGTGAAGACTGCTGCTGGTTAACTTTCAGTTTTTTGAGCAGGAACTCTTCAAACCTAATTCCAGTGCTTAATTTGATCCGTTGGTTGCATGTGGGGCCCTCCTGCGCTAATTTTTGGGGCCCAGCACTTATTTTTCTGTAAAAGATTTTGATTCAGATCAAGAGAGAAAAACACAAAAGGGAGGAAGAAAGATGGAAAAAGAGTAACAAAGGGAGAAAGCAAGGATGAAAATGGACCTGTAAGATTGAGTTATGAGGTTAAGAGTATCTGGTGGTGGATTAAATAAGCTGAAGGTGGAATCAATACTACACATCCTTGGTGTTCGACACCCCTACCTTCAATAGCACTGGTTGCGGGCTTCTGAACAAAACTTTAGCCCAGCACTTATTCTTTTACAAAACAAGCACTGATGTTCTTCACCACTGAATTCCACCAGTGGAACAATCCACCTCAGTTATTCGTCTCTCAGGAAAAAAGGATTTGATGAGAAGTCCCTGATTAAGCTAAACATGGATTATCATCCACAACGTGAGAACAATGGGAAGAGATTCAGGATTACCCATGTATTGGTTAGCTTGTCTTCACTTTTTTTTAAAATTATTTTCAGTTTCTTGAATGATGAGGTGCAGCAGCAGTTTAATTCTGGCAGTCAGGGCTAAAACACAGGAGTTTCTAATAGTTGATCCTGGCCTGCACAGAGGCCTCCACGCAGAAGGCCATAGCTTTCCAGTCTCTGTAGAGAAAGACAACTTTATACCCTAGACTGCCAGCTGGTACATCCTCTTCTTTTTTAACCCACATTCCAAAAGGGGAATGATTGAAGGAAAATGGAGCCCTTCTTTAACACACTCCAAAGGATATATGACTCACTAGAGGCAGTATCTTCCCTTCGTTGCTGGGGAATTAAACCACCCCAGTGGAAGATTGCTTTACCTTCACTAGAAACAAATCAACACCATTTGCATGGGTTATTTCAGTGCATCACATCGGCTCTAAAAATTCCTTCACTATCACAGCCACCTCTGCCACAGTCAGTCAACAAAGAATCTCTGGAAGAAGTGGAGAGTTTCTTTATCTGTGGAAATGACCGGATAGTTCTACTCCTGTATCTTTATTGAGTTATTTTCTGATTTTATATTGAATGGACATAGCAAGGAGCATAGAGTGCTTTTCAGATATAAACCAGAGTCACAAGTAATTAACATATATTTATCCAGTAGTGTAAAGTACTGGATCAGATGATAAAGGAAAAGGGTGTGAAATCACCTGAACAGTAAAAACTAAACAGTTTTCACAAACAACCTCATATGCAAGTATAGCAATATTTAGATAAGAAAAAGTGATGCAGATTTTTCCGAAATACTTACAGGCTGTTTAGAAAAAAGCTTTATGCATTTGAAAGGAACATCCTAATATCAGATACCTGTATTTCAAGTAAAGTAAGGAGTACCACAGCAAAGATAGATTTGAAGCTAACGGGTAGAGTCAACTTGGGGATTAAATGTAAAAAGAGGAAGAGACGAGGCAGGAAAAGATTTAAGGAGTAGAGAAGGAGGTAGGACATTTGTGTTGTGAATAAAAGGAGGGAAATGCAAAAGGATTTGGTGGTGGTATACTGGTACAGATTGATATCTTTCTTGAAAATCATGTAGTAAGTAATAGCAATAGAGGTGGGGAAGTTCATTTCTGATTGTAGTACAACAGCCAACAGGTTCCCAAATCCTCTGTATAATCACAAATAATTGAATTCATTGGGGACATTCTGCACAGAGGACCCACAAGAGAATTCCCTCAAAACTCATATAGTGTCATCCTTCGAAAAACAAATGGATCTGTGTTGAAGCTCTATTCTAAGGATGTGATGGTAATTACTGACAACACCACGAATCTTAAACCTCGGAGGATTCCATTTACTATATCTGGCCAGTGCAGGTGAATGTGTGGAAAAAAGGCAATACCTGTCAAAAGATACGTTGCAGGGTTTCTGATTTTCAGAAAAGAACACCTAGGCAGGTGTTGTAACTCACTCCAAAAAGAGGTCAAACACATATTCCTCAAAAACGTTCTTGAAAATGGAAGATTTTGTGGAGACCATGCTCCCCGACCTTTTGGGGGAGGACTTGTCTTCGGTCTTCATCGTTGTGCGGGCTCGTTTGCCAGGGTCACGGTCCTTCCGAGTACGCCAGGTCGCCGGATACGTGCACGACTACTGAATTACAAAGATCACGACAAGATCCTGCATCTGGCACATGACCGCGGAATAATCTAGTATCTGGGAAACACCCTCTCCTTTTACCTGGACTTCACACTGTCGGTCCAGGCCGCCCGCCATGAATTCCTGCCTACCAAAAGACTACTACAAAAAGCTGAAATACCATGCGCACATTTGTGTCCGGCTAAATTGCTTATCTCTTTTGAGTTCGCCAAACAGGCTACTAAACAGGAGCCCACGTCCAGATGCTCGCGGCGCACTTCTGAAGCAAACCATCTCAGTGATACTGACTGATATCCTGAACGCCTGGCACCACCTAGGTCCGGTACCTTCCTTAACAGGACCAGAGGGGTTTGAGGTCACTCTCCGTACTCCCTTTGCAGTGCAGGGCGCCCTGGGTTCCCATGCCTTGTCGAAAACACTGCGCCATTTGACTGTGATAACCAAAGTCTGTCTGCAGTTGGTTGCCCCTCCTGACCCTTTTTGTTCGGCCACCCAGCCATCCCCAGTGGGGCTGTATGTCTGATTACTTTCCGCCTCCATGGGGGTTGCCAGGGTGGGGGATGGGATTGTCTTTCTCAATCTGGTTTGATGGTGGAGGGTGGTATGCGGTTGTATTTTTGTGTATTGGTTTTTCATGGTTTTATTCCTCTCTAGGTTCCTGCCACGGTACACTAACTTTTTTCCACCCAATTGCATTTTATATGTGACATTGCACAACCTCGTCCAGCCCACCGCCCTATTTACACAGGCAATATGACCACCACAACATGCATTATTCAGAACAGCCGTGGTCTTAATGACCACAGGAATGCTCGCTTAATCCATGCCTATCTCACCAGAGATGAGGTCGACATCTGCTTTTTACAGGAGACCCACCTGACTTGCCCAACTGCCGCAAGTTTTGTGTGCTAAGTGGTGCGGGCAGTCACACACATCTGTTTATTGGAACTAGGCCAAGGGTGTTGCTATTTTGCTGCTCAGGGTGCTCACATGGTACCTGACGCACCATCACCGACAAGGAAGGTCTTTTTCATCATAGCTGGCATGTTGCATAAACACAGTGTCACTGGCTGTCATATATGGCCCGAACTCTGACGACCCTGACTTCTTCTCTGGGGTCTGGAGGCAGATGTCTGGCCTTTGACCCAGAGCGGTACTCTGGGGCAGTGACTTTAATGTAGCATTGGATGACTGGCTAGATCAGACCTGGAGCTCCAAACGCCCACACCCTAATGCTTTACTGACACTTAATACGATTATCCAGGACAACTGCCTACAAGACATTTGGAGACGCACGCGAATATGTCTGAGGGCACTTGTCTCACGACACATCTTAATGCATGATTCAGGATAGGCTACTGGTTAGTCTCTCGAGAGGTCCATACATGGAGCACTAGAGTGTCCCATTTACCCCGCACCCTCTTCAATCACGCCTCCGTTTTGTTAGAGTTGCTGATCTCAGAATCCCCTCTCCCAACCCCCCAGTGCCTTCACCTGGCGCCTGCAGCCAGATGCGGCGATCTGAGAGGAGATTCGTCGGGGGATAGTGGAATATTTCGCACACAACGCGGGCTCTGTGCATTCGCCTTCAATACTATGAGTAGCTTTTAAGGTGGTGATACGTGGTGCATGTATCGCAAAACAACCAGGCCTACTAAAAGCCATCTGTGGGAGACTTGCACAACATGAGCAGGACATTGTTGCTCAGGTGGTGGAATATTTCTGCTCCAAGGATGTGGCAGCATTGGCCCACATTCTGGACAAACTGTCGGAGTTCACAGAAGAAGCCACCAGAGAGACTCCCTACCTATACCGTGACACTCAAGCTCGACGTTTTGGGGAGGGTGACCTCCCGGGTAAGACACTTGCGGGTTTGCTATGAAAACCACACACGTCAACCTATGTTATTGAACTGCTGGATGCAGAGTCCAACCTTGTTTCCACCCCCTTAAATGCATACCTGGACAAAGTTCAACTGTTATGGCTGGATAGGGCCCGTCGAGCCTATCTAGACTCTTCTATAACCACTGAGGAAATAATGCAGGTCATTCAGAGCCTACCAGGAGATAAAGTTCCTGGGCTTGACGGCTTAACTACTGCCTTTTATAAGGAATACGCCTCCTTGCTCGCACCACACCTTTTAAGTGTTCGAAGACTCCCTTGACACTGGTTCCGTGCCTCACTCTCTGATAGAGGCAGTCATTATTACGCACCTTAAACCTGATAAACCGCCCTCCCACTGTGATTCATACAGGCCCTTCTATCTAATAATTGTAGACAATAAAAATGTTTGCAAAGATACTGGTGAACCACTTGCTGCCACTCCTGCCCATAATAGTTAGACCTGATCAGTCTGGTTTCATTCCAGGCCACTCAACGTCGCACAATCTCTGCACTATTTGTGCGGCAATGCACCTCCTGGACCCCCAGGTTTCTGCAGTCACTGCCCTACTAGACGCCACTAAGACGTTCGATTCTCTGGTCGTACCTCTTTCCACTTCTTGCTAGTCTTGGTGTTTGCCCGTGGTTCACTTGCCAAATCCTCCTCCTTTATCCTCTTCCCACCACTCGAGTGCACCTTAGTGGGTTAATCTCAGACCCCTTTCCGATCATGCTATATCTTTGGAGCCACTGGTGACGAGGCTCAGGCAGTGCTACACGATCCGGGGCCTTGGCTTCACTACAAGGGGACTGGTGGTTTTGCTCTATGCAGATGACATCCCCCTCTATGTGACCTGCAGGAAAACCTTGGCTCCCTGACAACCGAAGTGATGCACTTTGGTGACTACACGTGTATTGAAATTAACTGGTCCATATTCATTCTATTCCCCCTTACAGACAGCACCCAGTCATTCAATGCAGAATACCCTTTAAAATGGGTGGTTGAAAGCTATTTAGGCATCTGGCTCAGCCATTATCATGAGGAATTGCAGCATGCCAACTACGGCCAAGCCATCACATGGATGGAAGAAAGAATTTCGACATGGTCCTAATTGCCCCGTCCCTTGCCGGACGCATTGCGATAGTAAAGACTATTATCCTTCCCAAATTTCTGTACCTCTTCCTCAACCTACCCCTTCCCATCACAGCTCAGTTTCTCAAGCGCCTGAAATCAAGCCTGGTAACATTGAACTGGGCCGGCAAGCAACCAAGAGTCTTGTGGGAACTCCTTACTTTGCCACTTGCACAAGGAGGTATGGTAGCACCTGACATGGCGCTCTATGCGCCCAGCCCAATTCCTCCATTACTGGATTCACCCAACACCATTCCAGCCCCACACGGCCAAAGAGCTTGATCCTGCCTCCCCGTGGCCTCTGACAGCGCTTTATTTACCCTATGTGGCCCAAAGGTGGATATAGACATGGTTGCATGTGTACACTGGGCATGGAAGGGCTTGAGAAAGCATGCGCAGCTGCCCTGTTTGTATGCTCCTTCCATTCCCCTTGACAATAACCCACTAATTCCACCAATACAGGATAAGGGCACCAGATCACGCTGACACAACCGCAATGTTAAAAAGTTATCAGATTTGTATCCCAAGGGTACATTCATTCCTCTGGTCGAGGGCACAACATCTCCAACCCCACCTTACCAGACACCCTTCTATATTATCAACTTAGACCTTCTTGCCGTGCGCTGCATGACACATTTCCAGCTCCCCCGCCGACTGTCTCCAGTCTGGAACATATCCTCACCACCCTCTCGCCATGTAAATTGATAACTCATCTTTATAACATTATGCAAACCTCTGCGCCACTTGCCACTCTGGCAGCAGGCAAGGTGTGGGAAGCAGACACAGAGCTCCCTATAACTGACAAACAATGGCCAGTCTGCTGCAGACAGATGGAATCACTTTCCCCAAACTATAGGCTGTGACTACATCGCACCCCACTGCAGCTCTTCAAAATGGTGCTTGTCCCGACTCTCACGGTCTCTGATGCGCTTCACCTCAGGCCTCCTTTATTCATCTCACATGGCAATTTCGCCTTCTGAAGTGAAGTATACTCGACCATACACACCATATCTGAAAGAGACACGTTAGTGACAGATTCCTTACCTTAGAATATCCCCAGGCGTCAGGCTGGATCCGGAAAGTTTTTGCGTAGCAGTACCCTTGCGTGTCGGTAGGCGGCGTCGTGCGGCTCCGCGTCCGTCGTCGTCGTGATCGCCGGGATGACGTCGCGGGCAGTACTTAGGCGCCGCCCCTGCGCGCTGACGTCAGTTCTTCTTTTTCCGCGCCAGCAAGCGCAGATCCGGGAAGAGCAGTGCCCTGGTCATTTTTTGACCATACTTTTTGGTGAATTTTTCACTGTTTTTCTCTTCAAGGTGTCGTAGGGATGCCCGGTTTCAAACGTTGCGGCGCCTGTGCTCGGATGATGTCCGTCACCGACCCGCATTGGGAGTGTCTCTTCTGCCTCGGCCGAGGCCACGACACGGAGTCTTGTACCGACTGCCAGGCCCTCAACCCGAAAGCTTTGCGAGAGCGGTCTCGAAAGCTCCTCGAGGCCCGGCATTCGGCTCCGCGGAAGCCCCGGTCGCGTGAGAGGTCCAGGGGTCGATCGCAGAGTCCACACCGGTCGTCGGCATCGAAGTCTTCTTCGTCCGGTAAGTCGAAACATAAAAAGTCCAAAAAGCATCATCGCTCTAGGACTTCGCCTCGCCGGTCTCGCGACTCGGCTGAGGCCCCTCCGGCACCGTCCCCGCCCCCGCGGCCCCGGACATGCCTGTGGAGTCGCCCCCGCAATACCCGCCCTTCCCGGGTTCGGGGCGGATCCGGCCAAAGTGCAGGAATTCCTGTCGGCCATGGCCCGCCTCTTCGGGCCTCCAGGTCCCTCCGGTGCGCCTTCGGGCCCCGCGGGCCCTGATGGGATTGCTCCGGCGTCGCCGACGGCTCAGGCCCCGGCGTCGCCCGTGCCTCCAGCCTCGATCCCGGCTTCGGCCCCGGCCTCGATCCCGGCTCCGCAACCCCCATCGACGCCGGTCGACCTAACGACACCTCCGCTGGCGCCGATGTCTCCGGTGCCGTTCTCGACGCCGCCTGGGGCTCCGGGCGGCGTCGTTCCCAGTTCCTTCCGGCTCCGGACATGGACCCGGACCGGCGTCGCACGGCCGCCGGTTCCGGCGCCGATGAGACCTTGGGTCCCAAATGTCCCTCCTCCCCTTATTTTGAACCTGAGGAGGACCAGGAGGACTGGGAGGGTCTGATGACCCTCTGACACAACAGTGTCAGTACGATGAGGACTGGACAGAGGGTCTAGGGGATGCCAGTGGTCTAGATACTTCCCCTGACACTGGCATGCTGTCTCCTCCCGTGGCTACGGAGGAGGGAGCCAATTTTGCAACGGTGTTGCGTAGGGCGGCTGGAGCCTTACATCGCCAACTCCCTGCTGTGGCGGTCAAGGTTAATCTCTTGACAGAGGTGCTTCAGCCGGCAGCCTCCTCTACGGAGACTGTGCTGCCGTTTAACGACGCCCTCACTGACGTTCTTTTGGGCGCCTGGTCCAAGCCCAACACAGGGGCTCCTGTGGATAGGAACGTGTCCCATCGCCCAGCTCCGGGCGACCCCCTGTTTCTCTCTGTCCACCCCACCCCTGAGAGCTTGGTTGTCCAAGCCTCCGCTTCCCAAACCGCCTTCCCTACCGCCCCTCCGGATAGGGAATCCAAACGCCTGGATCAATTTGGGAAGAAGGGTTTTCTTCCTCCAGTGCTGGCTTGCGGTCCATCAACACCGCTTGCCTTTTGGGCCGATATACCCACTCCTTGTGGGATTCGGTGGCGAATGTTTTGCCCCAGTGTTCTGAGGAGGTCCAGACACTGCTTTCCCGCGCCATTGCGGAAGGAAGGGATGCGGCCAAATACACAATCCGATGTGGCCTTGATACCGCCGACTCGCTGGGCAGGTCTATTGCAACGACGGTGGCGCTACGACGCCACGCCTGGCTGAGAACCACTGGTTTTTCAGGGGATGTCCAGAATACTCTCATGGACATGCCCTTTGATGGAGTCGGTCTTTTTGGGTCCAAAGCAGACCATGCATTGGAGCGCTTTAAGGACTCACGGGCTACTGCAAAGTCCCTGGGCCTTTCTGCTACACGCCCTCCGCTGACTTCTGCTTTTCGCCCCTATCGTGGCCACGGTAGGGGCACCCCTTCACGTCAGCAGCCCAGCCACCGGCCCGCGCAGCAGGCGTCTTCGCGTGGCCGAGGACGTGGATTCCGCCGTGGCGGATCGGGCAACCAGCGTGCGGGTCAGGCCCCCACCTCCAACCCGTCCGCGGCCTCCAAACCCTCCTAGTCCCTCCTTTCAGGTGCACAGCACGCCAGTAGAGGGCAGGGTCCGCCATCACCTTCCCCACTGGCGTACCATCACCTCGGACAGGTGGGTCTTGGACATTGTCCGAAGGGGCTACTCCCTCCCCTTCGAGTCCACCCCCAGCCATGCCACCTCAATTCCACCGCATGTCAGGGGATCACTTGGTACTTCTGCAGAAGGAAGTCACGGCCCTCTTGGCCAAGAGGGCCATCGAGCATGTTCCGACCCCAGAAGTAGGGCGTGGTTGCTACTCCCACTACTTCCTGGTGCCCAAAAAGGACAAGGAGGACATGCGTCCTATCTTGGACCTCCGGAACGTCAATCGCTTCCTCCGGAAGGAGAAGTTCAAGATACTCACCCTAGCTCAGGTCTTGACTGCCCTCGACCCTGGAGACTGGTTGGTAGCGTTGGACTTGCAGGACGCATATTTCCACATCCCCGTCCTGCCGGCCCACCGGCGTTACCTTCGGTTCACGAGCATTTTCAGTTCACCGTGCTCCCCTTTGGCCTTACCAGTGCCCCTCGGGTGTTCACGAAAGTGATGGCGGTGGTCGCAGCTCATCTGCGCCGGGCAGGGGTTTCAGTCTTCCCCTACCTCGACGACTGGCTGCTGAAGGCGGGCTCGTCCCAGGCAGTCGTCTCCCACCTCCAGACTACGGCCGAACTCCTGCACTCGCTGGGGTTCTCCATCAATGTGCCGAAGTCGCATCTGATTCCTTCTCCACAGCTCCTTTTCATCGGAGCAGTTCTGGACACGACGCAGTTTCGGGCCTATCCTCCCGAACGGCGAGTCCGGGATATTCAGGCTATGATTCCGATCTTTCAGCCTTTATCCTGGGTTTCGGTACGGATGACCCTGAGGCTGCTGGGCCTCATGGCCTCCTGCATCCTGCTGGTCAATCATGCCAGATGGCATATGCGGGCTCTGCAGTGGGACCTGAAGTTCCAGTGGGCGCAGCACCAGGGCAACCTGTCCGATCACGTCCAGATCTCGGAGGGGACTGCAAAACAGTTGCAGTGGTGGCTCTCGAACCGGCAATGGGTCATGGGCAGATCCCTCTCCCTTCCCCAGCCAGAGCACACAGTTGTGACGGACGCGTCCCTTCTGGGATGGGGCGGTCACATGGGAGAGGCGGAGATCAGAGGCCTCTGGTCTCCGGGCGGAGTCCCGGCTCCATATCAACATTCTGGAGCTCCGGGCGATCCGACTTGCACTCAAGGCATTCCTTCCCTCTGTCAAAGGGAAGGTAGTGCAGGTGTTCACAGACAACACCACCGCCATGTGGTACTGCAACAAACAAGGCGGGGTGGGGTCGTGGACCCTTTGTCAGGAGGCTCTGCGCCTCTGGACATGGCTGGAACATCAGGGCATGTTCCTGATGGTTCAACACCTGGCAGGTTCGCTGAACGCCAGGGCGGACGAACTCAGCCGCAGGTGCATGATGGATCACGAATGGCGTCTTCACTCGGAAGTGGCGCAAGGACTCTTTCTACAGTGGGGAGAGCCTTGGTTAGATCTATTCCCCACCGAAGAGAACGCGCAAGGTCATCAGTTCTGCGCGTTGGAATTTCCAAGGCGGCACTCGCTCGGCGACGCTTTTCGTCACGAGTGGAGTTGCGGTCTATTGTACGCCTTTCCGCCTATACCACTTCTACCCAGAGTGTTGAAGAAGATTCGGCACGACTGGGCCCAAGTCATTCTTGTGGCTCCGGACTGGGCTCGAAGAGTTTGGTATCCCGAGCTACTCAATATGAGCGTAGATCCCCCGATCCGTCTGCCTCTTCGGGAGGATCTTCTGTCGCAGCAGCAGGGGACGGTCCTCCACCCGAACCTGTCCAGTCTACACCTGCTTGCGTGGAGATTGAGCGGCAGCAGTTGATTCCTTTCGACTTGCCTCCCGAAGTTTGTGATGTGATTCTGGCAGCCAGGCGTCCCTCCACTAAGGTGGTATACGCCTGCAGGTGGAACAAATTTGTGGCATGGTGCACAGCAAAGGCTGTGAATCCCCTTTCTGCCCCTCTTTCTGAGGTCCTTCTGTTCCTTCTCTCTCTGGCCCAACAGGGTTCTGCCCTGGGTACCATCAAGGGTTATCTTTGTGCTATCTCGGCCTTCCTCAGGCTCCTGATCAGCCCTCCCTTTTCAAGTCCCCTGTTGTTAACAGGTTCTTAAAAGGCATTACTCACCTCTTTCCTCCTGTTCCGTTTGTGATGCCTCAGTGGGACTTGAACTTGGTTCTTACCTTTTTAATGTGCGCTCCCTTTGAGCCTCTACATAACTGTCCTCTTCGTCTTCTCACTCTGAAGACAGCCTTTCTGGTGGCCATCACCTCCGCTCGGCGAGTGAGTGAGCTCCAGGCTCTGTCTTGCAAACCTCCCTTTCTGTCTGTTCAGCCAGACAAGGTTGTTCTTCGGACGCGTCCGTCCTTCTTGCCAAAGGTGGTTACTGCTTTCCACATTGGGCAGACCATCACTTTGCCCACCTTCTTTCCGCCTCCGCATCCTTCCAGAGAGGAAGAGAGGCTCCACCGTCTGGACCCAAAACGTGCGCTCTCCTTCTATATTGACCGCACAAAACACTTCCGGGTGGATGACCAGCTCTTTGTTGGCTACGTGGGCGCCAAAAAAGGTCGGGCGGTGCACAAGAGGACCATCTCCCGCTGGGTTACCTTGTGCATCAAGACCTGCTATTCTTTGGCTAAAAAAAAAGCCTCCTGTTGGGCTGCGTGCCCATTCCACCAGGGCAACGGCTGCTACCACGGCCTTGGGCCGCGGTGTTCCGCTGCCGGTTATCTGTCAGGCAGCTACGTGGGCCTCGCTGCACACGTTTACAAAGCATTACTGCCTTGACAGTCCGGTCCGGAGGGACGGCTTCTTTGGCCGTTCTGTCCTCCAGGACTTCCTTGTCTGATCTTTGTTCGCAGACCCACCACCGGGGTTGGTATTGCTGGGGTATCTATTCTAAGGTAAGGAATCTGTCACTAACGTGTCTCTTTCAGATGCACAAGTTACTAACTTGTGTAACGATATATCTGTAAGAGACAGTAGTTAGTGACAGATTCCTACCGCCCACCCATCCTCCCCGTTCTGCGAACTGATTTCTAGGGTTAAGGACATCCCTTTCAGGGCCCTAGTATTTTTCAGACACCTATGTCAGCTTCTTGCATGGCTCTGCGTTCCTGGCGCGGAAAGTCGTGTACAGAACTGACGTCAGCGCGCAGGGGCGGCGCCTAAGTACTGCCCGCGACGTCATCACGACGCCGACGACGGACGCGGAGCCGCACGACGCCGCCTACCGACGCGCAAGGGTACTGCTACGCAAAAACTTTCCGGATCCAGCCTGACGCCTGGGGATATTCTAAGGTAAGGAATCTGTCACTAACTACTGTCTCTTACAGATATATCGTTACACAAGTTAGTAACTTGTGCTACTGGGCATTTGCCCCTTTATACACCTCTGGTGGGATATGTTGAGTACACACCAGCCGCTCACCGACGACTCTGTCATGCTGCTCCTTCTAGCCAAACATATAGTGGCCATGCATATGGGGCCAAAAACCCGCTCCCACCATAAGGGCATGGTTGAGCAATGCAGCATACTGTCAGAAGCAACTATCTATTTACTGGGAGCTGCTGCCATGGCATTCAAGTCCCAAAGATATTTGGGAGCCCCTCCTTTCCTTCCTCCGCCTCAGAGACTCACCTCAGCCAGTCCCAGGGGACACACATCCTAAGGATAATGCTACACATGAAGCCACATTTCAGTGCCCTAAGCGATCTATTGAACTGCCACACTATATTTTCTGTTGAAAGCGGACCCAAGCGGTTGGGATGCACGCTTTTCTGTGATGCTTTGTGTCGGGTTGTTGGCTTGTCAAGCTACAGGTCCAGGTGGTCCTTGTCGTTTTTACCTATCTTTTGATTGCTCCCATGTTTGGAATTGTAGCAAAAGGGAATGTGTTGCATAACCCACCTACTGCTTTGCTGATGATTCCATCGCATGTTACGGTTGTGGTACTCTTTTATATTGATTCAAATGACAATAAAAACATTTTGCTTTTTAAAAAGGGCCATCTTTCTGCCATCTCAGCCTTCCTGCGGTTGCCAGATCAGCCATCCCTCTTCAAACCCCCTGTTGTAAATAGGTTTTTGAAAGGTCTCCAACATATTTTTCTACCTTCACCATGCCTCAGTGGGACCTCAGTCTCTTACCTACATTTCTGATGTACGCTCCTTTTGAGCCGCTACATAACTGTCCTTTCAGGCTCCTTACTATCAAGATGTCCTTCCTAGTGGTGAAAACATCTCCCCAGAGGGTCAGTGAGCTCCAGGCTTTGTCATCTAAGCCTCTGTATCTAACCATCTTTGCAGATAGGCTGGGTTATCGTACTAGAACTTCTTTTGTGCCGAAAGTTCTCGCTCCCTTACACGTAGGTCAGCCCATCACCCTGGCTATCTTTTATGCTCCACCGCACCTGGCTAAGGACTCCTTCGACTGGACACAAAAAGAGCTTTGTCGTTCTACCTTGACCGCAAAGATTTCTAGGTGGATGGCCAGCTGTTCGTGTGGTATGTTGGAGCAAGAAGGGGAAGGCTGTGCAGAAGCGAACCATCTCCCAATTAATCGTTCTCTGCATTAAAATCTGCTACGCACTGGCCAAGAAACAAGCCCCTGAGGGTTTGTGTGCTCATTCCACCAGACCTAAGGCTGCGCTTGCTGATTTCCGGTCCTGGTTATCTGCCAGGCAGCGACATGGGCTTCTCTGCACACGTTCACCAATCACTACTGCTGGACAGTCGGGTACGTCAGTTTGGGCGCGTTGTCCGTTCGGTCCTGCAGAACTTTATATGGGGAATTTGTTCTGAAGACCCACCTCTGGGGAGGTATTGCTGGGGTATCTATTCTAAGGTAAGGAATCTGTGGCTATAAGTCTTTATCAGATGAGCAAGTTACTTACATTCGATAATGCCTTATCTGGCAGAGACTCTACCTGCAGATTCCTTACCAATCCACCCATCCTCCCTGCTCTGCAGACAGATTTCTAGGGTCAGGGTTGTTCCCCTTTCAAGGCCCTAGTCTTCCACACCAGTGGTCACTGTTCTTCATGGCTCTGCGCTCCTGGTGTGGAAAGTTGCCAAAAGAAATTGACGTCAGAACACTAGGTTGGCACCTATATAGGCACAGTGTGGGCGATGCCACATGGAGCCGAACACCTACTGGGGCGCAGGGGTACTGCACACAAATGATTTCGGGATCCAGTCTTGACGCCTGGGGATAATTCTTAGGTAAGGAATATGCAGCTAGATGGTCTCGACCAGATAAGGCGTCACTGAAGGTAAGTAACTTGTTCTTTTGGTAGGTTGGTAGACTGATCATAGAAACTTCTCTGTGCATTCCTCCAGACTTTCTTGTGACTCTGAAATTTATGGCAAAAAAAAGACTGCCCTTAGAGTCATGGTGGTACTCAGCCTTACCACGCCAGAGGCCATCCAACTTTCACTGAGGTTCCTATTGAGTGCTTGGTTCTTCAACATCGAGCCTTTGCACACTGGGCCAGGCCCTTGGCCTCTCCTTTGCCAATTTAGAGGTTCCGCTTCAGGACACAGAACATTACATCTGACATCTAGCCGCAGACTCTTTACCTTAGAATTATCCCCAGGCATCAGACTAGATCCAGAAGTTTTTCGTGAGCAGTACCCTTGCGCACGAATAAGTGCCATTGTTCGGCTACGCGTGGCGTCGTTGGCATAGTCTGTGCCGGAAGTGACGTTCGCTGTGACTATATAGGTGCCATTCAGGCGCGCTTACGTCCGTTCTTTGCTTTCCGTGTCAACCAGTGCTGATTTTACTTAAAATGTTTCACCGTTTTGTTGAAGCCTTTTTTGAGCTTTACCTCCTAGTGTGGCAGGGATGTCATCCTAAAAGGCGGCTTGAAGCCTGCAGCACCTGTCACCGACATATGTTGGTGATGGACCCGCTCCTTTTATGCATCTGGTTTCTCGAGCGGGATCACAACCCAAAGGCCTCCCCCGACTGCTGTGCCATGCACCCAAAGGCCTTGAGGGAGCGATCCTTCAAGCTTATGGTGGCTCGACGTGCGATGCCGCGACGATAGAGGTCCCAGTAGAGAGGAAGGTACCGGGAGATGTCACAAAGCCCGAGCTAGTCGTTGCACTCCACGTCATCAAGCCATTGGGGTAAGTCCAAGTCCTACAAGAAGAAAAAAGTAGAAGCGTCCTTCGACTTCATTACGTCTGTCGGCTGCCGATACAAGGGAGCGTCGCCATTTGTGGCCATGTTCCACGGTAGAGCCAGTGCCTGGGTCGGCTCTGCGCTTCCCCCCATTTTCCAGGAGCCGGGGGGACCCCCGCCCAATTGAACAAGTTTTATGAGGCCATGCACCTATTCTTTGGGTGCCTCGTTCCTTCCGGCATACCTGTGGACCCCCAAGTTCTGGAGGGGTCCTACTGGATCCACACCAGTAGCTCTGGCACCATTCGGGCCCCAAGGATCCACAGATGGCTCTGGATTGGCACCAGTCGTACCACCTCAAACTTCCCAAAGGTGGATGCTCCCAGCTGCGCCATCTTCATCCCCGACTCGGACATGGAGCTGGAGGTGCGTCATTCGACGCAGGCTCCAGTGCCAACTGGAACCATGCCTTCCTGGCCGGAGCCTGAGCCCTATTTTTATGGGCTAGGACTCTGGGAGGAATGGGAGGGTTCTCTGGATCCTAGACCTTAGCTTGCCCTCGGTGGTAGTCAAGACCAATGTCTTGATGGAAGTGCTTCAGTTGGGAGTGTCCTCATCAGTACTGCTTCTCCCTTTCAATCAGGCACTTACTGACATCCTGCTTGGGACTTGCTCCAAGCCCAACACAGGCTCCTGTGAACAGGACGATAGCCTACCGCCACCGCCCTGCTCAAACGGACCCAAATTTCCTCACCCAACACTCTACTCCAGGGAGCTTGGTGGTCCAAGCCTCAACGCCCCATGTAAATCGTGGCGCATTCTCTACCCCACCCCCGAACAGGGAATCCAAGAGGCTGAACAATCTTGGGAAGAAGATATTTTCTTCCGCCAGCCTGGCACTGCGGTCTGTGAACACTGTGTGCCTTTTGGGATGCTATTCCCATGCTGTGTGGGATATGGTTGCACAGGTGCTGCCAACGGTCCAGAGGAGGCCAGGGCCGCGCTCTCCCAGGCAGTTGCCGATGGGAGGGATGCAGAGAAGTTCATCATCTGCTCTGGACTAGACACCACTGACTCACTATCCAGAGCAGTTTCGTCGGCATTGGCCCTGCGACGCCACACCTGGTAGAGGACTACTGGCTTTTCTGGGGATGTCCAGTCGTCACTCATTGACATGCTCTTTGATGGCTCCCGTCTCTCCGGAGACCAGGCGGATTCGGCGCTGGAGCACTTTAAGGACAGTAGGGCTATGGCCAGGTCCTTGTGCCTTTCTATGGCCCCTTGTCATCTTCAATCTGCCTTTCGCTCCTTTCCTGGCCACGGAAGGGACATGCAACCGCTTTTTTACCTGCCCAGCCTCCTCAGCATGCAAGCTTTTTAGCCTCTGTGTGGCTGCGGACGTGGTTCCTACTGGTCCCATGGTTCAAGTGGCCAGCGTCTGGTCAGTCTAACAACCCCCACAGCTGCAGCAGCCCAACCCTTCTAGTCTGCCCAATTGCCATCAGTGGGCGACAGGATTTGCCATCACCTGCCCCGCTGGCAGTCCATAACATCGGACAGGTGGATTTTGCAGATTGTCCGGAGGGGCTACTCCCTCCACTTCAAGACAACCCTTCATTCCATGCCACCTACTTACGACAGGCTGATGGAGGCCCACCTATCTCTTCTCAGCCAGGCCGTTACTGCTCTTTTGGCTAAAGAAGTCATAGAGAGAGTGCCGCCACCAGAAGTAGGTTGTGTTTGTTATTCCTGCTATTTTCTGGTGCCCAAGAACGACGGAACGGCCTTTGTCTCGTCCTCGACCTGCGCTCTCTTAAGTTCTTCCTCAAGAAGGAGAAATTCAGAATGCTCACTCTTGCACAGGTCCTGTCTGCCCTGGAGACTAGATGGTTCGTTGGACTTGCAGGACGCATCATTCCACCTGTTTTGCCTGCCCACAGGCGTTACCTACGGTTCACGGTGGGCCACAAGTTTTTTCAACTCACTGTGCTGCCTTTTGGTCTCACCAGCGCCCATTGGTGTTCACCAAGGTGATGGTGGTGGTTGCAGCTCATCTGCGGAGATCAGGGGTGTCAGTCTTACCCTATCTCTATGACTGACTGTTGAAGGAGGGCTCTTCCCAGGCTGTCGTCTCCCACCTCCAGACAGCGGTGGACCTCCTGCACTCACTTGGGTTCACTATCAACGTGCTGAAGTCACACCAGACTCCCTCTCAGACACTCACTTTCATCGGACCTGTTCTGGACACGTGCAGTTTTGGGCCATATCCCGAACGGCGAATCCAGGATATTCAGGCTATGATGCTTATGGTTCGGCTTCATGGCCTCCTGCTTGTGATGCATGCCCTTTGGCATATGTGGGCTCTGCAGTGGGATCTCAAGTTCCAGTGGACACAGCATCAGGGAAATCTCTACGACATGGTCCAGATCTTGGACGAAACTGCTAACGACCTGCAGTGGTGGCTTACGATCTGCGATGGGGTCAGGGCAGACCCCTCTTCCTTCTCCAACCAAATCGGACAGTAGTGACAGATGCATCACTCCTGGGATGGGGCGGCGATCTGGGAGAGGTGGAGATCAGAGGACTCTGGTCTCTGATGAAATCCGGACTCGACATAAAATTGTTGGAACTCTGAGTGATCTGATTGGCATTGAGAGCCTTTCTATACTCCATCCAGGGAAGGCTAGTGCAAGTGTTCACGGACAACACCACTTCTACGTGGTACTGCAACAAGCAGGGCAGGGTGGGGCTGTGGACTCTTTGTCAAGAGACCCTGCGTCTTTGGACATGCCTGGAAGAACAGGGCACATCCCTGGTGGTTCAACATCTGGTGGGAGCTCTGAACGCCAGAGCGCACATACTCAGCCAAAGATGTCTGGCAGATTACGAATGACGTTTCCATCCGGAGGTGGAGCAAGGTCTCTTTCAGCAGTGGGGAGTCTTGTTTATATCTTTTTGCCACCAATGAGAACACGCAATGTCAGCAGTTCTGCGCACTGGAGTTTCCAAGGTGGCTCTCGCTGTGAGGCGCTTTTAATCTTGAACGGAGCTCAGGCCTCCTGTACGCCTTTCCGCCCATACCACTCCTGCCTAGAGTTCCCAAGAAGATCAGGAACAACCAGGCCCAAGTCATCCTTGTGACTTTGGACTCGGCAAGGAGAATCCGGTATCCCGAGCTGTTGAGCATGGCCGTTGGTCCTCCTGCAGCAGGGGAGGGTTCACCACCACAACCAGTCAACGCTCCGTCTTCTTGCGTGGAGATTGATTGACGACAGTTGACAGCTTTCAACCTTTCGCCTTAAGTCAGTACTGTTATCTTGGCAGCCAGGCGTCTCTCTACCAAGACTGTTTACGCCTGCCATTGAATTAAATTTGTGGCATGGTGTACAAAAAGAAACACTGATTCCCCTTTCTGCTCCCCTTTCTCCTGTTCTCCTGTTAGTTCTTTTCCTCACGCAGCAGGGTTCTGCTTTGGGCACTGTTAAGGAATACCTGTCTGCAATCTCTGCTTTTCTTTGGTTGCCTAACCAACTTTTTCTTTTCCAGTCCCCTATTGTACAAAGGTTTTTGAAAGGTTTGCAACATGTTTTCTCCCACTCCTTTTGTTATGTCCCAGTGGAACCTCACTATTGTCCTCACTTTGCTTGTGTGTGCTCCCTTTGAGCCTCTGGACAATTGTCCACTTAGGCTCCTTACCAACAGGAGGGCCTTCCTGATGGTAATGACATCTACCCGGAAGGTCCGTGATCTTCAGGTTTTGTCATCCAAGCCTCCTTATCTAAACATCTACCCAGACAAACTGATGCTTCATAAGAGAGCTTCCTTTCTCCCGAAAGTGGTCACTCCATTTCACGTAGGCCAAACCATCACTCTGCCTACAGTTTACGCTCCGCCTCATCTCTCCAAGGAAGAGTAGCAACTCCACCTTCTGGACCCAAAAAGAGCGGTCATTCTACCTTGACTGCGCACAAGCATTCGGGGTGGATAACCAACTCATTGTGGGGCATGTGTTGGAAGCTGGCTCTGTATATACTATACCAAAGTAAGGTATGGTGTGTACAGAGTCCAGGGAGTCCCAGGAGGGATGGCAGAGGCTAAATTAGGTAAGCACTAACAGCTCTCTTTGTGGTAGTGTGGGCAAGCAGTTAGGCTTATCCAGAAGGTGTGTTGAGCATTTATTGTATTCACTCATTCAAGGACTGATTACACACACTCAGACAGAATCCAGACTAATTAGGTAAGTATAAAAAAAAAGGTATACTTATGTTTTATTTCTAGAGCCAAGTAGGACTTGGTACATGTAGGTAAAATGTACTTTCAGTTGTAAACCCTTACACAGAAATGCAATTGTTCATGGATTTGCAATTGTTACAGGTCAGTATGGTTTCAAAAAGAAGGTTAAATTACACAGTAATTACTTTTAGAATACTTTTTGATTAGTTTTAGATTACATTGACTACTGGGGGTAGTATGCCTAGATACCACACGGAGGGATTTCACAATACAAGGAAAGTAAGACTTTTCTTGGTTTAAGTTATAGTGACTTTTTCCTCCATACAAAATAACAGTTCAACACTTAGAAAATTTTAGGCCCAAAAACTCATAACATGGGATCTTATGGGAGCAAAATGGTTATCGGTTTCATAGGTAAGTAAACGTCTCACGAGTGGGAGTTTTGGGGTGTTAGGACCAAGGTTCCCCAAGGTCTAGGTAGGCACTCAAGTTGCACCACCAGCGGCACTGGGGCGGCCAGATGCAGAGTGCAGGGGCCCAATGTTAGCCAGTGGGGCAAAAGCGGCCTTCGGTTAGGGACTGCTTACAAGCAGGCCATTCGGGTGTGGGAGCAAAGCTCCTGGGGTAAAGGTCAGCACTGCAGGGGCCAACGATCAGCACAGGAGCTGCACCACCAGCGGCACAGGGGCGGCCAGGTGCAGGGTGCCAAGGAGATGTCGGGAACCCTGTGGTTTCCAATGGAGACCTTCAACTCGGAAAAGTTGCAGCAGGCTTGGGATGGGAGACTTCCTGAAGGCGAAGTAAGTTGGGTTCTTGGGGGATGCCTGGACACCATCTGTAGGGCCACCAAAGGCCGTGGGGCGTCTGGTGCAGGGGTGTCTTTTCGTGTTTGGGGGGACCCTTCAGTTTGAGGCTGCAGGCGTTGTCTTGAAGCTTGAGGGAGGTCGGTGATCACCAGATCAGGATCGCTGGGGAGACCTTCTCGTGGTGTTGGGCCACTCTAACTCTGGCCGTGGGAGGCGGGTGCAGAATTGCAAAGTCGCTGGAATCCGGATTTTGTGGGGGGAGTCTTGGTTTTAGCAAATCTGGTGCTCACGGGAGACAGTCTGTAAGATGGTTGCAGGGCAGGTCTGGGCGGGGTGCGGGGGGGGGGGTTGCTGGCTGCTTGAATTGCCGTGGTTCTTGCTGTAGGCAGGTCGTAGACGGGACAGGCTGGTAGGGCTTGGGCCAAAGCAGTTGGTGTCCTCTTCTTCCAGGGTCAGCATGGCTCTTCAGTCCTTCTTCTTTCTTCCTCTAATCTGAGGAGCCAAGGTTCAGGGTTGCCCCTAAATACTAAATTTAGGGGCGCTAAAGGGGTGTGTAGGTCGGGACCAATGGGTCCCTTCTTTGGGGTGGGTACACCCCCTATTATGCCACCCTCTAGTGGGAGGGAGCATGAGCCCCTCCCTAATTGGCTGGGTCCCCTCATCTTAAAGATGGAGGGGACAGAGATGTGTGCTTCACCTCGCCTCCCCCACCTGACGGGTAGGGTTGGCAAAGGTGGGCACACCTCTCCTCCCAGCTTGGTTTTTCTGCCGTATCTCCCACCCAGGAGGCAGAACCGGTGGGAGCAAGTTGCTGGGGGCAGCAAAAGGAAGGGACAGCTTCCAAAGGTGGCAGGCCTTTGAAGCTTCCCATTCATGGACCCAGCCCATCCTGGGGTAGAAGGCATGTCACCTCTGTCCAAGATGGGCTGTGTTTCTGGACCCAGAGAGCGGAGGCTCTCTAACCACGGGACCAGAAACATGTCTGGTGGTGGCAAATGGCAGGCAGCCATTCAGGAACCACACCAGGGCTGGTTGATTTTCAGGGGGCATCTCTAAAGGCCCTCTGAGTGCATTTTACATTAAATCCCACACTGGCATCAGTGTGGGTTTAATTTGCTGAGAAGTTTGCTACCAAACTTCCCAGGTTTCAGTAAAGCTATTATAAGGCTGCAGAGTTCGTAATTGTAAGAAAGTGGCTGTATATACTGAACCAAAGTAAGGTTCAGTGTGCACAGAGTCCACAGTCCCCAGAAGTTTGGCAGAGACTAAAGTTAGATATAACCTTACTCTCTAAATTGGTAGCTTGGTCGAGCAGTAAGGCAGTATCAGAGGACAGTGTAAAGCATTTGTTGTACACACTCAGTCAGCAAATGGTCTCACACACTCGAGAACTGAACTCTAGGCCAATTGTTTTGTATATAAAAATATATTGTTTTATTTTAGAACCACAAGTAGGTATAAAAATACTTTCTCAGAATGAGATGCTTTAGTTATATACTTTCAATAGACTTTTAAATGTAATAGCTACAGTTGTTGCTATAGGCAACACAATTCAAACACAATTATAACATTGAGCTCAATGGGGAATTTTAAGTAAATGCAATATCAATTACTTTGCGTATGATTTTCTTACTCAGGGCTGGATCCTGGATTCAGCCCTGGTGCATTTCCTGTAAACAGTTGAAAGAAATCGTTTTTGTTACACAGGCGATTTTTAAGGAATATTTGTATGTTTCAAAAATCGACACTTAGAAGAATTTCTGGAGAAAACCAGGCAATGTTATCCTATGGAGGAAAATCAAGTGATCGGTAAGTACAGTTGTAATTGCTTTTCAGGGTCAGAGCTGGGCACCAAGATCCAGCACTGGGATCTCTCCTGATAACAGGTGAGTAATTTCGTTTTCGTTGATCGGACGATTTTTTGTAAATATTTTAAAGTTTCAAAACTCGACACTTAGAAGAAATTTCAGTGTAAACCAGTCAATGTTACCCTATGGAGAAAATGTAGGTTATCGGCTTTCAGGTAAGTACTCGACTGTCAGAGTTAAAGTTCTGGGCATAGACTCGGGGGTCTCCCAGGGTCAGGTAGGTACAGTTGGTACACCCTCAGCGGCACAGGGGCGGCCGGGTGCAGAGTGAGTTAGGCCCAATGTTAGCCTATGGCAGGCAGGGGGCCCTTGGTTGGTGGCTGCTAGCAGGCAGGCCACGCGGCTGTGGGAGCTGGGCTCCTGGTCACTTACCCAGGGCAAGTGGGGAAGAAAAATAGGATAGGTGTTGCACTCCCAGGGGCACTCGGGCGGCTGGGTGCAGGGTGCTTTTGATCCGTCGGGCGCTCAATGTATTTCAATGGAGAAGCTGAAAGTTGAACAAAGGCTGCAAGCTCGGGGACGGAGATTCTTCAGGTGCGACCACCACTTCGAGAGGTAAGTTGGGTAGTTGGAGGATAGGTAGGCACCCCGGAGTTGGGCACAGGAGGCCGCAGGGCGCCGGGTGCAGGGGTGTCTTTTCACGTCGGGAAATCTTACCCTCTGCTGGTCGCGGTTGGAGTGGTCCCTGGTTCTGAGGCTGCAGGCGTCGTCCAGGAGCGTCGAGGAGGGTCCTTGGGTGCTGGATTCTGGGTCACAGTCGCCGGGGGACGTCCTCGTGGTCTTTGTCCACTCAGGCACAGGCCGGGCTCGGCGGGTGCAGAGTGTGCAGGAGTCGCGGTTCCTGGCTGGCACCAGGGGTTTGTTACTTGCTTTGAGCAGTACCACTGCTCGTGGGAGTCCCAGTTCTTTTAGAGTTACAAGGCAGTCAGGTCCTCCGGGGTTTTCGAGGTTGCTGACCACTGGAGACGCCGGGGTTTAGCAGGAGCAGGTTCGAGGGTCGACAGGCCTGTAGGGCTGGGGCCAAGTCAGTTGGTGTCTTCCTCTTGTGAGCAGCTGCACGGCAGGTCTTCTTTCTTCTTGTTCTTCTTGCTTGTTTTGGATTCGGGATCTGAGGAAGGAAGGTTCAGGGTGCCCCTAAATACTAAATTTAGGGGCGTTATAGGTAGGTAAAGGGCAGGGACCAATGGGTCCCTTCCCTGGGGTGGGTACACCCCCTATCCTGCCACTCTCCAGTGGGAGGGGGGCAGGAGCCTAGTCCTGATTGGGCAGGGCTCTCCATCTTCAAGATGGCGAGAGCCCGGAGATGTGCTTCACCTCGCCTCCCCCACCTGAGGGGTGGGGTTGGCAGAGGCTGGCACACCCCCTTTCCTCACTTGGGGTTTCCCGCCAGTCTTCCCGTTAGAGTGGGGGCTAGAACCGGTGGGGACCAGTTGCTGGGTACAGCAAGTGGTCTGGGGAAGCTCACCAAGGCGGCATGCCTTTGAAGCTTCCCCTGCCCATCCTGGGGAGGAGACCTAGCACCTTGCCCAGGACGTGCATTGTTGCAGGCCCGGGAGAGCGGATGGCTCTCTACCCAGGGGTCCAGCAACATGTCTGCTGGGTGGCAGCCTAGGCAGCCTCTCAGGCAAGACGTGGATTGTGGGTTAGGTTCAGGGGGCAACTCTAAGTTGCCCTCTGTCGTGCATCTTACATTAAATCCCACACTGGCATCAGTGTGGGTTTAATGTGCTGAGAAGTTTGATACCAAACTTCTCGGTCTTCAGTGTAGCCATCATGGTGCTGTGGAGTTCGTGATGACGACCTCCCAGCACCATATACTCTTAATGGCAGCACTGCACTTAGTGCCCAGGAATGGACCTGGGTACTGTAGGGGTACAGGGCTCATGCACCTGTACCCTCACCACTGGCATAGTGTACCCAGCTAGAGGGGTGACTGAGGTATGCCAGGGCAGTGTGTTGTGGCATGGCACACAGGGATGTGTGCCATGTCGACTCTCTGTTTTGTTCTGCACCAAGACACTCGGCCTGCAAAGGCAGTGTGTGTGTGTCAGGGTACAGGGCCTCTAAGGGTGGCACAATAAGTGCTGCAGCCCTTAGGGGCCTTCTCTGGTCACAGTGCCCTGGGTACCTATTGTACCATTTACCAGGGGCTGACATGTGGCCAGAGATGCCAATTGGGTTTAGGCTTCAATGCAGTTTTAGGGAAGGAACACAGGCCCTGGGCACCTGATTGGCAGGAGCCCAGGGCACACTCAGTCAAAGTACATCAGAAATTCAGCAAAAAGTGGGGGCATACCATGCAAGAAAGATGGCACTTTCTCACAGTAATGACCAACTCCCAGACCATATACTATTTATGGCTTTACTGCACTTACAATGTCTTAGAATGGAGTTACACTGTAGGGGTACAGGGCTCATGCCTATGTAGCCTCACCTTAGGGCTAATGCACCCTACTAGAGGGGTGGCTTACCTAGGCCTCAGGCAGTGGGTTGCAGGCATGGCACACGGGGGATGTGTGCCATGTCGAGACTTCACTTTTCCCTGCACCAAAACACGCAGCCTGCAATGGCAGTGTGTGGTTGATCTGAAAGAGACACGTTAGTGACAGATTCCTTACCTTAGAATATCCCCAGGCGTCAGGCTGGATCCGGAAAGTTTTTTGCGTAGCAGTACCCTTGCGCGTCGGTAGGCGGCGTCGTGCGGCTCCGCGTCCGTCGTCGGCGTCGTGATCGCCGGGATGACGTCGCGGGCAGTACTTAGACGCCGCCCCTGCGCGCTGACGTCAGTTCTTCTTTTTCCGCGCCAGTAAGCGCAGATCCGGGAAGAGCAGTGCCCTAGTCACTTTTTGACTATCTTTTTGTGAAATTTTTCACTGTTCTCTCAACGAGTCTTCACGACTCCTAAGGTGTCGTAGGGATGCCCGGCTTTAAGCCCTGCGAGGTATGTGGTCGTATGATGTCCATCACGGACCCCCACCTCGAGTGTCTCTTCTGCCTCGGCCGAGGCCACGACACGAAGTCGTGCCCTGACTGCCGGAAACTTCATCCGAAGGCTTTGCGAGAGCGGTCTCGAAAGCTCCTTGAGGTCCGGCAGTCGGCTCCGCGCCGCAGCAAGCCCCGGTCCCGGGAGAGGTCGAGGGGCCGGACGCGGAGTCCCCGCCGTTCGTCGGAATCCAAGTCTTCGCGCTCCTCCGGTAAGTCGAAGCACAAGAAGTCTAAGCGGCGTCATCGCTCTAAGACTTCGCCTCGCCGGTCGCGCGACTCGGCTGAGGTCCCTGTCGGCACCGTCCCCGCCCCGCGGCCCCGGACGTGCCTGTCGAGTTGCCCCCGCATTACCCGTCCTTCCCGGGTTCGTGGGCGACTCCGGCCAAGTACAGGACATTCCTGTCGGCCATGGCCCGCCTCTTCGGGCCTCAAGGTCCCTCCGGTGCGCCTTCGGGCCCCGCGGGCCCAGATAGGGGTTGCTCCGGCGTCGCCGTCGACTCCGGTCCCGGCGTCGCCTGTCCCACCAGCCTTCGTCCCGGCCTCGGCTCCGGCCCCGGCCTCGATCCCGGTTCCGGTGGTGCCGCAACCTCCATCGACGCCGGTTGACCTAACCACGCCTCCGCCGACGCCGATGTCCCCGGTGCCGTTCCCGACGCCGTCCGGGGCTCCGGGCGGCGTCGTTCCCCGGTTCTCTCCGGGTCCGGACATGGAGCCGGACCGGCGTCGCCCGACGCCGGTTCCGGCGCCGATGAGGCCTTGGGTCCCTTATGTCCCTCCTCCTCCATCTTTTCAACCTGAGGAGGACCAGGAGAGCTGGGAGGGGTCTGAGCGACCCTCTCACACAACAGTGCGAGTTTGACCCGGACTGGGTTGAGGAACTTGGGGATGCCAGTGGGCTGGATACCTCCCCGACTCTGGCATGCTGTCTCCTCCCGTGGCAACGGAGGAGGGGGCTAATTTTGCAACGGTGTTGCGTAGAGCTGCTGGAGCCTTAAATCTCCAGTTGCCTACAGTGGCCGTCAGGACTAACCTCCTGACTGAAGTGCTTCAGCCGGCGGCCTCCTCTTCGGAGCCTGTGCTGCCGTTCAACGATGCACTCACTGACGTTCTTTTGGGTGCCTGGTCCAAACCCACCACAGGGGCTCCTGTGGATAGGAACGTGGCCCGACGCCATCGCCCGGCTCCGGGCGACCCCCTGTTTCTCTCCCAACACCCCACCCCTGAGAGCTTGGTTGTCCAAGCCTCTGCCTCCCAAACAGCCTTCCCTACCGCCCCTCCGGATAGGGAATCCAAGCGCCTGGATCACTTTGGGAAGAAGGCTTTCTCTTCCTCCAGTGCTGGCTTGCGGTCTGTTAATACCGCTTGCCTCTTGGGCCGATACACCCACTCCCTGTGGGATTCGGTGGCTGATGTTTTGCCGCAGTGTTCTGAGGAGGTCCAGACACTGCTTACCCGCGCTATTGCGGAAGGGCGTGATGCGGCTAAGTATACCATCCGCTGTGGCCTTGATACCGCCGACTCGCTGGGCAGATCGCTTGCAACGACGGTGGCGCTGCGTCGCCACGCCTGGCTGAGAACCACTGGTTTTTCAGGGGATGTCCAGAATACTCTCATGGACATGCCCTTTGATGGAGTCGGTCTCTTTGGTTCAAAGGCGGACCATGCGCTGGAGCGTTTCAAGGATTCACGGGCTACTGCTAAGTCCCTGGGCCTTGCTGTTGTGCGCCCTCCGCAAACGTCTGCTTTTCGCCCCTTTCGTGGCCACGGAAGGGGCGCCCAGTCACGTCCACAGCCCGGCCAACGGCCCGCGCAGCAAGCGCCTTCGCGTGGCCGAGGACGTGGATACCGCCGTGGCGGTTCGGGCAACCAGCGTGCGGGTCAGGCCACCACCTCCAACCCGTCCGCGGCCTCCAAGCCCTCCTAGTCCCTCCTTTCAGGTGCACAGCACGCCAGTCGAGGGCAGGGTCCGCCATCACCTTCACCACTGGCGTCCCATCACCTCGGACAAGTGGGTCTTGGACATTGTCCGAAGGGGCTACTCCCTCCCCTTCGAGACCACCCCCAGCCATGCCACCTCAATTCCACCGCATGTCAGGGGATCACTTGGTGCTTCTACAGAAGGAAGTCACGGCCCTCTTGGCCAAGAGGGCCATCGAGCATGTTCCGACCCCAGAAGTAGGGCGTGGTTGCTACTCCCACTACTTTCTGGTGCCCAAAAAGGACAAGGAGGACATGCGTCCTATCTTGGACCTCCGGAACGTCAATCGCTTCCTCCGGAAGGAGAAGTTCAAGATGCTCACCCTAGCTCAGGTCTTGACTGCCCTCGACCCCGGAGACTGGTTGGTAGCGTTGGACTTGCAGGACGCCTATTTCCACATCCCCGTCCTGCCGGCCCACCGGCGTTACCTTCGGTTCACGGTAGGCCTCGAGCATTTTCAGTTCACCGTGCTCCCCTTTGGCCTTACCAGTGCCCCTCGGGTGTTCACGAAAGTGATGGCGGTGGTCGCAGCTCATCTGCGCCGGGCAGGGGTTTCAGTCTTCCCCTACCTCGACGACTGGCTGCTGAAGGCGGGCTCGTCCCAGGCAGTTGTCTCCCACCTCCAGACTACGGCCGAACTCCTGCACTCGCTGGGGTTCTCCATCAATGTGCCAAAGTCGCATCTGATTCCTTCTCCACAGCTCCTTTTCATCGGAGCAGTTCTGGACACGACGCAGTTTCGGGCCTATCCTCCCGAACGGCGAGTCCGGGATATTCAGGCTATGATTCCGATCTTTCAGCCCTTATCCTGGGTTTCGGTACGGATGACCCTGAGGCTGCTGGGCCTCATGGCCTCCTGCATCCTGCTGGTCGACTCATGCCAGATGGCATATGCGGGCTCTGCAGTGGGACCTGAAGTTCCAGTGGGCGCAGCACCAGGGCGACCTGTCCGATCACGTCCAGATCTCGGAGGGGACTGCAAAACAGTTGCAGTGGTGGCTCTCGAACCGGCAATGGGTCATGGGCAGATCCCTCTCCCTTCCCCAGCCAGAGCACACAGTTGTGACGGACGCGTCCCTTCTGGGATGGGGCGGTCACATGGGAGAGGCGGAGATCAGAGGCCTCTGGTCTCCGGCGGAGTCCCGGCTCCATATCAACCTTCTGGAGCTCCGGGCGATCCGACTTGCACTCAAGGCATTCCTTCCCTCTGTCAAAGGGAAGGTAGTGCAGGTGTTCACAGACAACACCACTGCCATGTGGTACTGCAACAAACAAGGCGGGGTGGGGTCGTGGACCCTCTGTCAGGAGGCTCTGCGCCTCTGGACATGGCTGGAACACCAGGGCATGTTCCTGGTGGTTCAACACCTGGCAGGTTCCCTGAACGCCAGGGCGGACGAACTCAGCCGCAGGTGCATGATGGATCACGAATGGCGTCTTCACTCGGAAGTGGCGCAAGGACTCTTTCTACAGTGGGGAGAGCCTTGGTTAGATCTATTCGCCACCGAAGAGAACGCGCAATGTCATCAGTTCTGCGCGTTGGAATTTCCAAGGCGGCACTCGCTCGGCGACGCTTTTCGTCACGAGTGGAGTTGCGGTCTGTTGTACGCCTTTCCGCCTATACCACTTCTACCCAGAGTGTTGAAGAAGATTCCGCACGACCGGGCCCAAGTCATTCTTGTGGCTCCGGACTGGGCTCGAAGAGTTTGGTATCCCGAGCTACTCAATATGAGCGTAGATCCCCCGATCCGTCTGCCTCTTCGGGAGGATCTTCTGTCGCAGCAGCAGGGGACGGTCCTCCACCCGAACCTGTCCAGTCTACACCTGCTTGCGTGGAGATTGAGCGGCGGCAGTTGATTCCTTTCGACTTGCCTCCCGAAGTTTGTGATGTGATTCTGGCAGCCAGGCGTCCCTCCACTAAGGTGGTATACGCCTGCAGGTGGAACAAATTTGTGGCATGGTGCACAGCAAAGGCTGTGGATCCCCTTTCTGCCCCTCTTTCTGAGGTCCTTCTGTTCCTTCTCTCTCTGGCCCAACAGGGTTCTGCCCTGGGTACCATCAAGGGTTATCTTTGTGCTATCTCGGCCTTCCTCAGGCTCCTGATCAGCCCTCCCTTTTCAAGTCCCCTGTTGTTAACAGGTTCTTAAAAGGCATTACTCACCTCTTTCCTCCTGTTCCGTTTGTGATGCCTCAGTGGGACTTAAACTTGGTTCTTACCTTTTTAATGTGCGCTCCCTTTGAGCCTCTACATAACTGTCCTCTTCGTCTTCTGACTCTGAAGACAGCCTTTCTGGTGGCCATCACCTCCGCTCGGCGGGTGAGTGAGCTCCAGGCTCTATCTTGCAAACCTCCCTTTCTGTCTGTTCATCCAGACAAGGTTGTTCTTCGGACGCGTCCGTCCTTCTTGCCAAAGGTGGTTACTGCTTTCCACATTGGGCAGACCATCACTTTGCCCACCTTCTTTCCGCCTCCGCATCCTTCCAGAGAGGAAGAGAGGCTCCACCGTCTGGACCCAAAACGTGCGCTCTCCTTCTATATTGACCGCACAAAACACTTCCGGGTGGATGACCAGCTCTTTGTTGGCTACGTGGGCGCCAAAAAGGTCGGGCGGTGCACAAGAGGACCATCTCCCGCTGGGTTACCTTGTGCATCAAGACCTGCTATTCTTTGGCTAAGAAGGAGCCTCCTGTTGGGCTGCGTGCCCATTCCACCAGGGCAACGGCTGCTACCACGGCCTTGGGCCGCGGTGTTCCGCTGCCGGTTATCTGTCAGGCAGCTACGTGGGCCTCGCTGCACACGTTTACAAAGCATTACTGCCTTGACAGTCAGGTCCGGAGGGACGGCTTCTTTGGCCGTTCTGTCCTCCAGGACTTCCTTGTCTGATCTTTGTTCGCAGACCCACCACCGGGGTTGGTATTGCTGGGGTATCTATTCTAAGGTAAGGAATCTGTCACTAACGTGTCTCTTTCAGATGCACAAGTTACTAACTTGTGTAACGATATATCTGTAAGAGACAGTAGTTAGTGACAGATTCCTACCGCCCACCCATCCTCCCCGTTCTGCGAACTGATTTCTAGGGTTAAGGACATCCCTTTCAGGGCCCTAGTATTTTTCAGACACCTATGTCAGCTTCTTGCATGGCTCTGCGTTCCTGGCGCGGAAAGTCGTGTACAGAACTGACGTCAGCGCGCAGGGGCGGCGTCTAAGTACTGCCCGCGACGTCATCCCGGCGATCACGACGCCGCCGACGGACGCGGAGCCGCACGACGCCGCCTACCGACGCGCAAGGGTACTGCTACGCAAAAAACTTTCCGGATCCAGCCTGACGCCTGGGGATATTCTAAGGTAAGGAATCTGTCACTAACTACTGTCTCTTACAGATATATCGTTACACAAGTTAGTAACTTGTGCTTTAGGTACAGGGCCTCTAAGGGTGGCACAATAGGTGCTGCAGCCCTTAGAGGCCTACCCTGGTCACAGTGCCCTTGGTACCCATGGTACCTTTTACAAGGGGCCTACCTGTGGCTAGAGATGTGCCAATTGTGGGTACAAAAGTACAGTTTTGGGGAAGAACACAGGCCCTGGGAACCTGATTGGCAGGGACGCAGGGCAAATTAAGTCAGGTTGCATCAGAGGGCATGCAAAAAGTGGGGGGTAATCACGCAAAAAGGGGCACTTTCCCACAGTATGTCAGAGGGAAGAAGGGCAAGGTTGTGCAGAAGCAGACCATCTCCAGATGGGTCATACTCTGCATCAAAATCTGCTATGCATTGGCTAAGAAGCAACCCCCTGAGGGTTAGCATGTTCATTCCACCAGAACTAAACCTGCAGCCGCTGTTAGCCCGCGGAATTCCGGTCGTGGGCATCTGTCGGGCAGCAATGTGGGATTCACTGCATAGTTTACCAAACACTGCTGTCTGGACAGTCGGGTCCTTAGAGATAGGCACCTTGCCTGTTCGGTCCTGCAGGTCTCCCTCGTGTGAAATTGGTTTGCAGACCCACGTCCGAGGAGGTATTGCTTGGGTGTCTATTTTAAGGTAAGGAATCTGCGGCTAAAAGTCTCTATCAGATGAACAAGTTACTTACTTTTGGGAACTCCTTCTCTGGTAGAGACTATCTAGCTGCAGATTCCTTACCTACCCACCCATCCTCTCCGCAAACTGATTTCTAGGGACAGAGCTTTGCCCTTTCAGGGCCCTAGTTTTCCACAACAGTGTTCAGTGTACTTCGTGACTACACTTCTGGCGTGGAAAGTCGTGAAAAGTATCCGACGTCCGTTCGCCTGGATGCCGTCTAAGCGTGCTTCCGGGCGCAGACAACACCAACAATGCCACGCAGGGCCAAACGACACTGACTACCGGCACGCAGGGTTACTACTCACGAAAAATTTCCAGATCCAGTCTGACGCCTGGGGATAATTGTAAGGTAAGGAATCTGGGGCTAGATAATCTCTACCAGCTAAGGCGCTATCGAAGGAAAGTAACTTGTTCACTGCTCTCAGTACAAAACAATTGTTTTTGTTTTTTCTACTGGGTGTTGCCTAAGGGTGTCTGCAGTCTCACCTTCTCTTTGGATAATGGTAAGTCCTTCGCCAAACACCCCGCTCAATCAGAGCTTAACATGGACACCTTCAAGGTTTATTTGGTTGCCATACGGGTGTCTAAAAAATAAAATACGATGTAAGAGCATTTCCTATTGCATTTCAGAACAGTACACTGTCTTCCACTTGGGAAAGGTGGAGGTTGGGCCAATGTCACTCTCATTGGAAAAGTGTTTATTGAATTTCATGTAAATGCCATATTTCCTGAGTTTTGACTGCTCCCTTACTCTTTGGCTGAAGAAATGTTGCACAGTATTGATATACGGCATGCTCAGATTTTGCACTCCAGTGGCTAACCCTTATTTACCTAAAGTGATACGGGTGCAGACAAGTCCTCATCCATATCGGCGATTGGTAGATTATCCTCTCGTACATCTGTTATTGTCATATTTTGTAGGATAGATCTTTTCCGTCATATGTTCCCGCTACAATGGCATCTATAGCATTGTACAGGCTTATTTCAATCAATCAGTGTTTGTAAAGCGTGGCTACTCATGCTTAAAGGTCTCAAGGCTCTGGGGGACTCTTGGGGGGGGGAGGACTTGCTGATCCGTCTGAGCACTGGGGGTTCAGTCGAAGAGCCAGGTCTTGAGATCCTTCCTGAATTGGGTCAGTGAGGGGGATTGTCTGAGGTGGAGAGGCAGGGTGTTCCAGGTCTTGGCAGCGAGGTGGGAGAAGGATCTTCCTCCAGTTCTAGTCTTGTGAATCTGAGGGATGGTGGCATGGGCTAGCTGGGCGGAGCAGAGGTGTCTGGTGGGTACGTCGAATGAGAGTCAGTGTTTCAGGTATGCTGGTCCTGCGTCATGGAGGGCTTTGTAGACATGCATGTGAAGAGCTTTAAGGATATTTTTTTGTGAACTGGGAGCCAGTGGAATTCTCGGAGGTGTTCGGTGATATGGCTGCGGCGGGGGATGTTGAGGACCAGTCTGGCTGCGGCATTTTTGACGTTCTGTAGTTTCCTGAGGAGTTTCTGGGTGACGCCGGCGGAGAGTGCGTTGCCGTAGTCGAGTCTGCTGCTGAGTGCGTAGGTGACAGTTTTTCTGGATTCGGTGGGAATCCGTCTTTTGAAGCAGGCGAAGCGTGTGAAAGCATGATGAGACTGCGTTGATCTGGCAGTTCATTGTGAGCAAGGAGTCCAGTATGTTACCGAGGTTTCGTACGTGGTCCTTGAGGATGGGCGGGATTCCCAGTGCGTAGGGCCACCTGGAGTCGTTCCAAGTTGAGGGGGTGGATCCCAGGATGAGGACTTGGGTCTCCTTTAGCTTAATTTTCGTGACTGCCTAGTGCTACTATTCCTTCTTTCTCTAGTTGTTTCTTTTCTGTGGAATGTACCTTTGTGTTAGGATTGAGAGAGAATACGTCCTAGTAGGATAAACCTACCCTTTTGTTCATTTCTTGCTCGACCTCCAACTAGCTCCCCATTGGTCCATAGCATCAGAACAAGGGGCCAGGCTACCAGTCTGCACCTGAATATGCCTATGTATAGCCCTTGAAACATGCACCTAACCGGTGCACAAAATGCTGAATTATTCTTAATTCAAGTGCATTTATGGCATTTGTAGCGTTTTGTGCTGGTTTAGGTGCTGCAGTGGAGTTTAGTTACTGGAGTGTAGGAGGATTGCTTAGTATACGGTGTACACTTAAATAAGTGAAGCACCTTGCACTAATCCAGACAACCCGTATGGTTATTTTAGTGGTCTTAGACAACCATAGAAAGCTCTTTAAGTGGTAGCTGTGGAGAGCAGACTTCAGGCTTAGTCCAGAAGGAGTGTTAAGCAGCTTGTTTTACCATATCTCATCATGTAGTGTAGGTTAAAAGAAAAAGAACCACACAGTGTAGTTATGAAAATAGTACACAACCCTCACTAACACATTGGTATATCTCCTACCCGGAGATATCAACACAAGTACACACAATACTTCAATTGCAAACGGGTAAGTAAGCACAATACACAGTGGTCTCCATAGACTAAGAAAGTGGAATGTGAACTGCGACCGAAGTCGGGACTTGGACCAGGAGACTCAGAAGATCTGCGGACACAAGGAACCACCCAAGGTAAGTACCTAGGTAGCCCACAGAGGCAATGTGCCGAGTGGAGAAACAGCTGCGTAGTGGACGGGAAAGTCGCAGTTGCAGTTTTGAAGAAGGACCCTTCCCAATGCACCCTAAAGAAACCCCATGAAAGACAGAAGGTAGGAGAGTCACCCGACCCGTGGATACCCCAGGAACCAGGATACCTACACCAGGGAAGCCGGGCGCATAGGTGCGAAGCCGCAGATTCCTTACCTTAAAATAGATACCCAACAACCGTAGACAACAATGGAGGACTTCAGTGAAGATGCCGCTGGCGAAGACTGTACAAGAGTCTGGTGGAATCCAAGGGTGGATTCTTGAAGAAAAGAACCTGCAAGCTGAGGGGACAGAGTCTATGCCACTTGGAGGTGACCAGGAGGCACGGAAGCAATGCCCCAGGAGGCACGGAAGCAATGCCCACTGATGACGGAAGATGCAGGAGTGATGACAGTGACCTTGTTGCTGCAGCTGTAAGGACCAGGCGATGCTGAGGAGGACTAGGAGCCATTCACGAGCTGTCCCATGTTTGAAGTCAAGAACCAGGGGGTCGGTGTCCGGCAGGAGCATCAACAAGCCTTGGCAGCAGCAACAGACGTGAAAAACGATGAAGAGGCAACATTGGGACCAGGAAGGCTCAAAGGACTCACCAAGTGCAGGTGAGTCAGAGCAGGCCCTGAGCAAGCAGGTTAGCCCACTGAAGCAGGAGAAGACCCTCGAATGGACCCACAGGCCTAAGGCACAGGAGTCACAAGAGGACCTCGAGCAGCTCACCAGAGAAGAAGACCCACGGTGCAGAGTATGCTATGAGGACGCTGATCTTGGCAGGAAGAGATGCTGGAGCTTCTTGTAGCCCGAAGCTCTCTGGAGTGCAGAGCCAACAAGCCTTGGCAACGGCAAGTCGATGCGGTGAACAGGGGTTTATTCCCAGTGGTTCAGATGAGGAATACTGGCCTCAAAATTGCCGAGAGGACAGGTCGGGCTTAGAGAGAGTTGCAGAACCACCACCTGTGTTGCTGAGCTTTTCGAAGTCCATGGGACATCAGGAGCAGCAGACCAGTCAGCTTCTTTGCGGTGCCTGCAGATGCAGGGGAGGGACTCCTTCACTCCAAGGGAGATTACTTTGGGTGTCCTTGATGCCCACAGGTCTTTTGAAGATCCTGTATGAAGCACAGACGACAAAGAAGACTTGCAGAACAGCAAGACCAGGAGCAGCAGAAGTCCTCCTTGGTGCAGTCTCAGTTCCAGGCGAAGTCCAAGTGTCCAGTCCGTCGAAGAGTGACGTGGTCTCAGGCTCGAGTCTTGTCCCATGATTAATCTGAGGACCCACCCACAGGTAAGCCCTTTTATACCCTAAGAAGGGGGTCAGGACGTCTCGGGGGGGGGGTCCCTCCCAGAGGAGGGGCTGGGCATAGGGGAGGATACTTCCATGTAATTTCACACCAGAGTGGGAGTCAAAGGCTCCCAGAACTGTACCAACTGAAGTATGCAAGGAGGAAACCTAATGTGCCCTTCAAAGCATTCTGGTGGAGCTGGCAAGCACCCCCCACCCCAGCTCAATACAATAAGTCCTGTCTGGGAGGTGATCACACCTCCCTGTGACAGGAAACCTATTGTTGTACCTTCCACTGCTCGAGCTCAGCAGCAGGATGGCAGAATCGTGTCTGGGGTCGGCAGTAGCACTAGCTTGCTGGCAGACCCTGGAAGGCTGTATCTGAAAGAAACCGTTAGTTATAGATTCCTTACCATAGAATTACCCCCAGGCGTCAGACTGGATCCGTAAAGTTTTTCGCAGCAGTACCTCTGCGCGTCGAAAGGTGGTGTCGGTCGGCTCCGCGTCCTTCGTTGGCGTCGTGGTCGCCGGGATGACGTCGCGGCAGCTACTTAGACGCCGCACTCGCGCGCTGACGTCAGTTCTTTCTTTTTCTCCGCCAACCAGCGCAGATCCGGAGAGAGCGGTACCTCCAGTCATTTTTTGACTGAACTTTTTGAGCGACTTTTGTCTACGTCTTTTTGAGTCCTACCGACTCCTGGTGCCCGTATGGATGCCCGGTTTCAAGGCCTGCGATTCCTGTTCCCCGAATGATGTCGGTGACGGATCCGCACCGCGTGTGCTTCTTTTGCCTGGAGCGCGACCACGACCCCAAGTCGTGCTCCGACTGCCGGACCATGGCTCCTTTGCGGGAGCGGTCCCGAAAGCTTCTTGAGCGCCGGCAGTCGGCTCTGTGCCGTTCGAGGTCCTGGTCGCGAGGGAGGTCGAGGATCGGTCGTGGAGCCATTACCACTCGTCATCCAAGTCTTCGCACTCGGTCAGGTAAGTCGAAGCACAAAAAGAAGTCGAAGAAGCATCGTCGCTCTTCGACTTCTCCCCGTCGGTCGGCTGACGCGACGAGCGATGCGGGCGGTGCCACTCCCGCGGCTCCGCATGTGGAGCCTGAAGGGTCGACTCAAAGTTTCCCTCCCTTTCTGGGACCTGGAGCGACCCCTGCCCAGCTTCGTCAGTTTTACGAAGCCATGCATGCCATCTTTGGACAGCCCGACTCCGACGGCGCGCCTTCGGGCCCCGCGGACTCGGTTGGGGGCCCTACGCCTTTCCTGCCGGCGGCTCTGGCGCCGCAGGTCCCCCATGGATCTAGGCCTGGATCCGGATCGGCGCCGGTCGACCTTGTGACACCTCCACCGGCGCCGACTTCACCCGTACCGCGTCCGCTGCAGACACCGCCTGGCTCCCCAGCCGGCATCGACCCCGGAGCCGAACCGGCGTCGGCCGATGCTGGATCCGGCGCCGATGGGTACTTTTGCCCCTGTGTTCTACCCTGGCCATTTTCAGCCAAAATGGCAGCCAGAGGAGGGTGAGTAGGACAGGGAGGAGTCTGGGGACCCTTTGTCAGACCAGTTGGGGTACGATCCGGACTGGAGAGAGGACCTGGGAGATGCCAGTGGTCTGGATACCTCCCCAGACCTTGGCATGTTGTCTCCTCCTACCGTGGCTACGGAGGAGGGAGCGTCATACGCAGTGGTGTTGCATAGGGCGGCTGAGGCTCTCAACCTCGAGCTTCCTACGGTGGCAGTCAGGACTAACCTCCTGACAGAGGTGTTTCAACCGGCAGCGAGCTCTTCGCAGCCCCTGCTGCCGTTCAATGAAGCCCTGACCGGCATCCTTTTGGGCACTTGGTCCAGGCCCAACAGGATGGTTGCCCGACGCCACCGCCCGGCCCCGGGCGACCCCACTTTCCTCTCCCAAAACCCCACCCCGGAGAGCTTGGTGGTCCAAGCTTCTACTTCCAAGAGCGCATTCCCTAACGCACCACCAGATAGGGAATCCAAGAAGCTGGATCATCTTGGGAAGAAGGTTTTTTCTTCCACCAGCTTGGGACTGCGGTCGGTAAACACCGCATGTCTATTGGGCTGTCATTCCCACTCTGTGTGGGACACGGTTGCGCAAGTTCTGCCTCAGTGTCTGGAGGAGGCCCAGGCCGTTGCCGCAGGGAGAGATGCAGCGAAGTTTACCATCCGCTGTGGGCGGGATACCGCCGACTCTAGGCAGGACGATTTCCACGTCGGTTGCCCTTCGTCGCTACGCCTGGATGAGATCGACTGGCTTTTCTGGGGATGTCCAGAGTGCTCTTCTGGACATGCCATTTGATGGCCGTCGCCGTTTTGGCGACAAAGCAGACCACGCTCTAGAGCGTTTCAAGGACTCACGGGCTACGGCCAAGTCCTAGGGCCTCTCCACTCGCCCTGCGCAGTCTGCTTTTCGCCCCTTTCGTGGCTACGGAAGGGGTGCCCCACTATGTCCCGCCCAGAGCCACAGGCCGGCGCAAGCTGCACAACCTCTGCGCGGCTGGGGACGTGGGAACCACCGCCACGGTTCTGGGGGACAGCGAGCGGGCCAGTCCACCAAGCCCCCCCCCCCCTCTGCTTCCGCCTCCAAACCTTCCTAGTCCGATCTTTCAGGCCCATCAATCGCCAGTGGGCGGCAGGATCCGCCATCACCTCCCCCACTGGCACACCATCACGTCGGACAGGTTGGTTTTGCAGATAGTCCGAAGGGGCTACTCCCTCCCCTTCGAGGCTACCCCTGCAGCCATGCCACCTCGGTACCATCGCATGTCGGAGGATCACCTGGGCCTTCTCCAACAGGAAGTTACAGCTCTCTTGGCCAAGGGAGCCATCGAGCGCGTTCCTGCCCCAGAAGTAGGTCGTGGTTGCTATTCCCACTACTTTCTGGTACCCAAGAAGGACAAGGGCCTGCGTCCTATCTTGGACCTCAGGAGCGTCAATCGCTTCCTCCGGAAGGAGAAGTTCAAAATGTTGACGTTAGCTCAGGTCTTGTCTGCCCTCGACCCTGGAGACTGGATGGTAGCGTTGGACTTGCAGGACGCCTATTTTCACATCCCCGTCCTGCCGGCCCACCGGCGCTACTTGCGGTTCATGGTAGGCCACGAGCATTTTCAGTTTACCGTGCTCCCCTTCGGCCTTACCAGCGCCCCTCGGGTGTTCACGAAAGTGATGGCGGTGGTTGCAGCTCATCTGCGCAGATCAGGGGTCCCAGTCTTCCCCTATCTCGACGACTGGCTGTTGAAGGCGGGCTCGCCCCAGGCAGTAGTCTCCCACCTTCAGACTACAGCCAACCTCATGCATTCGCTGGTGTTCTCCATCAACGTGCCGAAGTCACACCTGATTCCCTCTCAGAAGCTCCTCTTCATCGGAGCGGTTCTGGACACGATGCGGTTTTGGGTCTATCCTCCCGAGCAGCGAGTCCGGGATATTCGGGCTATGATTCCGAACTTTCAGCCCTTATCCTGGGTTTCGGTCAGGATGACCCTCCGGCTGCTGGGCCTGATCGTCTCCTGCATCCTGCCAGGTGGCATATGCGGGCTCTGCAGTGGGACCTGAAGTTCCAGTGGGCGCAACATCAGGGGAATCTGTCCGACTGCGTCCAGATCTCAGAGGGCACTGCACACCAATTGCAGTGGTGGCTCACGAACCAGCATTGGGTCAACGGCAGATCCCTCTCCCTTCCTCAACCAGAGTTCACAGTGGTGACCGATGCATCACTGCTGGGATGGGGCGGCCACATGGGAGAGGCGGAGATCAGAGGCCTCTGGTCTCCGGCGGAGTCCCGGCTCCATATCAACCTTTTGGAGCTGCGGGCGATCAGGCTTGCACTAAAGGCATTCCTTCCCTCTGTCCGGGGAAGAGTAGTGGAGGTGTTCACGGACAACACCACCGCCATGTGGTACTGCAACAAACAGGGCGGGGTGGGGTCATGGACCCTATGTCATGAGGCCCTCCGCCTCTGGACATGTCTGGAACATCAGGGCATATCCCTGGTGGTTCAACACCTGGCAGGTTCCCTGAATGCCAGGGCGGACGAACTCAGCCGCAGGTGCATGATGGATCACGAATGGCGTCTCCACTCGGAGTTGATGCAAGGTCTCTTTCAATAATGGGGAGAGCCTTGGTTAGATCTATTCGCCACCGAAGAGAACGCGCAATGTCACCAATTCTGCGCGTTGGAATTTCCAAGGCGGCACTCGCTAGGCGACCCCTCTCGTCGCGAGTGGAGTTGCGGTCTGTTGTACGCCTTTCCGCCTATACCACTTCTGCCCAGAGTGCTGAAAAAGATCAAGCGCGACCGGGCCCAAGTCATTCTTGTGGCTCCGGACTGGGCACGAAGAGTCTGGTATCCCGAGCTGCTCAACATGGCCATCGATCCTCCGATCATACTGCCTCTATGGGAGGATCTTCTGTCGCAGCAGCAGGGGACGGTCCCCCACCCGAACCTGTCCAGTCTCCACCTCCTTGCGTGGAGATTGAGCGGCGGCAGTTGACTTCTTTCGACCTGCCTCCCGAAGTCTGTGACGTAATCTTGGCAGCCAGGCGTCCCTCCACTAAGACGGTATACGCCTGCCGGTGGAACAAATTTGTGGCATGGTGCACAGCAAAGGCTGTGGATCCCATTTCTGCCCCTCTTTCTGAAGTACTCTTGTTCCTTCTCTCCTTGGCCCAGCAGGGCTCTGCTCTGGGCACTGTCAAGGGCTATCTGTCGGCCATCTCTGCTTTCCTTCGGCTGCCAGATCAGCCTTCTCTTTTCAAGTCCCCGGTAGTTAACCGTTTCTTAAAAGGCTTAACACATCTTTTTCCTCCAATCCTCTTCGTTATGCCTCAGTGGGACTTGAATCTTGTGCTAACTTATCTAATGTGCGCTCCCTTTGAGCCGCTTCATAGCTGTCCCTTACGGCTCTTAACTCTTAAGACTGCTTTCCTGGTAGCCATCACTTCTGCTAGAAGGGTGAGCGAGCTTCAGGCCCTTTCTTCAAAACCTCCTTTCCTATCGGTCCATCCGGATAAGGTGGTTCTCCGAACCCGTCCATCCTTTCGTCCTAAGGTGGTCACTGCCTTCCACATTGGGCAGACCATTACCTTCCCCACCTTCTTTCTGCCTCCGCATCCTTCGAAGGAGGAAGAGAGGCTCCACCGTCTGGACCCAAAACGTGCGCTCTCCTTCTATCTGGATCGCACCAAACAGTTCCGGGTGGATGATCAACTTTTTGTTGGCTACGTGGGCGCAAAGAAGGGTCGGGCCGTACACAAACGCACCATTTCACGGTGGGCCGTGTTGTGTATTAAAGCCTGTTACTCTCTGGCTAAAAAAGAGCCTCCAGTAGGGCTATGCGCTCACTCCACCAGGGCGTCGGCAGCCACTACTGCCTTGGGAAGAGGAGTTCCTCTAAATGACATCTGTCAGGCAGCTACGTGGGCATCACTGCACACGTTTACGAAACACTACTGTCTGGACAGTCCAGTCCGGAGAGACGGCTTCTTTGGCCGTTCTGTTCTCCAAGACTTTCTGGTGTGATTTTTGGTTCGCAGACCCACCACCGGGGTTGGTATTGCTGGGGTATCTATTCTAAGGTAAGGAATCTATAACTAACGTGTTTCTTTCAGAGGAACAAGTTACTTACCTTCGGTAACGATATATCTGTAAGAAACGTTAGTTATAGATTCCTTACCGCCCCAACCATCCTCCCCGTTCTGCGAACTGATTTCTAGGGTTAAGGTCATCCTTTCAGGGCCCTAGTTTTGTGCACCAATGGTCAGTGTCTTGCATGGCTCTGCGTTTCTGGCGCGGAAAGTCGTGTACAGAACTAACGTCAGCGCGCGAGGGCGGCGTCTAAGTAGCTGCCGCGACGTCATCCCGGCGACCACGACGCAGACGACGGATGCGGAGTCGACCAACGCCACCTTCCGACGCTCAGAGGTACTGCTGACGAAAAAGCTTTCCGGATCCAGTCTGACGCCTGGGGGTAATTCTAAGGTAAGGAATCTATAACTAACTGTTTCTTACAGATATATCGTTACCGAAGTTAAGTAACTTGTTCGTTTGGTACCCAACATGCCCCGGTTCGGCACAGCCACTATTTAGTTAGCCATCGCGTAGTGAGGGTTGGCCACTATATGGCTGACCGCACTTACAAAGCCTGGCGAATCGACTCTGGGGTTTGTAGGGGTGTCCTGCTCATGCTGGGGCACCATCACACTTCTAACCCAGCACCATGCCTTCAGGATTGAAAGAATTGCATTAGGGGTGACTTATAGGTTTTAAGGTTAGTGACTTCAGATATAAGAAAAATTATATTTGTCGTAAGTGGTGCTAGCACCAGCTTACACAGGCTGCAGTGGCAGGCCTGTAGTCATAATTTGAGTAGTCTCTCGTGGGTGGCATAACACATGCTCATGGGATACCCCAGTGTACCTATGCCCTGGGTACCTTAGTACCATATACTAGGGATTTACAGGGGCACATCAGTAGCCAATTGTGGAGGTACAGAAGTACGTGCCAAGTCAAATTTAGGGAGAAAGCACAGTGACTGGGGTCCTGATTAGCAGGATCCCAGTCAGATTAGTCAAAAAAAACATACTGACACCAGCAAAAAGTGGGGGTAACCATGAAAGCAGATCCTACTTTCCTACAAGGAGTAACACCCATATCTGAAAGAAACACGTAGTGATAGATTCCTTACCTTAGAATATCCCCAGGCGTCAGTCTGGTTCCGGAAAGTTTTCGTCAGCAGTACCCCTGTGCGTCGGAAGGTGGCGTCGTGAGGCTCCGCGTCCGTCGTAGGCGTCGTGATCGCCGGGATGACGTCGCGGCAGCTACTTAGAAGCCGCCCTCGAGCGCTGACGTCAGTTCTTTCTTTTTCCGCGCCAGCAAGCGCAGATCCGGAGAGAGCGGTACCCCCAGTCTTTTTTGACTGAGTTTTTTGAGATTTTTTGTCTCACCTTTTGGAGTCGATACGACTCCTGGTGCAGTTAGGGATGCCCGGGTTTACGTCTTGCGAGGACTGTCATCGGATGATGTCGGTGACGGACCCGCACCACGTGTCTCTTCTGCCTGGGGCGCGACCATGACCCCAAGTCGTGCCCCGACTGCCGGTCCATGGCACCGAAGTCTTTGCAGGAGCGGTCCCGAGAGCTGCTTGAAGCCCGGCAGTCTGCTCCGTGCCGTGAAAGGTCCCGGTCCAGAGGGAGGTCGAGAGACCGGTCGCGAAGCCACTACCATCGGAAGTCGTCCGAATCGAAGTCTTCGCACTCTGGGTCAGGTAAGGCAAAGCGCCAAAAGAAGTCGAAGAAACGTCATCGTTCCCCGACTTCCCCTCGCCAGTCGCGCAACTTGGCTGAGGGTGCGGGTGGTGCAACCCCCGCGGATCCGGCGGAGCCTACGCAGTCGCCCGTGACCTACCCGCCCTTCCCGGGTTCATCGGCAACTCCTGCCCAGGTGCAGGAATTCCTGTCTGCTATGGCTCGCCTATTTGGTCCGATGGGCCCCTCTGGTGCGCCTTCGGGCCCAGTGGGCCCGACTGGGAGTCCTCGCCCTTTGACGCCGGCAGCCCAGGAGTCGCCGTCGACTCTGGCCTCGGCACCACAGGACTCCCGTGGATCCCTTCGTGGATCCCGGTCGACGCCGGTTGACATCGTGACACCTCCACCGATTTCGACCCCACCGGCACCACGTTTCGCGTCGCCCGGCACGCCGGACGACGACCTCCCCGGTTTCAGCCCCGAAGTGGAGACGGTGCCGGAACGGTGTCGTCAGACGCCGTTTGGGAATCTGTTTCCCTATCTCCATCCTCCTCCTTTTAGGCCTGTACAACAGCATGAGGAGGAAGGGGAGGACTGGGAGGGGTCTGAGGACCCTCTCGCTGCTCAATGCGAGTATGACCCGGACTGGGCAGAGTAGTTGGGGGATGCCAGTGGTCTGGACACCTCTCCAGACCTTGGCATGCTGTCTCCTCCTACTGTGGCTACGGAGGAGGGTGCTCCTTTTTCTGTGGTGTTGCGTAGGGCAGCCGGGGCTCTCCACCTCGAGCTTACCTACTGTGGCTGTCAGGACTAACCTCCTGACGGAAGTGCTTCAGCCAGCAGTTACCTCTGCGGAACCACTGCTGCCCTTTAATGACACACTTTCAGACGTTCTTTTGGGCTCTTGGTCCAGGCCCAACACAGGGGCTCCTTTGGACAGGAACGTGGCCCGACGCCATCGCCCGGCCCCGGGCGACCCCATCTTCCTCTCCCAACACCCCACCCGAGAGCTTGGTTGTCCAAGCCTCTGCTTCCCCAAGCGCATTCCCTACCGCACCCCCGGACAGGGAATCCAAGAGGCTGGAACAATTTGGGAAGGTTTTTTCTTCCGCCAGTCTAGGGCTGCGGTCGGTGAACACCGCATGCCTCTTGGGCCGTTATTCTCACTCTGGGATACGGTGGCGCAGGTGCTGCCTCAGTGTCCGGAGGAGGCTCGGACACTACTCTCCCAGGCTATTGCTGAGGAGAGATGCAGCCAAGTTCACGATCCGTTGTGGCCTTGACACCGCCGACTCGCTGGGCAGGGCGATTTCCACGACAGTGGCGCTCCGCCGCCACGCCTGGCTGAGAACAACTGGCTTCTCGGGGGATGTCCAACACTTTGATGGACATGCCCTTTGATGGCATTCGCCTCTTTGGCAACAAGGCAGACAGTGCTTTGGAGAGATTTAAGGACTCACGGGCTACGGCCAAGTCCATGGGCCTTTCGGCCACACGGCCTCCTCAGCCTTCTGCCTTTCGCTCCTTTCGTGCTCGCAGAAGGGGCAACCCACCACGTTCGCAACAGAGCCACAGGCCGGCACAACAGTCCACACGCGGATGTGGGAACCGCCACGGCGGTTCAGGGGGCCAGCGGGCGGGTCAGTCCGCCACCACTGCCTCCAAACCTTCCTAGTCCGACATTTCAGGCCCACCAAACGCCAGTGGGTGGAAGGCTTCGCCATCACCTCCCCCATTGGCGCACCATCACGTCAAACAGGTGGGTTTTACAGATAGTCCGAAGGGGCTACTCCCTCCCCTTCGAGACTACCCCTCCAACCATGCCACCTCAATACCACCGCATGTCGGGGGATCACTTGGCACTACTCCAGCAGGAAGTTGTGGCCCTCTTGGCCAAGGGGGCCATAGAGCGCGTTACAACGCCAGAAGTAGGTCGTGGTTGTTGTTCCCACTACTTTCTGATTCCAAAGAAGGACAAGGGCCTGCGTCCTATCTTGGATCTTCGGAACGTCAATCTCTTCCTCCGAAAGGAGAAGTTCAAGATGCTCACACTTGCTCAGGTCTTGTCTGCCCTAGACCCACAAGACTGGATGGTAGCGTTGGACTTGCAGGACTCTTACTTTCATATCTCCGTCCTGCCGGCCCACAGGCGTTACCTGCGGTTCACGGTAGGCCACGAGCATTTTGAGTTCACCGTGCTTCCTTTCGGCATTACCAGCGCCCCTCGGGTGTTCACGAAAGTGATGGCGGTGGTCGCAGCTCATCTGCGCAGATCAGGGGTTTGTCTTCCCCTATCTCGACGACTGGTTGTTGAAGGCAGGCTCGCCCCAGGCAGTCGTCTCCCACCTCCAGACTACGGCCGACCTCCTGCATTTGCTGGGGTTCTCCATCAACGTGCCGAAGTCGCACCTGATTCCCTCTCAGAAGCTCCTCTTCATCGGAGCAGTTCTGGACACAGCGCAGTTTCGGGTCTATCCACCCGAACAGCGAGTCCGGGATATTCGGGCTATGATTCCAATCTTTCAGCCCTTGTCCTGGGTTTCGGTCAGGATGACCTTGAGGCTGCTGGGCCTCATGGCCTCCTGCATCCTGCTGATCAATCATGCCAGATGGCATATGCGGGCTCTGCAGTGGGACCTGAAGTTCCAGTGGGCGCAGCATCAGGGGAATCTGTCCGTTTACGTCCAGATCTCGGAGGGCACTGCAAGACAGTTGCAGTGTTGGCTCATGAACCAGCATTGGGTCAGCGGCAGATCCCTCTTCCTTCCCCAACCGGAGCACACAGTGGTGACGGACGCGTCCCTCCTGGGATGGGGCGGCCACATGGGAGAGGCGGAGATCAGAGGCCTCTGGTCTCCGGCGGAGTCCAAGCTCCATATCAACATTCTGGAGCTCCGGGCGATCCTACTTGCACTCAAAGCATTCCTTCCCTCTGTCAAGGGGAGAGTAGTGCTGGTGTTCACAGACAACACCACCGCCATGTGGTACTTTAACAAACTGGGCGGGGTCATGGACCCTATGTCAGGAGGCTCTGCGCCTCTGTACATGGCTGGAACATCAGGGCATTTCCCTGGTGGTTCAAAACCTGGCAGGTTCACTGAACGCCAGGGCGGACGAACTCAGCCGCAGGTGCATGATGGATCACGAATGGCGTCTTCACTCGGACGTGGCGCAAGGTCTCTTTCAACAGTGGGGAGAGCTTTGGTTAGATCTATTCGCCACCGAAATGAACGCGCAATGTCAGCAGTTCTGCGTGTTGGAATTTCCAAGGCGGCACTCGCTCGGCGACGCTTTTCGTCGTAAGTGGAGTTGCGGTCTATTGTACGCCTTTACGCCTATACCACTTCTACCCATAGTGCTGAAGAAGATCAGACACGACCCGGCCCAAGTCATTCTTGTGGCTCCGGACTGGGCTCGAAGATTTTGGTATCCCGAGCTACTCAGTATGAGCGTGGATCCCCCGATCCGACTGCCTCTTCGGGAGGATCTTCTGTCGCAGCAGCAGGGGACGGTCCTCGACCCGAAGCTGTCCAGCCTCCACCTCCTTGCGTGGAGATTGAGCGGCGACAGTTGATTCCATTTCACTTGCCTCCCGAAGTCTGTGATGTCATTCTGGCAGCCAGGCGTCCCTCCACTAAATCGGTATACGCCTGCAGGTGGAACAAATTTGTGGCATGGTGCACAGCAAAGGCTGTGGATCCACTTCCTGCCCCTCTTTCTGAGGTCCTACTGTTCCTTCTTTCTTTAGCCCAGTAGGGCTCTGCTCTGGGCACTATCAAGGGCTACCTTTCTGCAATTTCAGCCTTTCTCAGGCTACCTGATCAGCCCTCTCTTTTCAAGTCCCCTGTTGTAAATAGATTTCTCAAAGGCATTACTCACCTTTTCCCTCCTATTCTGTTTGTGATGTCACAGTGGGACTTTAATCTGGTTCTTACTTATTTAATGTGCGCTCCCTTTGAGCCGCTTCACAACTGTCCTCTTCGTTTATTAACCTTGAAGACTGCTTTCCTGGTTGCCATCACCTCCACTAGGCGCGTGAGTGAGCTCCAGGCTCTTTCATGTAAACCTCCTTTTCTGTCTGTTCATCCGGACAAGGTTGTGCTACGCACACGTCCATCCTTTTTGCCAAAGGTTGTTACTGCCTTCCATATCGGGCAAACTATCACCTTGCCCACTTTCTTTCCGCCTCCGCACCCTTCCAGAGAGGAAGAGAGGCTCCACCGTCTGGACCCAAAACGTGCGATCTCATTTTATCTCAACCGCACACAACAGTTCCGGGTGGTTGACCAGCTCTTTGTTGGCTACGTAGGCACCAAGAAAGGCCGGGCTGTACACGAGGACTATCTCCCGCTGGGTTGTCTTGTGTTTTAAAGCCTGCAATTCTCTGGCTAAAAAGGAGCCTCCGGTGGGGCTGCGCGCCCATTCTACCTGGGCAACAGCAGCTACTACTGCATTGGGACGTTGTGTCCCCCTGCAAGACATCTGTCAGGCAGCCACGTGGGCCTCGCTGCACACATTTACTAGACTTATGTTAAATCTTAGTTGTCTGAAGCAATCATAGACAGCATAGGGTACATATACAGTTTAATACAATAATGTACCATTAACTTATTTAAAACACATTCAAATATATCCTCAAAATCCAAAGAAATCCAAAAGGGCACACACAATTGTTTTTATGTGACTCGTATTTTATTCGGTCACTTTTCATACCATTTTATCATATTCAATGTTCAAAACAGAGGAGTGGTTGCTCCAAGGGAAAAAGTGAAGAAAGAAAGTGCTCGTGAAGTAAGATAGAATATATAAGAGGAGATCAATCAAGAAAAACAATGATTCATCATTATTTACATTACAATCTCATTAGTAAAACTGGTCGTGATTCATGATTGCACCAGTTCTGCATTGAGCCTGTCCATTAGTTAGTTCATGGTTAATCATTTTGTTATTTCTCAAAAATGCGCAAACAACGTTTGTCTGTAAGCAAGTAGGGCTGGGATAATAACAGGTACAGGCCCCGAGTAGGGAGAGTGTCGACGTTTCGACCTAGTGCAATGAGGGCAGTTTATATCCTCTGCAAGCGGGTCTTCCTCAAGACAGAAAGGAGGATGAGGGGTTGCGGGGAGCAACTGATCATGGGTGATGCACAGTTAAAGTGCCGCTCCTGGGTATAGATATAAAAGTCCGCAATAGAATTGCGGCTTAGTAACCGCAGTTTACCTTCAATTAATGGGTGAGAAAATCGCCCACAGCGTCTTAATCCAGCTGGTCGAGCAGACCAGCTGGATTCCCCCGGGCCATGCTAAGATGATGTATTAAGACGCTGTGGGCGATTTTCTCACCCATTAATTGAAGGTAAACTGCTGTTACCAAGCCGCAATTCTATTGCGGACTTTTATATCTATACCCAGGGCGGCACTTAACTGTGCATCACCCATGATCAGTTGCTCCCCGCATCCCCTCATCCCTCCTTTCTGTCTTGAGGAAGACCCGCTTGCAGAGGATATAAACTGCCCTCATTGCACTAGGGTCGAAACGTCGACACTCTCCCCTACTCGGGCCTGTACCTGTTATTATCCCAGCCCTACTTGCTTACAGACAAACGTTTGCGCATTTTTTGAGAAATAACAAAATGATTAACCATGAACTAACTAATGGACAGGCCTCAATGTAGAACTGGTGCAATCATGAATCACGACCAGTTTTACTAATGAGATTGTAATGTAAATAATGATGAATCATTGTTTTTCTTGATTGGATCTCCCTCTTATATATTCTATCTTACTTCACGAGCACTTTCTTTCTTCACTTTTTCCCTTGGAGCAACCACTCTCTGTTTTGAACATTGAATATGATAAAATGGTATGAAAAGTGACCGAATAAAATACGAGTCACATAAAAACAATTGTGTGCCCTTTTGGATTTCTTTTGGATTTTGAGGATATATTTGAATGTGTTTTAAATAAGTTAATGGTACATTATTGTATTAAACTGTATATGTACCCTATGCTGTCTATGATTGCTTCAGACAACTAAGATTTAACATAAGTCTAGGACCATTGTTTTTCTATATCAATTAGTACCCAGGTCCATTGACTTTTGTGGGTTACCCCATTATATCTTAATGGCACACATTTACTAAGCATTATTGCCTTGACAGCCAAGTTCGGAGAGACTGCTTCTTTGGCCGTTCTGTTCTCCGTGACTTTCCGGTGTGATCTTGGTTCGCAGACCCACCACCGGGGTTGGTATTGCTGGGGTATCTATTCTAAGGTAAGGAATCTATCACTACGTGTTTCTTTCAGATGAACAAGTTTCTTCCCTTCGGTAACGATATATCTGTAAGAAACAGTAGTGCTAGATTCCTTACCACCCCACCCATCCTCCCCGTTCTGCGAACTGATTTCTAGGGTTAAGGTCATCCCTTTCAGGGCCCTAGTTTCAATGCACCAGTGGTCAGTATCTTGCATGGCTCTGCGTTCCTGGCGCGGAAAGTCGTGTACAGAACTGACGTCAGCGCGTGAGGGCGGCGTCTAAGTAGCTGCCGCGACGTCATCCCGGCGATCACGACGCCTACGACGGACGCGGAGCCGCTCGACGCCACCTTCCGACGCGCAGGGGTACTGCTGACGAAAACTTTCCGGATCCAGACTGACGCCTGGGGATATTTTAAGGTAAGGAATCTATCACTACTAATGTTCCTTACAGATATATCGTTACCGAAGGTAAGTAACTTGTTCATTGGGATAAATTGCAGGGAAGATGTTCAACTGGTTTGTGCAGTGCTCTAGTAGCAGTAGTACTGGTGCAAAGAAGCTGCAGAAGAACAAAATCATACTTGATCTAGTTAAAAATCACAGTGCAGACTCCACTCACTGGAGAAGAGCCCCTGTGCAGCTGCTATCTGAAGACGTTGCATCGTAGACCAGTAGTTCTGATTTACAGCAACTGCATATTCTGTCATTTGATCTTTATTTCGTCTAATTTTTTATTAAATGTCCCTGACCTGCAAATTCTACCTCCACTGTAGACAGATCGTTTGTATGCTAAGGTTTTCGTTTAGCAATCATATGAGACTCAGAAAAACCTTCACAAACCATTGGTAAAACGCGTTGCTGAACATGAATCTGTCCACATAATGGATTGAAGCGAGGGTCAGCAGTTGGAAATTTGGCTCTAACTGCCAATAACTCATTGGCTTTTAAATTTGTTTTGTTAAATGACGCCCTACTGGAAATGACCCTCCTACCCAGTTATGTCAGACTGTATAGTTGGAGAAAAGCTGTTAGCACTCAGTGTAATTTCTAAGAAATGAAATCCCAAAGTGGATTTGTTAGTCTGTTGAACCATATTTATTCCTATTGTGTATCAGGCTGATGGATTCTGATGAATCCGGTTCCTCACCTTAACGCATCTGAGACTTGTCTGGAAAAGTTATTCCGCAGCAGCAGATCTCCATGGCCACAAGGTGGTGCCATTTTTATCCTGCTGAAACTCCGCATATTGTAAATGACGTCACCTATGGCGAAAAGGCAGCAACTTACATTCTCACATCAGTTCCTGTTTGTCCTTATTTAATCGTTGCTGTCCAGCACTCTGTGCTTCACCAATATATTTATCTTGGCTTAGAGAGCGACTGTCAAATGTCTCTTACTAATGTTTTACGGTTCATAAGAGCTGCAAGCAGGTATCTCAGTTGCATTAACTGATTTCTGCATGTAAGGTTTTGTATCTGACCATTATATTGTAGTCTGTGAGTCATACTCCTTGATGTCACTAAAGGTCATCAGTTGGCGGGAGGCCAAGTTGCTCTTAGTCAAAGCCGGGAGGTACACACCAGTGCGTACCCCTTCTTCTGCAGATAAGTCTTCTGCGAGGGAACAATTTCCCTAAAGACCTTGCACCAGGAACAAGAAATCCTGTTCTTCCCTGAGGACACAATCCCATTCTCGGCATCTTTGTGAGTCACAGCGCCATTCTCCGATGCCAGGTTCTTCATCCTTGGATCCAATTCCGAAGCTGCAGAAGATTTAGCCAAGAATTTCCAAACTTACTTCTGACTGCGAGCAGGTCAAGATCTTCCGTCAGACCATTTTAAACATATTGAGGACTTCTCTGGTACCCTTTGGGCCACTCTGATAGAGTAAACATGCTCATTCGAGCATAGAGGTTCTAATGACTTGGATTCCTTGCATTCATAAGGTCCAGCCTTGACACTTAAAAAGAAGTCATGATCCATATTGCCATCCCGTCTGCCTGGCTCATCGACAATGTTTTCCCTCCAGAACTGGGTTTGGCTCTGCATGTGGAGTCATTACAGACCTCGCCCCCAAAGGTGGTTGAAATTATCCAAAAGGCATAAGATATAGCAGGAAAATTCCTTGAAGATCTTTTCCTAGGGCCCAAAAATGTGGCCAGGCTAACCAGTTATTTGGCTCAGACTCAGATGCCATAGCCATGCTTGATAAGGATTGTCGGCAAACGGAAGATAATGAATTAAATGTTCACACTCTGCTTCCATCTTCCTACTCTTATGAAGGTCTTTGTCTTGGTTCACAAAATGCCAGTGATCTAGATACTTTTTTCAGGAGGGGACATCTCTTACTCCCCTGTATTTTCAAAAGAGGAAGGATCCTTTGACGGAGATCTTGCATTCTGCTTTTTCAGTTACAAAGCTCTAGCTTATGTTAAACCAGACTCCACATGAAACTATCCTAGCTGCCTGGGAGAAGCCCTCCTGAGACCCAGCAGTCCACAGACAAATTGCCAGACACTGTAGACCAGGTCTTGGTGATCAAAATTATTATTCTCTCATCCATCACCCGAAAGTTTGGCGATTCAGGCTTCATGTTCCACACCGAACCTCGCTGCTTTTTTTACTGCCTCTTTGGACAGGGACTTTTAAGAACAGGCCGCCTTGGGCTAAAAGGGCAGTCTCCCTCTTCGTAATAGCACATGCCTGTAGGTGGTTGTATCCATGCCTTGTGGCATTTGGCTGAACTGGCATTTGGCCAGTCTAGCAATCATAAGCTTCCTGGAGCACATGCAGAAAACCTTTTTCAAAATAGGTAAGTGATGGCTTGACATCCTCAAAATATCTTGAAGTGCGACTTGCTTTGAGAGTTCACTGTGGCCCAGTCTATGGGAACGGCTGATATGCTGACTTGCCTGTAAATGTTCAAATGGCATTTTTGGAGATGTTCTGGGCGTTCTTATTGACATACCCTTCAAATTGTGAGCAGCTTTTCGGTGAAAAAAAGCCTACTCCTCTGTAATGTGCTTCAAGAATAGCAAGGCTATGGCCTGCTGGCTGAGCCTGGCTTCACCAGGAACGCAGTTCCATCAGCAATACATAAAGTCCAATGGATATGTTAGAACTCACCAGTCCTGTCAGACAATCCTCTAAGCCGGCCCAGACCGCTTAGCAAATATACTGTTCCTTTCAAGGCAGAGGTGGATCAGAAAGTAGTCTTCTTATTCTTACCACTCACTGGCTCCCAGCAATATCAGTTTATGGTCTTGCTGTTTGGGCTGACAGCAGTGTTTTGTGTTTTCATGAAATTACTGGCAGTTGTTACGGCTTCACTGGGGTACCTGGAGAATCCATGCATTTGCATGCTTGGATGACCAGCTGGTGAAGCAGAGTCCTCTACACTGGTTGAGGACCATCTTTGGCGTACAAGGACTTCTCCACAATTTAGGCTTTTCCATCAATGCCCAGAAGTCCCATGCCAATCCATCGCAGCGCTTGGCATGACCAGGCCTTTCCTCCACCTTATAGAATCATGGCTATTGGGAAAATCATTCCTTAATTTGTAACTGAAACGCATCTCCCGATCCTACAAGTCTTAGCCTGCATAGCCTCATGCATTCTGCTGGCTTCTCACACCAGATGGTGGATTAGGCATTCCAGCGGTGCCTTTTACGCAATGACTCTAGTACTACATTAACCTTTTTGCTCTGATACAGCTCTTGCAGTGTTTTCACCCAATGTTGAGGTGGATTGTTCGTTGAGCCCTCCACAAGCGCAGGCTACCCCGTAGTCAGACGCCTCCTCACTGGGTCGGGCACCCATGTGGACGACATGAGTTTGGGGCCGTTTGTTCACATCAGAGTAATTTCTGTGCATAAACGGACTAGAGCTGCGGGCTGTCTTCTTTGCCACAAAGGCTTTTGCCCTTCAATATCAAAAACTGCCATTCATATCTTGCCAACCACACTACCACTTCTATTATGTGAGCAGACAGGACAGTGTGGGGTTGTGGATTATGTGTTGGGAAGCAATTTGTCTGTGCCAGTAGGCGCGATGAAGGTGAATTTTTTCAGTAGCAGCCTATCTGGCTGGGACTTCTACCTCTCTTTGGTGGATCATGAGTTGGAACTTCACCCTAAAGTCAGGGAGGCGTTCTACAGATTGGGATGTGCAAGTGTCCTCAGTTTTGTGTCATTAACTTCTCTCTCAATCATTCCCTTGAGGACACCTTCATGTTCAGTCTTTGAGCCTGCTATACATGCTTCCACAGATTCTGCTTCTTCTTAAATTCCTGTGGAGGGTGCAGGTGTAACAGGCACTGCTGATCCTAAATTCCTCACACTGGGCAAGGATGATCTGTTGCACCAATCTGTTCTCTCGGCGTTCAGCCATCTTTCTCCTCCTGCACAAGGCGGCACTGCTTTCGCAGCAGATAGTCGGGTCCTTCACCTCAGTTGCTTTGGCTGCACATGTGAGATTAAGTGGTGCCTACTAGAGTCCGTTTGCCTCTCCCATGATGATGCAAATGTCATCTTGGCTGCCGAAAACCCGCTGTGAAGCTAGTTTGAGGGTCAGTGATACAAATCTGTGCAATGGCACAGCTGAGAATTCTTGGTTACCTTTAAGTCACGATTTCTGACATCCTGTGTTTCACACACTCTTGCATAGCAGAGACTGCAGTAGCTACAATCAAGAGTTCTCTTCGTGCCCTGAATCCCTAATCGACCATTGTTCTTTAAACCACCTTTTGTGACACATTTCTAAAAAGCTTTGCTTTACCTGTTTCCTCGCACACCTTTCTTTGTTCCTCAGTGAGATTTGAACATTTTATTGACGTTCTTGATTCCCTCTCCTTTTGAGCCATTGGACAGTTGTCCTGTTCAATTTTTTTTTTTTTTTTTTAAAGGTGGTGTTACATTCAGTAACTTCTTCTTGAAGGGTTGCAGAACTTCTGACTCTCAGTTAACCCACCTTTCATAGTTGTGTTTTTTACCTTAACCAGTTTGTCTGACATATCTGCCCTACCTTCTTGCTAAAGTGGCTTCAGCATTTCATAAAGGCCAGACTAGTACTCTCTTGACTTTATTTACTCCCCCCTCACTCTACCTACCAAGGAGGAGGAGAAATGGCATAGAATGGATCGCAAGCATATAGGCTCATACTACAGCAACCGTACTCACCAGGACAGAGTGGATGATCTGCTGTTTTTGGGGTTTGCTCCAGCAAAGCATAAAAGGCAAGGTGATGCCCAGCTGCACCATTTCGCATAAGGTGATCCTGTGTATCAAGATCTGGTATGCTTTGGCCTTGAAAAACAGACTGGCATTCATGCCCAGTCCACTAGCGCCAAAGCGGACTTCTGTGACTTGCACCATAGTCGTACCGGTGGCTGACATCTGCTGGGAGGCTACAAGGTCACCCCTACATAAGTTTGCTAAATATAGTTTCACAGCCCAAACATGTAGTGAATTCTACTTTGCAGGAGCTGTGCAACATGTTTTTCTTGATTAATTGGCACTATTCATTACAACTTCGCTGAAGGCATTGCTTTGGGAGTCATACTTAAGGTGAAGAATCTGCAGTAAGATGCATCAATCAGAAGTGAGTTACTTACTTGCCGTGAAGAAATTTCTGACTAATGCATGATTTTTCTGAAAATACCTCACCTCACACCCACCTCCCTTGATAAGTCAGTGTCCTATATAATAATGCATTTGTCTTTTATTGGCACTGTTCTTGATGTGCTCTCCATTACTCTCCACAAATCTCGCTGTGGCTCGTAAAACGCAGCAGGTACTGTTATCAATACTCAGGTTGGGTCCCTTTTGTGCGCTGAAGAAGTCCTCTCCAGCTGGCAGAGTTGGGGTTGGATGGTGCCTGCTGGAGACCTGCCGGTGCGTAAAAACTTTTCTGGACTAGTCTGACGTCTGGAAGAATACTTTTAAGGTGAGGAGTCTGGAGGAAGATCATGTATCGCCCAGAAATATTATTACCAAAGGTGAGTAACTTTTATTTCTCTGCCAATACGTGTTATCTTATTTACGGCTGATGTGAAATTCAAAGTTGAATAATATGGCATGCATTCTTCTAGTATGTGTGCACGCCCCAAAAAATATTTTTTATATACCTGCAGTTGTATGCTAAGTGGAAGAGCAAAGAAAGGTGCAGAACCACAGGCAAAACAAACAAGTGCAAGTATATAAGCAGTCTTCATTCATTTGAGTGCATATGGGCTTGGCCCAAGACATGCAATATTTCCATGAGCCTTATGGGTTACAGTTGTGATGTAGATTAGTTCAGTAAAATAGAGGTTGTGATATGCTCATTATTAGCTACAACAAGCAAGGCAGCGTTGCTGTTATTAGGCGTAATGGCATTTTCAACTCTGTCACCTGTTTGGTAGTAGTGGGGGCACTTTCAAATTGTGATTAAGTTGTGATTAGCAGTAGTTCCATTACACGAGAATGGCGCATTGACACCAACCAAGGAATATCAATAAACTATTTCTAATAAAACATCCTATTAGAAGCGGTTTGCCCATTATGTTACATGAATCATGCTGAAACACAAGTGTGTGGCATTATAGCACAAATGTACACTTCATATTGATTTTCTTCTGTTCTCATTTCTTCATAGCAGTTGAACAGCATAGTGGATAAGTAGTAGTGTCTCCATAAATGATTTCTTCTGTTTGTATGTAGTGGAAAAGGTTTCAAACTCTCGGGGTCAACATTTTACAGTTTAACATAGTAAATAGTCTCTTCTAAATGCAGTCGTCGTACGGCTGATGAACGGCATTTGACATTTATATGGGCCACTTTCTTCAATGTGTTTGCCATAGATGTGAACTGGGGACAACGATTTGTGTGTCAAGTATCAGTCTAGTCAAAGAAAAAGACAACATATTGAGGATGGCATTTGATAATGTATTAAAATAACAGTGTTTGTACAGATGCCATATTGGCTGGAGTTGCATATATCATTATACCGGGGACTGTAATTGTGCATAAATTGATGTTGGGCTGTGAGTAGAACTGAATTAGTTGCATGCTTATTATAGTGTGTTATATTTGATCACCAAGTTGGTAGTTTTAATGGTGTAAGTTGGGTAGTTATGAAAGATGGCCACATGAGCATAAATTGCATATAGCAGTATTGACCACTAGTACAATAAAGGACTTTGTCAAGTTTCGATACTGAGGTGCATGTAGTGTTATGATAGAATAGGGCAAAGCCTGCTAATAATATGAGATGGCCACAAAGCAGACTTTTTGTTAGCTGGGGTTATAATCATGGTAGAACTGGTCATAGTGCAACGATAAAATATTATGTCACTGTTTTCTTGCTGTTATATGCAAAAGTATACGGAGTATCGTCCAGTAGACTTGGTGAATAATGAACAGTGTTACATTTTAACATGTAAATAGACGACCCGCTGACATCAGTTCTTTCTTTTTCCGCGCCAGCCTAAGTGCAGATCCAGAGAGATCTACTCCTTAGCTATTTTTTGACTAACCTTTTTTCGACTTTTGTCAATTTCTTTTCCTGAGTCTTGGACTCCTGGTACGTCGAGATGTCCCAACGTAGGACCGAATTAAAGCAGTGCAGATCCTGTCATCGCATGATGTCCGTGACAGATCCGCACCTTGTGTACCTCTGGTGCTTGAAGCATTACCACGACTCGAAGTCATGCTCCGAGTGCCATGCCATGAATCTGAAGGCTTTACTGGAGCAGTCTCGAAACCTGTTGGATCCCCGGCGCTAGGCTCCGAGTCGCTCTCGTTCGAGAGGAAGGTCCCGAGAATGTTCGCGGAGCATGCACTCTTCGTCCCATTCAAAATCCTCTGGCGATCAGGTAAGCACAAAAAGTTGTTGAAGAAGCACAGGCGTTCTTCGACTTCACCCCGTCCGTCAGCCGACGCAGACCACTGAGCATCGTTGCTCTAAGCCTCTGTCCCTAGAACCTCTTTCTGAGATGACTCCGCGCCTCCCCACTTTTACAAGAGCCGGAGCATCTCCTGCCCAGATTTGCACGTTTTATGATAACCTGCACCTCATATTTGGGCAGCCTGGCTCCGCTGGTACGCCTTTGGGCCCTGTGGAGTTGGTTAGGGGCCCCAGGCATTCAGCGGCTTAGGCCCTGACTCCAAAGGGACCCTGTGGATCCGTTATCGGATCCGGACCGGGCCGTTCCAACTCAACCTTCCCCAATGTCGATTCCGGCCGTGCACCTGGTCGGCGTCGACCCCCATCCTCGTCCCCGACGTGGACACGGACCGACAGCGGTTCCGACACTTGAAGGGACTTTTGTCTCTGTGTTCATCCCTGGTGTTGATTTTGTGCCAAGAGGTGGTAAAGAGTACTGAGAGGGGCAGCTGGACCCTTTAACTGACCAGTTTGAAGACCCCGTGGACTGGCGGATGGACCTGGATGAGGCCAGTGGTTTGGACCCTTCCCCTGACACTGGCTTTCTTTCTCCCTCTACCATGGCTACGGAGGAGGGGGCTTCCTACGCAGTGGTGGTGAGAAGGGCAGCCGAGGTCCTCGGCTTCGAGCTCCCTTCGGTGGCAGTTAAGACTAACCTCCTGACAGAGGTGCTTCAGCCTGTGGCTTCTACCTCCGAATCTCTTTTGCCCTTTAATGAAGCCCTCACTGATATGGACAATCGCATACCGCCATCCCCCCCTCCTGCGCTCCTTACACAACAGCCTTTCCCTGAGAGCTTGGTTTTCCAAGCCTCACCTTCCAAAGGCACATTCCCTTCTGCACCCCCGATAGGGAATCCAAGAAGCTGGACCATTTTGGAAGAGGATGTTTTTTTCCTCCAGCTTGGCTTTGCGGTCGGTGAATACCGCTTGCTTCTTGGGCCGATGCTCCAATACAATCTGGGGTACGGTTGCGCAGGTGCTGCCTCAGTGCCCGGAGGAGGCCCGGTCCGTTCTCTCACAGACAGTTGCGGACGGGAGAGAGACAGCGAAATTCACCATTTCTTGTGGACTGCACACCGACTCAATGGGCAGAACGGTTGCCTAGTCGGTAGAATTACGGCACAACGCCTGGTTGAGAACTTCTAGCTTTTCAGGGGATGTCCAATCTACCCTGATGGACGTGCCCTTTCATGGCACTTGCCTTTTTTGCGACAAGGCAGACTCAACGCTTGAGCGCTTCAAGGACTCTCGAGCTACGGCCAGATCCTTGGGCCTCACAGCTACCATCCGTCCCCCCTCAGTCTGCCTTTCATTACTTTCGTGGCTACGGAAGGGGCGCCCAGCCATGTCCTGGCCAGCCCGGCCACCGAGTCATGCAAGCTGTCCAGCCTTTCTGTGGATGTGGGACCCCGCATCCTCGTGGGTCAGGCAGCCAGCGGGTGGGCCTGTCCACCTTTTCCCTCCCCTGCTACTGCCTCCAAACCTTTCTAGTCCGACATTTCAGGGCCATCATTGGCCAGTTGAAGGGAGGATTTGCCATCACCTCCTCCGCTGGCAGTCCATCACGTCGGACAGGTGGGTTCTGCAAATAGTCCGAAGGGGCTACTCCCTCTCCTTCGAGACTAACCCTCCCTCCATACCACCCTCTTACGACCGTTTTTTGGAGGATCATTTTGCGCTTCTCTGCAAGGAAGTTGCAACTCTCTTGGCCATGGGCGCCTTAGAGAGGGTCCCTGTGCCAGAAGTAGAACGTGGTTGTTATTCGCTCCCCTTTCTGGTACCCAAAAAGCACAAAGACCTGCGTCCTATTCTAGACCTCCGGACGCTCAACTTCTTCCTTAGGAAGGAGAAGTTCAAAATGCTCACTTTGGCCCAGGTGAGAGATGGGGAGATCAGAGGCATCTGGTCTCCGGCGGAGTCCCGTCTCCATGTCAACTTTTTGAAGCCCCGAGCGATCAGACTGGCACTGAAGGCATTCCTTCCCTCTCTCAAAGGGAAAGTGGTGCAGGTGCTCACGGACCACACCACCACCACAGTAACAAACTGGGCGGGGTGGGGTCATGGACCCTTTGTCAGGAGGCTCTCCTTCTCTGGACCTGGCTCAAACATCCGGGCATATCCCTGGTGGTTGACCACCTAGCGGGTTCTCTGAATGCCAGAGCGGACGAACTCAGTGGTTGGTGCTTGGTTCGATCACGACTGGCGTCTCCATCCGGAGGTGGTGGAAGGTCTCTTTCAGCGGTGGAGAGAGCCTTGGTTAGATCTGTTCACCTCCGAAGAGAATGCGTAATGCCAGCAGTATTGTGTGTTGGAGTTTCCAAGGCGGCGCTTTCTCCACAACGCTTTTCGTCACGAGTGGAGCTTCAGCCTCCTTTTCACCTTTCCGCCTATACCACTTCTGCCCAGAGTGCTCAGGAAGGTAAAGCACGACCGGGCTGAAGTAATTCTTGTGGCTCCGGATTGGGCACGAAGAGGCTGGTGTTCGACCTGATTATGACCATTGATCCTCCGATTAGACTGCCCCTTTCAGAGGTCCTGTTGTACCTACTTTCTTTGCCCCAGAAGGGCTCTGCTTTGGGCCCCCTTAGGGTTATCTTTCGGCTATCTCTGCCTTTCTGAGACTTCCAGATCAACCCTCTTTATTCAAATAACCCATTGTTAATAGGTTTCTCAAGGGCCTTACTCACTTGTTTCCTCTGTCTCCTTTCGTAATGCCCCAATGTGATTTAAATTTGGTTCTGACTTTTCTTGTGTTCTCCCTTCGAGCCTCTTCATAATTGCCCTCTCAGGCTTCGAATCCTTAAGACTGCTTGCCTCATTGCCATCACCTCTGCTCACAGAGTTGGTGAGCTCCAGGCTCTGTCTTCCAAGCCTCCCTATCTGTCTGTCCATCCAGATAAAGTGGTGCTTCGAACAAAAGCTTCGTTCCTTCCTAAGGTGGTCTTGACCTTTCATGTGGGACAATCCATTACTCTGCCCACTTTTTACCCACCCCCGCAGCCTTCCAAGGAAGAGAATATACTCCACCGCCTGGACCCAAAACGTACATTGTCTTTTTATTTTGATCGTTTCAAAGACTTCTGGGTGGACGATCAACTCTTCATTGGCTATGTGAGTGCCAAGAAAGGTCGGGCAGGTCAGATAAGGACCATCTCTCGATGGGTTGTCCTCTGCATTAAATTGTGCTATGCATTTGCAAAGAAGGAACCTCCTGTGGGGTTACATGCTCACTCTACTAGAGCAACAGCGGCAACCACTGCTTTAGCAACCAGAGTCGCAGTATTGGATATCTGACAGGCATCAACGTGGGCATCTCTGCACACATTTACCAGACATTACTGGCTGGACAGCTAAGTTTGGAGGGACGGGTCCTTTGCCCGTTTGGTCCTTCAGGCCTTCCTTGTGTGATCTTGGTTCGCAGATCCTCCTCCGGGGTTGGTATTGCTGGGGTATGTATTCAAAAGGTAAGGAATCTACAACTAGAAGTCTCTATCAGATGAATACGTTAGTTACCTTCGGTAACGATGTATCTGGTAGAGATTTATTCTAGTTGTAGATTCCTTACCGCCCCACCCATCCTTCCCGCTCTGATTTCTTGGGATAGGGACTCCCCTAAAGGGCCCAGTTTTGACGCACCAGTGGTCAGTCTCTTTCATGGCTCTGCGCTTCTGGCATGGAAAGTCATGTTAAGAACTGATGCCCGCACACCCAGGCGGCATCTATATAGCTCCCGCAACGTCCTTTCCGCCGCGCACGACACCGGACACAGAGCCAACCGCCGACGCGCAGGGGTACTGCTAATGAAAACTCTACTGATCCAGACTGACACCTGGGGGAAATTCAGAAGGTAAGGATACATCGTTACCGAAGGTAAGTAACTTATTCGACAATTCTAGTGGGTGAGAGAATGAGAATATAATTTGTGCTTTAAGAGTATATAGGCAATTGAGGTAGTTTTGGTAAGAAACCATTTTTTTAAAAGTAGATAGAATATTAGTATGGAGGCAATGGGATTGACTGAAGGCTAGGTTGATATACCCTAAGGTAGTTATTTTGAGCTTGAGGTGTTAAGATTTAAGACTGCTACTCTTCGATAGTAAGATTTTGGGGTTCAGCATCTTAGTAAATGCCGTTGTCCACAATTCATACATTGAGAATCCACATACCTTCTCTCTGAAGTTTTTGTTTGTGTTATACTATTTGCTCCTCAAGTAAATAGCAAAATGTATATAATATGTTCAAGCATTCCTGTAAACATGAAATTGTTCATTGGTCTTTCTGGCTTTCTCTTTAAGGTACGCCTGTACGAGTGGACAGCTGAGAAGGAGCTACGCACGGAGTGCAATCATTACAATAACATTATGGCGCTCTACTTAAAAACCAAGGGCGACTTCATCCTGGTGGGGGATCTGATGCGCTCTGTGCTCCTCCTTGCCTACAAACCCATGGAGGGCAACTTCGAGGAGGTGAGAGCAGTTTCCTCATAGGAGGGGTATATAGTCCCAATGCAGGAGGTGCTTCTGGGCAAGACTGAGGACCATCAGTAGAACAGTCTGTAGGTTCTCGTACTGAAACAAAATATGATGCTGTAGGTCTGTATTGGGGCGTAGCAGTAAAGCTGAGTTCGTGTCCATGTACTGTAAAAGTGAAGGGTGCTTAGAGCCAGGATAGAAGTGCATTAGCAGAGGTGTGTGTGTAATGGTTTTACATTTTTTTCTGCAGGCCAGAGTGAACGTAAATTGGTATAGATTTGTGTGGTTGCCAGTACTGTACCTGCAGAGAAAAAGTGTGAGAGAGTTAAGGTATATTAGGAACATTGTGTGTAGTCCGCCAATACTGGAATATCACTTTGATTCTTCATAGCAGGATTATGGAGCATTGGTTGTTCGCACGTTATAGTGATGAAATAGAAGGTTAGAATGAATATTCTTCTTTGGAGTTGTGTGTAATGAGTAGTGTATCGTTGGCTCTACTAGTGAATCATATGTTAAAGAGAATGACTGTTAACATAGAGAAGGGCTGAGTAAAACATTCACATACTTTTTGTAGCCTCTCTGTGTATCTGATAGAGACATCTAGCCGCAGATTCCTTATCTTAGAATATCCCCAGGCGTCAGACTGGATCCAGAAATTTTTTTGCAGCACCTCTGCGGGCCGGGGGACGGCGCCACACGACCCCGTCCTGACGTCGTCCACAAACGTGACGTCAGCGAGGTCATATAAGTCCCTCCCGGCGCGCTGACGTCAGTTTCCTTCTTTTCCGCGTGCAACGCGAATCCGGAGTAAGCGGTTCCTCTGGCCGGTTTTCAGGCCCCTCCGACGCTTCGCGTCTGGAACAGTGTGCGATGCCTTAGGGCTTTAAAACGTGTAACTCCTGTTCGCGGCAAATGTCCGCGATGGACCCACTCCTTATCTGCATGTGGTGTCTGGGCAAGCTACTTTCGGCTCGCCTGTCCCAGTCTGAGTCGTCATGGCCCCCGGCCTCCTCTTCGGCGGCAGGTCCCGGTGGCAGTGGGTTCCGTTTGCGGCGTCGCTCGCCGTCTGGTTCCCACGGGCGTCGCTCGCCCCTTCCTGGTAAGTCCCGGCGCATGTCGCCTAGGTCCTCGACCTCCCTTACTTCTGTTGTCGGGGGCACTAGTTCCCGGATTTCTCCGGACGTGCGCCCCCATGAGTCGTCCCTCCCCTATCCGCCTTTTCCTGGCGCGAGGGCGACTCGGACCCAAATGGCGACCTATGCAGCGGCCCTGCAGGCCTCCCTTGGGTCCGCTCCTCTCCCTGGGGCGTCCTCGGACCCTCCGCTACGTGCGGGGTCTCCGGTGGACTCGCCGGTGGGTTCGCCCCCGGCGCCGACTGAGCCCCGTGCCTCTCGGAATGATGGAGATATGCCGCGCTGCATAGTCCTGTGGGGTTCCCTGTGGCGTCGCAGGTGGTTGCTGGCGCTCGCAGCTTGGCTCCAAGCCCGCCTCGGACTTCCGGGCAGGCGGCTGCCTGTTCGGCGCCGGAAGCTTGCCTCCCCGGCTCCGGCACTGTTCCTTTCTTTGGAACAGGAGCCTGTTGTGGTTGAGGCTCAGTCGGTGCCGGACCGGCGCCATAGGCTTGCCTCCCCGGCTCCGGCACCGTTCCTTTCTTCGGAACTGGAGCCTGTCGTGGTTGAGGTCCAGTCGGCGCCGGACGAGGAGGCCGAGTCGGCGCCGGACGAGGAGGCCGAGTCGCCGCCGGTCGAGGACGCTCTGGCGCCGCCTCGACGCCGGATTATTGACTCCTCTCCGGAGAATTCCGGGGGGAGTTTGGCGTCACCCCGACTTCCGGCGACGCCGGATCCGTCCTTGCCTCTCCCCCCCCCCTTGGAATTTGTGGCTCTGGCGGACTCTCCGTCTCCTCAGGAGCCCCATCAGGACCCTCATTCGTCAATGGGGCTTCCTTCATTTGGACATTGGGCTCATTCTCCGTTCATCGGACAACCCCCTTGGGGTGGGAGGCTCAGTTTACAGCCCTCACCCACGGATGAGTTACTGTCCCCTCCTCGGAGGGCTACCGAGGCTGGTGCGGCATTTATAAGAGTTGTTTCCTTGGCCGCCCGCATTCTGAATATGCAGCCCCCTTCGGTCCCCCTGCCTGTTGACCCGCTGTTGGATGTCCTCCACCACAGTTCGGGGAATGTTGAGCCGCTTCTGCCTTTTGAAGCTTCTCTGTATGATGTCCTTTTGGGCACCTGGGCTCGGCCGGCGTCGGGTGATCCGGTGGCTCATTCTATCATGCACCGCCACCGCCCTGCTCCAAACGATCCAGTTTGCTTGTTTGTTCATCCAGACGTTCAGAGGCTTGTTCTGCATACTGCTTTTCCTTCCTTTCCTCAGCTGCTGCTTCCTCCCTCCCGAGGGTCCAGATGGCTTGAGTCGTGGGGTCGTAATATCTTCGCCTCCACTAGCGCGGCTCTTCGCTCACTCAATACAGTGTGTGTCTTGGCTCAGGCTACTTCTGCCCTTTGGGAGTCTGCCGAGTCTCTTCTATCTTCCGCCTCTGAGGGCGCTCGTGTTGACCTCCTCCATTTTCTCCGTGATGGCCGCGATCTTGCGGAATTTACTATCCGCTTGACCCTGGATACCTCCGATTCCTTAGGCCGCGCTATGGCTGGTTCGGTTGCACTACGACGCCATGCTTGGTTGCGGGATGGCGTCTTCCCGGAGAATATCCGGGAACGTCTTGTTGACCTTCCCTTTGATTGGGTCCTTTTGTTTGATACCCACGCCGATTCGGCGGTTCAGCGCCTCCTTGCGGGTTTTCGCCCTCCCCCATAGGTCTGTGCTTAGCAGGTCTCAGGTTGTCAAATCCTGGGGTGGTTACCCCTTCATTTAGCGTCCACCAGTTGGACTATGCGTTTTTGGGCTGGCAGTAAGCCTACTGTGGCGGTGTTCCACAGGTGGTTGTGTTCTGTCCTCTGACTGTGGTTTTCCCTGGGAGGTGTTCCCCCTGTTTTCTTGGGGGCGTGATATACTGTATGTGGGGTACCTGTATGCTATTGTGTGGCTCCGTTTTGCGCCACGCAGGCGTGGAGGTCCCTTTGGGCTCTCTACGTCTGACGCCATTATCTTACCGTTGGACGGTTTTCAGTGTTGTGCCATCTGGCGCTGCCTCCTACACGCCACGGGTCTCGCCTTGCGTGTGTGCCTCATTCTCCTCTTATAGAGGTTTTTTCCTTGTACTAACTTTTCTCAGTGTATTTCAACACGCTTCAAAGGAGGCTGCCTCCTGCCACGGGTGCATTAGGTGGGTCCCTCCTATATAGCTCCCGCAGCTGCGTGGTCTCGGGGCTCGCCCCCTTTTTGATATATATATATATATATATATATATATATATATATATATATATATATATATATATATATATCCATCCATCCATCCACGGTTTGACCCTTGGTATCCCTTTTCACACACCTCCACCTCTCTTCGTTTCTGCGAGGTCTGGACCTATATCCCCGTTTTTCGGGGAGCAGTTGAGTGCCTTGTACTCCAGCTTGCCATCGTTCTGCACGGCGGTGTTTTTCTTAGCACGTTTTATAGTGGACTTCGATGCTTTTTCCTGCATCTTCACACTAGGAATTCCTAGGGTTCCATTCCCTGGGGTGGACCTCTGCTTTTGGATGCTCTTTCCTTGGGGGTCTAGTCTGTCCAGTTCATGTACTGCACAGTCCCTCTCTTCTCTGGGGGTGCATTTCCCCTCCGGATCGGGGGTGGTGGTCTGGAGATCTGATGTTGTTCTCAACAGCTATGCCTGTTCTTCTTCACAATTCCTATAGGCGCCTTCGGTGCCTTCCATGCCACACCTTTCGGATGTGTCTTTTTCCTTTGGGTGTCACCATAATCGGTGTCTGGTGTACCTGCAGGACAGTTCCTCTGATGAAGGTCGTCCCAGGTGTTGCGCCCTGCGTCTGTCTTCCATTCTCCCCTTGGCCTTCAAACTGCCTTAACTCGTCTTAGCTACGCCACTTTGTTGTCTCCGCAGCTGTCTGCTATGTGCATGATCTCGTTGTGGTCTGCCTCGGTGTGCTTCAGCGTGGTGCTCTCCGCCCCTGTCGACTTCATATGACTAAGTGTGCCCTTGGCGTGTCTTATGTTCCCGCATGTACTTCTGAGACGTTGCTCAGTTCCTGCCTCTTGCCCTTCGCTTCCTGGATGCTGCCTGTCCGGCCTCCCTTGCAAGGGCTCGCTTGGTAGGCTCTGGTTACGTCCCTCCATATTGCCCTCTAAGCTTTCGTTGGTGTCAACTTTGTGCACCATTCAGCTCTGGGAGTAGTTCCTCGTTATGAACTCTCTTCAGTTCTGAGATATGGATCTGAAAGAGACACGTTAGTGACAGATTCCTTACCTTAGAATATCCCCAGGCGTCCGGCTGGATCCGGAAAGTTTTTGCGTAGCAGTACCCTTGCGCGTCGGTAGGCGGCGTCGTGCGGCTCCGCGTCCGTCGTCTGCGTCGTGATCGCCGGGATGACGTCGCGGGCAGTACTTAGACGCCGGCCCTGCGCGCTGACGTCAGTTCTTCTTTTTCCGCGCCAGTAAGCGCAGATCCGGGAAGAGCAGTGCCCTAGTAGATTTTTGACTAACTTTTTTTGTGAATTTTTTCACTGTTTCTTCATCGAGTCTTCACGACTCCTAGGTGTCGTAGGGATGCCCGGCTTCAAGCCATGCGGAGCCTGCGGTCGCATGATGTCGATCACGGACCCGCATCTCGAGTGTCTCTTCTGTCTCGGCCGAGACCACGACACGAAGTCGTGCCCTGACTGCCGGAAACTTCATCCGAAGGCTTTGCGAGAGCGGTGTCGATAGCTGCTCGAGGTCCGGCAGTCGGCTCCGCGCCGCACCAAGCCCCGGTCCCGGGAGAGGTCGAGGGGCCGGTCGCGGAGTCCCCGCCGTTCGTCGGAATCCAAGTCTTTGCGCTCCTCCGGTAAGTCGAAGCACAAAAAGTTTAAGAAGCATCATAACTCTAAGACTTCGCCTCGCCGGTCTCGCGACTCGGCTGAGGCCCCAGTCGGCACCGTCCCCGCGGCCCCGGACATGCCTGTAGAGCCGCCCCCGCATTACCCGTTCTTTCCGGGTTCGGGGGCGACTCCGGCCGAAATACAGGAATTCCTGTCGGCCATGGCCCGCCTCTTCGGGCCTTCAGGCCCCTCCGGTGCGCCTTCGGGCCCCGCGGGCCCTGATGGGGTTGTTCCGGCGCCGCCGTCGACTCCTGTCCCGGCGTCGCCTGTCCCACCAGCCTTCATCCCGGCCTCGGCCCCGGCCTCAATCCCGGCTCCGGTGGTACCGCAACCCCCATCGACGCCGGTTGACCTAACCACGCCTCCGCCGATGTCACCGGTGCCGTTCCTGACGCCGTCCGGGGCTCCGGACGGCGTCGGTCCCCGGCTCTCTCCGGCTCCGGACATGGAGCCGGACCGACGTCGCTCGACGCCGGTTCTGGCGCCAATGAGACCTTGGGTCCCAAATGTCCCTCCTCCTCCATATTTTGAACAAGAGGAGGACCAGGAGAGCTGGGAGGGGTCTGAGGACCCTCTCACACAACAGTGTGAGTATGATCCGGACTGGGCTGAGGAACTTGGGGATGCCAGTGGTCTAGACACCTCCCCTGACACTGGCATGCTGTCTCCTCCCGTGGCTACGGAAGAGGGAGCTAATTTTGCAACGGTGTTGCGTAGAGCAGCTGGAGCCTTACATCTCCAGTTGCCTACTGTGGCCGTCAGGACTAACCTCCTGACAGAAGTGCTTCAGCCGGCGGCTTCCTCCTCGGAGACTGTGCTGCCGTTTAATGATGCACTCACTGACGTTCTTTTGGGTGCCTGGTCCAAACTCACCACAGGGGCTCCTGTGGATAGGAACGTGGCACGACGCCATCGCCCTGCTCCGGGCGACCCCTTGTTTCTCTCCCAACATCCCACCCCCGAGAGCTTGGTTGTCCAAGCCTCTGCCTCCCAAACCGCCTTCCCTACCGCCCCTCCGGATAGGGAATCCAAACGCCTGGACCAATTTGGGAAGAAGGCTTTTTCTTCCTCCAGTGCTGGCTTGCGGTCCGTCAACACCGCTTGCCTTTTGGGCCGATATACCCACTCCCTGTGGGATTCGGTGGCAGCTGTTTTGCAGCAGTGTTCTGAGGAGGTCCAGACACTGCTTACCCCCGCCATTGCGGAAGGGCGAGATGCGGCTAAATACACCATCCGTTGTGGCCTTGATACCGCCGACTCGCTGGGCAGATCGCTTGCAACGACGGTGGCGCTGCGTCGCCACGCCTGGCTGAGGACAACTGGTTTCTCGGGTGATGTCCAGAATACACTCATGGACATGCCCTTTGATGGAGTCGGTCTTTTTGGTTCAAAGGCAGACCATGCGCTGGAGCGGTTTAAGGACTCACGGGCTACTGCCAAGTCCCTGGGCCTTTCTGTTGTACGCCCTCCGCTCACCTCTGCTTTTCGCCCCTTTCGTGGCCACGGAAGGGGCGCCCAGTCACGTCAGCTGCCCAGCCACCGGCCCGCGCAGCAAGCGTCTTCGCGTGGCCGAGGACGTGGATACCGCCGTGGCGGTTCGGGCAACCAGCGTGCGGGTCAGGCCACCACCTCCAACCCGTCCGCGGCCTCCAAGCCCTCCTTTCCGGTGCACAGCACGCCAGTAGGGGGCAGGGTCCGTCATCACCTTCACCACTGGCGTCCCATCACCTCGGACAAGTGGGTCTTGGACATTGTCCGAAGGGGCTACTCCCTCCCCTTTGAGACCACCCCCCCAGCCATGCCACCTCAATTCCACCGCATGTCAGGGGATCACTTGGTACTTCTGCAGAAGGAAGTCACGGCCCTCTTGACCAAGAGGGCCATCGAGCATGTTCCGACCCCAGAAGTAGGACGTGGTTGCTACTCCCACTACTTCCTGGTGCCCAAAAGGACAAGGAGGACATGCGTCCTATCTTGGACCTCCGGAACGTCAATCGCTTCCTCCGGAAGGAGAAGTTCAAGATGCTCACCCTAGCTCAGGTCTTGACTGCCCTCGACCCTGGAGACTGGTTGGTACCGTTGGACTTGCAGGACGCTTATTTTCACATCCCCGTCCTGCCGGCCCACCGGCGTTACCTTCGGTTCACGGTAGGCATCGAGCATTTTCAGTTCACCGTGCTCCCCTTTGGCCTTACAAGTGCCCCTCGGGTGTTCACGAAAGTGATGGCGGTGGTCGCAGCTCATCTGCGCCGGGCAGGGGTTCCAGTCTTCCCCTACCTCGACGACTGGCTGCTGAAGGCGGGCTCGTCCCAGGCAGTCGTCTTCCCACCTCCAGACTACGGCCGAACTCCTGCACTCGCTGGGGTTCTCCATCAATGTGCCGAAGTCGCATCTGATTCCTTCTCCACAGCTCCTTTTCATCGGAGCAGTTCTGGACACGACGCAGTTTCGGGCCTATCCTCCCGAACGGCGAGTCCGGGATATTCAGGCTATGATTCCGATCTTTCAGCCTTTATCCTGGGTTTCGGTACGGATGACCCTGAGGCTGCTGGGCCTCATGGCCTCCTGCATCCCGCTGGTCACTCATGCCAGATGGCATATGCGGGCTCTGCAGTGGGACCTGAAGTTCCAGTGGGCGCAGCACCAGGGCAACCTGTCCAATCACGTCCAGATCTCGGAGGGGACTGCAAAACAGTTGCAGTGGTGGCTCTCGAACCGGCAATGGGTCATGAGCAGATCCCTCTCCCTTCCCCAGCCAGAGCACACAGTTGTGACGGACGCGTCCCTTCTGGGATGGGGCGGTCACATGGGAGAGGCGGAGATCAGAGGCCTCTGGTATCCGGCGGAGTCCCGGCTCCATATCAACCTTCTGGAGCTCCGGGAGATCCGACTTGCACTCAAGGCATTCCTTCCCTCTGTCAAAGGGAAGGTAGTGCAGGTGTTCACAGACAACACCACCGCCATGTGGTATTGCAATAAACAAGGCGGGGTGAGGTCGTGGACCCTTTGTCAGGAGGCTCTGCGCCTCTGGACATGGCTGGAACATCAGGGCATGTTCCTGATGGTTCAACACCTGGCAGGTTCCCTGAACGCCAGGGCGGACGAACTCAGCCGCAGGTGCATGATGGATCACGAATGGCGTCTTCACTCGGAAGTGGCGCAAGGACTCTTTCTACAGTGGGGAGAGCCTTGGTTAGATCTATTCGCCACCGAAGAGAACGCGCAATGTCATCAGTTCTGCGCGTTGGAATTTCCAAGGCGGCACTCGCTCGGCGACGCTTTTCGTCGCGAGTGGAGTTGCGGTCTGTTGTACGCCTTTCCGCCTATACCACTTCTACCCAGAGTGTTGAAGAAGATTCGGCACGACCGGGCCCAAGTCATTCTTGTGGCTCCGGACTGGGCTCGAAGAGTTTGGTATCCCGAGCTACTCGGTATGAGCGTAGATCCCCCGATCCGTCTGCCTCTTCGGTAGGATCTTCTGTCGCAGCAGCAGGGGACGGTCCTCCACCCGAACCTGTCCAGCCTCCACCTGCTTGCGTGGAGATTGAGCGGCGGCAGTTGATTCCTTTCGACTTGCCTCCCGAAGTTTGTGATGTGATTCTGGCAGCCAGGCGTCCCTCCACTAAGGTGATATACGCCTGCAGGTGGAACAAGTTTGTGGCATGGTGCACAGCAAAGGCTGTGAATCCCCTTTCTGCCCCTCTTTCTGAGGTTCTTCTGTTCCTTCTTTCCCTGGCCCAACAGGGTTCTGCCCTGGGTACCATCAAGGGCTATCTTTGTGCCATCTCGGCCTTCCTCAGGCTTCCTGATCAGCCCTCCCTTTTCAAGTCCCCTGTTAACAGGTTTCTAAAAGGCATTACACACCTCTTCCCTCCTGTTCCGTTTGTGATGCCTCAGTGGGACTTGAACTTGGTTCTTACCTTTCTTATGTGCTCTCCCTTTGAGCCTCTACATAACTGTCCTCTTCGTCTTCTGACTCTGAAGACAGCCTTTCTGGTGGCCATCACCTCCGCTCGGCGGGTGAGTGAGCTCCAGGCTCTTTCATGCAAACCTCCCTTTCTGTCTGTCCATCCAGACAAGGTTGTTCTTAGGACGCGTCCGTCCTTCTTGCCAAAGGTGGTTACTGCCTTCCACATTGGGCAGACCATCACTTTGCCCACCTTCTTTCCGCCTCCGCATCCTTCCAGAGAGGAAGAGAGGCTCCACCGTCTGGACCCAAAACGTGCGCTTTCTTTTTATATCAACCGCACACAACACTTCCGGGTGGATGACCAGCTCTTTGTTGGCTACGTGGGCGCCAAAAAGGTCGGGCGGTGCACAAGAGAACCATCTCCCGCTGGGTAACCTTGTGTATCAAAGCCTGCTATTCTTTGGCTAAGAAGGAGCCTCCTGTTGGGCTGCGTGCCCATTCCACCAGGGCAACGGCTGCTACCACGGCTTTAGGCCGCGGTGTTCCGCTGCAGGATATCTGTCAGGCAGCTACGTGGGCCTCGCTGCACACGTTTACTAAGCATTACTGCCTTGACAGTCAGGTCCGGAGGGACGGCTTCTTTGGCCGTTCTGTCCTCCGGGACTTTCTTGTCTGATCTTTGTTCGCAGACCCACCACCGGGGTTGGTATTGCTGGGGTATCTATTCTAAGGTAAGGAATCTTTCACTAACGTGTCTCTTTCAGATGCACAAGTTACTAACTTGTGTAACGATATATCTGTAAGAGACAGTAGTTAGTGACAGATTCCTTACCGCCCCACCCATCCTCCCCGTTCTGCGAACTGATTTCTAGGGTTAAGGACATCCCTTTCAGGGCCCTAGTATTTTTCAGACACCTATGTCAGCTTCTTGCATGGCTCTGCGTTCCTGGCGCGGAAAGTAGTGTACAGAACTGACGTCAGCGCGCAGGGGCGGCGTCTAAGTACTGCCCGCGACGTCATCCCGGCGATCACGACGCCGACGACAGACGCAGAGCCGCACGACGCCGCCTACCGACGCGCAAGGGTACTGCTACGCAAAAACTTTCCGGATCCAGCCTGACGCCTGGGGATATTCTAAGGTAAGGAATCTGTCACTAACTACTGTCTCTTACAGATATATCGTTACACAAGTTAGTAACTTGTGCCGTTTCGACATCTCATGCTCACACAGGTATGGTCTCGCGCCATTCTGGCATTCTTGTGATACCTTGCCTCCCATTGTCTTTTGCTCTCTGAGCTGCTTGGGTTGCAGACTGCCTGCACCGCCACAGCTTGCCCCATAGTCCGTCACTTTGTGGCCGGCTCAGTGCTATCGGGCACTTTCTATTGTTCTGTCGCAGACCCATCTCCCCCCTTGGGGTATGGCTGTGGTATCTATTCTAAGTTAAGGAATCTGCGGCTAGATGTCTCTATCAGATGTACGAGTTACTTACCTTCGGTAACGATGTATCTGGTAGAGACGTTGTCTAGCCGCAGATTCCTTAACGCCCCCCATCCTCCCCGTTCTGGGAGGACCTTGCCAGGTGGGTTTCTATACTTTGCCTCCTTTCCGTTGGCACTGGTCTTCTTCCAAGGTGCTCAAATTGGTGCGACCATTTTAACAATTGCCATATGCAGCGCCTCCCTCCAGGTGGTTTCTTTTCCTGTAGGGCGGTGCTTTTTGCTTCTTCTTCACCGGTAGATTCTTCTTCCCTTTCTCTGCATTCCTCCACTCTGGTCCTTCCAGTGTGGGGTCTTCTCCTGTTGCTTTTCCTCCCTCCCGCCTCCTCCATCGACCTAGAGCTCTTGTCTCCTCTACAGTCGTATTCTTGGGATCTGCTGGGCTGTGCTTCGGCCTTCCATTTCTATAGGGGAAATGCCGTTCTTGTACTGCCTTCTCGCAGAAGATTGTTGTTCTTCCTGTGCACCGCCCTTGTTGGCCGACACAGTTCTACGTTGTAATAAGTCTACCTTTTGTCTGTCGAGATATTCTTCCCTTGTTACTCAGCCTCTGGGGAGGGCCCACGCTTCGCTTTGAGGGGTTGTTTCTCAGAGCGATGCTCTGCCTTTACTTCTTGGTTTGTAAGTGGACAGTGTCTGATACTGTCCTTTATGATGGTGTTATGCACCATCCAATTTCTTTGCCTTACGGATTTTTTCCTCCTTCGCACACTGTTCCCATACTTTCACAGTTTTGTTGGTGGCTCCGCGTTGTGCCGCGGAAAAGTTTCTCCGAAGAAAACTGACGTCAGCGCGCCGGGAGGGACTTGTATGACCTCGCTGATGTCACGTCCGTGGACGACGTCAGGACGGGGTCGTGTGGCGCCGTCCCCCGGCGCACAGAGGTGCTGCTGCAAAAAAAATTCCGGATCCAGTCTGACGCCTGGGGATATTCTAAGTTAAGGAATCTGCGGCTAGACAACTTCTCTACCAGATACATCATTACCGAAGGTAAATAACTCGTACTTCTGTAACTTACAAATAGATCGATGTCATCAGAGGGTATAGTAACCTCTGCATTCTTCCACCTTATTGAGGTGGTGACCGCTGTCAACAGTGTATACATTGTAGACGACAAAAGCTTTGTCAGCTGTGCTGTCTATGATGGCTTTTTGCTTGTCGAGAACATTGCTGCTTTAGTTTTGGAGGACTTGGGTTGTCTGACTAGATATCAGAAGTGCTGTTTTCATGCATGTGTTTATTTTGCATGTTCTCCCTTCTTTGGCACCTTTTCAGAAGGCTTTTTCGGATGCTTGGTGGAAGTCGCTGCAGACGCTTTAGTAGTGAAATCCAGCTGGGTATCCATGCTTCCTGTTTTTTGTTTTGCCTTCGCGGAAGTGTTAGGGGGGGAGGGGGCACTTTTCACGGAATCTTGCACTGACTGGACATCCTCTTTAGAAGGGTTATTCTGTTCTTTTACAGCTAGTAAAGAGCCAATTTCTTCCTGTCTTTGAAGGGAATGTTTATAGTGGCTTTATGTTTGGAATGCAGGCAATAAGTGCACGTCATGAGGATCAACTTTATAGATCTTCCTTTGTCCGCAGTCCAAGCAGGACTTGACAAGAGACCTTTCTTCCTTGTCAGATGTAGTGGCAGTTGGTGACAGTTATGAGTCTCCTGGGCTAATTCTGAGGTGACAATACCAGAAATTCTCTAAAACCAATTCACAGTGTGCTGAAAGCTGAAGATAGGACTATCTCAAGTCCAGAAAGGAGGAAGTGAAGGCTAAAAATGTAATTAATCTAAGGTCAGACACAGGGTAGAGCAGAGGTCTTCTCAGCTGGTTTTTTACACGACATGCAGTAGAAATCCAAGCTATGGTGGCCTCTAGGGGGAGTAGAAGAGCTCAGCACCTCCACCTCATTGGCTCAAGTTTGAGTTGTTTAAAATTAGGTTAATGTGCTACTAAACAAAAACTGTTCTAGAGGCCTATGGCTATTTTAACACTGTTTACTGCTATTTAGAGTTAGCAGGCGTTGCCAGCCAGACATCAGGGAATGATTCAAGCATGTGACTATATGAATGATTCCGGTGCTGGAGAACTAGAGTTAAAGGTAAGTTACACATTTCTTTCTGATACACCGCTGTTCACCAGAGATTCTAGTGGTGCAATCATTGTTCTGCAGGCTTGGTCCTAATACTTTGTCTTCTGCTTCTTCGGACATGGCATTGAAGCAGGTCAAAGCCATAGAAAGAATATTTTTTCTCCAGGCAGTTTGGTATTTCTTTTCTTGAATAAATCGGTTTTTGCTCGATACTGGCAAATTCTGGGAGATGGTGTGAGGGAAATCAGGAGGATTTACTTGCTTCTTTTGTTATCAGGTCAGGATGCAACTAATCAGTTCTTCAAGCTTGGCCTGTGCCTCGGCAACTGGCATCATTATTTATAGGCATGCCTGGATGTACTCTACAAGATTTCCAGGAGACATCTAATCCACTCTAATGGGCATCTTTTTTTATTGAAATTGCTGGTAGACAAGGATAACTGGGCTCTAAAAAGGTTTAGAAAGAGTTGAGGAATAGAGAGGGTCCCGGCACCAGAAGTCCTTCATGGATGTTATTCCCACTTTTTCCTGGTGCCCAAAAAGGATGGGAACCTCAGTCTCATATTAGACCTTCACCTTTTTAATGCCTTCCTGCGCAAAGACAAGTTCAATATGCGCACTCTGGCCCAGGACTTGTCTGCCCTAGACTCTCGATACTGGATGGTAGCATTGGACATGCAGGATGCTTCTTTCCTCATCCCCGTCCTGCGGTTCACAGTAGGACACAAGCATTTTTAGTTAGCTGTGCACCCTTTCGGTCTTACCAGCGCCCATTGGGTGCTCATGAAAGTGATGGTGGTGGTTGCAGTACCGGGAGCTCCAGTCTTCCCCTACCTTGACAACTGGTTGATAAAGGCGAGCTTACCACAGGCAGTCGTCATCCACCTCTAGACTACCGCTAACCTCTTATCTTTGGACTTTGCTATCAGTTATCACACCTGACTTTTGCAGAGTCTCCCGTTCATCTAGGCCATTCTGGACATGATGCAGTTTTGTGCATTTCCGCTGAAAAAGAGGGTCCAGGACATAGGGTATGATCCTGATGTTTAAACCTCTGTCCTGGATCTCAGTGAAGGCAACTCTGAGGCTATTAGAACTGATGACTTTATGCATCCTGCTGGTGAAACATGCCAGATGGCATCTGTGGGCTCAGCAGTGGGAGTCCCAGAAGGCACAGCACCAGGGGATCTCTCCGATAAAGTCGAGATTTCGGAAGAGTCTGTAAAAGATCTGCAGTGGGGGCTTCTGAACCCAGATTGGGTCAAGAGCAGACCCCTTTCCCTACCCCGGTCGGAGCTGACAGTGGTGACCGATGCTTTGCTCCTCAGCTCGGCAGGCCAGGCAGAGATCAGAGGACTTTGGTCTCCGGTAAAGTCTCCCTCCACATCAGTCTGCTGGAACTCAGAACCATCCAATTAGTGTTAAAAGCTTTTTTTGCTTCCATCAGGGGGTTGCTGATACAGGTGCTCACAGACAACAACACCGGCATGTGGTACTGCAACAAGTAGGGCGTGGAAGAGTCGTGGACCCTGCGCCGGAGACACTGCACCGGAGACACTGCACCACTGGACATGACTGCAACGCCAGGATATCTTCCTTGTGGTTTGGCACCTAGCTAGATCTCTTAACATCTGGGCAGACAAACTGTGCCATAGACTCCTTGGGGATCACTAATGGCAGCTGCAAGAGGAAGTGGTGCTAGGACTCTTACGCAAATGGGAGAGAACCTTTTTTTTTTTTTTTGCCACTGCCAAGAGCGCGCAATATCAGCACTTTACCATGTTGAGGTTTCCACAAAGTCTCTTGCTTAGAGATGCTTTTTTGCATTGAGTGGAACTCTGTACTCCTGTATGCTTTTCCGCGAATACCTTTCGTGTCTCTAATTCTGAAGATCAGGACCGCCTGTGCCCAAGTCATCCTAGTGATGCCGGATTTGGCACAGTGTGGTATCCAGAACGTCTGTGCATGAGCATCTGTTCTCCGATCAGGCTGCACCTTTGGAGGATCTCCTGTCGAAGCAGCAGGACAGGGCCCTACATCCAAGCAATCTCCACCTCAATGCTTGTAAATTGAGCAGCAGCAGTTGAGTGCTTTTGATCTTCCTCCTGAAGTTGTCACCTTGGCAGCCGGGAGTCCCTCTCCAAATCAGTGTATGGCTGCCATTGGGACAAGTTTTTGGCTTGATGTGCTACTAAGGAGATTGTTCAACTTCATGCTAAGGGGTCAGAAGTGTTGTTCATTTTATCCCTAGCCCATCGAGGATGTGCATTGCGCACTGTTAAACTCTATCGGTCAGCTCTTTTGACCTTTTTGAGATTGCCGGACCAGCCCTCTTAAAGTGACCTATAGTGATGAATTTTGTTAAGGGTTTACAGTATATATTTCAACCTTCTCAGTTTATTATGCCCCGATGGCAATAGATCTTCCATTCCTCATATGTGCTCCCTTCGAATCTCTCCACAGCTGTCCTCTTCGGCTGCTTTGCCTCAAAACAGCTTTTTTCATAGCTATAACACTGCGTTCTATCTAGATAAACTGGTTCTATTGACTCCTGCCTTATTTCCAAAGGTAGTGACTCCATTTCATGTCAGGCAATACATCACCCTTCCGGCATTATTTGCTCCACCTCAGCCTTCTAAGGAGCAGGAGAGACTCCACCAATTGTACCAGGAAAGCACCCTTCATTTATAAATAGATCGCACCAGAGAACAACTGGTGGATGATCAACTGTTTATCAGATTCGCTGGAGCTAAGAAAATCAAGGTTGTGCAGAAGAGAACCATCTCTCGCTGGATCATGATCTGCATTAAGGCATGCTATTGCAGAGGCTTATGGGCTCACTACACCAGAACCAAGACTGCTACCACTGCGTTGGAACATGAGGTGCCTTTTCCCTGGAAATGTGCCAGGCAACGACATGGGTATTCCTCCATACGTTCATGAAGCACTGTTGTCTGGACAATCTGGCCTGTCAAGAAAGGCACTTTGCCTCGTTAGTCGTACAGGACTTTTTGAGTTTCAGTTCACACAGCTTCCACTGGGGAAATCCTGCTTTGGCAACTATTCAAAGGAGATACTGCGTTTGCATCTATTCAAAAGGTGAGGAATCTGTGGTTAAAGTCTCTATCAGAAAAACAAGTTACTTACCTTCAGTAATGCTCTTTCTGGTAGAGACGCTCTCTAATCGCAGATTCCTCACAGACTCTCCCATCCTCCCCATTCCGTGAAGTGGATTCATTTCATTTAAAGAGGTCCCGATTAGAGATCTGCACACTGGTCACTACCAATCTGAAGTTTGGATTCTGCATCTGCAAACGGTCCAGAAATCAACTGCAGTCAGCGCGCATGGGTGGGGCCTATATAGGCCCTGCACATCATTTCTGGAGCGACGTCTGTGCAGAGCAACTTGGCAACACATATCAATCCGCACAGGTTATACTCGAGATTTTCCAGATCCAGTCTGCTGCGTAGGGAAGTATTCAAAAGGTGAGGCACCTGCAGTTAGTTTGTACCAGAAAGATAATTACCAAAGGTTGTATTCCTTTGAACATGTTCACCTCAAAGATTCTGCATCTGCAAACGGTCCAGAAAGCAACTGCAGTCAGCGCGCATGGGTGGGGCTTATATAGGCCTTGCACATCATTTCTGGAGCAACTTCTGTGCAGAGCAACCTGGCGCCACATATCAATCCGCACGGTTTCTACTCGAGATTTTACAGATCCAGTCTGCTGCGTAGGGAAGTATTCAAAAGGTGAGGCACCCGCAGTAAGTTTGTACCAGAAAGAGAATTACCAATGGTAAATAATGTATTCCTTTGAACATGTTCACCTCAAAGAGCGTTCCACTGCCACATTGTCAGAGACATTCTAGTTATGATCCTGATGTTTCTGGGAGGAGCTCTTCCAGCATTGAAAATGTTATGGTTGCTGTGACAGTTGACCTCTTGCATCTATTTGGTGCCAGTCACAAGGTGGCACATGCAAGCCCGTTAGTTGCCTTAAATTGGCTCAAAACTGGGGATGCCGTTTGGACAAGACCTGCATCTCCGATGATTCTTCTCTAAACTTGCTGATGACTGGCAACCTGAATTGCGGCATTCCATCCTGCCATCCTCCACAGGTTTCCATGGTGGTGAATGATGCATTTTTCCTCTGATGTGGTGCGTTGCACATGACCAAGATGGACAATTGTGATCATTGGTCCTCATTGGATTGTCACTAATACACAAATATGCTGAAGTTGTGGTCAGTTTGCCTCGTCCTGAAGGCCTTTTTGCCATCAATCAATGGCACAGGTCTCACCAACAACGCAATGACCATGTGGTACTGCAACAGAGTGGCGTGGGCTCGCACTGTCAGGAAGCGCATAGGCTGTGGTGGTGTCCTATGGTGAACCAGCTCTCTTTGCCAGTGAGCCATTTGGCAGACTCTCTCCATCCAGGCAGACAGACTCAACAGGTGTTATCTTGATTGACCACAAGTGGTGTCTCCACCCAGTTAGCTCTGATTCTCTCTGTTCTCTTTCAGGGGATACTCATCAATAGTCATAAGCACTGAATTATCCCTGCCCACGTGCGGGATCCCGGAGCATATATATATATATATATGTATATATATATATGTATATATATGTATGTATGCTCGGGCCCACAAGTGTATAACACTTCCGAAACATACATATGTATATACATATAAAAATGCAGCCTAAAACTGTTCCAATAAAGCAAACCGCCAAAACTACATAGGTTTCTCTTGTATGAAAATAATCCCTTAAATACATTTTGTAATAGAGAACATACACTGTAATAGTATCATACAAGAATCCTTTATTTTCAGAAAAGGAAAACAGGTAATAGCAGGCAGTTGGCCCATAGGCTGCATAGATAAATAACTATCATAGTACAGTAAAAAAAACTGGCACCTTGCCTTTAAGGCTTCCAAGATTCTGGACACCATGCCTTTAAGACCTCCAGGAGCCCCTCTGCTCCCATCATGCACCACAAGTGACAGTTAGGTCAGTTCTTTTTTACGGTGTACTAACTTGTATCACCCTGAGTATAAGATGCACAACACACAGTATTGTACCATAATTGCTCGTCCGGGGAGGTGGGAGGGTTGCTTATGACTTTGATGAGTATACCCCTGGAAGAGAACTAGGATTACAGGTAAGTAACTTATCCTTTCCGTATATTCTGTGGAAGTTTAGCCGTGCCTAGCACAGGTCATATTCAGAGGCTAGAGTGGATTTGCAGGAGTGTTTTCCCTCCTACTTGCCTTACTCTTCAGCAGAATCTGGTGTGCCAGTAATAGGGCAGGGTGTTCACCCGAAACTTCACAGCCAGCATCTTCTTGTGTGAGGATGGGCAGGGCTGGCTGATAGGCTTTCCATCACAGCCATATTCTCTGGCAGCTAGGCTCGCTTTATCTTGTGGTGGATGGTGATGTGCATAGAACTTCTGAAGGCAAAAGTATCTGCAGTGTTTGATTTTTTTCTCTAGAGCTGGCAACGCTTAACCTTAATCACAGTTAGTTTATTAATCAGCCCTTTTGGCCTTTCTTTGTTTTGTCTGATCAGCTTTTATCGTTTGTCACCTGTTGGTATTGTGTTTCTTGAAAGGGCTGTTGAAATGTTTCCCACCTACACTGTACTATGTGCTCCAAGGCAACCTTTGTTGTTGGGTCTTGGTGTTCTAGATGTGTGCACATTTCAAGTAGTTACATAACTATACTCATCAGCTCAGGTTGAAAACTGTGTTCCTCAATGCCCTTATCTCTGCTTGCCAAGTAAGCGAGATTCAGGCTCTACAATTGCATTCTCCTTGTACAAATCTGATACTTTGTGACATGTGCTGCCTTTCTTCTGATGGTAATGTCGCCATTCTATTTTCTTTCTATTTATTACACTGCCCATGTTCTTTACTCCACCACACCCGTGTAAGGAGAAAAACAAGTTACATTGGTTGGATCTGCAGTGTGCCCTCTTTCTCTATTGTTTGTACTAAGGAGGATTGAAGATCGTCAGTTTGTGAGGTTCATTAGTGCGAATAAAGGCAAGAGGGCCCAAAAGTGGAACTTGTCACGTTGTCTAGGCTCATTCTATAGGTTGCCACTATGGCTTTGTCTTTAGGTGTTCATCTTCTGAAAAACTGCCTGGCTGTATGAGGGCTTCGTTTCTTACTTTAACCAAGCACTGTTGCATTGATTTTCAGGTTCCCAGTGAATGCCATGTTTGGTCCTGCAGGACTTCCTGCGGTAGCCCGCTCTTCATACCCACCTACCTAGTTAATGGGGCAGGAGGGCTGCTTTGGTACTGATTCAAAAGGTGAGGAATCTGTGGGTAAAAATATCCATCAGAAGAATAAGTTACTTGCTTCCAGGAACACTTTTCCGTAACTGTCTGCCGCCCAGTTCTGTGGACTAAACTTTCAAGAATTAATACATTTCCAAGTTAGATTTAGATCACTGCCGCAAATGAGAATTGATATCAACGCATAGGGTAATGTCTCTGACTGGCTCTAGGTCTTTCTCTCTGGAGACAGGACAGAGCGACATCTAACACTAATGATTACTCCTTAAAGCGCGTAGGAGCCATGGACGCTTTTCCGCCTCCTGATTGTCAAGTGGGAGGATTGAAAATGCGGAGAATCCATTGGTAGAGTACTAACCAGAATTTGGTGTTACTAATAGTAAATGTTAGCTCAATGATTGGCTCACCAAAGCTTCGACGCCTGCAACAGCATCCCTTACATCATTGCCAACAAATAGTCTGCATTCCCTAACTGCTGGACCTACATCAATTAAGCCAAGTCCCATTCATCCCAGTTCATTCCATCCATTTCCTGTGAACTGTAAGACACTCAAACTTCTAGAGTGTCTGCTTCAGAGAAGAGACTTGCATTTGTCTGTCTGAAGTGTAATGGTAGTTGATCTCCGAATTCTGCATATTCATCTTTCATACCATATGAGAATGACTTCTTGGGGAGTGAAGGATGGAAAATATGCCATTTTGATTCTGTCCTAGATTTTGTTCAAAGTTGGCACAATCTGATTGACATCAGGTTTATAATCTTTGCCTTTCTTGAGATTATGATTAAGTGTAAACAGACTATCCGTAATCTTGTGTTCATAGATGGGATTGCTAGGCAACCATTGATCGAATGATCCAGGCAAGGTTGCTTCTGTAGCAATTAAATCATAGATGACGACAAGGTATCCTAATTTGTCAGCTGTAACATACCTGGAAGAATCATCACAATTTCTGGCCAAGAAATTGTACAGAGGTCTAAGCAAAATTGCAGAGATACTGGGACTCCACCTTAGGTAAGCATTGCCAATGGTGAGGGGGGGTGGGGGGTATTTAGAGTGCAGGCTGCAAGCAAGAGATTAAGCAGGCTTGCTCCAAGTCTCGAATCTGGCCGCTTAAGGGTATCCAAGAACCTGCTTTGAAACACAGAGGTTCATACTGAAAAATTCCTTCAGAAGGAAAATCAGTCACAAAGTGCTGTAACAGAAAGCGCACCATCATAAAGTGCGTATTTGGAAGCATGAGGGCCTGCACATTGAAAAAAAGTCTGAAGACATTTTGGAGTATGTCTTGACACTAGCACATGAAGATAAAATTGATTGTTAGGACTCAAGACAAAAACAAATTAATATTGCCCCAACACAGGCCATATTCGATAGGATTTGTTTATGGCCACAGACGCAGCCAAATCAACCAGTCCATCACATAGTCTATCACCTTCAGACAGGACTGGTGCTAAGTGTAAAGTTACATTTGAGGAAGCAATTGCACCAAAGTTATGCAGCTACTACATTCATAAATGTGTTGACCCACTGAACCAGGGATCTCTTTAGTGCACCGAATGCCACATGACACAACCTGACACAACTCAGTATTCTCCTTCCATGCCGCCAGACACAGGTGGAGGATATCATGCCTAACCACGCAAGGACTTTGTTCCATGTTCTGAGCTGGATTAGAAAAAATATGTAGTAGAGTAAAGAACCTCTTCAGGGATTCCCTATTGGAGCGCCTCATCCAGCCGAAACTTCAGCTTATAATGCTGTAATCCAACATGTAAATTTACAACATGGTTTAAGCATGGCAATAAAGTAAGAACAACATGATTTTCTTATTAAAATGTCTAAAGCTCCTACAACAGTCCAATATTTACCAGTGTTGAAAACTGTCCTAAAATACTTGGCAGAAAAAATGTAAAGGCACGATGCATAATTCCTACAGTAGATCTAAAGCTGCACCACAAGCTCCGCTTTATACTACAGGATTACATTCCTCCCAAGTCTATGGTCATTAATACTGCTCGGAAAAAATAATTTAACCGTGGGGTCATGAATGGCCAACTCCTGATATAGAAAGTTAATGACTTGATACGGCAAGGAAAGGAGTAGTGAAAGTCTTATTTCAATCTCACAAGCACTTCAAAGCTGGTATGTCCATTTCCAGTGAGAAAAAAAGAAAGTGCTCATCCAACAATTTACTGAAAAATAATGCAAAAGAGAAGATCTAGTGACTGAATGAAGGATTGTTAGTAGCATGTGTTGCTATGGATAAACATGCCCTGTGTACACCTGACATCTAGTGTTGGGCCTGGACATTTGCAACTTGTCCTTTCGAAGAATTTTCTAGTCACAAGACTTGCTGTGACTCCTACCTTAAACCACAAAGCAACATGACAAGCGACTCCATCTCACATTTTTTTTTCTTCTCCATTCGGGTTTGGATGTTTGAGTGGCAGCCAGAAGCAGCTTTCTTTTCGCCCGATTCTTTGGGACCAGCCTTCGAGTTTTACATCCAAGCAACTTCGTAAAAACAATTGCTGCTTATCCTTTGGCAAGTCGGAGGATCCGTCACTGATGTCCAGCTACCTAGTTTCAACACCCTGCATAGACTACTGCGATTGACCCCTCCACCTATAACCGGTATCAAGGGGAGTTGAACACTTTCAGGGCATATTCCAAAGAATGACTGTGTGGCATGTTACGTAATGGACATCCTTCCAGTTTTGCACTGGGAGCAACACCAATTACCCATGGTTGGTCCACCACTGTGTGCGCAACCACGGTTATGCTCAGAGTGCAACAAAGCTGCCTGCAACACCTGCAGAGCCTTCTGCTGCAAGAAAACCTTCCAACATCAACAAGAGAGCTATTGAACACATCGTAGGGTGCAACAACAATCCTCCCTCAAAATCCCTAATATCTTCGGGCCAGGAAATCTACGAGGTACAGAGGAGAAGGAAGCAGGGCCATCTGGCCTTCCAGCAGCCCAGGGGAGGGTGAGAGCTCTTTCATAGAACAGGAGGCAGTCTCGTGCCTAGTCATGAAGCACTCTCGGCCAAAAACAGATCTATGCATAGAGTCCTAGTCCTGACGCAGTAAAGTCAGTTATCTTGACCTCAATATCATCGCCAGACCAGAGCAAATCTCTTTCCTGAGGAATCAGTGCATCATACCCCTAGTCGAGCCTGTAAGAGCACCAACCTTAAGGTCCAGATTTACCAGTGGACATAGATTGACCCCAAGAGCCACCCTCGAGGCCAAACAAGACTCCACCAAAGCAAATCTAGCCACGCCACCTGTTTATGCCCCCTTGGTACCAATATTTTATCATAGACCAGGGGAACCCCAGTATTCCGACCAGAGGTAATAAATGTTTGAGCAAGAAACAACGGTACAATAGAGGCCACTATGGTCCTGGGGTAGCCTAGGCTACTATTATTTGAATGGCCGCTAGTCAGGAAACCAAGAAATCAGTCCACGGGGGACTTGTTGTGCAATGTATGTGGGGACGGAGGGTTGAAATGATATCACATTTATTAACAGCATAAATGGAGTATCAATTTTTTGCTATTCAAGTGATAGTTCTGGTGCTCACACAAGAATATAGTGAAGGTGCGTGAAGTGAGGGGTGTTGGTGACATTTAAAATTACATCGCATTGACAATAAACAGAACTCCAAAACGAATTAGTACAATGAAGGAGTTTTGGTTGTAAAAGGTCGACAGCGTTTCGATCTCATAAATAAGAGATCTTCATCAGGACGAAAGAGTGTGAGCAAGTAGAATTTGCCAGAGTAATACGTGACACGGGCCGAGGAGGCCAACACCCCGGGGGGTCGTGGGTGTGCGTGGGCCGTATAGGCTTTTGGGAGAACCGTGAAGTGGGATCCGAAGGCCACAGGGGGCCTGGATGTGTAGCGGGAACGGCGGAGTGAAGCCGGAGTCCCGAGGTGGCGCAAGCAGCGTGGCTGCGAGTGTTCTTAATCTAGGTCCGAAGGCCACGGGGGGGCGGTGGATGGGAGCGGCAACGGCAGAACTGATCCGGAATCCCGATTCTGGTGTGAAAAACACCCCGTCGGGCATGGGTGTTGAGCAATTTTAAGGTCCGCTTAAGTCTGGCCACGGAGATGCCGGGCAGAGGCTCCGAGGTCTTCTCCAATCTGGATTGGAACCCTTGGTACCAAGGCACTGAACACCGAATTTCAGAGCCGCAGTTGATGCCAGATGTCCCGCCTAGTTTGGCCTCGAGACCGGCACTGACGCAACCCTCGATGCTGAGTTCTGCAACCACCAAGTGCTCTATCCAGCTACAGCTGCCAGAGGTCCTCGACTGGTGGGAAAGGTTCTTGCCATGCCTTCTGATCCTGAGCCCACACATACACCGCTCCACAACCAAAAGCAACAGAAGGTAGCCTTTCTCGGAGGAGTCATCCGTTAAGGCTTTTACACCTCCATTGTCAAAAAGTTAGTGACACTGCCACAAGCCTGCCACTGCCTCTCTCCCCCCCTACTCCTAGGCATTCCCCTTCATCACTGCCACCTCCATTTCTTCGCATGCCTCCATAGCTTCACTCTTCACAATCCCCTCCTGAATCTCTCCACTCAGATTCAGACCCTTGTAGTCCTCATCACCCTCCTGAGCAGTACTATGAGCCCTTCGTGCCCAGAGAAGGGGATGACCCTTGTTAGGATTACCACGTGGATCCCACCGGTGAACCTGACCTAGACCGTACCTCCCTAAACCCTCCACACCTGATGACCCCTCTGCTTGGCAAGCAGCATTTCCTTGAATCCCTCTCAAAGATCGATGTAGTACATCCCAATGCTTGAGCCGCTGTTAAATTGTTGTCAGATGGTTATCTGCAGCCATTGAAAGCCAGGATTGTCAAACCAAGGGTAGCACAAATGTAAAAACCTGCTTCGGATGTTCTGTGGTCAAATTCCTCCCATTTCACAGGTTGAACACACACCATGCAAACCTGTCTAATCCCAAGCAAGACAACAGACATGAGAAGGATGTTGGACACTGAGGAGGACGTTGGAAGCGCACTGGGAAACGTGCTGGTTGTAGACGCTATTAGGCAACCGGACGCTGTTTGTTGCGCGAGTTTGCTGCAGGAGGATGTCACACCGCGCTTGCCTGACTGGGTCGTTTGGAGCAGGCAAAGCGGGCGGGTAGAATGGGCGGCCACAGCGGTCTCGAGGTCTGTGGCCCGTGATCGATGACTTGCAGGGTCGGGTTGAAACACCCGCAAACCCTGAGCCCGTAGCTCTGAGCTGAGATCCCAGAGGAGGCTAGTGAGTTGATTGGAGCAGTCCAGAGCCGACTGGGGGGCAAAGTCATGTCGGAGTTTGGCAACCGGGTTAGACGTGCGGGGTTCTTCTTTTGTCTTGGTCCCCCTCCCTGCCCCTAAAAAACAGACCGCAAAAAGTGGCAAATAAATAGACAAAAGTGGCAAGTGGACAAAAGTGACAAACGGCGCATTCCCTCAAGCTGTGAACCTCAGGAGCCAAATCAAACTAAACTGAGATTGTTTCCGTGTTTCACCAAGCCTCAACCTTTCCTAAGGAGTGCAATATGGGCATGGGGGTGGCGTGATGCAATGAGAATCATTGAATCTAGTGAATCTAGACCCTCACCCCATGGCTGCCATTGTCTTCCCGTGAACCTGCTAATCTTTGTTGCTGTGATAACAGAATCACTTGGGACCTGTGTCTCAGCTGGGCTACGAGGGAGACAGGAAAGCAGGAAAACAAAGAAGAGCGTGGCGCTTAACATAATTTTCAAGAAAATCTGTGGAAAAAGCAGGTCTGCCATGGCAGAGCGTTTGCGGAGGTCTAGAGGGAAAGGAAGTGGTAATGGGAGTACAAGCAGGGCAGATTGTTCCAAGAGAGAGGAAAAAGCGCAGCTAAAGAGCGGATGGGAGCTGAGCGAAAAAATCCACTCAGTGGAAGGCAACCTACTGTCCTAGAACTCACCACTTCCCTTTCTGACCAAGTAGTGATCTACAGGTTGGACTGCCCCAAGTTGGACTGCCCTAAGGAAGGCGTTGGGAGATAGAAATGCTTCTAGTTTATATCTTCAATCTACCTCCCGTAATAGCGGTGGTATATTGGAATGCTCCATCACAAGTGGTGTTGTTGGAGGTCACCTGGAGGGAGTGGTTGCTCATACCGTTTCGGCCTAGCTATCCCAAGGGGGTTTTAATGATGGTTCTTCTTCTTTGATAGCCCTAGACCATCTGGAAAGGTCACCAGTTTCTCTGATGGATCCAGGGTTGCAAATAACTCTGGGTTTATCAGCAAGTACTCCCTCGTCTGAACCTGGGCCTACTATGTCTATTACTATTTTGGATATCCCCTCTTAAGAAGCAAAGAAGACTCCGGTTTCAGGGAAAAGACAGAAGTCTGTTCGGCCAGCTGCTGGCCTGCCATCTTCATTACTAGACTTTGTAACCAAACACTTTAAAATAAGAAGTCCAAACATAGGACATGGCCCGAATGACGAGAGAAATGTGGTTAAAAGCAAACTTTTGCAAGAGTTGAAGAGGCGCACACCTTAGGAGGGAAAGAAGGTGGTGCTAACGGGTATGATTCCCCCTCCTTTGACTCCGCTTCTGAGTGCTTTAGTCAAAAAATGTTTGTTCACTTGGCGATCTTGATGTTGCAGTTTTGGCAAAGGTTAAGAAGATCGATATAGATCATTTAAGTTCTTTGTGTGAATGTTCTGGTCAAGGCTCAGAGGGCCCTGGACCGGTCAGGTCTTGTCAATCTGATGGAGGGGATCCAAACCCAAAGGGGGGGATGGGTGCCTGGAACTAGACCCCCAAGATCTTTATCGTCACCAATTTCTGTGAAGAGAGCTGGATAGGTATAGCATTGAATGAAACAGTAAGAAATGTGCAGCATGAGTGTATTACTTTGGCTGAGTGTGAGTAGTTTGAGGAATCCACTGTTGGACCCGCTAGGAGGACTGATGAAAACAAAAACGAGAACAGTGAATTAACAAATGAGTAACTCCCTGGGAAACGTGTATGATTTTACCCAAGATCTGTCAATGTTGAATCTTTTTCTAATGCAAGTAACTTTCCAGGAAATGTTAAAAGCTCTGATTTTGAATAATACGCAAAATGTTAAGCTTATTCAACTGCTCAAATCCATCAGTAAATCATTAAAGGATGCAGACAAAGATGTTCTGGTGGGAGAAGGGCCTAAGGGTGTTATCTTATAACTGACATAAATGGTAGGATCTTGTTTCAAGATGTCCCTACCTAGTTTTGAGGAGAGAAAGTGTATTTGGGGGGAAAAAAAGGTTTCTATCTAGATGTAGTGTTGTCTCATTGTGGGCAGGAGGGAGAAGGAGAGATCAAGAAAGGAGGGGTGGTAGAAATTGTACGGACCGTGTGAGATTAGGTGATATAGCCCCTTCCAGTCAAGTCCGCAACCTTAAGGGCTTCTGCTATTTGGGGTGTGGGGGGGGGAGCAAAAATTGAAGAAAAACGTGCTACTGAGGGGCAAGTTGGCAAGAAAGCCAGAAGACCCAAGATAAGCATTTGGGGAATGGGAGAAGGAGAAGTAAGGCATACACAACAGTGACAAAGAAGTGTCTTGGGGGTAATAACAAAAATGTTAGGAAATATAGGAACGCCAAAAACAACAACTGCCCTAGAGGGAGATTCTCTTCCAATTTGGTTGGACGGTGTACTGAGTCTGTGAAAAGGAAACCCTTCGCAGGTACTAAATAGGGTTTCCTTCGGTCAGGTAGATGACGATTGTAAGCAGATGAGACCTTCGATACTATTGCTAAAAATGCAATCTAGAATGAGCAGAAGACAGTTCATCAACTCCTTAATAGGTCTTAACTGCTAAATGTATTTGCCAACATTAAAAAGGCTAAGGAATATCTCTACAAAGGACTTGGCATTGGTTGGCTTTCGGGAGATAGCCACAAAGAGGTAACCAGAGTTTTGTTTTCTTCCAAGGAGGCAAAGAACTTAGTGGAAGTTGCTGGCCCAGCCCTCTCGTCAACCGGCATTAGTCTCTGTGAAGAAAATGAGGCAACGCAGTTAGTCCTGTTTTTATGTGAACATTGTGGATTAAAACAGAACCAGATCTATTTTGCTAGGCCTCTAGGTGTAAATCAGAGATCAGATATTGGGAGAAGTTGGTGGGAACGTGATAGTTGGCAAGAAAGAATAGTTACTATAATCTTCTCCAATGATAGAGCTATTGGTTTAAGGGATCAAAACATGACCCGCCGTTAGAAGTCTGAGTCAAGGAGGAAAAGTAACCACAGAACCTGAGAAAGGAGATATTAGTTTAAAAACGCACAGGATCGTTACCTTCCGCCGTGGAGGGGCAGATGAGATTGATTAGTAAGAGATAAGACATCCGCAGCCAGTTTGTCTTTGTCTGTTCATGGGTTAAAAACAAAAATGGAAAATCAAAGATTTTTGACAAATTATTCCATACTGTTCCTCCAGGAAACCTGGCTGCTGGAGTGCACCGTAGTAGAGGGGTATGTTGTATAGTTCAAAATGCTACGGCCTCGCTTAGAGGAAAACCAATGGGTGGTTTGTTAACATTGGTCTCAGTCTGCCGTGGGAGGAAAGTAACAAAGCTCCAAACCACTTTCATATGGATCGTTGCTTGTCTAATTGATATGTACACCAATACGAAGGGGTCAAAGCAAATGATGTATCTAAATGTGTATGTACCTCCAATTCTCCTCTGTCTGAGTATGAGCTGCTAAATCTGGTTAATCATGGCAGTCGGAGATTTTAACGAAAAATCATTTTTTGAAGAGTTTGACGGGTGTTATGAAAGAATTCCTTTCAGCATTAAATATCCCGGAATGCATTTTCTCAAGAAGCACTGGGGATGGAAGTGCCAAGGTTCTGCATTGTCTAGTTGAACTGAATTTGATCAATGTAAATGGCAGTGCTATGATGATATTCCAGCTGGGAAAACATTTAAATATGGTAGTAGTAAATTACCCATTGATTATGTGATGGTTCCAGTTCACCAGTTCCAACGGTTGGAAAATGTTCGAGTCCTAGATTTGTGGCCCAACCATCATTTTGCTGAGGTCCACTGGCTTTTCCGGGGATGTCCAATCGACCCTTTTGGATATGCCCTTTGATGGCCGTCGCCTGTTTGGCGACAAGGCGGACAATGCGCTCGAACGCTTCAAGGACTCTCGGGTTACGGCCAGATCCTTGGGCCTCGCTGCCACCTCTCGCCCCATTCAGTCTGCCTTTCGCCCCTTTCGTGGCTACGGAAGGGGTGCCCCACCACGTTCCACCCAGGGCCACAGGCCGGCGCTAGCTACTCAACGTCTGCGCGGCCGGGGACGTGGGACCCAGCGCCGTGAGACTGGGGGCCAGCGGGCAGGCCAGTCCACCAGTGCCTCCTCTGCATCAGCCGCCAAGCCTTCCTAGTCAGACCTTTCGGGTCCACCAGTTGCCAGTGGGTGGCAGGATTCGCCATCACCTCCCCCACTGGCACAACATCACGTCGGACAGGTGGGTTTTGCAGATAGTCCGAAGGGGCTACTCCCTCCCCTTCAAGATTACCCCTCCCTCCATGCCACCAACACTCCATTGCATGTTGGAGGATCACTTGGCCCTTCTCCGTCAGAAAGTTACGGCTCTCTTGGCCAAGGGGGCCATCGAGCGAGTCCCCGTGCCAGAAGTAGGTCATGGTTGTTATTCCCTCTACTCCCTGGTGCCCAAGAAGGACAAAGGCCTGCATCCTATCTTGGATCTCAGGGACGTCAACCGCTTCCTCCGAAAGAAGTTCAAAATGTTGACATTGGCTCAGGTCTTGTCTGCCCTCAACTCTGGAGACTGGGTGGTAGCGTTGGACTTGAAGGACGCTTATTTTCACATCCCCGTCCTGCTGACCCACAGGCGTTAGCTATGGTTTACCGTAGGCCATGAGCATTTTCAGTTTACCGTGCTCCCTTTTGCCTTACCAGCGCCCCTCGGGTGTTCACAAAAGTGATGGCAGTGGTCGCAGCTCATCTGCGCAGATCAGGGGTTCCAGTCTTCCCCCATCTCGACGACAGGCTGTTGAAGACGAGCTCGCCGCAGGCTGTCGTCTCCCACCTCCAGACTACGGCCGACCTCCTGCACTCGCTGGGGTACACTATCAACGTGCCGAAGTCGCACCTGATTCCCTCTCAGAAGCTCCTTTTCATTGGAGCAGTTCTGGATATAGCGCAGTTTCTGGCCTATCCTCCCGAGCAGCGTGTCCGGGATATTCGGGCAATGATACCAATGTTTCATCCTCTATCCCGGATTTCGGTGAGAATGACCATGAGGCTGCTGGGCCTCATGGCCTCTTGCATCCTGCTGGACCATGCCAGGTTGCATATGCGGACTCTGCAGTGGGACCTGAAGTTCCAGTGGGCGCAGCATCAGAGGAATCTTTCAGATTGTGTCCAGATCTCGGAGGGCACTGCACACCAATTGCAGTGGTGGCTGTCTAACCAGGATTGGGTCGATGGCAGATCCCTCTCCCTTCCCCAACCTGAGTTCACAGTGGTGACAGATGCGTCACTCCTGGGGTGAGGCGGCCACATGGGGGAGGCGGAGATCAGAGGCCTCTGGTCTCCGGTAGAGTCTGGGTTCCACATCAACCTTTTGGAGCTCTGGGTGATTCGTCTTGCACTGAAGGCATTCCTTCCCTCAGTCAACGGAAGAGTAGTGTAGGTGTTCACGGACAACACCACCGCATGTGGTATTGCAACAAACAGGGCTGGGTGGGGTCGTGGACCCTTTGCCGAAAGGCTCTTCGCCTTTGAACATGGCTGGAACATCAGTGCATATCCCTGGTGGTTCAACACCTGGCAGGTTCCCTGAACGCCAGGGCGGACAAACACAGCCGCCGGTGCATGATGGATCACGAATGGCATCTTCACTTGGAGGGTGGTGCAAGGTCTCATTCAGCAGTGGGGAGAGCCTTGGTTATATCTGTTCGCCACCGAAGCGAACGCACGTCAGCAGTTCTGCGTATTGGAATTTCCAAGGCGGCACTCGCTTGGCGACGCTTTTCATCGCGAGTGGAATTGCGGTCTTCTATACGCCTTTCCGCCTATACCACTTCTGCCCAGAGTGCTGAAGAAGATCAAGCGCGACCAGGCCCAAGTCATTCTTGTGGCTCCGGATTGGGCACGAAGAGTCTGGTATCCCGAGCTCTTGAACATGGCCATCGATCCTCCGATCAGACTGCCTCTTAGGGAGGCTCTTCTGTCAGAGCAGCAGGGGACGGTCCTCCACCTGAACCTGTCCAGCCTCCACCTCCTTGCGTGGAGATTGAGCGGCGACAGTTGACCGTTTTCGACCTTCCTCCCGAAGTCTGTAACGTTATCTTGGCAGCCAGGCGTCCCTCCACCAAAACGGTATAGGCCTGTAGATGGAACACATTTGTGGCATGGTGCACAGCAAAGGCTGTGGTTCCCCTCTCTGCTCCTCTTTCAGAGGTTCTCCTCTTCATGCTTTCTTTGGCCCAGCAGGGCTCTGCTCTGGGCACTCTTAAAGGCTATCTTTCGGCCATTTCGGCCTTTCTTTGTCTTACTGATCAGCCTTCTCTTGTCAAGTCCCCTATTGTAAATAGATTTCCTAAGGGCATTACTCACCATTTTCCTCCTATTCCTTTCGTAATGCCCCAGTGGGACTTGAATCTTATCTTGACTTATCTTATGTGTGCTCCTTTCGAGCCACTACATAATTGTCCTCTCAGACTCTTGACTTTAAAGACTGCCTTTCTGGTTGCCATCACCTCTGCTCGCTGGGTGAGTGAGCTTCAGCCTCTGTCTTCTAAACATCCTTTCCTTGCTGTCCATCCGGACAAGGTTGTCCTCCGAACTAGACCTTCTTTTCTTCCCAAAGTGGTTACCTCTTTCCACATAGGACAGACTATCACTTTGCCCTCCTTCTTGCCGCCTCGCATCCTTCCAAGGAGGAGGAGAGACTCCACCGTCTGGATCCAAAACGTGTTATCATTTTTTCTGGATCGCACAAAACCATTCTGAGTGGCTGATCAACTCTTTGTTGGCTCTGTGGGTGCCAAGAAAGGTCAGGCTGTGCAAAAACAGACCATCTCTTGATGTGTCACCCTTTCCATTAAAATTTGCTATTCCCTGGCGAAAAAAGAGCCTCCGGTAGGACTGCACGCCCATTCCACCAGGGCGATGGCAGCCACAACTGCTTTGGGACGTGGAGTCCCCCTCATTGACATCTGCCAGGCAGCCACGTGGTCATCACTGCACACGTTCACTAAACATTACTGCCTGGATAGTCCAGTCCGGAGAGACTGCTTCTTTTGCCGTTCAATTCTTCAGGGCTTTCTGGTGTGAACTTGGTTCGCAGACCCGCCTCAGGGGTTGGTATTGCTGGGGTATCTATTCTAAGGTAAGGAATCTATAACTAATAGTCTCTTTCAGATGAACAAGTTACTTACCTTCGCTAACAATATATTTGTAAGAGACATATATTAGTTATGGATTCCTTACCGCCCCACCCATCCTCCCCATTATGCGAACTGACTTCTAGAGTAAGGGACTCCCTTTCAGGGCCCTAGTTTTGTGCACCAGTGGTCAGTGTCTTGCATGGCTCTGCGCTTTTGGCGTGGAATGTTGTGTAAAGAACTGACGTCAGCATGCAGGGGCGGCTGACGTCATTACTGCGATCACGACGCCAACGACGAACGCGGAGTCGACCGACGCCACCTACCGACGCACAGGGGTACTGCTGAAGAAAAATTCTCCAAATCCAGTCTGATGCCTGGGGGTAATTCTAAGGTAAGGAATCTATAACTAGTATTGTATTGTATTGTAATTGCATTTATATAGCGCTTACTACCCCTGACGAGGCGTCGAAGCGCTTTTTCGGCGAGTAGCACGCTACTCCGGGACCCATAGAGGATTAGTGTTGAATTAGAATAGTGAAACATGCAAGTACATTTTAAGTGGTGGATAGGTTAGTCAGTTACTTGGATTTGGAATGATAGAAGGATAGAGGAGGAAAAAAGGTTTGTATTTATATAGCGCTTGTTACCCCTGATGGGGTATTGAAGCACGCTACTTCAGAAGCCCATAAAGGATTAGTGGTGAATTAATATGGTGAAATATGAAAGTAATTTCAGTGGTGGATATTAGTCAGTTATTTGGAGTGAGAAGGATAGCGGAGGGATAAAAAGGGAAGAAAGGTTTGCATTCATATAGCACTTGTTACCCCTGATGGGTGTTGAAGCGCTTTTCTGGCGTGTAGCACGCCACTCCGGAACCCATTAAGGATTAGTGTTGAAAATTAGTATAGTAAAATATGAAGTAATTTGAGTAGTGGATATGTTATTCAGTTATTTGGGTAGAGAAGGGTAGGTGGCGGGATAGAAGAGGGAAAGAGGTTTGTATTTATATAGCGCTTGCTACCCCTGATGGGGTTTTGAAGCGCAAGTAGCACGCTACTCTGGAACCCATAAGTATTAGTGTTGAATTTGTAAGGTGAAAACATGAAAGTAATTTTAGTGGTGGATATGTTAGTCAGTTATTTGGATTGAGAAGGGTTGGGGAGGGGTAGAAAAGGGAAAAGGTTTGCATTTATATAGCGCTTGTAACCCTGATGGGGTGTTGAGACGCTTTATTGGCGAGTAGCACACTACTCTGGAACCCATAAAGGATTAGTGGTGAATTAGTATAGTTGAATATGGAATTTGAGAAGTGAACATGTTAGTCTGTTAATTTGGATTGAAAGGATAGTGGAGGGATAAGAGTGAAGGATTTTTTTTTTTTTTTAGGTCTTAGCAGTAGGAGGAGGCTTTTGGATGAGTAAAAAGGAGTTTTGGAGGGGAGGAGTCAGAGGGAAGAGTTTAGAAGATTTGTTTTAGGGGATCGGTATAGTAAAAGAGGTGTCAGATGATGCAAGGAGGTGTAGAGGAGGAGAGAGTCTAGAAAGGGTTATTTTGGGGATCATAGTGGTATGGGGTTTGGGATAAATGAGTGTGGATGTAGAGGATATATTGATAAATGTATAGGATGAGAGATAGGGTAGTGCATTGGAAAGAGTAGTAGAAAGAAGTTTGAGATGAGTCAGAAGGTTGGGCTAAAAGATATATTGAGAGAAGTATAGGCTGAGAAATAGGGTAGTGCCTTGGAAATGCTAAATTAGAAGAAAGTGATAAATATATAGATCCATAAGTACATTGAAAGTATATAGATACATAAAGGAGGTAGTATATGTAGATTAAAGATATTGATAGAGGCACAGGATGAGAAATAGGGTAGTGCATTGGATATGCTTTTTCAGGAGAAAGGTAACAGAGACACAGATCCAAGTACATGGAAGGTACATAGATGCACAATGGAAGTAAGTGCATGTAGACCAAAGATCATTTTTATTTATTTATTATTTTTTCTCTCTCAACAACATCATTATTCTACATGTTTATACAAAGCAATACACAAAGATAGGTACATATCTATAGTGAAAACAAATGCTTATATACAGAGGGATATGCTGTAAATTTCTGTATGCGTATGGTGCTTATGTGGGGAAGAGCCAATTCTTGAGTAGTTTTCTGAAGATAAGGTGGTTGTCGGTGGATCTTATGTTGGGGGGAGGGTAAAGAGTTCCATACTTTGGCTGCTTGAACAGAGAAGGATGTGCCACCCATGTTTTTTTTCTTGTATCTTGGGATTTTGAGGCAAGATGCTCCTTTAGAGCGGAGGTTCCTCTGTTGAATGTGTTTGGTGATTTTATTCCTGATGAAGAGCGGTCCCATTCCATGTATTGCTTTGTGGGTGATACAAAGCAGCTTGAACGTGGATCTTCTGGCAACCGGTAACCAATGCAGGGCTTTCAAGGCAGGGGAGATGTGGTCTCGCGGTTTGATATGCAAGAGTAGTCTGGCAACAGAGTTCTGAATCCGTTGTAGTCTTTTCATGGTTGTTAAAGGTGATCCGTGGTAGAGGCTATTGGCGTAATCGAGTTTGGACAGAACAAGGGAGATGGTAGCTTGGACCCTGTGCGGAAATCCCAAATGAGGGAAAATTGCCGCAGCGTTTTTATAGTGACAAAGCTTGATCTTGCTAGTTTGTCCACTTGGGCATTCATCGACAGCTTGGAGTCCATGGTCATTCCGAGGTTTCTTACTTCCTTCGATACTATAGGTGGTGATCCCAGTTCATTAGGCCATGCGGCAAGCGGGTTGTAATGTTTCCAATCGCCACACGTGAGTATTTCCGTTTTTGAAGCATTCAATTTGAGATGGCTCCAAGTCATCCACTGATCCACGGCTCTGAGACAGCTGAAAATTGGTGATTTTCCAATGTCTTTGGGGCATTCCAGTTGAAGGAGTATTTGCGTGTCATCTGCATAGTTATAGCACGTGAGGTGAAATTTATTGATCAGTACTGTTAATGACTTCATGTAGATGTTGAAAAGCATGGGCGAGATGATAGAACCTTGAGGGACCCCTGCTTTTGTGGAGTACGGTTTGGACGAGAAAGGTGGGGTATGGATGACATTAGTTCTGTTTCGAAGGTAGGACGCGATCCAGTCTAGAGCAGTTCCCTCTATGCCGGCTCCATAGAGTCTTTGTTTCAGAGTGTCATGGTCAACCGTATCAAAGGCAGCCGAGAGGTCCAAGAGGAGTAGCGCAGCAACCCCGTTGCGGTCAACTGTATTCTTCAGGTCATCCCAGATGGCAAGGAGGGCAGATTCAGTGCCTCTTCCCGGACGGAATCCTGTTTGGAAGTCTGAAAGTATGTCATTCTCTTCAATGAATTGTGACATCTGGGCGAACGCTGCTCTTTCTATCAGTTTGCCCAGGAAAGGTCCATTTGTAATGGGTCTGTAGTTGTCAGGGTTCAGCGGGTCCAAGTTTGTTTTCTTCATTAAAGGGCGTATGTGTGATTTTTTTTGAGTTCTTCTGGAAATATTCCGGTAGTGAAGGAATCGTTGATGATTCTTCTTACTGGAGTGGCAGCAGAGGTTGTTAAAAGAATTGTCTTGAAAGTTTGAGGTGGACAGGGGTCAGAAGGGCTGCCGGCAGGCCTGCTTGCTTTGACCAGGTCCATCAATTCATCGTCTGAGATGTGTTGGAAGGAACGGAGAGGCTTGGTTAGAGTATTCTTGGATTGTTGTTTTGTACAAGGGTTAGTGCTGGTGCTTTGTTTCTGTTTTAAGTACGAGTCCAACGTGTCTGCTTTGTCCGTGTAATGATTTGCCAGTTTGTCTGTGAAATCTTGAGTAACCCGATGAGTTCCTTCTAGGCAATTTGGTTTGCGAAATTCATTGAGTATTTTATAGAATTCTTTATTTGCACATTTAGCGTTTTGAATTCTGTCTGAATAGTACCTTTTCTTAGCTTTTTTGATAGCCGACTTGTATAATCTGTTAATTTTTTGTAGGTGAAGTTTGTCTTGTTTGGCGTTTGTTTTGAGCCAGGTACGTTGCAGCTTTCTAATTTGTTGTTTTATGTCTTATATTTCTGTTTCTCCAAGGTGCTTTTTTTCTTTTGTTGTGTTGTGTGGTTTTGAGTGGTATCAGGATGTCAAAAACTTCCTGTAGCCACTCATATAGTTTTTGAACAGAATTTGTTTCCAGATTTGTACTTGATGTTAGTTGTGTTTCTAAGTGTTCCAAATTGAGTTTGTTCCACGGCCGATGGGTGGATGGATGTAAGGTAGTTTTAGGTGAGTCGCTTAGTGTTGTTTTATGTTGGAAAGCAAGCAAGTGGTGGTCTGACCATGTGACTGGAGTTATAGTTTGAAAGGTAACTAGTTCAGTATTAGCAAAAATGACATCTAGGAAATGTCCAGCGGTGTGTCGTTTTGTGGACAATCTGATGCAGGTTCAGTGCGTCTAGGCCAGTGATTATTGTTTTAGGATGGGTCTTATTGGGTTTGTCAAACAAATGTTGAGGTCACCCAGAACGCATAGGTTGGAGTGTATTGTTATCACGTTTGAAACTGTGTCTAGAAGTGCATCTGGGAATGTCGCCTTGCTAGGTGGAGGTCTGTAAAGGAGCAGGAAGTTACAGGAGGAAGACGGTGTAGGATTGCATCTTGTTAGAAGAGCCTCACAATTCTTTATGGAGATGTTGTCAATTTTAGTGATATGTATTGTTTGCCTGAATACAACAGCTAGACCACCTCCTTTTTTGGCTATACGATTTTGGGTGATTGATTGATAGCCTAGAGGAATGGCTTCATGCAGGACTGGAGCCATATCCTCTCCCAACCATGATTCGGTTATGAATAGTATGTCTGGTTTTGCATCTGTGAGAAGGTCGTAGATGTGATGCTTGTTTTTAGAGAGGGATTGAGCATTTATTAGTAGACAGTTTAGAGAGTGGCCTTTGGTGATAGTGAGACTTTGTTTTGTAGAAGAGTGATCAGTATTGTGTGGGTTTGTAGCAGGTGTGTTTTTAGAGCTGGCATTAGCTGTATTAGGATAGCAATCGTGTAGCTGTTCTGTATCATGTTCCTCATCCAGCATGCTAAGAAGGCATTTTGATGGGTCTGCGTGTGTATGTGGTGGAGATGGTGTTTGAGAGTGAGTTGGAGTGCTGTGTTGTTTTTGTGGTGTAACATTGTTGTGAAGTAGACATGGGAAGCGAAGTTGTGAGGTATGGCATGTTGCTTATATTGTTTGCGTGTGTTTAATGCGGAAGGTGTATGAGTCAGGGGTGGTGGTGCAGCATGTGGGTCATGTAGTAAGGTTCTAAATTGCCTAATGGATGAGAGGCGGTTAGAAGAGAGTTGCTGTATCTGTGTTAGGTGTGGTGGAAGAGAGAACGCTTGGCATTGGAGTTGGTTCCTTTGTGTTGTTTGAAAGGTGGGTGTATGTTTGTATTTTGTGATGGTAAGTATTTTGAGGTGTTGTGCTTTGAATCTTGAGATCTTGTGCTGGTGTGTGTGATATGTTTTGTTTTTGAGGAGTAGTGAAAAGGGGTGCTGATGTATATGTTTCATGCAATGGATTTGGTTGTATAGTATTGTTTGTGAGAGGAGGTTGTACGGTAGAGGGGGTGGTGATGTGTTTGAGTAGTGTATGATGTGTGTAGGTGGGAATAAAGTAGAGGTAAGAGTGTTTGTCTTAGACTGGTTTGTTGAAGAGTTAAAAAGTGTGGTGGTCTGCAGTGTGTGTGTTGTGCGTTAGTGTTATTATGGTAGAAGGGAGAGGAGGGTGTTTGTTGGACAAATGTTGGATGGATGATTATATGTTTGTTAGCTATAAAAGGTGGTATGTTAGGTGTAATTACAGCAGGGAGCGTGTGTCTGGATGGGATGTAGTTATGTATGGTATCTGAAAGAGACACGTTAGTGACAGATTCCTTACCTTAGAATATCCCCAGGCGTCAGGCTGGATCCGGAAAGTTTTTGCGTAGCAGTACCCTTGCGTGTCGGTAGGCGGCGTCGTGCGGCTCCGCGTCCGTCGTCGGTGTCGTGATCGCCGGGATGACGTCGCGGGCAGTACTTAGACGCCGCCCCTGCGCGCTGACGTCAGTTCTTCTTTTTCCACGCCAGTAAGCGCAGATCCGGGAAGAGCAGTTCCCTAGTCAATTTTTGGCAAACTTTTTTGTGAATTTTTTTACTGTTTCTTTTCGAGTCTTCATCGACTCCTAGGTGTCGTAGGGATGCCCGGCTTCAAGCCATGCGACGCCTGTGGTCGAATGATGTCGATCACAGACCCGCATCTGGAGTGTCTCTTCTGTCTCGGCCGAGACCACGACACGAAGTCGTGCCCTGACTGCCGGAAACTTCACCCGAAGGCTTTGCGAGAGCGGTCTCGAAAGCTACTCGAGGTCCGGCAGTCGGCTCCGCGCCGCACCAAGCCCCGGTCCCGGGAGAGGTCGAGGGGCCGGTTGCGTAGTCCCCGCCGGTCGTCGGAGTCCAAGTCTTCGCGCTCCTCGGGTAAGTCGAAGCACAAAAAGTCTAAGAAGCGTCATCGCTCTAAGAATCTGAAAGAGACACGTTAGTGACAGATTCCTTACCTTAGAATATCCCCAGGCGTCAGGCTGGATCCGGAAAGTTTTTGCGTAGCAGTACCCTTGCGCGTCGGTAGGCGGCGGCGTCGTGCGGCTCCGCGTCCGTCGTCGGCGTCGTGATCGCCGGGATGACGTCGCGGGCAGTTCTTAGACGCCGCCCCTGCGCGCTGACGTCAGTTATTATTTTTCTGCGACAGTAAGCGCAGATCCGGGAAGAGCAGTGCCCTAGTCACTTTTTGACTACTTTTTTGTGAATTTTTTCACTGTTTTCTTCTACGAGTCTTCACGACTCCTAAGGTGTCGTAGGGATGCCCGGCTTTAAGCCCTGCGAGGTCTGTGCCCGCATGATGTCCATCACGGACCCGCATCTCGAGTGTCTCTAATGTCTCGGCCGAGACCACGACACGAAGTCGTGCCCTGACTGCCGGAAACTTCATCCGAAGGCTTTGCGAGAGCGGTCTCGAAAGCTGCTCGAGGTCCGGCAGTCGGCTCCGCGCCGCACCAAGCCCCGGTCACGGGAGAGGTCGAGGGGCCGGTCGCGGAGCCCCCATCGTTCGTCGGAATCCAAGTCTTCGCGCTCCTCCGGTAAGTCGAAGCACAAGAAGTCTAAGCGGCGTCATCGCTCTAAGACTTCACCTCGCCGGTCTCGCGACTCGGCTGAGGCCCCTGTCGGCACCGTCCCCGCGGCCCCGGACGTGCCTGTCGAGTCACCCCCGCATTACCCGTCCTTCCCGGGTTCGGGGGCGACTCCGGCCCAAGTACAGGAGTTCCTGTCGGCCATGGCCCGCCTCTTCGGGCCTCAAAGTCCCTCCGGTGCGCCTTTGGGCCCCGCGGGCCCTGATTGGGTTGCTCCGGCGTCGCCGTCGACTCCGGTCCCGGCGTCGCCTGTCCCACCAGCCTTCATCTCGGCCTCGATCCCGGCTCCGGTGGTGCCGCAACCCCCATCGACGCCGGTTGACCTAACCACGCCTCCGCCGACGCCGATGTCCCCGGTGCCGTTCCTGACGCCGTCCGGGGCTCCGGACGGCGCCGCTCCCGGTTCTCTCCGGCTCCGGACATGGAGCCGGACCGACGCCGCCCGACGCCGGTTCCGGCGCCGATGAGACCTTGGGTCCCTAATGTCCCTCCTCCTCCATATTATGAACCTGAGGAGGACCAGGAGAGCTGGGAGGGGTCTGAGGACCCTCTCACACAACAGTGCGAGTTTGACCCGGACTGGGTTGAGGAACTTGGGGATGCCAGTGTTCTAGACACCTCCCCTGACTCTGGCATGCTGTCTCCTCCCGTGGCTACGGAGGAGGGGGCTAATTTTGCAACGGTGTTGCGTAGAGCTGCTGGAGCCTTGAATCTCCAGTTGCCTACTGTGGCCGCCAGGACTAACCTCCTGACAGAAGTGCTTCAGCCGGCGGCCTCCTCTTCGGAGACTGTGCTGCCGTTCAATGATGCACTCACTGACGTTCTTTTGGGTGCCTGGTCCAAGCCCACCACAGGGGCTCCTGTGGATAGGAACGTGGCCCGACGCCATCGCCCTGCTCTGGGCGACCCCTGTTTCTCTCCCAACACCCCACCCCTGAGAGCTTGGTTGTCCAAGCCTCTGCCTCCCAAACCGCCTTCCCTACCGCCCCTCCGGATAGGGAATCCAAGCGCCTGGACCACTTTGGGAAGAAGGCTTTCTCTTCCTCCAGTGCTGGCTTGTGGTCCGTCACCACCGCTTGCCTCTTGGGCCGATATACCCACTCCCTGTGGGATTCGGTGGCGACTGTTTTGCCGCAGTGTTCTCAGGAGGTCCAGACACTGCTTACCCGCGCCATTGCGGAAGGGCGAGATGCGGCTAAATACACCATACGTTGTGGCCTTGACGACGGTGGCGCTGCGTCGCCACGCCTGGCTGAGGACCACTGGTTTTTCGGGTGATGTCCAGAATACACTCATGGACATGCCCTTTGATGGAGTCGGTCTTTTTGGTTCAAAAGCAGACCATGCGCTGGAGTGTTTCAAGGACTCGTGGGCTACTGCAAAGTCCCTGGGCCTTGCTGTTGTGCGCCCTCCGCTCTCATCTGCTTTTCGCCCCTTTCGTGGCCACGGAAGGGGCGCCCAGTCACGTCAGCAGCCCGGCCAACGGCCCGCGCAGCAAGCGCCTTCGCGTGGCCAAGGACGTGGATACCGCTGTGGCGGTTCGGGCAACACGCGTGCGGGTCAGGCCACCACCTCCAACCCGTCCGCGGCCTCCAAGCCCTCCTAGTCCTTCCTTTCAGGTGCACAGCACGCCAGTAGGGGGCAGGGTCCGCCATCACCTTCACCACTGGCGTCCCATCACCTCGGACAGGTGGGTCTTGGACATTGTCCGAAGGGGCTACTCCCTCCCCTTCGAGACCACCCCCCCAGCCATGCCACCTCAATTCCACCGCATGTCAGGGGATCACTTGGTGCTTCTGCAGAAGGAAGTCACGGCCCTCTTGGCCAAGAGGGCCATCGAGCGTGTTCCGACCCCAGAAGTAGGACGTGGTTGCTACTCCCACTACTTTCTGGTGCCCAAAAGGACAAGGAGGACATGCGTCCTATCTTGGACCTCCGGAACGCCAATCGCTTCCTCCGGAAGGAGAAGTTCAAGATGCTCACCCTAGCTCAGGTCTTGACTGCCCTCGACCCTGGAGACTGGTTGGTAGCGTTGGACTTGCAGGACGCTTATTTCCACATCCTCGTCCTGCCGGCCCACCGGCGTTACCTACGGTTCACGGTAGGCCTCGAGCATTTTCAGTTCACCGTGCTCCCTTTGGCCTTACCAGTGCCCCTCGGGTGTTCACGAAAGTGATGGCGGTGGTCGCAGCTCATCTGCGCCGGGCAGGGGTTCCAGTCTTCCCCTACCTCGACGACTGGCTGCTGAAGGCGGGCTCGTCACAGGCAGTCGTCTCCCACCTCCAGACTACGGCCGAACTCCTGCACTCGCTGGGGTTCTCCATCAATGTGCCGAGTCGCATCTGATTCCTTTCTCCACAGCTCCTTTTCATCGGAGCAGTTCTGGACACGACGCAGTTTCGGGCCTATCCTCCCGAACGGCGACTCCGGGATATTCAGGCTATGATTCCGATCTTTCAGCCTTTATCCTGGGTTTCGGCACGGATGACCCTGAGGCTGCTGGGCCTCATGGCCTCCTGCATCCTGCTGGTCAATCATGCCAGATGGCATATGCGGGCTCTGCAGTGGGACCTGAAGTTCCAGTGGGCGCAGCACCGGGGCAACCTGTCCGATCACGTCCAGATTTCGGAGGGGGCTGCAAAACAGTTGCAGTGGTGGCTCACGGACCGGCAATGGGTCATGGGCAGATCCCTCTCCCTTCCCCAGCCAGAGCACACAGTTGTGACGGACGCGTCCTTTCTGGGATGGGGCGGTCACATGGGAGAGGCGGAGATCAGAGGCCTCTGGTCTCCGGCGGAGTCCCGGCTCCATATCAACCTTCTGGAGCTCCGGGCGATCCGACTTGCACTCAAGGCATTCCTTCCCTCTGTCAAAGGGAAGGTTGTGCAGGTGTTCACAGACAACACCACCGCCATGTGGTACTGCAACAAACAGGGCGGGGTGGGGTCGTGGACCCTCTGTCAGGAGGCTCTGCGCCTCTTGACATGGCTGGAACATCAGGGCATGTTCCTGATGGTTCAACACCTGGCAGGCTCCCTGAACGCCAGGGCGGACGAACTCAGCCGCAGGTGCATGATGGATCACGAATGGCGTCTTCACTCGGAAGTGGCGGAAGGACTCTTTCTACAATGGGGAGAGCCTTGGTTAGATCTATTCGCCACCGAAGAGAACGCGCAATGTCATCAGTTCTGCGCGTTGGAATTTCCAAGGCGGCACTCACTCTGCGACGCTTTTCGTCGCGAGTGGAGTTGCGGTCTGTTGTACGCCTTTCCGCCTATACCACTTCTACCCAGAGTGTTGAAGAAGATTCGGCACGACCGGGCCCAAGTCATCCTTGTGGCTCCGGACTGGGCTCGAAGAGTTTGGTATCCCGAGCTACTCAGTATGAGCGTAGATCCCCCGATCCGTCTGCCTCTTCGGGAGGATCTTCTGTCGCAGCAGCAGGGGACGGTCCTCCACCCGAACCTGTCCAGCCTCCACCTGCTTGCGTGGAGATTGAGCGGCGGCAGTTGATTCCTTTCGACTTGCCTCCCGAAGTTTGTGATGTGATTCTGGCAGCCAGGCGTCCCTCCACTAAGGTGGTATACGCCTGCAGGTGGAACAAATTTGTGGCATAGTGCACAGCAAAGGCTATGAACCCCCTTTCTGCCCCTCTTTCTGATGTCCTTCTGTTCCTTCTTTCTCTGGCCCAATAGGGTTCTGCCCTGGGTACCATCAAGAGTTATCTCTGTGCTATCTCGGCCTTCCTCAGGCTCCCTGATCAGCCCTCCCTTTTCAAGTCCCCTGTTGTTAACAGGTTCTTAAAAGGCATTACACACCTCTTCCCTCCTGTTCCGTTTGTAATGCCTCAGTGGGACTTGAACTTGGTTCTTACCTTTTTAATGTGCGCTCCCTTTGAGCCTCTACATAACTGTCCTCTTCGTCTTCTCACTCTGAAGACAGCCTTTCTGGTGGCCATCACCTCCGCTTGGCGGGTGAGTGAGCTCCAGGCTCTATCATGCAAACCTCCCTTTCTGTCTGTGCATCCAGACAAGGTTGTTCTTAGGACGCGTCCGTCCTTCTTGCCAAAGGTGGTTACTGCCTTCCACATTGGGCAGACCATCACTTTGCCTACCTTCTTTCCGGCTCCGCATCCTTCCAGAGAGGAAGAGAGGCTCCACCGTCTGGACCCAAAACGTGCGCTCTCCTTCTATATCGACCGCACAAAACACTTCCGGGTGGATGACCAGCTCTTTGTTGGCTACGTGGGCGCCAAAAAAGGTCGGGCGGTGCACAAACGAACCATCTCCCGCTGGGTTACCTTGTGCATCAAGGCCTGCTATTCTTTGGCTAAGAAGGAGCCTCCTGTTGGGCTGCGTGCCCATTCCACCAGGGCAACGGCTGCTACCACGGCTTTGGGCCGCGGTGTTCCGCTGCAGGTTATCTGTCAGGCAGCTACGTGGGCCTCGCTGCACACGTTTACGAAGCATTACTGCCTTGACAGGTCCGGAGGGACGGCTTCTTTGGCCGTTCTGTCCTCCGGGACTTCCTTGTCTGATCTTTGTTCGCAGACCCACCACCGGGGTTGGTATTGCTGGGGTATCTATTCTAAGGTAAGGAATCTATCACTAACGTGTCTCTTTCAGATGCACAAGTTACTAACTTGTGTAACGATGTATCTGTAAGAGACAGTAGTTAGTGACAGATTCCTTACCGCCCCACCCATCCTCCCCGTTCTGCAAACTGATTTCTAGGGTTAAGGACATCCCTTTCAGGGCCCTAGTATTTTTCAGACACCTATGTCAGCTTCTTGCATGGCTCTGCGTTCCTGGCGCGGAAAGTCGTGTACAGAACTGACGTCAGCGCGCAGGGGCGGCGTCTAAGTACTGCCCGCAACGTCATCCCGGCGATCACGACGCCGACAACGGACGCGCACAACGCCGCCTACCGACGCGCAAGGGTACTGCTACGCTAAAACTTTCCGGATCCAGCCGGATGCCTGGGGATATTCTAAGGTAAGGAATCTGTCACTAACTACTGTCTCTTACAGATATATCGTTACACAAGTTAGTAACTTGTGCCTTCGCCTCGCCGGTCTCGCGACTCGGCTGAGGCACCAGTCGGCACCGTCCCCGCGGCCCCGGACATGCCTATGGAGCCGCCCCCGCATTACCCGTCCTTTCCGGGGTCGGGGGCGACTCTGGCCGAAATACAGGAATTCCTGTCGGCCATGGAACCGCCTCTTCGGGCCTCCAGGTCCCTCCGGTGCGCCTTCGGGCCCCGCGGGCCCTGATGGGGTTGCTCCGGCGTCGCCGTCGACTCCGGTCCCGGTGCCGCCTGTCCCACCAGCCTTCGCCTCGGCTCCGGCCTCGATCCCGGCTCTGGTGGTACCGCAACCCCCATCGACGCCGGTTGACCTAACCACGCCTCCGCCGACGTCCCCGGTGCCGTTCCTGACGCCGTCCGGGGCTCCGGACGGCGTCGGTCCCCGGCTCTCTCCGGACATGGAGCCGGACCGACGTCGCTCGACTCCGGCTCCGATGAGACCTTGGGTCCCAAATGTCCCTCCTCCTCCATATTTTGAACCTGGGGAGGACCAAGAGAGCTGGGAGGGGTCCGAAGACCCTCTCACACAACAGTGTGAGTATGATCAGGACTGGGCTGAGGAACTTGGGGATGCCAGTGGTCTAGACACCTCCCCTGACACTGGCATGCTATCTCCTCCCGTGGCTACGGAGGAGGGAGCTAATTTTGCAACGGTGTTGCGTAGAGCAGCTGGAGCCCTACATCTCCAATTGCCTACTGTGGCTGTCAGGACTAATCCCCTGACGGAAGTGCTTCAGCCGGCAGCTTCCTCCTCGGAGACTGTGCTGCCATTTAATGATGCACTCACTGACGTTCTTTTGGGTGCCTCGGTCCAAGCCCACCACAGGGGCTCCTGTGGATAGGAACGTGGCCCGACGCCATCGCCCTGCTCCGGGCGACCCCTTGTTTCTCTCCCAACATCCCACCCCGAGAGCTTGGTTGTCCAAGCCTCTGCCTCCCAAACCGCCTTCCCTACCGCCCCTCCGGATAGGGAATCCATTCGCCTGGACCAATTTGGGAAGAAGGCTTTTTCTTCCTCCAGTGCTGGCTTGCGGTCCGTCAACAACGCTTTCCTTTCGGGCCGATATACCCACTCCCTGTGGGATTCGGTGGCGGCTGTTTTGCCGCAGTGTTCTGAGGAGGTCCAGACACTGCTTATCCGCGCCATTGCGGAAGGGCGAGATGCGGCTAAATACACCATACGTTGTGGCCTTGATACCGCCGACTCGCTGGGCAGATCGCTTGCAACGACGGTGGCGCTGCGTCGCCACGCCTGGCTGAGGACCACTGGTTTCTCGGGTGATGTCCAGAATACACTCATGGACATGCCCTTTGATGGAGTCGGTCTTTTTGGTTCAAAGGCAGACCATGCGCTGGAGCGTTTTAAGGACTCACGGGCTACTGCCAAGTCCCTGGGCCTTTCTGTTGTACGCCCTCCGCTAACCTCTGCTTTTCGCCCCTTTCGTGGCCACGGAAGGGGCGCCCAGTCACGTCAGCTACCCAGCCAACGGCCCGCGCAGCAAGCGTCTTCGCGTGGCCGAGGACGTGGATACCGCCGTGGCGGTTCGGGCAACCAGCGTGCGGGTCAGGCAACTACCTCCAACCCGTCCGCGGCCTCCAAGCCCTGCTAGTCCTTCCTTTCAGGTGCACAGCACGCCAGTAGGGGGCAGGGTCCGCCATCACCTTCACCACTGGCGTCCCATCACCTCGGACAGGTGGGTCTTGGACATTGTCCGAAGGGCTACTCCCGCCCCTTCGAGACCACCCCCCAGCCATGCCACCTCAATTCCACCGCATGTCAGGGGATCACTTGGTGCTTCTGCAGAAGGAAGTTACGGCCCTCTTGGCCAAGAGGGCCATCGAGCATGTTCCGACCCCAGAAGTAGGACGTGGTTGCTACTCCCACTACTTTCTGGTGCCCAAAAGGACAAGGAGGACATGCGTCCTATCTTGGACCTCCGGAACGTCAATCGCTTCCTCCGGAAGGAGAAGTTCAAGATGCTCACCCTAGCTCAGGTCTTGACTGCCCTCGACCCTGGAGACTGGTTGGTAGCGTTGGACTTGCAGGACGCTTATTTTCACATCCTCGTCCTGCCGGCCCACCGGCGTTACCTTCGGTTCACGGTAGGCCTCGAGCATTTTCAGTTCACCGTGCTCCCCTTTGGCCTTACAAGTGCCCCTCGGGTGTTCACGAAAGTCTTTCTCCTGGGTTTCGGTACGGATGACCCTGAGGCTGCTGGGCCTCATGGCCTCCTGCATCCTGCTGGTCAATCATGCCAGATGGCATATGCGGGCTCTGCAGTGGGACCTGAAGTTCCAGTGGGCGCAGCACCGGGGCAACCTGTCCGATCATGTCCAGATCTCGGAGGGGACTGCAAAACAGTTGCAGTGGTGGCTCTCGAACCGGCAATGGGTCATGGGCAGATCCCTCTCCCTTCTGGGATGGGGCGGTCACATGGGAGAGGCGGAGATCAGAGGCCTCTGGTCTCCAGCGGAGTCCCGGCTCCATATCAACCTTCTGGAGCTCCGAACGATCCGACTTGCACTGAAGGCATTCCTTCCCTCTGTTAAAGGGAAGGTAGTGCAGGTGTTCACAGACAACACCACCGCCATGTGGTACTGGAACAAACAAGGCGGGGTGGGGTTGTGGACCCTATGTCAGGAGGCTCTGCGTCTCTGGACATGGCTGGAACATCAGAGCATATTCTTGATGGTTCAACACCTGGCAGGTTCCCTGAACGCCAGGGCGGACGAACTCAGCCGCAGGTGCATGATGGATTACGAATGGCGTCTTCACTCGGAGGTGGCGCAAGGACTCTTTCTACAGTGGGGAGAGCCTTGGTTAGATCTATTCGCCGCCGAAGAGAACGCGCAATGTCAGCAATTCTGCGCGTTGGAATTTCCAAGGCGGCACTCGCTCGGCAACGCTTTTCGTCGCGAGTGGAGTTGCGGTCTATTGTACGCCTTTCCGCCTATACCACTTCTGCCCAGAGTGTTGAAGAAGATTCGGCGTGACCGGGCCCAAGTCTTCTTGTGGCTCCAGACTGGGTTCGAAGAGTTTGGTATCCCGAGCTACTCAGTATGAGCATCGATCCCCCGATCCGTCTGCCTCTTCGGGAGGATCTTCTGTCGCAGCAGCAGGGGACGGTCCTCCACCCGAACCTGTCCAGTCTCCACCTCCTTGCATGGAGATTGAGCGGCGGCAGTTGATTCCTTTCGACTTGCCTCCCGAAGTTTGTGATGTGATTCTGGCAGCCAGGCGTCCCTCCACTAAGGTGGTATACCCCTGCAGGTTGAACAAGTTTGTGGCATGGTGCACAGCAAAGGCTGTGAATCCCCTTTCTGCCCCTCTTTCTGAGGTTCTTCTGTTCCTTCTTTCTCTGGCCCAACAGGGTTCTGCCCTGGGTACCATCAAGGGCTATCTTTGTGCAATCTCGGCCTTCCTCAGGCTTCCTGATCAGTCCTCCCTTTTCAAGTCCCCTGTTGTTAACAGGTTTCTTAAAGGCATTACACACCTCTTCCCTCCTGTTCCGTTTGTGATGCCTCAGTGGGACTTGAACTTGGTTCTTACCTTTTTAATGTGCGCTCCCTTTGAGCCTCTCCATAACTGTCCTCTTCATCTTCTCACTCTGAAGACAGCCTTTTTGGTGGCTATCAACTCCGCTCGGCGGGTGAGTGAGCTCCAGGCTCTCTCTTGCAAACCCCCCTTTCTGTCTGTCCATCCAGACAAGGTTGTTCTTAGGACGCGTCCGTCCTTCTTGCCAAAGGTGGTTACTGCCTTCCACATTGGGCAGACCATCACTTTGCCCACCTTCTTTCCGCATCCTTCCAGAGAGGAAGAGAGGCTCCACCGTCTGGACCCAAAACATGCGATTTCTTTCTATCTGAACCGCACACAACAGTTCCGGGTGGATGACCAGCTCTTTGTTGGCTACGTGGGCGCCAAAAAAGGTCGGGCGGTACACAAGCGGACCATATCCCGCTGGGTTGTCTTGTGTATCAAAGCCTGCTATTCTTTGGCTAAGAAGGAGCCCCCTGTTGGGCTACGTGCCCATTCCACCAGGGCGACAGCCGCCACCACAGCTTTGGGACGTGGTGTCCCATTGCAGGACATTTGTCAGGCAGCTACGTGGGCCTCGCTGCACACGTTTACCAAGCATTACTGCCTTGACAGCCAAGTCCGGAGAGACGGCTTCTTTGGCCGTTCTGTTCTCCCAGACTTCCTCGTCTGATCTTTGTTCGCAGACCCACCACCGGGGTGGGTCTTGCGGGGTATCTATTCTAAAGTAAGGAATCTGTCACTAACGTGTCTCTTTCAGATGCACAAGTTACTAACTTGTGTAACGATATATCTGAAAGAGACAGTAGTTAGTGACAGATTCCTTACCGCCCCACCCATCCTCCCCGTTCTGCGAACTGATTTCTAGGGTTAAGGTCATCCCTTTCAGGGCCCTAGTTTTCAGACACCAGTGTCAGTGTCTTGCATGGCTCTGCGTTTCTGGCGCGGAAAGTCGTGTACAGAACTGACGCCAGCGCGCATGGGCGGCGTCTAAGTACTGGCCGCGACGTCATCCCGGCGATCACGACGACGGACGCGGAGCCGCACGACGCTGCCTACCGACGCGCAGGGGTACTGCTACGCAAAACTTTCCAGATCCAGCCTGATGCCTGGGGATATTCTAAGGTAAGGAATCTGTCACTAACTACTGTCTCTTACAGATATATCGTTACACAAGTTAGTAACTTGTGCTTTACTCCCTCTCCTGGCCAAAAAACGAAGTGCACAGTCCCTATTTAAACACAGTTTAAACAGCTCACAGAAGCACCCTCTGATGTAAAATGTCCCTGTTGCTGGGGGTGGGGAGGGGAAGGCAGGGGGGGCTGGTTTCACTGGCTTGTTAGCATAAAATGGTGGCTGGGGGTGCACTGTTTAACATACAGGTCTTAGCATAGAGCAAAGGAGAAATTTGGAGGGAAAACTGAATAGTCACCAGGAATGAGAGGGAAAAAAGTACAGAGTTTGGACTGCAAATCCCACAATTCAACGCGTTAAATGGAAGCAATCATGGGCAGGAAAACCACAAGTTTAAAACACAAAACGGGTGATAAAATATGCAATCACAGGCAGGTTAAAACTACAATTTTAAACTGTAACAACCACAGGCAAAGACAGTAATCACAGAAAGGGAAAATCGTTTTTTAAAAATCTTTTGGGGGAGAGACAGCACTAGTCTGCCTCCTTACCACTTCCTGGACTCTGCTCACTGCAATCTGGGGCACTATGTTTCTTACAGATATATCGTTACCGAAGGTAAGTAATTTGTTCATCAAGGCTAGCGAAGGGCCAGAGCCTTATCTCAAACTTGTGAGGAATCCATGGGAAAGGTCCCTTTAACCAGATTCTGAATAGGCTCAATCAGAACTCATCTTTGTTTCCCAGTTGGCCAGTTTGATCCGAACTCTTTACAGACCGGCCCATGTGATAGCATGTCCCTCCAGACACTAGAGCACTTAATTCTTTTTTGCACTAAAACCCTTTCGACTCCATTTGCTGCTCATTCTCAAACCCTGTGGTTACCGCCAATAGAGAACAGATCTCTTTTTTTATCTTTTGAACACTTTCTGAGCCCACTGTATGTTGTGGTGTTGGAGCCTTCTTAAAAAGCGCCCTGCAATAATAAACTTTTAGTGTGTCTTTATTTTAACATAATGGGTGCCTTTAAAGCCAGTGGCTTAAAAAAACAAAAAGTTTTTATATAGATGTATTTATGAATCTGTATTTTGTCACTACGCAGTTACGTATTTCTTCTGTGATATCTTTTTCATGATTATTTATTGTCATGGGTATGTTTTATTTTATGATTATTTCCTAATAATTGAATAAAGATTTTCAATTCATTCATCTGCTAGACATGTGAGTGTGCGTCAGGCTCTTTCTTTCAATCAACCTTATACCACCTTCTTCCCAGATAAGTTGATTTGAAGGACCCAAACGTTATTTCTACTGAAAAGGAGTTGCTACTTTTCATATTGGCAAGGCTATCACCCTTCCAGTATTTGTTCTGCCTCACCCATCTAAGGAGAAAGAGAGACCTCATTATTTGGACCTTAAAAGAGCATTAAGTTTCTATATCAATCGTACCAAGGAACATCGAGAGGCCCATCAGCTCTTTGTAGAATTTTGCTGAGCAAAGGGGGCCAAGGCACTTGAATAAAATGGACCATCTCTAAATGGAGTGTTCTCTACATAAAGATCTGCTATGCACTGGAGAAGAAGCAGGCTGCTGAATGCTTGTGGGCTCATTTCCCCCAGGGCCAAAGCTGCTTACAGTGCGTTTGCATGCGGAGTGCCTGTTCCAGACATCTGTCAGGTGGCTACGTGGGCATCTGTATGCTCGTTCACGAAGAACTATTGCCTTAACAGTCGGTTCATCAAGAGAGGCTTTTTTTTTTTGCAGCATCTTTTGATCTGAGCCAGTTCACAGACCAACTACCTTGAGAGGTACTGCTTTGGTATCTGTTCACAAGGTGGGGAATCTACAGTTGGATGTATCCATCAGAAGATACTTACCTGCTGTAACTATCTGTTCGAGGCATATGAGCTGCAGATTATATACTTTTGCATAGATCGCCATCTGGTGTTGGGCTCGGATGTTTGCACTTTGTTTTTGTCTTGGAAGAAGTCTTTGTAGTCACGAGACAGGTGACTCATCCTTAGGTCGACAGTGCGCATGGGCATCGGCTCCATCCCCAGATTGTTTTTTTCCGCCATCTGGTTCGGATGTGACTTGCGCTCCGGGTCGGTGTCGTTATCGAAACTCCCTCCACCCCCCCCCTTTCGACACGCAATCACTATTACTCTACGGTATTGTCTTGATCGCGTTCCTTTTGACGTGCACCCTCGACACCCGAACAAAACTTCAGAAAACTTCGACGCGGGCCGTTGGGCCTACCCGCGCCGGTAACGACGGAAGCCCATGGAATGGACTCCCTTCAAGAAATGTCCACAGTGTGGTGCTAAATTCCCACACTCAGACCTACACTCCGACCTACACTCCGTTTGTAATCTGTGCCTCTCTCCAGAACACCGAGAGGACAACTGTGAGGCTAGTCTATCTTTCAAGTCCAAGAAGACCATTCGTGATCGTCGGGCTCGACGCCACGAGATGTCCCGAGGAACCGGTTCCATTCCGGACATCTTCCATCCAGGCCCCGACAGCCTTCCGGAACAAGAACAGGAGAGGAACAGGTCTCGGTCTCCGAAGCAGATGACTCCGAAGACTAAGTCACCCCAGCTCAGCGGACCGTGAGTACCGAGACCCAAGCCCATACCAAAGGCTCCGGTAACACCTTCGCCTCAGGTCCACACCGAACAAAAATTTCGGATGCCCCGCCCTCGGGCCCGGCTACGAAAGAGAAAGCCAAGCCTTCCGGCTCTGACTTGAGCCAGCCACTCGGTCCCGAAAAAAACGCCCTCGGCACCGAAAACTAAGCCCTCCGAGATGCCGCGCCCTCCTCCGTCGGCAGCGGAGAAACATTCAGCACCAAAACAGCTAAAGGACCCTTCGGCACCGAAGCAATCAGATAAGACTTCGACACCGAAGACCTCGGAGCCGAAACCATCTAAGGAGAAATCTTCCACAGCTAAACCTCCGAAACAAAAACCTCCGGAGCTGAAACAATCCACACCGAAGGGTTCGGAGCCGGAAAAAGCTTCTAAACCGGACACTGTTCCTAAACAGCCAAAGACTGTTTCTAAAGAAAAAGCTTCGGCACCGAAGAAGAGCATCGGATCCGAATAACTTTTTGTCCCAGATCCAAAACAGACAACCATCTTTATACACCCAAAGACTTGTCATATGGTTACTACACCACCTACAAAGAGGAAACAAGAACATTTGCAATATTCACCGGTTCCTCCCAAGAAGATGCACATTGGCACTAATACTTCACCACCTCCTTCACCTCCTCCTCCACCCATTAACCCTAATTTACTGATTTCTCCAGTACACTCTCCAGAACACACTTTCCCACTACCACAACCAGAGGATAGTGATGATGGACATGGGGTTGGGCAAGGAGATGACAATATAGTCCCATTAGATATTGATGATACTGATGATCCACCACAGGATCCAGATCCATGGCATGACTATAATACCGATCCTGATTTACACAACGACCCGGATCTTTATTCCTCAAAACCATCCCCACCAGACAACAATGTAGGTTTTGCCCAACTAATAGATAGAGCCGCAACATACCACGGGGTAAATTTACACTCTGACCCTGTAGAGGAGGATTTTCTCTTAGATACCTTTGATCAGCCACAAAAATCGTCACTTGTCCTACCAATGCTGAAGGGTCTACTTAAACACGCTCCAGAAGTGTTTAAAGACCCGGTTAGGGCTAGGGTTCTTAACCCCAGAATAGATTAAAAAAAAAATACAAAGCAGCTCCCAGTGACCCCATATACATTAAGGGTCAACTCCCTTTAGATTCCCTGGTCGTAGCTAATGCACGTAAAAGGGCAAATTCTCAGGGGTCAGGTGACACCCCACCTCCTGACAAGGAGTCTAAATTATTAGACGCATCAGGCAAACGTATGGCGTCTCAAGCTGCAAACTATTGGAAGATAGCCAACACACAAGCCCTCTTGGCACGATACGACAGGGCTCACTATGATGAGCTGGAAAAGCTCATTCAACACCTACCTCAACAATACAAGGACAAGGCCAATGACCTCATACAGTAAGGCAAACTAATCACAAACACATCCATCAAGTGTGCGCTAGACGCAGCAGACACCGCGTCCTGCGCAGTAAATACTAGTGTTTTACTACGCAGACATGCCTGGCTCAGGATATCTGAAAGAGACACGTTAGTGACAGATTCCTTACCTTAGAATATCCCCAGGCGTCAGGCTGGATCCGGAAAGTTTTTGCGTAGCAGTACCCTTGCGCGTCGGTAGGCGGCGTCGTGCGGCTCCGCGTCAGTCGTCGGCGTCGTGATCGCCGGGATGACGTTGCGGGCAGTACTTAGGCGCCGCCCCTGCGCGCTGACGTCAGTTCTTCTTTTTCCGCGCCAGCAAGCGCAGATCCGGGAAGAGCAGTGCCCTGGTCATTTTTTGACCATACTTTTTGGTGAATTTTTTCACTGTTTTTCTCAATCGACTTCAAGGTGTTGGAGGGATGCCCGGGTTTAAACGTTGCGGCGCCTGTGCTCGGATGATGTCCGTCACAGACCCGCATTGGGAGTGTCTCTTCTGCCTCGGCCGAGGCCACAACACGGAGTCTTGTACCGACTGCCAGGCCCTCAACCCGAAAGCTCCTCGAGGCCCGGCATTCGGCTCCGCGGAAGCCCCGGTCGCGTGAGAGGTCCAGGGGTCGATCGCGGAGTCCACACCGGTCGTCGGCATCGAAGTCTTCTTCGTCCGGTAAGTCGAAACACAAAAAGTCCAAAAAGCATCATCGCTCTAGGACTTCGCCTCGCCGATCTCGCGACTCGGCTGAGGCCCCTCCCGGCACCGTCCCCACGGCCCCGGACATGCCTGTGGAGTCGCCCCCGCAATACCCGCCCTTCCCGGGTTCGGGGGCGGATCCGGCCAAAGTGCAGGAATTCCTGTCGGCCATGGCCCGCCTCTTCGGGCCTCCAAGTCCCTCCGGTGCGCCTTCGGGCCCCGCGGGCCCTGATGGGGTTGCTCCGGCGTCGCCCGTGCCTCCAGCCTCGATCCCGGCTTCGGCCCCGGCCTCGATCCCGGCTCCGCAACCCCCATCGACGCCAGTCGACCTAACGACACCTCCGCCGGCGCCGATGTCTCCGGTGCCGTTCTCGACGCCGCCTGGGGCTCCGGGCGGCGTCGTTCCCCAGTTCCTTCCGGCTCCGGACATGGACCCGGACCGACGTCGCTTGACGCCGGTTCCGGCGCCGATGAGACCTTGGGTCCCAAATGTCCCCCCTCCCCCTTATTTTGAACCTGAGGAGGACTGGGAGGGGTCTGATGACCCTCTGACACAACAGTGTCAGTACGATGAGGACTGGACAGAGGGTCTAGGGGATGCCAGTGGTCTAGATACTTCCCCTGACACTGGCATGCTGTCTCCTCCCGTGGCTACGGAGGAGGGAGCCAATTTTGCAACGGTGTTGCGTAGGGCGGCTGGAGCCTTACATCTCCAACTCCCTGCTGTGGCGGTCAAGGTTAATCTCTTGACAGAGGTGCTTCAGCCGGCAGCCTCCTCTACGGAGACTGTGCTGCCGTTTAACGACGCCCTCACTGACGTTCTCTTGGGCGCCTGGTCCAAGCCCAACACAGGGGCTCCTGTGGATAGGAACGTGTCCCAACGCCATCGCCCAGCTCCGGGCGACCCCTGTTTCTCTCTGTCCACCCCACTCCTGAGAGCTTGGTTGTCCAAGCCTCCGCTTCCCAAACCGCCTTCCCTACCGCCCCTCCGGATAGGGAATCCAAACGCCTGGATCAATTTGGGAAGAAGGGTTTTTCTTCCTCCAGTGCTGGCTTGCGGTCCATCAACACCGCTTGCCTTTTGGGCCGATATACCCACTCCTTGTGGGATTCGGTGGCAAATGTTTTGCCCCAGTGTTCTGAGGAGGTCCAGACACTGCTTTCCCGCGCCATTGCGGAAGGAAGGGATGCGGCCAAACACACAATCCGATGTGGCCTTGATACCGCCGACTCGCTGGGCAGGTCTATTGCAACGACGGTGGCGCTACGACGCCACGCCTGGCTGAGAACCACTGGTTTTTCAGGGGATGTCCAGAATACTCTCATGGACATGCCCTTTGATGGAGTCGGTCTTTTGGGTCCAAAGCAGACCATGCGTTGGAGCGCTTTAAGGACTCACGGGCTACTGCAAAGTCCCTGGGCCTTTCTGCTACACGCCCTCCGCTGACTTCTGCTTTTCGCCCCTATCGTGGCCACGGTAGGGGCGCCCTTCACGTCAGCAGCCCAGCCACCGGCCCGCGCAGCAGGCGTCTTCGCGTGGCCGAGGACGTGGATTCCGCCGTGGCGGATCGGGCAACCAGCGTGCGGGTCAGGCCACCACCTCCAACCCGTCCGCGGCCTCCAAACCCTCCTAGTCCCTCCTTTCAGGTGCACAGCACGCCAGTAGGGGGCAGGGTCCGCCATCACCTTCCCCACTGGCGTACCATCACCTCGGACAGGTGGGTCTTGGACATTGTCCGAAGGGGCTACTCCCTCCCCTTCGAGTCCACCCCCCAGCCATGCCACCTCAATTCCACCGCATGTCAGGGGATCACTTGGTACTTCTGCAGAAGGAAGTCACGGCCCTCTTGGCCAAGAGGGCCATCGAGCATGTTCCGACCCCAGAAGTAGGGCGTGGTTGCTACTCCCACTACTTCCTGGTGCCCAAAAGGACAAGGAGGACATGCGTCCTATCTTGGACCTCCGGAACGCCAATCGCTTCCTCCGGAAGGAGAAGTTCAAGATGCTCACCCTAGCTCAGGTCTTGACTGCCCTCGACCCTGGAGACTGGTTGGTAGCGTTGGACTTGCAGGACGCATATTTCCACATCCTCGTCCTGCCGGCCCACCGGCGTTACCTTCGGTTCACGGTAGGCCTCGAGCATTTTCAGTTCACCGTGCTCCCTTTGGCCTTACCAGTGCCCCTCGGGTGTTCACGAAAGTGATGGCGGTGGTCGCAGCTCATCTGCGCCGGGCAGGGGTTTCAGTCTTCCCCTACCTCGACGACTGGCTGCTGAAGGCGGGCTCGCCCCAGGCAGTCGTCTCCCACCTCCAGACTACGGCCGAACTCCTGCACTCGCTGGGGTTCTCCATCAATGTGCCGAAGTCGCATCTGATTCCTTCTCCACAGCTCCTTTTCATCGGAGCAGTTCTGGACACGACGCAGTTTCGGGCCTATCCTCCCGAACGGCGAGTCCGGGGATATTCAGGCTATGATTCCGATCTTTCAGCCTTTATCCTGGGTTTTGGTACGGATGACCCTGAGGCTGCTGGGCCTCATGGCCTCCTGCATCCTGCTGGTCAATCATGCCAGATGGCATATGCAGGCTCTGCAGTGGGACCTGAAGTTCCAGTGGGCGCAGCACCAGGGCAACCTGTCCGATCACGTCCAGATCTCGGAGGGGACTGCAAAACAGTTGCAGTGGTGGCTCTCGAACCAGCAATGGGTCATGGGCAGATCCCTCTCCCTTCCCCAGCCAGAGCACACAGTTGTGACGGACGTGTCCCTTCTGGGATGGGGCGGTCACATGGGAGAGGCGGAGATCAGATGCCTCTGGTCTCCGGCGGAGTCCCGGCTCCATATCAACATTCTGGAGCTCCGGGCGATCCGACTTGCACTCAAGGCATTCCTTCCCTCTGTCAAAGGGAAGGTAGTGCAGGTGTTCACAGACAACACCACCGCCATGTGGTACTGCAACAAACAAGGAGGGGTGGGGTCGTGGACCCTTTGTCAGGAGGCTCTGCGCCTCTGGACATGGCTGGAACATCAGGGCATGTTCCTGATGGTTCAACACCTGGCAGGTTCGCTGAACGCCAGGGCGGACGAACCTGCAGCCGCAGGTGCATGATGGATCACGAATGGCGTCTTCACTCGGAAGTGGCGCAAGGACTCTTTCTACAGTGGGGAGAGCCTTGGTTAGATCTATTCGCCATCGAAGAGAACGCGCAATGTCATCAGTTCTGCGCGTTGGAATTTCCAAGGCGGCACTCGCCGGCGACGCTTTCGTCACGAGTGGAGTTGCGGTCTATTGTACGCCTTTCCGCCTATACCACTTCTACCCAGAGTGTTGAAGAAGATTCGGCACGACCGGGCCCAAGTCATTCTTGTGGCTCCGGACTGGGCTCGAAGAGTTTGGTATCCCGAGCTACTCAATATGAGCGTAGATCCCCCGATCCGTCTGCCTCTTCGGGAGGATCTTCTGTCGCAGCAGCAGGGGACGGTCCTCCACCCGAACCTGTCCAGTCTACACCTGCTTGCGTGGAGATTGAGCGGCGGCAGTTGATTCCTTTCGACTTGCCTCCCGAAGTTTGTGATGTGATTCTGGCAGCCAGGCGTCCCTCCACTAAGGTGGTATACGCCTGCAGGTGGAACAAATTTGTGGCATGGTGCACAGCAAAGGCTGTGAATCCCCTTTCTGCCCCTCTTTCTGAGGTCCTTCTGTTCCTTCTCTCTCTGGCCCAACAGGGTTCTGCCCTGGGTACCATCAAGGGTTATCTTTGTGCTATCTCGGCCTTCCTCAGGCTCCCTGATCAGCCCTCCCTTTTCAAGTCCCCTGTTGTTAACAGGTTCTTAAAAGGCATTACTCACCTCTTCCCTCCTGTTCCGTTTGTGATGCCTCAGTGGGACTTGAACTTGGTTCTTACCTTTTAATGTGCGCTCCCTTTGAGCCTCTACATAACTGTCCTCTTCGTCTTCTGACTCTGAAGACAGCCTTTCTGGTGGCCATCACCTCCGCTCGGCGGGTGAGTGAGCTCCAGGCTCTATCTTGCAAACCTCCCTTTCTGTCTGTTCATCCAGACAAGGTTGTTCTTCGGACGCGTCCGTCCTTCTTGCCAAAGGTGGTCACTGCTTTCCACATTGGGCAGACCATCACTTTGCCCACCTTCTTTCCGCCTCCGCATCCTTCCAGAGAGGAAGAGAGGCTCCACCGTCTGGACCCAAAACGTGCGCTCTCCTTCTATATTGACCGCACAAAACACTTCCGGGTGGATGACCAGCTCTTTGTTGGCTACGTGGGCGCCAAAAAGGTCGGGCGGTGCACAAGAGGACCATCTCCCGCTGGGTTACCTTGTGCATCAAGACCTGCTATTCTTTGGCTAAAAAGGAGCCTCCTGTTGGGCTGCGTGCCCATTCCACCAGGGCAACGGCTGCTACCACGGCCTTGGGCCCCGGTGTTCCGCTGCCGGTTATCTGTCAGGCCACTACGTGGGCCTCGCTGCAACGTTTACGAAGCATTACTGCCTTGACAGTCAGGTCCGGAGGGACGGCTTCTTTGGCCGTTCTGTCCTCCAGGACTTCCTTGTCTGATCTTTGTTCGCAGACCCACCACCGGGGTTGGTATTGCTGGGGTATCTATTCTAAGGTAAGGAATCTGTCACTAACGTGTCTCTTTCAGATGCACAAGTTACTAACTTGTGTAACGATATATCTGTAAGAGACGGTAGTTAGTGACAGATTCCTTACCGCCCCACCCATCCTCCCCGTTCTGCGAACTGATTTCTAGGGTTAAGGACATCCCTTTCAGGGCCCTAGTATTTTTCAGACACCTATGTCTGCTTCTTGCATGGCTCTGCGTTCCTGGCGCGGAAAGTCGTGTACAGAACTGACGTCAGCGCGCAGGGGCGGCGCCTAAGTACTGCCCGCGACGTCATCACGACGCCGACGACGGACGCGGAGCCGCACGACGCCGCCTACCGACGCGCAACGGTACTGCTACGCAAAAACTTTCCGGATCCAGCCTGACGCCTGGGGATATTCTAAGGTAAGGAATCTGTCACTAACTACTGTCTCTTACAGATATATCGTTACACAAGTTAGTAACTTGTGCATCTGGCTTTAAACAAGAAGTGCAGACCAGTATCCTTAATCAGCCTTTTGACCACGAGCACCTCTTTGGCCCTGCAGTGGACACATCTTTAGAAAAGATGAAAAAGGACACAGAGACCGCTAAGTCTATGGGAGCCTTGCAGTCATCTTCTACTAGAGGCTCCTTTCGATGCTCCTTTTACAGAGCAGGCTCAAAAACAAATACACCAGAACACCCATCTTCATCCTACAACAGCCCCAATCAGAGCTCCTTTTCCAAAGGATACTCTAGGGGAGGTTACAGGGGTAACAACAACAAGGGCAGAGGCAGGGGTAATAACACCCGCAGCTCCCCTAATACCAAGCAATGACTTTCCTGCGCTTCCCCCCGATCATCCCACTCCTGTCGGGGGACGTCTCTCACAGTTCCTGCCTGTCTGGAATTCCATCATAACAGACAAGTGGGTAAGACAAATTATCCAGTATGGTTGCCTGGAACTCACTTCTACCCCTCCAAACATTCCTCCCAGACAGCGTCCAATGTCATCAGAACACCTGACGCTTCTCAAACAAGAGTTTCTTGCACTATTACAAAAACATGCAATAGAGCCAGTTCCCGTGCCCCATCAAGACACAGGAGTCTACTCCCTCTATTTTCTAATTCCAAAAAAGGACGGCTCTCTCCAGCCTATACTAGACCTCAGACCACTAAACTTTTACATCCCATCAGACCACTTCCACATGGTCACTTTCCAACAGGTGCTTCCACTGCTTCAGCAAGGCGACTTTCTCTCCACTCTAGATCAAAAGGACGCCTACTACCATATTCCAATTCATCCCGCTCACAGGAAATATCTCAGGTTCGTGGTAGATGGTCAACACTACCAATTCAAAGTTCTCCCATTCGGAGTCACCACAGCACCCAGAGTCTTTACCAAATGCCTCGCAGTGGTGGCAGCCCATTTAAGAAGACAGCACATTCACGTCTTCCCTTATCTGGACGACTGGCTCATAAAAGCGAAATCACACAACAGCTGTGTCCAACATACACACAGCACAATTCAACTACTTCACAGTTTGGGATTCACAGTAAACCTCGACAAATCCCATCTCCAACCGTCCAGCATACAACAATACTTCGGGGCTGCAATAAACACTTCCAAAGCTCTATCATATCCCAATCCAGTAAGGATAAGCACTATCAAAGCTCTAGTCCAAAGATTTCAGCCTCAACACTCACTACCAGCGCAAGTGTTCATGCATTTAATAGGGATGATGGCCTCTTGCATTCTCCTCGTCCCTTATGCAAGACTCCAGATCTTACAGGAGTGTTTGGCACGTCAGTGGAACCAAGCTCAAGGTCAGCTGACAGATCTGGTGTTGGTAGACGACCGCACCCACCGCTCTCTGCAGTGGTGGAACACTCAAAACCTTTCCAAAGGGCGGTCGTTCCTCGACCCGGTCCCACAGGCAGTGCTAACAACAGACGCATCGCTCACCGGCTGGGGAGCTCATCTCCAAACCCATACCATTCAGGGGGTCTGGACTCCCCAACAAAGACAATTCCACATCAACTACCTGGAATTATTAGCAATCTTCCTAACGTTGAAATCGTTTCAACTACACCTCCTAGGGAAAGCTGTCCTGGTCCGTACAGACAACATGACAGCCATGTATTACATACAGAAGCAAGGGAAAACACACTCCCTACAGCTTTCACACCTAGCTCAAAGCATATGGAGATGGGCCATTCTGCAAAAGATATATCTCCTTGCAGAACACCTCCCAGGAGTACACAATCAGATCGCAGATCTGCTCAGCCATCAAACACAACAGATCCACAAATGGCAACTTCATCCTCAAGTTCTTCTTCCATTCTTTCATATATGGGGACACCGAGAAATAGATCTGTTCGCCACAAATCAAAACGCAAAATGCCCAAACTTCGCGTCCAGGTATCCACACCCATTGTCCAAAGGCAATGCGCTATGGATGAACTGGTCAGGCAAATTTGCTTGCGCTTTTCCGCCTCTCCCACTCATTCCGTTAGTGGTTCGGAAACTCAAACAGCATTCCCTCACGATGATCCTCGTTGCTCCAACATGGGCAAGACAACCATGGTTCACAACCCTATTGGAATTATCAGTAGTTCCTCATCAAAAACTACGCCTCTCACCCAGGCTTCTCACTCAGGCTTCTCACTCAGAACCATGTAGAGATAAGGCATCCAGATCCCAATCAACTCAACCTTGCTATCTGGCACCTGAGATCTTAGTTTGGCTACTTTACCCTCCCGCCAGACTGTATGAACGTTATTAAAGAGGCTAGACGTCCTACCTCCAGGGCATGCTATGCAGCAAAATGGAAACGATTTGTCATTTATTGTACACACGACAAAATCAACCCACTAGATGCTTCCATTTAGAACATCATCTGTTACCTCTTGCATCTACAACAATGTAACCTAGCATATACATCTATTAGGCTACATCTAGCTGCCATTGCAGCCTATCTACAAAACAGACAACACTTGTCTTTGTTTCGAGTTCCTGCTATCAAAGCTTTTATGGAAGGACTTAAAAGAATAATTCCACCAAGAGTTCCACCCTCTCCGGTGTGGGACCTAAACGTTGTCCTTACCAGACTCATGAGTCCCCCTTTTGAGCCTCTCCACAGATGCGAACTACAGTTCCTCACTTGGAAAGTGGCCTTTTTAATCGCTATCATATCTCTCAGAAGAGTTAGTGAACTCCAGGCATTAACCATACAAGAACCATTTTTACAAATCCATCTTAACAAAGTGGTTCTTAGGACTAACCCAAAATTTTTACCCAAAGTAGTATCTGCCTTCCATCTCAACCAGTCTGTTGAACTTCCAGTGTTTTTCCCTCAACCAGACTCAGTGGCAGAACGAGCTCTACACACCTTAGATGTTAAAAGAGCAATACTCTACTACATTGAGAGAACAAAATCCTTTAGGAAAACCAAACAACTCTTTGTGGCTTTCTGCCCACCTCGTAAGGGTAATCCCATATCCAAAGCAGGGATTGCAAAGTGGATTGTTAAATGCATACAAATATGCTACATCAAAGCCAAACGCACATTAACCATTCCCCCTAGAGCTCATTCTACATGCAAACTAGGGGCTTCAATGGCATTCTTAGGGAACATTCCCCTAGATGACATATGCAAAGCAGCAACTTGGGCTACACCACACACCTTCACAAAACACTATTGTGTAGACGTGCAGGCAAAACAACAAGCTAGTGTGGGCCAGGCTGTATTAAAGACACTATTTCAAACTATTGCAACAGATACAGGTAGCCACCGCTAAGCAGGTAACTGCTGTATAGTCTATGCATAAGTATACAATCTGTAGCTCATGTGCCTCGAACGGAAAATGCTACTTACCAGTATGCATCTGTTCTTGGCATGTAGAGCTGCAGATTTGTGTGCGCCCACCCGCCTCCCCGTATACCTCTATCTGTTCCAGTATTATCGTAATTAGATACATTACACATGGACATCTTTCTACTTCTCACTACTCCATCGTAACCCTGCATGGCAAAAACAATCTGGGGATGGAGCGGATGCCCATGCGCACTGTCGACCTAAGGAGGAGTCACCTGCCTCGTGACTACAAAGACTTCTTCCAAGACAAAAACAAAGTGCAAACATCCGAGCCTAACACCAGATGGCGATCTATGCAAAAGTATACAAATCTGCAGCTCTACATGCCAAGAACAGATGCATACTGGTAAGTAGCATTTTCCTTTCTGTGGATGCTCTAACTGCAGATAAGTGGTCTTAAATATTCTTTAGGGAGCCTTCATCTTGCTGCTGTTTTGAGGTTCAGATGAACAGAGGACACTTCCTCATCCTCACTTTGCAAAAGGGATCTTAAAGCAATTAATTAAAGGGCTTTTTAGAGCCTTCCTGCCTGTGTTGACACCCTCATAACACAGTTGTAATTTAGGTTGTTCTTCCTCCTTTTATTACTTTTCTTTAAGGCACACCTACATTTTATCTCATGGAAGACAGTGCTATTACTTGCCTTCACATCAGCAAGACGAGTAGGAGAGTTACAGGCATTTACCACAAAAGAGATTTTTCTTTGATTTACCGGACAATACCTTTCTAACCAATCTGAAGTTAATGCCTAAAGTCCATACAGACTTTCATTTGAATGAACTTGTTATCCTTCATTCTTTCATCCCCTAATCCAACATCACCAGAAAACTCTTTGCACTCACCAGATATTTGCAGGTGCTTTAGAATTTACATGGACAGAACAAAATCCTTATGTATACACCAGCTGCTTTATGTCGAGTCACTAGGAGGAGGGCCACCCACTGTCCAGTCAGCGCATAGCATGTTGGCTGCCACAACAATGTGAAGCGTCCACTTCTGGTAGAGTGAGGACACATTCCACCAGCAGCATGGATACAACTGATGCCCTTTATTCTTGGATACCTATACAGCCATTGGCAGGCAGCTGTGTGGAAAAACAACTACACATCCACCAAGCACTACTGCCGGGATGTGAATGCAGCAGCCAGTTCAGCTGTAAGGCAGGTCATTCTCCACAGACTATTCAAGTAAAGGTGAGCCTGTATCCCACGTTATTGAAATGTAATGTACTGCTTCCTATTTGTTTTCAAGCATGTGAATATATGAAAGATCCAGTGCTGCAGAAGAAATGACTTAGTTACTTGTAACACAAGTTCTTAAGTGTTTGCATCCTTCACGTATTCAGATGTCTCTTCCCCGACCCTCGCGCTACTAAACTGTCGTTCAGGCATAAGGGAATTTTATTAATGTTTAGTGCTATTTTAAAGTAATTAGCGAAACACAGCACAACGACGCAAAATGAGTCAAGCATGTAAATATATGAAAGATAACAGCGTGGAAGAACTGATATTACATGCAAGTAATTTCTCCCACTGTTAAAAGGTTGGACCAGCTCTAGGCTCGTATTGTTGAATGCAAGGCTGCCATAGTAGCATATTTAATGCAACTAAGCCCCCTAGCTGACATCTGAGGGGTTTCAACTTGGAGATTCGTACAGACATTCTGTAAAAACTCTTGTTTTTTAATACCTTTACTTTGTTAATTTACAAACTAAGGTTATTCATTGTTTATATATGTCAACCTTGAGCAACTATGGTTTGAATATGCTTTTCACCTTGCGGTCAGCTCCGTTCAGTTGAACGTTCAGTAATAAAAATTGATTTATAATCTTTTGACGTAACTAATCAAAATGATCTTTTACATCAAAATTGACTTTTTAATTGAAATACAGAAGAAACAGGGACTAAAATCACAGGACCTCAGCTTTGGGCCCTTTCCTGCCTCATTGGAAACCTTGGTCATCATAACCACTTTTCCTACTAACTAAACTTTGCTGTTTTCTTGTCTTGCATTCAGATTTAACCGAACAGTTATTTGGAGCGCGCAATATAATCTCCAGATAAGTAAATATATAAAGCCCAGAATAGAAGCAGTTACATGCTTTTAAAATGCATATCCAGCTTTCCAACACTAGGTTATAAAAAGTGGCAAGTTCTCATCCTTACTTGATGTTAGCACAAATAGCATTCTCTCCCTTCTCAAAGGGGAAAGAGGATGGCACAGAGGTCATGGGTGAGTGACTGCAGAGCAGTAGACTTAATTCACACTGAAGTGAAAAGCGACCAGGAAGATTGTGTTCCATGTTCTCTTTCTATACTGACGATCCAGTGCTGAAGTGCCCTTGTTACACTAATGTTCACTGTACTCTAGTATAAAATATTCAGAGTTTCGTCTTCTAAATATCTTGTTTCTTGCTTTTTGATTAGATTGCTCGTGATTTTAACCCAAATTGGATGAGTGCAGTTGAGATTCTTGATGATGACAATTTTCTGGGAGCTGAGAATGCCTTTAACCTCTTCGTTTGTCAGAAGGACAGGTGAGTCTGGAAGACGGTAGAAAAGGAAATAGGATGTTGAATGGACAGGGACTCATCGCTTCTTGGGGTGGAATAGAATCATTTCTCCTCATGGAGGCAACAGGAAGATCTGAAAGAGACACGTTAGTGACAGATTCCTTACCTTAGAATATCCCCAGGCGTCAGGCTGGATCCGGAAAGTTTTTGCGTAGCAGTACCCTTGCGCGTCGGTAGGCGGCGTCGTGCGGCTCCGTCGTCGGCGTCGTGATCGCCGGGATGACGTCGCGGGCAGTACTTAGACGCCGCCCCTGCGCGCTGACGTCAGTTCTTTTTCCGCACCAGTAAGCGCAGATCCGGGAAGAGCAGTGCCCTAGTCAATTTTTGACTAACTTTTTTGTGAATTTTTTCTCTGTTTCTTTTTCGAGTCTTCCCGACTCCTAGGTGTCGTAGGGATGCCCGGCTTCAAGCCATGCGGCGCCTGTGGTCGCATGATGTCGATCACGGACCCGCATCTGGAGTGTCTCTTCTGTCTCGGCCGAGACCACGACACGAAGTCGTGCCCTGACTGCCGGAAACTTCACCCGAAGGCTTTGCGAGAGCGGTCTCGAAAGCTACTCGAGGTCCGGCAGTCGGCTCTGCGCTCGCACCAAGCCCCGGTCCCGGGAGAGGTCGAGGGGCCGGTCGCGGAGTACCCGCCGGTCGTCGGAGTCCAAGTCTTCGCGCTCCTCGGGTAAGTCGAAGCACAAAAGTCTAAGAAGCATCATCGCTCTAAGACTTCGCCTCGCCGGTCTCGCGACTCGGCTGAGGCCCCAGTCGGCACCGTCCCCGCGGCCCCGGACATGCCTGTAGAGCCGCCCCCGCATTACCCGTCCTTTCCGGGTTCGGGGGTGACTCCGGCCGAAATACAGGAATTCCTGTCGGCCATGGCCCGCCTCTTCGGGCCTCCAGGTCCCTCCGGTGCGCCTTCGGGCCCCACGGGCCCTGATGGGGTTGCCTTGGCGCCGCCGTCGACTCCGGTCCCGGCGCCACCTGTCCCACCAGCCTTCATCCCGGCCTCGGCTCCGGCCCCGGCCTCGATCCCGGCTCCGGTGGTACCGCAACACCCATCGACGCCGGTTGACCTACCCACGCCTCCGCCGACGCCGATGTCCCCGGTGCCGTTCCTGACGCCGTCCGGGGCTCCGGACGGCGTCGTTCCCCGGCTCGCTCCGGACATGGAGCCGGACCGACGTCGCTCGACGCCGGCTCCGGCGCCGATGAGACCTTGGGTCCCAAATGTCCCTCCTCCTCCATATTTTGAACAAGAGGAGGACCAGGAGAGCTGGGAGGGGTCTGAGGACCCTCTCACACAACAGTGTGAGTATGATCCGGACTGGGCTGAGGAACTTGGGGATGCCAGTGGTCTAGACACCTCCCTGACACTGGCATGCTGTCTCCTCCCGTGGCTACGGAGGAGGGAGCTAATTTTGCAACGGTGTTGCGTAGAGCAGCTGGAGCCTTACATCTCCAATTGCCTACTGTGGCCGTCAGGACTAACCTCCTGACAGAAGTGCTTCAGCCGGCGGCTTCCTCCTCGGAGACTGTGCTGCTCTTTAATGATGCACTCACTGACGTTCTTTTGGGTGCCTGGTCCAAACCCACCACAGGGGCTCCTGTGGACAGGAACGTGGCCCGACGCCATCGCCCTGCTCCGGGCGACCCCTTGTTTCTCTCCCAACATCCCACCCCCGAGAGCTTGGTTGTCCAAGCCTCTGCCTCCCAAAAACCGCCTTCCCTACCGCCCCTCCGGATAGGGAATCCAAACGCCTGGACCAATTTGGGAAGAAGGCTTTCTCTTCCTCCAGTGCTGGCTTGCGGTCCGTCAACACCGATTGCCTTTTGGGCCGATATACCCACTCCCTGTGGGATTCGGTGGCGGCTGTTTTGCCGCAGTGTTCTGAGGAGGTCCAGACACTGCTTACCCGCGCCATTGCGGAAGGGCGAGATGCGGCTAAATACACCATACGTTGTGGCCTTGATACCGCCGACTCGCTGGGCAGATCGCTTGCGACGACGGTGGCGCTACGTCGCCACGCCTGGCTGGGAAAAACTGGTTTCTCGGGTGATGTCCAGAATACTCTCATGGACATGCCCTTTGATGGAGTCGGTCTTTTTGGTTCAAAGGCAGACCATGCGCTGGAGCGTTTTAAGGACTCACGGGCTACTGCCAAGTCCCTGGGCCTTTCTGTTGTATGCCCTCCGCTCACCTCTGCTTTTCGCCCCTTTCGTGGCCACGGAAGGGGCGCCCAGTCACGTCAGCTGCCCAGCCACCGGCCCGCGCAGCAAGCGTCTTCGCGTGGCCGAGGACGTGGATACCGCCGTGGCGGTTCGGGCAACCAGCGTGCGGGTCAGGCCACCACCTCCAACCCGTCCGCGGCCTCCAAGCCCTCCTTTCCGGTGCACAGCACGCCAGTAGGGGGCAGGGTCCGCCATCACCTTCACCACTGGCGTCCCATCACCTCGGACAGGTGGGTCTTGGACATTGTCTGAAGGGGCTACTCCCTCCCCTTCGAGACCACCCCCAGCCATGCCACCTCAATTCCACCGCATGTCAGGGGATCACTTGGTGCTTCTGCAGAAGGAGGTCACGGCCCTCTTGGCCAAGAGGGCCATCGAGCATGTTCCGACCCCAGAAGTAGGACGTGGTTGCTACTCCCACTACTTCCTGGTGCCCAAGAAGGACAAGGAGGACATGCGTCCTATCTTGGACCTCCGGAACGTCAATCGCTTCCTCCGGAAGGAGAAGTTCAAGATGCTCACCCTAGCTCAGGTCTTGACTCCCTCGACCCTGGAGACTGGTTGGTAGCGTTGGACTTGCAGGACGCTTATTTTCACATCCTCGTCCTGCCGGCCCACCGGCGTTACCTGCGGTTCACGGTAGGCCTCGAGCATTTTCAGTTCACCGTGCTCCCCTTTGGCCTTACAAGTGCCCTCGGGTGTTCACGAAAGTGATGGCGGTGGTCGCAGCTCATCTGCGCCGGGCAGGGGTTCCAGTCTTCCCCTACCTCGACGACTGGCTGCTGAAGGCGGGCTCGTCCCAGGCAGTCGTCTCCCACCTCCAGACTACGGCCGAACTCCTGCACTCGCTGGGGTTCTCCATCAATGTGCCGAAGTCGCATCTGATTCCTTCTCCACAGCTCCTTTCATCGGAGCAGTTCTGGACACGACGCAGTTTCGGGCCTATCCTCCCGAACGGCGAGTCTGGGATATTCAGGCTATGATTCCGATCTTTCAGCCTTTATCCTGGGTTTCGGTACGGATGACCCTGAGGCTGCTGGGCCTCATGGCCTCCTGCATCCTGCTGGTCAATCATGCCAGATGGCATATGCGGGCTCTGCAGTGGGAGCTGAAGTTCCAGTGGGCGCAGCACCAGGGCAACCTGTCCGATCACGTCCAGATCTCGGAGGGGACTGCAAAACAGTTGCAGTGGTGGCTCTCGAACAGGCAATGGGTCATGGGCAGATCCCTCTCCCTTCCCCAGCCAGAGCACACAGTTGTGACGGACGCGTCCCTTCTGGGATGGGGCGGTCACATGGGAGAGGCGGAGATCAGAGGCCTCTGGTCTCCGGGCGGAGTCCCGGCTCCATATCAACCTTCTGGAGCTCCGGGCGATCCGACTTGCACTCAAGGCATTCCTTCCCTCTGTCAAAGGGAAGGTAGTGCAGGTGTTCACAGACAACACCACCGCCATGTGGTATTGCAACAAACAAGGCGGGGTGGGGTTGTGGACCCTTTGTCAGGAGGCTCTGCGCCTCTGGACATGGCTGGAACATCAGGGCATGTTCCTGATGGTTCAACACCTGGCAGGTTCCCTGAACGCCAGGGCGGACGAACTCTAGCCGCAGGTGCATGATGGATCACGAATGGCGTCTTCACTCGGAAGTGGCGCAAGGACTCTTTCTACAGTGGGGAGAGCCTTGGTTAGATCTATTCGCCACCGAAGAGAACGCGCAATGTCATCAGTTCTGCGCGTTGGAATTTCCAAGGCGGCACTCGCTCGGCGACGCTTTCGTCGCGAGTGGAGTTGCGGTCTGTTGTACGCCTTTCCGCCTATACCACTTCTACCCAGAGTGTTGAAGAAGATTCGGCACGACCGGGCCCAAGTCATTCTTGTGGCTCCGGACTGGGCTCGAAGAGTTTGGTATCCCGAGCTACTCAGTATGAGCGTAGATCCCCGATCCGTCTGCCTCTTCGGGAGGATCTTCTGTCGCAGCAGCAGGGGACGGTCCTCCACACGAACCTGTCCAGCCTCCACCTGCTTGCGTGGAGATTGAGCGGCGGCAGTTGATTCCTTTCGACTTGCCTCCCGAAGTTTGTGATGTGATTCTGGCAGCCAGGCGTCCCTCCACTAAGGTGGTATACGCCTGCAGGTGGAACAAGTTTGTGGCATGGTGCACAGCAAAGGCTGTGAATCCCCTTTCTGCCCCTCTTTCTGAGGTTCTTCTGTTCCTTCTTTCCCTGGCCCAACAGGGTTCTGCCCTGGGTACCATCAAGGGCTATCTTTGTGCCATCTCAGCCTTCCTCAGGCTTCCTGATCAGCCCTCCCTTTTCAAGTCCCCTGTTGTTAACAGGTTTCTAAAAGGCATTACACACCTCTTCCCTCCTGTTCCGTTTGTAATGCCTCAGTGGGACTTGAACTTGGTTCTTACCTTTCTTAAGGGCGCTCCCTTTGAGCCTCTACATAACTGTCCTCTTCGTCTTCTCACTCTGAAGACAGCCTTTCTGGTGGCCATCACCTCCGCTCGGCGGGTGAGTGAGCTCCAGGCTCTTTCATGCAAACCTCCCTTTCTGTCTGTTCATCCAGACAAGGTTGTTCTTAGGACGCGTCCGTCCTTCTTGCCAAAGGTGGTTACTGCCTTCCACATTGGGCAGACCATCACTTTGCCCACCTTCTTTCCGCCTCCGCATCCTTCCAGAGAGGAAGAGAGGCTCCACCGTCTGGACCCAAAACGTGCGCTTTCTTTTATATCAACCGCACACAACACTTCCGGGTGGATGACCTGCTCTTTGTTGGCTACGTGGGCGCCAAAAAGGTCGGGCGGTGCACAAGAGAACCATCTCCCGCTGGGTAACCTTGTGTATCAAAGCCTGCTATTCTTTGGCTAAGAAGGAGCCTCCTGTTGGGCTGCGTGCCCATTCCACCAGGGCAACGGCTGCTACCACGACTTTAGACCGCGGTGTTCCGCTGCAGGATATCTGTCAGGCAGCTACGTGGGCCTCGCTGCACACGTTTACCAAGCATTACTGCCTTGACAGTCAGGTCCGGAGGGACGGCTTCTTTGGCCGTTCTGTCCTCCGGGACTTCCTTGTCTGATCTTTGTTCGCAGACCCACCACCGGGGTTGGTATTGCTGGGGTATCTATTCTAAGGTAAGGAATCTTTCACTAACGTGGCTCTTTCAGATGCACAAGTTACTAACTTGTGTAACGATATATCTGTAAGAGACAGTAGTTAGTGACAGATTCCTACCGCCCACCCATCCTCCCCGTTCTGCGAACTGATTTCTAGGGTTAAGGACATCCCTTTCAGGGCCCTAGTATTTTTCAGACACCTATGTCAGCTTCTTGCATGGCTCTGCGTTCCTGGCGCGGAAAGTCGTGTACAGAACTGACGTCAGCGCGCAGGGGCGGCGTCTAAGTACTGCCCGCGACGTCATCCCGGCGATCACGACGCCGACGACGGACGCGGAGCTGCACGACGCCGCCTACCGACGCGCAAGGGTACTGCTACGCAAAAACTTTCCAGATCCAGCCTGACGCCTGGGGATATTCTAAGGTAAGGAATCTGTCACTAACTACTGTCTCTTACAGATATATCGTTACACAAGTTAGTAACTTGTGCTTTTGGGAGGTTATAGACAATTGGTTTGATTGGAAAATTGAGTGGTAGTTAATAACTGTGTTGGGAGAGGTGGTTCAAGACAAAGTGTGGGTGCAAATTTGACTTGAAGGAAGAGGGGCAGTGATTTATTCAAGTGCTGTTACCATCAATGAAGAAGAAAAGACCTTTACCGTTGACAGAAACCCCTTCGTCGACAGCGACCATGAAGAAAATCCTGTCAACTGCACAATCAACAACCACTTACACCATTGACGACCGCTCGAACACGGACTCCTTCGGTCGACGCCGGTCCCATTGACGTCAACCGCCTCAAAGATAACCACTAACGTATTTTAATCAACACAAATTTGATTGATGAGAGAAAAAAGTATCCATTACACAAATAACTGTGGAATGATTTCATTGTATCTATTGTTTAATTAATAAGGTATACATTCGATAAATATTATTACTGTCGCCCCATAAGGTGCATAAAAGTGCTCATAGAGGTGCTCAAGTGTAAAGTGTGATGAAAGAAGAAAAAGTAATAAATATCAAAGTTACAAAACCAGTAAACACAGCAGTAGTAGCAGCCCACTGTGATAAGCCTGTCCGAAAGACTTGTTATGATATTCAAGATATATCCATGTGAGAACAGGTGGACAATGAATCAAAGCACATCCAAAAGATGAGATCTTAACTATGGATCTTCATCAGGACATACAGAGGAGAAACGGGGGCAACCTGAAGCAGTGCAATGCCTGGACTTAGTGCGGAATCCACAGTCTATAAACACACGTAGGGCTCCTAGTCCAGAGTTCAGTTTTTGGAGAGATCACTTCAATATAGTGATGCGAAGGAAAGATTAATGCATCTGGTAGTGCTGCCCGATTAACTTAAGTCTCACGCGAAGGTGGGGATGTGGGAACCCATAATGGAATGAATCGGACCGGGTCTCTTGACGGGTAACAAAGTATCTCTCAGCCCTAGGAGCTAAGAGATACTTTGTTGCCCGTCAAGAGACCTGGTCTCTTGAACTCTGGACTAGGAGCCCTTGGGCCCTTACCAGTGTTTACCGTCCATGGATGCCCCTCTGAGTACATGCATTGCACCGCTTAAGGTTGCACTCCCCCCTTTTTCTCCTCTTTACGTCCTGTTAACCTGTAGTTAAGGTCTTAAATTACCTCATCTAATATTTGGGTTGAAACATCAACAATATCTTTGCAAGCCTGGATTGAATTTCATGATCCTTATGAGGAATGTATGCATTATTGATTGAAGAATATATAAAGTCAATTCATTTCGCTGTTTTTTGTGTATTAGATAATTTTTTCGCTTTCTCTCCTCAATCAATTTGTGTTGATTAAGACACGTTAGTAGATATTCTTGTCCTTTTTTAGGTCTCGCCTACGCAGCGCGCATGCGCTGTATAGGAGGAGACCTTTAGGAATCGATTCGCTTTTTCGCCCAAAAACGTGCACGCTTTGCATTGCTTTCAATGGCAACGCGTGCACGTTTGGCGATTCCCTTGCGGGAGCGAGCTTTGGCGACATCTGTTTGTAATTAACTTTCAAACAGATGGTGCCCCTGCTCGCTCCCGCAAGGGAAACAGGCGCAGGGGCCATATGTTTTTTTTTTTTTTTTTATTAGCGTGGCCTTTCAATTTCACTGCCGCGTCGCTTTCACGGCCGCGCTTGTTCCCTTATAGCGCGTGCACACACACACCACTCGCGGGCTAGTTTTTCTCTGGGCATTATACTACTTTAATCGTGTATGGTTTTAATTAACTGCACCATGATTATTAAACTCGTATTCATTCTTTATATCGCTGTGTATTTCTGTTCTCTCCGGTTCTTTCATTCATGCCCTCTTCATTTGCCCTCTGCCGCATCTCTCCTTTTATCTTGTTTATTACGCCTGTTCTCTGTCACCTTCTCTCTTTGGCATTTACACTGTTCATTTTCTCTACACCTCTTTCTATCTTATCATTTTATTTTTCCTTGCGTCTATTATTTCCTTTTCATGTTTTACTGCTACTCTTTTCTCCGCGCTTCGTTTTCTGCCCGCTCCCCCGCCCTTTTCACTTCCCTCTCTAACAAACAAGCACTTTTCTCTCCTCCGCGCCTTCCCTCCTCAGCCCGCGCGCAGCCCCGGGCTCCCGCCTCTGGCAGATCTTATCTTTGGGCCTGCGCACCTCAATAGGGAAACCCCAACTTTAAAGGCAGGACTTCAGGGAGGCTGAGACAGAGACGGCTCATCAACTAAATCACATACTGTAGTCAACAACGCACCCTGCCCCCCACACTGTTAGCCTTTTGAAGAAACCTTGGTGTGACATCTGTATCCATTACAGGGAGATGTTGGCGCTGGTAATTGCTTATTGGCCTTTGCCAGGACAGTGAAGATTTGTATTATATCGGGGGTATTTTGCTGTTTGCCTGAGAGTCACTACTCACTGCACCCTACCTCACTCACGGATCGGTCTTCACTCACTGATATACCCCTTGCTTGCACATACATGCCAACTATTTCAAAATGGGAGATTTAACAAAAAATCGGGAGGCGTGTACTTTCCCCACTTCTACTGAAGCAGAAGTTAATCAATCAATGTGCTTTTCTTTCGGTCAAGATACGACCATAAAAGGACCTCTTTGGAATTCCATTAAGACAAGTGTATACAATAATCTTAAAACAATACAAGCCATTTCAGGCGGGAGACAGCTAGAATAAAGACGTTTTTTTTGCTTTAAAAAGCGGGAGTCTCCCGCCTGGATCGGGTCTGTTGGCATGTATGCTTTCAGCATCACAGATCAACTACTCTGCTCGCACAGCTCACCGCCACCACCACAGTCACTGATCAATGCCAGAACATTTGTGGGGCTATTTCCGGTACGCAGATCGGCCATATGTTGCATCCAGTGACATGCCGTGTGGAGTGCTGTTGCGGCTGTGGTTCTGGGGGACACGTGCAGTTGTATCCATAATGCAGGGGCCGAACCTGAGGCTGCCATGTTTGTGATTAAGGAGAAGGCCCTATGTCATGGGTACTCACAATTATTTTCCCTGGGGTCACAACGTTTGGTCCGAGATGTGACCAAGGGCCACGTTGATGCCAGTAGGGTGGTGGTCGGGGAGAGGGGACAAAGGTGGGAATTGTGGCATGGTGGGTGTAGGGGAAGTGAAGCATATACATCTACAGTCTGAATTGCACACTGTTAAACTAAAAGCTTATGATTAATCACAGCTTCTTCACTTAACCAAATTGTGTGATCCTAGGCAATTGTTTTATTTCATTTTACCTCCTTTTTTCTTCATTAACACAAACATGACTTCAGGATGTGTTACACAAACTTTCTGTGTTCGATTTAATAAATTATAATGTTCATGTATGATAGAAACCCAGTTAACATAGCAACTGACCTGCTTCTTATTTCACTATTGACATTGTTGTTAGGGTGGGGCGGGGGATAACTGAATATTTTTAAATTCATGTTTGAAAATTATCACTTTAAAAAAATACTTCTCAACGCCTTGATATAATCTTATTTACTAAGGTGAAATGGTTCTGCATGTTAATGAAGAACACTTTTTGAATTTTGAAAAGACTTTATAATACTTTAACACTTTTGCTGCAAGACGTCTTTAAAAACTGAAGGTGTTTTTAAAGTTTAGCGGTGCAGGACATCCTAGTTACTTCCTTTCTTTAACTTCAATTAACCATTAAATAAATCCTTACCATTTAGCGTTTTTGTTAATGTTGTTGCCGAGTCAAGTAAACAGCAGCCCAGTGCCACCGTTGACCGGAGGCCGCATGTAAAGGTCAGGAGGGCTGCACTTTGAGTATCACTGCCTTATGTGGTATCATAGTAGGTAATAAAGGTAGAGGCTTGCACAGCCGTATCTGGAATACCAGGGCAGATCATGGTGCAAATATTTCTGGAGTGCTGTTACACAGCAGTTTACACTCTATGCTCAACCAAGCAGACGTGCTCTGGTGGGCCACATCTAGGGTGCAGGGAAAGCCAGGTGCTTAAGTGCTCATCAACCGCAATATTTATGTGGGCATCTCTGTGGTGTCGACACAGCCATACACGGGGGCAGAAGCCAAGCCTGCAAAGCCAGACCTGAATCATGGCCATATCGGTGCAGGCAGCATTATACAGCCATGCCCAAGGAGCAGTGGTGGATCTATGCACAGATGTATATCATGTGTAGACAAAGTGTCCCAGGGAGTCCTAGCTGGGCTGCTGGGCAAAGCTCTGTTTAGCCACCTGGGGACAGAGGCAGAGTGGTAGCTACCATAGCTAGCGTGGGAGAACAGAACACTACATGCATATACGGTGTTCAGAGAAAGGACCCACTGAAACCATATTTGAGGAACAGGGACTGTACAAGGTGTAAAAATATCTAATGTGTAGGAACAGCCTTTTGCCACCACATCTTGGTTGTCCACCATATTCACAGGCGGCCATCTGGCTATTTCTGGGATGCAGGCACAAAGCCACCTGCTGCAATATCTAGGTCAGGGGTTTCCAACCTTTTCTGTGATAAGAGCTACTTGTGCTCAATGACAATCCTCCCAAGCTACTAATATAATTAGAGATGTATTAGTAACCACATCAGATGTGATTGCATTAGTGGCCACTATATGTAAGATTACTAGCTGTGATCACCTCCGTGCTTCAGGCAGGACTGCCCGCAGTAATGTAAACAAGCATTGGCATAGCCAATAGGTCTCGCTTTTGGGACCTTATAAGAATTTAGTTATGCAGCACAATATCCTTGGTGCAACAACATCAACTGTTGCATGGCTAAACACTTATAAGGTCCCAAAGGCGAGACCTATTGGCTATGCCAATGCTTGTTATTCTTGACAATAGGACCATTTGTTTTTTGTATTGAATTGTACCCAGGTCCTTTGGCCATTTGGGTTACCCCATTAGTTTGTAATGGTCAAAGACAACCCCATTGATTACAGTTTTTACTTCAACTTCTTTTTCACCAATCAATGTGACAGCAAGTTTACCCAAATATTGAACTCTGAATTAGAGGAAAATATCAGCGACCTCGCCTCAGACACTGCTTACAGCCCTACACAATTAGATGTACGCTATGTCCCGGGTTTTGAGGAGAAACCTTACCAAGAGTATGAATATCAACAGGATTTTACCCCATGTAATCTATGCTTTCCTATACCGCCTCGATACATTAGAGAGACAGAAGTCTTACAGGTGCCTGTATAATTCTTATATACGCTACAGCTATATACGCTACAGCAAAGGATTGACACCTTTCAAAGATTACTGCCTCGGCACCCTACGGGACAGCCTATGCCTATTCCACCCATGGTGCCTGCTTTACCGACTCTACACCTTCTTCTCTGCCATCCAAACCTCCTCGGCTACGTATGCCTCTGCCCATCTCCAAGAATAGTCAACAAAACCCTCGCAGGCTGCTAATACAATTTTCAAAGAAGGCGAAATAACATCAGCAGCAATCATTGATGCAGTAATGGATGTTTCAAACACAGGCTACTGTTGGCTTGCAGAGACAAATGTTCAGAGAAGACCGGGTTGGCGCAGAGCCACAGCCTTCCGTCCAGAGGTATAATCAAGGATCTTCACATACCATTTGACTTCACACACTTTTGGATACATTTGAATGAGGCCCTCTAAAGTATCAAGGCAGACTCTGATACAACAAAACCACTGGGACTACTGCAATACCAATGACCTGCTTCAGCTACTTTCGTGGCTCCTGAAGTTCTCAAGCCTACGGGGGAGTATTCAATTAATATGGAGGTCAAGGAGAACAATACTACCCCCAGCAAGAAACTGATTATAAATCAAGGATTTCTCCAGTATTACATTTTTCATAGATTCACATGCTTGAATCTTCCCCGTTGTCATGTTGTGCGCCCCATGGTATTTAAAATAAGCAGTACTATTTAAGTACATTAAAAGTCATAGAGAAAGCAAGTGACCTTCCAATTCACATTGTTCTAATAGACTCAAGCTTCACCCAATCAGTGGCAAGACCCTGGACCACTTCTCCCCTGCAGAGCCACCATACCTCCGATTTCTAACCGCATGTCGTGTGTGGGGAGTCTCCTTCAGCTCTACTCAGTTGTTAGTTTGTGAACCTTTGACCCTTTCTTCCTCTCAAGGAAAGATTATATTGGACTGCTACAACTGTAAGTACTATGTTTTACCTTCAATATGTCAGACCCTTGACCTGTTGGTAGGTCCCTCCCCCTCCGCACAGCACCGCCTGTGTGGTCCCTGCCCCAGCTGCCGCTGCTGAGGAAGTTCGAGGCCCTCCTCCACCCGCAGGCTACCACCTGCGCCTCATCCCTGGTGGCCAGTGGTAGGCCGTAGGTTTGTATCTTCCTCTTCTGTACTGCCTTGTACTGCCATTTCTCTTTCTGTTGTCTGTGTCCTAATTCTGTGCCTGTTTTTTTCATTCTGTGCCCCTCGCTGTCCTGATTGTTCTGTGCCCGTTTTTTCATTCTGTGCCCCCTCGCTGTCCTGATCTGTGCCCGTTTTTTCATTCTGTGCCCCTCGCTGTCCTGATTGTTCTGTGCCCCTCCCTGTCCTGATTGTTCTGTGCCCGTTTTTCATTCTGTGCCCCTCGCTGTCCTGATTGTTCTGTGCCTGTTTTTTTCATTCTGTGCCCCTCGCTGTCCTGATTGTTCTGTGCCCGTTTTTCATTCTGTGCCCCTCGCTGTCATGATTGTTCTGTGCCTGTTTTTTTCATTCTGTGCCCCTCGCTGTCCTGATTGTTCTGTGCCCGTTTTTTCATTCTGTGCCCCTCGCTGCCCCCTGTGCGCTCTGTGCCAGGTTCTGTCTTCTGCTCCTTGCTGTGCCCCTAATCCCGTGCCCTTTTGCCTTCTGTTCCACCCGTCGCCCCTCGCCGATCCCGTTCCCGCCGCTGCGTCCCCTGCGGCCCTGCCCCCTCTCTGCCCATTCGCTGCCCCTGCCCCACGCCTCCCAGCTGCTCCTCCCTCCCACCTCCCCATATATGGCGGCCACGGCGCGGTGAGGAGAGCGACCCTTGACCTGTTGGTAGGTCGCTCCCCCTCCGCACAGCACCGCCTGTGTGGTCCCTGCCCCAGCTGCCGCTGCTGAGGAAGTTCGAGGCCCTCCTCCACCCGCAGGCTACCACCTGCGCCTCATCCCTGGTGGCCAGTGGTAGGCCGTAGGTTTGTATCTTCCTCTTCTGTACTGCCTTGTACTGCCATTTCTCTTTCTGTTGTCTGTGTCCTAATTGTTCTGTGCCCGTTTTTTTCATTCTGTGCCCCTCGCTGTCCTGATTGTTCTGTGCCCGTTTTTTCATTCTGTGCCCCTTGCTGTCCTGATTGTTCTGTGCCCGTTTTTCATTCTGTGCCCCTCGCTGTCCTGATTGTTCTGTGCCCGTTTTTTCATTCTGTGCCCCTCGCTGTCCGGATTGTTCTGTGCCCGTTTTTCATTCTGTGCCCCTCGCTGTCCTGATTGTTCTGTGCCCGTTTTCATTCTGTGCCCCTCGCTGTCCTGATTGTTCTGTGCCCGTATTTTTCATTCTGTGCCCCTCGCTGTCCTGACTGTTCTGTACCCGTTTTTCATTCTGTGCCCCTCGCTGTCCTGATTGTTCTGTGCCCGTTTTTCATTCTGTGCCCCTCGCTGTCCTGATTGTTCTGTGCCCGTTTTTTCATTCTGTGCCCCTCGCTGCCCCCTGTTCGCTCTGTGCCAGGTTCTGACTTCTGCTCCTTGCTGTGCCCCTAATCCCGTGCCCTTTTGCCTTCTGTTCCACCCGTCGCCCCTCGCCGATCCCGTTCCCGCCGCTGCGTCCCCTGCGGCCCCGCCCCCTCTCTGCCCATTCGCTGCCCCTGCCTCCCGCCTCCCAGCTGCTCCTCCCTCCCACCTCCCCATATATGGCGGCCGCTGTGCGCAGCGGGCGCGCCTGGACCGCGCACAGCGCCAGAACCCCTGGTCCGCATGTCCCCGCGCCCGCCACGACGATCGCCGCCGATACGATGCCAGCACACTCCACGCTCTCAACCCTGGACGGACCCACACCTGCTTCAAGGCCGCCCTGAAACGCACACATGGTCGCTTCGCCTGCCGGAACTGCCGTTACACCAGCCTCGGAGCCGCCGAACCGCCCGCCAAGAAGGACCACAACCACCTCCGGTGCATCTTACTTAACACCCGCTCCGCACGCAAACACGCCGTCGAGCTCTGGGACCTGCTCGACACATCACCGGACGTCGCCTTCCTGACAGAGGCCTGGATGAACAACTCCTCCGCACCCGACATCGCCATAGCCATGCCAGACGGCTATAAGATCACCCGCAGAGACCCCACCAACAGAGTAGGAGGAGGAATCCCCATCGTCCACAAGAACACCATCAGAGTCTCGACCAGCACCGACGACACTCTCTGCACCGACGAACACATGCACTTCCAGATCCACACGGACCCCAACACCACCCTAAGAGGCACCCTCGTCTACAGACCCCCCGGACCCGACCCCAATTCAGCGACTCCATCGCCGACTTCATCAGCACGCACGCCCTGACCTCCACCGACTACATCCTCCTCGGAGACCTGAACTTTCACCTGGAGAACAACAGCGACAGCAACTCCACCACCCTGATCGACAACCTCGGACTGAGACAGCTCGTCACAACACCGACCCATTCCGCCGGCCACACGCTCGACCCCGTCTTCTCCTCAAGCTCCCACGTCTCCTTCAGCCACTCCACCGAACTCCTCTGGACCGACTACCGCTGCATCCACTTCACCTTCCAGAAACCCACCGCACCCAACAAATCCCACGCCGCTGCTGGAGCAAAGTCACCGAAGACCAACTACAAGCAAACCTTGCTCTCAGCCGACCCCTCCAACACAGACGACGCTGCCCGCAACCTCAGATGATGGATAGACGACTGTTCCAACACCCTCGCCCCGCTGAAAAAACCCATCTACAGAGACACCAGCGAGAGCCAGCTGGTTCACCCCGGAACTCCTAGCATCCAAGCGCACCTGCCGGAAACTAGAGAAGAAAGGGCACAGTGAAAAGACACCGGACAGCCACGCAGCCCACAAAGACGCCATCCGCAACCACCATCACCTCATCAGATTCGCCTATAGGACCTCCTTCAAAGACCGCCTCGACGACAACGCACACAACAGCAAGGAGCTCTTCAACATCGTGAAGGAACTCTCCAACCCCAGCTCCAACACCAACGACATCCCGCCGTCGCAAGCCCTGTGCGATTCCCTCGCCACCTTCTTCCACCGCAAGATCACCGACATCCACGACAGCTTCGACACCCAGACTGCCCCAACAGACACCGACACACCAGACTCGCCGCACACCATCGACCACGACCCCTTGATAGCCTGGGCCAACGTGAACATCGATGACACCATCAAGACCATGAGCACAATCCACTCCGGCTCCCCGTCAGACCCTTTTCCGCACCACATCTTCAACAAAGCCAGCAGCTCCATCGCACCCCACCTGCGCAACGTCATCAACCTCTCCTTTGAGACCGCGACCTTCCCAGAGAGCTGGAAACACGCCGAGATCAACGCCCTACTCAAAAAACCCAAGTCGGACCCGAGAGACCTCAAGAACTTCCGGCCCATCTCCCTGCTTCCGTTCCCAGCCAAGGTCATCGAGAAGATCGTCAACAGACAGCTAACCCGATACCTCGAAGAAAACAGCACCCTGGACCCATCCCAGTCAGGGTTTCGCAGCAACCACAGCACCGAGACTGCCCTCATCGCCGCCACCGACGACATCAGGACCCTGCTGGACAACGGTGAGACCGCAGCCCTCATCCTGCTGGACCTCTCCGCCACCTTCGACACTTTCTGCCACCGCACACTACGCGCACGCCTCAACGACGCAGGGATCCGAGAGAAGGCCCTGGAGTGGACCACCTCCTTCCTCTCCGGCAGAACCCAGAGAGTCCGCCTCCCCCCATTCCGATTCGAAGCCTCCGAGATCATTTGCGGTGTACCCCAGGGATCATCCCTCAGCCCGACACTGTTCAACATCTACATGGCCCCGCTCGCACGCATCGCCCGACAGCACGACCTCAACATCATCTCCTACGCCGACGACACTCGACTGATCCTCTCCCTCACCAAGGACCCCCTCACCGCCAAATCCAACCTCCACGAAGGAATGAAGGCCGTCGCCGATTGGATGAAGAGCAGCCGACTAAAGCTGAACACGGACAAGACGGAGGTCCTCATCCTCGGCTCCAACCCTTCAGCCTGGGACGACTCCTGGTGGCCTACGACACTGGGGGCAGCCCCGACACCCACCGACCACGCACGCAACCTGTGAGTCATCCTCGACTCAACGCTCTCCATGGCCAAGCAAGTCAACGCAGTCTCCTCTTCCTGCTTCAACACCCTCCGCATGCTCCGCAAGATCAACAGGTGTATCCCGACAGATACAGGAAGAACAGTCACCCAAGCCCTCGTCAGTAGCAGACTCGACTATGGAAACGCCCTCTACGCGGGAGCCCCGGCCAAGCTCATCAAACGACTGCAACGCATTCAAAACACCTCTGCACGCCTGATCCTCGACGTACCACGCCACAGCCACATCACCCCCCACCTGAGAAACCTGCACTGGCTCCCTGTCGACAGGAGAATCTCCTTCAAACTCCTCATCCACGCACACAAGGCACTCCACAAGACCGGCCCAGCCTACCTCAACAGACGACTCTTCTTCTACGTCCCCAACCGCCAGCTCCGCTCCGCCGACCTCTCCTCGCCACCGTCCCTCGCATCCGAAGAACTACCACCGGCGGCAGATCCTTCTCCCACCTCGCCGCCAAGACCTGGAACATTCTTCCACTCAGCCTACGTCAGACCCAAGACCTGCTGACCTTCAGGAGGCTACTCAAGACCTGGCTGTTCGACCAGTAGCGGCACCACCCCTCCTCCCCCCCCCCTTCTCTTCCCCAGCGCCTTGAGACCCTCGCGGGTAAGTAGTGCGCTCTACAAATTCTGTAATTGAATTGAATTGAGACGGATCTGAGAAAAGGCTTTTCAGGGCATGCAGGTCTTGTAGAAAGGCAAGACTATTTTCTGAACATCCTCCTTAGGAGTGCCTATAATGCTTACATCCTAACCATAAGCAAAAGGAATTTAAACACTGCAGAACCTTTTCTGCAAAAACTATTGAAGACGGAAGCCAGGCTACTATTATGGCTTCAGAAGAAAGACCAAATCGAATCAGGTTTATATGAGGATGAGGGTCGAAGTCTCACTCCACCTGAGCGAAAACGCAAAAATGAGCGCTCTACCTCATCTGTAAAAGACTCTAAAAGAATGAAGGCTGTTAAAAAATCATATAAATCTGAAAAGCCAGCCTCTAAAGACTCCTCTACAGGCTATGTACAGAAGAAATCGCCCACTTAATCTTCTTCTCTGCCTGTCACTCATAAAAATGCCCCGTTGACAAAAATGACTGTCGACGGATCTGTCGAGGACAGTGGTGTTGACAAAATCTTAGTCAACGGCTACTTCTGTAACAACGGTGATGACGGTCACTCCGACGACAACAGCTCGGTCGATAGTTTTCAAGTCTCCGTCGACGAGACCCGTGTCAGTGACCGTAACTGTTACAAAGATCTTTATGTTGACGAGGCACAAAAAAGCGGAATTTTTTGCTGGAAATGTTTTTGCTTAGCTTAGACCAGACCTGATGTCACCCAGTAAGGTATCCCCGCTGCCTCTGGCCCACCTTCTTGACACAGAGTAATCAGGAGACGAATTAAGGGTAAAGTGCCTGGACTCGGAGGATGAGGAAGATCCTGACAAGGACACTTCCAGTTTCATGGAAAGGGACTATTCGTTTACGGCTCACCAGGAGCCCATATCCCATCGATACTCTTTCTAAGAGCACTATCCTTACGAAGAACCCTATGAAGAACCACAAGGCTCAAGGGTTAGATACCATTGTAGTGCCCATCTCTTTGGTCTCTGTCCTAGGGCACATGCTAAATGATTATTAGAAGTGCCTTCCTGAAACTCATGCACCAGTTCCCCTCACTCCGGAATGCACAGAGGCACCTACTGAGGCACCTTTGCCTACAAGTCCTATAACAGTGCATATGCAAGAGTTCAGATCTGTACCTCATGCCATCACTATCGGAGATAATTATGCAGACAGCGATCCAGATGATCAATCTGAGGAAGGAGAATTACTTCAAGACCTAGATATGCTGCGTCTGGAGTGGAATGACTCGCTCAATCATCAATCCATCACCATCTCTCCCAGCAAGTTCTTCTCCTGAGGATATTGGAGGATTTCATGAATTACTGGAATGTGCTTCCAAGAGATTCGATCTGCCTCTCCCAACCAAGCAAACAGAATGTTTTCTGTACAATTTTAAGGACTCAACAAGGAAATCTGTCAGATATATCCCTATTGTCAGTTATCGGGAGTAAGGTTTGAAGTTGAAGAAGAATCCAGCTTCAGTCACCGCTGTGGTTCCTTGAATGGACAAAAAAAAAGGCCTGCGACTCTTCACCGGCATGCTCGATAGGGCATTGTAAGAAACTGGCTCTATATATACTGCAACAAAGTGAGGTACAATTTGTATAGAGTCCAAGGGTCTCCAGAGGTTTGGCAGAGGTTAAAGTTAGATAGCACCTTACTCTCTAAAGTAGTAGCTTGGTCGAGCAGTAAGGCAGTGTCCTCTGGGACAGTGTAAAGCATTTGATGTACACACTCAATCAGCAAATGAATCCACACACTCAAGAACTGAACTCTAGGCCAATTGTTTTGTATAAAAAATATACTGTTGTTTTATTATAGAACCACAGGTTTGCATAAAATACTTTCTCAAGATAAGATGCCGTTTGTTGAATACTTTCAATGAACAATAGACTTTAACCCCTTCCATGCTCATGACGAGCTGGACTCGTCATGGCACACAGTGCTCGTGTGCTCATGACGAGTCCAGCTCGTCATGGAACCCAGGGCAGGAAATCCCTCTGGTGCGGGCACCAGAGGGATTCCCTTAATCTCTAAGCCTCGGGAGCTGGGGAAGAGCTTCCCCAGCTCCCGAGGCTCTCTGGTTTCCCTGAAATGACGATCGGCGCGCGCGTCGCGCTGATGTCATTTCAGTGAAACTGAAACTGAAATGAGCCAAGAGGCTCATTTCAGTTTCTACGTGCTCAGGGGCTATCTCAGCCCCCTGAGCACGTAGAAACTCAGGAGAGGTATCGTTGGAAAGGGAGAATCTCCCTTTCCAATGGTACTCTCTCCTAGTGGATCTCTGCTTGGGGATCGCCCCAGGAGGGCGATCCCCAAGCAGGGATCCATCCACTAGGCACCAGGGAGGGGGAGCGGCCCTTGGGCAAGGGCCTTTGATCCCCCATAAAATATTTGCCAGGATTAGTCTTTCTGCCCCCCTGGGGTAGATGGGGCAGTAGCCCCCAATCTGCCCCCGGGGGGGTAGAAAGCCCACTAGACACCAGGGATTTTTATTTAAATTATAGTTAGGGTGGGGCTGCCCAAAACGGGCATGCCGATGCCCCCACACCCCCCCGGCCACAAAATTAGTCTTTCTGCCCCCGGGGGCAGAAAGCCCACTAGATACCAGGGATTTTTTTACAATTATAGTTAGGGGTGGGGCTGCCCAATATGGGCATGCCAATGCCCCCACCCCACCCCCGCCAGCAAGGTACAGTCTTTCTGCCCCTCCTGGGGGCAGATGGGGGCAGTAGCCCCCAATCTGCACCCCCGGGGGCAGAAAGCCCACTAGACACCAGGGTTTTTTTCCCTCGATACATTTAGGGGTGGGGGTTGCCCAAGATGGGCATGCCAATGCCCCCACCCCTCCCCCACGAAATTCCAGTCTTTCTGCCCCTCGGGGGGCAGATGGTGGCAGTGGCCACCAATCTGCCCCCACCCGGGGTTCAGAAATACCCTAGATGCCAGGGATTATTTTTTTATAGGCCCGGGTGGGGGCTGCCCAGAATGGGCATGCAAATGCCCCCACCCTACCCCCCAAAGAAAAAAAACGTTCTGCCCCCCAGGAGGCAGATGGGGGCAATAGCTCCTGATCTGCCCCCCGGGAGGGGGCAGAAAGCCCACTAAGCGCCAGGGATTTTTTTTTTATATAGGTAGGGGTGGGGCTGCCCAGAATGGGCATGTCAATGCCCCCACCCCAAAAAAAATGCTGCAGTCTTTCTGCTCCCCTGGGAGGCAGATGGGGCAATAGCACCTTATCTGCCCCCGGGGGCAGAAAGCCCACTAGCCACCAGGGATTTTTTTTTACAAAGTTCGGGTGGAGGCTGCCAAGAATGGACATGCCAATGCCCCCACCCACCCCAAAAAAGATGTCACTGTCTTTCTGCCCCTCCCAGGAGGCAGATGGGGGCAGTAGCTCCCTGATCTGCCCCCCGGGGGCAGAAAGCCCACTATGTGCCAGCGATTATGCTGGCTTTTATACGGAGGGGTGGGGGCTGACCAGAATAGGCATCCCAATGCCCCCGACCCCCAAAAGAATAGCCACAGTCTTTCTGCCCCCTCGGGGGCATATCGGGGCAATAGCCCCTGATTTCCCCTCCCCAGGGCGGCAGAAAGCCCACTAGGCACTGACTTTTTTTGCAAAGTGCCTAGCTGTAGATTTTGAACCCTAACTCTGCCGGCACCTAGGGAAACCTAGCAAACCTATACATTTTTGAAGACTAGATACCCAGGGGAATCCAGGATTGGGTGACTTGACTGGCTCTCACCAGGTTCTGTTACCCAGAATCCCTTGCAAACCGAAACATTTGTCAAAAACACATTTTCCTCACATTTCTGTGGTGGAAAGTTCTGGAATCTGCGTGGATGTACAAAATTCCACTCACCCCGCGTCCCCCAAAGTCTTCCGTGAAAAATGGTACCTCACTTGTGTGGATGGGTCAAGTACCCGCGACAGGCAAGGGCCCAAAACCTATTGAGGCGACATCAAAATGACCTATCACAAACCAACCTGGTTTTGCAAGGGGGTCCCATGAGTTTTTGGCCCTGGCTCAACGGCCATCTAGGGAAACCTACCCAACCCACACATTTCTGAAAACTAGACACCCGGAGGAGTCCAGCGAGGTATGGCTTGCGTGGGTCCTCCAAAGTTTCTTACCCAGAATACCCTGCAAACCTCAAATTTAGCTGAAAAAATCACGTTTTTCTCCAATTTCTGTGTGGGAAAGTTCTGGAATCTACGTGGATCCACAAATTTCCTACCACCCAGCTTTCCCCAGGTCTCCCGATAAAAATGATACCTCACTCGCGTGGGTGGGTCAAGTACCCGCGACAGGCAAGGGCCCAGAACGTATTGAGGAGACATCAAAATTATCTATCACAAAACAACCTGGTTTTGCAAGGGGGTCACCTGGGTTATTGGCCCCGGCCTCAGCGGCCATCTTGGGAACCTACCAAACCCACACATTTCTGAAAACTAGACACCTGGGGAGTCCAGCGAGGTATGGCTTGCATGGGTCCCCAAACGTTTTCCTACCCAGAATGCCCTGCAAACCTCAAATTTAGCAGAAAAAATCACTTTTTACTCAAATTTCTGTGTGGGAAAGTTCTGGAATCTGCGTGGATCCACAAATTTCCTACCACCCTGCGTTCCCCCAGGGCTCCCGATAAAAATGGTACCTCACTTGTGTGGGTAGGCATAGTGGCTGAAACAGGAAATGGCCCAAATCGTATTGTGGAGACTTCAAAACTACCTATAACAAAACTACCTCGCTTTGGGGGGCACCTGGTTTTGGCCCCGGGCTCGCCGCCATCTAGGGAAACCTACCAATCCCACACATTTCTGAAAACTAGACACCCTGGGGAGTCCATTGAGGTATGGCTTGCGTGGATCCCCAACGTTTCCTACCCAGAATCCCCTGCAACCCTCAAATTTAGCTGAAAAACCATATTTTCCACATATTTTTGCGTGGAATCACCGTGCTGGCACAAATGTCCTACCACCCAGCGTTGCCCTTGTTCCCCGAGTAAAATGATACCTCACTTGTGTGGGTGTCCAAAGCAGAACTGGCTAAAAACGTATTTTTAAAAAAATATAGCGCTTAGAATTCTCGGTGCTATACCCTAAATCCCTATGTTTTGGGCTCTTCCCAGTCACAGGCCTTTGGCCCACCCACACAAGTGAGGTATCATTTTACTCGGGAGAACAAGGGGAACGCTGGGTGGTAGGACATTTGTGCCGGCACGGTGATCCCACGCAAAAATGTATGGAAAAAGTGATTTTTTCAGCTAAATTTGAGGTTTACAGGGGATTCTGGGTAGGAAAACGTTGTGGGACCCACGCAAGCCATACCTCGCTGGACTCCCCGGGTGTCTAGCTTTCAGAAATGTTTGGGTTTGGTAGTTTCCCAAGATGGCCGCCGAGCCCAGGGCCAAAACTCCTGGGACCCCCTTGCAAAACCAGGTTGTTTTGTGATAAGTAATTTTGATGTCGCCTCAATAGGTTTTGGGCCCTTTTCTGTCGCGGGTACTTGACCCACCCATGCAAGTGAGGTATCATTTTTATGAGGAGACCTGGGGGAACGCTGGGTGGGAGGAAATTTGTGGATCCACGTAGATTCCAGAACTTTCTCACATAGAAATTTGAGAAAAAGTGATTTTTTTCAGCTAAATTTGAGGTTTGCAGGGGATTCTGGGTAGGAAAAGTTGGGGGACCCACGCAAGCCATACCTTGCTGGACTCCCCAGGTGTCTAGTTTTCAGAAATGTGTGGGTTTGGTAGGTTTCCTAGATGGCCACCGAGCCCAGGGCCAAAAACTCATGGGACCCCTCTTGCAAAACCAGGTTGTTTTGTGATAGGTAATTTTGATGTCGCCTCAATAGGTTTTGGGCCCTTTCCTGTCGTGGGTACTTGACCCACCCATGCGAGTGAGGTATCATTTTTATCGGGAGACATGGGGGAACACTGTGTGGTAGGAAATTTGTGGATCCACGTAGATTCCATAACTTTCCCACACAGAAATTGGAGAGAAAAGTGATTTTTTTTTCAGCTAAATTTGAGGGTTGCAGGGCATTCTGGGTAGGAAACGTTGGGGGATCCACGCAAGCCATACCTCGCTGGACTCCCTCGGGTGTCTAGTTTTCAGAAATGTGTGGGTTTGGTAGGTTTCCCAAGATGGCCGCCGAGCCCGGGGCCAAAACCCAGGTGACTCCCTTGCAAAACCAGCTTGTTTTGTGATAGATCATTTTGATGTCTCCTCAATACGTTTTGGGCCCTTGCCTGTTGCGGGTACTTGAACCACCCACACCAGTGAGGTTTTTGGCCCTGGGCTCGGCGGCCATCTTAGGAAACCTACCAAACCCACACATTTCTGAAAACTAGACACTCTGGCGAGTTCAGCGAGGTATGGCTTGCGTGGGTCCCCCAATGTTTTCCTACCCAGAATCCCCTGCAAACCTGAAATTTTGCTCAAAAAATCACTTTTTTCGCACATTTTTGTGTGGTAAAGTTGTGGAATCATGGGATTGACACAAATTTCCTACCACCCAGCGTTCCCCCAGGTCTCCCGATAAAAATGGTGCCTCACTCGGGTGGGAGGCCCAAGTACCCGCGACAGGCAAGGGCCCACAACGTATTGAGGCGACCTCAAATGGCCTATCACAAAACTACCTGGTTTTGCAAGGGGGGTCCCATGACGCTTTGGCCCGGGGCTCGGCGGCCACCTAGGGAAACCTACCAAATCTACACATTTCTGAAAAGTAGACACCCGGGGATTCCAGGGAGGTATGGCTTGCGTGGATCCACCAACGTTTTCTTACCCAGAATCCCCTGCAAACCTGATATTTTGCTGAAAAATCACTTTTTTCGCACATTTTTGTGTGGTAAAGTTGTGGAATCATGGGATTGACACAAATTTCCTACCACCCAGCGTTCCCCCAGGTCTCCCGATAAAAATGGTGCCTCACTCGGGTGGGAGGCCCAAGTACCCGCGACAAGCAAGGGCCCACAACGTATTGAGGCGACCTCAAAATGGCCGATCACAAAACGACCTGGTTTTGCAAGGGGGTCCCATGACGTTTTGGCCCGGGCTCGGCGGCCACCTACGGAAACCTACCAAACCTACACATTTCTGAAAAGTAGACACCCGGGCATTCCAGGGAGGTATGACTTGCGTGGATCCACCAACGTTTCACTCCAGAATCCCCTGCAAACCTGATAATTTGCTGAAAAAATCACTTTTTTGCACATTTTTGTGTGGTAAAGTTGTGGCATCATGGGATTGACACAAATTTCCTACCACCCAGCGTTCCCCAGGTCTCCCGATAAAAATGGTGCCTCACTGGGTGGGAGGCCCAAGTAGCCAGCGACAGGCAGGGCCCACAACGTATTGAGGCGACCTCAAAATGGCCTATCACAAAACTACCTGGTTTTGCAAGGGGGTCCCATGACGCTTTGCTCGGGGCTCGGCGGCCACCTAGGGAAACCTACCAAATCTCACATTTCTGAAAGTAGACACTGGGATTCTAGGAGGTATGCTTGCGTGGATCCACCAACGCTTTACCCAGAACTCCTGCAAACCTGATATTTTGCTCAAAAATCACTTTTTCGCACATTTTTGTGTGGTAAAGTTGTGGAATCATGGGCTGACACAAATTTTCCACACCAGCGTTTCCAGGTCTCCCGATAAAATGGTGCTCACCGTGGGAGGCCCAGTACTCGCGATAGGCAAGGGCCCACAACGTATTGAGGCTGACCTCAAATGGCCCATCACAAACAACCTGGCTTTGCAAGGGGGTCCCATGACGCTTTGGTCCGGGCTCAGCGGCCACCTAGGGAAACCTACAGACCACACATTTCGAAGTAGACACCCGGGATTCCAGGAGGTATGGCTGCGTGATCCCCCAACGTTTCACCCAGAACTCCTGCAAACCTGAATTTGGCTGAAAATTCACTTTTTCACACATTTTGTGTGGTAAGCTGTGGCATCACGGGGCTGACACAAATTCTCTACCACCCAGCGTTCCTCAGGTCTCCCGATGAAAATGGTGCCTCACTGGGTGGGAGGCCCAGTACCTGCGACAGGCAAGGGCCCAAAACATTTTGTGATAGGCAATTTTGATGTCGCCTCAATACGTTGTGGGCCCTTGCCTGTCGCGGGTACTTGGGCCTCCCACACAAGTGAGGCACCATTTTTATCGGGAGACCTGGGGGAACGCTGGGTGGTAGGAAATTTGTGTGAGGCCAGTGATGCCACACTTTCCCACACAAAAATGTGTGAAAAAGTGATTTTTTTCAGCTAAAATTGAGGTTTGCAGGGGATTCTGGGTAAGGAAACATTGGGGGATCCACGCAAGCCATACCTCCCTGGAAGCCCCCGGGTGTCTACTTTTCAGAAATGTGTGGGTTTGGTAGGTTTCCCTAGATGGCCACCGAGCACGGGGCCAAAAACCCAGGTGACCCCCCTTGCAAAACCAGGTCGTTTTGTGAAAGGCCATTTTGAGGTCGCCTCACTACGCTATGGGCCCTTGCCTGTCGCGGGTACTTGGGCCTCCCACACAAGTGAGGCACCATTTTTATCGGGAGACCTGGGGGAACGCTGGGTGGTAGGAAATTTGTGTGAGGCCAGTGATGCCACACTTTTCCACACAAAAATGTGTGAAAAAGTGATTTTTTCAGCTAAAATTGAGGTTTGCAGGGGATTCTGGGTAAGGAAACGTTGGGGGATCCACGCAAGCCATACCTCCCTGGAAGCCCCCGGGTGTCTACTTTTCAGAAATGTGTGGGTTTGGTAGGTTTCCCTAGATGGCCACCGAGCACGGGGCCAAAAACCCAGGTGACCCCCCTTGCAAAACCAGGTTGTTTTGTGAAAGGCCATTTTGAGGTCGCCTCACTACGTTGTGGGCCCTTGCCTGTCGCGGGTACTTGGGCCTCCCACACAAGTGAGGCACCATTTTTATCGGGAGACCTGGGGGAACGCTGGGTGGTAGGAAATTTGTGTGAGGCCAGTGATGCCACACTTTCCCACACAAAAATGTGTGAAAAAAGTGATTTTTTTCAGCTAAAATTGAGGTTTGCAGGGGATTCTGGGTAAGGAAACGTTGGGGGATCCACGCAAGCCATACCTCCCTGGAAGCCCCCGGGTGTCTACTTTTCAGAAATGTGTGTGTTTGGTAGGTTTTCCTAGGTGCCGGCAGAGCTAGGGTTCACAAACTACAGCTAGGCACTTTGCCAAAAGAGGGTCATTTTTCACTGCAAAATTGAGGTGTGACCACGTTGCGTTTTGCGCCGTTTCCTGTCGCGGGCACTAGGCCGATCCACACAAGTGAGGTACCATTTTTCTCAGAAGACTTTGGGGAACGCGGGGTGGGTGGAAATTTGTGGATCCACGCAGATTCCAGAACTTTCCACCACAGAAATGTGGGGAAAATGTGTTTTTTTTGACAGTTTTTAGGTTTGCAAGGGATTCTGGGTAACAGAACCTGGTGGGAGGCAGTCCAGTCACCCCATCCTGGATTCCCTGGGTGTCTAGTTTTCAAAAATGTATAGGTTTGCTAGGTTTCCCTAGGTGCCGGCAGAGCTAGGGTTCAAAAACTACAGCTAGGCACTTTGCCAAAAAAGGGTCATTTTTCACTGCGAAATTGAGGTGTGACCACGTTGCGCTTTGCGCCGTTTCCTGTCGCAGGCACTAGGCCGACCCACACAAGTGAGGTACCATTTTTCTCGGAAGACTTTGGGGAACGCGGGGTGGGTGGAAATTTGTGGATCCACGCAGATTCCAGAACTTTCCACCACAGAAATGTGGGGAAAATGTGTTTTTTTGACACTTTTTTATGTTTGCAAGGGATTCTGGGTAACAGAACCTGGTGGGAGGCAGTCAAGTCACCCCATCCTGGATTCCCCTGGGTGTCTAGTTTTCAAAATGTATAGGTTTGCTAGGTTTCCCTAGGTGCCGGCAGAGCTAGGGTTCAAAAACTACAGCTAGGCACTTTGCCAAAAAGGGTCATTTTTCACTGCGAAATTGAGGTGTGACCACGTTGCGTTTTGCGCCGTTTCCTGTCGCAGGCACTAGGCCGACCCACACAAGTGAGGTACCATTTTTCTCGTAAGACTTTGGGGAACGCGGGGTGGGTGGAAATTTGTGGACCCACGCAGATTCCAGAACTTTCCACCACAGAAATGTGGGGAAATGTGGTTTTTTTGACAATTTTTTATGTTTGCAAGGGATTCTGGGTAACAGAACCTGGTGGGAGGAAGTCAAGTCACCCCATCCTGGATTCCCCTGGGTGTCTAGTTTTCAAAAATGTATAGGTTTACTAGGTTTCCTAGGTTCCGGCAGTGCTAGGGTTCAAAAACTACACCTAGGCACTTTGCAAAAAAGGGTAATTTTTCATTGTGAAAATGTGGTACGTCCACGTTGCATTTTGAGCCATTTCCTGTTGTGGGCACAAGGGCTACCCACACAAGTGAGGTACCATTTTTATCGGGAGACTTTGGGTAACACAGAATTGTAGAGCAACTGTTATTACCTATTGACTTTCAATGCATTTCTGCCTTCCAAATGAAAGACAATGTGTAAAAAATAAGTCATTTTGAAAAATGACCTATAATTCTCATGCTAGTATGGGTACTCCCAATTTCAGAAATGTGCAAATATCTACTGTTTCTAAAATCTACATTTTGTTCCCATTTCAGAAATACATAGGTGTCTATCATAACAATTTTTCCATGTATACATTTTCCCAAAATAATTGCTATATACCCGGTACATAATAAAAACCATTGCAAGATGCTGCTCAATTATTGGCTCTGGGTTCGTCGGGTTCTTGGTGAACCTACAAGTCCTATATATCCCCACAACCAGAAAGGTCCAGCGGATATAACGGTATATTGCCTTCAAATAGCTGTCATAATTAGAAGAAGTTACAGGTGAAAACGTTGACACAAATGGCTGTTTTTTTCAACTAATTTTCAATTTTTCCTTTATTTAACTGTTAGTTTCTATAAGGAAAACTTTAAGGATCTACACAAATGACCCCTGCTGAATTCAGAATTTTGTCTACTTTTCAGAAATGTATGGCTTTCCAGGATCCATTATTGGTTTCATACCCATTTCTACCATTAACTGGAAGGAGGTTGAAAGCACAAAAAATAGCAGGCTATGTCCCAGAAAAATGCCAAAACTGTGTAAAAAAGTTGGTTTTCTGACAAAAGTCTGCTTGTCCCTGAAAGCTGGGAAGATGGTGATTTCAGCACCACAACCCCTTTTTGATGCCATTTGCAGGGAAAAATCAAGACGCTTTCATCTGTTGCCCTTTTTCGCATTTTTCCCAAAAAACCAAAATTTAGCTGTATTTTGACTAATTTCTGGGTCCCCTCCAGGGGAATCCACAAACCCTGGGTACCTTTACAATCCCCATGATGTTAGAAAAAAAGGACGCAAATTTGGCATGGATACCTTATGTGGTCAAAAGTTACAGGGGCCTAAGCGCGCACTACCCCAAATAGCCAAAAAAGGCTTAGCACAGGAGGGGAAAAGGCCTAGCAGCGAAGGGGTTAAATGCAAGGTAGTACAGGGGTTGCAATAGGCAACACAATACTTGGTATACTATAACATTGAGCTCAATGGGATTTTCAAGTAATAGAATTACTTTACGAACGTTTTTCTTACTCAGGGCTGGATCCTGGATTCAGCCCTGGTGCATTTCCTGTAAACAGTTGAAAGAAATCGTTTTTGTTACACAGGTGATTTTTAAGGAATATTTGTATGTTGCAAAAATCGACAGAAGGATTTCTGGTAAAAACCAGGCAATGTTATTCTATGGCGGAAAATCAAGTTACCGGAAAATCACAGTTGTAATCGCTTTTTCTAGTCAGTGCTGGGTACCTAAATCCAGCACTGGGATCTCTCCTGAGAACAGGTGAGTAATTTCAATTTTGGTATTCGGACGATTTTTAGTGAATATTTCGAAGTTCCAAAACTTGACACTTGAGGATTTCTGGTAAAAACCAGGCAATGTTATCCTATGGAGGAAAATCAAGTTATCGGAAAATCACAGTTGTAATCACTTTTTCTAATCAGGGCTGGGCACCTAGATCCAGCACTGGGATCTCTCCTGAGAACAGGTGAGTAATTTCGTTTTTGATATTCGGACGATTTTTAGTGAATATTTCAAAGTTCCAAAACTCGACACTTAGAAGAATTTCCAAGTGAAAACCAGTCAATGTTACCCTATGGATAAAATGCAAGTTATCGGCTTTCAGGTAAGTACTCGGCCGGCAGAGTTAAGGTTCTGGGGCATGACTCGGGGGGGGGGGGGGGAGGGGGAGGTTCCCAGGTTCAGGTTTGTACTGTTGTTACACCCTCAGCGGCACAGGGGCGGCCGGGTGCAGAGAGAGTAGGCCCAACGTTAGCCTATGGCGGGCGGGGGGCCTTTGGTGGCTGCTGGCAGGCAGGCCACTCGGCTGTGGGAGCAAAGCTCCTGGTCACTTACTCAGGGCAAGTGGGGAAGTCGAACAGGGTAGTTGGTGCACCCTCAGCGGCACTGGGGCGGCCGGGTGCAGTGGGCTTTTGGGCCGTCGGGCGCCCAATGGATTTCAATGGGAAAGCTGCAAGACGAACAAAGGCTGCAAACTCTGGGACGGTGATTCTTCAGGTGCGACCACCACTTCGAGAGGTAAGTTGGGATGCTGTAGGAGGGGTAGACACCCAGGAGTTGGGCACAGGGGGCCGTGGGGCGCCGGGTGCAGGGGTATCTTTAGGCGTTGGGAAATCTTACCCTCTGCTGGTGGCGGTTGGAGGGGTCCCTGGTGTTGAGGCTGCAGGCGTCGTCAGGAGCGTCGAGATGAGTCCTTGGGTGCTGGATTCTTGGTCAGAGTCGCCGGGGGGACGTCCTCGTGGTCTTTGTCCACTTTCGCTCGGGCCGGGCTCGGCGGGTGCAGAGTGGGCAGGATCCGCGGTCTCAGGCCGGGGCCTGGGGTTGCAGATGTTTGAGCAGAACCACTGCTCGTGGGAGTCCCAGTCTTTTAGTTGAGCAAGGCAGTCAGGTCCTCCGGGGTTTTCGAGGTTGCTGACCACTGAAGAGGCCGGGGTTTAGCAGGTTCGAGGTTCGACAGGCCGGTAGGGCTGGGGCCAAGTCAGTTGGTGTCGTCCTCTTGTTAGCAGCTGCACGGCTGGTCTTCTTTCTTCTTGTTCTTCTTGTTGTTTCGGGATCTGAGGAAGGAAGTTTCAGGGTGCCCCTAAATACTGAATTTAGGGGCGTTACAGGTAGGTAAAGGGCAGGGACCAATGGGTCTCTTCCCTGGGGTGGGTACACCCCCTACTCTGCCACTCTCCAGTGGGAGGGGGGCAGGAGCCTGTCCTGGGTTGGCTGGGTCCCCCCATCCTCAAGATGGCGGGGACTCGAGGTTGTGCTTCACCTCGCCTCCCCCACCTTAGGGGTGGAGTTGGCAGAGGTGGGCACACCTCTCTTCCTCACTCTGTTTTTCCCGCCGGGTCTCCCGCCCAAAGGGGGAAGAACCAGTGGGGACCAGTTGCTGAGTACAGCAAGTGGTCTGAGAGGCTCACAAAGGCGGTATGCCTTTGAAGCTTCTCCTTCGTGAACCCTGCCCATCCTGGGGGAGGAGGCTTGGCACCTCTTCCCAGGATGTGCATTGTTTCAGGCCCCCCGAGAGCAGCGAGCTCTCGACCCAGGGGTCCAGAAACATGTCTGGTGGTGGCAGCCTCGGCAGCCACTCAGTCAGGCCACTGGAAGTTGGTCGAGTTTCAGGGGGCATCTCTAAGATGCCCTCTGTTGTGCATTTTACATTAAATCCCACACTGGCATCAGTGTGGGTTTAATGTGCTGAGAAGTTTGATACCAAACTTCCCAGTCTTCAGTGTAGCCATTATGGTGTTGTGGAGTTCGTAATGACACTCCCAGCAACATATACTCTTAATGGCAGCACTGCACTTACAGTGCCCAGGAATGGACCTGGGTACTGTAGGGGTACAGGGCTCATGCACCTGTACCCTCACCACTGGCATAGGGCACCCAGCTAGAGGGGTGACTGATGTATGCCAGGGCAGTGGTTTGTGGGTATGGCACACAGGGATGTGTGCCATGTCGACTCTTCACTTTGTTCTGCACCAAGACACGCAGTCTGCAAAGGCAGAGGGTGAGTGTCAGGGTACAGGGCCTCTAAGGGTGGCACAATAAGTGCTGCAGCTCTTGGAGGCCTTCTCTGGTCACAGTGCCCTGGGTACCTGTGGTACCATTTACCAGGGGCTTACCTGTGGCCAGAGATGCCAATTGGGTTTAGGCTTTAATGCAGTTAAGGGAAGGAACACAGACCCTGGGTACCTGATTGGCAGGAGCCCAGGGCACACTCAGTCAAAGCACATCAGCAATTCAGCAAAAAGTGGGGGCATACCATGCAAGAAAGAGGCACTTTATCACAGGCATCCTTGTCCAGATTTTGTGGTTATGCAAGGGGCACACCAACGCTTCGGAAATCCTTCTGCCCCTGATTCAGCTCCATCAGATAAAGAAGGAAGAAGGCTCGACAATATCGGCAAACGCTTTGCAGCTATGGTAGCCACCTCCATCAGAACGTCAAATGTTTGACCATTCTGGGTTACTAGGACCACCAAAAATGGTCTGATCTTGCATCTCTCCTCGATCACCTTCCCGACGACAAGGAGGCCAAAAAAAAACTGCAAGAGGGTGCCAGGGCGTTGACAGATCATTGATACCGCAATGGACATTTTTATATCGCTTTTAGACAGATGGCGGGCGCCGCAGTTCTGCGCCGACAGTGCTGGTTAAAGGTGACCTCGTTCCGTCTTGAAGTCCAAGCCAAGCTCTTGGATATGCCCTTCGATAGGGAGAACTTATTCGGCAGGCATGTGGATGATGCCCTTCAGTCCATCAAGGCTGACACGGACACAGTGCGCTATCAGAATGGTGCAACAGAGGCGTTTTCAGTCCTTTTGTGGAGAACAATATGCACAGAGACCCTCTTACCAGTTGTACAGGTACCAGCTGTACACACAGCAGGGATATTGACCCCAGTACACCGGACAATAACAGCATTGCAGAGCCTCCAACACGGCATCCTTTAGACAGCCAGCTCGACCGCGGCCTGCAGCAGGGGGTAAAGCCCAAGATTCGTCAAGACAGCAGTGACGTTTTTCCAGCACTAGTCACCTTTTACCACCACAGCCAACATTAAAACGTTCACCTCTCAGCTTTTTACAACCAATGGGAGAGCATCACCACAGACAAATGGGTGTTGGACATCATACATCAGGGTCACACCCTGGAATTTGTTCAAAAGGCCCCGTCATCCTCCTCCCAAGAGAGTGCATCAACACCTCACACTCCTAAAGCAGGAGATTTCTGTGCTTCTTTTGAAGGGAGCTATAGAGGAAGTTCCTTTCCGACAGCGTGGCAAAGGTTTCTATTCCAACTTCTTCCTCATAAAGAAAAAGTCTGGGAAATAGAGACAGGTCATGGATCTGAGGCAGCTGAACAAATACATGAAGGAGCAACCCTTCAGAATGCTGTCTCTGCAAGAGAAACTGCTAATGGTCTACAGAGGGGATTTCATGACGTCTCTCGATCTCTTGGATGCATATTTTCACATTCCCATTCACGTAAAACAGTCGGTACTTGAGGTTTGAGGTGGCAGGGTGCCACTATCAATTCAAGGTTCTCCCTTTTGGTCTATGATTGGCTCCCAGGGTCTTCACGAAGTGCAATGGTGCCAGTAGCTGCTTCTTGAGAATAAGTGGACACCAGGCTTTCTCCTACCTGTACGACTGGTTGGTCAAGGGATCCACATTCCTCTCCACAAAAGAATCTACCATGGCTTGTCGGTAGCTATTCAAATCTCTGGGGATCCAACTAAATACGGAAAAGTCATCTCATATTCCTGCCCAATCGTTGGTGTTTCTGGGGGCCATTCTGGAACCCACGGTTGCCAAAGCTTACTCAACCGCAGAGAATGCAAGGAATAATTTAGACGGCTGCTTCCCTTCAGAGAGAAAGTCCACTTCAGTGGGGATATACAAATCAATATTGGGGATGCTATCCTCTGGCATCCCATTAATTCCAAACTGTCGCCTGCATATGAGACCGCTACAGGAACAGCTGGATACCCAGTGGATTCAAATTCACGGCTCGTTCGAAGAGATCGTCATCACCCCTATGATGAAGAAAGCTTTGTCATGGTGGGGAAAGGAGGGCAATATATCTCCAGGTCTCTTTCAAGGCGGCACAACCAAGTTTCATTATGACAACAGATGCTTCCTTGGACGGTTGGGAATTAGAAATCCACGGAAAGTGGTCTGTCCAAGATGTGCAGATGCACACCAACCTTCTAGAACTAAAGGCTGTATACCTTGGGCTCCAGTCGTTTCTGCCTCGGATCCTCTGTCCTGGTGAGAACACACAAGATGATGGACGGAATGCTGCACATTGGCAAACATTCACCCCCAGTCACAGATCTGGGTTTAATCCATCGTTATTTTGCTTCACCACGCCACCCCAGTTCAGACATAGCCATATGCAAATCAGTCTTGACCCTGTGCCTCATGGGAACAGTCCAGACCGAACTGCCAAGCCATGTCTTCCCTGGACCGGAATCAAGCATCCTAGGACCGGTTTCAGGCTATCAGCCTACATCAGCCAGGATAGCTTGACTCCAGTGGCGTAGTGAGCACGGGACCCACGTCTGGGCATACCCTTCCCACTTGGGGCGAAATGCAAAACACACAAGATGAACGGAATGCTGCACATTGGCAAACATTCACCCCCAGTCACAGATCTGGGTTTAATCCATCGTTATTTTGCTTCACCACGCCACCCCAGTTCAGACATAGCCATATGCAAATCAGTCTTGACCCTGTGCCTCATGGGAACAGTCCAGACCGAACTGCCAAGCCATGTCTTCCCTGGACCGGAATCAAGCATCCTAGCACCGGTTTCAGGCTATCAGCCTTCATCAGCCAGGATAGCTTGACTCCAGTGGCGTAGTGAGCACGGGACCCACGTCTGGGCATACCCTTCCCACTTGGGGCGAAATGCGAAACACACAAGATGATGGACGGAATGCTGCACATTGGCAAACATTCACCCCCAGTCACAGATCTGGGTTTAATCCATCGTTATTTTGCTTCACCACGCCACCCCAGTTCAGACATAGCCATATGCAAATCAGTCTTGACCCTGTGCCTCATGGGAACAGTCCAGACCGAACTGCCAAGCCATGTCTTCCCTGGACCGGAATCAAGCATCCTAGGACCGGTTTCAGGCTATCAGCCTTCATCAGCCAGGATAGCTTGACTCCACTATGTTTTGTCAAGGGGAAACAAGATCAAAAAATCTGTCATCTCAAGCCCAGCAAATCTGGAAGTGGTTGCTAAAACACAGCATCTCACTGGAAGTCGAACATGTCCCAGGCACAGACAATGTATGGGCGGATTCTCTCAGCAGGACAACCAGTCAGTGCCAAGAATAGGAAATGGATCACAAACAACTGTCTCACGTTTTTAAGAAATGGGGTACCCCAAACCTAGAACTCTTTGTGACTCTATCCAACAAGAAATTTGAATGGTTTGCAAGCATGTTAGCTCAGAGAGGGTCATGGTGGAATGCTCTTCAGATACAGTTTACAGGAATGTTCGCCTATGCGTTTACTCCCTTCCCTCTCATTCCCATGGTGATACGCAAGATGAAGAGAGACCCATGTTATCTCATTCTCATAGCCCCGGCATGGCAGAGACAGTATTGGTACGCAAAACTTTTCCTAGTGTCCGTGTCCACCCCTCCAGTTCCAGTCTGTGGACAACCTGATCTCCATGGGCAACTGCCAGATATTGCACCTTACAAATAGTCTCTCATTTTGTCTGCATGGTACCTCATGACCATGAGTTGGAATCTCTAGCTATACAAACGGAATGCAAATCTATCCTGGAACAGGCGAGAGCTTTTTCCACAAATAAATGTGACAAAATGGAAAAGATTCGGTCACTGGTGCATCAAGAATGACCTACATCCTTTTCAATCTTCTCCATGTCTCCTTCACTTGGCAAAGTCTGGCTTGGCACACTCTTCCATCAAAGTGCGTCTAGTGACAATTTCCAAATTCCGCAGAAAGACTGGGTAAATCTCACTATGGTCCACTAGGCTGGTAAAGGAATTCATGAAGGGCCTGTTCAGGGCCTTCCCACCAATAAAACCGCCTGCAATATCCTGGCATTTGAATAAAGTTCTTTTCCAGCTCATGAAGCCACCTTTCAAACCTATCCATGAGGTGGATATGTAGTATGTCTCATGGAAAACGGCCCTTCTATTGGCCCTCATGTCGGCCAGGAGAGTTAGCGAGATCCAGGCCTTTACAGTCACTTCGCCTTTTCTACAATTCCAGGAGGATAAAGTATTGTTAAGAACAAACCCAAAATCCATCCCTAATGTTCCAACTGCTATCCATTTGAATGAGCCTATAATTTTGACAACATACTTTAAGAATCCTTCTGCTGCGGAGAAGGCTCTCCATTCTCTAGATGTTAAACGTTGCTTGAAATTCTATATTCACAGGACAAAACCTTTCAGAAAATCTGATCAGCTTCTTGTCTTTCGCACCTCCCAGAAAGGCCTATGCCCTCTCAAAAAGCAACATAGATCATTGGGTATTGACTGCTATTGATTTTTGCCACAACAAAGCACGAAGACCACTGTCCCACAAGGTTGCCGCACACTCAACCTGAAAGATAGCTGCATCCTCAGCCTTGTTTGCTGGAGTATCACTTCCAGACATCTGCAGGACAGCAACATTGTCGAATGCCCATACTTTCACCAAACACTGCTGTTTAGATTCAATGTGTAGGGCAGATGCTGCTGTCGAGAAGGCGGTCTTACATCACCTTTTTCCTTAAGGTGCAGATTATCTGTAGGTTTGTTTCATTGTAATATGTTTTTATATTAATGTATTATATTGATTGATTGTATTCCATCTGGGGTTCTATCCGATGGCTGTCACAGAGCTTCATACCTTACTTCAGGTTTACCTCTTTGGAGAGTGGTTCTCCCTATCTGAAAGAGACTATTAGTTATAGATTCCTTACCTTAGAATTACACCCAGGCATCAGACTGGATCCGGAGAATTTTTTCCTCAGCAGTGCCCCTGCGCGTCAGTAGGTGGCATCGGTCAACTCCGCGTCCGTCGTCGGCGTTGTGGTCGCCGGGATGACGTTGGGGTGCCTACTTAGAAGCCGCCCTGCGTGCTGACGTCGGTTCTTCCTTTTTCTGCGACAGCCTAGCGCAGATCCAGAGAGATCTTTCCCCTTAGTCACTTTTTGACTAACCCTTTTTTCGACTTTTGTCAACTTCTTTTTTTGAGTCCTCGACTCCTGGTGCGCGAGGGATGTCCCATCGTCGGACCTTCTTCAAGCCCTGCAGGGCCTGTCAGAAATTGATGTCTGTGACGGACCCGCACCTCGTGTGCCTCTGGTGTCTGGAGCGCGGCCACGACCCAAAGTCGTGCTCCGACTGTCGGGCCATGAATCTGAAGTCTTTGCGGGAGCTGTCTCGAAAGCTTTTGGAGGCCCGGCAGTCGGCTCTGCGTTGCTCCCTGTCTCGCTCGAGGGGAAGGTCTTGAGACCGGTCGCGGATCCACCACACCTCGTTCAAGTCTTTGCACTCCTCGAGTAAGTCGAAGCACAAGAAAAAGGCGACGAAACACCGTCGCTCTTTGCCTTCTCCCCGTTGGTCGGCTGACGCGATGCAGGACCCGGATCGTCGTTGCTCGAAGGCTCCGTCTCTGGTGCCTGACTCGGGGACGACTCCGCGCCTCCCCTTGTTTCCAGGAGCTGGAGCGTCCCCTGCCCTGCTTCGTACATTCTACGAAGCCCTCCACCGAATCTTTGTGCAGCCCGACTCCGCTGGTGCCCCCGCGGAGTCAGTCGGGGGGCCCTGGGCCTTCGATGCTGGCAGCTCCGGTGTCGGATGGCCCCTGTGGATCCAGGCCTTGATCCAGATCGGCACCGGTCGACCTTACTCGACCTTCCCCGGCGCTGAGCCTGGTGACAACGCCCCCCGCGTCAGCCGTGCCCCCGGCCGACGCCGTCCCCATACTCACCCCCGAGATGGACCCGGAGCCGGACCGACGTCGGCCAACGTCGGATCCGATGCCAGAGGGTACTATTGTTCCCTTGTTCATCCCAGGTGTTCCCTATCACCCTGATGGTGGTGATGAGGACTGGGAGGGGTCGCAGGACCCTTTGGCAGACCAGCTGGAAAAACCGGACTGGAGAGAGGTATTGGGTGACGCCAGTGCTCTGGACTCTTCCCCAGACCTTGGCTTGCTTTCTCCCCCTACTGTGGCTACGGTGGAGGGAGCGTCCTAAGCTGTGGTGGTGTGTAGGGCAACCAAGGCCTTGGGCCTGGAGCTCCCTACAGTGGCAGTCAGGGCTAATCTCCTGACGGAGGTGCTTCAACCTGCGGCAACTTCCTCCAAACCCCTCTTGCCCTTCAAAGAAGCCCTCACCGACGTCCTTCTGATCACTTGGTCCAAGCCCAGCACAATGGCTCCTGTGAAACAGACGATTGTCCGCCACCACGGCCCGGCCCAGGCGTTCCCATTTTCCTCACCCAACACCCTTCCCCTGAGAGCTTGGAGGTCCAAGCTTCTTCTAACAAGGGCGCATTTCCTTCTGCTACTCTAGACAGGGAATCCAAGAAGCTGGATCGTCTTGGGAAGCGAATGTTATCTTCCTCCAGCTTGGAACTGCGGTCTGTGAATGCTGCGTGCCTCTTGGTCCGATACTCCCATACAATCTGGGATACGGTTGCGCAAGTGCTGCCTCAGTGTCTGGAGGAGGCCCGGGCTGTTCTCTCCCAAGCCGGGGTAGATGGGAGAGACGCAGCAAAATTAACGATTCGCTGTGAACTGGATACCACAGACTCACTGGGCAGAACGATTACCACGTCGGTAGCCCTTCGGCGCTACGCCTGGTTGAGGACGTCTGGTTTTTCAGGGGATGTTCAAGCAACCTTGCAGGACATGCCCTTCTATGGCCGTCGACTTTTTGGTGACAAAGCAGACTCGGCGCTGAAGCACTTTAAGGATTCTCGAGCTACGGCCAGATCCTTAGGCCTCGCGGCGTCTTCCCGTCCACCACAGTCTGCCTTTCGCCCCTTTCGTGGCCACAGAAGGGGCACCCCACCACGTCCGGCCCAGTCTAGCCACTGTTCCACACAAGCTGCCCAGCCTCTGCGTAGCTGCGGACGTGGGACCCAGCGACGCGGGTTTGGGAACCAGCGGGCGGGCCAGTCCACATTTTCCCCCCTGCAGCAGCCTCCAAACCCTCTTGGTCTGATCTTTCAGGCCCATCAGCGGCCAGTGGATGGCAGGATTCGCCATCACCTCCCCCACTGGCAATCCATCACGTCAGACAGGTGGGTTCTGCAGACAGTCCAAAGGGGCTACTCCCTCCCCTTCGAGACTACCCCTCCCTCGATGCCACCGTCTCTCGACCGCATGTCAGAGGATCATTTGGCGCTTCTCCGCCAGGAGGTTTCGGCTCTCTTTGCCAAGAGAGCTATCGAAAGGGTCCCTGTACCCGAAGTAGGTCGTGGTTGCTATTCCTGCTACTTTCTGGTGCCCAAGAAGGATAAGGGCCTGCAACCTATCCTAGTACTCAGTGCCCTCAACTGCTTCTTCCGGAAGCAGAAGTTTAAAATCCTCACGTTGGCTCAGGTCCTGTCTGCCCTCGACCCAGGAGACTGGATGGTGGCCTTGGACTTGCAGCACGCCTATTTCCATATCCTCGTCCTGCCAGCCCACAGACGCTACCTGAGGTTCACAGTAGGCCACGAGCATTTTCAGTTCAACGTGCTCCCCTTTGGCCTTACCAGTGCCCCTCGGGTGTTCACCAAGGTGATGGCGGTGGTTGCAGCTCACCTGCGCATATATGGGGTTCCAGTCTTCCCGACAACTGGCTGTTGAAGGCGGGCTCACCCCAGGCTTTCGCCTCCCACCTCCAGACTACGGCGCACCTCCTGCATTGGCTGGGGTTCACTATCAACGTGCCGAAGTCACACCTGACTCCCTCTCAGTTGCTCCTTTTCATCGGGGCGAGTCCGGGATATTTGGGCTATGATCTTGATGTTTCAGCCTCTATCACGGATTTCAGTGAGAATGACCCTGAGGCTGCTTGGCCTCGTGGCCTCCTGTATCCTGCTGGTGGATCATGCCAGCTGGCATATTCTGGCTCTGCAGTGGGACCTGACGTTCCAGTGGGCGCAGCATCAGGGGAATCTTTCCAACTGCGTCCAGATTTCGGAGGGAACTGCGTAACAACTGCAGTGGTGGTTAACGAACCAGAATTGTGTCCGAGGCAGATCCGTCTCCCTTCCCCAACCAGATCTCACAGTGGTGAGAGATGCATCACTTCTGGGATGGGACAGCCACCTGGGAGAAGAGGAGGTCAGAGGAGTCTGGTCTCCAGCGGAGCCCGGGCACCATATTAACCAGTTGGAGCTTCGTGCGATTCGCCTTGCACTAAAGGCATTCTTTCCCTCCCTCAGGGGGAAGGCATTGCAGGTGTTAACAGACAACACCGCCATGTGGTACTGGAACAAATAGGGCGGGGTGAGGTCGTGGACCCTATGTCAAGAGGCTCTTCGCCTTTGGACATGGCTCGAACATCAAGGCATAACCTTGGTGGTTCAACACCTGGCAGGTTCCCTGAATGCCAGGGCGGACCAACTCCTCCGTCGATGCCTGGTGGATCACGAATGGCGTCTTCACTCAGAGGTGGTCCAAGGTCTCTTTCAGCAGTGGGGAGAGCCTTGGTTAGATCTGTTCGCCACCGAAGAGAACGCGCAATGTCAGCTGTTCTGCGCATTGGAGTTTCCAAGGCGGCACTTGCTCAGCGACGCTTTTTGGCGCGAGTGGAATTGCGGCCTCCTGTACGCCTTTCCGCCTGTATCACTTCTGCCCCGAGTGCTAAAGAAGATCAAGCGCGACTGGGCCCAAGTCATTCTTGTGGCACCTGACTGGGCACGAAGAGTCTGGTATCCCGAGCTCCTGAGCATGTTTATCGATACTCCAATCAGACTGTCCCTTCGGGAGGATCTTCTGTCGCAGCAGCAGGGGACAGTTCTCCGACGAACCTGTCCAGCCTCCACCTCCTTGCGTGGATATTGAGCAGCGACAGTTGACAGCTTTTGACCTTCCACCCGAAGTTTGTAATGTCATGTTGCCAGCCAGGCGTCCCTCCACTAAGACGAAATACGCCTGTCGATGGAACAAGTTTGTGCCATGATGCACAGCAAAGGCTGTGGATCCCCTCTCTACCCCTCTTTCTGAGGTTCTTTTGTTCCTTCTCTCTTTGGCCCAGCATGGTTCGGCTTTGGGCACTCTTAAAGGCTATCTGGCAGCCATTTCTGCTTTTCTTTGGCTACCAGATCAGCATTCTTTGTTCAAGTCCCATATTGTAAGTGGGTTCTTTAAAGGCATTATTCATCTCTTTCCTCCCATCTCCTTTCATAATGCCTCTGGGACTTGAACCTTATTTTGACTTACCTAATGTGCGCTCCCTTCGAGCCTCTTCACAACTGTCCTCTTAGGCTTCTCACTCTGAAGACTGCCTTTCTTGTTGCCATCACCTCTGCTCGCACAGTGAGTGAGCTTCTGGCTCTTTCTTCTAAGCCCCTTTTCTTCTCGGTGCATACGGACAAAGTGGTGCTTGGAACGAGACCCTCGTTCCTACCGAACGTTGTCACTCCTTTTCACATCGGACAGACTATCACTTTGCCCACCTTTTTCCCACCTCTGCACCCTTCCAAGGAAGAGGAGAGACTCCACTGTCTGGACCCGAAACATGTGCTATCTTTCTACCTTGACCGCACGAAGGATTTCCGGGTGGACGATCAACTTTTTGTTGGCTATATGGGTGCCATGAAAAGTCGGGCTGTGCAAAAGCGCACCATCTCTTGATGGGTCATCCTTTGTATAAAGATTTGTTACGCTGTAGCTAAAAAGAAACCTCCAGTGGGGCTGCGAGCTCATTCCCCCAGCGGTACGGCAGCAACTACTGCTTTGTCACGTGGAGTTCCACTCAATGATATCTGCCAGGCGGCCACGTGGGCTTCTATGCACATGCTCACCAGACATTACTGCCTGGATAGTCCAGTTCGGAGGGATAGCTATTTTGAACATTCTGTCCTCCAGGGCTGTCTGGTGTGAACTTGGTTCGCAGTCCCTCCTCCGGGGTTGTTATTGCTGGGGTATCTATTCTAAGGTAAGGAATCTATAACTAATAGTCGCTTTCAGATGAACAAGTTACTTACCTTCGGTAACGATGTATCTGTAAGAGACATGTTAGTTATAGATTCCTTACCGCCCCACGCGTCCTACCCGCTCTGCAAACTGACTTCTAGGGATAGGGACTCCCTTGCAGGGCCCTAGTGTGGCACAACAGTGGTCAGTGTCTTTCATGGCTCTGCGCTTCTGTTGTGGAAAGTCGTTTCAGAATCTATAACTAACATATGTCTTTTACAGATACATCGTTACCGAAAGTAAGTAACTTGTTCAACACGTCTCTTTTTCTCCTTTAGTTACTGCTAGCTACTCTGATTCAAGCATGTGAATCTATGAAAGATTCAATAAGGGAGAAAAAACAAGTTGTTTACCTGTACACTGTGGTTCTCCAGTATTGATATTTTTCATAGATTCACATGCGACCCTCCCACCTCCCTGTTTAGGCTCACCACTCTTATACCACTTGGAAACTTGTTTATATATACACACTTGTGCTCAAAATCTGTTGTATGGTGGCTCTGCAGGGGAGAAGTAGCCCATGGTCTTGCCTCTAATTGGCTGAAGTTTGGGTCCATTAAAACATTGTGAATTAGTTTAACAAGGTAACTTGCTTTCTGTCTTTTAATGTACTTTAGTAGTACTGCTTATTTTGATTACTGTGGAGCTCCCACCATGACGACGGGGAAGATTCAAGCGTGTGAATCTATGAAAGATATCAATACTGGTGAACCACATCATACAGGTAAGTAACTTGTTTTATACCCGCAACCAAAGTTCCAACTAAAACCAGATTAACGCTAGAGACTCCGCAGGTGCCCTCCCTTCCATCTCAGTCGTAGAAAGTTGGGGTTGGAGGGGGCTGGTAGAATTTACTTTGCCCTCGCATGGGAATCCATTACATCGGAACAATGAGTGCTGCAATTAGTACACACAGGACATAAATTGGATTTTGTTTAAAGACCACCTGCCTGCCCACCCAAAAAGGAATATCATCTCCACTTGAGGGAGCTGCTATGCAAAAGGAAATTCTCCACCTCCTCCTCAAAGGAGCTATAGAATAGGTCCCCATGTCCCAGACAACCGGGGAATTTTATTACAGATCCTTCTTGGTAAGAAAGAAAATGAGACAATGGAGAGATGTCTTGATGTCCCTGGACTTTCAAGACTCCTATTTCTGTATTCTTATCCACCTGAAGACACAGGTAGTATCTCTACTTTTCTGTGGTGGGGCAGCACTAACAATTCAAGGTGCTCCCATTCAGCCTCAAATCAGCACCTTGGATTTTCACTAAGTGCCTAGCACCAGTTGCTCCCTTCCTCAGACAACAGGTTCACTAAGTATACCAATACTTGGATGACTGGCTCGTCAAGGTGCCATTGAAGGAAGAAGCAAAGACGTCTACTGCTGCCTGCATCATCCTTTTTCAGACTTTGGATCAGAGAAATGTTCTTTGGAGCCACACGTGAAGATTCCATTCTTGGGAGCAGTACTTCATACACAATTGGGATTGGCATTCCCTTCGCTGACAAGTTTTATAAAGCTTCTGGCCATGGCAAAAAAAATATCTACTAAATACAGTCACAGTCAGACAGTACAAGTCTCTACTGGGCCTAATGTTATCCTTCATAAGCCTCATTCCCTTTTGTAGGCTTCAAATAAGACCCATCCAACAAGAACTAGACGTCCAGTGGAAACAATTCGACAGCTCAGGTGATGAGTCTGAGTCACTAGGCGACTGAAACAAGTACTACTATGGTGGAGATTCCCTGCAGACTTGAAGCATGATCTGATGGAGACGTCTAGCCGCAGATTTCTTACCTGTGAATTATCCACAGGCGCCAGACTTGAACCGTTGGTAGAGTCCATATAAGCCCCTCCTTGACGCGCTGACGTCAGTTTCTTCCTTTCCACGCTTCCACAAGGATCCAGAGAGTGGTACCACAGTGTGCTTTTTCTAGATAACTTCGAGGTATACGATGTCTACCCCTCATACTATTTGGTGTGTAGACGAGCACCCTGACTCTGAACGGCGCTGCGCATGTCTTCAGCATCAGTCTTTAGCGTTGCAGGAGTGACACATGACACTGTTAGCGGCACGGTGGTCAACGGTCCCTCGTCAGTCGCAGTCCTCTTCCTCCGAGGACCGCTCGAAGGCCTGCTCTCGAAGTCCTTAGTCCTTGCTGTCGCCTGGTAAGTCATGCCATAGGCGGTTGGCGCCGCTGCCTTCCCCACCTTTACCCCATACGTGCGGTGTCCCTGACTCTCCTCCTATTCCTCCGATTTTCAGAATCGTAGCGAGAATCTGGGCCACGTCTTCCGGTGTTTCCCGGCGCCGAGGCGAGACCGGCTCAGATGAGGCAATAGTATCTCTCCCTCCATGCCATCTTTAGCTCTTAGCCTTCCTCTGGTAAGCTTCTCAGCCCCAAGGAGGCCGGTGAGGCCTCAACTTAGTCCCAACCTGCGGGACCTCCCCTTGGTATCAGCGAGGACCTCCGAATCAATGTTAGACTCCTTCTCTGCTCCGCTGAACAGCCCTTCGGGGTTCCCACCTATGACGCTTGTGTTGGATCTGCCGGCGCGGACTTCGGCGTAGATGACACCAATCGTCCTTACTTGGTCTCTTCTCCCTGATGCCGAGGTGTCACCTTCTCGGCGTCTGGAATGGTGTCGGTGGAACAGTCCTCTTTGAGCTACCTTCTTTCTCTTTCGGAGGAGCCCCCTGCTATTTTCTCCTTGGCACACCGGTATTTTGGTGATGTGGGTGATCACATGACTGAGCTTCCTCATTCGGTTTCTGCCCTCGGTGGCGCAAGTGGTCTTGATTCTTCCCCATCCTCGTGCCTGTTTTCTCCTCCCTAGCTCACTTCGGAGGCTAGCTTAGCTTTTGCGGATAGTTGATGTAGTTCTGGGGCTGCAGCTTCCTTCTGTGGAAGTGACCATTGATCCCCTACTTGGGATGCTTCAGCAGGGCCAGCTGAGGACTGAGCCTGTGCTTCCCTTCAGTAAAACCCCCTTTGATATTCTGTTGGGCACTTGGGCTAAACCAGTTTCAAGGGCCTCCGTGGACCGGTCTATAGCTCATAGGCACCATCCTGCCCCTGGAGACCTGCTCTGCCTTTCCAGTCAGCCTACTTTGCACAGATTTGTGGTTCAGACTGTTACAGCCTCCCCCAACATCGGCACCGTGCCTGACCTCCCTCCTGGCACGGAGTCTAAAGGATGCTTTTGGTTGATATCTCTTTTCTAATACCAGCTCCGCTTTACAGTCCCTTAATATACTGCTTGTGTTTTGTGGCCGCTTTTTTCATGTGTTGTGGGATTGGGTCTCGCGCCTTCTCCCCTCCGCCCCTGATGATTCTCGGGACACACTTTCTCAGCTGATCCAGGATGGCCGTCAAGCGGCTTCATTACTGATTCGTTGTGGCATGAATACCACAGATTCTGTTGGACTGTGCCATGGCCATTTGGTAGCTCTTCACCGGCGTGCCTGGTTACCTCGGGCTTCTCTGAGGCTGTTCAGTCCGCCTTGGTGGACATGCCTTTCGATGGTCAATATCTGTTTGGCTCTCAAGCTGACTGCTTTAGGCCGTTTTTGGGATAGACGGAGTGGAGCGAAATCTTAATACCCGGTTGCCGGACCGTCCCCTACTCCCCCGCTCCCCCTTCCACCCGGTACGCGGTTGGGCCGGGAATGGTCTGCATTCCCTTATATGTGGGCTGTTATAGGGCAGTGCCAGTTGGCTTTTTCTTTTCCTCATCCCGCCACGTGCCGTCCGGTGTGCTGTCCTGCCCCGGCAGTTATTTTCTATTCTTGCCCTGTCTGACAGGTTGTGGACCCTGGTTGTTTTTTGGGACGCGTCTTAATTTCCGACCCTGTTTGGTGTCTACGCCGGTGGCTTCACGGTGTTCTTTGGTTTCTACCCAAGTTCTGATTGGGGTGTTTTCATGGTATTGTGCGGATGCACTGTTGCCTTGTTCCCCTGCCTTACAGGTATTCCTCCATATGTTTCTGACATCATAGTACCCCTTATAGGGGACTCTGCGTGCCGTGCTTTGGTGCGCTGGTGCAAGTCGGAAGATGGTGCATGGGGGTTCTTCTTGCCCCCTCTCCAACCCAGTTGTTGGGGGTTTCTCCACACCAGTCAGGGGTTTTCTTCCTTCGACTGTCTGGTGCCCTTCTTTCCTGGCAGATGCAAGGGAAGGGACATGGTTCTTGGCCTAATGTACATTGTCTGGTTCTGCCCTATTGGTGTTCCTTCTTTCTCTCTTCAGGAGTTTTCACTTCTTGTGCTAGTTCTTGCTATACACGGGCAAGATGTACCCCTGCCCACGCTCTTTTCTCTTAGGTTCCTTGCGGCCATCCCTGGCCGTATCTTGGCATGGGTAAACAACTTGGCCGCCCTACCTCTTCTATGCCTCTGCATGGCCTGTTTTCCCCTGCTTCTGCCTTGTGCGAAGCTGCGGTTGCTTTCCCTTTTGATTGGAGCCGTTTTCATCACACCTCCGATACCAACCCCAACGTTTTGTTAATTGCCTGGCTGATCTTAGGATGTGCCTTCTTTCCTTTTTGGGGGTTTATGGCTAATTTTCATCTTCCGTTCTTCTCGGACATGGGTTCCTTACCTGTCCACTCTGGGTTGGCGTGTGTGGAGGTTTGTGATCCCTTGGGATTCTTTTCTGGGGAATTCCATCCACTTTTCGCAAATGCGGTTGAAGTTCCAACCACTGTTCCCTGTAAGGTGCGCTTGTGCACCTATCTCACCTCAAGTGCGCAGTGTGGTCTGTGAAGCGCGCACAGTGGCAGGTAAGTTCAGCAGCAAGTGCCTCCTGCACTTGCTGCAATTCTTTTGTTAAAAGGGCGTGGCTGCAGGGCAGATTGTATGCCTTTGTGAAAGTTTTCATGTTAATCGCAGCACCCATCATGTGCTGCAATTAACATGATTACTTTCACAAAGGCACACAATCTGCCCTGCAGCCGCGCACTGTTAACAAAAGAAATGCAGCAAGTCTAAAAGCACGACGTGTGCTTTCAGGTGATTCTGAAAGCACATGTCGTGCTTGTAGACGTGCTGTATTTCTTTTGTTAATAGAGCGGGGCAGATTGTGTGCTGTGCTCTATTAACAAAGGAAATCCAGCTAATCTCCAAGCAGGTGCTGACACGGGTCCCTATCGGGCTCTCCATTTTTACCTTCGGGGTGGAGGGAAAAAAACGTAACTCTGCATCAGTCACTGCTTTTGATGTAACTTCAAAGAGACTCATTTTTCAGTTTTATATAGCGCAAACCTGGAGCAAACATGAGCACCAGTTATATTACACAAGGACATATTCATGTTTTGAATCCCAGGATGTTGAGCGGACGTGAGGCTAGAAGCTGTTTCTCAGCTCGAAAGTCGGCAGCTCTAGCCTTAGTCACACCTCGCCCACAAGAATGGAAGCGCTTTCAATTTTATATACAACGAAGTCATAGTTGCTTATTTATCTTATGTAATTTACAATTAATGACAAAGCCAGTAGCCCTGGCTTGTTGTAGGTGTAATGTTACTTGGTGTGATATATATCTGGATGAATGGACAGACGCAGCAAAATACCAATAGGGCAGCACACTATGCTAAGTACAGATTTTTAGCTTGTGTTTTAAGCCACTCCCTTAATTACATCTGCCACGCCCCTATGAGAGACCCCTCAGTTTTTTCATCCCACTTAAAGCCCTGAACAAGCATGATGTGCTTTGATGTGCCATCCCATGGTGTCAATAGACTTCCTTCACGCCTGTGAGTCGCTGCGCGGGACATCGGACGGACACAGAAAGTTACCCCAAACCCAGGACTTTCACTGAGCGCGTAACTGATAGTGCCATCACTTCCAAGATTTCCAATTTTAACCAAAAATGAATACTGCAAGTCCTGGTTGCATTTGTATAGATATCGAGTGGGAAATAATTGGAATTATTTTAAAATCAGCGCAATCACTTCAGGAAGTCAACCAGGCTGATTGTTGCACTTTGTATTTATTTATGTGGGTTTTAAGAGTGCAAATAGGCCCCTAGCTTCAGGCTGGCACATTGTACAAACTTGAATGCATACCAGGTACCTCTAATTATATTTGCCAAAACTGCTTGTTTTTGGGGGGGGGGGGTTGTTTTTTTTAATTTGTGGTGCGCTAGCATCACTAAGTCAAAATGCATTGTAAATGAAACAGAGTGGAATTTGGGTCTTTGATGCACCTACACTCAAATAGTGCATCATGCCGCTTTGCACATATGGTGCAATGAAACATCTATACGAGGACTGACGTTGCTTCATTTGATTGCCTGCTTTTCATCTCTCAATTAAAACGCCATTTTGAATTGGTGTCTTTTGTTAATGATTGCACCAGCAACTGTTCCCATACTACGAAAGCAGACACTCTTGCAAGCAGAGTCCTATATTCTGGGCTTTCATTATTTGTATAAACAATGATAACTTATTATACTTAAAATATTCCTTTCAGTAAAATGCTGTTTAGTTAACATTTTGTTAGAAAACTCAATTTATGAACATCAATGTAAAACTGTTCCCACGTTGCTGAGTTACGATTTAGCATAACAATAACAAGTGGCGTATGTCCTTTAATTCTGGTGAGCGGGTCAGATCATGTGCACTTTGTGCCAGCAAGTGCTGACACTCGCATGTAACGGCTAATATCTGGCTCTGCCATGCCATGTGCCTGTTCGTCTGTGGCTTTTCTTCTTAGGAGAAGACTGGGGTCTTGTAAGACTTGGAATTTAGGTTAACCTACTGCACCTCTCTCATAGCACAATGGTGCCCACTTATAGTATAATGATGACTGTCCTTGATATAGTGTGCCCTCCTTCGCATTAAGGTGTTAGCCTGGCATAGGGATGGCCACTCTTTGCATGCTGGTGGCATACTTGGCCAAATTATGGCTTGCCCTGGGGTAATGATAGTCATCCTTAAAATACTGTGGAAATCCTAGGAGTTATGTTGTTAGCCACCAGCTTAACGTTGGCCCTTAAATAATGGTGGCTAACCTTTTGTATTGTGCTGACATTTTTGCAATTATGGTGGCCTTTCCTGCCTATGTCAGGTAGAATCTGTCCATGTGAGGCAATTATACATGTGAGTACTTGAGTAAAAAAGACAAACTGTAAACTTACTACAACTACTGTAAATTGGCATTAAGAGGCATAAATAACGTACTTTTCCTCCAAAATGAGAAGCTTACATGTGATTTGAATGTGCTTATCAAAATTGAAAAACTTGCATTGGTCAGCAAAAAGCTTTGTGTGGGGGCGCCGTGTTTGCAGGTATATTATTTTTTTTAAAGGACCAGCTGCGAAGTTCTTTGCCTCCAGCAATTTGGAAAAAACAACAGCTGATGGACAGAATGCAGAACAATGTCATACATTCACCCCAGTACAGAGATCTGGGCCTAAATCCATCGTTTATTTTTTTTGCTCACCATGCCATTCCAGTTTGAACCCAGCCATATGCAAATCAGTCTTGACCCTGTGCCTCATGGGAACAGTCCAGCCCGAACTGCCAAGCCAGGTTCTCCCTGAACTGGAAACAAGCATCCTAGGACCGGTTTCGGGGTTTCACCCCTCTTCAGCCAGGATAGCTTGATTCCAGTGGCATGGAGAGCACGGGACCCACGTCTGGGCATACCCGTCCCACTCAGGGTGACAAATGCAAAAACAACAGTTGATGGACAGAATGCAGAACAATGTCATACATTCACCATGGAAACAAGCATCCTAGGACCGGTTTCGGGGTTTCAATTTTGAGGCAATAATAAATATGCCAAGATAACTCTGGTGATTAATGTTCTGCCTGGAGAGAAATTGGAATTTTCTCTAATGGAAGTTTTAAAGGTAGCGCAGAGGGTTAATATGCTTGCTGCAAAGAAGGTGTACCATGCAGATCACAAAATGCATAGAAAGAAAATTGGTTAGCGGGTTACTACTTTTGTCAGAGAGGTCATTTTGTTACTTGCAGTTTATAAGCTAAAATCCTAATATAGAACAGTAAACTATTAACTGTCATCAAAGGACTTTATGCATACTGCAAGGTATATATTATGATTTTTTTCCCCAGCCGTTCATTATCCTAATGTTGCAAAAAGGGTTCGTTTGGGTACAAAGCGATTCTTGTTAAAGAGAAACCCTAACCATGGTGTTACATTTTAAATTCCGAGTTTGTGCTTCACCAGACAAAGCACTCTTAAACTATACTGCCTACCACTATTATTGGCATATCGCTCCTACACCTTGCAGTCCTCTGTCATATGTAACATTTCTTATACACTGATTTTAATACCTATGATTGATTGTCTCTGTTTAATGTGTGTGCAATGTAAAGTACACCCTACACTGGTATGAGTGGCGCTATAAAACGAATTAAATGCATCTCAGAGAGAGTGGTAATGGAGACTTGAGGGGCCTTGTTAAAGGGTAATAGTGAGGGAATCACTGACGGAGGTGGTCATTGGGGGACGCCAACAAACATTGTAACACAGGATGCCACCAACGCTAAGGCCGGTCCTGTGTGGGGCATATTGTGTACTCTGAGAAAGTATTCATGTTTATTGCAGCGCATGACTGGCGCTGCGTTTGACATGAATACTCACACAATCTGCACTGATAATTGTCGCTGCACCCACACCCGTGGTCGGGTTCCTGGCGCGCATAGCCTTGGCTGCAGCGCACAGAGACCTTACACTGCCGCACACAGAAGAAGGAAATAAATTAGAGGGAACATTGAATCTAACCCCTTGGGGGTTCGTTTCCCTTGCACTAAGTATAGAGTATGATCTTGGGTAACGTCAGAATCTTCACTCAGGTTGTTCTCTGGCTTGTTGGATGGGCACAGGTTGTCCCGTGCACACAAGGACTTCTGGCCTTCATGCTTGTTAAGCTGTGGGCATTGCCTCTCTATCTGTTACCTCAGTTCTTTACATTGGCCCTTTGGTTGGACCTTCACTTCTGGCACTTCTCTTCCAAAACTAATTTCTTTTACGATGAAGGCTAGTTATCTAAACAGGCCTCCCCTGTGTTGGCCGTCTTTGAATTGACCCAGTTTCCAGTCCTCCATTGTGGTCTTTATCTCTCTATTCTAGCGGGGTTTTTTCTCCCCTGCAGTTTTCTTTTCATTTGTCTTTCGACTGCGTAATCGTAACCGTTCAGTCGGTAGTGCTGTTCTGTCTTCTCACCTGGTTTTTCTGGGGCGTGTGACTTCCACCCCACCCTCTCCCTTTAGACAGGGCCATGTCGTGGATTCCAGCTCACCGTTTCACCTTTGGCCCATGGCCGCTGTTGTGGTTGTTTGTATGTACGCTTCTTGGGCACATATTATTGTACAGTGTAATTTCTGTATGTTTGTTTATATATGTCATATGTTCATACCAATCTCTTTGTATACGTTTATACATTCTTTTCTTGGGATTCTGCGTTGCATAGTCCCAGACGACTTCCTTATCGCTCGAAGTGTTTCCTCTACTTCACATGGTGTAGGAAAGTAGAATCTGCTTTTATGGTTTCCCCCACTTTTTGCTGGATGTAATGCTGTTTCTGACTAGTCTGACTGGGATCCTGCTAATCAGGACCCCAGTCTCTGTGCTTTCTCCCCTAAATTGGTTTGGTTAGTACTTGGGTACATCCCAGATTGGACACTGGTGCAACCTTATCAGTCCCCAGTATATGGTACTAAGGTACCCAGGGCATAGGTGCACCAGGGGTCCCCCATGGGCTCAAGCATGTATTATGCCACCCAAGGGAGATCACTCAATTTGTAACTACAGTCCTGCCATTGCAGCCTGTGTAAGCTGGTGCTAGCACCACTTATGAAAGACATAGGTTTCCCTATACCTAAGGTCACTGCACTTAAAACCTATAAGTCACCCCTACAGCAGGCCTTTGCAATCCTGAAGGCAGGGTGCTTGGTTCTAAGTGTGAGGGTGCTCCTGCATGAGCAGGACACCCCTAGACCTATGGAGTCCATTCTCCTGGGTTGTAAGCGAGATAGCCAAATGACATATAGAGGGGCACTGCGTCATTACGCGGTGACCATCTCGAAACTGGCTGCAACGAATCAGATCATGTTTGGTATTAAACATGTTGGAATCATACCCCCACACCATAAGTGGTGTGGGAGGTATGATTCTGGAAAGGCCCTCCATTAGGCCCTCAGTAATCCCGGTACCAGTCTTCCAGACCCGGACAGCAAACCAGGGCTGCCGCCGGCCAGATACACGTTTCTGCCCTCCTGCTGCTGAGCCAAGCTCAGGCAGGGGAAGGCAGAACAATAGGTATCCTGTCACAGGGAGGTGTGACCACCTCCCAAACAGGATTTAGTGTATTGGGGCAGGGTGGGAGCGCTTGCCAGCGCCACATAGTCTGCGTGCAGGGCACACTTAGTGCCCTCCATGCATAGTCCAGTTGAAACCAGTTCAGGAAGCCGCTGGCTCCCCTTCTGGCCCCGAAACTGGACAAAGGACAGGGGATTATCCTCCCCCTTGTCCAGCCCCTCCTTTGGGAAGGACCCCTGAATCGTCCAAACCCTTTCCTTTGGGTATTTAAGGGCTTACCTGTGTGTGCGTCCCTAGATTTGTCATGGGACAAGATTCATTTCCGACACCACTTCTTCGACCTTCTGGGCACTCTGGACTTCGCTCTGGGCATCAAGGCTGCAACTAGGAAGACTCCTGCTGCTCCTGATCTCTTTGCCCTGCTCGTCTCCTGCAACGTCCATCCCTGTGCACCATACAGGAACCTCCCAAGGCCTGTGGGCATCCAAGACACCTAGAGGAATCTCCCTTGAAGCGAAGGAGTCACTTCCTGCTTCTGCAGGCACCGCAACCAAGCTGACCGGTCTGCTGATCCTGAGCTCCCACGGACTCCGAAAGGCTCAGCAACACAGGAGGTGGTTCTTCACATCCCTAGAGGCCTGCCCTTTCACCAAGTTTGAGGCCAGTATCCCTCGTCTGAGCCGCAGGAACCAAACTCCTGTGCACCTCGTCGACTTGCAGTTGCGAAGGCTTGTTGGCTTCCTTCCACCAAGATCTTCGGGCTCCAAGTAGCCCCAACCTCAAGCATCTCCAGTGACCAAGATCTTCATCCTCACCGCATCTCTTGCATGGTGGGCTTGCATCTTTGGTGAGCTGCTTGAGGTCCTCTTGCGACTCCAGTGCCTCCGGCCTGTGAGTCCTCTTGAGGGTCATCTTCGTATTCTTTGGGCTCCCCTGATTGCCCTGGCCTGCCCTGACTCCCCCTGCTTGTGGTGAGTCTCCTGGACCTTGCTGGTCCAGACATTGCACCTTTCTCCACTTCACGTTGGTTGCAGTTGCCAAGGGTTGTTGGTGTTCCTGCCGGACTCCGACCCCTCAACTCTCGACATCTGACGTGGGACAGCTCGTGTACGGCTCCTAGTCTTCCACAGCATCGCCTGGTCCACACAGCTGCAGTTCTAAGGTCACAGTCAGCTCCCCTGCAGCACCCGACACCAGTGGGCATTCGTCTTCTGTGCTTCCTGGTCACTCCTGAGTGGCACAGACTCTGTCCCCTCTGCTTGCAGGTTCTTCACAGCTTGAATCCACCTTTGGGGTTCCACCGGACACTTTCACCTTCTCCAGCAACAGCATCTTTCTTAAGTCCTCCATTGGAATCGACTGTGGTTTCCAACGCCCATTCACACCTATGCACCTGGCTTCCCTGGGGCAGGTATCCTGGTTCCTAAGGTATCCACGGGTGGGGTGGGTCTCCAACCTTCTGTCTTCAACTGGGTTTCTTCAGGGTCCGCTGGAAAGGGCCCTTCTTTAAAATTGCTACCCCAATTTACCCATTGACTTGTATTGATCACGTGGTCGTGCTCCCACTTAGTACACAACCTCTGTGGGGCTCCTAGTTACTTACCTCTGGTGGTTACTTGGGTCCCTGACAATTCTACGTCTTCTGGGTACAGTCTTGACTTGAGTCGTGGTTCGCATTCCACTAATTTAGTGTATGGTTTGGTCCCCCCCTGTTGACCACTGTGTATTACGTGCTACTTACCTGTTTCTATTGAAGAGTATTGTGTGCAACTCCGGCTAGGAGATACCTGTATGTGTTAGTGAGTGTTATGTAATAAATACATATTTTTATAAAAATACACTGGTTCTTTTTCACTTAATATATAGCAATTAGATTATGTTCTGGTAAAACAAGCTGCTTTACACTCCTTCTGGACTAAGCCTGAAGGCTGCTTCCCACAGCTACCACTTAGAGAGCTTTCTAAGGTTGTCTAAGACCACTAAAATCACCATAAGGGTTGTCTGGATTGGTGCATGGTGCCCGCTTATATAAGTGTGCATCATATACCAAGCCAGCTTCTCACACATGGTCTGTGGCCATAATTGTTATTGCTCGCAATGTTTTTCTTCAACTATTAGTCGGTGCTCTCTGCCTTACCTACTTCTGTGGCTAGGAGCTTTGGCCCAGTAGTTTTAGCTGTTGTCCTTAACCTTCCACCTCGGTCTCTAGGGCCGGTTGACCTTCCAGAGGGCATTTTACTGCTATGTTTGTGGATTCGGTTCCATATGGGGCTCTCCCAGAGTTTTCTGGTGGGATATTTTCTTCCTCACCCTCCATTCCTGGCAAGCGGTCTCTCTCTCTGTCAAACTCTCTCACGCTCACTCTCACGCTCTCTCACATATATGCAGACCGGATAGCCTAGTCCGGGATCTTTCTTGGAAACGGTTTGCAGGCCCTCCTTCGGGATGGAATTGCTTGGGTATCTCATTCAAAGGTAAGGAATCTAGGTCTAGACTTCTCTATCAGATGAATAAGTTACTTACCTTCGGCAATGCCTTATCCGTTAGAAACAAGATCTAGTCGCAAATTCCTTACCGACTCACCCTTCCTCCCAGATTCTGTGAACTGATTTTTCCTTTCTTCCAGATCTTTTCTATGCACCCTTGTGCCTTTCGTTGGTATAAAAAAAAAAGAAAGACCTACCAAACCATCAATAATAATGAATGTAAGCTTCTTTAAAAAAGAGGATTCTTTTTGGGTACACTGTTTCCATAGCAGTTTCTATATGTGGCTTTGCGTTTTAGCACGGAAAGTCGTCGCGGAAGAAACTGACGTCAGCGCGTCAGGGGAGGACTTATATGGATTCAGACAACATCACATCCGGTGGATGGCATCGTTACGGAGTCGCTCGATGCCCTCTACCGACACGCAGAGGTACTGCTATAGAAACATATCCGGATCCAGTCTGGCGCCTGGGGATAATTCAAAGGTAAGGAATCTGCGGCTAGAGCTAGTCTCTACCAGATAAGGCGTTACCAAAGGTAAGTAAATTATTTTTCGGCAACTGGGGACCATAGGCAATGCCCTTTCGATCAGATGTTCCAATGTCTTTGCATGCTCCTTTCCTCCTAATCCCCAGGGTTTGGAGGAAGCCGAAGACAGATCACTGCACTCTGTTCCTCATTGTTATGGCGTGACCACACCAGTATTGGTATAGCGAATTGCTGCAGCTACCTGCATGTCCAGCAATACCACTGAAACCACACTACAGGCTCCTCTACAAACACCACCAAGAGATACTCCATCACGACCCTAAGTTGTTGTACCTGAAAGCATGGTACCTAATCACCTAGAGTTGGGCCACTTCGGTTTACAAGAAGAATGTAGGACCATTCTAGCACAAGCACCGGCAACTATAACGACATACAACGCCAAATGGGAGCGTTGCTGTGTTTCGTGCAAAGACAAAAGATTTCTTCCTAAATATTTCCAATCTCAACAAATAAATACTCCCATACTTGTTGGAGTTGGCTAAACGGGGTCTAACATCTGTGTGAGTTTATCTGGTGGCAGTATCAAGACTTAGAACTGATGTTGGCTCATCTAGTTCGTTCTCTCAGAGAATCATAATACAACTTATGAAGGGACTTTTTCGAGTGTATCCACTGGTACGGCAGCCTCTGGTGTTGTGGGAGCTCAATCCTGTCCTGAGTCAATTGATTTTGTTTCCCTTTGACCCAATCGACCAAGCCCATCTAAAGTTCATAACCTGGAAAAAAAGGCCCTTCTCCTAGCGTTTACATCAGCAAGAAGGGGTAGGAACAGTGCAGGCACATTCCACGAGGAGCATGGCTACGTCTGCTTCACTCTACCCTGGTGTTTCCTTGCAAGAAATCTGTTGTGCAGCTACTTGGAGGAGCAGGTACACATTTACGAAGTACTACTCGCTTGATGTTAACCCAGACGCCATCACAGTAAAAAACTACGTTTTTCACAATCATTGCAGGATTTGGAAGGTCAGACCAGGATGGAGGCCAAAAGTTTGATGGAAAAGGTCATTGCAGAATAAGTGTACGAAATCCAGAGAACCTTAGTCTTGTTGGAGTTAAACTTCAGGGCATTAAATTGCAACCAGGAGGCCACCACAGTTATGCAACAAAGGAATGTTTCAAGAGGGGCTGGCCCTGTTCTGTCCAAGGAATTGATCAACTGGGTGCCATCTGCTTAATTCTTACAATTGACTCTTAAAGACCTGACTAATGTAGCCAAAGGACGATTATAGATGTTAAACAGGGTTTGACTTTAAGCAGACTCCTGCAGCACACCTTTACCCAATGCATTGTAAGCCGGCACATAAGGAGAAAGGTAGACTGCTCGATGTCTATCCTCCGAGTAGAATTTACACCATTGAAGAGCCAATCCTCCAATGCCGGCCTCCACAAGTCTGGATAAAAGGATGGAATGAGACACTGTGTCAAATGCAGTGGACATATCAAGGAGAACCAAAGCAACTGGATTTGCCTTGTCTGCCAACATTATCAAGTTATCAAGGACCAACACCAGTGCAGTATCAATGAAATGAGCCTAATGAAAACCAGACTGTGCAGGTTGGAGCGTGTGATGTCATACCAGAATATTATACAGTATGGGGTTCACATACTAGGCTGATAGTTTGATAAATTTGTTGATCTGCGTTAGATTTTTTCAAGAGAGGGCCAATTCGTCCCCTTTTCCACACAGTGGGAATCCAAGCATTAGCAAGTGACCCATTACAAACCTTCAATAGAGGTAGTGAAAGTACCGGTTTAGACCGCTTCTAAAATTTGGGGGTTATACCGTCCAACGGGGAACCCGCGTTAATAGATCCAGCAGGAGATTAAAGCTGTTCCAGTGTCGCAGTCAAAATGATGAAAGCGGGGGGGGGGCGGTTGGGGGGGTACAATGGTAGCCTCACCCCTGGTGCCTGACAATCCAGAGTTGGAGTCTGGGATTGGAGTGTCTAGGCTGGGCTAAGAATTCTAGGCAATTTCCGATGCAAGGCTTGGTGCTCTGACTTGACAGAGCTGACCTGCACATCACTGTGAAGGTATGGTTCAGCTGCCCTTTCCATTGAAAATGATTTTTTTTTTATTTGCCTATAGCCTCAATCGATACATCTGCACCAAACGAGGCACTCTTCTAGCGTATTCACTTAAGGTCCTACATGCCAAATACCATGCAGTTCTGTACATGAGAAAAACATCCGAGGGTAGGGGAAGATGTATTTTTCCATTTTAGTTCTCAATTGAAATTTTGTTCACAGTTGCAGCCAAAACCACTGAGCGAGTTTACATCAAACTTGGCATGAAAGTGCAACTTTAGAAAGTGTGCTTTTGATGGTTTGGTCTAAAACCGTTCGGTGGATTTTGAGACATTAACGTTTGAAGAAGATAGCGAGTGGGCTTCGAGGGTGAACACATTTGAATATCTTGGCAGTTCAAAAGCCATTTGTTGATTGTCTTATACATTTGCCACGGTTTGAAGATTATGCTTGAAATGTAGTTGACATTTAGTAGATTGAGTTTGCTTCTGGTTTTTTTTAAATTCTTGCAGAGATCCATCAAGACTGGCCCAGGAACAAAAGGAGCGGGCGGGGGGAGAAATAAGTGCCCACTTGCCAGTAAGTTTGGCACAGTGTGATGAATCTGCACAAACTTTGGCAGAAGGTTTTAAGGATTCATTTTTTTTTTGGTATGTTGAGTTTTGTGCCAGTCCATCCAGTAGGCAAAGTTAAAGAGGGAAGTTATTTGCTTATAATGTGGGCATTGTTTGGTGAACCTGTATCAAATATATAAGCATTTATCAAGTTAAACCCTGAGTAGGGTTCTGGTTTAGGGAAGATTGAATTGGGTGGTGAGGGGGATGCAATTAATTGGGTGGTGTAGGATCATTGCAATGAACTTTGGCACCGTTGATGGGTCTGCATGAAAGTTGTCAGACTTAGCCTGATTAGACTTCTCGTGGTATTTTTAAGTTAATGCAGATCCACTGACGTGCTGTTTAAAAAGGAGCGGGGCAAAAAACGGTTAATTTGCTAATAAAATTGGTACTCTGTGACAAATCTGCACAAAATTGGGCGGATATTTGGAAAGATTCGTTTTATCTTGGAATGTCAAGTTTTGGCTAATCCAGCAAGGGGGAGAATTAAATGGGTGGGCAATAATGTTTTCCATTTGCTTACAACCTTAGCGTAGTTTGATTAACCTGCATCAAATGTGGCAGGGCGTTAGCAAGTTAAACCAGTGCCGGTATTTCATGTGTCGTGCAGATCTAGTTGTGGGAGGGATGACGAGTCTAAACCTTTTTGGTTTACTAATAAATTTAGCACTGTTTTATTTTTCTGAGACTTCGCATACTTAATCAACTGATGGCTTTCTCAGTTGTATGCAGGTCCGTTGAGAAGGTGATTTTAAAGGGTGGGCGGTCAAATAAATGTTAATTTATTAATAAATGTGGCACCGTTTGATAAATCTGGCCTAACTTTGGCTGATGTGTAGCCTGTTTAGCTTTCTGTTGGTTATGCCTAGTTTAGGGTAGGTACACTGGGGGAATATGTGGCGATATAAATGGATTTAATAATTCCTTCTCTAATCACTTAGGCGCTGCTTGTTGAATCTGATTAAAATTTGGCTGCTAGAAAAATGACACCCAGTGCAAGACAAGTTAGGCTCTACGGCCAACCCCGCTGCATACAGTGGAATCCTGTTGGGCACAGGGCCTGGCGCAGAAATGAAGGGGTACATGGCAGGTGAACACATTACCTCATAAAAAAACATGAAATTCACTGAAAAATCACGTTTAAAGGCAAACACAAAATCGCCAAAATTCAACACACAATGCTCACAATAATTCGTGCCACCGCTATCCAACACACAATGCATACCTTAACTCATTCCCCCACCATGTGCAGTTCCACCCTAAGCAGTTGGTTTGGTTTAAAAAAACAAAAAACTGTACGAAGAGCAAAACATGGCGGTGGGCACGAGTCTGATCTGTGTTGAGCGTTGCACACCATAACTGGGTTATTTCAGGGCTTTTTCGATTTTGTGTTCGCTGAACCATAACGGGTTTTTATATTAGGTTTTGAGGGTTTGTTTGACTGCAGCAGAAGGGATTCGTGAGGGTTACGTAGAACTTGTGGGGAAGGTGGCAGAAGAATGACACGAGGAGTTGTGAAATGTCGCAACAGGTTCCTCTAGAGAGGATGTTGTCAGCTAGGGCACAGAGGCAATATTTGGCTTTTGGAAGACTGTACTCCTTTGTTTGGCCTCTGGTTACAGGATCCAGGTGAAATTGCAGGGGTTGTTTTGTGGGTTGATGAGTGATGTCTGTGAATGCGACACTCCTATGAGTGCCTATCGTTGGACTCTCTTCTCACACTCTCCTGATGTCTGAGCCAAGCCTGTCTGTGTACACTCTTTTGTCTGTATTGCCTCAGACTTCTTTATTCTTTTCAGCGCGGCCACCACTGACGAGGAACGCCAGCACTTGCAGGAAGTTGGCCTTTTTCACCTGGGCGAGTTTGTGAATGTGTTCTGCCATGGCTCATTAGTTATGCAGAACCTTGGAGAGTCCTCCACTCCCACGCAGGGTTCCGTGCTCTTCGGCACCGTCAATGGAATGATAGGTAAGATGAACAGCACTCTTTCTACAATGAATACAAAGGAACACAGCCTGTAGGGAAACAGTTGCCGGAATGAACACTGCAACCGTAGGTTCACTCTTTAAATAAACATAGTATTTTGCCTCAGTTAACAATCTGCCGGGTTTCGGATCCCCTGGCGTTGTTTCGTTCTAAATAATATGTATCTGCATTGCTAATAAGACTGGAATTCTTTCCTTGCGCAGTCCCCGAGAAGCGCCTCCAAGGTTTAAGGGTAACCTTGCATTTTCCTTCATGGTAACAATTTTAGGTGCCACAAAAGAATCTTTCGCTTCAGGCTTTGGGTTGATGCAAGAACACCAAGGTAATGGTTTGGGGCATCTGTTGCTCTTATATTTGCAAATGGAGTCATTGTCTCTTGCCAATGGTACCCCTACTTTCGTGGGCTGACCTTGAACCCGAAAAACCCGCTCTCAGCTCGTACAGCCTCCTAGCGTGCCTTCTCTAAGAACTGCTACTACTTCCTTTGTTATCAACTGGGTGAAAAGGCCTTGCTTTCAGAGTTTGTACATACTGATCGCCAGAGGCTAGAGGACGTCTCTTAGGAGTTAGTCATCTCCCCGGGGCTAGACTGCTTTCGCAATTACATAATTCCTCTCTATGGCTGAAGGATGCGCTTTAAGAAGTGTTAATGCTGCGAATCTTACTAAAACCTATTTTTCTCCACAGGGCTGGTGACTTCGCTATCGGAGAGCTGGTATAATCTTTTGCTTGATGTGCAAAATCGACTCAACAAAGTGATTATGAGCGTCGGCAAGATCGAGCACTCTTTATATCCTTTCATCTAGTTACAGGGAGTGACATTTAAGTCGGGACCCAAGATTCGGGGGGACGGAAGTGGCAATACTGAGCGCATGGGACTGGGATTATGAGATAATTCCAGGTGTACTTTTGTGTAGCTTAAATTCTGCATTAAATGTGAGCATTATAAAAGAGCAAATACGTCACAGAAAAATTGACCAAAATATTCCACCCCACATAATTAGGGTGTTGTGAGCCCCTCGCACTCTGGAACCCCAATGCAGTTGCACTGCTGCATTAATGATAGCTGCAGTCCAGAGTAGCATGCTGCCTCTCTGCATTCCCCACTATGCCTGACCATCACTCTAGTCCTGAAACTGACTGTCCCTTTCAGAAAAAAAATGAGCTCACACGTGTTGCCCCCACTTTGCAGCAAGGGTTTCCTCGGCTCTAATGCTAGCAAGGCCCCATGCTTCTAAGAAAGTAGGACTTTGATTCTGAGGGAAGGGCCCCTCAACCCCCTGGGATACAGTGCCACTAAAGATAGCTACTGCCTCGCGAAGCGGGCTGTCTCCTCTGCTCTTTGTTAAAAACATGGGCCCGATCTTGGGCCTTACCCTTCTGTCATCTCTCTGAGGCCCAAGCTAAGTGGTCTCCTCTGCTTCAAAATTCACCTCCCATGGGCCATTGTTTTGAGGTCCAAAGCAACACTGGCACTGCAAGGGTGCACTGGGCCCTAATGCAAACAAGGAAGTATAGTAAAACTGCCATAATTGGCCCATCAGGCTCCTGGGTCTCAGTGCCACTGCACCTGCAGCACCAATGATACCTACAGCCCTAATTAACAGGCTTCGTCCTCTGCCCACTCCACAGAGCTACTACTCCTAGTCCTGAGGCTCAAAGTAGTCTGTCTGCCACTTTGCGTAATAAAACAAAAACTTAACAAAGCCCCACATCTCCTGCCTCCCCCCAATGTTTGGGTTCTGTTCTGTGTGCTACAAGGGTGACCTGGGCCCTAATTCCAGCAAGGAAAATGGGCTCCCCCTCCATTTTTTGCTAGTAAGACAGCCATAATTGGGGTGCAGTGCCCCCCCCTACACAGTTGGTCCCAGTGCACCTGCTACATAAATCTTAGTGCTGGCTCTTTCATAAAAGGCAGCGGCCATATGCTGCCACCTTCCTCAGGGCATCTCTCTGAGAAAGAGCTTTCTCTGTCCATGTATAGACTGAAAAACTAGCCCCCAGATAGCACCTCTCCTATAAGCCTTGTCTTTGACGTTATCCATTGATATCTCTCTCTCCTTTCCCTCCTTGGCCATTACTTTGAGGCCCCAGGGTGGTGGAATTTCAGGACTATGCTTCTGAATGTGTCCGTGCTGGCCGCCCTGCCGTTCTTCAATTTACCTGAAACAGCGTCTGCATGTCGAAGTGGACAGGTTCTATAGGGATCGTTGTGCCCATGTTTTTTTTTAATTTCACAAAACCATTTTCCATACTTTAAAAAAGAAAAAAAAAAAAAAACCTTCCCTGAATGGTTAATGTGGACCTTGAGGCGCCCATGGGTGAATATGAAAGGGGAGGGGATAAGGCTATCGTATTGTAAAGCGGAGGGTGGGGACAGAGGTAAAGAAGAAATGGGCCTTCTCACCAAAGGGCCTGCTTACCTGAAAGAAATATAAATGTGTGCAATTGGGTAATCACCAAATGTAAGAGCTGCTTGGGACCCATTATAAGCCTTAATTGATGTAGTCGCTTGAAGTTTAATGATGAGAAGTGACATATGGGTGTTGAGTTTGGAAAAGTGTCCTTTTAATGGATACTTAAACTGCTTGCCGTAGGTAGAGCTTGATTACCTACTGCTAAATATTTGCTTTGAAAGCACTTGTTTTGTCTTAAACACTAAACCCAGAGCTACTGGAATTATGATTCAGCTGTTTTTTCCGCATAATTATGGATCTGCCACATAATCCACCATCTTGTGCATAAGCTGCAGATTTTAACAAAAAAATCTGTTTCTATCTCAAAAGGATAAAAAGTTAGTAAATGTGGTGACATGTTGCACAGTGGAAGGCCATTCGCAAAAGTTAACTGGTCACCTTTTTATTTCTTATTTCTGTATTTGGTTGTTAAACTGGTATTAATGAGGTGAAATATTTGCCCAAGCAGTATTACCATGTAGAAAAAGTACAAAAGTAATACTGTCAAAAAATGTGCCACATAATTTTGCCTTTTCCTGCTGCATAATACCGGCAACCTTGCCGCATAGGTTTTTGCTCCCCTGTTGCATAATTCCAGTGGCCCTGACTAAACCATTCTGCAGCAGCCTATCTTATACTGTGGGTAATACGGTTTTAAAATAATGATTTATATATTCAAATTCACAGTGCTTTCTGTTACAGGTGGGACCTCGAAGCACTATATATAAGCAAGCTCCTTTTCCCCACTGCACCGACCAGGATTCAGTTCTGTGACTCTATGGCCTCACACACAGTCATCTGCAGTGATTGCATTAGCCAATCTGATAGAGACATCAAGACGCAGATTCCTTACCTTTGAACTTTCAGGCGTCCTGCTGAATTCAGAAGCTTTTCGATAGCAGTACCCCTGCGTGCCGGTAGATGGAGTAGGTCGACTCAGCGTGACATCGTCTGGGTCGTTTTCATCGTTGTGACGTCCGCATCATCAATATAATCGCCACTCCGGCGCGCTGACGTCAGTTCTTTTATTTCCGCATTCTGCATTTTTTTACAGGCTTTTTTCGACTTTTTGTCGACTCCTATTGGTGTGCTAGGGATGTCTAGCAAGAAGACCTCGGGGTTCAAGCCTTGTGGCACTTGTCACCGTGCCATGTCGGTCACGGGCCCCCACCTAGTGTGTCTCTAGTGCCTGAAGCGTGACTACGACACTAAGTTGTGCTCCAATTGGCAGGCCATTGCACTGAAGGCTTTGAGAGTATGTTCCCTAAAGCTGATCGCGGCTAGGGGTGGGCGGAGTGCACAGAGTTGCACTACGCGGAAGTCCGTGGAGGTGCATTAAAATTCTGTGGAGTTCCGCTCCGCCCTACTTTCACTCCAGTTAATGGGAGGAATGTCGATGTAGGTTCACTGTCGAGGAGAGTACATGCTGGTGAGTGCCTGCTGGCCCTCGCACAGCATTCTCCACAACTGCCCTGTGCGGCTACAACGCTCTTCATCTTCAACTCTAGCTTAAAGCAGTGGTCACTAAAAATAAGGTCTCACCTTCTCATTCCTCGCCTCCCCTCAGGTGCCCGCAGCAACTTGTTTTCTGTGCCTTTACTGTAGCATCCAACAGTGTTGGGGTGCTCGGAGCTCCTCCGCCCAGCCCGCGGCCAGGACTGTGAGCGGCCAGGGTTAAAAGTAGGCAGCGACTTTGTGCCGGGCAGGTAGCCACTTACATGTGCCACGTACATGTTGTACCTCAGCTCCTGCCTGTCGGCCCATACAGGGTTAAAACAGCGCAGGCTCTCAAACGCAGGATTGCTGCTATTGGCTGCCTGCCATGAGTCATCCAAGTGTGCTTCTGTTCCGTGCACGTGTTGGTAATGGACCAGTGGGCAATGGGCATATGTGAATCCCGGTGGGAGCGTCTTTGAGTACACAAAGAGCGGAAGCCCGGTCTGGAGTTGGAGGGCGAAGGCATAGGGAATAAGTAGGTTAGTGCTCTAGTTGTTGTTTCTCTAGGTCTTGCTTAGAAAAGAGCATGCAATGAGAACAACTGCTCAGGATAAATAAGTTACGTTTTGCAGATGAGGCCCCTAATCGATCAACAAGGCAGAAATGTGACAAATTGATTCGATTACCTGTTACAGAAATGACCACTAGAGGTCCGTCTTGCTCACTCATGGCGAATTCGCGACTCAAATACTATGTTTGCAGTGACTAGGAGATTTTTAAATGTGCTTAATGATGGACACTGGCGGTAAACTCTGGTACACGGCAGATGGCGGAGTTTTGCTGAACTCTGCGCTCCAAACGGATCACGGAGCTGCAAATTCCGCCAGCGGAACAGAGTTTGCTGCCAGGCCTTAATCGCGGCCCGGCGCCACAGAGGTCGCCTCGTCGATCTTGTTCCCGGTCTCGGTCAGGAGGAAGGTCTAAGCATGGCTCCGGAGGGTCAAAGTCATCACGGTCAGGTAAGAGGCACCACAAAAAGCACAGGACGTCAAAGCAGGCTTCGACTTTGCCCTGCCCGTCACGCGACGAGACGGAGAGGAACCTCTGCGTTCTAGACCCCGCTCCACAGAGCGGGTGCCTGGGTCAGCTCTGCCTTACTCTCCCTTTCCGGGCCTGAGAGCGACCCCCGCCCAACTAAAGGAATTTTATGACACCATGTGTGCCATATTTGGGCGGGCTGATCCTCCCGGTGCGCCCTCAGGCCTCGCAGGCTCAGCTGAAGGAGTCCCTGTGGGTTCTGCGCCTTCGGCTCAGGTCCCAGCCTTCTCCTGGACCCGTTCCCGGTGCTGGTCGTCCCTCAGCTACCTTCCCCGGCGCCGAGGTCCTTGAAGTCACTGGCGGCGCCTCCCCAATCGTCTTTCCGGACAACACGGAATCGGTCAGGCATCCACTGGCGCCGACAGAGCCTTAAGGCTCCATGCTGTTCAACCTTCCCTTTTCAGAAGGGTTAGGAATGGATGAGGAGGATTGGGAGGGGGAGCAGGATCCCTTTGAAATCCCACAACCTCAGGATATGGACTGGTAGGAGGAACTGGGTGATGCCAGCGGCCTGGACACCTCCCCATATTCTAGCATGCTGTCTCCCACTAATCTGGCTACGGAGGAGGGGGCATCATTTGCAATGGTGGTGCGTAGGGCTGTGGAGGTCTAGGACCTGCAGCTTCCTACAGTGGCAATCTGAAAGAGACACGTTAGTGACAGATTCCTTACCTTAGAATATCCCCAGGCGTTAGGCTGGATCTGGAAAGTTTTTGCGTAGCAGTACCCTTGCGCGTCGGTAGGCGGCGTCGTGCGGCTCCGCGTCCGTCGTCGGCGTCGTGATCGCCGGGATGACGTCACGGGCAGTACTTAGACGCCGCCCCTGCGCGCTGACGTCAGTTCTTCTTTTTCTGCGCCAGTAATCGCAGATCTGGGAAGAGCAGTGCCCTAGTCAATTTTTGACTAACTTTTTTGTGAATTTTTTCACTGTTTCTTTTCGAGTCTTCATCGACTCCTAGGTGTCGTAGGGATGCCCGGCTTCAAGCCATGCGACGCCTGTGGTCGAATGATGTCGATCACAGACCTGCATCTGGAGTGTCTCTTCTGTCTCGGCCGAGACCACGACACGAAGTCGTGCCCTGACTGCCGGAAACTTCACCCGAAGGCTTTGCGAGAGCGGTCTCGAAAGCTACTCGAGGTCCGGCAGTCGGCTCCGCGCCGCACCAAGCCCCGGTCCCGGGAGAGGTCGAGGGGCCGGTCGCGGAGTCCCCGCCGGTCGTCGGAGTCCAAGTCTTCGCGCTCCTCGGGTAAGTCGAAGCACAAAAAGTCTAAGAAGCGTCATCGCTCTAAGACTTCGCCTCGCCGGTCTCGCGACTCGGCTGAGGCCCCAGTCGGCACCGTCCCTCGCGGCCCCGGACGTGCCTATGGAGCCGCCCCCGCATTATCCGTCCTTTCCGGGTTTGGGGGCGACTCCGGCCGAAATACAGGAATTCCTGTCGGCCATGGCCCGCCTCTTCGGGCCTCAAGGTCCCTCCGGTGCGCCTTCGGGCCCCGCTGGCCCTGATGGGGTTGCTCCGGCGTCGCCGACGACTCCGGTCCCGGCGCCGCCTGTCCCACCAGCCTTCATCCCGACCTCTGCTCCGGCCCCGGCCTCGATCCCGGCTCCGGTGGTGCCGCGACCCCCATCGACGCCGGTTGACCTAATCACGCCCCCGGACGGCGTCGGTCCCCGGCTCTCTCCGGCTCCAGACATGGAGCCGGACCGACGTCGCTCGACGCCGATGAGACCTTGGATCCCAAATGTCCCTCCTCCTCCATATTTTGAACCTGAGGAGGACCAAGAGAGCTTGGAGGGGTCCGAAGACCCTCTCACACAACAGTGTGAGTATGATCAGGACTGGGCTGAGGAACTTGGGGATGCCAGTGGTCTAGACACCTCCCCTGACACTGGCATGCTGTCTCCTCCCGTGGCTACGGAGGAGGGAGCTAATTCTCGCAACGGTGTTGCGTAGAGCAGCTGGAGCCTTACATCTCCAATTGCCTACTGTGGCTGTCAGGACTAATCTCCTGACGGAAGTGCTTCAGCCAGCAGCTTCCTCCTCGGAGACTGTGCTGCCGTTTAATGATGCACTCACTGACGTTCTTTGGGCGCCTGGTCCAAGCCCACCACAGGGGCTCCTGTGGATAGGAACGTGGCTCCGACGCCATCGCCCTGCTCCGGGCGACCCCTTGTTTCTCCCCCAACATCCCACCCCGAGAGCTTGGTTGTCCAAGCCTCTGCCTCCCAAACCGCCTTCCCTACCGCCCTCCGGATAGGGAATCCAAACGCCTGGACCAATTTGGGAAGAAGGCTTTTTCTTCCTCCAGTGCTGGCTTGCGGTCCGTCAACACCGCTTGCCTTTTGGGCCGATATACCCACTCCCTGTGGGATTCGGTGGCGGATGTTGTGCCGCAGTGTTCTGAGGAGGTCCAGACACTGCTTACCCGCGCCATTGCGGAAGGAAGAGATGCGGCTAAATACACCATACGTTGTGGCCTTGATACCGCCGACTTGCTGGGCAGATCGCTTGCAACGACGGTGGCGCTACGTCGCCACGCCTGTCTGAGAACTGGTTTCTCGGGTGATGTCCAGAATACACTCATGGACATGCCCTTTGATGGAGTCGGTCTTTTTGGTTCCAAAGCAGACCATGCGCTGGAGCGTTTTAAGGACTCACGGGCTACTGCCAAGTCCCTGGGCCTTTCTGTTGTACGCCCTCCGCTCACCTCTGCTTTTCGCCCCTTTCGTGGCCACGGAAGGGGCGCCCAGTCACGTCAGCTGCCCAGCCACCGGCCCGCGCAGCAAGCGTCTTCGCGTGGCCGAGGACGTGGATACCGCCGTGGCGGTACGGGCAACCAGCGTGCGGGTCAGGCCACTACCTCCAACCCGTCCGCGGCCTCCAAGCCCTCCTAGTCCTTCCTTTCAGGTGCACAGCACGCCAGTAGGGGGCAGGGTCCGCTATCACCTTCACCACTGGCGTCCCATCACCTCGGGCAGGTGGGTCTTGGACATTGTCCGAAGGGGCTACTCCCTCCCCATCGAGACCACCCCCCCCCCCCCCAGCCATGCCACCTCAATTCCACTGCATGTCAGGGGATCACTTGGTGCTTCTGCAGAAGGAAGTCACGGCCCTCTTGGCCAAGAGGGCCATCGAGCATGTTCCGACCCCAGAAGTAGGACGTGGTTGCTACTCCCACTACTTTCTGGTGCCCAAAAGGACAAGGAGGACATGCGTCCTATCTTGGACCTCCGGAACGTCAATCGCTTCCTCCGGAAGGAGAAGTTCAAGATGCTCACCCTAGCTCAGGTCTTGACTGCCCTCGACCCTGGAGACTGGTTGGTAGCGTTGGCCTTGCAGGACGCTTATTTTCACATCCTCGTCCTGCCGGCCCACCGACGTTACTCTTCGGTTCACGGTAGGCCTCGAGCATTTTCAGTTCACCGTGCTCCCCTTTGGCCTTACAAGTGCCCCTCGGGTGTTCACAAAAGTGATGGCGGTGGTCGCAGCTCATCTGAGCCGGGCAGGGGTTCCAGTCTTCCCCTACCTCGACGACTGGCTGCTGAAGGCGGGCTCGTCCCAGGCAGTCGTCTCCCACCTCCAGACTACGGCTGAACTCCTGCACTCGCTGGGGTTCTCCATCAATGTGCCGAAGTCGCATCTGATTCCTTCTCCACAGCTCCTTTTCATCGGAGCAGTTCTGGACACGACGCAGTTTCGGGCCTATCCTCCCGAACGGCGAGTCCGGGATATTCAGGCTATGATTCCGATCTTTCAGCCTTTATCCTGGGTTTCGGTACGGATGATCCTGAGGCTGCTGGGCCTCATGGCCTCCTGCATCCTGCTGGTCGATCATGCCAGATGGCATATGCGGGCTCTGCAGTGGGACCTGAAGTTCCAGTGGGCGCAGCACCAGGGCAACCTGTCCGATCACGTTGAGATCTCGGAGGGGACTGCAAGACAGTTGCAGTGGTGGCTCTCGAACCGGCAATGGGTCATGGGCAGATCACTCTCCCTTCCCAAGCCAGAGCACACAGTTGTGACGGACGCGTCCCTTCTGGGATGGGGCGGTCACATGGGAGAGGCGGAGATCAGAGGCCTCTGGTCTCCGGCGGAGTCCCGGCTCCATATCAACCTTCTGGAGCTCCGGGCGATCCGACTTGCACTCAAGGCATTCCTTCCCTCTGTCAAAGGGAAGGTAGTGCAGGTGTTCACAGACAACACCACCGCCATGTGGTACTGCAACAAGCAAGGCGGGGTGGGGTCGTGGACCCTATGTCAGGAGGCTCTGCGCCTCTGGACATGGCTGGAACATCAGGGCATTTTCCTGATGGTTCAACACCTGGCAGGTTCCCTGAACGCCAGGGCGGACGAACTCAGCCGCAGGTGCATGATGGATCACGAATGGCGTCTTCACTCCGGAAGTGGCGCAAGGACTCTTTCTACAGTGGGGAGAGCCTTGGTTAGATCTATTCGCCACCGAAGAGAACGCGCAATGTCATCAGTTCTGCGCGTTGGAATTTCCAAGGCAGCACTCGCTCGGCGACGCTTTTCGTCGCGAGTGGAGTTGCGGTCTGTTGTACGCTTTTCCGCCTATACCACTTCTACCCAGAGTGTTGAAGAAGATTCGGCGCGACCGGGCCCAAGTCATCCTTGTGGCTCCGGACTGGGCTCGAAGAGTTTGGTATCCCGAGCTACTCAGTATGAGCGTCGATCCCCCGATCCGTCTGCCTCTTCGGGAGGATCTTCTGTCGCAGCAGCAGGGGACGGTCCTCCACTCGAACCTGTCCAGCCTCCACCTGCTTGCGTGGAGATCTGAGCGGCGGCAGTTGATTCCTTTCGACTTGCCTCCCGAAGTTTGTGATGTGATTCTGGCAGCCAGGCGTCCCTCCACTAAGGTGGTATACGCCTGCAGGTGGAACAAGTTTGTGGCATGGTGCACAGCAAAGGCTGTGAATCCCCTTTCTGCCCCTCTTTCTGCAGTTCTTCTGTTCCTTCTTTCCCTGGCCCAACAGGGTTCTGCCCTGGGTACCATCAAGGGCTATCTTTGTGCCATCTCGGCCTTCCTCAGGCTTCCTGATCAGCCCTCCCTTTTCAAGTCCCCTGTTGTTAACAGGTTTCTAAAAGGCATTACACACCTCTTCCCTCCTGTTCCGTTTGTGATGCCTCAGTGGGACTTGAACTTGGTTCTTACCTTTCTTATGTGCGCTCCCTTTGAGCCTCTACATAACTGTCCTCTTCGTCTTCTGACTCTGAAGACAGCCTTTCTGGTGGCCATCACCTCCGCTCGGCGGGTGAGTGAGCTCCAGGCTCTATCATGCAAACCTCCCTTTCTGTCTGTCCATCCAGACAAGGTTGTTCTTAGGACGCGTCCTTCCTTCTTGCCAAAGGTGGTTACTGCCTTCCACATTGGGCAGACCATCACTTTGCCCACCTTCTTTCCGCCTCCGCATCCTTCCAGAGAGGAAGAGGCTCCACCGTCTGGACCCAAAACGTGCGCTTTCCTTTTATATCAACCGCACACAACACTTCCGGGTGGATGACCAGCTCTTTGTTGGCTACGTGGGCGCCAAAAAGGTCGGGCGGTGCACAAGAGAACCATCTCCCGCTGGGTAACCTTGTGTATCAAAGCCTGCTATTCTTTGGCTAAGAAGGAGCCTCCTGTTGGGCTGCGTGCCCATTCCACCAGGGCAACGGCTGCTACCACGGCTTTAGGCCGCGGTGTTCCGCTGCAGGATATCTGTCAGGCAGCTACGTGGGCCTCGCTGCACACATTTACAAAGCATTACTGCCTTGACAGTCAGGTCCGGAGGGACGGCTTCTTTGGCCGTTCTGTCCTCCGGGACTTCCTTGTCTGATCTTTGTTCGCAGACCCACCACCGGGGTTGGTATTGCTGGGGTATCTATTCTAAGGTAAGGAATCTGTCACTAACGTGTCTCTTTCAGATGCACAAGTTACTAACTTGTGTAACGATATATCTGTAAGAGACAGTAGTTAGTGACAGATTCCTTACCGCCCACCCATCCTCCCCGTTCTGCGAACTGATTTCTAGGGTTAAGGACATCCCTTTCAGGGCGCTAGTATTTTTCAGACACCTATCTCCGCTTCTTGCATGGCTCTGCGTTCCTGGCGCGGAAAGTCGTGTACAGAACTGACGTCAGCGCGCAGGGGCGGCGTCTAAGTACTGCCCGCGACGTCATCCCGGCGATCACGACAACGGACGCTGAGCCGCATGACGCCGCCTACCGACGCGCAAGGGTACTGCTACGCAAAAACTTTCCGGATCCAGCCTGACGCCTGGGGATATTCTAAGGTAAGGAATCTGTCACTAACTACTGTCTCTTACAGATATATCGTTACACAAGTTAGTAACTTATGCGTTAGTACTAATACAGCTATTGCATCTCAACAAGTGGCGATGCATGGAGTTAGTCAGTACTTAGGATTAATATGTAACGCCTTCACTCCCGTCCCAGCAATGACCCCCCTCCTCTGAGACCTCTTGCTAGAAAATGGGTTAGTCCAGGGCCTTTCACTTGGCGAGTGTTAAACATTATAAAACATTATAAAGGTAGGTCCAATTTCAGCAGAGCATAACTCCATCCTCTGCGATTGTGTGCAGGCAGCATAGAGCGCTTCATAGTTGGTGGCAAAGGTAATCGTTTTGGTCTCGGTGATGAGTTGGCCAGCAGAGTCAAGAATAGACGTTATAACACGGAGCTTAGTGTAGTTTGTGGCCAGCCAGTAAAGTAGTTTACCAGATTTATTCCCATGCTTGAACACTCTACTCTAAGGCCAGCCACATCTGTCTAGCTGCATGTAACATAGTATCCTGCAGCAAAGTCAACGCATTGTTCAGTCTGCGGAGAATCTGTGAATCCTTGGAGGAGATCATATCACGCTTGTCCCTTTAGTACAATCCCTTCCAATGCCATTATTGTAGATTTTCTGATGCCAGTGTTGTCTGACATGTGCAATGGCCCTATCCCTGATTAGTCTTAAAGCCTCCCACGGTGGGGCAGGCGACCTCTGATATGTTGTGTGGCTCGAAAAAGCAATTGAGCCGAGAGAAGGCATAATGTGCCACTGTAAGGAACATAAAGGAAAGAACATGAACCCCACCTCCCCTCTGCTGCATGCATGCCATACATTTGAGAGTCCTATCACCTTGGACCGCCCAGAGAGGCTGGAGGGCCTATGGGTGGTGGAGGGCTTCATGTGCCAAACATCTGCGCATTTATTCATGACCGCGTTGAAGTCTCCTCCAGTAATTAGGGAGTCCGGATATGTATCGGCCAAGGCCGTGGAGAGCACGGAAAGAGAATCACATTGGACATAGGTACTCATAAATACCACAAAGTACAGTCTGGAATGTGCTTGAGGGACGCATCGATGCTGGGCCATCCCCAGGGAGAGATAGGAGATTATCAGGACAGTTTAAAAAAAATAAAAAAATAAACCTTTTCAGAACTGGAAAACAGGAGATTTCAAAATAAAACGGGGAAATCTATTTTCACTATTGGCTTTTGTTGAAACTGAGGTATTTCTAGGTAGGAGACACCTAATATAAAGCCATTTTTGGCTTCAAAAATCTGGAGTTCCTGTCTAAATTGGGTCTATAGAAAAAAACACTCAGAACCAGAAAATTAAGTTGCTTGGTTAGTAAAAAATGACAGAAAAAAATGAAACTCTGGCAACTTTAATTTCTTTGCTGCTCTTTCCCAGAGGCCCGCAAAGAGAGGTCTCCTGGCCCGCCCGCGGGCCGTACTTTGAGTACCACTGATCTTGGAGGAGGGGGGTATAGGTAGACCCCAGCGAGAATTTCGTTGTCCGCCATCGAGGGAACCAGAGACAAGGATGAATCTACCCAGTGGGTCTATCTTGGAATGTCCTACTTTTAAGGGAGTTTTTTTCTGGAACATCATTATAGATCTCTGTATAACCATGATGCCCAAGGAATCTACATTTGGGACCCAACAAATGTGTTTTCTTTGGGGAAAATAATGTGTGGGACATGGCGTTTAATGAACAGCATGACAGTCCCCTGTTTAATTTGGTCATTTAGTCCATTGATGTTTCCGTAGATTGTGGACAGGATTAGGACGATCAAACCCTACCAAGATATGAATGTGTAATGATAATGCATAGTACTTTGCAGCCAGAAAAAACAAATAATAAACTGAAATCCTGATGAACTTAGAACTCCCTCCCCTAACTCACCCCACACTTTCAGCCCAGAAGCATCTTCGGCCCATATAATCTATAAATCAACCTAACCAAGAATAAGAAGGAAGGATAAGAGTCAACTGGTACTTAAAGTTGCATAGGACGCTGAGCCCTAATTGCAACCAATTAGAGAGGAAGAGAAAGGGAAGAAAAGGGGGGTGGGGGTTCACAGCTCTGACACCAATCCCTCCATCCCCATTATATAGGGATAAAAGTAGAGAAACAAGATAGAGCCTGCAACCATGTAGATTCAGTCACCTGCTGTTATGTTTAGTAATGTACCCCAATATAGGCCTGGGTAGTCGCCTAACCTTTCACCTACATTTCCCTGCCATTGCACTGCATAACGGTTTTTGGTATTGACCTTTTACCTAGTTAGGTGCTGCGTAAATGTTGTGTGGTTTTCCCAGAAAACTAGCCTCATTTATTATGCATGAGGATTCTCAGAATCACAGTAGGATTACCATCTTCTGTATAATAACTATGTATAAGGGTCATCCCTTCCGTCATCCTCGGCCGACATGACACAGCAAGGTAGAACCCCTGAGGGGTACCTTTCGGGTATATTTACACCATATCTTTGCTGGGGTAGACAGAGGAGAAAGACTTCCATACTGACGCGAGACGCTGAGGTTCCTGCACGCAGACACCACAGCACGCAGTGGTCTGACATCCCTCGAGGGGTGTCCATCTCGAGACCAAGACAGGGTCCTTCATTCTCTCACCCCAGGTAATGGGGTTGGCTTCATCCGAGGGGGATTCTTGGCTCTATACCTACATACATGCTAGGTACATCTAGTTAGGGTTGCATCGTAGGAATACGCATCATTATTATCTGAAAGAAACACATAGTGATAGATTCCTTACCTTAGAATATCCCCAGGCGTCAGACTGGATCCGTAAAGTTTTCGTCAGCAGTACCCCTGCGCGTCGGTAGGTGGCGTCGTGCGGCTCCGCGTCCGTCGTTGGCGTCGTGGTCGCCGAGATGACGTCGCAGGCGCTACTTAGACGCCGCCCACGCGTGCTGACGTCAATTCCGGGAAGAGCAGGAACCCCCAGTCAATTTTTGACTGACTTTTTGAGGCTTTTGTCTCTGTTTTTTCATCGAGTCTTCGACTCCTGGTGCAGATAGGATGCCCGGTTTTAAGTCCTGCGGGGACTGTCACCGTATGATGTCGGTGACGGACCCGCACCGTGTGTGTCTTTTCTGCCTGGGGCGCCACCACGACCCCAAGTCGTGCTCCGACTGCCGAGCCATGGCGCCGAAGACTTTGCGGGAGCGGTCCCGAAAGTTGCTGGAAGCCCGGCAGTCGGCTCCGCGCCGTTCGAGGTCCTGGTCCCGTAGGAGGTCGAGGGACCGTGCGCGGAGTCATCACCATCGGTTTTCGCACTCTGGGTCAGGTAAGGCGAAGTCGAAGAAACTCCATCGTTCTCCGACTTCCCCTCGCGCGACGCGAGTGAGGGTGCGGGGGGTGCCTCCCCCCGCGGCTCCGGCATAGCCTACGCAGTCGCCGCCAGACTACCCGCCCTTTCCGGGTTCGTCGGCGACTCCGGCCCAAATACAGGAATTCCTGTCGGCCATGGCTCGCCTCTTTGGGCTGTCGGGTCCCGACTGGGGGTCCTCGCCTTTCATCGCTGGCGGCTCTGGCGTCGCTGTCGGCTCCGGCCTCGGCGCCGCAGGACCCCCTTGGATCCAGGCCTGGAACCCGGTCGACGCTGGTTGACCTTATAACACCTCCATCGACGTCGACCCCACCGGCACCACTTTTGACGCCGCCCGCTCCTCGGGACGACGTCGAGCCCGGTTTCAGCCCCAAAGTGGATGCGGCGTCGAGCCGGCGTCGATCGATGCCGTTGCTCGCCATGCTCCTTATTTTACACCTCTTGAACAGCCTGAGGAGCCAGGGGAGGACTGGGAGGGGTCTGAGGACCCTCTCGCAGCTGCTTGCTAGTCTGAACAGGACTCGGCTGACGAGTTGGGGGGTGCCAGTGGTCTGGATACCTCACCAGACCTTGGCATGCTGTCTCCTCCTACCGTAGCTACGGAGGAGGGTGCTAGTTATGCTGTGGTGTTGCGTAGGGCGGCCGAGGCCCTACACCTCGAGCTTCCTACGGTAGCCGTCAGGACTAACGTCCTGACAGAGGTGCTTCAGCCAGCCGCTACTTCTGCGGAGCCGCTGAAGCCCTTTCTGACGTTCTTTTGGGCACTTGGTCCAGGCCCACCACAGGGGCTCCTGTGGATAGGAACGTGGCCCGACGCCATCGCCCGGCTCCGGGTGACCCCCTTTTCCTCTTCCAACATCCCACCCCCTAGAGCTTGGTTGTCCAAGCCTCTGCTTCCCCTACCGCCTTCCCTTCCGCACCACCGGATAGGGAATCCAAGAAACTGGATCAGTTTGGAAAGAAAAAATTTCTTCCACCAGTTCTGCGCTGCGGTCGGTGAACACCGCATGCCTTTTGGGCTGTTATTCCCACTCTCTGTGGGATACGGTGGCAGACGTGCTGCCCCACTGTCCGGAGGAGGCCCGGCCAGCTCTCTTCCAGGCTGTTGCAGAGGGGAGAGACGCAGCTAAGTTCATGATTCGTTGTGGCCTAGACACCGCCGACTCACTGGGCAGATCGATTGCAACGACGGTGGCGGTTCGCCGCCATGCCTGGTTGAGGACCACTGGATTTTCGGGGGATGTCCAAAACACACTTATGGACATGCACTTTGATGGCCGTCGCCTCTTCGGCGACAAAGCAGACAGCGCGTTGGAGCGGTTTAAGGACTCGCGGGCTACGGCCAAGTCCTTGGGACTCTCTGCAGTCCGCCCTCCTCCGCCTTCTGCTTTTCGCTCCTTTTGTGGTACCGGAAGGGGCGCCCGCAGCGTTCGCAACAGAGCCACAGGCCTGCGCAGTAAGCATCCCAGCGGGGCGGTAGACGTGGGTTCCGCTGTGGCGGACCAAGGGGCAAGCGGGCGGGTCAGTCCACCACCACCCCGGCCACCAGTCTGAACTGCCTCCAAACCTTCCTAGTCTGAACTTTCAGGCCCAGCAAACGCCAGTGGGCGGCAGGATTCACCATCACCTCACCCACTGGCGCACCATCACTTCGGACGGGTGGGTTTTAGAGATAGTCCGGAGGGGCTACTCCCTCCCCTTCGAGACTACCCCTACCGGCCATGCCACCTCAGTACCACCGCATGTCGGGGATCACTTGGTGCTTCTTCAGCAGGAAGTTGTGGCCCTCTTGGCCAAGGGGGCCGTGGAGCGCGTTCCGGCGCCAGAAGTAGGTCGTGGTTGCTATTCCCACTACTTTCTGGTGCCCAAGAAGGCCAAGGGCCTGCGTCCTATCTTAGACCTCCGGAACGTCAATCGCTTCCTCCGCAAAGAGAAGTTCAAGATGCTCACTCTAGCTCAGGTCTTGTCTGCTCTCGATCCACAAGACTGGATGGTAGCGCTGGACTTGCAGGATGACTATTTCCATATCCCCGTCCTGCCAGCCCACCGGCATTACCTGCGGTTCACGGTAGGCCACGAGCACTTTCAGTTCACCGTGCTCCCCTTTGGCCTTACCAGCGCCCCTCGGGTGTTCACAAAGGTGATGGCGGTGGTCGCAGCCCATCTGCGCAGATCAGGGGTTTCAGTCTTCCCCTATCTCGACAACTGGTTGTTGAAGGCGGGCTCGCCCCAGACAGTCGTCTCCCACCTCCAGACTACGGCCGACCTCCTGCACTTGCTGGGGTTCTCCATCAACGTGCCGAAGTCGCACCTGATTCCCTCTCAGAAGCTCCTCTTTATCGGAGCGGTTCTGGACACGGCGCAGTTTCGGGTCTATCCTCCCGAACAGCGAGTCCGGGATATTCGGGCTCTGATTCCCATCTTTCAACCCTTGTCCCGGGTTTCGGTCAGAGTGACTCTGAGGCTGCTGGGCCTCATGGCCTCCTGCATCCTGCTGATCAATCATGCCAGATGGCATATGCGGGCTCTGCAGTGGGGACCTGAAGTTCCAGTGGGCGCAGCATCAGGGGAACCTGTCCGATCACGTCCAGATCTTGGAGGGCACTGCACAACAGTTGCAGTGGTGGCTCACGAACCGGCATTGGGTCGACGGCAGATCCCTCTTCCTTCCCCAACCGGAGTTTACAGTGGTGACGGATGCGTCCCTCCTGGGATGGGGCGCCACATGGGAGAGGCGGAGATCAGAGGCCTCTGGTCTCCGGTAGAGTCCAAGCTCCATATCAACCTTCTGGAGCTTCGGGCGATACGGCTTGCACTGAAGGCATTCCTTCCCTCTGTCAAGGGGAGAGTAGTGCAGGTGTTCACAGACAACACCACCGCCATGTGGTACTGCAACAAGCAAGGCGGGGTGGGGTCGTGGACCCTCTGTCAGGAGGGTCTGCGTCTCTGGACATGGCTGGAACATCAGGGCATGTCCCTGGTGGTTCAACACTTGGCAGGTTCTCTGAACGTCAGGGCAGACGAACTCAGCCGCAGGTGCATGCTGGATCACGAATGGCGTCTTCACTCGGAGGTGGTGCAAGGTCTCTTTCAGCAGTGTGGAGAGCCTTGGTTAGATCTATTCGCCACCGAAGAGAACGTGCAACGTCATCAGTTCTGCGCGTTGGAATTTCCAAGGCGGCACTCGCTCGGCGACGCTTTTCGTCGCGAGTGGAGTTGCGGTCTGTTGTACGCCTTTCCGCCTATACCACTTCTGCCCAGAGTGCTGAAGAAGATCAGGCGCGACCGGGCACAAGTCATCCTTGTGGCCCTGGACTTGGCTCGAAGAGTATGGTATCCCGAGCTACTCAGTATGAGCATCGATCCCTCAATCAGACTGCCTCTTCGGGAGGATCTTCTGTCGCAGCAGCAGGGGACGGTCCTCCACCCGAACCTGTCCAGCCTCCACCTCTTTGCGTGGAGATTGAGCGGCGGCAGTTAATTCCTTTCGACTTGCCTCCTGAAGTTTGTGATGTCATTCTGGCAGCCAGGCGACCCTCTACTAAAGTGGTATACGCCTGCAGGTGGAACAAGTTTGTGGCATGGTGCACAGAAAAGGCTGTGGATCCCCTTTCTGCCCCTCTTTCTGAAGTTCTACTGTTCCTTCTTTCTTTGGCCCAGCAGGGCTCTGCTCTGGGCACTGTCAAGGGCTACCTTTCTGCTATTTCGGCCTTTCTCAGGCTCACTGATCAGCCCCATCTTTTCAAGTCCCCTGTTGTAAATAGATTTCTCAGGCATTACACACCTTTTTCCTCCTATTCCTTTCGTGATGCGTCACTGGGACTTGAATTTGGTTCTTACATACTTGATGTGTGCTCCCTTTGAGCCACTTCATAACTGTCCTCTTCGTCTCTTGACCTTGAAGACTGGTTTCCTGGTGGCCATCACCTCCGCTAGGCGAGTGAGTGAGCTCCAGGCTCTTTCTTGTAAGCCTCCTTTCCTATCAGTCCATCCGGACAAGGTTTTGCTCAGGCCCCGTCCTTCCTTTTTGCCAAAAGTCGTTACGGCCTTTCACATTGGGCAGACTATTACCTTGCCAACCTTCTTTCCGCATCCTTCCAGAGAGGAAGAGAGGCTCCACCGTCTGGACCCAAAACGTGTGCGCTCCTTTTATCTCAACCGCACGCAGCAGTTCCGGGTGGATGACCAGCTCTTTGTTGGCTACGTTGGCACCAAGAAAGGTCGGGCGGTACACAAGAGAACTATCTCCCGCTGGGTTGTCTTATGTATCAAAGCCTGTTACTCTTTGGCTAAAAAAGAACCTCCGGTGGGGCTGCGTGCTCATTACACCAGAGCTACTGCAGCCACTACTGCATTGGGACGTGGTGTCCCCCTGCAAGACATCTGTCAGGCAGCCACGTGGGCCTCGCTGCACACGTTTACCAAGCATTATTGCCTGGACAGCCAAGTCCGGAGAGACGGCTTCTTTGGCCGTTCTGTTCTCCGTGACTTTCTGGTGTGATCTTGGTTCGCAGACCCACCACCCGGGTTGGTATTGCTGGAGTATCTATTCTAAGGTAAGGAATCTATCACTGTGTTTCTTTCAGATGAACAAGTTACTTACCTTCGGTAACGATATATCTGTAAGAAACGTTAGTAGTGATAGATTCCTTACCGCCCCACCCATCCTCCCCATTCTGCGAACTGATTTCTAGGGTTAAGGTCATCCCATTCAGGGCCCTAGTTTCAATGCACCAGTGGTCAGTATCTTGCATGGCTCTGCGTTCCTGGCGCGGAAAGTCGTGTACAGAATTGACGTCAGCGCGCGTGGGCGGCGTCTAAGTAGCGCCCGCGACGTCATCTCGGCGACCACGACGCCAACGATAGACGCGGAGCCGCACGACGCCACCTACCGACGTGCAGGGGTACTGCTGACGAAAACTTTCCGGATCCAGTCTGACGCCTGGGGATATTCTAAGGTAAGGAGTCTATCACTACTAATGTTTCTTACAGATATATCGTTACCGAAGGTAAGTAACTTGTTCGTCATGTATTTATATGCTTGCATATATTGTTTTAGCACTATGGTAGAAATCTACCATCCATTTACTCTATTGGTGCTTATAATCATTTATATCTGTTTCTGTCTTATAGTTGTTTCAGCACACCTATTTTACACTAGAATGACGCTGGTTCAATAAATGCTTAATGAAAAACGTCCCCACCGTTTATTCTGTGCATCTCTCTGAGACAAAGTGAGCACGAGTGACTGAGCGAAAAGTACTGTACTGTTTCCACGATCCCTGATGGGACAGGGTTGTCCTGTTCGATAGTTGCTAGGAACTATTCTCTCCTTGGTAAGAGGAGTTTACAGTGGCACTGTGAGCTAGCTGGTATACAGGCAACATACCCGGTGGGGGTGTCTGGAATTAGTCTGGACACCAATCCCACAGTTTGTTGTCTAAACGCGCAGATCCTATATAGAATTTATAGGAACTACATGACACTGCAAATAGGGGTATGGCGTGGACACGCCTCCCTCAAAGACAGCCTGGCAATGCAGCAATACTAGTCAGTGCCGACACTGAGGGAGCGGAGGGGAACAGTGAGATATAAGTCTGGGCTCCCACTGCATTACACGAGGGAAGCCAAGAACACAATGTGAGTTCTGTCACTTATCAGGAGAAGACGTCCGAGTTCTTCGGTGCATCAAGTATTAAGTGCAGTCATCAAGTCCACAGCCATCACCTCCTGCAATGTGTTTTGAAAGCTGTGTTTAATTTGAATTCGCTTGCAGACAAGAAAATAGGAAAATAATGCCTTAGTTAAGCACTACTTTAAAATACTTTTCCTGCTAAATCAGGTTTCTGGAAGCGCAGTGATTATGAATTTAATGAAGAAGATGCCCATTATGACAACCTCAGGTTACAGGTAAGTTAAGTTTCTTTCCTAGGAAATGTCCCATCTCTGAAAAGAGGATTTTAGAAGGAAAAAGCGGATGCCCTGGAAGTGTTGTCAATATTCGTAATGGCTTTAAAATAACAGTTGTGGAGGTTTGTGTAAATCTTGCAAACACTATTGCTCCTTGACTTGCCGCTGTACCTGGAGATCTTTTCACACAGAGCGCAAGACTGAGCCAGCAACAGGATTCATTGATGGCGATCTGATTGAGAGTTTCCTGGATATCAGCAGGCCGAAAATGCAGGAAGTTGTTGCTAACTTACAGGTGAGACAGCAGGCCAAAGGTAAAAAGAGATTTCCTTGATTGAACAAACCCTGTTTTGTACAGTCATAATCGAGAAATACTCTTGTGATTGGAGTATCAAGAATTATCTTAAGTGAGAGGTAGGTTTACAGTGAAGACATTGCTTTCTTCCCAAACCAAAGCTCGGAAGCCCTATTCAGAGATAAGAAATCTCCAACAAACCCTTTCCGGGGCTTGGGTCATTATCTACATTGACTAGAACAGGTTCATGGTGAAGAAAAAATAATTTGACCCAGAGTTCCTAAATTCAAGCAGGTAACCGCCTTTGTGCCAAGTATGAACATGATACAATGGTGGCCTTGCTTGCATGAGCTCAAACGAACACACAGCAGTATAGAGTCCCATACTCTGCTTACTCCATAGTAGTCAAATGTTTCTCTCAGCAGTGTTGCTAATCAGGCCTTAGTGATGTTAACATTGTCTCCAAAACCCTCAACTGTCACTACATTAAGCCTTTTATCTTGATCAATGTTTTCATACACTATGGGTATTTTTTGCTAGTAAACAACCATATCTGATAGAGACTTCTAGTCGCAGATGTCTTACCTTAGAATATTCCCCAGGCGTCGGACTAAAACATTTGGTGAGGAGTACCCCTGTGTGCCGGTAGGTGGCGTCGTTCAGCTCTGCGTGGTGTTGTCCGCACCCGAAGTGACGTGCGCAGTGCCTGTGTAGGCGCCATCCCCGCGTGCTGACGTCATTTCTTTTCTTTCTACACCAGTCAGTGCAGATTCGGATAAGAGCTACCCCCAGTCACTTTTTGACTGACCTTTTTTCGACTTTTTGTCAAAGATTTTTTAAGATTTTGTCTCCTGGTGTGCAGGCTGTCCACCAGAAAGGCAGGTATCTGAAAGAGACACGTTAGTGATAGATTCCTTACCTTAGAATATCCCCAGGCGTCAGGCTGGATCCGGAAAGTTTTGCGTAGCAGTACCCTTGCGCGTCGGTAGGCGGCGTCGTGCGGCTCCGCGTCCGTCGTCGGCGTCGTGATCGCCGGGATGACATCGCGGGCAGTACTTAGGCGCCGCCCCTGCGCGCTGACGTCAGTTCTTCTTTTTCCGCGCCAGCAAGCGCAGATCCGGGAAGAGCAGTGCCCTGGTCAATTTTTGACCATACTTTTTGGTGATTTTTTCACTGTTTTTTCCAACTTAGAGGTGTCGTAGGGATGCCCGGCTTCAAGCGATGCGGCGCCTGTGCGCGGATGATGTCCGTCACCGACCCGCATTGGGAGTGTCTCTTCTGCCGAGGCCACGACACCGAGTCTTGTCCCGAATGCCAGGCCCTCAACCCGAAAGCTTTGCGAGAGCGGTCTCGAAAGCTCCTCGAGGCCCGGCATTCGGCTCCACGGAGGCCCCGGTCGCGTGAGAGGTCCAGGGGTCGCTCGCGGAGTGCACACCGGTCGCCGGCGTCGAAGTCTTCTTCGTCCGGTAAGTCTAAGCACAAGAAGTCCAAGAAGCATCGTCGCTCTCGGACTTCGCCTCGCCGGTCTCGCGACTCGGCTGAGGCCCCTCCCGGCACCGTCCCCGCCCCGCGGCCCCGGACTTGCCTGTGGAGTCGCCCCGCCATACCCGCCCTTCCCGGGTTCGGGGGCGGATCCGGCCAAGGTACAGGAGTTCCTGTCGGCCATGGCCCGCCTCTTCGGGCCTTCAGGCCCCTCCGGTGCGCCTTCGGGCCCCGCGGGCCCTGATGGGGTTGCTCCGGCGCCGCCGGCGGCTCCGGCCCCGGCGTCGCCCGTGCCTCCAGCCTCGATACCGGCTCCGGCTTCGGCCCCGGCCTCGATCCCGGCTCCACAACCCCCATCAACGCCGGTCGACCTCACGACACCTCCGCCGGCGCCGATGTCTCCGGTGCCGTTCTCGACGCCGCCCTGGGCTCCGGGCGGCGTCGTCCCCCAGTTCCTTCCGGCTCCGGACATGGACCCGGAGCGACGCCGCTCGACGCCGGCTCCGGCGCCGATGGGACCTTGGGTCCCAAATGTCCCTCCTCCTCCTTATTTTGAACCAGAGGAGGACCAGGAGGACTGGGAGGGGTCTGATGACCCTCTGACGCGCAACTGTCAGTATGATGAGGACTGGACAGAGAGTCTAGGGGAGGCCAGTGGTCTGGATACTTCCCCTGACACTGGCATGCTGTCTCCTCCCGTGGCTACGGAGGAGGGGGCCAATTTTGGTACGGTGTTGCGTAGGGCTGCTGGGGCCTTACGTCTCCAGCTCCCTACTTTGACGGTCAAGCCTAACATCTTGACAGAGGTGCTTCAGCCGGCAGCCTCCTCTGCGGAGACTGTGCTGCCGTTTAACGACGCCCTCACTGACGTTCTTTGGGCGCCTGGTCCAAGCCCAACGCGGGCTCCTGTGGATCGGAACGTGTCACGACGCCATCGCCCCGCTCCGGGCGACCCCCTGTTTCTTTCTGTCCACCCCACTCCTGAGAGCTTGGTTGTCCAAGCCTCCGCTTCCCAAACCGCCTTCCCTACCGCTCCTCCGGATAGGGAATCCAAACGCCTGGATCAGTTTGGGAAGAAAGGTTTTTCTTCCTCCAGTGCTGGCTTGCGGTCCGTTAACACCGCTTGTCTTTTGGGCCGATATACCCACTCCCTGTGGGATTCGGTGGCGGATGTTTTGCCCCAGTGCCCTGAGGAGGTCCAGGCACTGCTTTCCCGCGCCATTGCGGAAGGAAGGGATGCGGCCAAATACACTATCCGTTGTGGCCTTGACACCGCCGACTCGCTGGGCAGGTCGATTGCAACGACGGTGGCGCTCCGACGCCACGCCTGGCTGAGAACCACTGGTTTTTCAGGGGATGTCCAGAATACTCTCATGGACATGCCCTTTGATGGAGTCGGTCTTTTTGGGTCCAAAGCAGACCATGCGTTGGAGCGCTTTAAGGACTCACGGGCTACTGCCAAGTCCCTGGGCCTTTCTGCTACACGCCCTCCGCTGCCTTCTGCTTTTCGCCCCTATCGTGGCCACGGTAGGGGCGCCCCTTCACGTCAGCAGCCCAGCCACCGGCCCGCGCAGCAGGCGTCTTCGCGTGGCCGAGGACGTGGATTCCGCCGTGGCGGATCGGACAACCAGCGTGCGGGTCAGGCCACCACCTCCAACCCGTCCGCGGCCTCCAAGCCCTCCTAGTCCCTCCTTTCAGGTGCACGGCACGCCAGTAGGGGGCAGGGTCCGCCATCACCTTCCCCACTGGCGCACCATCACCTCGGACAGGTGGGTCTTGGACATTGTCCGAAGGGGCTACTCCCTCCCCTTCGAGACCACCCCCCAGCCATGCCACCTCAATTCCACCGCATGTCAGGGGATCACTTGGTGCTTCTACAGAAGGAAGTCACGGCCCTCTTGACCAAGAGGGCCATCGAGCATGTTCCGACCCCAGAAGTAGGGCGTGGTTGCTACTCCCACTACTTTCTGGTGCCCAAAAAGGACAAGGAGGACATGCGTCCTATCTTGGACCTCCGGAACGTCAATCGCTTCCTCCGGAAGGAGAAGTTCAAGATGCTCACCCTAGCTCAGGTCTTGACTGCCCTCGACCCTGGAGACTGGTTGGTAGCGTTGGACTTGCAGGACGCGTATTTCCACATCCCCGTCCTGCCGGCCCACCGGCGTTACCTTCGGTTCACGGTAGGCCCCGAGCATTTTCAGTTCACCGTGCTCCCCTTTGGCCTTACCAGTGCCCCTCGGGTGTTCACGAAAGTGATGGCGGTGGTCGCAGCTCATCTGCGCCGGGCAGGGGTTTCAGTCTTCCCCTACCTCGACGACTGGCTGCTGAAGGCGGGCTCGCCCCAGGCAGTCGTCTCCCACCTCCAGACTACGGCCGAACTCCTGCACTCGCTGGGGTTCTCCATCAATGTGCCGAAGTCGCATCTAATTCCTTCTCCACAGCTCCTTTTCATCGGAGCAGTTCTGGACACGACGCAGTTTCGGGCCTATCCTCCCGAACGGCGAGTCCGGGATATTCAGGCTATGATTCCGATCTTTCGGCCTTTATCCTGGGTTTCGGTACGGATGACCCTGAGGCTGCTGGGCCTCATGGCCTCCTGCATCCTGCTGGTCAATCATGCCAGATGGCATATGCGGGCTCTGCAGTGGGACCTGAAGTTCCAGTGGGCGCAGCACCAGGGCAACCTGTCCGATCACGTCCAGATCTCGGAGGGGACTGCAAAACAGTTGCAATGGTGGCTCTCGAACCGGCAATGGGTCATGGGCAGATCCCTCTCCCTTCCCCAGCCAGAGCATACAGTTGTGACGGACGCGTCCCTTCTGGGATGGGGCGGTCACATGGGAGAGGCGGAGATCAGAGGCCTCTGGTCTCCGGCGGAGTCCCGGCTCCATATCAACCTTCTGGAGCTCCGGGCGATCCGGCTTGCACTCAAGGCATTCCTTCCCTCTGTCAAAGGGAAGGTAGTGCAGGTGTTCACAGACAACACCACCGCCATGTGGTACTGCAACAAACAGGGCGGGGTGGGGTCTTGGACCCTTTGTCAGGAGGCTCTGCGCCTCTGGACATGGCTGGAACATCAGGGCATGTTCCTGATGGTTCAACACCTGGCAGGTTCTCTGAACGCCAGGGCGGACGAACTCCAGCCGCAGGTGCATGATGGATCACGAATGGCGTCTTCACTCGGAAGTGGCGCAAGGACTCTTTCTACAGTGGGGAGAGCCTTGGTTAGATCTATTCGCCACCGAAGAGAACGCGCAATGTCATCAGTTCTGCGCGTTGGAATTTCCAAGGCGGCACTCGCTCGGCGACGCTTTTCGTCGCGAGTGGAGTTGCGGTCTGTTGTACGCCTTTCCGCCTATACCACTTCTACCCAGAGTGTTGAAGAAGATTCGGCACGACCGGGCCCAAGTCATTCTTGTGGCTCCGGACTGGGCTCGAAGAGTTTGGTATCCCGAGCTACTCAATATGAGCATAGATCCCCCGATCCGTCTGCCTCTTCGGGAGGATCTTCTGTCGCAGCAGCAGGGGACGGTCCTCCACCCGAACCTGTCCAGTCTACACCTGCTTGCGTGGAGATTGAGCGGCGGCAGTTGATTCCTTTCGACTCTGCCTCCCGAAGTTTGTGATGTGATTCTGGCAGCCAGGCGTCCCTCCACTAAGGTGGTATACGCCTGCAGGTGGAACAAATTTGTGGCATGGTGCACAGCAAAGGCTGTGGATCCCCTTTCTGCCCCTCTTTCTGAGGTCCTTCTGTTCCTTCTCTCTCTGGCCCAACAGGGTTCTGCCCTGGGTACCATCAAGGGTTATCTTTGTGCTATCTCGGCCTTCCTCAGGCTCCCTGATCAGCCCTCCCTTTTCAAGTCCCCTGTTGTTAACAGGTTCTTAAAAGGCATTACTCACCTCTTCCCTCCTGTTCCGTTTGTAATGCCTCAGTGGGACTTGAACTTGGTTCTTACCTTTTAATGTGCGCTCCCTTTGAGCCTCTGCATAACTGTCCTCTTCGTCTTCTGACTCTGAAGACTGCCTTTCTGGTGGCCATCACCTCCGCTCGGCGGGTGAGTGAGCTCCAGGCTCTATCTTGCAAACCTCCCTTTCTGTCTGTTCATCCAGACAAGGTTGTTCTTCGGACGCGTCCGTCCTTCTTGCCAAAGGTGGTTACTGCTTTCCACATTGGGCAGACCATCACTTTGCCCACCTTCTTTCCGCCTCCGCATCCTTCCAGAGAGGAAGAGAGGCTCCACCGTCTGGACCCAAAACGTGCGCTCTCCTTCTATATCGACCGCACAAAACACTTCCGGGTGGATGACCAGCTCTTTGTTGGCTACGTGGGCGCCAAAAAGGTCGGGCGGTGCACAAGAGGACCGTCTCCCGCTGGGTTACCTTGTGCATCAAGACCTGCTATTCTTTGGCCAAGAAGGAGCCTCCTGTTGGGCTGCGTGCCCATTCCACCAGGGCAACGGCTGCTACCACGGCCTTGGGCCGCGGTGTTCCGCTGCCGGTTATCTGTCAGGCAGCTACGTGGGCCTCGCTGCACACGTTTACTAAGCATTACTGCCTTGACAGTCGGGTCCGGAGGGACGGCTTCTTTGGCCGTTCTGTCCTCCGGGACTTCCTTGTCTGATCTTTGTTCGCAGACCCACCACCGGGGTTGGTATTGCTGGGGTATCTATTCTAAGGTAAGGAATCTATCACTAACGTGTCTCTTTCAGATGCACAAGTTACTAACTTGTGTAACGATATATCTGTAAGAGACAGTAGTTAGTGATAGATTCCTTACCGCCCCACCCATCCTCCCCGTTCTGCGAACTGATTTCTAGGGTTAAGGACATCCCTTTCAGGGCCCTAGTATTTTTCAGACACCTGTGTCAGCTTCTTGCATGGCTCTGCGTTCCTGGCGCGGAAAGTCGTGTACAGAACTGACGTCAGCGCGCAGGGGCGGCGCCTAAGTACTGCCCGCGACGTCATCCCGGCGATCACGACGCCGACGACGGACGCGGAGCCGCACGACGCCGCCTACCGACGCGCAAGGGTACTGCTACGCAAAACTTTTCCGGATCCAGCCTGACGCCTGGGGATATTCTAAGGTAAGGAATCTATCACTAACTACTGTCTCTTACAGATATATCGTTACACAAGTTAGTAACTTGTGCTTTAGGCCACGTGGCATCTGTCCTTGGCAGATGAAGTGACGCACCGACATTTGGTTTGTCTCTGGTATCTTGAGCGAGACCACGACGCCAAGACATGCTAGGACTGCCGTGCCATGCGCCGTAAGGCGCTGAGGGAGTGCTCCCTCAAGCTCCTCGCCGCCCGATGACGATCGACTCTGCAATGCTCCTGCTGTCTTTCGTGAGGAAGGCATCGAGATCGTTCATGTAGTCGTACCCAGTACTCAGTCATTGGGCAGGTCCCACACGAGGAAAAAGAAGTCGAAGAGGCTTTTGACTTCACCGCGCAAGCCTTCGGACAAGTCAGCACTTGAGGCCTAGCTCTGTGGTGGAGCCTGCGCCTGGGCCATCTCTGCACCTCCCTGTATTTCCAGGAGCCACAGCGACCTCTGCCCAACTTAAGGAATTTTGCTAGGCCGTGCACCTTATTTTTGGGTGGGCCAACCTCATTGGAGAGCCCTTGGGCCCCTACTGGTCTACCACCCCAAGGCTCACTCTCGGCGCCAGTCGGGCTCCAAGGATCCATTGATGAATCTGGAGCAGCGCAGGCCGATCAACCTCTACTTTCCCCGGCATTCGCTCAGGTGCCAATGCCACCAACGCCCAGCGGTGGCGCAACCCCATCATTCCCGACTCCGATACAGAGCCAGTTGGGCGTCGTCCAACACTGGCAATGACCGGGGACAGACTCCCCATATCGGAGCCAGTGCCTTATTCAAATGACAGGCGTGGATTGGTTGATGGGTGGGAGGGGTCTGCAGACCTTTATGGATACTGGACGTTAGAACGTCCCGAGCACAACTGGTATGTTCTGGCAGATGCCAGTCATCTGGACACCTCCCCAGGCACAGGCCTGGTCTCTCCCCTTGCCGTGGCTACGGATTAGGGTACCTTATTTGCAATGGTGGTGTAAAGGTTGGCTGACTCCCTGGACATTACGATACCCTCAGTGGCATTCAACACAAATGTCTTGATGGAGGTGCTTCAGCAGATGGAACCCCCACCGATCGATTACTCCCATTCAGTTAAGCTCTTACCGATGTCCTACACTGGGCATGATCCAAGCACTGCACAGGTGCTCCTGTGCAAAGGACAGTTGCCCGCCACCATCACCCCATGGGACCCAAGTTTCTTCACCCAGCACTACACCCTGCTTAGTGGTCCAGGCCCCCACTCCAAAGTCAACCCTGGTGCATTCCCTAACACTCCCCGGGATAAGAAATCCAAAAGGCTGGATGCCTTTGGGAAGAGGATGTTCTCTTCTGCCTGCCTGGCACTGCTGTCAGTGAACACTGCGTGCCTCTTGGGCCGATGCTCCTATACGAGCTGGGACTTGGCTGCGCACGTGCTGCCCATGGTCTCGGAGGAGGTCCGGGCGATACTCTCTCAAACAATTGCTGATGGGGGAGGGATGCAGCCAAGTTCACCATAAGATGTGGGCTAGACACAATGGACTCTATGGGCAGATCGATTTTATCATCGATGGCCCTTAGGTGCCATGCCTGGTTGAGAACTTCTGACTTTTTCAGGGGATGTCCAAGCTTCGCTCATGGACATGCTCTTTGATGGCTCTCATTTGTTCGGAGAGTAGGCAGACTCCGCGCTAAAGCTCTTTCAGGACAGCAGGGCTACGACCATGTCCTTGGGCCTTTCCATGGCCCCTCGCCAACCCCAGTCCTCCTGACCCTTTTGTGGCCACGGAAGTGGCTTTCAACCACTTCTCTACATACCCAGCAACCAGGGTCAGGAAACCACACAATCTTTTATCGGCCGAGGATGCGGTTCCCAATGACCACGTGGGACAGGTAGCCAGAAGTTGAGCCCGGCCAGCCCTCCGGCCCCCACTACCATCACCAACCACAGCCTCCAAACCCCTTAAGTTTGCCCTCAGGCCATCATGGGCATCCAGTGGTGGGGGGTGTGTGGCAGGATACTCCATCGGCACAACTAGAGGTCAATAACATCAGACGTTGGTTTTTGCAGCTTGTCTAAAGGGGCTACTCCTCTACCCGTGCCACCGACTTATGACAAGCTGACGGAAAACAACCTCTCCTTGCTCCGTCAGGAAGTGTTAGCTCTCTTCGGGCAAGAGAGCTATAGGGAAGGTGCCAACATCAGAAGTAGGTTGTGGTTGCTATTCCTGCTACTTTCATGTGCCCAAGAAGGACCAAGGCCTTTGTTATATTCTAGACCTGCATCTTCTCAATCTCTTCTTGCAAAAGGAGAAATTCAAGATGCTCATGCTTGCGCAAGTCCTGTCTGCCCGAGAAAATGGCTGGTATCACTTTGACTTGCTTGACGCATATTTTCACATCCCTGTCCTGTCTGCTCAAAGGCGTTACTTGCGGTACACTGTCGGCCAAGGTCACTTTCAGTTTGTTGTGCTCCCCTTTAGCCTTACCAGCTCCCCTCTGGTGTTTATGAAAGTGATGGCAGCGGTCGCAGCTCACCTTCGGAGGTTAGGGATTCCAGTCTTCCCCCTACCTCAATGATTGGCTGTTGAAAGCAGGCTCACCACAGGCAGTTGTCTCCCACTTCCAGTCTACAGCGAACCTTCTGCATTTGCTGGGGTTCATTATCAGCGAGCCAAAGTCCCACCTGACTCCCTCTCAGGCACTCCCTTTCATCTGAGCTGTTCTGAACACTGCAGTTTTGCGCCAATCCTCCCGAGCGGTGAGTCCATGATATTCAGGCTATGATATTGATGTTTCAGCCTCTATCCTGGATTTCGATGAGATTGACTGTGAGGCTGCTTGGCTTCTGCATCCTACTAGTAACAAATGCCCATTGGCATATGTGGGATCTGAAGTGGGACCTGAAGTTCCAATGGGCGGAGTATCAGGGGAATCTCTCTGACATGGTCCAGATCTTGAAGGAAACTTCAAAAGACCTGCAGAACCACAAATGGCTCAGTGGCAGACCCCTCTTCCTTCTCCAACCAGAGCTGACTGTAGTGACGGATGCGTCACTCCTGGGCTGGGACAGCCATCTGGGAGAGGTGGAGATCAGAGGACTCTAGTCTCCAGTAGCATCCGCACTTCACATCAATCTGTTGGAGCTTCGAGCAATCCGGTTGGCATTGAAGGCCTTTCTCCCTTTGATCAGGCAAAGGCTGGTTCAAGTGTTCCCGGACCACACCACCGCCATATGGTATTGCAACAAACAGGGTGGGGTGAGGTCATGGACTCTTTGTCAAGAGGAACTGCGCCTCTAAACATTGCTGGAATGTTAAGGCATGTCCCTGGTGGTTCAACACCTTGCGGGTTCTCTAGACTCCAGAGCGGACAAACTCAGCTTTCAATGCTTAGCAGATCTTTAATGGTGTCTCAATCTGGAGGTGGCGCAAGGTCTTTTCCAAGTGTGAGAAGAGGCTTCGTCAGATATGTTTGCCTCCCTCTAGAACGTGCAATGCCAGCAGTTTTGCACGCTGGTGTTTCCAATGCTGCGCTCATTCAGAGACGCGTTTCGTCTCGAGTGAAGCTCCAGCCTCTTATAAGCCTTTCTGCCAATACCACTACTGCCCAGAGTTCTCAAAAAGATCAGTAACGACTGTGCCCAAGTCATTCTTGTGGCTCCCAGATTGGACATGGAGAGTATGGTATCCTGAGCTGTTGAGCGTGAGTACTGGTTCTCCAATTAGACTGCCTCTTTGGGAGGATCTTATGTCGCAGGGCAGAGTTCTGCACCTGAACCTGACAACACTTTGCCTTCATGCGTGGAGATTGAGCGCCAACAGTTGACAGCTTTCGACTTTCTGCCCCCAAGGCTGCAATGTTATCCTGGCAGCCAGGTGTCCCTCCACAAAGATGGTATGCGCCTGCCGTTGGAGCAAGTTCATGGCATGGTGTACAGATGGGCGTTGACTCTCTATCTGCAGCCCTTTACCAGGTTCATTTGTTTATTCTTATCCTAGCCCAGCAGGGCTCTACTTTAGGCACTTTAAAAGGTTCTCTTTCTGCCATCGTGGCATTTCTGCTGTTGCCAGATCCGCCATACCTTTTCAAATCCTCCTATTGTACATAGGTTTCTGAAAGGTCTCAAACCTATGTTCCCATTATACCTTTTATTAAGCCACAGTGGGAACCTCAACCTAGTTCTCACATTTTTAATATGTATTCCCTTTGAGCCACTTAACAACTATCCACTCAAGCTTCTCAACATAAAAAACGGCCTTCCTGGTAGCAACATCATCTGCCGAGAGTCCGTGAGTTGCAGGCACTATCGGCACATCCTCCCTAACTCAAGATCTATCCAGACAAGCTGGTCCTTCGGACTAGATCATCCTCTTTACCGAAGTGGAAACTCCCTTTCACGTAGGTCAGTCCTGCCTACCTTTTATGCTCCACCTCACCCCTCTAAAGAGGAGAGACTCCATCAGCTAGACCCAAAAAGAGCATTGTCATTCTGTATTGGCCCCACAAGAATTCTGAGTGAACGATCAACTCTTCGTTGTGTACGTCACAGAAAAGAAAGGCGGTGCAGAAACTGACCATCTCATAATGGATAGTGCTCTGCACCACGATCTGTTAAGCATTGCCCAAAAAGCAACCTCCTCAAGGCTTGCGAGCTCATTCTACCAGAGCCAAGGCTGTGATCACTGCGTTAGCTCGTCGAGTTCCTGTCCTGGATATCTGTCAAGCAGCAACGTGGGCTTCCCTGCACACATTTATGCAGCACTACTTTCTGGACAGTCGGGTCCAGCATGACGATCCTACAGGACTTCTTAGTTTAATCCGTATTGCAGGCCTCACCTCCGGGGAAGTATTGCTTGGGTATCTATTATAAGGTAAAGAATCTGCTGCTACAAGTCTCTATCAGATGAACAAGTTACTTACCTTCGGTAACGCCTTATCTGATAGACTCTTGCTGCAGATTTCTTACTGACCAACGCATTTTCGCCGATCTGCGAACAGATTTCAGAGTTGAGGGATGTTCCCCTATTAAGGGCCCTAGATTAACACACCAGTGGTCAGTGTTCCTCGTGGCTCTGCCCTTCCGGCTTGGAAAGTCTCGAAAAGAAACGGACGTCGGTGCGCTGGGGTGGCACCTATTAAGGCAACCACGCATGTCACTTCCGGTGCAGATGACTACGCCACACAGGACCGAACAACACCACCTACCGGCATGCAGGGGTGCTGCTCACCAAAAGTTTCAGGATCCAGTCTGTCGCCTGGGGGGTATTCTAAGGTAAGAAATCTGCAGCTAGATAGATTCTCTACCAGATAAGGCATTACTAAAGGTAAGTAACTTGTTCAGCAATGGTGGTCACGTCTGCTCAAGCTTTTGTCCTCATTTCCCTTTTCATCTGCTTAAAGAGATTGACTCCATCAAGCCTGCTCATGTCCCTGTGCATCTTTGTAGCAAATATTCTTTCCTGTCTGGGAGGGCTCTCTGGTGATGACTTTTCTGGTTGCAGCACAATTCCAAGATTCCATGAATAGAAAACAAGGCAATCTGAAAGAAACACATAGTGATAGATTCCTTACCTTAGAATATCCCCAGGCGTCAGACTGGATCCGGAAAGTTTTCGTCAGCAGTACCCCTGCGCGTCGGTAGGTGGCGTCGTGCGGCTCCGTCGTTGGCGTCGTGTTCGCTGAGATGACGTCGCGGGCGCTACTTAGACGCCGCCCACGCGCGCTGACGTCCGTTCTTCATTTTCCGCGCCAGCAAGCGCAGATCCGGGAAGAGCAGGAACCCCCAGTCAATTTTTGACGGACTTTTTGAGGCTTTTTGTCTCTGTTTTTCTTCGACTCCTAGTGCAGTAGGATGCCCGGTTTCAAGTCCTGCGGGGATTGTCACCGCATGTCGGTGACGGACCCGCACCGTGTGTGTCTTTTCTGCCTGTGGCGCGACCACGACCCCAAGTAGTGCTCCGACTGCCGGGCCATGGCGCCGAAGACTTTGCGGTAGCGGTCCCGAAAGTTGCTGGAGGCCCGGCAGTCGGCTCCGCGCCGTTAGAAGTCCCGGTCCAGAGGGAGGTCGAGGGACCGTGTGCGGAGTCATCATCATCGATCTTCGGGATCCAAGTCTTTGCACTCGGGGTCAGGTAAGACGAAGCACAAGAAGTCGAAGAAACGCCATCGTTCTTCGACTTCCCCTTGCCGGTTGCGCGACGCGGCTGAGGGTATGGGTGGTGCCACCCCCACGGCTCCGGCGGAGTCCATGGAATCGCCGCCCGACTACCCGCCCTTCCCGGGGTCGTCGGCGACTCAGGCCCAGATACAGGAGTTCCTGTCGGCCATGGCTCGCCTCTTGGGGCCGTCTGGCCCCGCCGGTGCGCCTTCGTGCCCCGCAGTCCCGCATGGGTGTCCTCGCGTTTCCTCGCCGGCGGCTCTGGCCCCCGCGCTGCAGGACACCCTTGGATCCAGGCCTGGATCCCCGTCGACGCCGGTTGACCTCGTTACGCCTCCACCGACGTCGACTCCACCGGCACCGATCCTGACGCCGCCCGCACCTCGGGACGACGTCGACCTCAGTTTCAGCCCCGAAGTGGACGCGGCGTCTAGCCGGCGTCGATCGATGCCGTTCTCGACGCTGCTTGGGGATTTCTATCCCCATGTCCCTGCTCCTTATTTTAGACCTGTTGAACAGCCTGAAGAGCAAGGGGAGGACTGGGAGGGGTCTGAGGACCCTCTCGCTGCAGCCTGCGAGTCTGAACAGGACTGGGCTGAGGAATTGGGGGATGCCAGTGGTCTGGATACCTCACCAGACCTTGGCATGCTGTCTCCTCCTACCGTGGCTACAGAGGAGGGTGCCAGTTATGCAGTGGTGTTGCGTAGGGCGGCCGAGGCTCTACACCTCGAGCTCCCTACTGTGGCCGTCCGGACTAACCTCCTGACAGAGGTGCTTCAGCCAGCAGCTACTGCCTTTCAATGAAGCCCTCTCTGACGTTCTTTTGGGCACTTGGTCCAGGCCCACCACAGGGGCTCCTGTGGATAGGAACGTGGTCCGACGCCATCGCCCGGCTCCGGGTGACCCCATTTTCCTCTCCCAACACCCCACTCCCGAGAGCTTGGTTGTCCAAGCCTCTGCTTTCCCAACCGCCTTCCCTTCCGCACCACCAGATAGGGAATCCAAGAAGCTGGATCAGTTTGGGAAGATTTATTTTTTCTTCCACCAGCTCTGCGGTCCGTGAACACTGCATGCCTCTTGGGCCGTTATTCCCACTCTCTGTGGGATACGGTGGCGAACGTGCTGCCCCAGTGTCCAGAGGAGGCCCGGCCTGCTCTCTCCCAGGCTGTTGCAGAGGGGAGAGACGCAGCAAAGTTCATGATTCGTTGTGGCCTAGACACCGCCGACTCACTGGGCAGATCGATTGCAACGAATGTGGTGGTTCGCCGTCACGCCTGGTTGAAAACCACTGGATTTTCGGGGGATGTCCAAAACACCCTTATGGACATGCCCTTTGATGGCCGTCGCCTCTTCGGCGACAAAGCGGACAGCGTGTTGGAGCGGTTTAAGGACTCACGAGCTACGGCCAAGTCCTTGGGACTCTCGGCAGTCCGCCCTCCTCCGCCTTCCGCTTTTCACTCCTTTCGTGGCACAGGAAGGGGCGCCCCGCAGCGTTCGCAACAGAGCCACAGGCCGGCGCAGCAATCATCCCAGCGCGGCTGCGGACGCGGGTTCCGCCGTGGCGGACAAAGGGGCCAGCGGGCGGGTCAGTCCACCACCACCCCGGCCACCACTGCCTCCAAACCTTCCTAGTCCGAACTTTCAGGCCCATCAAACGCCAGTGGGTGGCAGGCTCCGCCATCAGCTCCTCCACTGGCGCACCATCATTTCGGACAGGTGGGTTTTAGAGTTAGTCCGGAGGGGCTACTCCCTCCCCTTCGAGACTACCCCCCCCCCCAGCCATGCCACCTCAATACCACCGCATGTCGGGGGATCACTTGGTGCTTCTTCAGCAGGAAGTTGCGGCCCTCTTGCCCAAGGGGGCCATTGAGCGCGTTCCGACGCCCGAAGTAGGTTGTGGTTGTTATTCCCACTACTTTGTGGTGCTCAAGAAGGACAAAGGCCTGCGTCCTATCTTAAACCTCCGGAACGTCAATCGCTTCCTCCGCAAAGAGAAGTTCAAGATGCTCACTCTAGCTCAGGTCTTGTCTGCTCTCGACCCACAAGACTGGATGGTGGCGCTGGACTTGCAGGACGCCTATTTCCACATCCCTGTCCTGCGAGCCCACCGGCGTTACCTACGGTTCACGGTAGGCCACGAGCATTTTCAGTTCACCGTGCTCCCCTTTGGCCTTACCAGCGCCTCTCGGGTGTTCACCAAGGTGATGGCGGTGGTCGCAGTTCATCTGCACAGATCAGGGGTCTCAGTCTTCCCCTATCTTGACGATTGGTTGTTGAAGGCGGGCTCGCCCCAGACAGTCGTCTCCCACCTACAGACTACGGCCGACCTCCTGCACTTGCTGGGGTTCTCCATCAACGTGCCGAAGTCGCACCTGATTCCCTCCCAGAAGCTCCTCTTTATCGGAGCGGTTCTGTACACGGCGCAGTTTCGGGTCTATCCTCCCGAACAGCGAGTCCGGGATATTCGGGCTCTGATTCCCATCTTTCAGCCCTTGTCCCGGGTTTCGGTCAGAGTGACTGTGAGGCTGCTGGGCCTCATGGCCTCCTGCATCCTGCTGGTCAATCATGCCAGATGGCATATGCGGGCTCTGCAGTGGGACCTGAAGTTCCAGTGGGCGCAGCATCAGGGGAACCTGTCCGATCACGTCCAGATCTCGGGGGGCACTGCACGACAGTTGCAGTGGTGGCTCACGAACCGGCATTGGGTCAACGGCAGATCCCTCTCCCTTCTCCAACCGGAGTTTACAGTGGTGACGGATGCGTCCCTCCTGGGATGGGGCGGCCATATGTGAGAGGCGGAGATCAGAGGCCTCTGGTCTCCGGCGGAGTCCCGGCTCCATATCAACCTTTTGGAGCTACGGGCGATCAGGCTTGCACTAAAGGCATTCCTTCCCTCTGTCAAAGGGAGAGTAGTGCAGGTGTTCACAGACAACACCACCGCCATGTGGTACTGCAACAAACAAGGCAGGGTGCGCTCGTGGACCCTCTGTCAGGAGGCTCTGCGTCTCTGGACATGGCTGGAACATCAGGGCATGTCTCTGGTGGTTCAACACCTGGCAGGTTCTCTGAACGCCAGGGCGGACGAACTCAGCCGCAGGTGCATGCTCGATCACGAATGGCGTCTTCACTCGGAGGTGTTGCAAGGTCTCTTTCAGCAATGGGGAGAGCCTTGGTTAGATCTATTAGCCACCGAAGAGAACGCGCAATGTCATCAGTTCTGCGCGCTGGAATTTCCAAGGCGGCACTCGCTTGGCGACGCTTTTCATCGCGAGTGGAGTTGCGGTCTGTTGTAGGCCTTTCCGCCTATACCACTTCTGCCCAGAGTGCTGAAGAAGATCAGGCGCGACCGAGCCCAAGTCATTCTTGTGGCTCCGGACTGGGCTCGAAGAGTATGGTTTCCTGAACTACTCAGTATGAGCATCGATCCTCCGATCAGACTGCCTCTTCGGGAGGATCTTCTGTCGCAGCAGCAGGGGACGGTCCTCCACCCGAACCTGTCCAGCCTCCACCTCTTTGCGTGGAGATTGAGCGGCGGCAGTTGATTCCCTTCGACTTGCCTCCTGAAGTTTGTGACGTTATTCTGGCAGCCAGGCGTCCCTCTACTAAAGTGGTATACGCCTGCAGGTGGAACAAATTTGTGGCATGGTGCACAGCAAAGGCTGTGGATCCCCTTTCTGCCCCTCTTTCTGAAGTACTACTGTTCCTTCTCTCTTTAGCCCAGCAGGGCTCTGCTCTGGGCACTATCAAGGGCTACCTTTCTGCTATTTCGGCCTTTCTCAGGCTCCCTGATCAGCCCTCTCTTTTCAAGTCCCCTGTTGTAAATAGATTTCTCAAAGGCATTACACACCTTTTTCCTCCTATTCCTTTTGTGATGCCTCAGTGGGACTTGAATCTGGTTCTGACATACTTGATGTGCACTCCCTTTGAGCCCCTTCACAACTGTCCTCTTCGTCTTTTGACTTTAAAGACTGCCTTCCTGGTGGCCATCACTTCTGCCAGGCGGGCGAGTGAGCTCCAGGCTCTTTCTTGTAAGCCTCCTTTCCTTTCAGTCCATCCGGACTAGGTTGTGCTCACGCCCCGTCCTTCCTTTTTGCCAAAAGTGGTTACGGCCTTTCACATTGGGCAGACCATTACCTTGCCCACCTTCTTTCCGCCTCTGCATCCTTCCAGAGAGGAAGAGCGTCTCCACCGTCTGGACGCAAAACGTGCGCTCTCTTTTTATCTCAACCGCACACAGCAGTTCCGGATGGACGACCAGCTTTTTGTTGGCTACGTTGGCACCAAGAAAGGTCGGGCGGTCCATAAGAGAACCATCTTCCGCTGGGTTGTCTTATGTATCAAAGCCTGTTACTCTTTGGCTAAAAAAGAACCTCCGGTGGGGCTGCGTGCTCATTCCACCAGAGCTACTGCAGCCACTACTGCATTGGGACGTGGTGTCCCCCTGCAAGACATCTGTCAGGCAGCCACGTGGGCCTCGCTGCACACGTTTACCAAGCATTATTGCCTAGACAGCCAAGTCCGGAGAGACGGCTTCTTTGGCCGTTCTGTTTTCCGTGACTTTCTGGTGTGATCTTAGTTCGCAGACCCACCACCGGGGTTGGTATTGCTGGGGTATCTATTCTAAGGTAAGGAATCTATCACTGTGTTTCTTTCAGATGGAAAAGTTACTTACCTTCGGTAACGATATATCTGTAAGAAACATTTAGTGATAGATTCCTTACCGCCCCACCCATCCTCCCCGTTCTGCGAACTGATTTCTAGGGTTAAGGTCATCCCTTTCAGGGCCCTAGTTTCAATGCACCAGTGGTCAGTATCTTGCATGGCTCTGCGTTCCTGGCGCGGAAAGTCGTGTACAGAACTGACGTCAGCACGCGTGGGCGGCGTCTAAGTAGCGCCCGCGACGTCATCTCTGCGAACACGACGCCGACGACGGACGCGGAGCCGCACAACGCCACCTACCGAAGCGCAGGGGTACTGCTGATGAAAACTTTCCGGATCCAGTCTGACGCCTGGGGATATTCTAAGGTAAGGAATCTATCACTACTAATGTTTCTTACAGATATATTGTTACCGAAGGTAAGTAACTTGTCCGTTACTCCATCTTTTCTCAGTCTCCTGTTCTTGGAAACCTGTTTTTCTCACTGCAGTCAGTTATACTTGTAGTCCTTAGTTAAACTCCTCTGGGGAATTTACCCCTAATCCTTCCATTCCGATGCAGTGGAAGAGAAAGTGACTGGTAGTTAAGAGCATAGGGAATGAAGCTGTGATGTGGCCGCAAATGTGCACTGGCATATCTGTTAAAATTAATTAATTGTTGTGCAAACAAATGCTCATTCTTCCCACCTATGTTACAGACAACTTGCAAGACTAGAAGAATCAATAAGTGATTAAAAGAATAACTACCACCAAAGAGAGTAGCTTATACTTTTTTAAAATTGTATTTTTGAAATATATATCCCTTCCAGCTGAATGCTCATTTTGAACTGTTCTCAGCCATCCTCTGATCCATGATGTCCTTGTTGGGAGTGATGAAAGAGAAATAAAGTGGACAAGTTTCATCAGTGACGTAAAGTTGTTTCCCAAGCCTCACAGCTGCTTTAATCAGTAGTCTTGTGTGTTGAAGTGATATGGGTACGCAGTGGAAGGCTTTCACTTTTATGGAGATGTCCTAGTCTGGTATCTTCCTAGTCTAGTAACTTCAGGCATCAGGAAGTTTCCTAGCTTTCAGCTACAGGTCCGCTTTCTTTGTCTTTTCTTGCCTAGGATGTAAGCATGGTGCGGCATTGTGAAACATTAAACCGTTTTGCATCTTAAAACTATTTGCTTGAGCGAAGTCAAATTATTCATTGTCTACTGAAAGAAAATGGCATTTAAATCAAATGGAAATATCACTCCCCTAAGAGAAGCTGCTTTTTCTGGTCTCCCCCAATGCACTGCAACATCAAAACGTGTTCTTTGTCATCGCTACGACACCACCAACATAAGAAAAGGGCCGGGGAAGAACATTCTGATGCATCTGTATCAGAACCTCTACACATCCTGAAAAAACTCCACACTTCAAGTTCAATGCCTTACTTACCCTTTCCTCTATTGAGTATATAAATCACTTTCAGGAGGACAGAATTTTCCATGTGGTTTTCAAAACTCAGTTTCTCCTCCAGTTTCTCCTCATTTGTGGTTCTAAGTACTGAATTGCCCTGCCTCCACGCAGGATACCAACCAATTTATTAAAAAATGTATACATATGCCAGTATGTCAGGAGAAAAGTATCCTTAAATAGAGAAAACTGCAGTGTAGTAACAGGCTGAACGTGGCCACATTCCATTTGAAAAAGAAGCCCATTAAGGAAAACAGTCACTACATGAACAAAACCATAACTAGAAATCTTTCACAAACCTTTTTTTGTTTTTTAGAAGGAAAAGAAAGGAAACAAAGGGCAATGTTAGCTGATAGGCTGCCATTGACAGAAGAGTAAAAACACACTGTTCCTTTTAAGGGTCTTCCCCTTTTGTGCCCCATCATGTCACACAGGTAACAGGTGTGTTCTGTTTTCCAGCTCCTGAAACCAGGATCCTAGAGCACTGAACTCTGCATTTTTGACCTTACAAAAAGGCATTCATTCGACGTCCTATAGGCTGAGGAGTGTAATCTAGTAATTTTCTGCAAGAATTGTTTTTTTTAAATTCTGCCAGAAGACCTTCACTCTTTGTGAAATGCCCTGCCTGTGGCAAAAAGAAGGCCCAGTCAGACCCCATGAAATGTGCATAGTGTGCCTGCCAAAGAACATCATATTGAACGACAGGCAAAAGATTAGGCTGCATGGCCTGCAGGAGACGGCTCCAAGATGCTGCTGCATGGAGACCTGAGTTTGAGGACAGGTACAGTAGTGACTTGCTCATTGTCGACAGCTGGGAGGCCTCCAAGAAAGTTGACGTCAAAGTGCCATCAGATGTCTACGCATGCAGCTATGTCAAATGACATAAGGCTGTCGTTGTTGAGAACATATTCGAAATCACGGCCCAGAGGTAATTCGCCGTAAACTCCACCTTCGATGGTAGGGACTTTTGACATCTCACCTTCAGGATTGGCAACTCCGAGGAAATAGTCTGTCTTCTGAGCTGTTAAACCATTCGATTCAAAGTACTCAAGAAAATCCTCCCATTCAAGAGCAGCGACTACAGTAGTTAACCTATCTTCCACCTAGTCACCTTGGAGATCAGTCTCGTCTTTTCACCAGCAACTCTGAAGCCTCCTGTGCCTTTATCTACCAAAGTCTCTGGTAATGCCCTTATAAAACATCAGAACAGAGAAGCATGCACAAAAGGAAAGGGTTCCGTTCTAGTAGTCATTCTAGAAGAAGATCACGTTCTCATTCCAGGAGGAGGTCTCGCACTCAGCAAGATTCAAACAAATGCTTTCCTTCCTGGTCATCATTGTCAGACTTCATTCATCAGGGATTATTCTCCCACCTTCTCCACAACCTCATGTCTCCCATGTGGGTGACATAACTTTTAGTGAGATTCTGGTTGGCGGGGCAGCAAAACTAAACATTCCGACGCCCGTCACCACAAGATCAGCATTTGAGATTTATTTTAAATCCTGCATCACAGATTATCTGCCTTCAGTACCCAGTCTTCTGGAGCCTGTAGTGCTGTTATTTCAGACTCTAGCGTCTGTAAAGTCTGATCCATCAATGCTACAGAAAAATATAAGCCTCCAGACCAAGATCCTTTTTTTCCTAAGGACATATCCCCTTCAGGATTCAGTCATTGACATGGTACTATTTCATGACCAGAATCCATCCAGTTATTTCGGCCTGAGACAGAAATTAATCTACTAAGAATGATTTGTGACTAATTTTAGGTTGCTAGACATCTTCAAACACTATTTGGTACCAAAAATTGTCCAGAAACCATATCCAAATGTTTACATTTTTATCAAACCATAACCCTTAGTTTACAACCAATTAAGTCAAATTTGATTGTTTAACTTTGGAAGCCCCGTGGACAAGACTAACTATTCAGTCGCAAAGATGTGTTGGCCTTTCTGTTTTGGGTATAAATACTATTTTGTGGACACCAGTTGCTCAACTGGAAGAAACTCTTTTTTTAAATCCTAAAGAAAGTTTTGGTAATGAACATTTGATTGTGTCAAAGTATCTAATATTTTAAACAACTGAGTAATTTGCCTTTCAGACCCCCACCTTGTCTTTAATATTTCAAATTAGGCAGTGAAGGAGAAGACACTCAGCATCGTCATATCTACTTGTAGGACTATTTCAGAGAGCCATTCATCTCTGTGTTTGGATTCAAGATATTCTGCACACTATCAACCAGTTTTCCTTTCATTCTCTGCAGTCAGCCTGATCAATACTGAGGTTGCTTGGGTTGATGGCTTTGTGCATCTTTTTGAACCCACACACACACACCTGCACAAGAGACTCCGGCAGTGGCATCCGAGAGACATGTGGAACAGATTTATGGCAGCCTTTAGGAAAAACTCTTGCTCTCATCCTTACAGATTCAACAACTTCAGGGATGGACATAGCCAGAGGTATTACCCATTATCCGTTCTGTACTCCGCACCCAGTTCAGTATAGTTCTGATGCGATTCTCCTAGGACAGGGGGCCCATCGAGGGGATAGATCGTTGAATGGTCTCAGAGGTCCATGGAAGACATTGCTGAATTGTAGCCTTTAAGATCTCGTAGCTGTAGCCAAAGTATTGAAATGCTTTCTCACACTTGCCTGAGCAGCTCAGGTTTAGATTTTTACTGACAACATTGCAATGGAGGTCTACATGAACACAAGAGGAGGTCAATAAGCAAAACAATTCTGCGCAAACGCTCTTTAATCTGTCACAGACTTGGAGACAAAATAATTGGCCTATCAGAAGCTTGTCTAGTAGGGGCTTATAATCAAAGTGGATTGTTTATCAGGTTCTGCACAAAGAGATCTCCATTAGCAGAGGTTCACACCATATTTATTTTGTGTTTGACTTTGGAGGTGGATCTCAAGTCTTAACAGAAAGCGCAACCCATTTTGACAGCTTCCTCAGGCCCTCGCATTAAAGGATGCCTTAGTAGTAGACTTGATGTTTCATTTTCATTACACCTTCCAACCATTCACCCTCATACAGAGGGCAATGAAGAAAAATTAAAAATAGAGGAACATTCAGCATAAGTTATCCCCATAGACCCAGACTAAGTTTATGGTACCTCAACCTTCTGACCTCATCCTGGAGCCAATGCTGTTCAAGGATTTCCCGTTAGTCCAAGACTCAAGGCCAGCTATGCATCCAAATGTGAAGGTCCTATACTTAATTGCCTGGAAATTTACCAAAAATCTTGAAACTGGTTTTCCCTCTGCCTGTCTTATGTTTTAGATGTGTACCCAGCAGTTGTAGCACTATCAGCCAAGACTGTGTATTCTAGTAGATTAAGGTTTTTCCTCATTTTTCTAATCTCTATCAGCATTCTATCCCCCCTTTCATTATGCCCCAATGGCACTTGAATTTAGTTCTCACCTTTTAATTTGTTCTCTTTTGAGCCGATGCACAGCTACCCTCTATGGGTCCTACCTCTGAAAACTCTTCCTTGTGGCGATAACATCTGCCAGGACGGTTAGCTAGTTGCAAATGTTTTCAGTTAACCCTCCCTACACTTCATTCTTCCTAGACAAGCTAGTTCTTCGAACTAGAGCATCCTTTTTGCCAAAGGCGTCCACACCTTTTCACATGGAGCAAAACATCATCCTGCCTACCTTTTTTCCCCTCTTTCATCTACAGAAGAAGAGAGACTCCACTGCCTCGATTTTAAAAAATAAAAATTTTTTTTTAAAAAGAGCGTTATTGTTCTATGTTGATCGTGCCAAAGAATTCTGGTTGGACGATCAACTCTTTGTTACATCTGCAGGGACAAAGAAAGGGAAGGCAATTCAGAAGCGAACCATCTCTCGATGGATCATCCTCCATATTAAGATCTGCTCAATACATTTGTGTAATAAGATAAAAGTGACAGTCACTCACTACCACCTGCTAGGCCAATTACCCAATCCGGCCGAGAAATTTAAATAAACAATTGGGTTGCAGGTAGCAATATATTCACTTGATATCACATTCATTAAATAACCTTGAGATGAAATATGAGAAGTTATTCATTTATTCTTAAAATGCCATGAAAACACAATTTCAACAAATAGCTATTTCTTCAGGGCTGAAATCAGAAATAAATGTTGCACAGGACACTATTACCTGTTTCAATAAATACTCCATCTTAATTCCTTATGCTATTCCTTCACATAATCATTACAAATCACATACCATTCTTATTAATCGGTTTAAAAAAAGATAAAATGACATATCTAATTCTATATGCTCAGCAATGTTCTATATCCGAGTACATGTACATAAATGGATATCAACAAAACTTAAATTCCGTCCATAACTTCGTGAATTCCCCAGTTAAATATATATTTCCTGAACATCTTATATAGCCTTAGCAAATTCCTGATACTAAAAGCGCACCGTTTGAAATATATTCCAATCAGATTTCAAGTGTTATATTGCCAGCGTTATTCTTTTCGAGCTACCTCTGACCTGCTTTTAAAGTTGCCTCTGAAAAATTATTATGAAATCACATGTTCTAAATTACTGGCTGTTTTTTTTTTTTTTTTTTAAAGTTACTTCTGACATCGATTATCATAAGTTCAAGCTTTGTGTGTTCTGAACATTCCTTCTTTTATCATAGCTATACACATCCCCCGGCGTGATATCTAATCTTACCAATAACAACGTGCTTCTACAGCTCTTTTCGAAATAAATATTCTCAGTCTTCTCCACTTTTTGCAGCTACCAGTTTACCCTTTCCAGCATTTCTATAGTATTTAAAAAAAAGCAAAAATAACACAAAAGAGAAAAGCCAGTGCCATGTCTACACCAATACACAAATCCACTCATTGATAACACTTCCTCGTAATCCTTATAAAGCTACACCATCAACATAGATAATAAAAAACTAACCTGCTGACTCGTGTGATTTTTTTTCTAAAACGACATCCTGCAGCCAATATTACAGGAAGCATCTAGTCTCCTAATAAGTTTCCCATTTCAGAGGTATACCTATCAAAAATAAAACAAAAAGCAAATACTAAGACAACATCTAGGTACTCCCTGCATGTTTCCTTTTAAGTGCCAATAGAAGCATTCATAAATTGAACCACTAAACTATATTTCACTAACCTTCTCTGAAAGGACATTATTTTGACATTGAGAAGCTTGCTTGGATGGGAGCAGGTTAAAGAGCAGGTTTGTGAAATAGCTACATTTCGAAATGAGCCAAAATAATAAAATTATGTTCATTCTGTCTAAAAGAATGTCATGTTCTGCTTGTACTCACTCTTCTGTTTTAGTTTTTTTCTTTTTCATAATTAAGATTGTAAATAAGATTAATTGGCTTTGTATTCAACCACGACCTCAGAATTTTAAGAATATATATTAATTTACGTGAAAGTTAAATATTGAAAGAAAAGAAATTGCTCTTTTGATAAGAGATTAGAGAAAACACCAGCCAAAATTGATGATGAAACAGTGGTTTTTACCATATTGCTGGGGGAGTGGGTCAGATACGGTTATCGAAATCCAGTAAAACCTGGATCAGTGGCCGTACCCTAGTGCAACCTCAGTTTATTACAAAATGTACTTAATTTGAGAGTTGAATGATACATAAATTTGACTGAGGGCCTTTACATATCGCCCCTCTATCTGAGCTGCTTGAAGATCATCATAATTGGATGGAGACGAGCGGGTTAGCGCTCAACTCCAGCAAAACTGTAGGTTCGCGGGCTGTAGTGGAGAAACTGTCATAAGAAATTGTGATGGCTGGTACCTCTTAAGTTGGACCTATTGTAAATGGTGACTTCCCTAGACATAGTTTTATATAACTATTTCACCATGGAAGACCACGTCAACTCTTGCAAAAACATGCAGTTGTACATTTCCTGGTCAAATTACACCTGTATTATTCAGAAAACAATATAGCTGCACAGGCAATTACTGGAGCAGGACAAGACTGTAATACCTTACTATTTATTGGAGTATATCAGATTACCTTGAAAAGACTATAAAGAAATTGGAACAAAGCAGCAATAATAGTAGCCAGTGTTAGCTAATTGTAACATATTCGTGCCTCCCAATCACCATTCGTTGAGATTTCTAGTTCAGTAGTGATCCATAAAACCAACCTCTATTTATGCACATGCAGAGGATAGTGCTTAAGGTTCAGGACCAGGCTTAGGTTTGTTGAAGACCGCACTGGGTGGTAAACTGCTCCGTGGCGGAGGCAAGAAGGTAGAATGTTCTTCCTTCAGGACTAAGGAAGGGCCTGGGTACAGAGAAGGTTAGGAAAATTCTTAAAAACATTTATTTTGGCAGGAATTGGGGTTTGTTTAGACACTTTGAAAGCTTCTGGCTTAGGTGCCTTAAAAATAAACTTGCCTTATCTTGAAAGACCGCACAACACAGTTTACTATCTAAAAAGATTGGTGCAGAGCAAAGTCCAGAAGCCTTTGAAAGGAGGCTCGGTGTATGACTTGCTCATCACTGAAAACCTTGCCTGATCAGCTGTCTACTTGGTAGGAGTGCAGAATGAGCAAGCTGCTAAACTTAGCACAATAGTCACAGAAAGCCAAGAGTGAGTCAGTTGCTGCAACTTTACCCAAATGGGTTTTAACTCTCGCAGTTTATGTAGAGGAAGCTTGAGAGCGATCTGCACACTGCCTCTGAAAGGGACAGGATTCTCTTGGTAGAAGAGTATTGCTGCCTGAGTGAAAAAGGTCCATGAGCCTTGGGTTTCTTTGACAGAGGGTGTGCCTTGAAATCAATGCACATTAGTAAGGGGAACTGATCTTTAGTGTTTTTCTGTGGAATGTTCAGCTGTGCTTTTCAAATTTGGCTTCTCTTTACCAAACTATAGTGTGACAGGTCGTGAGTGGAAGGAATAGGCGTGCTGAGCAAGTGCTGGGATGGTTAATCTGCTCCTCACTTGGTAGTAGTGTATAGCATAGGGTGTTCAAGTAATTTTTTGTGATCCTCTATTTGGAAAAGACAATTAGTTATAGATTCCTTACCTTGTGAATTACCCCCAGGCGTCAGACTGGAACCGGAGAATTTTTTCGTCCGCAGTACCCCTGCGCGTCGAAAGGTGGCGTCGGTCGGCTCCGCGTTCGTCGTTGGCGTCGTGGTCGCCGGGATGACGTCGCGGCAGCTACTAAGACGCCGCCCTCACGCGCTGACGTCAGTTCTTTCTTTTTCCGCGCCAGCGAACGCAGATCCGGAGAGAGCGGTACCTCCAGTCACTTTTTGACAGACTTTTTGCCAGCTTTTGTTGACGTCGTTTTTGAGTCTTCGACTCCTGGTGCATGTCAGGGATGCCCGGCTTCAAGGCTTGCGTTTCCTGCCGAAGGTTGATGTCGGTGACAGATCTGCACCGTGTGTGCCTGTTCTGTCTGGAACCCGACCATGACTCCAAGTCGTATTCCGACTGCCGTACCATGAACCGAAGTCTTTGCTGGAGCGGTCCCGAAAGTTTCTCGAGGCCTGGCAGTCCGCTCTGCACCGCTCGAGGTCCCGGTCGCGTGGGAGGTCGAGGGACCGGTCGCGGAGCCACCACCACCACTCTTCTTCCAAGTCTTCGCACTCCTCCGGTAAGTCGAAGCACAAGAAGAAGTCGAAGAAGCATCGTCGCTCTTCGACTTCTCCCCGTCCATCGGCCGACGCAACGACGGATGCGGGTGGAGCCCCTCCTGCGGCTCAGTGTGCGGAGCCTGCTGGGTCGACTCCGGGTTTCCCTCCCTTACCGGGACCAGGTGCGACCCCTGCCCAGCTTCGGAGTTTCTACAAAGCGATGCATGCCATCTTTGGGCAGCCCGACTCCGCTGGCGTGCCTTCGGACCCCGCAGACTCGGCTGGGGGTCCTGGGCTTTAGGCCCTGGCACCGCAGGGTCCCCTTGGATCCAGGCCTGGATCCGGATCGGCGCCGGTCGACCTGACTACACCTCCCCCGACGCCGACTCCACCGGCACCACTTCCGCAGCCGACGCCGGTTGTGTTCCCAGCCGGCGTCGACCCCGGCCTCCACCCCGACGTAGACACGGAGCTGGACCGGCGTCGTCCGACGCCGGATCCGGCGCCGACGGGTACTTTTGTGCCCCTGTTTTACCCTGGTTCTTTAAGGCCAGATTGGCAACCAGAGGAGGGCGAGGCGGACTGGGAGGGGTCTGGAGACCCTTTGACTGACTAGTTGGGTTACGAACCGGACTGGAGAGAGGAACTGGGTGGAGCCAGTGGTCTGGATACCTCACCAGACCTTGGCATGTTGTCTCCTCCTACCATGGCTACGGAGGAGGGAGCGTCTTATGCAGTGATATTGCGTAGGGCGGCCGAGGCTCTCAACCTCGAGCTCTCTACGGTGGCGGTCAGGATTAACCTCCTGACAGAGGTGCTTCAACCGGCAGCGAGCTCTTCGGAGCCCCTGCTGCCGTTTAATGAAGCCCTACCCGACATCCTTTTGGGCACCTGGTCCAGGCCCAACACAGGGGCTCCTGTGGATAGGATGATTGCCCGACGCCACCGCCCGGCCCCGGGCGACCCCACTTTCCTCTCCCAACACCCCATCCCTGAGAGCTTTTGGTCCAAGCCTCCACGTCCAAAGGCACATTCCCTAACGCACCACCTGATAGGGAATCCTAAAAGCTGGACCACCTTGGGTAGAAGGTGTTTTCTTCCTCCAGCTTGGGACTGCGGTCTGTAAACGCCACATGTCTGTTGGGCCGTTACACCCACTCCGTGTGGGATACGGTGGCGCAGGTGCTTCCCCAGTGCCCGGAGGAGGGCCGGGCCGTACTCTCCCGTGCAGTTGCCGAGGGGAGAGACGCAGCCAAGTTTACCATTCGCTGTGGACTGGACACCACCAACTCACTAGGTAGGACGATTTCCACGTCGGTAGCCCTTCGACGCTACGCCTGGCTGAGGTCGACTGTTATTTCAGGGGATGTCCAAGCTGCACTTATGGACATGCCCTTTGAAGGCCGTCGCCTGTTCAGTGACAAGGCAGACGACGCGCTAGAGTGCTTTAAGGATCTTGGGCTACGGCCAAGTCCTTGGGCCTCTCCACCACCCGCCCTGCGCAGTCTGCCTTTCGTCGCTACGGAAGGGGTGCCCCGCCACGTTCCGCCCAGAGCCACAGGCCGGCGCAAGCTGTTCAGCCCCTGCGTGGCCGGGGACGTGGCAACCTCCGCCGTGGGTCTGGGGGCCAGCCCACCTCCGCCCCCTCTGCAGCAGCCTCCAAACCCTCCTAGTCCGGCCTTTCAGGGCCACCAATCGCCAGTGGGCGGCAGGATTCGCCATCACCTCCCCCACTGGCGCACCACCACGTCGGACAGGTGGGTTTCGCAGATAGTCCGAAGGGGCTACTCCCTCCCCTTAGAGACTATACTCCCCCCTCCCCCACCATGCTACCTCAGTAACATAGCTTGTCGGAGGATCATCTGGCCCTTCTCCAACAGGAAGTTACGGCTCTCTTGGCCAAGGGAGCCATTGAGCGAGTTCCTGCCCCAGAAGTAGGTCGTGGTTGCTATTCCCACTACTTTCTGGTGCCCAAGAAGGACAAAGGCCTACGTCCTATCTTGGATCTCAGGAACGTCAACCGCTTCCTCCGGAAGGAGAAGTTCAAAATGGTGACGCTAGCTCAGGTCCTTTCTGCTCTCGACCCTGGAGACTGGATGGTAGCGTTGGACTTGCAGGACGCTTGCTTTCACATCCCGGTCCTGCCCGCCACCGGCACTACTTGCGGGTCACGGTAGGCCACGAGCACTTTCAGTTTACCGTGCTCCCCTTTGACCTTACCAGCGCCCCTCCGGTGTTCACGAAAGTGCTGACGGTGGTTGCAGCTCATCTGCGCAGATCAGGGGTTCCAGTCTTCCCCTATCTCGACGACTGGCTGTTGAAGGCGGGTTCGCCCCAGGCTGTCGTCTCCCACCTCCAGACTACGGCCGATCTCCTGCATTCGCTGGGGTTTTCTGTCAACGTGCCGAAGTCACACCTGACTCCCTCTCAGAAGCTCCTCTTCATCGGAGCGGTTCTGGACACTACGCAGTTTCGGGTCTATCCTCCCGAGCACCGAGTCCGGGATATTCAGGCTATGATTCTGATCTTTCAGGCTCTATCCCGGGTTTCGGTCAGGGTGACACTGAGGCTGCTGGGTCTGATGGCCTCCTGCATCCTGCTGGTGGATCATGCCAGATGGCATATGCGGGCTCTGCAGTGGGACCTGAAGTTCCAGTGGGCGCAGCATATGGGGAACTTGTCTGATTGCATCCAGATCTCGTAGGGCACTGCACGCCAATTGCAGTGGTGGCTAAGGAACCAGGATTGGGTCAACGGCAGATCCCTCTCCCTTCCCCAAGCAGAGTTCACAGTGGTGACAGATTCATCACTTCTGGGGTGGGGCGGTCACATGGGAGAGGCGGAGATCAGAGGCCTCTGGTCTCCGGCAGAATCCGGGCTCCACATCAACCTTCTGGATCTTCGGGCGATCCGTCTTGCACTAAAAGCATTCCTTCCCTCTGTCCGGGGAAGAATAGTGCAGATTTTCATGGACAACACCACCGCCATGTGGTACTGCAACAAACAGGGCGGGCGGGGGTCGTGGACCCTATTTCAAGAGGCTCTCCGTCTCTGGACATGGCTGGAACATCAGGGCATATCCCTGGTGGTTCAACACCTGGCAGGTTCATTGAATGCCAGGGCGGACGAACTCGGCCACAGGTGCATGATGGATCACGAATGTCGTCTTCACTCGGAGGTGGTGCAAGGTCTCTTTCAGCAGTGGGGAGAGCCTTGGTTAGATCTATTCGCCACCGAAGAGAACGCGCAATGTCAGCAATTCTGCGCGTTGGAATTTCCAAGGCGGCACTCGCTAGGCGACACTTTTCGTCGCGAGTGGCGTTGCGGTCTTCTATACGCCTTTCCGCCTTTACCACTTCTGCCCAGAGTGCTGAAGAAGATCAAGCGCGACCGGGCCCAAGTCATTCTGGTGGCTCCGGATTGGGCACTAAGTGTCTGGTATCCCGAGCTGCTACACATGGCCATCGATCCTCCGATCAGACTGCCTCTTCGAGAGGATCTTCTGTTGCAGCAGCAGGGGACGGTCTTCCACCCGAACCTGTCCAGTCTCCACCTCCTTGCGTGGAGATTGAGTAGCGGCAGTTGACGGCTTTTGACCTGCCTCCCGAAGTCTGTGATGTTATCTTGGCAGCCAGGGGTCCCTCCACTGACGGTATACGCCTGTAGATGGAACAAATTTGTGGCATGGTGCGCAGCAAAGGCTGTGGATCCCCTTTCTGCCCCTCTTTCAGAGGTTTTCTTGTTCCTTCTTTCTTTGGCCCAGCAAGGCTCTGCTCTGGGCACTATTAAGGGCTACCTCTCGGCCATTACAGCCTTTCTTAGGCTTCCTGATCAGCCTTCTCTTTTCAAGTCCCCTATTGTAAATCGCTTTCTTAAGGGCATTACTCACCTTTTTCCTCCTGTTCCCTTCGTAATGCCTCAGTGGGACTTGAACTTGGTTCTTACTTACGTTATGTGCGCTCCTTTTGAGCCGCTTCATAGCTGTCCTCTCAGACTTCTTACTTTAAAGACTGCCTTTCTGGTTGCCATCACTTCTGCTTGCAGGGTGAGTGAGCTCCAAGCTCTTTCTTCAAAACCTCCTTTTCTGGCTGTTCATCCGGACAAGGTTGTCCTTCGAACTCGTCCATCCTTTCTTCCCAAGGTGGTTACTTCTTTCCACATTGGCCAAACAATCACTTTGCCCACCTTCTTTCCGCCTACGCATCCTTCTAAGGAGGAAGTGACGGCTCCACCGTCTGGATCCAAAACGTGCGCTTTCCTTTTACTTGGATTGCACAAAACAATTCCGGGTGGATGACCAGCTCTTTGTTGGCTACGTGGGCGATAAAAAAGGTCGGGCTGTACACAAGCGGACCATCTCTAGATGGGTCGTTTTGTGTATCAAAGCTTGCTATTCCTTGGCAAAGAAGGAGCCTCCGGTGGGGCTATGCGCCCATTCCATCAGGGCGACGGCAGCACCACCGCTTTGGGACGGGGAGTCCCCCTTAACGACATCTGTCAGGCAGCGACGTGGGCATCTCTGCACACGTTCACAAAACACTACTGCCTGGACAGCCAAGTCCGGAGAGACGGCTTCTTAGGCCGTCCTGTTCTCCAGGACTTTCTGGTGTGAACTTGGTTCGCAAACCCACCTCCGGGGTTGGTATTGCTGGGGTATCTATTCACAAGGTAAGGAATCTATAACTAATTGTCTTTCAGATGAACAAGTTACTTACCTTCGGTAACGATATATCTGTAAGAGACATAGATTAGTTATAGATTCCTTACCGCCCCACCCATCCTCCCCGTTCTGCGAACTGACACCTTGGGTTAAAGATTTCCTTTCAGGGCCCTAGTTTTTGTGCACAAGGGTCAGTGTCTTGCATGGCTCTGTGCTTCTGGCGTGGAAAGTCGTGTACAGAACTGACGTCAGCGCGTGAGGGCGGCGTCTAAGTAGACTAACGCGGAGCCGACCAACGCCACCTTTCGACGCGCAGGGGTACTGCTGACGAAAAAATTCTCCGGATCCAGTCTGACGCCTGGGGGTAATTCACAAGGTAAGGAATCTATAACTAATCTATGTCTCTTACAGATATATCGTTACCGAAGGTAAGTAACTTGTTCTTTAGCTATTTAGTGTGTCGCATTATCAATAACATAATAAGTATCTTCTTAGTTTCTTGTCCAGCACTTTTGTGGTGCTGAAGCTTTCCTAAACTGCTTCATCTGAACACCAGTGAAGTACAGTGGAACAAAGAATAATGAAGTAATAGAAGAGAAGTGAACGTGTAGTAATCACTTTAACATAGTGTCAGTGAGTTACTGGCACTGCATGGAAGGGCTCTTCACAAAGCTACATATGGGTATGGTGCTCTTTGGCCATAGCTCTTCTTTGCAAGCTGTTGGCACAGGAATGCCCCCTGCATGTCTCAGTGGAGTGTACACTGCTTCTCTCAGTTTTCCTTACAAGTCCGTCATTTATACAATTTGTTTCTCTCCAGCGCACACAAGAGCCATGCATGTACACAGAAGACCTCTGATAATGATGTTAGACTTACAGCAGAGCTCTTTAGTTTAGTAGAGGTATACCAAGTGCACCCTTCCTAGTCTTTGTGAACCAGGGCCCTGAGAAAGAAAGGAGAGAGACAAAGCCTTATTTGAAATTTAAGGACACTGGCTGCCCCCTCCCTGCTATTTTCGTCCCAGGAAGTGTGCATAGACCTGTTTTGTTCATCAACTAGGTGAGGGAACTCCAGCTTCTTATGTGCCATCTGTCTTGCAATCGCTCATCTGGGAGCGACCGGCTCCAGCCTCCTGCCTGGTGCATTTGCAGCCACAGAGTAGTTGGGTATGAAGTGAAACTCAGCTGAAACCAGATAACACACTCAAAATCACACTTGGAGAATACAGAGTTCTAGTCCACTAGTCTGGTATTAGTATGGGGTGGCTTGCCTGAGTCAGTGTTCCAGGATTTCTCACTGACTACGTCAGTCTCAAGGAAATTCCGCTGTTGTGGACCATAGGAGAACTCCAATTCCAAAGCTGGTGTCTAAGGGCACTCCGCCTCCTCTCCTCAAGTCCAGACATGCTGTCCTATTGCCATCTTGTTAGAAGTGGTGTGATGGATGGCTTGAAACAAGGAACTTGTCACTGAGGAGAAAGGGATACTCTCTTTACCGTGCAGCAAGGATCTGCCTAGTCCAGATGCCCATAGGGGACTTGTAGCTCTGTAAGAAGATAAGAAGCTGAGGGCTACAAAGCACTGAGTGGGGCGTGGAGAAAGGAGTTGTCTCCCAGAGCTGTCGTAAGCCACGTTTTACCTCATCTCCAAGGCCCACCTATTCAAACACCTTCACTACGCCCCACCCACTTGTAGTGTGCAGCTGGCCGGTCTCTTTTGATATGTTCGAAACTGACCTCTTGCTGCACCCTCACAAGGAGGTGAGGCATAGTCACTGCAGGCTCACATGGTGTGCAGTTCTTTGTGGTCATGGGGTCTAAAAGTGAATGGCGATAGTTCTGCTACAATCTAGTGCTATGAACGAGCTGTGGTTTAGAAGCTCACCCTCCTCAAACCTGCTTGGGAACTCTGTTGTGCGGGCATCAAACGCCATCAGCTGTCTAGCTAGAACTTGTGAAGTGTAACCCATAAGCAACTGTTTCCTATCTACAGTGGGTGGGCTATCTAGTTTCTGTTTTGGTTGGGCACCACCACTGACACCAGCACTATCTGAGGGCACTACAGTCTGCATTTGTCTCTAGCAACAACACTGACTTCTGCTCTAAACAGTAGACTGCCAAGGCATAGGTCATAGTTTCTGATCATGTACAAGAGCAAGAGAGTACACACAGCAGAGTCAACTGCTCTACAGGATAACAGGGTGAGGAAGTACATTTGAATACTGTTAACCATCAGAAATTCTGTCCCTAGAGGGCAGGCTAGCAAGATGGACGCACACTAGTGAGGATCCTGCAGTCCGGGGGAAATAAACAGCAATAACATGCGTCCGCCACAAAGATCGAGGGCTGTAAGTGGCCATATACTGGAGAGCAAAGCACGGGGTGGCGCTACATTTAAAAAAATCAGCAGGAGAGACCAGGTTGGTGCCGACTGAGGTGGCGCAAGTGAGGCCTGAGCAGGCGGGGCACCACGCAGCGGCGGCCTGCTGAGTGGAGTGACTGGCCGCGGTTGAGAGGCGAGAACTGTGAGGCATCGAAGCTAGCCTGAAGCGCACTGGCGGCTGGAGTACGGGACAGCGAAGCTGCCGCAGGAAATCGACCCCCAAAAGTGCACTGCAGAAAAAACGATGCTGCGAGGCAGGAGAGGTAGGGGGACCGGGGTGAGCCGTGCTGTAGCGCGAGACAACCATTGTGCGCACGGAGCTGCAGTGGGAGGTGGCTCGCCTCCCAGTTTGTCGTAATCCTGTGGCGGTGGCGAAGCTCTCCCCCTGACCCCCTCCTTCCCTTGGCGGACTGGCCTTCCAGATGAACTCGGACCAGACGAAGGAGCTGCGATGCGTGGCTTCTGAGCTAGCCGCTTGGGACTCTGCGTCGGCCGCCATATTGGCGAGGGCTTGGGCGCGTTGTGGAGCTGCCGCGGCCTGAGATCTGCACAGAGAACAACCGCCACGCCCCATCAAGTGGGGGGAAGGTGTAGTGTTTATAGACACTTGAACACGGAACAAGACTTTAAAAAAATCAGAAAATGAGAAGTGCTAACCTCCTCTCCCCCCTCGACGTTTTGGAGGGCTGAGGGGCTGGATTGTGAATCTGCTTGCCCCTCTTGCGAGCGAGAGCTTGGCCCTGAAGAGAAGCATTGGAACTGGTGCCTCACGCCTTGCCGGACGCCCTCCATCTGAAGGAGTGTGTACTGGGCATATGTTGGGGGGGCTCTGCAGAGGGGTTACAGGTCTCCCCCGTGCACAGAGACATATTTGACCTGCCATGCAGACCAAACTCACGTATTCGCCCCGACCACAAGAAGACACAACTGAACTCACAATTTAAGCTCAATTTTGAGTCCCGCATCGGACCGGGTGAGAGCACAGCAACAAGAGCGGGGGAGGACTGAGCGCTGCTAGTTGTAGCTGTGGGGCTCTAGGCCTCCCCATTCGGTGCGCGGAGTCGCGTCTCGCCTGCTGTTAAAACCTGAGCCAGAGACCACTGGGACGTCTGCTGAGGGAATAGTCGACTACAGAGGCGCTGACAGTGACGCATTAGCGAAAGGCCCGGTGCTTAAGCGGGCGCGTGCTGAGGAACCAGCAGGCCTCAGGAAACAGAGCGCTTCACTGGCCACGGACATTGCCAGCGGCAGTAGCCCTCGGGGAAACGGGAAGACAATGGGCAAGTCAGATGGGAAACAGCTAAAGCTGTCCTTCGAGCCCCCAAAGTCAGTGAGGGGACACAGTCACGATCGCGAGGCGGACATGGTGGATAGGTCCGATCCTGGACAGCAGACCGGGGAGGAGGATGTGAAGACTCTATTATTAACAGTGAAGCGCAGCCTCAACTCGATTGAATCCAAAATGGATTCCATGTGCACCCCCATGGACTTCATCACCCAAAAACTGGAAAAACAGGACAGAAGGATAGGTGAGGCGGAACATAGAATATCGGAGCTTTGAGACAGCACCACTCGTGAAGCCGAGCAAGTACAGAAAATGGATCGCCTTTTGAAGATTATAGCAGCCAAAAATGAAGCCTCGGAGGCCAGATCCAAAAGGAACAATGTTCGGATCCTGGGACTTCCTGAATGATGATGGATTAATCCCAGATCAGTTGACTGGGGGTGAGTGTTTGATTGGCTCAAGCGTTCCGTCCATCATCCCCTTTTGTATCGCTTTGTTCGCCCTAAGTTGGCGGGGGTATGCCCAGACGTGGGTCCCTTGCTCACTTTGCCACTGGATTCAAGCAAGCCTGGCTGATGACGGCTGGAATGCCAGAAACCGGTCCTAGGATGCTTGTTTCCGGTCCAGGGAAGACATGGCTTGGCAGTTCGGGCTGGACTGTTCCCATGAGGCACAGGGTCAGACTGATTTGCATATGGCCATGTCTGAACTGGGGTGGTGGAGTGAGCTAAAGAATGATGATGGATTAAACCCAGATCAGTTGACTGGGGGTGAGTGTTTGATTGGCTCAAGCGTTCCGTCCATCATCCCCTTTTGTATCACTTCCTGAATCTACCAACACCGGGAGAATAGAGGGAAATGTGGAACGATTACTGACAACTTGCTTCGGAAAGGAAGCATTCTCCTCGCTACTGGTGGTTGAAAGAGCGCATCGGTCGCTGGTGCGAGGCCCATTAGGGGAAATGAGAGGGGGTGGATCAATTCACTGCAAGTTGGGGTAGCCAATGTGGGCGGGGGAGGGAGGGCACATAGTTGGCACAGTGCACACAGTATAAATGAGCAGGAAGGCAGCTCTTTACAGACAGTCAAAAGGCGAGACCTGGAGAAGGCAATACGGTTGACATTTTGCAAGAATGTAAGATTGTATGGCTGGTAGCAACGAGCAGACAGGCCTGAACCTACTAACATGGAACATCCGGGGGCTGGGGAATCCACGAAAGCAGAGACACCTCCCACGTTATCTAGATAGGCACAATATCCACATTGCTCTGTTACAGGAAACCCACACGGCCCTGGCGACTGCCCCTACATTTGCTTCACGATGGGCAGTGTTTAGATGCTTCTCCTCCTATTCCTCTTACTCGAGGGGGACAGCCATTATCGTGCAGAAGCAGGCCCTGGATGTAGCAGAGGGGGCCATTAATGATCCTCAAGGGAGATACAATCTAGGGAAGACTGGCATCTCATTCAATCACAATGGTTAATTGCTACGGAACCAACATAGATGATGAGATGTTTTACACCAATTTATGGGGGTTGGTCATTGACATTTGGGGCGGAGATTTCAACCTCACCTTACAGCCATATCTGGACCGCTCACACCCTCAGCCACACCATTGCACAAAGGCCCAGCGCCAATTGCAGTCCATCGTCAAAGTGCAATGCCTAATCAACCTATGGTGCTTTGCTCACCGGGCACATATGGAGGGAACGTGCTATTCTGCGGCCCACTCTAGCTGGTCCAGACTAAACTTTTGGTTGGTGTCCAAGGGCATTGGGCCCTGGATTTCTCACAATCAACACCTATCTAGAACATACTCGATCACTCCCCGGTTTGCCTGAGGCTGTGCCCACCGGGGTCCCCCGTCACCCGCATGTCTTGGAAGCTCCCCGCACAATCGCTACTTGACACCCTCTTTAGGATGGAACTGGGGCGGGAATTGGAGGAATTTCTTGAACGTAACATAGAATCGATTCCTGCCTTGGCGACGGTCTGGGAGGCCCTGAAAGTGACGATACAGGGTATATATATTGCTAAATCGGGGGGCATCCTAAAAGATCTCTGCAATACCTTAAAGGGCTTGGAGAGGAAACTGCGTGATTTAGAAGCTGAACTGAACACAACAGGGGCGGAGAGGGTGCAAGCTGGTATAAGGGAAACCCTAACAGTATCAAACTACAGCTGAACACGAGGGGTTGTTCCGCTGTAAATATCACAGAGCTAGGCAATAAGGAGAGGGGGAGAGGCCGGGGAAATCGCTAGCAGAGATGACGCGCAAACCCCATTCTTCTAATGTCATGGAAATTAGGGGTGCAGACGAGTCTTTCCCCCCCCCCCCCCCACAAAACCACTGAAGAGATTCTGCAGGGTTTTTTGGGGCACTACTCCACGCTATATGCATCTCGGAGAGCAGTTCCCTTAGACACAAACCCCTACCTGGAAAGGGTAGAGTTGGGATGGCTAAGTGACAATCCGTTAGAATTTCTCGCAGCAGACTTTGAAGAGGACGAAAAAAGAGCTGCCATTATGTAGCTGGGGTCGGGCAAGGCTTCTGGACCAGATGGGCTGCCGACCGAATGTTACAAAACCTACGTAGACACGCTAACTCCCTTTCTTAAAAAAACTCTACATGGAGGCACTACAGCTGGGAACACTCTCACCTACCATGAGAAAGGCTCTCATTATATCCCTTCCAAAACCAGGCAAGCCCACCGACAACGGGGACTCCTACAGGCCCCTGTCCCTAATAAATTGTGATGTAAAAATATTGGCTAAACTATTGGCAAATCGCCTAAGCCTGCTGATGAATGGGCTTGTGCGACCAGATCAGGCGGGTTTCGTCCCGACGAGGGCCAATTTATACAACTTGCGCACCCTTTTTTCCAGTTCAAGTTATTGATCCAGAGCTCAGTGCAGTGGTGGTCTTTCTTGACGCCACTAACGCCTTTGACTCCCTAGAGTGGGGCTATTTGCTGTCTGTTCTGCAGCGTATGGGCTTTCCCCCAAGATTCTGCACATGATACGGCTATTATATCAAAAATCCAAGGCAAATCTACTTATCAGTGGTGCGCTCTCTCCCCTGTTTGAAATCACTAGGGGCACATGGCAGGGATGCCCACTGTCCCTGCTTCTGTTTGCCCACTGTCCCTGCTTCTGTTTGCCCTTGCTGTGGAGCCGTTGGTGGCCACTCTCCGGCAACACCACAGGGAATGTGCGCTGAGGTACCCCACCAGGCATGTGCTGGTGTCACTCTATGCAGATTACATCACGCTCTACATTCGAGACCCCCAGGAAAATCTCAAAGGGGTGCTGCGGGAGTTTATCAGGTTTGGAGGATACTCAGGTGTTACAATTAACTGGGAAAACAGCTCAGATTTTCCCCTCACCTCCAGTACCCAGCTTTGCCATTCAGATTACCCACTCAGTTGGAACGCGACAGAATTTGAATATTTGGGAATCGTGATCAGTCGCAACAGGGAGGAACTTAGAGCAAATTATGGTAGGGCGCTGGATGAATTGCTATGCCCCTATCCATGGCGGGGCACATAGTGCTCATGAAAATAATTCTACCACGACTGCTGTACTTATTTATCAATATCCCCTACGCTCCTGGGAGTCAATTTTTCAAGACCCTGAAGACGCAGTTAATTAGCCTCGCCTGGGTGGGGGGGGGGGGGTTAAGCAGCCCAGAATAAAGTGGACCACCCTTACCTTGCCCTTCGCCAAGGGTGGGTTTGAAGCTCTGGATCCAGAACTTTACTACTTGTGTGCACAAGCACATTATGTGCTGTACTGGTTTCATCCTCCACAGTTTATGCCCCACTTAGCAGTGGAACAGGGCTACATGGCTCCCACACCACTGTCTGGTTACCTTGGTGTAAACTGGGAAAAGACGGGGGATAGATACTCCACGGTGGCCTGCAGGAACACAGCGTGGAAGGTCATTACAAAGAAACTGGGGTCCCCTGTGGTGTACTCACCCCCCCCCCCCAAGTTACCATTAGAGTGCCATAGCAACCTCCCTGTGACCCACAAGGGAATTTACCGCCTCATACTGCGCCGCTGCACTATAAACACATTGAGGGGATCTGTATCACAATGGGAAATTCCGCAATAAAGGAGAATTCTTTGGGGGCGTGACCCATCACCAATGAAGCTGTTTATGTATATTAGACTGAGGCAGGATGTGGCAACATTCAACCCAGCCTTCCTGGAGGAGCCGCCAACCTTAGCCTCTTTGCATAACATGCTTCAGGCTGCTAGCTCTTCACACGTGGTGGTGCGACTATACCGAAGTGCACTCACAGCAAGGGTGGCAGCCCCGGGACAGAACGCAGGAAAGCTGGGAGAGAGCACTGGGCTTCTCGCTTGAAGATGCACAGTGGGAATTCTGCTGTCAGCAGGCTGGAAAGATAACGGCTAGTAGTCGGTTACGGATTATTCATTATAAATATCTACATAGGATGTATTATACCCTGGCGAGAATGTTTAGATACGGTCTTAAACCCACAGAACGCTGCGAGAGATGTGGAGCAGAGGGTGCTGACTTTCTCCATCTGGCCTGGTCCTGTAGACATTTTTTTAACTACTGGTAGGAGGTCGGAAAAGGTATATCCCAAATGGTGGGAGCAGATGCGAGTCTTGCCCCACTCAACGCACTGCTAGGCTACACAGAGCACATAGAGGCATCTTTCAGACGATTTGTGTCCCTGGGGTTGCTGCTGGCCAAGCGGAGGGTAGCATGCAGATGGGGTCGGGGGAGGGCTCCTAAATTCAAGGAATGGATGCAGGACTTGGTTTACTGCCAGGAACAACTAACCACATACTAGTTGTTGCCCCTGTGCTCAAGACCCGGAGACTTATGGAAACCACTAAAACTTACCTAATGCACAACCTGCGGGCAGCGGATGCTCCAGGAGCCTTGCATACATTATAATGTGACATTGCTTCCTCGCCAATTCCCCATGCGGTACTACTGATGATATGGTCAAAACTCTCAAGCTAGAAGTTATACTAAACAGATGTACAAATGCTTCCTTGTCATGCTATGATTGTATGGTACTAGCCAAGATCGTATTGCTTAATGACACTCGTACTCTATGACAAAAGTAACTGCCTGTAGTACCGAAATGACAGTTTTGTTTACTGCAGTTTGTATATCAACTAAAAGCTTAATAACATTTTTTTTAAATTCTGTCCCTCGAGAACTAAAAGGGCAGTGGACTCGTTTAGAACGCCAAGGTGGACGAAAGTTGGGTTCTGACTGCGAGAGTGACAGTATTGGGCTACAAGTCCAAAAGTGCACCGGGGTAGCATCACATACGAACAAGGAGAAACTGTGGGAGAGGGAATGTGACTTAGCAGCAAGGAGCCTGGTACAGCATAAGGATTCAATAACTGTCAACAGCGCATTCCGCTGATTATCCTGAACAAATTGTGCAGCTATCTAAAACTGTGACTGAGTGCATAGTATTGAGTTCGTATAATAAAGTACTTTCTCCGTTTTTGTTTGTACATTGATTTTTGTCATGCTATTTAGGCTATGCGTTCTGCATCTCTAGCCCTACACCACCTCCCTGACTGTGCCTTGGATTGCTCAGTTTAGCGAACACAGGATCAAGTTCTATAAGTGTGTAATTGGTGTTTAGTTTTACGACCAGTAGTTGATCAAGCACTGGGACATCAGTGGAAAGAAAGGCCCCAAACGACACCATTGGTGCCCACTAGCCCCTGTCTCTCCCGGGACCCCTGAACCAGTTTCCTTACGAGAAATGATATTAGCAAAGTATTCTCTGTATTCTTAATGCCTGATATTTTTGTTACTTTGGTGATAAAATCAAACTACAATGCATTTTTTTAAATCCTTAGCCTGTTTGTGGCAATTCAATACACGGGGGGCGGGGTTAACCACATCCACGCTTTGTAGTTTTTGACCAGACTTGTACCTTATTTGATTTCTCAAGCTAATATACTTCTTTATGCTAACATTTTCTTCTCTTCCCTCAGATTGATGATGGAACCGGAATGAAACGTGAGGGCACAGTGGATGACCTAATAAAAATGGTGGAAGAGCTTACCAGGATCCACTAACACTTCTGACGTCCAGTATACTTGTTAATGGGAAATTTTCCCCGCACCAAGTTCTTCTTGTGGCTGGTCCTGTCTGGAAAGGACAGCCATGGCACTTGGGACATGGACATTTAAGAGACTGCAGTCATAACATCAGCAGCTGCTTCGGTGAACCCATGGATGCTTCTTAGCTGTGTGACAGAACTTTTTCTGGACATAGGCCTACCGGAGCTTTTAGTGGTGTACCCCTGTCGGCCTGAGGGGAGATATTGGTCTATTATATAAATGTGATTATCTCACATTTGCTCGTTAATAATAATTTTATCTTGAATTGTGCTCTGTGTGGGCTCAGAGCTTGTGTGTTTCCCTTCCCTCACTCTGCCCATTTCTACTTCCTTCCAAATAAACACCCTTGGCTGAAGGAATAAATGAGAAATATAGTGAGTGGAGGGAGATCGAACACCAGTATTTCGCTTTTGGGCATAAGAGGGTACATGCTCTCTAATCTGAAGAAAATCACCTGTTCTTGATTTTTGAGTTTTACCAAATAAAGTAGTCTAAAAACCAGTGGTGGCTTTCTCGAATTTTTTCTTCCTTTTTCAGTATGAAGTATGGATTCAAAACCCTTGGTATATCATTTTTTCCTTAAAGTAATTTTGCCATCATAACCCCAGCCTAAATTGATGAATAAAAACATTTCTGACATCCTGAATGCCTCCACTGGCTGCTATTTGTAGCTTTCAGCAACCTTAGGCTGATTCCTCATCTTTTGGCCCATTTTCTGCCAACTCTTGATAAACCTTAAATAATGTGAGGCCACACTCACTCACTGAAGTACTTGCTTCACCCTTGCTTGCTTGTAATGCTTGATATGTTCGGTAAATGCATTTGCAGATTCCCAGTGGCAGAGCCCATCCTGGGAGTAACTCCTCTAAGGAATTTTGAATAAACAATCATAGGCACAAACTTACACATTTTTTGGTCAGACATTAAAATCTCATCACAAAACAGCCAACTTGTTATGCATGTGCCTATATTCGTAGCTAGTGTTGGCCATAGATACATATGCTTAGCATATCCTGCCATCTAGTGTTGGGCTCAGATGGTTGCATGTTTTTCTTCAAAGAAGTCTTCGAGTCACGAGGTATTGCGACTCCACCACCAGTGTGAATTGTGCATGTTCCTCGGCTCCTTTGTTAGATTGTGTTTTTTTAGGTCTCGCCTGAGCCAGCGCATGCGCTGCTCTGGCGAGACATTTAGTTAGTGGGCTTTAAAAAGCCGACCACAGCTTTTCGTGTGGCCTAGAGCGTGCGGTTACGCGCACAATTACGAGCAGAGGCGCCATCTGGCTTTCCTCTCTCGTCATGGTGCGCGCACACCACTCGCCAGACGTGCCTCCTTTTTTTTTTTTTTTTTTTTAACTTGCAGTGCGAGGCGCGCGCGCGCTTGTTAATCCTTTATTGTCTTACGGCGAACGATGTATTTTTAACACCCCTTTAGACCCCTCCCTTGCCCCTTTTTCACCCTCGGAGCTCTGATGGAACATTCTTTAATATATTCTTTATACCTATGATGCATTTCCTTCATTCCCACGCCTCCGGCTTCGTTGTATTTAGTTTCGTGTTTACCGAAGCTGCACCATTAATGCAGTCATGTAGTATCAATTTATGTAGCACATGCTTCTGCCTTAAAGCTCTTTTGCTGCTAAAAAACAGAATTTGTTGTCACCCAACTCAATCCTATTTGCTTTAAGTAGTTGAAGGATGAAAGACAGAGTCGTTCCCTGTGTATATTGACACAATATCTGCAGGTTATTCTCTGATTTGTGCGGTGACCGCTTGTGAGGACTTTTCTCTCGGTCATGGGACGGTCGGTGGTTATATACATTCCCGGCCGACTTTTAGCATGTGCAACTTGGGTCCTGGCCCAGGGCGCCGCATTTGAGCGTTAAGGTTATGCTAACAGCAGCATCCCTGTCATCTTGCTCCAGCCTTGTTCTTGTTCCGGCGTGCTCGTTTCTGCGCGATTTACCAGTTTAAAGTAGTAAGCCTTAATTATCATACCTTAGGGCGTAGGCGATGTTTTTAACACTCCATTAGACCCCTTTCTTGCCCTCCCTTCACTCTCTCACCCCTGCTTACACAGACCAACAAAACCATTGTCCCCTTGAGGCAGCTAATCTATCGGTGATTTACCTGATCAGGGGAAGGTCCGGAGATTTTTGTATTTAGGGGCCAGTCACTGCTCATCCAGGTACTGACCAGTGAACACAAATTTGACCCCCTGATGCCTCATTTAATTCACCCCTCTTCTACCCCTCAACCCCTCTACAACCCCTCTTCTACCCCTCCACCCCTCACCCCTCTTCTACCACCCCTCAACCCCTCTTCTAACCCTCCTCTACCCCTCTTCTACCACTCTACCCCTCTTCTACCCCTCCACCCCTCTTCTACCCCTCCACCCCTCTATCACTCTACCCCTCTTCTAACCCTCTTCTACCCCTCTTCTACCCCTCTTCTACCCCTCTACCCCTCTTCTACCCCTCTACCTCTCTACTACCCCCTACTACCCCTCTACTACTCCTCTACCCTCTACTACCCCTCAACCCCTCTTCTAACCCTCTTCTACCCCTCAACCTCTCTTCTACCCCTCTACCACACCTCTAAACTTCTACTACCCCTCTTCTAACCCTCTACCCCTTTTCTAACCCTCTACCCCTCTTCTACCCATCTTCTACCCCTCTACCCATCTTCTACCCCTCTTCCCCTCTTCTACCCCTCTTCCCCTCTACCCCTCTTCTACCCCTCTACTACCCCTCTACCTCTCTTCTACCCCACTACCCCTCTACTACCCCTCTTCTACCCCTCTACTCCTCTTCTACCCCTTTTCTACCCTTCTACCCCTCTACTACCCCTCAACCCCTCTTCTACCCCTCTTCTACCCCTCTTCTACCCCTCCTCTACCTCTCTACTACCCCTCTACTACCCCACTTCTAACCCTCTACTACCCCTTTACCCCACTACTACCCCTCTTCTAACCCTCTACCCCACCTCTACCCCACTACTACCCCTCTACCCCACTACTACCCCTCTACCCCACTACTACCCCTCTACTACCCCACTACTACCCCTCTACTACCCCTCAACCCCTCTACTACCCCTCAACCCCTCTTCTACCCCTCTACTACCCCTCAACCCCTCTTGTACCCCTCTACAACCCCTCTACAACCCCTCTTCTACCCCTCTACTACCCCTCTTCTACCCCTCTACTACCCCTCTTCTAACCCTCTATTACCCCTCTACCCCACTACTACCCCTCTTCTAACCTTCTACTACCCCTCTACTACCCCTCTACCCCTCTACTACCCCTCCTCTACCCCTCTTCTACCCCACTACTACCCCTCTACCTCTCTTCTACCCCTTGTCTACCCCTCTTCTACCCCTCTTCTACCCCTCAACCCCTCTTCTACCCATCTACCCTTCTACTACCCCTCTTCTACTACACCTCTTCTAACCCTCTACCCCTCTTCTAACCCTCTACCCCTCTTCTAACCCTCTACCCCTCTTCTAACCCTCTACCCCTCTTCTAACCCTTTACCCCTCTTCTACCCCTCTTCCCCTCTACCCCTCTACTTCCCCTCTACCCCTCTACTTCCCCTCTACCCCTCTACTTCCCTCTACCCCTCTACTACCCCTCTACCCCTCTTCTACCCCTCTACCCCTCTTCTTCCCCACTACCCCTCTTCTACCACTCCTCTACCCCTTTTCTTCCCCACTACCCCTCTTCTACCCCTCCTCTACCCCTCTACCACCCCTCTACCCCTCTTCTTCCCCTTTACCTCTTCCCCTCTTCAACCCCTCTACTTCCCCTCTACCCCTCTTCTACCCCTCTACCAATCTTCTACCCCTCTTCCCCTCTTCTACCCCTCTACTTCCCCTCTACTACCCCTCTACTACCCCTCAACCCCTCCTCTACCCCTCTACTACCCCTCAACCACCCCTCTACCCCTCTTCTACCCCTCTTCTACCCCTCTACTACCCCTCTACCCCTCTTCTAACCCTCTACCCCTCTTCTAACCCTCTATTACCCCTCTACCCCACTACTACCCCTCTTCTAACCCTCTACTACCCCTCTACCCCACTACTACCCCTCTACCCCACTACTACCCCTCTACCCCACTACTACCCCTCTTCTACCCCACTACTACCCCTCTTCTACCCCTCTTCTACCCCTCTACTACCCTCCTCTACCCCTCTTCTACCCCTTGTCTACCCCTCTTCTACCCCTCTAACCCTCTTCTAACCCTCTAACCCTCTTCTAACCCTCTTCTAACCCTCTTCTACCCTTCTACCCCTCTACCACCCCTCTACCCTTCTACTACCCCTCTTCTAACCCTCTACCCCTCTTCTAACCCTCTACCCCTCTTCTAACTCTCTACCCCTCTTCTACCCCTCTACTACCCCTCTACCACCCCTCTACCCCTCTTCTAACCCTCTACTACCCCTCTACCCCTCTTCTAACCCTCTATTACCCCTCTACCCCACTACTACCCCTCTACCCCTCTTCTAGCCCTCTACTACCCCTCTACCCCACTACTACCCCTCTACCCCACTACTACCCCTCTACCCCACTACTACCCCTCTACCCCACTACTACCCCTCTACCCCACTACTACCCCTCTACCCCTCTTCTAACCCTCTACTACCCCTCTTCTAACCCTCTATTACCCCTCTACCCCACTACTACCCCTCTACCCCACTACTACCCCTCTACCCCACTACTACCCCTCTACCCCACTACTACCCCTCTACCCCACTACTACCCCTCTACCCCACTACTACCCCTCTACCCCACTACTACCGCTCTACCCCACTACTACCCCACTACTACCCCACTACTACCCCTCTACTACCCCTCTACTACCCTCTTCTACCCCTCTACTACCCCTCTACTACCCCTTGTCTACCCCTCTACTACCCCTCTTCTACCCCTCTACTTCCCCTCTACCCCTCTACTACCCCTCTACTTCCCCTCTACCCCTCTTCTTCCCCACTACCCCTCTTCTTCCCCACTACCCCTCTTCTTCCCCACTACCCCTCTTCTACCCCTCTACTCCTCTTCTACCCTTCTACTACCCCTCTTCTATCCCTCTACCCCTCTACCCCTCTTCTACCCCTCTTCTACCCCTCTTCTACCCCTCTACTACCCCTTGTCTACCCCTCTACTACCCCTCTTCTACCCCTCTACTTCCCCTCTACCCCTCTACTTCCCCTCTACCCCTCTTCTTCCCCACTACCCCTCTTCTTCCCCACTACCCCTCTTCTACCCCTCTACTCCTCTTCTACCCTTCTACTACCCCTCTTCTACCCCTCTACCCCTCTTCTACCCCTCTTCTACCCCTCTTCTACCCCTCTTCTAACCCTCTTCTAACCCTCTTCTAACCCTCTTCTAACCCTCTACCCCTCTTCTACCCCTCTACCCCTCTTCTACCCCTCTTCTAACCCTCTTCTAACCCTCTTCTAACCCTCTTCTAACCCTCTTCTAACCCTCTTCTAACCCTCTTCTAACCCTCTTCTAACCCTCTTCTAACCCTCTTCTACCCCTCTTCTACCCCTCTACTACCCCTCTTCTACCCCTCCACCCCTCTTCTACCCCTCCACCCCTCTACCCCTCTTCTACCACTCTACCCCTCTTCTACCCCTTCACCCCTCTTCTACCCCTCCACCCCTCTATCACTCTACTTCCCCTCTTCTACCCCTCTACAACCCCTCCACCCCTCTATCACTCTACTACCCTTCTTCTACCCCTCTAACCCTCTACCCCTCTTCTAACCCTCTACCCCTCTTCTAACCCTCTACCCCTCTACCCCTCTTCTACCCCTCTACCCCTCTTCTACCCCTCTACCCCTCTTCTAACCCTCTACCCCTCTTCTAACCCTCTACCCCTCTTCTAACCCTCTACCCCTCTTCTAACCCTCTACCCCTCTTCTAACCCTCTACCCCTCTACCCCTCTTCTACCCCTCTACCCCTCTTCTACCCCTCTACCCCTCTACCCCTCTTCTACCCCTCTACCCCTCTTCTACCCCTCTTCTACCAGGTTACAGCAACAGGGAAGCAAGTTGCATAGAAGTAAAGTGACATCAGAACCTGACATAGACAACAATGGGAGACTTCGAAGAAGATGTCTCTGGAGAAGACTGTGAAGGAGTCAAGTGGTATCCAAGGGTGGATTCTGGAAGTGAAGAACCTGCTAGCAGAGGGGACATGACCCTATGCCACTTGGAGGTGACCGGGAGGCACGAAAGAGCAATGCCCACTGATGTCGAGAGGTTCTGAAGAGTCGAAGGTGACCTTGTTGCTGCAGTTGTGGGGACCAGGTGAAACTGAGGAAGACCAGGAGCCATGCACGAGCTGTCCCACATCGGATGTCGGAGACTAGGTGTTCGGTGTCCGGCTGGAGCACCAACAAGCCTTGGTAGCTGCAACTGGTGGGAAAGACGAAAAAGGAGCAACGTTTGGACCAGCAAGGTCCAAAGGACTCACCATCAGCAGGAGTATCAGAGCAGGCCCTGAGCAAGCATGGGAGCCCACTGAAACAAGAGAAGACCCTCGGGAGGAGTCACAGGCTGAAAGCACAGACGTTGCAAGAGGACTTCGAGCAGCTCACTAAAGATGGAGGCCCACGGTGCAGAGGATGCAGTGAGGATGCTGATCTTGGAGGGAAGAGGTGCTATTCTTGTAGCCCAAAGATCTCTGGAGTGCGGAACCAATGACTTTTGGCAACGGCAAGTCAATGCGGTTCTGATGAGGGATACTGGCCTCAGAATTGCAGAGAGGACAGGTCAGGCCTCGAGGGAGTTGCAGAACCACCACCTGTGTTGCTGAGCCTCGGTAGGTCCGAGGACGACAGGGGCAGATGACTGGTCAGTTTCGTTGCAGTGCCTGCAGATGCAAGGGAGTGACTCCCTCACTCCAAGGGAGATTTCTTCGGGTGTCCTTGATGCCCACAGGTCTGTTTAGGAACCTGGATGACGCACAGACATGGACGACGAAGACTTGAAGAACAGCGAGACCAGGAGCATCAGGAGTCTTCCTTGGTGCAGTCTTGGTTCCAGTCAAAGTCCAACGTAGTCCAAGTGTCCATACAAGTGAGGAGCAACATAGTTTCAGGGTTGAGTCTTGTCCCACAACAAATCTAAGGACCCACCCACAGGTAAGCCCTTAAGTACCCAAAGGAAAGGGTTGGAACAACTCGGGGGTCCCTCCAAGAGAAGGGGCTGGAAAGAGGGGAGGATACTCCCATGTCCTTTGTCCAGTTTCATGCCAGAGCGGGAACCAAGGGTTCCTGAACTGGCTCAAACTAGTATGGAAGGAGGGCACCAAATGTTCCCTTTAAAGCAGTCTGGTGGCACTGGCAAGCACCCCCACCCCAGCTCAATACACTAAGCCCTGTCTGGGAGGTGGTCACACCTCCCTGTGACAGGAAACCTATTCTTCTACCTTCCCCTGCTCAAGCTTGGCTGAGCAGCAGGAGGGCAGAATCGTGTCTGTGGTCGGCAGCAGCACTAACTTTGTTGCAGAACCTGAAAGGCTGTTACCGGGAGTACAGGGGGGTCCCCTAAGGAGCCCCCCGTACATGGAATCATACTTACAACACTGGAATCAGTGTTGGGGTACGATTCCAGCATGTTTGGTACCAAACATGACCGGTTTCTGTGCAGCCATTCTATAGTTAGACATCTCGTAATGACTGATGTCCACTATATGTCTAAAAATGGCTGACCGCAATTACAAAGCCTACAGAATCGACTCTGGGACTGGTAGGGTTGTCCTGCTCATGCAGGGGCACCTGCACACTTATAACCAAGCACCCTGCCCTCAGTACTGAAGAGCCTGCCATAGGAGTGACTTATAGGTTTTAAGTGCAGTGACCTCAGATATAAGGAAACATATCTGTTGTGAGAGGTGCAAGCACCAACTCATACAGGCTGCAATGGCAGGCCTGTAGTCACAGTTTGAGTGGACTCCGATGAGTGGCACAATACATGCTGCAGCCCATGGGAGATCTATGCCCTGGGTACCTTAGTATCATAATCTAGGGGCTTAAAAGGGTACATCAGTAGCCAATTATGGAGGTACCAAAGTACTTACCATGTCAGTTTAGGGGAAGAAGCACAGTTGCTGGTGTCCTGATTAGCAGGATCCTAGCAGACTAGGTCTAAAAAACACTGACACCAAGCAAAAAGTGGGGGTAACCATGAAAGCAAATCCTACTTTCCTACAATTACTGTTTAAATAAATCCAACCGTTCTCCCCAATTGTGCAAGACCTCATAGGTTATATGTTCCATCTACAGCAAGCAAGCCTCGCTTATACATCTATCAGATTACGTTTAGCAGCCTAAGCTGCTTACATGTAAAACAGCAACACCTTCCATTCCCCCAGCCTGGAACCGCAACATTGTCCTCACTAGTCTATGGGTCCACCAGGAATGCTCAGCGCACCAATGGACTCCAGTAGATGGTCAATAGGAAGATCTAGTGTTGGTCGGCCTGCAAGATTGGCACTCTCCGCAATGATGGAACACCAACAACCTGTTAAAAGGATGGCCTTTCCTAGACCCAGTTCTGCAGAGGACCTTAACAATGGACGCCTCCCTTACAGGATGAGGAGCACACTCACAAGATCGAATTATCCAGGGTCAGCAGACATCCAATCAGGGCGCACTCCACATAAATCACCTGGAGCTGCTAGCTGTTCACCTAGCACTCAAAGCCTGCCTTCCTCATCTGATTGGCAAAGTAGTCCTCATCAAAACAGAAAACATGACAACCATGTACTATCTCCAAAAGCAAGGGGGCACCAAATCCCCTCAGCTTTCTCATTTAGCCCAGACCATTTGGAGGTGTGCCCTCCGACACAACATTCAACTGTTAGCAGAGTACCTGCCAGGAGTGGACAACTACTTTGCAAATCTCAGCATGAGATGCCAACAAGTCCATGAGTGGGAACTCCACCCGCAAGTCCTCCTTCAATACTTCCAGCGTTGGGGACTACCACAAATAGACCTCTTTGTCACAGCAGAAAACGCCAAATGCCTAAACTTTGCCTCCAGGTTCCCACAATCCAGTGGCGACGTACTGTAGATGCGTTGGTCAGGGATATTTGCATACGCTTTTACACCTCTCCCACTGCTTCTGTTTGTGGTTTGGTTACCTCAATCTCCCACAAGAATGTATGGACATTCTTAAAGAGGCGCGCAGGCATACTACTCGGGCCTGTTACGCTGCTAAATGGAAAAGATTTGTTCGCTACTGTAGCTCCAAACACATTGACCCTTTAGCAGCCAAGGTACAAGACATTATCTGCTATTTATTTCACTTGCACACCTCTAAGTTAGCCGTCACGTCCATAAGGCTACACGTAGCGGCGGTTGCATACTTACAAAATAGGCAACATACTTCCCTAGTCAGAATTCAAATCATAAAATCCTTCATGGAAAGTCTTAAGTCATTCCCCCACGGGTGCCTCCATCTCCTACATAGAATCTAAATATTGTATTAAAAAGACTAATGGGCCATCCATCTGAGCCCCTTTCCTGGAATGTAACATTCCTAGTCGCAATCACTTCCCTTAGACGTGTCAGTGAGCTTCAGGCACTAACTTTGGGAGAACCTTCTGTAGGAAAGTAGGATCTGCTTTCATGGTTACCCCCACTTTTTGCTGCTGTCAGTATGTTTTTTTTGACTAGTCTGACTGGGATCCTGCTAATCAGGACCCCAGTCACTGTGCTTCCTACCTAAATTTGACATAAGTACTTTTGTACCCCCACAATTGGCTACTGGTGTACGCCAATAAGCCCCTAGTATATGGTACTAAGGCACCCAGAGCATAGGTTCACCAGGGGTCTTCCATGGGCTGTAGCATGTATTATGCCACTCATGAGAGACCACTCAAACTGTGACTACAGGCCTGCCATTGCAGCCTGTGTAAGCTGGTGCTAGCACCATTTATGACAGATATACGTTTTCTTATATCTGAGGTCACTGCACTTAAAACCTATGTCACCCCTAAGGCAGGCCTTTCAACCCTGAAGACAGGGTGCTGGGTTATAAGTGTGTGGGTGCCCCTGCATGAGCAGGACACCTCTACAAACCCCGGAGTCGATTCTGCAGGCTTTGTAAGTGCGGTCAGCCATTTTGATACATATAGTGGCCATCCGTCATTGCGTGATGGCTAACTATATAGTGGCTGTGCCGAACCTCGGCATGTTTTTGTATCAAACATGTTGGAATCATGCTCCCAACACCGTTACCTGTGTTAGAGGTATGAGTCCATGCACTGGGGGGCTCCTCCGGGAAGCCCCCAGTACTCCTGGTAACAGCCTTACAGGGTCTGCCAGCAAGCTAGTGCTGCTGCCGACCCCAGACACGACTCTGCCCTCCTGCTGCTGAGCTGAGGAAGGTAGAACAATAGGTTTCCTGTCAAAGGGAGGTGTGACTACCTCCCAGACAGGACTTAGTGTATTGGGCTGGGGTGGGGGCGCTTGCCAGGGCCACCAGACTGCTTTGAATCAATCAATCAATCAATCATGTCACTTATAAAGCGCACTACATACCCGCGAGGGTCTCAAGGCGCTGGGGGAAGAGGGGGGTGGTGCTGCTACTGATCGAAGAGCCAGGTCTTGAGGAGTCTTCTGAAGGCCAGTAGGTCTTGGGTCTGTCGGAGGTTGGTGGGGAGGGTGTTCCAGGTCTTGGCGGCGAGGTGGGAGAAGGATCTGCCGCCGGCGGTCGTTTTCCGGATGCGGGGGACTGTGGCGAGGGCGAGGCTGGTCGAGCAGAGCTGGCGGGTGGGGGTGTAGAAGCTGAGTCTGTTGAGGTAGGCTGGTCCGGAGTTGTGGAGTGCTTTGTGTGCATGGGTGAGGAGCTTGAAGGTTATCCTCTTGTTGACAGGGAGCCAGTGCAGGTCTCTCAGGTGGGGTGTGATGTGGCTGCGTCGGGGGATGTCGAGGATAAGACGTGCAGAGGCGTTCTGGATGCGTTGCAGCCGTCTCAGGAGCTTAGCCGTCGTTCCTGCGTAGAGGGCGTTTCCGTAGTCCAGCCTGCTGGTGACGAGGGCCTGGGTGACTGTTTTTCTTGTTTCGGTGGGGATCCACTTGAAGATCCTGCGGAGCATTCGGAGGATGTTGAAGCAGGATGAGGAAACGGCATTGACCTGCTTAGTCATGGAGAGGGTGGGGTCGAGGATGACCCCTAGGTTGCGTACGTGGTCGGTGGGTGGCGGGGCTGTTCCCAGTGATGTTGGCCACCAGGAGTTTGGTGCTCTCCTTGCATACTCCAGTTGCAACCAGTTCTGGGAGCCCTTGACTCCCGCTCTGGTGCGAAACTGGACAAAGGACATGGGAGTATCCTCCCCTCTGTCGCGCCCCTCCTCTGGGAGGGACCCCTGAGTTGTCCTAACCCCTTTCTTAGGGTATAAAAGGGCTTACTGTGGGTGGGTCCTCAGATTCGTCATGGGACAAGACTCGAGCCTGAAATCACATCACTCTTCGACCTTCTGGACACTTGGACTTCGCCTGGAACTGAGACTGCATCACAGAAGGCTCCTGCTGCTCCTGGTCTCGCTGTTCTGCAAGTCTTCTTCGTCGTGTGTGTTCTTCTCCCAGGATCTTCAACTGACCTGTGGGCATCAAGGACACCCGAAGTAATCTCCCTTGGAGTAAAGGAGTCACTCCCCTGCATCTGCAGGCACAGCAGAGAAGCTGACCAGTTTGCTGGAGGAGTCACAGTACCTCGTGACTCAAAAGACTTTCTTAGAAGAAAAACAACTTTAACACATCTAAGCCCAACACTACATGGCGGGATTATGCTAAACCTGTGAATCTACAGCACTACATGCCACGGGCAGACGCTTCCTAGGAAAGTAATATTTTCCTTTAGTTATGTCCGAAGAAAGTTCTCCTTGTACAATCGTGCCATGCATCAATAGGCATGAATCATCATATTGTGTGCATGCTTTATGGTAGGGGTCTCCAACCTTTTCTGTAGTGAGAGGTACTTCTGATCAGTGAAAATCATTGTGAGCCACTGAAGGCCAAGCCACTAGCGCAATGTTACCAGACACCTCCACGCCCAGTTTCACTGATTATCCCTAATGTCCATAGAGCCAAAGACTATGGTTTGAACAAAATACTTTGACTAAGGGCACTCTGATAAAGCCATGTGTGTCAGTGAGATTGTAGTCTTTGGGCATGTGTGAACATGTGTGCATATAAATGGGATGTATGTGTATGGGTGAATGAGTCTGTAAAATGTACTTGTGGCACAGGACATATCTTTCGCCATATGTGGCACTGTTACATGTATAACACTAACATACAACCATTTTTTTATGGGAGAAATTTAAAGTGCAGATAAATGTTCTGCAAAAAAAGTTCATAATATGGAACATTTTTCTGCACTTTAAATTTCTCTCAATAAAAAAAACTACTGTATTTTTCAGTTATAGATATGACACTGTCTACCAGCCCCTGGGAGCAAGATGCTTGCAGTGTGTAACTGCCCTGTAGACATGGTGCCATATTTACAACAGAAAAATACAGCCATTTGTTTGAATAGGAGGAATTTAAAATGAAGAAACATGCTTCATAAAATATTAAAATGTAATTGGCTTAATTGGAAGAGGAGAAAAGCATTGACTCAATGTTTCATAGAAATATTTGCATCTACTTTAAATTTCTCCCATTTGAAACAAATGACAGTATTTTTCAGTTATAAATATGGGGTGTCTACTGGCCACTGGGAGCAAGAAGACTACTGCTTGTAAATGCAAACCTTTGAATTGGGATAAAATTAAAAAAGAAGAGTTAACTTAATCATTCATTTTAAACACAGTCTGAAACATCATTTTGTTCTTGTGCTCCAAAATTGAATTGACGAGGACTTTTATTTAAGATTTAAATACTTCAGTGCTTCAGGTTTTCACATCTGTGTCTTGAGTCATATATCTGACTCCGGCACTTCATTTTCAGGCCCTGCTATCTGCAGCCTGAAGATAATAATGTAAAATAAACACAGACTTCCCTTAACTTTAAAAGGAAGATGTGACCCTGTGCTGATTGAAAAATGACTCAAGGCTTTGAGCTACTCTTTAAGGTGTCTATGAGTTACTGGTAGCTTGTGATCGACTAGTTGGAGACACATGCCTTATGGTTTCAAAACCATCATAAGGAACTGCCCCTTTGGTAATCTAGAAAGATCAAACCAATGTTATCCATCTTTTAAACGAGCTAGAAGTATGAAGCACGCACTCATCCACACAAGTCCAAGAACTACCAATGTGAGAGACCGTTTTTAGTCAAGGGCCCTACCCAATGTAATAGGCCATTACCCATGAGGTAATTGCAGTATCTGCCATCTTACAACCACCACAAAGACATTGGACCTCGACCTGCCTACCAGATGGACCATTAGTAAATACTTAAATTGAAACTCCACACAAGTGATCTATATGATCATGTTCGCTTGTGGTTTGTGATGTATCGGAATAGGAAGGAAGGTGAAGACCCCGATATGCGAACATAGTAGCAATACACAATGTAAAAGAACTTCGACAAAAATGGAGAGCCATTTTGTAACAAAAGGATATACGATAAATAATTTCAAATGAGTAGTAATGGAACAACTGGACAGTAACATAAAAGATCCTGAGAGGGTTCTATTGAAAAAGGAACAGCGATGGGTTTACAAATTATTTACTAATAAGGAAGGCTTGAATGATAATATCCCTTGAGGGAGCATTCTTAATAACTACTGACATGATGATTAGCTTATATTAATAGATGATGTAACCATGTGTTATATTGTCATTTGGGGCATCCTGTTAGTGAGTTGTACCACAGGGCGATACATCATGGCAGTGACATAAAATTGATAGAAACAACACTCATTATTGTAGTCCATTTCTAAGAACATGAGTACAATAGAGATAGAGACACTCTGCAGGTTCCTTACAATAAATCTAAAAGACTAGTGGCATATAAGAAAATTCCTAAGATGTACAACCAGTATAGACCTTCTCATGATGTCTTGGCCCTCAAACAAATGCTGCAAATGTATCTGCCTGTCCCTTTTTACAGTGAAAAGGTTAACTTAGGGCACATTAACTTTACTTTAATTTGCCGTCCTTTTAATGAAGCAGCTAAAACAATCTGATAGAGACTTTCAGCCGCAGATTCCTTACCTGAGATTTATCCCCAAGCGTCAGACTGGATTTGGAATTTCTTTCGTTCAGTACCCCTGCGCGCAGGTAAGTGATGTCGTTCGGCTCTGCATGGCATCGTCCGTGCCGGAAGTGACATGCACAGTGCCTATATAGGTGCCACCTTAGCCCACTAATGTTCATTTTTTTCCTTTCTGCGCCAGATAGCGCTGATTCAGTCAATCACTTTTTGACTGTCTTTTTGCGACTTTTTGTCAAACATTTTTTATTAGTGGTGTCACCTAAGAAACCAGCTGGTTTCAAACCATGTGGGGACTGTCACAGGCAGATGTCCATGACAGCCCCTCACTTGGTGGGTTTGTGGTGCTTGGAGCGAGACTGCGACTCCAAGGCCTGCAAGGACTGCTGCATTATGCAGCCCACAGTGCTCAGGGAGTACTCCCTCAAGCTCCTAACCACCCGACACCGGTCAACTCTGCAACACCCGAGGACCTTCAGTTGCCCACAGTGGCAGTCAAGAAGAACGTCTTGACAGAGGTGCTTCAGCCAGGAGTCTTCCCTTATGAACCCCTTCTCCCATTCAACGAAGCCCTTACAGATGTCCTGCCTGGTCCAAGCCCGGCACTGGGGCTCCTCTGCATAGGAAGATTGCCTGCCACCATCGCCTTGCCCCTGGGAATCCCAGTTTCCTCACCTATCACTCCACCCCAGAGAGCGTGGTGGTCCAAGCCTCGAAGTCCAGGATTAACCCTGGCATGTCCCTACCACTCCACTGGATTTGGAATCCAAAAGGCTGGACACCTTGTGGCAAGAAAACGTTCTCTTCCGCCAGCCTAGCACTGCGGTGAACGCTGCATACCTTTTGGGACGTTATTTCCATACGATATGAGACTCGGTTGGGCAAGTGCTGCCTATGGTCTCGGAGGGGTCTGAGCCATAATCACCCAGGCTATTGCTGACGGGCGAGAAGCAGCAAACTTCACCATAAGGTGTGCATAGCTGCTAAGGTTTTATATTGCCATGTGTGACATTTTCATAATTTCAGTATAATTATGAGTGACATTTCAACGACTATGAGTGACACTTTCTTGCGAGAAAAATATAGCAATGAGGATGAGGGAAACATAAATATCAGAAATTACACCCCTTTGAGCAAGGAGAAACTCTAAGTTAACTGCTGCAAAGCATAAGAAATAATTGTTAAACAGCTTTTATTTATCAGACTGTAGCCAAAATTGCAGAACATAGATAAAACGGTCTGGAAGACGTTCATAATTTAATTATAATCAGCTGAGTTTCAACTCACTGGACTACTGTGAGCATCTGAAAGAGACACGTTAGTGACAGATTCCTTACCTTAGAATATCCCCAGGCGTCAGGCTGGATCCGGAAAGTTTTTGCGTAGCAGTACCCTTGCGTGTCGGTAGGCGGCGTCGTGCGGCTCCGCGTCCGTCGTCGGCGTCGTGATCGCCGGGATGACGTCGCGGACAGTACTTAGGCGCCGCCCCTGCGCGCTGACGTCAGTTCTTCTTTTCCGCGCCAGCAAGCGCAGATCCGGGAAGAGCAGTGCCCTGGTCATTTTTTGACCATACTTTTTGGTGAATTTTTCACTGTTTTTCTCAATCGACTTCAAGGTGTCGTAGGGATGCCCGGGTTTAAACGTTGCGGCGCCTGTGCTCGGATGATGTCCGTCACAGACCCGCATTGGGAGTGTCTCTTCTGCCTCGGCCGAGGCCACGACACGGAGTCTTGTACCGACTGCCAGGCCCTCAACCCGAAAGCTTTGCGAGAGCGGTCTCGAAAGCTCCTCGAGGCCCGGCATTCGGCTCCGCGGAAGCCCCGGTCGCGTGAGAGGTCCAGGGGTCGATCGCGGAGTCCACACCGGTCGTCGGCATCGAAGTCTTCTTCGTCCGGTAAGTCGAAACACAAAAGTCCAAAAAGCATCATCGCTCTAGGACTTCGCCTCGCCGGTCTCGCGACTCGGCTGAGGCCCCTCCCGGCACCGTCCCCGCCCCGCGGCCCCGGACATGCCTGTGGAGTCGCCCCCGCAATACCCGCCCTTCCCGGGTTCGGGGCGGATCCGGCCAAGTGCAGGAATTCCTGTCGGCCATGGCCCGCCTCTTCGGGCCTCCAGGTCCCTCCGGTGCGCCTTCGGGCCCCGCGGGCTCTGATGGGGTTGCTCCGGCGCCGCCGACGGCTCCGGCCCCGGCGTCGCCCGTGCCTCCAGCCTCGATTCCGGCTTCGGCCCCGGCCTCGATCCCGGCTCCGCAACCCCCATCGACGCCGGTCGACCTAACGACACCTCCGCCGGCGCCGATGTCTCCGGTGCCGTTCTCGACGCCGCCTGGGGCTCCGGGCGGCGTCGTTCCCCAGTTCCTTCCGGCTCTGGACATGGACCCGGACCGACGTCGCTCTACGCCGGTTCCGGCGCCGATGAGACCTTGGGTCCCAAATGTCCCTCCTCCCCTTATTTTGAACCTGAGGAGGACCAGGAGGACTGGGAGGGGTCTGATGACCCTCTGACACAACAGTGTCAGTACGATGAGGACTGGACAGAGGGTCTAGGGGATGCCAGTGGTCTAGATACTTCCCCTGACACTGGCATGCTGTCTCCTCCCGTGGCTACGGAGGAGGGAGCCAATTTTGCAACGGTGTTGCGTAGGGCGGCTGGAGCCTTACATCTCCAACTCCCTGCTGTGGCGGTCAAGGTTAATCTCTTGACAGAGGTGCTTCAGCCGGCAGCCTCCTCTACGGAGACTGTGCTGCCGTTTAACGACGCCCTCACTGACGTTCTTTTGGGCGCCTGGTCCAAGCCCAACACAGGGGCTCCTGTGGATAGGAACGTGTCCCGACGCCATCGCCCAGCTCCGGGCGACCCCCTGTTTCTCTCTGTCCACCCCACCCCTGAGAGCTTGGTTGTCCAAGCCTCCGCTTCCCAAACCGCCTTCCCTACCGCCCCTCCGGATAGGGAATCCAAACGCCTGGATCAATTTGGGAAGAAGGGTTTTTCTTCCTCCAGTGCTGGCTTGCGGTCCATCAACACCGCTTGCCTTTTGGGCCGATATACCCACTCCTTGTGGGATTCGGTGGCGAATGTTTTGCCCCAGTGTTCTGAGGAGGTCCAGACACTGCTTTCCCGCGCCATTGCGGAAGGAAGGGAGGCGGCCAAATACACAATCCGATTTGGCCTTGATACCGCCGACTCGCTGGGCAGGTCTATTGCAACGACGGTGGCGCTACGACGCCACGCCTGGCTGAGAACCACTGGTTTTTCAGGGGATGTCCAGAATACTCTCATGGACATGCCCTTTGATGGAGTCGGTCTTTTGGGTCCAAAGCAGACCATGCGTTGGAGCGCTTTAAGGACTCACGGGCTACTGCAAAGTCCCTGGGCCTTTCTGCTACACGCCCTCCGCTGACTTCTGCTTTTCGCCCCTATCGTGGCCACGGTAGGGGCGCCCCTTCACGTCAGCAGCCCAGCCACCGGCCCGCGCAGCAGGCGTCTTCGCGTGGCCGAGGACGTGGATTCCGCCGTGGCGGATCGGGCAACCAGCGTGCGGGTCAGGCCACCACCTCCAACCCGTCCGCGGCCTCCAAACCCTCCTAGTCCCTCCTTTCAGGTGCACAGCACGCCAGTAGGGGGCAGGGTCCGCCATCACCTTCCCCACTGGCGTACCATCACCTCGGACAGGTGGGTCTTGGACATTGTCCGAAGGGGCTACTCCCTCCCCTTCGAGTCCACCCCCCAGCCATGCCACCTCAATTCCACCGCATGTCAGGGGATCACTTGGTACTTCTGCAGAAGGAAGTCACGGCCCTCTTGGCCAAGAGGGCCATCGAGCATGTTCCGACCCCAGAAGTAGGGCGTGGTTGCTACTCCCACTACTTCCTGGTGCACAAAAAGGACAAGGAGGACATGCGTCCTATCTTGGACCTCCGGGACGTCAATCGCTTCCTCCGGAAGGAGAAGTTCAAGATGCTCACCCTACCTCAGGTCTTGACTGCCCTCGACCCTGGAGACTGGTTGGTAGCGTTGGACTTGCAGGACGCATATTTCCACATCCCCGTCCTGCCGGCCCACCGGCGTTACCTTCGGTTCACGGTAGGCCTCGAGCATTTTCAGTTCACCGTGCTCCCCTTTGGCCTTACAAGTGCACCTCGGGTGTTCACGAAAGTGATGGCGGTGGTCGCAGCTCATCTGCGCCGGGCAGGGGTTTCAGTCTTCCCCTACCTCGACGACTGGCTGCTGAAGGCGGGCTCGTCCCAGGCAGTCGTCTCCCACCTCCAGACTACGGCCGAACTCCTGCACTCGCTGGGGTTCTCCATCAATGTGCCGAAGTCGCATCTGATTCCTTCTCCACAGCTCCTTTTCATCGGAGCAGTTCTGGACACGACGCAGTTTCGGGCCTATCCTCCCGAACTGCGAGTCCGGGATATTCAGGCTATGATTCCAATCTTTCAGCCTTTATCCTGGGTTTCGGTACGGATGACCCTGAGGCTGCTGGGCCTCATGGCCTCCTGCATCCTGCTGGTCAATCATGCCAGATGGCATATGCGGGCTCTGCAGTGGGACCTGAAGTTCCAGTGGGCGCAGCACCAGGGCAACCTGTCCGATCACGTCCAGATCTCGGAGGGGACTGCAAAACAGTTGCAGTGGTGGCTCTCGAACCGGCATTGGGTCATGGGCAGATCCCTCTCCCTTCCCCAGCCAGAGCACACAGTTGTGACGGACGCGTCCCTTCTGGGATGGGGCGGTCACATGGGAGAGGCGGAGATCAGAGGCCTCTGGTCTCCGGCGGAGTCCCGGCTCCATATTAACCTTCTGGAGCTCCGGGCGATCCGACTTGCACTCAAGGCATTCCTTCCCTCTGTCAAAGGGAAGGTAGTGCAGGTGTTCACAGACAACACCACCGCCATGTGGTACTGCAACAAACAAGGCGGGGTGGGGTCGTGGACCCTTGTCAGGAGGCTCTGCGCCTCTGGACATGGCTGGAACATCAGGGCATGTTCCTGATGGTTCAACACCTGGCAGGTTCGCTGAACGCCAGGGCGGACGAACTCAGCCGCAGGTGCATGATGGATCACGAATGGCGTCTTCACTCGGAAGTGGCGCAAGGACTCTTTCTACAGTGGGGAGAGCCTTGGTTAGATCTATTCGCCACCGAAGAGAACGCGCAATGTCATCAGTTCTGCGCGTTGGAATTTCCAAGGCGGCACTCGCTCGGCGACGCTTTTCGTCACGAGTGGAGTTGCGGTCTATTGTACGCCTTTCCGCCTATACCACTTCTACCCAGAGTGTTGAAGAAGATTCGGCACGACCGGGCCCAAGTCATTCTTGTGGCTCCGGACTGGGCTCGAAGAGTTTGGTATCCCGAGCTACTCAATATGAGCGTAGATCCCCGATCCGTCTGCCTCTTCGGGAGGATCTTCTGTCGCAGCAGCAGGGGACGGTCCTCCACCCGAACCTGTCCAGTCTACACCTGCTTGCGTGGAGATTGAGCGGCGGCAGTTGATTCCTTTCGACTTGCCTCCCGAAGTTTGTGATGTGATTCTGGCAGCCAGGCGTCCCTCCACTAAGGTGGTATACGCCTGCAGGTGGAACAAATTTGTGGCATGGTGCACAGCAAAGGCTTTGAATCCCCTTTCTGCCCCTCTTTCTGAGGTCCTTCTGTTCCTTCTCTCTCTGGCCCAACAGGGTTCTGCCCTGGGTACCATCAAGGGTTATCTTTGTGCTATCTCTGCCTTCCTCAGGCTCCCTGATCAGCCCTCCCTTTTCAAGTCCCCTGTTGTTAACAGGTTCTTAAAAGGCATTACTCACCTCTTCCCTCCTGTTCCGTTTGTGATGCCTCAGTGGGACTTGAACTTGGTTCTTACCTTTTTAATGTGCGCTCCCTTTGAGCCTCTACATAACTGTCCTCTTCGTCTTCTCACTCTGAAGACAGCCTTTCTGGTGGCCATCACCTCCGCTCGGCGGGTGAGTGAGCTCCAGGCTCTAACTTGCAAACCTCCCTTTCTGTCTGTTCATCCAGACAAGGTTGTTCTTCGGACGCGTCCGTCCTTCTTGCCAAAGGTGGTTACTGCTTTCCACATTGGGCAGGCCATCACTTTGCCCACCTTCTTTCCGCCTCCGCATCCTTCCAGAGAGGAACAGAGGCTCCACCGTCTGGACCCAAAACGTGCGCTCTCCTTCTATATTGACCGCACAAAACACTTCCGGGTGGATGACCAGCTCTTTGTTGGCTACGTGGGCGCCAAAAGGTCGGGCGGTGCACAAGAGGACCATCTCCCGCTGGGTTACCTTGTGCATCAAGACCTGCTATTCTTTGGCTAAAAGGAGCCTCCTGTTGGGCTGCGTGCCCATTCCACCAGGGCAACGGCTGCTACCACGGCCTTGGGCCGCGGTGTTCCGCTGCCGGTTATCTGTCAGGCAGCTACGTGGGCCTCGCTGCACACGTTTACGAAGCATTACTGCCTTGACAGTCAGGTCCGGAGGGACGGCTTCTTTGGCCATTCTGTCCTCCAGGACTTCCTTGTCTGATCTTTGTTCGCAGACCCACCACCGGGGTTGGTATTGCTGGGGTATCTATTCTAAGGTAAGGAATCTGTCACTAACGTGTCTCTTTCAGATGCACAAGTTACTAACTTGTGTAACGATATATCTGTAAGAGACAGTAGTTAGTGACAGATTCCTTACCGCCCCACCCATCCTCCCCGTTCTGCGAACTGATTTCTAGGGTTAAGGACATCCCTTTCAGGGCCCTAGTATTTTTCAGACACCTATGTCAGCTTCTTGCATGGCTCTGCGTTCCTTGCGCGGAAAGTCGTGTACAGAACTGACGTCAGCGCGCAGGGGCGGCGCCTAAGTACTGCCCGCGACGTCATCCCGGCGATCACGACGCCGACGACGGACCCGCACGACGACGCCTACCGACGCGCAAGGGTACTGCTACGCAAAAACTTTCCGGATCCAGCCTGACGCCTGGGGATATTCTAAGGTAAGGTATCTGTCACTAACTACTGTCTCTTACAGATATATCGTTACACAAGTTAGTAACTTGTGCATCTGAAAGAGACACGTTAGTGACAGATTCCTTACCTTAGAATAGATACCCCAGCAATACCAACCCCGGTAACAAGCATTGGAAAGCTGAACTATGCACAGGTAATTGGACTCTCACATGTGCAGTTGTTGTGAACAACAAAGTGGATGGCCAGGATGTGTTGGGGGACCTCCCCCCTACCAGTCTCTGCTGTAGTTTTCCCCAACGGAACAGCCCGCTGTAGCTCAGCGGACAGGTGAAATTGTATCCCAAGCCTTCTAATGTGTTGTTCACATGGTGAAAATTGGGGATACTTTTAATACCACTGGTGGGGGAGAACTGGTGGAGTGCTGGTGACCTACTGCCAGCATCTCCCATGCTCTGTCACGGTTTCCTAAGCACCAGTCCCGTACCCTCCTAGTCCACCCTAGGATTTAACAGAGTTGACCCCCCAACCTGGGGTGCGATGGCCCGGTAGCCACTGGACCAGTATGTGAGTACTATCAGGGACCTAAAGCTTTCATCTATCTCAAGCAAGGAATGGCCACCTGCAGTGCTCAATTGCTCCCGAATAAAATTATCTTCACCGGCAAGTTAGCATACCTACATTATTACTTGATGTCCAGTATGGGTCCAACCCAACACCCAAAGAAATGCTTGCTTCCTAGGTGTAGGTGATGCAGCCTGCATATACTATATCTGAAAGAGACACGTTAGTGACAGATTCCTTACCTTAGAATATCCCCAGGCGTCAGGCTGGATCCGGAAAGTTTTTGCGTAGCAGTACCCTTGCGCGTCGGTAGGTGGCGTCGTGCGGCTCCACGTCCGTCGTCGGCGTCGGGACCGCCGGGATGACGTCGCGGGCAGTACTTAGACGCCGCCCCTGCGCGCTGACGTCAGTTCTTTCTTTTTCCGCGCCAGTAAGCGCAGATCCGGGAAGAGCAGTGCCCTAGTCATTTTTTGACTAACTTTTTGGTGAATTTTTCACTGTTTTTCTCGAAGTCTCTCGACTCCGACGGTGTCAGTAGGGATGCCCGGCTTCAAGCCATGCGACGCCTGTGGTCGAATGATGTCGATCACAGACCCGCATCTAGAGTGTCTTTACTGCCTCGGCCGCGACCACGACACGAAGTCGTGTCCCGACTGCCGGGCCTTGCACCCGAAGGCTTTGCGAGAGCGGTCTCGAAAGCTCCTCGAGGTCCGGCAGTCGACTCCGCGCCAAGCCCCGGTCACGGGAGAGGTCGAGGGGCTGGTCGCGGAGTCCTCATCAGTCGTCGGGATCCAAGTCTACGCACTCCTCCGGTAAGTCGAAGCATAAGAAGTCTAAGAAGCGTCATCACTCGACGACTTAACCTCGCCGGCCTCGCCGACTCGGCTGAGGGTCCTGTCGGCACCGTCCCCGCGGCGCCGGGAGTGCCTATGGAGCCGCCCCCGCATTACCCGTCCTTCCCGGGTTCGGGGGCGACTCCGGCCGAGATACAGGAGTTCCTGTCGGCCATGGCCCGCCTCTTCGGGCCTCAAGGTCCCCCCGGTGCGCCTTCGGGCCCTAGTGGCGTTTCTACGGCGCCGCCGGCGACTACGGTCCCGGCGCCGCCAGCAACACCAGCCCCGGTTCCGGCCCCGGCGCTGCCACAACCCCGATCGACGCCGGTTGACCTGACGACACCTCCACCGACGCCGATCTCTCCGGTGCCGTTCACGACGACGCCCGGGGCTCCGGGCGACGTCGTTCCCCGGTTCTCTCCGGATCCGGACACGACGCCGGCTCCGACGCCGATGGGACCTTGGGTCCCGCATGTCCCTCCTCCATATTTTGAACCTGAATTGGAGGACGTAGAGGACTGGGAGGGGTTTGATGACCCTCTCACACAGCAGTGTGAGTTTGATCAGGACTGGGCTGAGGAGCTTGGGGATGCCAGTGGTTTGGACACCTCCCCTGACCCTGGCATGCTGTCTCCTCCTTCCGTGGCAACGGAGGAGGGAGCTAACTTTGCTACGGTGTTGCGTAGAGCAGCTGGGGCCTTACACCTCCAGTTGCCTACAGTGGCTGTCAGGACTAACATCCTGACAGAAGTGCTTCAGCCGGCGACTACCTCCTCGGAGCCACTGCTGCCGTTTAACGAGGCGCTTTCCGACGTTCTTTTGGGCACCTGGTCCAAGCCCACCACAGGGGCTCCTGTGGATAGGAACGTGGCCCGACGCCATCGCCCTGCTCCGGGTGACCCCCTGTTCCTCTCCCAACACCCCACCCCTGAGAGCTTGGTGGTCCAAGCCTCTGCTTCCCAAAGCGCCTTCCCTACCGCTCCCCGGATAGGGAATCCAAACGCCTGGATCAATTTGGGAAGAAGGTCTTTCTTCCTCCAGTGCTGGCTTGCGGTCCGTCAATACCACTTGCCTCTTGGGCCGATATTCCCACTCCTTGTGGGACTCGGTGGCGCAAGTTCTGCCCCAGTGTTCTGAGGAGGTCCAGACACTGCTTACCCGCGTCATCGCTGAGGGTAGAGATGCGGCAAAGTACACCATTAGATGTGGCCTTGATACCGCCAACTCGCTGGGCAGATCGCTTGCGGCGACAGTGGCGCTGCGCCGTCACGCCTGGCTGAGAACCACTGGTTTCTCGGGTGATGTCCAAAACACTCTTATGGACATGCCCTTTGATGGGGTCGGTCTTTTTGGGAACAAGGCAGACCATGCGCTGGAGCGTTTTAAGGACTCGCGGGCTACGGCTAAGTCCCTGGGCCTTTCTGCTGTACGCCCTCCGCAGCCCTCTGCTTTTCGCCCCTTTCGTGGACACGGAAGGGGCGCCCAGTCACGTCCGCTGCCCAGCCACCGGCCCACGCAGCAAGTGTCTTCGCGTGGCCGAGGACGTGGCTCCCGCCGTGGCGGGTCAGGCAACCAGCGTGCGGGTCAGGCCACACACCCCGCCCCGTCCGCGGCCTCCAAGCCCTCCTAGTCCTTCCTTTCAGGTGCACAGCACGCCAGTACGGGGCAAGGTCCGCCATCACCTTCACCACTGGCGTGCCATCACCTCGGACAGGTGGGTCTTGGACATTGTCCCGAAGGGGCTACTCCCTCCCCTTCGTGACCATCCCCCAGCCATGCCACCTCAATTCCACCGCATGTCAGGGGATCACTTGGTGCTTCTTCAAAAGGGAAGTTGCGGCCCTCTTGGCCAAGAGGGCCATCGAGCGTGTTCCGACCCCAGAAGTAGGACGTGGTTGCTACTCCCACTACTTTCTGGTGCCCAAAAAGGACAAGGAGGACATGCGTCCTATCTTGGACCTCCGGAACGTCAATCGCTTCCTCCGGAAGGAGAAGTTCAAGATGCTCACCCTAGCTCAGGTCTTGACTGCTCTCGACCCTGGAGACTGGATGGTAGCGTTGGACTTGCAGGATGCATATTTCCACATCCCCGTCCTGCCGGCCCACCGCCGTTACCTGCGGTTCACGGTAGGCCTCGAGCATTTTCAGTTCTCCGTGCTCCCTTTTGGCCTTACCAGCGCCCCTCGGGTGTTCACGAAAGTGATGTCGGTGGTCGCAGCCCATCTGCGCCGGGCAGGGGTTCCAGTCTTCCCCTACCTCGACGACTGGCTGCTGAAGGCGGGCTCGTCCCAGGCAGTCGTCTCCCACCTCCAGACAACGGCCGAACTCCTGCACTCGCTGGGGTTCTCCATCAACGTGCCGAAGTCGCACCTGATTCCTTCTCCACAGCTCCTTTTCATCGGAGCAGTTCTGGACACGACGCAGTTTCGGGTTTATCCTCCCGAACGGCGAGTCCGGGATATTCAGGCTATGATTCCGATCTTTCGGCCTTTATCCTGGGTTTCGGTACGGATGACCCTGAGGCTGCTGGGCCTCATGGCCTCCTGCATCCTGCTGGTCGATCACGCCAAATGGCATATGTGGGCTCTGCAGTGGGACCTGAAGTTCCAGTGGGCGCAGCACCAGGGCAACCTGTCCGATCACGTCCAGATCTCGGAGGGGACTGCAAAACAGTTGCAGTGGTGGCTCTCGAACCGGCAATGGGTCATGGGCAGATCCCTCTCCCTTCCCCAGCCAGAGCACACAGTTGTGACAGACAGGTCCCTTCTGGGATGGGGCGGTCACATTGGAGAGGCGGAGATCAGAGGCCTCTGGTCTCTGGCGGAGTCCCGGCTCCGGGCGATCCGACTTGCACTCAAGGCATTCCTTCCCTCTGTCAAAGGGACGGTAGTGCAGGTGTTCACAGACAACACCACCGCCATGTGGTATTGCAACAAACAGGGCGGGGTGGGGTCGTGGACCCTATGTCAGGAGGCTCTGCGCCTCTGGACATGGCTGGAACATCCAGGGCATATTCCTGATGGTTCAACACCTGGCAGGTTCCCTGAACGCCAGGGCGGACGAACTCAGCCGCAGGTGCATGATGGATCACGAATGGCGTCTTCACTCGGAGGTGGCGCAAGGGTCTCTTTCAGCAGTGGGGAGAGCCTTGGTTAGATCTGTTCGCCACCGAAGAGAACGCGCAATGTCAGCAGTTCTGCGCGTTGGAATTTCCAAGGCGGCACTCGCTCGGCGACGCTTTTCGTCGCGAGTGGAGTTGCGGTCTGTTGTACGCCTTTCCTCCTATACCACTTCTACCCAGAGTGTTAAAGAAGATTCGGCGCGACCGGGCCCAAGTCATTCTTGTGGCTCCGGACTGGGCTCGAAGAGTTTGGTATCCCGAGCTACTCAGTATGAGCGTCGATCCCCCGATCCGTCTGCCTCTTCGGGAGGATCTTCTGTCGCAGCAGCAGGGGACGGTCCTCCACCCGAACCTGTCCAGTCTACACCTGCTTGCGTGGAGATTGAGCGGCGGCAGTTGATTCCTTTCGACTTGCCTCCCGAAGTTTGTGATGTGATTCTGGCAGCCAGGCGTCCCTCCACTAAGGTGGTATACGCCTGCAGGTGGAACAAGTTTGTGGCATGGTGCACAGCAAAGGCTGTGAATCCCCTTTCTGCCCCTCTTTCTGAGGTTCTTCTGTTCCTTCTTTCTCTGGCCCAACAGGGTTCTGCCCTGGGTACCATCAAGGGCTATCTTTGTGCGATATCGGCCTTCCTCAGGCTACCTGATCAGCCCTCCTTTTCAAGTCCCCTGTGGTTAACAGGTTTCTTAAAGGCATTACACACCTCTTTCCTCCTGTTCCGTTTGTAATGCCTCATTGGGACTTGAACTTGGTTCTTACCTTCTTAATGTGCGCTCCCTTTGAGCCTCTACATAATTGTCCTCTTTGTCTTCTTACTCTGAAGACAGCATTCCTGGTGGCCATCACCTCTGCTCGGCGGGTGAGTGAGCTCCAGGCTCTTTCATGCAAACCTCCCTTTCTGTCTGTTCATCCGGACAAGGTTGTTCTTAGGACGCGTCCGTCCTTCTTGCCAAAGGTGGTTACTGCCTTCCATATTGGGCAGACCATCACTTTGCCCACCTTCTTTCCGCCTCCGCATCCTTCCAGAGAGGAAGAGAGGCTCCACCGTCTGGACCCAAAACGTGCGCTTTCTTTTTACATCAACCGCACACACCAGTTCCGGGTGGATGACCAGCTCTTTGTTGGCTACGTGGGCGCCAAAAAGGTCGGGCGGTACACAAAAGGACCATCTCCCGCTGGGTCACTATGTGTATCAAAGCCTGCTATTCTTTGGCTAAGAAGGAGCCTCCTGTTGGGCTGCGTGCCCATTCCACCAGGGCAACGGCGGCTACCACAGCTTTAGGCCGCGGGGTTCCGTTACAGGATATATGTCAGGCAGCTACGTGGGCCTCGCTGCACACGTTTACCAAACATTACTGCCTTGACAGCCAAGTCCGGAGAGACGGCTTCTTTGGCCGTTCTGTTCTCCGGGACTTCCTCGTCTGATCTTTGTTCGCAGACCCACCACTGGGGTTGGTATTGCTGGGGTATCTATTCTAAGGTAAGGAATCTGTCACTAACGTGTCTCTTTCAGATGCACAAGTTACTAACTTGTGTAACGATATATCTGTAAGAGACAGTAGTTACTGACAGATTCCTTACCGCCCACCCATCCTCCCCGTTCTGCGAACTGATTTCTAGGGTTAAGGACATCCCTTTCAGGGCCCTAGTATTTTTCAGACACCTATGTCAGCTTCTTGCATGGCTCTGCGTTCCTGGCGCGGAAAGTCGTGTACAGAACTGACGTCATCGCGCAGGGGCGGCGTCTAAGTACTGCCCGCGACGTCATCCCGGCGGTGCCGACGATGGACGCGGAGCCGCACGACGCCGCCTACCGACGCGCAAGGGTACTGCTACGCAAAAACTTTCCGGATCCAGCCTGACGCCTGGGGATATTCTAAGGTAAGGAATCTGTCACTAACTACTGTCTCTTACAGATATATCGTTACACAAGTTAGTAACTTGTGTGCTAAGAGCAGCGTGCACCTGCTCTGTGATCCCCTGGCTGCTTGTCTGGCCTTCCTTTATGCCCAGGGATACCTAAGCCAACGCTTCAATTCCGAACTGGTGTGACTGTGCAAGAACTGTAATGAGCCTTCGCCTGCACAAGTCGCCCAACAGACAAGTTGGCCCTGACTAACCGTGTGTTCTGGTGCCAGATTTGGGAAGGCGTTTCCCATGTTCTGTCAACTATTGTGCTGTTGGAATGCTGAATGCAAGGTGGGGATGCTAACCTGCCCCAAACTCTGCGGACACCACAGCCTGCACAAGCTTGCGAGATAATAGAAAATTTCTTTACACGTTCAGTAAATGTGACACATTGGACTTGTCCCTCAAACTTAAGCCAGGCCCCTCTAGGTGAGGTCTGGCTCACCCAAACATCTGCTAATGTGTACCAGGGGGCAGACCAGTCAGTGGGAGCAGGGAGGGGAACAGTACGTCCAGCTACCTGCCCTTTCTTGAATCTGGGAATGCCTAGTGTTCCTTACTACGTTATTGCCCCTTGTGCTCTAAACCAGTGTTTCCCCAACTTTCTAAAACACAGCGCACTTGTAAGGTGACAACTCCCCACACCCGCCAGGCTGCCATGGCTAAAGGGCGGGTGATTATAGCTTAACTTAAGCAACATGCCCATCATTAGTGGCATCGACCAGACATCAGCGCAGGCAATTTTGGTGATAACTAAGGCGCCAATTGAATGGTGTCACTCTGGTTTGCGAATGTATGTCTATTGTGCATCAGACACGGAGTGCCCAGCTTTGTTTCGGCTGGGTTAAACTTGTTGCCTGCGCCACCCATCCGGCCTATGGAAATTGTGCAAAACTCTCGCTTACTACACTGCTGAGTGAGCCCACAGCATAACACAAAATTCCTTTAAATTTTCGATTTCTGACTAATTGTGAATACGTTCATCCCCTGGTATCTTGGCGCTGAATAACATGGTTATTGTTACCCAACTCAATGGTACTTGTTTTTATCGACCTCTGAAGGATGAAATGCTAAGTGGACCTACCAGGCTCTGAACCTGTGACCAGGAGGACGAACACAAGCCCCCTTCTGTTCTTCCGCTCCACAGACCTGTGAAATTGTATCCCAGTGCCGACTTCTGGCACTTGAACCCTTGTTTGGACAGGCCCACAAGACATCTGAATTGTCCATGATACTTATCAGCTGTTGGGCAACTCGCCCCCCAAACTTAACCCAGCTGGACATGAACAAATGATAAGTCAAAGAACAATTCCACAGCACTGCAGGTGCGAGTGCCTGAACGGCGCCAAGGAGGCCTTTCCTGGTGAGCGTGTACTTTACCAATACACCTGCTATGCCCTGTTAAGTTATAGTAACCGGAGGGCTGTAGGCTCATAGCCTGTATAAATGCAGTGCATAGGCTTGTTGGCCGCCTTATTCCAGCTTCGGGTAAATGTTCCTTCCAAATATGTCATTCGTACCAATTGTCCACCCACTACCAGATTATCCGTTAATTTGCACATGAGCTGTTCAAGCTGCGCAATTGGCCTAGCCTTTCACCTAGTGTGTGTTCCGTGCATATGCTCCTTTTATGTGCTGTGCAACTCTAAGTGCGAACTTAATATATTACCCTATGTGTCTTTGCTGCTTCCATAAAGCTTGCTACCTGCGTTTGGGGATCTTGTGATTACATCAGGCCATGCAGTTGGCCTCGAAATTATTAAAGTTTACGAAAGATTAGACCCTAGGTTGCTGGGAACCAGTATAGGGTGTTCTAGTACTTCACCTCAAAACAACATTGTCCTGAGACCGCCCTCGTCTGTGTTTGAGCAGTGTCATGCTACCCAAGATGGACGACTGTGGCCTAGCCCCTTTCGAGGGGTTTGGCCGCACAAACCCGTTTTCTGTAATGAGATGGGCAAGGGGGGGGGGGGGATTGCTTGGGCAAAGCTGTCCTTGCCACCACTGTTGGGACCAAAAACCTAGCTTTTAGCCTGCCGGTGGTCCCGAACGCTCCAGACATTGCCTCTCTGCCATTGCTGCTGGACTGGTGTATATAGGTTAAACTCTTTTGAATCGCTGGATGTTGAGCCAACGCACAGGTGTGGCCATTCTCTCCCACGAGAACGGAGACATTACCAATATTATAACCCATGGAGCCACAGTCATTGCTGATTTCTTTTATGAAAATAACACCACTGACCATGCAAACAGTCCTGGCTTGTTTTATGTGTAATGTCACAGGTTGTATCATCTCGCTGCTTCCGTCTCGGCATTCAGACGCCACGCCAAGCACCAACTCTACCTTCTGTATTTTTTAAGCCCGGCCGTTATTTACATCGGCCATACCCCTTCGAGCGACCTCGACCGACATCCCACTCAGACTCGGATATGAAGTGGCAGTTTTGAGTCATGTAAGAATCCTGAACTCAGAGTCTACATTACTTAGACTAGAAGCCAAACTGATACGTCGTTAACACAACTGTACACGGCCTAAATGAACTATCAGAGATAGGACACTTTCTCAACATGATCCTGATAAAAGCTATGATACATGTACACCTGGGTTTTACCTGGTCCATAGATACACCAGGTAGAGAATAGCAAAGATTTACTACGGAATTCAGCAAATTTTTGTTCTGTGAAATCACACCAATAGTGAATTGAGGGCTCTTAAAACTATCAGTGGGTATGTTACAGTAAAATAACTTATGCCTCTTATAGAATTTCATTTATACTGAAGTATCTATCCCACTTGAATCCCTGGCCCTATTTACCCCTATGCTTCGCACTTGACTACATCCGTTTCTCTAATGTAACCCAGCGATGGAGGGAGTGGGGGGGGGGGGCACGGGGAGAGTTGCTCCCTGAACCCGTTTTCTTCTATTCTTTGGAATAGGGAACAAGTTGATTTAAACTTTTGACACTTTTCTGGGCAAAATGCCTGCTCAGCGTGTGCCACACTTGGTCAGGCAGAGTCTGCCCTGGTAACGCTCGGGCATCCCGAGCCGTGTACTCTCTCTTCTTACCGCCCGGTCACTCACTAATCCGATGCGGGAGGGAAGTCCTCTGGTGATTACTTACAGTACACAAAGATGACCGCATCTTTGGACTGGACAGTGAAGAGTGAAGCGCCAGGCCAGAAAATCCATCGTGCCCAAACAATTATGAAATGAAATAAATGAAATACCAGCATTTGTAAAGCGCACAGCTACCTTCGGAGAGGTGTCCCGGCGCTGGGGGCCCTCGGGAAGATTAAGCGAGAGTCACATGGTGCTGGGCTAACCTGCCGCCGGCACCGAACCGTGAACCCTGTGGTCCAGAGTTAGGCACCCTGGCCGCTGCGCCACACCTCTTCCATTATCCCGCCTACTGTGGTATTCTTTCCCAAAGCAAAGGGTGGGGGGGGGGGGGCTAAAGATGCACAAAGTTATTTTTTCTCACTGATTATGGCTTCTGTTAACCAAGGTTTCCTAACGCAGCCAATTCCTGTCCTCTAAAGAGCAGCATCATGAATTGTATTGAACTGCTGCTCTATAAAGCGAGTGTAGATGTTGACGCGCAAATAAAGCTCCAGAGTCCCTTACTAAATACCATAACTCATGGCTGTCACCTCGATGAGTCTGAGCAGAAACTCTCTCTCCACTGGTCTCTGTCCTTGGGAAATTAACCTCCTCCTGAAGGCCCGGACGCCTGCGCAAGGCCTGTACGCCTGCGTCCGTTACCAGTTGATTTATATAGGACATTCTGAGATTGTAGCTAAATTAGAACTAGAAAGGCCAAAATTTACTACAGTTTGGTACCTTTGTTCTTTTCCCGGAATCACTCCTTGTCTATGTACTCATCCGTGGCATGGACAACGTGCCCTGGGGGAGCAAACCCACTTCCAAACTGTAAGCTGGAGGCTGAGGCGTAGGTAGTAGCATTGAACCCTGCCCCCCACCAAAAGGCGACCTCATCATGGATGACATTCCCTCACAGATCCACGTTTGCGCATGCCGGTGTTGTGTAATATCTGGTATCCCCTCGCGATCGTGTATCCCCTTCTCTTCAGCAGACTCCGGACGTCCTGCCTATTGGACAGCTCGGACGAGCCCCCAGCAGCCCCGCCCACCCCAGGAGAGAAGAACCTCGGCTCCAGCAGGCAGAAGGAGCAGCGCGCCGAGCAGAGCTGCTGATAGAAATGCACGCATTGCAGATGGGTGATTCTTAAACAGCCATTGAATCCCTTACGTCTTGGAGACAGGAGAGGAAATAATTCACGGTGCTGAAATTACCGGAGGCTTCGTATTATGCTTCTCTTTCTATTTATTGCCACTCACAGCAGCCAATGAAAACTTGTATTTATGTAAATAAACTACATTTCCCATGATGCTCATGGTACACCTCACATCCTGTAGAGCCCCATAAGAGCCATAATCACTGGAACTCGTCCTCTTTCTTTGCTGCTCACGCAGACAGTTAAGTAGGATATCTATGCTTATGCATACTGTTAATTGTATTACCAACAATTTTTGTTATTAGGCTAACGCCGCTTGATGTGCATTGCGCGTATTTGTAGCGCTGGGGTTTGGGCTTTGTATCCCTACTATCGTTATTGCATTTTGCTACCATCAGCACGCGAGCCTCGCGCTCGGTTCCCCGGCGGCCGCGTCACCCCCGCTGTCATCGGGAGGTGCGCGCTCCTGCCGGTGGTTCACTGTTAAGGGTAGAGCATCTTTGAATTTCCCGCCTCGCGGGACAATACGCATTGCGAGCGCTGTGCTCACCTTTCCCCCTGGTAGTGTGTGGTACCGCACCGTCTTCGGCGGTGAGTTCATATTTCAATATCTGGGGCGCGGAGGCCTCCCTCATCGGCCGAGTGCGCCAGGAGCCTTTCACTTTCGTTGGTTTCGACGTGCGTAGCCCAATTGGGCTATTTTGGTAGGATTGGGCTACGCACGTCGCTACTGCCCGTTTTCTGTCGTTTTCTTTCGTTTTTTCGCCGCATTCAACCTGCACATGTCCATTGAGCAACATTCTACGCCTGGCAGGCTGAAATAACTATCTGGGCCTGGAGGGAGCACACCTCCTGCATACCAATATTGCTCTGTTGCCTCCAATTACACCCTGGGGGCTGCAACAATTTTTGCTACAGCTTTGCTGAGGAGCCAGGTACCCTTTCTTCCATTCACTTGTGTGCTGGGGGTTGGCTCCCCCCTTACTCCTCTAATATATTTTGCTGTATGAGCAATTACATTTACAAATTTGATCCCACAATGGAGGAGTGGGTCCACTATGAAGAGGATGATACACTATATCAAGAGGAAGTGCAAAATCCTTCCTTAGAGGACAACATTGTTGAGGCTCTGGACGCCTCGGTCCAAGAGTCGGTCAACAAGGCCCTGGAAAAAGCAGTTCCAGGAACTGTGCAGCAAGCGCTAGCTTCTGCTCTAAAACCAATCACCAAGCAGCTGGAAAAGTTTGCGAAACGTCATGGTTTCACTGCACCGGTACACACCCCCATTGACGACCCTCAACCTAAACCCTGGCCTCACTCTGCCTCGTTTTCTTCACTCCCTCAACCTGATACCGGGAAAACCAAGGCTCCGGACACCGACACAGATACAGATACCACTGGTACTGACACCCCAGACGAGCCTCCCCCTAAGAAAAGATCGAAAAAATGTGGAAACACCTCCGGCTATTTCCACCCCCTTTACATTTAACCCAACGGATATCATACACCCCAGGTCGTCGGATTGGTTGCCCGCTCCTCAGGTGGCAGCATACTTGCACGAAAACCTCTGCAAAAGCTTTGACAAGGAGGTACGCAACAGGCTCCGGTCAGAATGTCCTCGTCCAGATATCTCAGACAAGGTAGCTGAAACCCCGGATATAGACTCCAGTCTTTTGACCTTCCTAAAGAAGTTCGCAAAGGATCCCAAGAAGGGTATCGACCGCGCCTGGCGCGGAGTGTCAAGACAAGCTCTTAGATGTTGTTGGCCCTCTGGCAAAAATCCTGGAGATGGCTTTAGAGGCGCAGGAATCTGGGACTGCAGCAGATCCCCATGTCCTAGCAGGCTGGACACAACGAGCTATATGCCTTTTGGGTAATGCTAACTGCGCCATCTCCACGGAGAGGCGCAAATCTATCCTCATGCGCATGGACTCCAATCTCACGGAGCTAGCCGCGGCAGAACCGGGTCCTCTGGCGGACGGGAACCTATTCGGGGGACCGTTTCGTCAAGGACGTAGCCAAATATGTGGGCACCTTCACAACTCTAGATAAAGCACAGTCAGGCATAAAAAGAGTTTTTCAGGCTGGTGTTTTCAACAGGGCCGGACGAGGCCGAGGACGCTCGTTTGGCCGACAGTTCTCCCAAGGTCCTCAGAGAGGAGACTTCGGTCGAGGCAGGGGAGAGTGGGACTCCACCCGTGGCGGAACCTTTTACCCCACAAGGCAGCGCTTCAATAGAAGGCGTTTCAACAGAGGATCATACCGTGGAGGCTTCCAAAACACTGAATCTTCAGGTAAGTGCTCCGGACACTTTCATATTGCCTCTGGGGGGACGTACTCAGTATTTTTATCACAATTGGGTTCAAATGTCGCAGGATGCTTGGATATTGCAGACGATTCAGGGTTTTCATCTCGATTTCTTTCAGACTCCCTTTCAGGTCAGGCAGCCCAGACAGCTTTCTTTTTCCCGACTAGAGTGCGATTTTATCGATTCCGTGCTCGAAGAATTGCTGCAGAAGCACGCGATAGCGTATTGCAACGAGGGCCCTCGCGGTTTCTGCAGCAATATTTTTCTGGTACGGAAGAAGGGCGGAGGTTACAGGTTGGTACTCAATTTAAAGGACTTCAATCATTATCTCACCTCCAAACACTTCAAGATGGAGGGCATCCATCTTTTAGCGGATCTCCTCAAACAAGGGGACTGGTTGGTCCGTCTGGACCTGAAGGACGCCTATCTGTCCATTCCCATCTTTCCTCCCCATCGCCGATTCCTGCAATTTCAATGGCGGGATCGATGGTACGAATATTTGGTCCTTCCTTTCGGACTTTCCTCAGCTCCTTGGTGCTTCACCAAAGTGCTGAAGCCTGTGATAGCTTATCTCAGGGAACAGGGAGTTTGCATGATAGTTTATCTAGACGACATTCTTATCATGGCGCAATCTCCAATTCTAGCAGTGCAGCAATTACGCATGACAATTGCTACCTTACAAAACCTGGGTTTCGTGATCAACGAACCCAAGTCAGTTCTGTGTCCTACCCAAACTATAGATTTTCTGGGTTTCGTTATAAACTCTCAAAGGGCTCAGTTGAGTCTTCCTCGCTCCAAACTTCGGGATATCAAAAAGGAGCTATGCTCCCTGTTATCCAAACAGATGGTCTCTCTCAGGGTGATTGCCAGGATAGTGGGCCTTCTAGCGTCCTCTATTCAAGCGATCTTTCCGGAGGCCCTTACACTATCGGGCCCTTCAGAGACTCAAGATTCAACACCTACAGAAAGGTCTCTCTTATACAGACCTAGTTCCCCTTTCCCAAGAAGTACGGGAAGAGATCCAGTGGTGGCTTGCCCACGTAGAGGCATGGAACAGCGATGGGCCATTTTCGGCTCTCTGCCAGAGGTCATCATAGAGTCCGACGCCAGCCGGTGGGGCTGGGGAGCACGCTGCAGAAATATTTCCACAGGAGGGCGTTGGTCCTTAGACGAGCTGGACCTCCACATCAGTTGCCTAGAACTCCTTGCAGGATCGTTCGCGATTCGGACACTGTCACCCAAACAGGTCTCGTGTTGCATCCTCTTGCGGATGGACAACATCTCGGCGGTTCAATACATCAACAAATTGGGAGGCACAAGGTCTTCCCTGTTAGTGGAAATAGCGAAGGATTTTTGGCATTACTGCCTGAGTCATCAGATCTCGGTCATAGCCGAGTACATTCCGGGCAAATCCAATGTGGTGGCAGACTGGAACTCCCGACACCTCAAGGACTACAGCGATTGGCAACTCCAACCCCAGATAGTGCAATGGTTACAGGCAATCTGGGGACATTGCGAGATAGACCTGTTTGCCTCCAGACTGAATCGTCAAATGACCAAGTTTTTCAGCTGGAGGCCGGATCCGTTGGCTCTGGCGACGGATGCTTTTTCACAGGATTGGACACCGAATCTGAATTATGCCTTTCCTCCCTTTATCCTGATTCCCCGAGTGTGCACACAGGTAATGCGCCAGCAGGCGGAGGTGATTCTGGTCACTCCCCTGTGGAAGTCGCAACCTTGGTTCCCAATATTATTGGAGGCGAGTTGCGACTTTCCCAGGATGATTCCCTCGTCCTCAGCGATGCTCCAGGGCCCTCACGGAGAGATGCACCCGATGGTACTAGCGGGGCAGTTGTCCCTGATGGCCTGGAGACTTTCCGGCAACGTTGGCACTTGCCAGGCTTTTCGGAACAAGCTTCAGACTTTATCAACCAAGCTTGGGCCCCTTCCACCAGGAAAAGGTACTCTTCAGCCTGGAGGTGCTGGGTTCGTTGGTGCGTGGAACAACACGTGGATCCCGTGGGGGCAGATTTATCCTATGTTGTAAATTTGTTGTCCAAAAAGGCTTCAGAGGGTTTGGCATATCGTTCCATCAACAATTTCCGTTCCGCCATATCGGCAGGCCATTCTCAACTTGAGGGTAAACCAGTAGGGATGCATCCATTAATTTGCAAACTCTTGAAAGGTATTAGAGTAGCTAATCCGCCCAAGCCGAAGTACTCTTCCTTGTGGGATGTCTCGCTAGTTCTTTCCCTGTTCAATCAATGGCCCAGCAATGATACGTTGTCAAGGAAACAACTCTCGTCCAAATTGGCCATGCTGTTATGTCTGGCCTCGTGTAGACGATCATCCGATATCAAAGCTCTAGATCTTACAGGTAGAGTATTTACTCCTGAAGGAGTTTCTTTTAACATCACTTCCAGGACAAAAACAATGTCACGTAATGTGGAATATCATGCTTTTTCCTAGCAATCCCAAACTCTGTGTTATTCACTGCCTTAAGGCATACGAAGAATGTACCAGGTCTCTTCGGCCTGATGGTGTGGTGCAATTATTAATTGCTTTGCAGAAGCCTTACAAACCTGTCACTGCAGCTACGATAGCCAGATGGTTAAAATCTGTTATGCAAGAAGCAGGTATTGATACTCAAGTGTTTGGGGCACATTCTGTCCGGGGCGCCATGGCCTCAAAGACGTTCATGTTGGGTTCTACTGTTCAAGATATCATGCATTCTGCAGATTGGTCCTCTGAGTCAACATTTAAACAGTTTTATTATAAACCGGTGGGTGATATATCCTCTGTGGTTTTTAATCAGCGTTAAACTAGCATAATACGAAGCCTCCGGTCCGGTAATAAAATAAAAAATTAGCTAGCATTCGCGCCAAGAATTTTCAATTCTATTAAGGACACGGAGGCGAGGATTATCCCACCCGATTACATTACAGTATTGTAATTCTTACCCACCCGTTGTGTATATATTCTGGTTATGCAGAAGTTACGGGTTGTTTTGTCTCTCATTCTTTCAGGATCTGAGAAGAAGATGGATTAAGTGTAATCCTGGTTAAGAAGACGTCCTTCCCAGCTGGACTGGTTCTTCCACGTTGGAGGATTGTGTTGGACTTAAGTTATTATGTTGGACTTTTATTGTTCGAAGCAAAGAAAGAGGACGAGTTCCGGTGATTGTGGCTCTTATGGGGCTCTACAGGATGTGAGGTGTACCATGAGCATCATGGGAAATGTAGTTTATTTACATAAATACAAGTTTTCATTGGCTGCTGTGAGTGGCAATAAATAGAAAGAGAAGCATAATCCTCGCCTCCGTGTCCTTAATAGAATTTAAAATTCTTGGCGCGAATGCTTGCTAATTTTTTATTCTTTTCTGGGCCATCTCCAACGGCTGGCTAAACGTATTCTTATTACGTTCCCGCATGCAGAGTTCTTTTAGGAAGCACGATTAAAAAGTGATTTACAGTAACATTATTGAAATGTTATTCAAGTTTATGTGCGCTAATATGTCTGTGGTATGTGAGCATATATTTGTGTGTCTGAGAAAAATCATGTATGCCTTTGTGCCACTTTCATCGTGAGCTGTGGAGGGCACACATGTTTGTATATCTACTTACTTTAGTTCAAGCACATAGCTGGCAAGGTTTCAGATTGCTATGTGTGACATTTTCATAATTTTAGTGTAATTATGAGTGACAATTCAATGACAATGAGGGACACTTTCTCGCGCGCAAAATTAAGCAATGAGGACATGAAAAACATGTAAATATCAGAAATTACTCCCATTTGAGCAGCGAGAACCTCTACCGGCCCCTGACAGACATTAAATTATGACGCAAAGTGACAATACCCGACTATCACAATTTCAGTGATAGTAGCATAGTGATGCAAGCAAAAATGCACAGGTTAAGGAACAGTCACAAAGAAGAACTTACATACAACAAGAAGGAATTATAAACTTGTATAGTATGAGAAACAGTACCAGAGTGATAAGCATAGTCGTACACAATATGCACAATTGTATAAAAGGTCAATTTGTATGCCAGCTTTTGTTTGGAATGTTGAGTGGAAGCTATTATGCAAAGGATCTACGACCTGTCACCCTAAATGCATTACAATTAAACACTTCTACTCATTCACTGTGTCTGTGTTCACTTACATTCTTACTCAAACTCAAAGGTTTTGTGCCCTTTAAATAATTTTTACCTAATTCATGAAAAGTTTTATTCCGACGCTAGATCAAGAAGTCCACTTTTTGCTTAGATTGAGTTTCCATCGCTTTGTCAGCTATCAAAAATATAGCACTATAGTAGTGTCAACTCAATTATTACATTCAGCCCACTTAACAAAAGTAGTATTTTGTGCAACACAAGTGATACATGCAAAATACACAAGAATGAACACACAGCTCATACAGCTTAGCAGCTCGTAGGAGGCTGCTATATTACAGAGAGAAGGTGATTGGAGGAGGAAATGCTGCCTGCACGACCAAAGCTGGGAGAAGTGGCTCTGATTTACATACACTCACACGAAGCAGACATTTTTTGCTGCAACAGGCAGGCGCGTTATGCAAACGGAACTTGTAACATATTAAAGATTGTGGTCGCCATCGAATAATACTTTGCTTTTCTCTTGGGTGCCGGGGTCGGACAGACTTATAGGGCAGTACGGCAGCGCCAGAAGGGCATTGGTGCACATGCTTTTTGCCAGTGGTGGAAATGGATGTGCCGTGTTGTTTTTGCACTTTTGTAAAGTTATCACAATACAGCCCTCGATAACCTAAATAAGAACCCTCCCATTGGTTAAATGCCAACCTTACATGTAATAGTGACATCATTCATAGTTCCTTCAGTCGTGTTTGTTGGGGTAAATAAAATAATAAACACTGTAGGAACTAAGGATCACTAGCCTCCTTCCCAACATTTACACTCTCGCGCCTCACCTCCCCTCGACTGATGCTTGCTTGAGTTTGTCATTACTCTTTTCTATAATTTAGTGTCATTTATTAGAGCTTTGGGGAATGGGCGGGAATACTCCTTTTGTGTAAAGGTAATGTGGATTTAAGTGCCAGACTGGAGCCCAGGCCACGTGTGGAATGGTGAAAGCTGCTGTCCGCATTCAAGGTAATACAATATTTAGTTAAACGTGAAATGTAAACAGAACTGTCCCTGACATTGATTACCTCAGGGGCTACACTGAACCACAGTCCCTGCTGCACAGTTAGTTGTTGTGCGGGCTCGGCTGCCGCTGCATCACTGCTCTCAGTCAGAACAGTCATCCGACCTGAAGGAAAGAGGGCTGAGCATATAACAGTGAGCACCTCGAACTCCTCAGGCAAGTGCCGCCAGCTTGCCCCCCTGCAGCCCGCCTTTACGTGTCCCCTCGCGGCTGCACAGTCATTGGACAAATCCTTACAGTCACTTTCATGACGTTGGGTCACGTGAATCAGAATGTTGGGACCAGGTAAAATGTATCCGGAGCGCAGCTGAGTCTGCCCCCAAGCCGCGAGCAGCGTGAACCAGCACTGCCAGCTTTGCTCCGACAGACACTGCGAATTACTATATTGCAGTGCTCCTGCTTGACACTGAGGAAGTGCTATAATGCGTGATGATTATTTTTAATGCAGTGATGCGGGGACTTGCCTTCAAATGTGTTAGGATCACGCGTGATGCGTGGCACTTGGCAGGGCTGCAAACACCAGCCTTTGCTTGTTTCTGTAAGCTTCGGTGCGTGTGCCTTTGTCTTTCATGGCACGTTTCTGTGTGCTTGCATGTGTGCGTGTTTGTCGGTGCATTTGTGAGGGCATGCATTATGAGGATGCGCATGTGTTTGGGCACCTGTATGCTTTTGTTTTGTTTGTGTGAGTGTATGTGTGAGTGCCCTTATCTTCCATGGCAGTTCTATGTGCTCATGTTTGTATCTGTGTGGGCATGCAATGTGAGTGCGTGTGTGGTTGCATGTATGCCTCGTGTGCAGACTTGATTGCTGCAATGTATCTTTCAAAGTTAAGATATAAGATACTAAATTATATCCTGAACTGCCAAGTTCTGGTAAATAAGAGCAAATACAACAGTCTAAACAGTATGAGTCTTATTTAAAGTTTTGAAATGGATGGAGACATGCAGGTTCCTGCTCTCCTGAAAATGAGCTGTTCCGCACAAAACCAAATGAGATGCATATTAAATGTATCATATGGAAATGATTTAGATGATTAGTATAAAAAGAGTCGAAAAAGAGAGCTTCCTGTTTTTATCAAGTATGTTAGTGGCTCTAGGTGTTGTGCTCACAGAGTTTCTTGTGAAGTGATTGGCATTTAGCCATGAACTTGTAATGAGGGTCTTTCTAGTCTGTTGCAAAGATAAACTCGTTTGTCCCGATTTTCACTCTCTGTCTTAAGTTTCTATGGGAAAGCCCTGCTCCTGTCACACCTTAAGTGCCCCTCCACATGTGGGCCATAGAAGAGGTCCACAGGGCAGCAAAGCCCAGCTATCTACAAGATGCGAGAGGAATTAGTGAGAAAACCCTTTCATGCTGCACAAAGCTTTCTCATATTTCAGAATGGTGGGAGCAGGTGTGAACCTGGACTTCCTTGGGCATGTGCAGAGCCAAGGAGTTGGGTGCTTTATGTGAAACTAGATATTCAAAGGTAGTGCTACCTGTTGCAATCCGATATGGTGGGCTAATGCACCTGCAAAAGAAACCTGTGTATAATAAACAAATAATGAATTAGAATCAAGTTGGAACTACTAAACCTTGTATCGTGGTGTCTGCACTATGAGAAGGCATTGTCCAAGTCAATTAGTCTGGCTTACAACTGAAAGTACCTCTATGCTTTCATCCATGCAGTCACTCATCCGCACTCACATGAACTCACAACGGGCGGCAGATTTACCCCCTAACAAAGTCATCTGTCCTACTATAAAGTGCATTGTGCAAGAATAAACATTGACAATAAATAACATCCCTCCAAAAATACCAATAAAAGTGACAGACCCCCCCTCAACCTGAGGGTCTCATACCCCATTTGCATTCAATTTGCCCACAGGATATACAAACAATGGAGCAATCCTTATATACATATACAAATTCCTAACCATCTTGCTATCCACACAATGTAACCTTTAAAGCTAGTTTGGCTATTTTAAAAAGACATAGAAAAGGCTACAGCCTGATCTCCTGGGTCTCCCACTGCCATATAGTAAATACAAATCCCCCCAAGAGCCCTTTACATATCTAGTTGTTTACCCAACCACTTAGGGGTGCCCAAATTTTACTTCTCCTTTTCTTTGCTTGTCTGTCTTTCCTAGCATAAATAGCCTTCTCCAGATTGTGGCTCGCCAATAGCTGGCTCAACCACTGTTGGAACGACGGGGGATTCAGATCTAGCCAGGCCGATGCTATAGTCAGTCTTAAAAAAGCCATTGCCACTGCCAAAAAAGGTTTTGCCTTCAATAACCGTCCCTCTTTTTGAACTCCCAATAAAATAAGGCTTGGGGTCAGACTGACTTTTATATCTGAAAGAGACACGTTAGTGACAGATTCCTTACCTTAGAATATCCCCAGGCGTCAGGCTGGATCCGGAAAGTTTTTGCGTAGCAGTACCCTTGCGCGTCGGTAGGCGGCGTCATGTGCGGCTCCGCGTCCGTCGTCGGCGTCGTGATCGCCGGGATGACGTCGCGGGCAGTGCTTAGACGCCGCCCCTGCGCGCTGACGTCAGTTCTTCTTTTCCACGCCAGCAAGCGCAGATCCGGGAAGTGCAGTGCCCTGGTCATTTTTTGACCATACTTTTTGGTGAATTTTTCACTGTTTTTCCATCTTTCAAGGTGTCGTAGGGATGCCCGGCTTCAAGCGATGCGGCGCCTGTGCGCGGATGATGTCCGTCACCGACCCGCATTGGGAGTGTCTCTTCTGCCTCGGCCGAGGCCACGACACGGAGTCTTGTACCGACTGCCAGGCCCTCCACCCGAAAGCTTTGCGAGAGCGGTCTCGAAAGCTCCTCGAGGCCCGGCATTCGGCTCCGCGAAGCCCCGGTCGCGTGAGAGGTCCAGGGGTCGATCGCGGAGTCCACACCGGTCGTCGGCGTCGAAGTCTTCTTCGTCCGGTAAGTCGAAGCACAAAAAGTCCAAAAGCATCATCGCTCTAGGACTTCGCCTCGCCGGTCTCGCGACTTGGCTGAGGCCCCTCCCGGCACCGTCCCCGCGGCCCCGGACATGCCTGTGGAGTCGCCCCCGCCATACCCGCCCTTCCCGGGTTCGGGGGTGGATCCGGCCAAAGTACAGGAATTCCTGTCGGCCATGGCCCGCCTCTTCGGGCCTTCAGGCCCCTCCGGTGCGCCTTCGGGCCCCGCGGGCCCTGATGGGGTTGCTCCGGCGTCGCCGGCGGCTCCGGCCCGGCGTCGCCCGTGCCTCCAGCCTCGATCCCGGCTCCGGCTTCGGCCCCGGCCTCGATCCCGGCTCCACAACCCCCATCGACGCCGGTCGACCTAGCGACACCTCCGCCGGCGCCGATGTCTCCGGTGCCGTTCTCGGCGCCGCCCTGGGCTCCGGGCGGCGTCGTCCCCCTGTTCCTTCCGGCTCCGGACATGGATCCGGACCGACGTCGCTCGACGCCGGCGCCGATGGGACCTTGGGTCCCAACTGTCCCTCCTCCTCCTCCTTATTTTGAACCAGAGGAGGACCAGTTGGACTGGGAGGGGTCTGATGACCCTCTGACACGACACTGTCAGTACGATCAGGACTGGACAGAGTCTAGGGGAGGCCAGTGGTCTGGATACTTCCCCTGACACTGGCATGCTGTCTCCTCCCGTGGCTACGGAGGAGGGAGCCAATTTTGGTACGGTGTTGCGTAGGGCAGCTGGGGCCTTACGTCTCCAACTTCCTACTTTGACGGTCAAGCCTAACATCTTGACAGAGGTGCTTCAGCCGGCAGCCTCCTCTGCAGAGACTGTGCTGCCGTTTAACGACGCCCTCACTGACGTTCTTTTGGGCGCCTGGTCCAAGCCCAACACAGGGGCTCCTGTGGATCGGAACGTGTCACGACGCCATCGCCCAGCTCCGGGCGACCCCTGTTCTCTCTGTCCACCCCACTCCTGAGAGCTTGGTTGTCCAAGCCTCCGCTTCCCAAACCGCCTTCCCTACCGCTCCTCCGGATAGGGAATCCAAACGCCTGGATCAGTTTGGGAAGAAGGGTTTTTCTTCCTCCAGTGCTGGCTTGCGGTCCGTTAACACCGCTTGTCTTTTGGGCCGATATACCCACTCCCTGTGGGATTCGGTGGCGGATGTTTTGCCCCAGTGTCCTGAGGAGGTCCAGACACTGCTTTCCCGCGCCATTGCGGAAGGAAGGGATGCGGCTAAATACACCATACGTTGTGGCCTTGACACCGCCGACTCGCTGGGCAGGTCTATTGCAACGACGGTGGCGCTCAGGCGCCACGCCTGGCTGAGAACCACTGGTTTTCAGGGGATGTCCAGAATACTCTCATGGACATGCCCTTTGATGGAGTCGGTCTTTTTGGGTCCAAAGCAGACCATGCGTTGGAGCGCTTTAAGGACTCACGGGCTACTGCCAAGTCCCTGGGCCTTTCTGCTACACGCCCTCCGCTGACTTCTGCTTTTCGCCCCTATCGTGGCCACGGTAGGGGCGCCCTTCACGTCAGCAGCCCAGCCACCGGCCCGCGCAGCAGGCGTCTTCGCGTGGCCGAGGACGTGGATTCCGCCGTGGCGGATCGGGCAACCAGCGTGCGGGTCAGGCCACCACCTCCAACCCGTCCGCAGCCTCCAAGCCCTCCTAGTCCCTCCTTTCAGGTGCACAGCACGCCAGTAGAGGGCAGGGTCCGCCATCACCTTCCCCACTGGCGTACCATCACCTCGGACAGGTGGGTCTTGGACATTGTCCGAAGGGCTACTCCCTCCCCTTCGAGACCACCCCCCAGCCATGCCACCTCAATTCCACCGCATGTCAGGGGATCACTTGGTGCTTCTACAGAAGGAAGTCGCGGCCCTCTTGACCAAGAGGGCCATCGACGTGTTCCGACCCCAGAAGTAGGGCGTGGTTGCTACTCCCACTACTTTCTGGTGCCCAAAAGGACAAGGAGGACATGCGTCCTATCTTGGACCTCCGGAACGTCAATCGCTTCCTCCGGAAGGAGAAGTTCAAGATGCTCACCCTAGCTCAGGTCTTGACTGCCCTCGACCCTGGAGACTGGTTGGTAGCGTTGGACTTGCAGGACGCATATTTCCACATCCCCGTCCTGCCGGCCCACCGGCGTTACCTTCGGTTCACGGTAGGCCCCGAGCATTTTCAGTTCACCGTGCTCCCCTTTGGCCTTACAAGTGCCCCTCGGGTGTTCACGAAAGTGATGGCGGTGGTCGCAGCTCATCTGCGCCGGGCAGGGGTTTCAGTCTTCCCCTACCTCGACGACTGGCTGCTGAAGGCGGGCTCGTCCCAGGCAGTCGTCTCCCACCTCCAGACTACGGCCGAACTCCTGCACTCGCTGGGGTTCTCCATCAATGTGCCGAAGTCGCATCTGATTCCTTCTCCACAGCTCCTTTTCATCGGAGCGGTTCTGGACACGACGCAGTTTCGGGCCTATCCTCCCGAACGGCGAGTCCGGGATATTCAGGCTATGATTCCGATCTTTCAGCCTTTATCCTGGGTTTCGGTACGGATGACCCTGAGGCTGCTGGGCCTCATGGCCTCCTGCATCCTGCTGGTCAATCATGCCAGATGGCATATGCGGGCTCTGCAGTGGGACCTGAAGTTCCAGTGGGCGCAGCACCAAGGCAACCTGTCCGATCACGTCCAGATCTCGGAGGGGACTGCAAGACAGTTGCAGTGGTGGCTCTCGAACCGGCAATGGGTCATGGGCAGATCCCTCTCCCTTCCCCAGCCAGAGCACACAGTTGTGACGGACGCGTCCCTTCTGGGGTGGGGCAGTCACATGGGAGAGGCGGAGATCAGAGGCCTCTGGTCTCCGGCGGAGTCCCGGCTCCATATCAACATTCTGGAGCTCCGGGCGATCCGACTTGCACTCAAGGCATTCCTTCCCTCTGTCAAAGGGAAGGTAGTGCAGGTGTTCACAGACAACACCACCGCCATGTGGTACTGCAACAAACAGGGCGGGTGGGGTCTTGGACCCTTTGTCCAGGAGGCTCTGCGCCTCTGGACATGGCTGGAACATCAGGGCATGTTCCTGTTGGTTCAACACCTGGCAGGTTCCCTGAACGCCAGGGCGGACGAACTCAGCCGCAGGTGCATGATGGATCACGAATGGCGTCTTCACTCGGAAGTGGCGCAAGGACTCTTTCTACAGTGGGGAGAGCCTTGGTTAGATCTATTCGCCACCGAAGAGAACGCGCAATGTCATCAGTTCTGCGCGTTGGAGTTTCCAAGGCGGCACTCGCTCGGCGACGCCTTTCGTCGCGAGTGGAGTTGCGGTCTGTTGTACGCCTTTCCGCCTATACCACTTCTACCCAGAGTGTTGAAGAAGATTCGGCACGACCGGGCCCAAGTCATTCTTGTGGCTCCGGACTGGGCTCGAAGAGTTTGGTATCCCGAGCTACTCAATATGAGCGTAGATCCCCCAATCCGTCTGCCTCTTCGGGAGGATCTTCTGTCGCAGCAGCAGGGGACGGTCCTCCACCCGAACCTGTCCAGTCTACACCTGCTTGCGTGGAGATTGAGCGGCGGCAGTTGATTCCTTTCGACTTGCCTCCCGAAGTTTGTGATGTGATTCTGGCAGCCAGGCGTCCCTCCACTAAGGTGGTATACGCCTGCAGGTGGAACAAATTTGTGGCATGGTGCACAGCAAAGGCTGTGAATCCCCTTTCTGCCCCTCTTTCTGAGGTCCTTCTGTTCCTTCTCTCTCTGGCCCAACAGGGTTCTGCCCTGGGTACCATCAAGGGTTATCTTTGTGCTATCTCGGCCTTCCTCAGGCTCCCTGATCAGCCCTCCTTTTCAAGTCCCCTGTTGTTAACAGGTTCTTAAAGGCATTACTCACCTCTTTCCTCCTGTTCCGTTTGTGATGCCTCAGTGGGACTTGAACTTGGTTCTTACCTTTTTAATGTGCGCTCCCTTTGAGCCTCTACATAACTGTCCTCTTCGTCTTCTGACTCTGAAGACAGCCTTTCTGGTGGCCATCACCTCCGCTCGGTGGGTGAGTGAGCTCCAGGCTCTATCTTGCAAACCTCCCTTTCTGTCTGTTCATCCAGACAAGGTTGTTCTTCGGACGCGTCCGTCCTTCTTGCCAAAGGTGGTTACTGCTTTCCACATTGGGCAGACCATCACTTTGCCTACCTTCTTTCCGCCTCCGCTCTCCTTCTATATTGACCGCACAAAACACTTCCGGGTGGATGACCAGCTCTTTGTTGGCTACGTGGGCGCCAAAAAAGGTCGGGCGGTGCACAAGAGGACCATCTCCCGCTGGGTTACCTTGTGCATCAAGACCTGCTATTCTTTGGCGAAGAAGGAGCCTCCTGTTGGGCTGCGTGCCCATTCCACAAGGGCAACGGCTGCTACCACGACCTTGGGCCGCGGTGTTCCGCTGCCGGTTATTTGTCAGGCAGCTACGTGGGCCTCGCTGCACACGTTTACAAAGCATTACTGCCTTGACAGTCAGGTCCGGAGGGACGGCTTCTTTGGCCGTTCTGTCCTCCAGGACTTCCTTGTCTGATCTTTGTTCGCAGACCCACCACCGGGGTTGGTATTGCTGGGGTATCTATTCTAAGGTAAGGAATCTGTCACTAACGTGTCTCTTTCAGATGCACAAGTTACTAACTTGTAGTAACGATATATCTTTAAGAGACAGTAGTTAGTGACAGATTCCTTACCGCCCACCCATCCTCCCGTTCTGCGAACTGATTTCTAGGGTTAAGGACATCCCTTTCAGGGCCCTAGTATTTTTCAGACACCTATGTCAGCTTCTTGCATGGCTCTGCGTTCCTGGCGCGGAAAGTCGTGTACAGAACTGGACGTCAGCGCCAGGGGCGGCGTCTAAGTACTGCCCGCGACGTCATCCCGGCGATCACGACGACGGACGCGGAGCCGCACGACGCCGCCTACCGACGCGCAAGGGTACTGCTACGCAAAAACTTTCCGGATCCAGCCTGACGCCTGGGGATATTCTAAGGTAAGGAATCTGTCACTAACTACTGTCTCTTACAGATATATCGTTACACAAGTTAGTAACTTGTGCCTCTAGTTTATATTCAAGAAAACGGGTGATTTCATCTTTTACAGGGCTCAGGGCACTACAAGTGGCAAACATATGCACTATATCAGCACAAAACAAGGAACAGCGAGGACAGTTCACACCTCTGCCCTGCCCCATTTTGCTATCCTAGCGGGCGTGTGGTATAACATAAAGCAGGTCTTAAAGAATTGAGCTTGCAAATTAGCTGACATAAAAACGGATTGCGAGAAATTAAGAGCTTTATAGAGATCCGAATCCGATATCAATACTTTCTCTTGCCATTTTGACGAGAACTTTGAGATCACCTTTCATCTCTGAATTCAGAATATGATATAAATTCCCGATTCTGCTTTCGCCTCGTGCTGTTATTTTCTCGACCAGCTCAATTATACCAAAGCCCACTGAGCCACCCCCTTACGCTGCAGATAGTTCCTGACTTGCAGATATTAAAAAAAGTCTCTATGGTTAATACCAAACTTATGTTTTAACTCCTCAAATGAGACAATCCCAGTGGAGGAATAAAAAGCCCGTAGACTGTTGATACCTAATTGCGACCATCTTTGTATACACTAAACCCCAAAAATTAAGGGCAGATTTTCATTAGTCAGCAATGGTTTGTAAAAGTTAATTCTTCCTATTTTCAGCGGTTTGCGTACCCGGGTCCAGACTTTATAGGCACCCAAAATGCACTTGAATCTAACTTTTTTGTAATAGCTAAACTCTATTTGTCTCCAGAAGCAACCCCAGGCTTCATTGCCAATCAATAACTCATATGTTGAAGGTATATCCTCTTGAGGCTTATTAATGTGCGGTTGTCCAAGTAATGTAGAGCTATATTGCAACATAGTAGCCCAATAATACAATTTGAGGTTTGGTAATGCCCCCCCTCCTTTTTCTTTTGGAAGTGAAAGGTATTTCAATGCCCTTCTAGGTTTGGAGTAGGCCCATAAAAACCTTGAGAACACTGCCTCAAGCGTCTTCAACCAATGGTTCGAGAATTCTAGAGGGATTGACCTAAACAAATAAAGGATTTTAGGGGAAAAAAAAATCATTTTTATTAAATTACACCTCCCCACAATTGTAAGATGTAAATTGTCTAATCTGCCTAGAACTTTTTTAATCTTTCCTATGAGAGGGTCCAGATTGTCTTTAACGATTTAGTCTACCTCCGAGTTGATGCTAACACCCAAATAGACAGCTTTTTTTATCATTCTTTTATCCACCATCGTTATCTTATCATTTATCACCACGTGGGTCTTATCCTTATTCAACGAGTATCCGGAAACCTCCCCAAAGAGTACTGCCTCCCCTTCGATTGTTTTAAGGGCCATTTCAGGTTTAGGGGTCACCACGGCTATATCGTCTGCATACGCTAAGATTTTCTTCTCGTACCCTTGTACTACCACTGGTGTAATTGCTTAATTTAGCTCTAATTTACGTATCAGAGGGTCTATATACAGTGCAAACAGCAAGGGGGAGCAGGGACACCCTTGCCGTATCCCTTGTGTGATCTCTATATTTTCCGGCAAATCATCTGAGACAAAAATATTAGCTCCTGGTTTGTAAAATAGGGCCTTAACCGCTTGTATAAACTCTGGCCCAATGCCCATAATCTGCATCATCTGCCAGAGAAAGTGCCAGGAGACCCTATCAAAGGCTTTCTCTGCATCCAATAAGACCAGAGCCATAGGGTCCCCTGACACTTGGACTGCATCGAACAGTGTGACCACTCTTCTGATATGATCAGTCATGTCCAGCCCGCTATTAAGCCATGTTGTCGGCTGGACACTATCTGCGGCATAACCTGTGCCAACCGTGCAGCTAAAATCTTAGGAAAAACCTTTGCATCCCTGTTCATTAAAGTTATTGGTCGGTATGAACTAAGAACTGTGGCTGGTTTATTCTTTTTTAAGAAAACAACCATTTTTGCCGTAGACCATTATCCTGGAGGGGGAGTTCCTCTATAGATCTGGTTCAATAAATCAGTCAGATGTTCTTTCAATTGGGGGGCAAACTTTTTATAAAATTCCACTGGGATCGAATCAGGCCCTGCGGCCTTACCTGTAGCCATACCAGCTAATGCCGTATAAATCTCCTCCCAACATATGTCCCCTTCCAGGGACTCTCTATCTTCCGGGGACAATTTCCTTAGCGGCACTCCTCTCAAAATATCGGCTATCTGATCTGAGCTGGCTATTAATAATATGCCCTAAATGCCTCCCTGATCTTCCTGGGCTCAGAAACTGCCCCGATAGTGGGATCACATATTTCTCTCACTTCATTTGCTGAGCTTTTCAATCCACATTTGTTAATAAGGCCCGCTCAAAACTCCACTTTGTTTTAGTTTCAGTCTCCCCGACCCTGAATTTCCAGCACTAAAGGATTATGATCTGACAAAAAACGCGGGTATCGTTCAATTCTACAGTTCGTCAACAGTGTATTTGAGATTAAAAAAATTGTCTAGACCGGCATGCGAACCATGTGGGCCCGAATAATAAGTGAACCCATGCTCTAGAGGTTTCTTCCTACTCCAGACATCAATAAAATCCACAAAATTCACAGATGCTTTCTATGGCACGAAAAACTTTCGTTTTCCGACCCACATACTTTTTAGATTTGCCCCTATCCCAACCACTGGGCAGATTGATATTCAGATCCCCACATACCTTTATCAGCAGAGGCTGATGAGTTGATTCATTTGATAAGTCGTTAATAATATGTGGGATGTCCAAAATACTCCCATACACAGAACATAACCTACGCCTCTGTTTTTAATATAACATCCTACAATCACCAATTTACCTTGTCAGCTTGAACTTGCGTGAACTGTATTTTATTACCTTTGGCCAAAATCGCCAGCCCCCCTATTCGAACACTTTGAGAGATCCCCACAATTAACCTTTAGCCAAGAGTATTTAGGACATCTTTACGTGAGCCTTCAATGTGGGTCTCTTGCAAGTAAACCATATCTGCTTTCAACGTTTGCAGACCAACTGCCACTCTCGCTCTTTTTTGGCATCATTCAACCCACAAATATTAATAGAGGCTACACGCACTTTTCCTTGTCCACCCACTACATGCCTTTCATAGCCCAACTATAGCTCTTATCCATGGATACAATTAACAAAAATGGCTCTGTCCTAATTTCCAACTTTTTCACCTCTGAGCATATGAACCCCCCTATCCTCCCCCTCACCCCAACCCATCACCCAAAGCCCCCTTCCCTTCAAACCCCCACACCCCCTCCCTCCGCCCACCCCACACATGTGAGCAATCAGGCCTGGCCTATGTACAGTTATCTGTATAACTGCTCTCGCCACCCCCCCACCTTATCCATCTGCTACAACCTCTCCATACTTCGTCCTGCTTCAAAGAATCATAAGCTTGATGGTCCCTTCTCATTGTAAATCATTGGGGAATCTCTCTCCTCAACAGCTGCATCTAACTACTCGGCTCCCTCCCTCCACTTCTCCCTTAAGGCCTTTCATATCTCCCCCAACAGTTCAATCAGGTATTCCTGCGACAGAATCTTGGGAAAAAAAGGCTACGAACACTCCCCTTAAAACCAATTTTCAGTTTCGCAGGGTACTGTAAATATACCTCCGCTCCCAATTTCTGGAATGGTGTGAATTGCCTCAGACGCCACCTCCTCTCCTGTGGCATCGGTGAAGTCAGGTCTTGCAAAAAAGGAAACCCCTTCAAACTCCTTTTTTGCATTTGGGCGTGCTTGCCCATATATACAGTCCCTCAGCAAAAATTTGCCTAAAAATACAAGCATTGCCTGAGGTCGCTCTTGATTGCCTGCATGATGATTTTTAAGAGTTAAGGGAACACGATAGGCCCTTTGAATTTGCTTTTCCCAGTCCCACCCTATCAAATCTGGGAAGGCCCCCTTCAAAAGTTTTATTCTAAACCCTCTTGCATCCCCACTTCACGGCCTTCAGGTATTCCTAGGAGTCTGAGGTTATTTCTTCTTTGCCTGTTCTCCTTCTCTTCCAATTTCCACAGCATGTCAGTTATCTTGGCATCTTGAGATATCTTTGTCTTCTTTAATTCCGCTGCCTCTCATTCGAGAAACTCTGTACGGGCCTCAACCATTGTCAATCTCTCCGATATGTCTGTGCATGTTTTATTGATCTTTGTTACTGCACCCTGCAATTTTTATGAGGCTTGCTGTGCCCGACGTTTGTCACTTCTCACTTCCTCCTGCAACTGTTTTATAGAAAAAAAAATATCAGAGGGCGAAGGTTCCCCCGTGTTCCGTACTTCTGAATCGGCTGTGCCGCTGGGACCCTCCATTATTGCGTTATCTGGTTTCTCATTTTCCTGAGGCAGCAACTATGTGTTGGATAAGCAAATCTTAGGTTGGGTGTGTTCCCCCGACTCAATCCATCTTGTCTAGAGCTCTCTTTTCTCACATTTCCTTTTCTTTCCCGTCTCTTCTGCAGTGAGGCTTTTTTTTCTCTCCCCACCCTCGGACCTACTTTTTCTCCCTACAGCCACCACTGATTCCTCCAATGAGCTGTTGCTGCTTAGGTCCGACAAGGTAGTAGTGGAGGACTCGTTTCCTGGTGGTGATGACTCCGAGTCATCCATCAATGAGAAGACTTTTTCACCTAAAAGCTCGGGGGAGCATAAAGTTATCGGACCCGTTAAACTGCCTTCGTTTATCTGGGTAGGACTCGCCTTATTGGGGGACGCAACAACAGCGGACATCTCAACCCCACTTTCTTTCTGCTCTATTTGACCCCCCCCGGGGGTGCCAACTTTAATGCATCTGACTCTAGTGCTGATGAGGGCACCAGGATTACTGTCTCTTCATCCGCCTCGCTCTGCGTCGTAATTGGAAATTCCTCTGATGACATCACAGGGGTGTCCAAATCCAACTGGACCGCTGTGATATCTGCCTTTTTCATTCCTTTGCTCCTTGTAGCAGAAAACATATCAACAAGTGATGGCTGACCATCCCCAGCTTCCATGGGGTTAATACCACCTGACAGCTGTTGTGCCTGTTTTTTGCCAGCATCTGGGTTTCCTTATCCTTTAGCTGTCTGCTTGTCACCTTTTCTCACCATCCTTCCTTCCATTGCTGTGTCTCGGCTGCTTGGTACTTGAGCTGAAGTCAGTGCACCTGTCCTGGCCCCTCCGGTTGATAGAGCCGCCGTGACCGTTGCAGATGAGGTTTAGTTTTTGTGGACTTTGCCCCTCTGCCTGCCATCTTTGCCAGCCGCTCCTCTTTTAGGGTTACCTTAACGGCGCATGTTTGTAGCACCTTAGCCAGTTGCTTCGAAGTCGTAAGGATCACAGCCAAATTATAATCCACGGCAAATTTGAGGAGACCGCGTCTAAAGCATCCATAACGTGAGTCACCAGAGCTCCTCTCCCATTTCACCACCATCGGCTCACCCTGCCGCCGGACTTCCTCTCGCTGTTCAGGTACTGGAATGGACCACCGAGCTATCGAGGTAGGGTGGGGCGATACGCAGTGAGGTAGGTTACACAGGCACCATCTTAATATCTCTCCCACTTGCTTTCGTCTCTGTCGTCTCTTTCTCTTCTCACTCAGTTCCTGCATTTCTTGATCTTTTCTGCCTTGGTACCATCCCTGTGTCCCGTTCCCCCCTCAATTCAGTTGTCTGCCTTTCTTTTCTGTGGTCCTCGTTCATTTCCATTTGGCAAGGATTATAGACCCCCTATGACTCCAGAGGCTATAAATATGCTGCATTCAAGGGAGTGTTGCCCACTCTTCCTGTTCCCACTTAGCTCCCTGTTTCTTTGCATGGGTGTCAGGGCCTCCTCTACACCTGGGCAGGGGGGTTGAACCAGGATCAGACCGGAGGGAGGAACAGGATAATCAACTTAGGTGCCATCTCACCCCCTACCCTTCAGGACGTCCCCTGCAGAAGCCCCCAACAAATGGGTCTCCCTATCGGCCTCGTAATCAACAAGTCTCTGGCCCCACATCTGCATAGCCATGGGTTCAGCCTCCCTTTGTCTTTCATATTGTGTTACGTGAGCTCGACCAGGCGGTGTTGGAGTGCTTTGAATGGGCGCCAGTTGCATTGCATAGGAACACACCGATTTTGTAGGCACGAGAAGATGGAGCGGTTTGCCTGGAGTCAAGGGATGTTGGGTCGACGCGGAGACTCGAGCCTTGTTCCCCGGCTCTGGATTCAGCATCTCTGGCCGTTGCCTCGGTGCCTAAGCGTGAATGAAAGAGGGCATTACAAGGCGTACTGATTTTATTTTACAGTTTTATATTGCGCGAACTCAGGTTCGGGGGCACTAGAGCACTTTAAATGAGCATCACACTTTTTTTCTGCAATATCTAGGGCTCTTAATGTTTGAATGATGTATACGCTTGCAATCACATGTTTAAGCTGTTTGCCCTAGATATAGAACACTATGTATAATGTTCCTCTCTACAGCTTACATCCTCTAACTACTTGAACACAGAAAGCCGTCTCCTACTATACTCCTAAACACTGCATGAAAAAATGGCATTCATTTACTCTTGCTTGATTCCTCTCCTTTCTTTCTTCAGAGTGCCCCTCTGCTTGGCTTCCATCCTCTGCATATCTTCTATTTCTGAGAATAGTAGTTTAATTAAACAATAGTCTCCTCTGTCTCTTGCCTGTCTGCCCCAATCCTTTTTATTGTAATTCTGCATTTGGCTGATACCTCATTTCGTAGATCACAATCTCTCCTCTTTAAATCCCTATCCCTGTAATCTAACACTAACTAATCTCTGCCAGCCTATCTATCCCACCAACAGTTCACCGGAAACTACATAGCCCCCACTAATGACCACATTTACCTGATATTAATATATAACAAAGTAACTGGAGTAAATGGATGCAATTTCTCATGAGAGCACATTACTAATCAAAATAACCAACAATAACCACTGGACTAACCACTAATCGTTCCGGCGTAGCGTGCTATTTGATGTAAAGCGCTTTGACGCCTCGTCAGGGGTAGTAAGCACTATATAATTACAATTACATGACAGCCATGGAGGATTTCTCATTCACTTTATTACAAAGCGCATTACAGCCTATGTTTGGCACTTGTAATACGGCAGAGTGGATACCCGTCACGTTTTGTTAAAGTTTCACATCTGAGAAACCCTAAATAAGATTCTGTGTGTCTCAGCTAAGAGAATGCCTGCTATTAATTTTGCATATTATTAGTATACTCCTAATTGCAGGATTGTATTATGTTTATAATTTTCAGTAGTAAGGCACCACTCGAAATCATCCACTGTGCACATGTGAGCAGTGCACAATTTATAAAGGCATCAAAACATGATGCGTTGGGGGTTTCAGAGGTAAAGTTGAGAAATTAGGTTTCTGTTGAACTCAGATGGCGAAAAGAAGTGAGACATGCATTGGCAGTAGGATGGTAAATAAAAAGAATCAGGTAGGAAAGGAGACGAATGGTGAATAGATTTCCGGAAGGAAGAGCAATAGGCAGTGCTTAATTTGTAAAAGAATAAGTCCCAGGGCCCAAAGTTTTGCTCAGATGCCCGCGGCTGGCATTATTAAATGTTGGTGTGCTAAATTCAACATTGCATTGTCTTGCTTCCACCTCACTCCCTGCCTCTTTATCTCACTCTTGCAGGTGCTTGTTTATCCCTGTTTTGTCGCTGTGTCACTGTCTGCCTTTCTCTTCCCCCTTTCCTTCTTTTGGGGTTTTCTCTCCCTGCTCTGGATCAAAACCTGTTGAGGAAAAATAAATGCGAGTCCCCAAAAATAAGTGCATCCAAGCAGTGGGGAGACTCCATGTGTCGGCTGAACAGTAAGAACAGATAATCTCATAAACAGAAAGTAAAAATGAATGGAAGAGAAAAGAGGGCTGACGGACTTTGAAATAGGCATAGATTATATATATTGCACCACTGACATTACACAAAAGAATCAAGAGTTCATGGTTAGCAGTGCAGAGTCTCACACAGGATGTAGGAAGCAGAAGCAGAGGCAGGACCTTGGAGGGCGCAGTTTGAGCGTGAAGCTTGTGTGGTTTACAGCTGCTGAGGTGAGGCTGAGGAAAACGGTGCCACGAGAAGCAAGTGGCAGCGCAAGAGACATCTGAGGCTCATAGGTGGTCAACCCGGGGTTCCCAATCCACACGGGCCTCTGGAGCTGTGGCCCCCAGACTGCGGCCCCGCTGACACCAGTCCCTCGCAGCTCTTGACTTCCACATCACTGGGGGAGCACACGAGTTTCCACAGTATTTGATGGTTGCTAATGCCAGTGATCAATATACCTGCCATACAGGCACTGCTTCACCCCAACAGCACTTAGCATTCTGGGGCTGTTGTCCCCCCTGCGTTACTGCCGAACATTACCCACCATGCCAGCTGGTGGGGTGCTGGTCACTCCTTGCAGCACAGAGGCGCGATATCAGACAGAGACACATACTGTGCTGCAGCTAGCTCCCAGGAAGGGGAGGTTAGTGCCAGAACTACCAGGAACTCCCGCATAGCTCGCAGGCCTGCGTCTGCTTTGAAGGTCAGCAGAGCACGCATTGGAGATACTGAGCCTGCATGACAACAGGGCTGCGAGCGGAGAAGGTGGCGAATCCCACATGGAGAGCGATGCAAGCCAAGGTCCAGAGAAGCTCCAAGGAAGAAGGAAACTATGTTGGCAGAGATTGCTGAGCTCTGGCGTGGTGGGTGGAGTATGAGCTAAGGTAAGGCCATAGTGCTGTGGCACACAACTGGTATATGCAGAGGTGGCCGGCTTTAGGTCGGTGCAGCTTGTACCTTCCTTTTTAGAACCACATACCAGCTCCGCCTTTACCATTTTTACTACAACATTGCCACTATCCCCTCCCCCTTGATCTCAGCCAGTGAGCTCAGTTTTGGTTGCAATCCCTGCTGGGATACACAGCGCATCCCCACTAGGCAGCCATAGGCTAAGAATTGGCCACAAGTGCTCAAAACAGCCAACTGAGAACCATTGTAGTGAGATCCAATACTTTTAAGACACCATAAAGTATCTAACAAGGACACAAGGCTCAACTCATATTGGGTAGTGGTGTGCTCGTGCCTCTCCCAGTAGGCAGTGAGCTATAAAGGGTTATGTGTAGCCACAGGAGGAAGGAGACATCCGCTCTGGCTTTTACTGTGAGACGACTGGGATCGGGCGCAGCATAAATCAACGGGAGGTGGGGCCTCCTGATGCTCATTGGAATAACTTGGGAAAAAAGATCCCAGCATGTGATCAGGGAAATCCGGGGCTCCAGTGGTGACCCTAAATAGGAAAAGGAAGAAGCCAAAGCAGCCAGGCCAGCCACTGGCACTGACACCTATATCTGTATCTCCACACTAAACTGCAACAATTTCACTCCTGGACTCCTCATGCTTCCCTAGGGAGGCCAATGAGGGGCTGCTACAGCCAAAGATTACGTTTAAGTTTACCTTCTTGAAAGACGCTGGGGGAGTCTTATTTTCAAGCAACATGAACATCAAAGGGTTTCCTGTTTCCCTAAGCCCCACAGTACTGGCACAAAACCCTCTGAGAGGACCAGCTATCCCCCGGCATGCGGTGGGTTCCACATCCAGCAATGGTACCATGATACTTTAAGAAATCCATAGGTCCCCTGTTAAGCAGAACAATTCAGATAACCAGGGTATGGTGACGGTAGCTCGAGCCAGCCTGAGAGTCAAAATCAGCCCTTTATGCCTAGAGCTCTTAGAACACTCTGAGCAGACCGAGGAAACAGTGATGACAAATTATATCCCTCTGACAGCAGAACATTTCTCGCAGCCAACACTCGGTCAACCACTGGGGAGCGGGACGACCTGCTACAGTTAATAAACCAACTTGAAGGCGGAAGAAAGGAAATGTCAAACGCTCAGGACTGACTCACCACCAGGGCTAGGAATGGGATCCCATAACAACTGTTCAACTCCACCTGGTCGTGCTGTGGCTGCGACTATCGCCCCCCCCCCCGCCCCTGTGCTGAGCCCTCCGGAAACAGCTGACAATTTGGCTGGTACTGACAATGAGGACTCATTAGCAGCTGTGAATGATACTTTATATCTCTACTCGAAGGAATGGGAGAGGATGCTTGCCTCATAGGGCAACGAGGCACCAACAAACTCCAGCCCAAACCCAAAAGGAAGCAAGAACTCACAAGGGGCCTTATGGTCAACCATGGTAAGGATTCTGCAGGGCTCAGAAGAGGTACTCAGTTTTCAAGCAAACAAAATGGACATACAAATTAGCCTCCTGAACACTCTAGCAATGTATGTGTCAGCCATTGATGAGAAAATTGCGAACCGAAAATTGCAAACCAAAAGAGAGCACAGGCTGACACGCAGGGAATAGGGCAGAGGTGCGGGTGCTCCCCTGTCTTTGACAAGCTGTCAACACTTCCGGTGACGATGTCGAATCTACTGGTTGACCTCAAAGACATGAATAAAGAGAGGCCCCAAATGAGCATAGGACCCCTGAACACTAAGGCAGGCCACTCAGAGGCACCACTTCCAGTAGAGTCAGAGGGTCTGAAGTGTGGCCAGCTTTCCGGCTGCAACAATGAAGGCCTGGGGACTGCTGGATCCAACACTGGGGTGGCACCTTCACCAATGGCAGGCTCCCCAGAATTTGACAGGACCCAATAAAACATGGACGAACCACCAAAACAGCAGGGAGCAAGGAAGTGAAAGGGTCGCAACAAAAAGCTCCTACGGCCTAGCAGCCTACCCAGTTTTCAATACAAGACTCAGGCCACACTCCACCCCCAGGGATGCAGATCTCTATGAGAAACTGACGGCTCAGGACAGGGAAGACGTTCCAACATTAATGACCACTTTTAAACAAACCAGCCCTGCGAACAGATAGAGGTAACATCCTCAAGCTCATTCGGACAATGGATGAGATGGGGGGGGAGGCCGCCTCACATAATATAATATCAATTGAATGTATTTACCCAGGTGCTGGTCAGTGAAATGAATCAACTAAAGTAGTGTGGGGCTCTATTGAGATGGCTGAGAAGATCCTGAGTGCAGCCAATATATTCCAAGGCTGGGGGATTACCATTACACCATTCAAGGGAACAGGATATCCCCATGTCCTGAGTCACAAAAAAAGGTTGACTTAACATCGACCTGACCGAGAACTGTCTACTCTGTCCTGAGAAGAGCAAGAAGCAAATTGAATGGGCTGAACGGCCCTGTGGTGGGTCTGCCACAGAACCAGACGTTGCACAGAGTGGGGTTGGCTATCTGGTGCCTTGAACACAACCAGAATTTTTACAATGACAAGACACTTCTCTTACTACTGGTATTGACAAAGCACTTAGGATCTGTTCTTGGAATATTAATGGCCTGGCTAATAAGCTTGAAGGACTAGACACCTACCAATACCTGCGCACCTTCCATGTAATTCTCCTCCAAGAAACCTGGGCTCAGGTCGCATCTCATCTAGAGGGCTTTACAAGCTTTTATACTCCTGCAGTCAAAGCACATAAACATGGCTGCAGTAAGGGTGGTCTGGCAATATAAGTCTGAGCTTCAAGCAATATTGAAAGCCTAGAGCAAGAAACTGATGAAGCTGGCCTACAAATCGTAGTAATGACGGTCAAGACTACAAACAGCCAGCCAAAGAAAATTATAATGGTAAACTTCTACATTCACTCCAACGCCGCAACCAAGGCTAGGCTAACAGAGAAGCTGACTGAGACAATCCTGGCTCTAAGGCTAAATGAACAAGACTGAAATGATAGTTACAGGCCACTTCTACATGTGGCTAATGAGCAAGCTACCGAAAAATGAAGTCACAGAGGCCCAAGAATCCCTTTGGATGATACCAACTCAGGTGGCCCCCAGTGGCAAAAAGAAGATAGGAGAAGTTAAAGCCTACAAGGAAACCTAGATCATTTAGGCCTTAGAGCATTAAACGGTCGGTACAACCCCGGCAAACCACCTGAGCCTTCGTTTCTGTCCAGATCTGGTGCATCACTCATTGACTACACATTTGTAAGTTTCTCACTACTGCAAGTTGTTAGTGCTTATGAGTTTGGCAAGAAATTGGAAAGTGACCTCCGGTCCCAAGAAATATTTCTACACTTAGAAGCACTCGTACCCGCAAAGGATAATGGAACTCCAGGTTACACGATCAACCTCAAACGCATAAAATGCACAGTCTCCTCCCTAACGGCACTGGCACAAACTGCCAAACTATTGGTGATTAATTCTAATTCTAAGACAACTGGTGAAAACCCACTGATCAGCTGGGAAAGATTCACTATAAAACTCGCAGATCCGACTGCAAAACCAGTCAAGTTAGTCTCAATAAACAGGCAACATCAAGAGATTAAGGTCAACTCCCTGGAGAGGAGGGAGTGTAACCCCATGATCTGGATGGCCAAAAAGGAAGCACCTATGGACCCTGTCATTTTGAAAGATTTCAGGGCTTCAAGGAAACAATTAAAAAGGGCAAAATGGCAGCTTCAAAGGGTGTTTCAGGATTCATTCTGGGCTAAGCTGCTGCATGACAGAAGAGAAAACAACTCCACCTTCTTTTGGCAAACAGTAAACGAATCAACAGGCCACTCCCAAGAGTGGCAGCATCCAACAACTCTGAGACAATCTGGTATCATTTCTTGAGCTGTCACTATAATCAAGGGGCACTGGAGGAACAACAAAGGTGCAAATGAGATGACCCGGACCCAGCAAGCACATCTCAAACCTCACAAAGGGAGAGGGCCCCAGAATTAGCCAGGTGCACAATCAGCCCTTGCGCTGTGCAGAGGCAAATTGCAAGGGGACGTAGGGAAGGGGCGCTGGGCCCGAATGGCATTCCACCAGCCATTTAAAGGGAGGACCCACTTTTCTGGACAGCTCAACTTGCCCCATTCAGCTCCATAGTATTTCTTCCTCATGGAGAGGTTCAAATCTTGCCCCAAAATACAAGGGGAGATAAGGGCAACCCCAGAAATTACTGTTTAATAGCCTTAATTGATAATGATGTAAAATACTACGCAGGTGTTCTATTGGAGGAATTTCAACATTGGGCTGAGGCATACCTAATTGTTCCTGTAAATCAAACCGGCTTTACTAAACAAACAAGGACCACAACAAACATTATGGTACTTTCGTTGCTGATTGATTCTACAAAAATGAATACAAACCCTGTCCACCTTGGTTTAATTGATTTTAAATCTGCTTTTGATACAGTGTTTCGGGGTAGGCTCTGGAGGAAATTGGCAAACCTAAAAATGCCAAATGGTTTGTTAAGAGCCCTGGAAATACTGCACACAGACACCTGGGTCATGATCAAGGTAGGAGATGGCTCCCATTTATCAAGGAAAATAAAAACCACGCAATGGTTGAAACAGGGATGTGTTTTGGCCTCAACCTTGTTTAACCTGTTCCTTGCAGACCTCACACCCTCACTAAATGAAGTGAACTTACACTCACCAAATTGGTGGGCTTCCAGTTATCGAACCTACTGTATGCAGATCATTTAGTCCTTGCAAACAGAACCAAGGTCGGCCTACAGCGCTTGTTGAATGAAACCCTCGCCTACTGTGAATAACAGGAAAAAAAACAAAAATATTACCAGTGCAAAGAAAAATGAAACGGAAGCATACCTGGCATCTGGGGGATGAAAGAATTGAATCAGTAAAAAGCTTCAAGTACCTTGGAGTTTATTTCAATGGGAATGGAAGCTATAGCGACCAACTGGAGGAAATCAGGAAGAAGGGCAAAGCGTTGGCCCTCGGTTTGAGGTCTCTTTGCAACAAGCTTAAAGACCCCATGCTTACCCCCCATCTTACAGGCAGCACAAGCTAAGATCCTTCCCACCTTGAAATATGGGAGGGAGGCTCTAGGCTCTCGGGCAGGGACAGTGCAAATCTGGACAGAATGATTCTCAAAATATAAGGGTGAATTTTCCAACTACCTCTGAACACATCGCCTGCTCAAATAAGGCTGGAATTTGGTATCCCCAAACAGTCAATGGCTCGGAAGGCGGCCTTTGTGTCCTGTTGCCACAAGTTTAGGAAGGCTCCAGAGGGCTCCCTGGGCGGCCACCTCTGGCAGGAACTGGAACTCAGGCCGAGCTCCCCGCACATGTCTATGTAAACCAGGCATTGAGTTCACAAAGCTTAACAAATGTTTGGGGCTTATCTCTAGGACACCGGGAGCTTAGAAAACTAACCAAATCTAGTGCACAGTTGTTATCAATGTTTGAGGATAAAGATTAACTGTCTAAACGTAGTTATGGGTGGATGACACTTCAAAACTACACCAGGTTAAAATCACAGGGCTACCTTGGCGAAACCTATTGCAGTTGGGCCAAGGTGCATTTCCTGAAGTACAGGCTGGGTTTATAACCATTATTAAAGCACTCCTCCCATGGAGAAGAAGGCCAGGGCAAGCCATTTGCCGGTTATGCCTGCAAGAACTGGAGAACGTCGTCCACGTCTTATGCCTGTGCCACACCAGTATGGGGGATCTACGTGAGCGTTTGTGCAGGAAGTGGAGAAACCTGTTATAAGGTCATGCAGGGAGGCGGTGCTAGCCTGCTTTGACCCTACAGATATCAGTCTGAACTGTGCCATGATCAAATTCCTTCAGAGATTTGAAAAGAGGGCTGCGAGTAAGGAGTAAGTAGCCGGTGGAGATGCAAGAGCTACTTGAGAAGTCACCACTTGGGCATTAACACTCTTAAACGCTTGCAATTGCCCGTAGCTAGGCTCAAACCAAAGGCCCAATACTCGAAGGAGGGAACAATCGCACTTCAACTTTGAACTGCACCACCTCGACTCCCTTGACAACTGCTCTATCGGTTTACTTGCGCCTTTTTTCCAGCAATTAACATTTGTCTTCATTTTTAGAAAAAGGGTTTTTATGAACTGATATCTTGCACTTTAATGTTTTATTGCTTACTAATGCCCGCACCAGTACAGATCTTATATTTTACTTTTTAAAGTAACATTAAATGCTTTTAAAATGGATTTTTATAGACCTTACTGCTATGAAATTAGTCGTTTTATGTGCTTTGTATAGGTGTTTTATCATGCATTTTATTGCAAAGATTTTAATAGATCATGAATTAAAGATTTACTTATTTAAAATAGCTCATGAGGTTTTCTTTATCTTCCAAAAAAGCTTCAAAATCCACAGAATCATGTAATCAGCTTGCTGTTTGGTCACAAAGAGGAAAAGGTGGTTAGGTGCAGAAGAATGGGCGTTAATAGGACATGAGAGTTATAGGTGACGTGTCAGTTTTAGGAGAGGTGGGCAAGGCCGAGAGACGTAGGGTGTAAAGGACAGAGGTGACATGAACCAGAGACAAGGGTAGTGAAAAGAGGGAAGGGCTGCAGGAGCAGGGCTTAATATACAACTTATTAAGTTCTCTGAAAAAGGAGAAGCAGCTCCAGAAGTGAATCAAAGGGCCGATAGCAGCGTAGCTTTGGTGTGGAACATGGGTCTGTGGAATTAGCCCATCCTCTATGAGGAATTTGGGGCTGGTCCTACCCATATCCACGGTGACGAAATGGCTACTCTGTGACATTTGTCAGCCCTCATTCAGTTAGATTAGCCGAGACACAAAGAGAAGAAGAAAGATTAAGGCCTCAATTACGATAGGGGTGCACAAAATGGGTGCACAAATGAGGTGGTATGCAATTTGTGCATGGTTACGAGTAAGGCACCTTGAATTGTAGAATGTCATGTGAAAAGTTCATGCTATTCGATACTGGGGTGAACAAACATGGCATGTGCTTTATTTGGTCCCACAACTTGCAGCAGGTTTCACCTCGCATAAATCACGATAGCAAACCCCCACAATTTACGAACAGATTTTTATTATCAGCTCACTCTTAATAGAGGCCTGAGAGAGATACAGAAGGGAAAACACATTTTATATTTAGCAATTAGTCATCGCATATTAACTAATTTCTTATTGGTGCATCAATATGTATCAAACAATTCAGTGAGTCACACAGTTTCAAGTAGTAGAGAAATGTATTTTATATGTATGTATGTGGTACTTATGGTGCACCAAAAGGTAGTGGAGCTCTCAACACAGGGCAAGGCAAAGACAAAGTCAGCATGTGATGGGAGGGCTGCCAAGTTTTTTTTTTATACCACTGTAATTTTTGCGACTTTCACAATTGCTGCAATTTATAATGTTTGCAAAGTTTCTGCTCAGTTAAACTTCCTCATTCACCATATGCATTAATAAAATGTGGTTCAGATGGAAAAATGTTGCAGACATTTTCCCTGCAAGTTTACCTTGTATAATTTTTTTTTTAGCACAGGGACAAATGCATGTAGGAGTTTTGTCCACATTTGCTTTTTTTGATTTAAACGAACAGAATAGTTTGTTCTCGTCTGTCTCAATACTTGGGTCTCTTCTCCCCCGTTTTCATCCTCTCTGTGCCACTTTTCACACTTCTCTACCTTTCAATTGTCTGTGCCTTTTCTCCCTCTTTGTGCCACTTTCCCACATTTGTGCCTCTTTCCACAGTTTTTTTCAGCCTCATTTTGCTGCCTCCCCCTCACTCGCTCTTTCAGCCTTTTTTGCAGCTCCCACAGCCGCGCCAGTTTCTGCTTCGCACTCACCTCCCCCCTCCTGCACCTCTTCCTGCCTCCCCCTCTCCTTACCGGCTCTCCTGCTTGTCTCCTTCCCACCTCTTCTTCCCGTGCCTGCTAGGGCCCGCACTCCTCCCCCCTCCTACATTCTTATTGGCAGCTGCGATGCAACCTTGCACAGAGCGTGTGCAGTGGGTGCGCTGCGCCAGAGGCAGGCCCATCTGCTCCCACCCACGCCTGGACCACTCCCAGCACCACAAACCCAGGTCTGATCAGCCCCACAACTACACCACTGCGATCCTTCGCTCGGCCCTGCAGCAGCACACCCACACACATCCCCCATTCACTACCAACTTCACTGCCCACTTGTGCAAATGCCTCACAAAACAGCAAACCAGCACTTTAACAGCCACTTGCATGCAGGCTTCTCAACACCCGTTCACTCAGCAAACACACCACAGAGGTCTGGGATCTCTCAGCAACAGCACACCGGATCTACTCTTCCTCACGGAAACCTGCCTCAACCAAACGTCAGCACCGAACATTGCTGTGGCTATCCCGACAGGTTACAAGATTGCACGTCAGGACCGCCCTCACAAGCCAGGAAGAGGACTCAGAATCATCCATAAGGACACCATCAAATGCACCACATCCATGGACATCAATACCCCTTCATAGAGCACATGCACTCCAGTCTGCAAATGGACAGCAGCTGCACCCTGAAAGGCACCCTCGCATATCAACTACCAGGACCATGAACAAACTCAAGCAGCCTCATCATAGACTTAATTGCTCCCTTCACCATCAACTACAAGGACTTCATACTACTTGGCAACCTCAATTTCCACCTTGAAGTCCCAATGGACCCTTGCTCAACATCCCTCCTCAAAAGCCTCAACAACATTTGACTCACCAAGCTCATCACAGACCTTATACACATCACAGGACATACTCTGGTTCAAATCTTCACCACCAGTGACAGGATCACAAATGACTCCGCCTCAGCACTCACATGGACCGACCACTCCATCATACACTTCCAAATCACCACACCATGAGTCAACGCTCCCACCATCATCAACCTTCCCAGCCAGAAGTGGTGCAAAGTAACAGAGGCTGACTGGCTCAGCATCCTCAAAACAGACGAACCCAACACCACCAACAACCTCGACAAGGACATCACCAACTTCAACTAATTGATGAACACCTGTGCAGACTCCCTCGCATCTATCATAAACAATAGACAAAGAAGAACCAACAAATTAGCCAGCTGGAATGCAAACGACCTCTGGAAATCTAACAGCCACTGAACGCAGCTAGACAGAAAATGGAGGCCCAGCCACAGTGCAGATACCAAAACTACCTACAAGGCTACACTCATGCGCTACTACCAACTCCTGAGAGACACCAAAAGAACAGCACTGACCAAATGCATAGAGGCTAGCTCCAACAGCTGAAAGGATATCTTCTCGATTGTCAAAGAATTCACCACCGCCCCGGTTGCAGCCCACACCATCACAACATCAAAGAAACACTGCAACAACCATTTTAACTTCTTCCACAGCAAAATAGAAAAGATCTACAGCAACTCTGAACAACAATCAGACCCCAAAGATCTCATTGTCAACCTGAACACCACCAACCGAGACAAACACCTGACTGAATGGAAAACAGTCACTGAAGAAGACACCACAGCGATCATAAAAAAAGTACACTTTGGTGCCCCAACGGACCCATACTCCCATCACATCTACAGCATGGGAGGACCCCCAATCATCAACACCCTCACCCACATCATCAACACCTCCATCAAATCGCCACCTTCCCAGAAGACTGGAAACATTCAGCGGCCAAGCCCTCCTCAAAAAACCATTGGCCAACTATCTTGAACTCCACGACCTACTGGACCACACCCAATCAGCATTCTGTAGCAACCATAGCACAGGAATGCCACTCATCATGGCTACAGGCCAGATTTGCACCATACTGGACAATGGTTGACCACAGCCCTCATCTTACTCAACCCATCTGCTGCCTTTGATACAGTGTCCCACAGTACCTTCATCAGAAAACCGCACAACGGAGGCAAAAATGACCGGCCCTCAACTGGATAAGCTCTTTCTTAGAAGAATATAGTGGGTCAGACTACCACCCTACACATCGGAATCCAAGAATCTGATCTGCGCCCCCAGGGCTCATTGCTTAGCCCAACCCTGTTCAACATCTACATGACACCACTCTCCAACATCATCAGATCACAAGGCATCTCCATCATATCCTACACTGATGACACCCAACTCATCCTTTCTCTGACAGAAAAGTCCACCAGAACCAACTTCTCCTACTGCGTGATCAACGTAGCACACTAGGTGGCATCCAACTGCCTAAAACTCAACTGCGACAAGACGGAAATGCTGAACTTCTGAAACAAAAACTCTCCTTGAGACTCCACCTGGTACCTATCAAAGCTCAGACCTACACCAACCTACCACGCCAGAAACTTGGGAATTTATCTGTACAACAAGCTCAACATGACAGCACATGCCAACACAGTCACCTCCTTCTTCTTCCATATTCTCCACATGCTCCACAAGATCTCTAAATGGCCCTGAACACCAAACACACCGTCACGCAAGCCCTCATGACAAGCAGATTAGACTACAGTAATGCACTCTACACCAGGCTCTCTAACCATCTCCTCCACTGACTCTAGACTATCTAGAACACTGCAGCAAGACTCTTTATTGACCTCCCACGACACACCCACATTTCACCACACCTTGGAGGGCTCCACTGGCTCTCCATCCACATATGCAGTCAATTCAAACTCCTCATGCACGCATACAAGGCACTGCACAACACTAGACCAACATACCTGAACAACGACATTTATTTCCACCAAACCACCAGACACATATGCTCAGCATCACTCTAACTCACACACACACCCCACATCAACAAAAGCAGAACAGGAGGCCGAGCATTTTACTATATCGCATCCAGGATCTCCCTTAAAACATTAGGGGCTCCTCCTCACTACTTGAATTCCACATGAAGCTGAAAGCCTGGCTCATCAACAAATTCTGTGGGGCGAACACCCAACACCATTAGTCCAATGCCTACACGCCTGCTCCAGCACCTGGATACCGTTATGGGTGATTAGTTGCACCATACAAATCCACATACCATAACAGATTTGCCATGCAAACCTCTGGAAAGCGTACAATTGTGCAACTTTGTGAAGTTTTCAATTGACTTTCAAACACATTGTGTGTGGAAAAGAAATTCCGGATTCCAGGAGGTGGAACAGCAAGCAAGGATGTGGTACGTAGGACTGATGTTGAGACAGTCAAGTTGTGCTTGCCAGCACCTCCTGACACAGTGATAGAGTGGGTCTATCAGTGATGCTGTTGATGTAAAACAAGGTCCACATGTGGCAACGTGGGCCACTGTGGTGAGAAAGAGGCTGAAATATGCTAAGTCACACAAAGTCAGGCAAGAGCTTGCTGATGCATATAGCACATACTATGTTTAATGGTGCATGCTATTATGAAAAACGTGGAGCTGTGATCTTTGATTCGGGTTTCACCCACTAATCAACATTCCACTATGCTGAAGTAAAATGCTTTTCGTTTGTGTGGCATACCATCAAAGAACAAAGCAGGAGCTACACATAGAGGCAATTTGTAAAGTGCATCTGCTGTTCTTAGCCTTACTTGCTAGCGTAATCCCTTCTCCCTGGAAATATCCAGTTGGGTGGATATGGCTACTGGTACCATGACTGGGGGTGGGCAAAAATGTAGCCAATTTGTGAACATAAGTATTCAACTTGTTCAGTCTGCCTGCTCAGAGAAAATGGTTTGAAAAACTTCTAAACTCACCCAAAGGTGTAATACAAAAATAAAAGGAGTTCTTGCATGAAACCAGACCAGAAAAATTCCTGTCCTCAAGAGGCTTAAACTTTACATTGTCACACAGTAACAGATATGCGACACTTATTGACCTAGTAATCAAACCAGAAGATTGCATCTTGCAAACCACTTTACATTTCAAAAATTCAGGAATGTCTTACTTTACTGTCTGTCTTTCCATCCTTGGGCACTTGCAAAAATCTACCAGTGGGCCAATTTCTGTGGAATAGGAGTAATTTCAGTTCCTTGGAGTATGACACTTAAGCTAAAAATATAAGTGAAAAACTGATTGACAGGATCTACCTAAGTAATGTTGCCAGCCCTGAATTAAGAAGGCACTCGACAATCTTCAGTAAAAGCTCTTTCAGATTGCCAGCCATCCCATCAGTAAATGAACCAGGTAATTCAAGGGACCACTTTGATACATATCTGCCACAGAAACATCTTGCAACCAATGTTCCCTCTAATTTTTTTCCTCTGTGTGCGGCACTGTAAGGTCTCAGTGTGCTGCAGCCAAGGCTATATGCACCAGTAACCCATCCTTAGCGCTGCTGGCGCCCTGTGTGACAATGTTTGTTGGCGCCCCCCAATGACCACCCCTGCCAGTGATTCCCTCACAATTATCCTATAACAGTGCCCCTCAAGGTCTCCATTACCACTCTCTCTGAGATGTATTTAATTTGTTTTATAGCGCCTCTCATACCAGTGTAGGGTGTACTTTACATTGCACACATATTAAAGAGGGACAATCAATCATAGGTATGCAAATCAGTGTATAAGAAATGTGACATATGACAGAGGACTGCAAGGTATAGGAGTGACATGTAATTCATACTGATAGGCAGTATAGTTTAAGAGTGCTTTGTCTGGAGAAGCACAAACTCAGAATTTAAAATGTAACATCATGGTTAGGATTTCTCTTTAATACGAATCGCTTTGTACCCAAATTAACCCTATTTGCAACATTAGGATAATGAATGGCTGGGGAAAAAAATCATAACGCTCTAATCTATACCTTGCAGTATGCATGAAGTTCTTTGATGACAGTTAATAGTTTACTTTTCTATATTAGGATTTTAACTTATAAACTGCAAGTAACAAAATTACCTCTCTGACAAAAGTAGTAACCCGCTAACCAATTTTCATTCTATCCACTTTGTGATCTGCATGGTACACGTTCTTTCTGGCAGACATATTAACCCTCTGCGCTACCTTCAAACTTCCACTAGAGAAAATTCCGATCTCTCTAATACAACAAGTAACATTACACCTACAACAAGCCAGGACTGTTGGCTTTGTCAATGGTTCTTATTTGCATATGGTAAATTAGCACCAACTACACCTTCATTGTAGATAACATTGCAAATGCTTCAGTTCTGACATGGTGACATTGAAAGAACCATAACGAGTCTCTTTGTAGTTGCATAAAAGGCAGTGAAGGGTGGTACTGCTGCAGAGTTAAGATTTTTGTTTTTTCACCCTGAGGGTGAGGGCAAAAATGGAGAGCCCGATAGGGACCCGTCTCGGCAGGCGCGCAACGCCCATAGGGCTAAAGAGGCTTCAGCCCCCCTGTCCTGTGTCTCAGCCCGGGCTGCTGCAGCTCGAGCTGCTGTGGGCTCGGCTGTGCAGTGTCTGGAGTCTTATCTCAGGTACGCCCGAGTTTTTCACAGATCTTTAAAGACCATTTGCATATTTACATACCTTTGTAAACTGGTTACCAAGGCTTAGTTTTTTTCTGATTCCACTACCCCCTGGACCCCCACTCCGCCTATTCCTTACATTTGTATTTTACATTTACTGCTGTAGTGTGAGAATGCATTTCATGAAAAGGAATATAAAGTAGGGTTGCCAAAAGAAAAATGCCAGCCATGTGTTTATTAAAGAGCTTGCAAAGACTTTGTCTTGACACTAAATAGGGGTATAAATAAAAAAGTATGTATTCATTTATAATGTGACTTTTCTGTCTTTGTTCCCTTTAATTATCAGTCATGGATCATTCAGGCAGCCCTAGAACACAATTAAAAGTGCTTTCTATTTATATTTGCTGTTCGAAGTATGCACAGATAAGTGCTGAAAATACGGCTTTACGTGTACCATCTGGGACATCAAAATAATGAGCTGGCAACCCTAATCATAAGAGTGAAAGTTTGTTGCAGGATCAGCTCATTATTTATTTCCTCCAACCTCGATCCCTGATTAATGCCATAATAGTATCTGAAACCCTACGCCGCCGTCAATAACATGCTGAGTTACTTCAAGTGTCTGGGAATGCACCCTGCATTCAGACAACTCACTCCTCATTGTCGCCCTTCACACTCACCCTGCATTCACAGCGATCACAATGCACTCACACTGATCACCATGCACTCACACCATTCACCCACTCATCCTGCACTCACAGTGATCACTCTGCACTCACAATCCACTTGTGCTGTTCACCCTGTACCTCACCCTGCAGTCACAGAGCACACTACTCACCCTGCACTCATGTGACACTTCACTCACCTGTCCCCTCACTGATCAATCTGCAATCTCACTCAAACAAGCCCATCACTAACCATGCATTCATTCGTCCCACTCTGCACTTACACCCGCACCCAAATTCATATGGTAACCTCACTCACCCTGCAGTCACTCCTTTTACCCTACTCTCATACTGTCGCATCGCTCACCATGCACTCACATGGGCACTCCTGTCACCCACACAGCGCAGAGGGTTAATGTGCCTGCTATAAAGAAAGAGTGTACCATGCAGATCACAGAACTGAGTGTGAGTAAACTATTGGTAGCGCAATAAAAAAAAAATGTTGGTCAGAAAGGTGCTGTAGAGAGATGAGGTGCATTGTTGGTGAGTGGTAGTGGGGGAATTCATGGAGAAGGAGGAAATGGGAGAGGGGGTGCTAAAAAGACTGTTGCACCGTGTGCAACCAGTGCTAGGGCCAGCCCTGGCTGGGACTGTTAGCCCCCCCAAAGTTCAGGTCTAGTTGTGCCCCTGCATCTCGGCACCTGCTGAGCACCGCTGGCAGGACCCGGCCCACTTAAAGCCTTGAGTTTGGGGTTACTTTCTGTGTCTGTCCGCTCTCTGGCGCAGCGAGTCACAAGCATGAAGTAAGTCTGTTCACACCACGGGATGGCAGACAAACACAACGAGTAACATTACACCTACAACAAGCCAGGGCTATTGGATTTGTCAATGGTTGTAAATTGGATAAGATAAATAGGAAATAGCTATGATTTCGTTGTATATATTATTAAAAATGATTCTGTACTTGTGGGCGAGGTTGTGGCTAAGGCTAGAGCTGCCGTCTTTTGAGCTGAGAAAGCAGCCGGCTCAACATCCTATGATTCAAAGCTTGTAGTCTTGCTCATTTCATTTGTCAATAGAGCTCAGCACACAATCTGCTCAGCTCTATTAGCAAAAGAAATTCAGCAAATCTACAAGCACAGCGTGTACTTTCAGGTAATTCTGAAAGCACACGTCGTGATTGTAGACTTCTTTGCATTTCTTTTGTTGAAAGGGCGCGGCTGCGGGGCAGATTGTGTGCCTTTGCTAAAGTAATCATGTTAATTGCAGAGCATGATGGGCGCTGTGATTAACATGAATACTTTCACAAAGGCTTATAATCTGCCCCGCAGCCGCACCCTTTCAACAAAAGAGATGCAGCAAGTGCAGTAGGCACTTGCTGCTGAACTAACCTGCTGCTGTGCGTGCTTCAAACGCCACACTGCGTTCTCAAGGAGAGACAGGTGCGCGCACGCCCGCACACGCACCTTACAGGGAACAATGCTTGCAACTCAACTTTATTAAGAATCTGTCACAGGAAATCAATGTGGCAATTTTAAAATGTGGAAACAAACTAAAGCCAGCAGGAATATTGGACTTGGCCCTTTTTACCGGTTCATCCCAAAACCTTTTGTCTTTACCCTCCTGTTTTCTGAACCTGTTTTTGTTGGTTTTTAGGACTCTGCACACTTTTCTACTGCTAACCAGTGGTAAAGGGCTTGTGCTCTCTCCTTTAAATATGGTAGGATTGGCTTATACACAATTGGCATCTTTTTAATTTACTTGTAAGTATCTAGTAAAGTGCACTACATGTGGCCAGGGCCTGTAAATTAAATGCTACTAGAGGGCCTGCAGCACTGATTGTGCCACCCACTTACGTAGCCTTTTAAACAAGTCTCAGGCTTGTCATTGTAGAGCCTGTGTTTGCAGTGTTAAACTATCATGTCGACCTGGCAAGTTAACCCTCTTGCCAGGCCCAAACCTTCCTTTTTAATACATATGACACCCCTATGATAGGCCCTGGACAGTCCCATGGGTAGGGTGCAGTTTATTTAAAAAGTCAGGCATGTAATTTTAAGTTTTACAAGTCCTGATAGTGAAAAACTCTGAAATGTGTTTTTCACTAATGCAAGGGCTATCTCCACCATAGGTTAACATTGGGATAACCTAATTACACTTTATATGTGTAATTCGCAACTGGGAAAAGATGGACTTTTCGAGTTTGGTGTCTCTGGACTCACATTTTAAATTCACACTTGTGGTAAAGTTGGATTTTGAGTTGCAAGTCTGAAAATGCCACTTTTAAAAAGTTGGCATTTACTTACTTTAACCATTTTGTTCCTTCTGCCTGTCTATGAAAACATGTCTGGGGTGGGTTACAGCTGGGCCTTGTGCATTCCCTCTAGATAGCCACACACAATGGGAACTTAGGTGTGACTTGATGGGCCTTAATGGGCCATTAACAGGCTTGATGGGGCGGAGCTAAGCACAGCCCCACATGCACCAATATAGGCAGTTGCCTGTCTCCACACAATAGGTCTAATAACCCTGTATTGTCATTCCAGCCAGCATGGAGCCAGGGCAGGGGAGGAAGGGTATGCCCTGTACTTCAAAGCTACTGTCTAGAATCTTCTCCCACCTTCGAGAACCAGGACACCAAAGTATAAATAATGGACCTCAGACACTACCACTTCAGTATACTTCTGGACCTGAGGACATTCTGCCAAGAAAGACTGCTGTGCTGCTGAAAAGACTGTCACCCTGCTGGACTCTTTCTTCTGCTGTGCCTACTCTGCTGCCCTCCTTGCCTGGGAGTGAGCAGTGCTGGACCTGCATCTCTACATCCTCAACTTAAGTGACTCCATGGGCTTGCTGGCTTGCCGCTTGTTTTCTGAAGACTCAGGGACACAAAAAACTTCAAACTCACCTGCTACAGCACTTGGACTCTACCATCTGTAAGTCCACCTTAGCCAAGTAGTGCTACCCCAGTCCTGGAGCCTTGGAAGTTGTCCAAATGTGCTCTGCCTTCTCTGGTCCTTCTCATAACCGACATTGCGAACCCTTGCAAAGCAACTCTGCGCAGACCACGCACCAGGATTTAAGGTACTGTGTTCTGCAGATGCAGGTGCGTCCCTGTTTTTGCCGGCCAATACTCCATCCCGGTCAGCCTGAACTTCTGACTTTGTCCCAATCTGGTGCGACCAGATAAACAAAGTTGGTGCTTTGCGCTTTAATGCATTATTTTCATCTAAACATTTAAAATTGCATATCTCAGGATCTACTTATTAGATTTTTGTGGTTTTGGTATAGTGTTGTTCATTAAATGAAGCTCTATTTTACTAACCAGGTGTGGTATCTTTTTGTGTGGGGTTTCCACTGTTTTATTGTTTGACGTGTTGCACAAATAACAAATACTTTACACATTGCCTCTTAAATTGAGCCTGACTGCTTTGTGCCAAGCTACCAGAGGTTGAGCACAGGTTAATATAGGGTGTGTATCTGACTTACCCTGACTAGGATTGTGGTTCCTGTTTGGACAGGGTGCATACTTCTGCCAACCAGAAACCCACTTTCTAACAATATGTTTATGGGGTTTACAGGGTTTGAGCATTGATGATGATTGGGGTCATTGTGGGAGGCGGGATGGTAGGCAGGATGAAGACAGTTTAATCACTGCCAGTGCACAACAGAGTAAATTTCCAGTTGGCACCAGGAAGGCATGCAATATAATTAATATGTTACATGCAGTGGTGAAACTAGGTACAACACCCGTGTAATTGGAAGTATGATACGTGGAGTTAATGTAATGCATTATGAAAGCATTGTTAAAATCATAAATTGAAATGTTAGAGGGCTGAAGATTCATAGGATCATTATGAAGTGGACACAACTATGATACAAGAAACATAATTCAAGAAACACACCTGAGCCCTGGTTCACAATCTGCTTTTGCCTTGAAGTGGGGAAAACTTTCATCAATTGACAATCCCAGAACAGGATGAGTGCTAAGGTATTATGACAAGTGGCATAAATAATATTTAAATAATATTGAAGTGATACTGGTTAATGAATACGGCCTTAACTTTGACGCTTTCCTAAATATAGATATAGACAATGGAATTTAGAGAGAAGATTTCAACCAAATGCTGAATTTGAATTTAGATAGATCCACTTATACGACTAGCCATCCTTCGCAGTCTACAATGATAGAATAACTCATGAATGCCGGTGTGTTAGATATGGGGGTCTCTAGTTGGCAATGGTTTGCACCTTTGTCCAAGTAGGGACCCTTCTTCCTAGTCAGGGTAAGGGAGTTACACTCCTAAAATAATCCCTGCTCACTCCCTTGGTAGCTTGGCCCGAGCAGTCAGGCTTATCTCAGAGGCAGTGTGTAAAGTATTTACACATACCCAACAGTAATACAGTGAAAGCACTACAAAAGGATACCACACCAGTTTAGAAAAATATTCAATATTTTTATATATCCAAAACAAGACCAAAACGATAAGACTCCAACATACAGTACTTAAAAATATATATTTTGCAAGATATCCTTTAAAATTGCAGAAATATCTCAATAACACAGTTCTTCCGAGTCTGTAGCTCTGTCCGGTGCTACCGCTATACTGAAAACAACAGAATTCAACAGTTCCGCCTGACCTCGTCAGTCGGGGGTGTCGGCAGACTTGTAAACAGTACCTTTTTTTTTGCGGCCGACACGTTAGTGCTGGCCGATCGTGGCAACTGTCGCGGTTGCGATGTGAAGTGAAGCGGTGCAGCACGCAGTGCTCTCAAGGCGCGGTGCAGGCAGAGGCTCGGTGACGGTCGTCCAGCGGCGTCAGTGAGACCAGGGCTACTATGCGGAGTGAGGTGGTGCTCGTTGCGGTGCTGGCAGGTCACAGTGCAAGCGACAGAGCCGGTTAGCAGGAGCTGGCGTCGGTCAGCCCAGACTGCTGAGTAGGACGAGGCGGTGAGTCGTGAAATTTACGAGCGGTGCCCCCAGCCACGATACATTCACGGGTTTAGAAGTCAGCAGGCAGCGACGGTGTCGGTGAGACCAGGGCGGCGAAGTGAAGCGAGGCGGTGTGGAGGGCGGTGCCCACAAGTCACGGTGCAAGGAGCAGCTTGGTGGCGTCGTCCTCAGTGAGACCAGGGTTGCGGTGCGAGATGCGGCAGTGCCTTCTGTGGTGCCTTAAGGACACGGAGCCAGCGATGGAGTCGGTTGCTTTTCCCTTCTCTGTGTCAACTGGTACAGAAGCGGTACCCAGAGGTCGGTGAAGTCTTTGCAGTCCCTGAGACTTCAGAACAGGAGGCAAGCTCTACTTCAAGCCCTTGGACATACTCAGCACAAGTAAAGAAAGTTCAGTCCAGTCCTTTTACGGCCCAAGGCAGAGGCAGCAACTGCAGGCCAACCCAACAAAGCAACAACACTGCAAAGGGGCAGTACTCCTCCTGGCAGCTCTTCCAGCTCTTCTTCCTGGCAGGCTCCTTGATTCCAGTGAGTTCTAAAGTCCTGGGGTCTGGGCCCCAATATTTGTACTCAAAATTCCTTTGCTCTCTCAGGCAGAGAGAATCTGTGCTTAGTCCAAACCAGTTTGGTCCTCTTTGGCCCAGCTTCCCAGCAGGAGGTGGAGACAGCATTGTCTAAAGTAGACCAGGCCCATTGAGGTGCAAGGGAATCTCTTCCCACTACTTTAAATGCAGCCCAGGTCTATTCAGCCCAGCCCAGACTCATCCAGGAAAGGCAGGACACACCTTGACTCCCCAGTAGCTGTCTGAAGAGAATGCACATCTCCAGCCCCTGTCACTCCAAAGCCAGACAGTCAATCCACAGACCCAGCAGAGGCACACAGGATGGCTAAGCAACAAAATTCCTACTTTCTAAGAGTGGTATTTTCAAACACAGAACATAAAAATCTTTACTAAAAGATGTGTTTTTACACTCTGAGTCCAGGCATACTAAACTCCATTTCCCTATCTTTTCCTAATGGGAAGTTATGCTTATAAGATGTTATAAGTAAAACTCCCATTCTTTCCTATGGGACAGATAGCCTTGCAGTGGTGAAAAACGAAATAGACTGTAATTCACCACCAGGACATGTCACACACACCAGTACATGTGCTACCTTTAACATACACAGCACCCTGCTCACAGGGGTACCTTGGGCCTACCTTAGGGGTGACATACATGTACAAAAAGGGATGATTAGGGCCTGGCAAGTGGGTGCACTTGCCAGGTCGACATGGCAGTTAAGAACAGCGCGCAGACACTTGAGTGGCAGGTCTGAGACCCCTTTTCAGGGCTGCTTCGGTGGGTGGCACAATCAGTGCTGCAGGCCCACTAGCAGCATTTGATTTACAGGCCCTGGCACTCTTAGTGCACTTTACTACGGACTTACTAGTAAACAAAATATGCCAATCATGGAAACACCAATCTATAGCACAATTTACAACAGGAGCACTTGCACTTTAACACTGAACAGCAGGGAGAAAGTGCGCAGAGACATAAAACCAGCAAAAACAGAGTCAAAACCGGGAGGTCAGAAAGCAAAAAGCCAGGGGAAACACGCCAAAAGATGCAAGGTCTAACACGGTGACGTTTTGGATCTCTAGTTACCACAGCATCCAACCACAGTACAATATAATTACTAACCTACAGTGCACGATGCAAGCTGAAGAATAGACTATCGGCTGATGTCTATGGGCCTGATATCCTAGATTGGGCACCCTTGCATTCTACGCAGATCCTTATCAGACCACTCCCCAATAGTTCTGGTACAGGACTGTAAGCAAGGTACCTGACATACTGGAACATGGAGATCTAAACCAGAATTCTAATTAGATGTCTCATTCAGGAATGAGCAGCGTAAAGCAATCACTGAACACTCGGACCTCAACCTAGTCTCTGTGCCGCGGATAACTACATTTTGGCAGGCCTTTAAAGTGTATGTTGTAGGTGAGGGCATAGCAAAGGAAGCGAAGACATTGAAATTGCTGTGATAATGATTAACATGACTTGAAATTTCTCTTAGGTAGCTGGAAAAGATTAAACACAGGATCATAATTATGCCACACTTTCTTGAATGAATGAACCATTAAACAATTACAGGGAGGTTGCAAAGCAGAAAAGGAGATTCTTAGCAAAGCAAGCTGAGGAATTGTGTATTAATAAATAATTGTGCATTATTAACAATCTGCAGAATCTTAATCTGCACTCAAATTCACACATGTATACTGACCTGATGCTATTGCATTTGAAACGATTTGATATGACCCGTTAAAGTGTGGTATCCTGGTTAACTAGGCCTCAATTAGGTTTCAATACCATCTTGTCAAAAATGTATGTCACATTCACTGTTTATTTCTGCTGCCCATAGTCAAGCAGGTCATGTTTGTTTATTTCTGAATGACACTGTTCTTGAAGAAGACTCTTTGGCATGGACTTAGAATGTAACATTTTTCCAAGGGTCTTACATGAGGTATTGCATTTATTCACAATGGTTTACTGTTGTTTCTGTAACTAGTTTGTTCTGACACCTCCGGATGACATTAGGCCAGGGTTAGGGAGTATTCATTATTCACGTAGTAGGTTAGTGCTTAGGTAGTAAGGCTGTACGATGTTTTTAAAGTCTGTATTCTGATTTGTTGAACATGTATTGTCTTCCTCGCACCATGATTCAGCAGTTTTCATACTGTTCCATGAGGCGATTTCATACATAAATGCCTGATTTTGGGGGTGAGCCAGAAGTCCTTTCCTATGCTACTAGTGATGCTGTCTGAGTTCTTACTGATTTTCCTGCATATTTGGAACTTGGTCTTTTATGAATTTTGCATATTACTATGTATTGTTCTATTAAAGAGAGCCTTCACTGCAATGACTTTAGGCATATAAATGAGATTAGCTGCATTTGCACAGCATTCCCAATCCACCCAACCAGTGGGAGTGTTTTTGTAGTGTAAGGTTTTAGGATACAGCACACTCACAAAACTCAGGGCAATAGACTGGAGAAAGGTAGAACACCCAGTTGAGTGCTGTCCAGGACACTTTGAAATATTGCATGCGTTCACACCACTGTGGGATCGGTCTAGAGACACTACTACCGTGCAGTAGAGACTATCTTATTGATATCACACATGGGCCATACTCCTATCCCCATCCTATTATATGTGGACGACGCAGTTCAAATAGACCAAACTGCAAATAGTCTCCGGCACCTCTTAGACTTGATTTGTAACGTAAATGGAGGACCTATACCTCAAAGTTAATTTTTCAAAGTCCTACATCATGACCGATGGTAGCCCTGGCACCAAATGAAAGTCTTTTAAGATGGGCAAATCCGCCCTATCAAAGGTTAAAAAATGTTATCTAGGGATTTTGTTTAAGCATTCTTTAAGCTGGTCATCGCTCATAACATTGAGGGGCCAGATTTTTAGAGGAAATATTGAAGCCATTTTTATATTTGCCAGCAAGCTTCAAAATAAACCAATTGAGGCAATGCTGAATATTTGCAAGAGTAAGTGTATGTCAGCGTGCGTTTATGGTACTGGCCTCTGGGGGCATAATAGCATAGAAACTTTACAACGCATAGAGAATCAATTTATGCGTATACTTTTATCAGTCCCGGGAAGCACTCCCTCTCTAATTTGTCACGAAGAGCTTGGCATGCTGTTTCTGAAAGATGTGATAGGGCGAGCACCCCTATTATTCTGGACAAAAATGTGGTCATCACAAGAGGCTGGATTAACAAGATCTTGTATCTGCGATTGCCTGCTATTAGATGGGGCAGAACAAATACCACCGCTTAAGTACGTGAAGGTTTCTTTTGCATGCTTGTCAGTCAGATTTTTACAGATCCCCCTTTTTAATTGGCCCAAATTTTAAGCCACGTGTTAAAAAAGCATACTTTGAGCACTGCAAAAATACCTCTTAGATGCGTCCCAAAACATGCAAAGTATTGTAAGTTAAGCTCAAGTAACAACAACCTCTGGCCTAGAGCCTTACCTGGGATGAATTATATCCCCTACTTATCGTCAATGGCTTACCCTTTTTAAACTAAGGACTTTGCACTTTAAATTTGTCTCTCCCGCAACGGGCGCCTGGCATCAAGACCTACCCACCTGCAGGTGCGACAATATCGCAACTCAAAGTATCAGCCACTTATTTTTGTTTTTCCACTTGTACCAGGAGCCAAGACTTTGATCCTTGGCATCCCTTTTACGGAAGGCCAATGTGAGACAGTACAAGGAAGGGCTACTGTTTATGCAGGCACTAGGTTCTTCGAAGTTTGGTGTGCAGGACTCAATTTTATCAAATCAGCATTTCACATTAGGAGGGCTTATGACCCTTAAAAGATGCAGTTTCTGTATAAATCAGTTACCGGCAACGCTTTTTAATCTTATGAAATGTTATGAATTGTACTGAATAGCCTTGATTTTATGTGACTCAGTGATATGTTTTTATTTACCATATTTTTATAAATATGTGATCTGCTTTTTGTGTGCTTCTATGGCCTCTCGCCGAATAAAATGTATCTTGACTTGACATCGCACCTTCATGATTGGAAAGGTTCACATGTCTGCCTTGAGGATTTACTAGAGGTAATAAAGTAGCTGCAGAGTGGTGAGGTATCTGGGCCTGATGGGATTTCAATTAGATTTTATGAAGCTTATGCTTATTTAATAAGCCCACACCTACTTAAGGAGTATGAAGAAGCCATTCTGGAAGGGGAACTTCCCACAATGACATGAAAGGACATGTGGTTAGCACTTCTCTAACCAGACAGATCAGAAGAACTCTGTGCATCATGTAGACTACTGTAATTGCTTTTCATTAACAATACGATATTTGCCAAAGTCTGTGTTGGTAGATTAAAAGAAAACCACTTATGTCAGGTCTGGTACTTCCAGACCAGACTGATTTTATAACCAGCCACCCAACATTGTTACATTAAATATTCTCCTAGCAGTGGTACATCATTTAGACCCTCAATTACCGGCATAGTCGCTTCTTCTTGACACTAAAAAAGTATTTGACTCTCTGGAATAGCCATATATGTTTCAGGTATTAACTAAAATGGGCCTGGTTAGGCATTTTATTAAAATTATCTTGTTCCGTAGGAACACCTTGGCCAGAGTGTTTATCAATGGGCAGTGGCACCAGACAGTGTTGCCCCCTGTCACCACTCTTATTTGCCATTTCTGTGGAACCCCTGACCTTTGTGTACAGACAGCTGCATGCACATAGAGGAATTTATATAGGTGGCAGGCCATTGGTTGTATACCTGTACATGGACAATGTTCTTCTGTATATACAGAACACAACCGGAAACATGAATCCAATTGTTCAAGAAACTGACTGATTCAGTGTTATCTCGGGACTAAAAATTAATTGTGCAAACCGAAGTAGCCAGAGGGTCATGTTTTCTTCATTTGGCAAGGACATGTCCATACATAGCTACGTTTTGGGGGGTAATTGATGACTGCACTGTACAAGATGAGATAAATACTAGCACTGTCGTTCCTATTATTGGCATTGTTGGGCTTGAGGATTTGTAGCCGTGGCTCTACTTTTGGCAAAGTGTGACGGATGAAAGGTCCAAAACCTACACCTACACCTAAAAAATGGAAACAAGACTTAAGTTATTTAAGTGATTTGATGGTCCTCTTGAAGGACTGATCCACCCAGTGGCAAGATCGTGGGACTTCAAGGACCCACTGAGAACATAACCTTTTTTTTTTTTTATTACAAATTTCTTTATTGGTTTTAGCACAAGTAGGAAAAGAAACAAAAAACCATAATAGTGACAATTCCGAAGTGCCACTCACAAACGATATCACATCAAACAAAATTAACAAATGTGAACGGTGGAGTCACAATAGCCTAAAGCAAACATAAGGAGATGATAGACGGAGCACTGAACCTTTTCAGACACTCACCCCCCAGTCACAGATCTGGGTTGAATCTATCATCGTTCTTTAGCTAACTTCGCCACCCCAGTACATACCACGAAACCGGTCCCAGGATGCTTGTTTCCGGTCCAGGGAAGATCCGGCTTGGCAGTTCGGGCTGGACTGTTCCCAGGAGGAACAGGGTCAAGACTGATTTGCACATGGCTGGGTCTGAACTAGGGTGGCGAAGTGAGCTAAAGAACGATGATGGATTCAACCCAGATCTGTGACTGGGAGTGAGTGTCTGAAAAGTTTCCGTGCTCGGTCAGTCATCTCCTTGTGTTTGTCACAATAGTCTAGACATGTCACACCCCCAATCTCAGGTGTGGTAGCATGTCATAATGAAGAAGGCCCCTGCATGGACATGGGTCGCAGCATGGTGTATCGTGGCAATAGTCCCTGGGGGTACAACATGATTTGGAAGGAAACCCAGGAACGTGTGCGCGCCAGTACAGGCTAAACCACACATGGAGATATAAGAAGATCCTGCAGGCCAGTGCCAGTGGTCACTCAGGGCCAGGACAACAATTCTGGGGTGCCCGTCAGGACCCCCAATGAGATCCACACCCCACGGTTTAAGGGGCAATGTTGGTGTGGCTGTATTACCTATGTGGAGTTCTCATAGGGGCATGGTCCCGCTATCTCATGTGCTGGCATGGCTCATCGTATGAGTTGTAGGATGGGACAGAAGGACCTAGGGTAGTGGTCAGGGTTCAGGGTGGATGTGCATACTTTTGTGCCTCTAAGTTTCTGATATAGGTATCCCAGCACCCGTCTCCAGCATTCCCCCCTCCATGTCTACGTGCTACTGAGAGGACATCCAGGTCAGCTTTTGCCCATTTCAGCAATGTGGAGAGTCAACAGTGTGTATCGGGGGCTGTATGAGCCTTCCAGGACATGATGATTTTCCGTTTGAAGAGTATTATGGCTAGGTCAAGGAATCCATGAAAGTACTTATCTCCCTTAGTCTTGGGTCTAAGACCGAGTAGGCATGATTCCAGGATCGGCAGGACCAAGTGCTCCAGCAAAGTGGAAGTAATTCTGTGACTTCTCCCCAGGCCCGCTCCATCACCGGGTGCTCCCAGACCATATGGTCAAAAACCTTCCTCATGTGCTCTACATCTGGGGCATGCAGAGGATGCTGTAGGAAACATGTGCTTGATGCGTTTCGGTGTGAGGTGTGCCTGATGCAAATAGTTAAATTGCGTGTAATAGAAGTGTGGATTACGTGAAACCTCCTTTACATGTTGTAACGCCTGGGTCCAGAGACGAGACTGTCTGTGAATTGCATCTCGAGGTCCGCCATTCATCGGTCTTTAGCCCTGTCATACGACTCACAGTGGGAAGAGTGCAACGCAACATAAAGGGCCATAATATTTTTCTTTGTGACAGGATTGCATGCAGTGGTGGTGTAGTGTAGTGATCGCATGCTGTCCGGCATGATATATCAGGAAATGGCCTGCCACAATGCCATGCATGTCCATAATCTCAAAAAGGGGATTAGTGCAGCCACCATGAAAAGGTCACCCATTTGGTCAATCTCTGCCTCTCTCCAAGGCGACATGTTATGGTGTTGTTGGGTCATCTCCTGGAGTGCCAGCAACTGTCAAACTGGGATCAGTGGGGAGTATGGAGGATGGGGCCCGTTGCCTTGCTCGTATGCATGCCAGCACACATGTCCTATCTTTATTTGATTCGTCTCATGTGGTGGGCGAGCCCTGGGGTCCAACAGCCACATATATATGTGTCCACCAAAGGAGCCTGTGAATGGTTGCTCTCTCTGGTCAAGGGGCTGTGCCCAGCCAGCGCGTCGGCCACTGCAGCTGAGCTGCTGCATAGTACAACTCATAATTGGGACCACCCTCATGAAGCAGGCACTAGAGTATGAAGAGTACCACCCGTCTCCTGCCTGTGCCCCATATCAGCTCCAGCAGGAGACCATGGAGGTCCTGAATGAAGCGCTTGGTGAGGGAAAGTGGTAACGCTGCAAAGAAGTACAGGAGTCATGGCAAGATAAGCATTTTGAAGATTACCCCCCAGCCCAGCGGGGACAGCTGCAAGGACAACCATAAGGGAGGGATTTACAGATGTAGTCTGGGGCCCTACCCTTGTTAACGTTGCCCTCCACAAGTCCTTGTCCGAGTGGTAGATCTGTACACCCAAGTACTTCAGCATGTCAAGGTGCTATTCCAGCCCAAACTGTGACAGGGCCCTTCTGTTATGCACTGGAGAGAGGGGGAACAGGCAAGACTTAGACCAATGCAATCTGAAGCCTGATACTATTCCAAATTCCTCCAGTGTCTCCATCAGGGCTTGAAGTGTGGCAGTGGCATCATACAGATAGATAGGGTCATCATGTGCTTATAAAGAGATGATATGGTGCTTGTCATGTACTAGGAGACCCCAAAGCTGCACTTGCAAGCTCAGGCAGCAGGCCAGGGGCTCCATGGTCAGGGTACAAATCAACAGGGACATGGGGAAACCCTCACTGGTGCCGCTATGTATGTCAAAGCTGTCAGATATCAACTGTACCATCCTGACTCTTGCTTTCGGGTTCTTATAGAGGGTGCATATCTAATTAAGGTACCCCGGCCCGATGCCGATTTCCTCCAGAGTCGCCAGAAGGTAATCCCACCCCAGTATGTCAAACTCCTTATCTAAGTCAAGCGACACCACCAACTGTTCCCCCGTCTCACTCAAGGCAGGTTTCATCAGATGAAGTAGTCGTCGTATGTTGAGAAAAGAATTGCATTCTGGAATAAACCCACATTGATCTACATGCACTAGGGTGTTAGCAACAGGGAGCAGCCAATTAGCCAGGGCCTTCCCTAATATCTTATAGTCTACATTTAATAGGGAGAACGGCCAATATGAGGGGACTTCGGGGGGGAATCACCCTGGTTTTGACACTTCTACCAGCACTTCATGGAGCAAGTCTGGGAGCTGACCCTTCTTTCTTGCTTACTTAAAAACTTCCAAGAGAATCTGGGAAAGGTGTGCACTGAAGGTGGCATAATATTCTAGCGTGACTCCATCCGTACCTAGAGTTTTATTTCATGCAATTTGGGTGATAGCCACCCGTATCACATCAATTTGAAGGCGCTCATCCAATTCAGCTCATTGGAGTGGAATCAATCAGGGTAACGGTAGCCCGTGAAGAAACCCTTTGATCCTGTTAACGGGGGGCTGTCTACATCTGCATACAGGGAGTGATAGTACTTTGCAAAAGCGGCATTAATGGCCACTTGTGTATTAACCACCGTGCCACCCCCCAACTTGATTGCTCCTACTGATGGACGTGCCTGGTACTCTTCAACGAGCCATGCCAATAGCCTGCCCGAGCGATCCCCTCCGCATGGAGAAGGGCAAGGCAGTGACTATAGTCATGTTTCCCCTACGGCGCCTCTAGATCCCTGTGACTCTTTCTCAGCTGCTTGTGTCTTTCCGTCCCATCAGCCCACCATGTCACCTCGGTCTCAAGTAGTGTCAACTCCCGCTCCATGTCCAGAAGCTTTGTGTGCAGGGCCTTACGTACCCCCTGACATAGTGGCAATGCATTGCCCTCTGATGACCACCTTGTGGAAATCCCACTTCAGCGCCCTGGAGGGGGTGGTGCCTGTGTTAAGTTCGAAATATTGAGTAATTTGTATTGAAAGAGCCTCCCTGAAGGGGTGTTCTGCAGTGCCTTGGTCTGGAACCTCCAGGGCTGTAATGTCATCAGCAGTGGGCAGTGATCTGAGAGGGTGCGCACCAAGGACTCCGCCACAGTTATCTGCGTGCCCAATGGTTCATTGCAGAGAAAAAGTTCAAGTTTAGTTTGGAGGTCATGAACCAGGCAATAAAACAAGCCACTGGTGTCCAGATGGTGCAAGCGCCACATATCGAACACGCTCTTGTTAACCATCGAGTCTTGAAAGTATTGTGACACCCTGACACACATAGCGCCGTTCAGCGGAGGGGTGGAGCAGTCCCGGGCAACATCTGGAACACAATTAAAGTTGCTGCCTGATGTGCTTAGATTGTGTGGGTCCTGGAAAATAGCTGGGGTGAGGAGACCTAAAAAAGTAGAGTGAATAGTGTTGGGGGCATAAACAGCCACCAGCATGAGGGGAGCACCATCCATTTGTCCTTCCACCACCTAGTACCTATCCTCGGTGTCAACTCTGTGCATGTCTTTCACAATTGGTACCCCCGGGGCAATCCATATCATGACCCCCTTTGCATATGGGATGCCGTAGTGCCATACACCTGCCCCCTCCATTTTGCATGAACTTTTTGTAAGTCTGCCTGTGTCAAATGCATCTCTGGCAAAAAGCTATGTGTGTGCAACGCCGCTTAAGATATGTATGAACCCAGTACTTCTCTGTGGTAGTGGCCATGCCCTTCACATTCCAGGTCAGCAAGTTATAGTGTGAGGTCATGTGGCCTGTAGGTGTGCCCATTGGGTATGGTGGTAAGTAGTGATGCATCACATTCCACGATTCCCATTCCCCAAAACTCCAGTGTGAAGGCAACCCCAAACGTCCGATCAACGATAAAGAGACCAGTGGAGTACAGGGCCATGCCACAGAATTATATGTAGAAAACTCCATCTGTGCATCAAAAGAAAACACCAGATTTGTAACCCCCTGACCAGGACTCCCCTGAGTGACTAGCCATAACCATCCAACGAATGAACAACAACCACAGAGAAATGTGTAATAAAATACAGGTCCTGTTTGGAGCGGTCAGGGCTCACGGACACAAGGGTCCTCTCCAATGATCTGGGCGTCCAATCCTTTCTCGTGAGGTTCCAAGGTGTCTCCAAAAGTTACTGGTTAGCAGTCCACACCACTTCTCACACAGCAAAGACCAAAACCCCACCCTTCATAGCAAATTATCCGCCTGTCATGGCGTCAACTCCTGCCCCTGGGAGTACTCCCAAGCAGAGGCCATTGTCGTGTAGTTCCTACAAACCTATATAGGATCTGTGCATTTAGATAACATAAACTAAGGGACTGGTGTCCAGACTGATTCTAGGAACCCCCAAAGGATATGTTAGTCTGTAGACTAGCTAGCTCACAGTGCCACTATGAGCCCCTCTTACCAAGGAGCGAATAGTTTCTGGCAACTATTGAACATGACAACCCTGACCCCTCAGGGATCGTGGAAACAGTACAATACTTTTCACTCAGTTACTCGTGCTTACTTTGTCTCAGAGAGATACACAGAATAAACGGTGGGGACGTTTTCAATAAGTATTTATTGAACCAGCATCATTCTAGTATAGAATACGTGTGCTGCAACAACCATGAGACAGAAACAGATATATACAATTATGAGCACCAGTAGAGTAAAGAAAAGGTAGAATTCTACCATAGTGCTAAAACAATGACTATATGCAGGCATGTAGATACATAACAGTAAAAATGCGTACTTCTACGATGCAGACCCTAACTAGATGTACCTACGTTTACCTAGCATGTATGAAGGTGTATAGCCAAGAAGCCCCTTAGGGTAAAGCCAACCTCATTACCTGATGTGGGAGAGCGAAGGACCCCGTCTTGGTCTCGAGATGGACACCCCGCAAGGGATATCAGACCACTGTGTGCTGCAATGTCTGCATGCAGGGACCTCAGCGTCTCACGTCAGCATGTCAGAATGGGAGTCTTTCTCCTCTGGTTTGCCCAGTGAAGATGTAGTGCTTATATACCCGAAAGGTACCCTCAGGGGTTCTACCTAGAAATATACAATGGGCATTTCGGGCAAGGATGACGATAGAGATGGCCCTTATACAGAGTTATTATGCAGAAGATGATAATCCTGCGTTGATACTGAGAATCCTCATGCATAATACATGAGGCTAGTTTTCGGAGAAAACCACATGACAGTCATGTAGGGGCTGATTCACAGAACTAATCTGAGACAAAATCCTAAACTTACTACTTTTGGTATTCACAGAAGGCATTTAGTAGTAGTAAAGTTAGGACTACTAACTTTACTACTACTAACTTGAGACAAAATCCTAAACTTACTACTTTTGGTATTCACAGAAGGCATTTAGTAGTAGTAAAGTTAGTAGTCCTAACTTTACTACTACTAAATGCCTTCTGTGAATACCAAAAGTAGTAAGTTAGGATTTTGTCTCAAGTTAGTAGTAGTAAAGTTAGTAGTCCTAACTTTACTACTACTAAATGCCTTCTGTGAATACCAAAAGTAGTAAGTTTAGGATTTTGTCTCAAGTTAGTAGTAGTAAAGTTAGTAGCCCTAACTTTACTACTACTAAATGCCTTCTGTAAATACCAAAAGTAGTAAGTTAGGATTTTGTCTCAAGTTAGTAGTAGTAAAGTTAGTAGTCCTAACTTTACTACTACTAAATGCCTTCTGTGAATACCAAAAGTAGTAAGTTTAGGATTTAGTCTCAGATTAGTTCTGTGAATCGGCCCCTCAGCACCTAACTAGGTAAAAGGTTAGCGCCAGACCCGTTATGTAGAACAATGGTAGGACAGATGTAGGTAAAAGGTCATGTAACTACATAGGCCTATATTGGGGTACGTTGGGGTTCATAACACCATGGAGCCATTAGTATCTGACTGTCAGAGGCACGGTTTCACTGCAACTCCTCAAAAGAGTTCTGGTCATATTGCAGCACCACTTGCCCTGCCTCTGCTCGCTCCCTGGCCGTCTGTGCCATGAAGGGGCAGCTCTGGGTCTCCCGCTCCTCCTACGCCTCAGTTGCAATGTCAGCCATTTACTAACATTCCGGTCATCTGATGTGGGCTTCGCAATTCCCTTGGCATGAAACCAGACTTATGCGTCTCCAGGAGTCAAGAAAGAATGGGTTCACTCATCATCCATCACCTCAAGTTTAGCAGGATAGAGAAGAGCATACTTCAGGCCTAGCTCCTGGAGGAGTTGCTTGACCACAGTATGCAACTTGCGAAGATACTGCATGTCCACAGTAAAATCTGCCCTCAAAGTGCCAAGGACCTTTCATCCAAAACAACTGAAGAATCAAGTCTCTGTCTCTATCATTAAGTTGTTTCGCACTTACAGGACACGTATGGGCCCCCGATGGTGGTGACCTCCCTGGTAGACAATGTGCTTTCTCCACAGAGAAGAATTTAGGTACATTGCCTGTCAGTACTGTGGGCATCAGTCACTGTTCGAGGAAGAGTTCCGTACTCAGGCCCCCTCCAAGCATTCCAGAAAGCTCGAGAAGTGGACATTATTATGCTTTGAGAAGCCCTCTGCATCCTCCGATGTGGAGAGGTCATCTCCGCCCTCATGTCCTTCAGATGGGTTTGGAGTTTCTGCAATGTGGGTCGCATCGTGGTTAATGTGGATTCAGCATTGTCCACACAGTCCACCAGTTTCCTGTGGTCCGTACAGAGCAGGTTCACATCCAAGGAGACTGCCTTGATCTTGGACTTCAGCGTGGCTTTTGTGTCCAGAATTGCCTGCAATATCTTTTCAAACTGTAAAGAGTGACTGCGGAGAGTGGCCCAGAGTGCCGACTTCATTATCAGGAGGGGCGGAAGGGCCCGCTGCATCCCCAATGCCTGAGGTGGAGTTCTTAGAAGATTTCGGCTTCACCATCATACCCACATTGGTATCAACCCCAAGTGGATGCTCCAGCAGGTTCTAGACAGTGGGCCATCGCCCCTGACTCTCCACCAGGTTTGAGTCGTGGGTAAGTGCAGTGCAATGCTGGAGCTGCGCGTTTGTTAGAATAGAAATATTCATGTTTGCGCATTGCCCTATGTAAGTTAGCATTTGCGACACCATTTTCTATTCAGGCGCCATTTTGAATCATGATCGAAACTAATCCTTTGCTACTTCTGAGAAAAGGCCTCTGTTAGGTTTCGTTTCTGCAGTTTTGGGGTTTAGCTTCACTAATGAATAGACTGTTCACATTAGTGCATACCTTTCTTACTAGATAGAGGCCCTCTCCCACTTGTCTGGTGGCGGGTGCAGGGTGAAACGACCTTGGGTTGTATTAGGTGGTGTGAGATATGAGAATCGAAACTTATTTTTTGTATTTCACTGTCCAGCTGCACCTGCCTGGAAAATTTCACTGTGGGCGTGCCTTCGCCCAGTCATAAAACTTACATAATGTATCTTTATGCTTATTGATTTCAGTCCCTCTGCAGCACTCCTAGTGACTGGGCAGACTGGGCTCCGCTATGAGTGTATATGAATAAACAGTTATTGGTTTGTATTCTCTACTGTCTGACAGACTCTTCATTTAGTATGGAAGGCTGAGAGGTGGTCATTAGTGACCCGGGTGACCCTAATTGGGCCACTTCCTTCACGTGGTGGCTGTCACACCCCCTCATAGGAACTGAATGTAAAAGCTTGTGGAATATTATCAAAAATGCGAACAAATACTATAATCTGCTATCAATTAAAAGGCAACTTTAGGTGGTCAATGGCTAAAGGGTAACCCATAAAAAGTAGGGGATTCGAGATATTACAGCCCATGCAAAAGCTGTAATATTTGGTATCCCCATAGTAAGAGATGTTAGAAAACTCAAGAAAGGGTGCCAGTTGGCAGAAAAATACTGTGCTCACCAAGCCAACATACGGCCATGTCCAATTGAACCCAGGTAATTTATAAACCTTGATGATACAAAATATTATAGTCGGTATGGGCCATTAAATCTGGTATTCACCAAAGGAACCGGATGTGAAAGTTTGCGGAATGAAATCAAAAATGTGAAAAGAGACTGCAATCTGGTATCAAGCCAAAAGGCATCTACAGTTGGCCAATGGCTAAAAGGTATCCCTTGAAAAGTAGGGGATACATGATATTACAGCAACGCATGAGCCGTAATATGTGGTATCCCCATAGTAAAAGGTGTTGGAAAACTCACCGAAGGGTGCCATTTGACAGAACAATACTGTGCTCACCCAGCCAACATAAGACCATATCAAATTGAATCCTAGTAATTTCTAACCCAACAAACACTTGGATACCAAATATTATAGCCTGTATAGGCTACTACATTTGGTATTCCCTAAAGGAACGGGATGTAAAACCTTGTGGAATGATGTAAAAAATGTGAAAAGATACTGTAGTCTGCTGTCAAATAAAAGACAATTTCAAATGGTCAATAAATGTAAAAAAAAATGTAAGTCCGTTTTTATATAGCGCAGCTACTCACCCTTACGGGTCTCAAGGCGCTGGGGGCCGGAGTGGAAATTAAGTGAGCTATTGCCCAGAGTCACATGGTGCTGAGCTGAGCTGCCGCAGCCGGGGATTGAACCGTGAACCCTGTGCTCCGAAGTCAGCTGCCCTGGCCGCTGCACCACACCTCTCCACTATCAATGGCTAAAGGGTAACCCATGAAATGTAGGGGATACAAGATATTACAGCAATGCGCGAGCCATAATATTTGGTATCCCCATTGTAAACATGTTGGAAAGCAAAAGGAAGGGTGCTGTTTGCCATAGAAATACTGGGCTCATCCATCCAACATAAGACCATGTCAAATTGAATACCGGTACGTTCTAACTCCAGAAACACAGGGGATACCAAATATTATAGCCGGTATAGGACATTATATATGGTATCCCCATAGAGAACCTGATGTAAATCTTGTGTAATAATGTAAAAAATGTGAAAAGATACTGTAGTCTGATATCAAAGAAAAGACAACTTTAAGTGGTCAATAGCTAAAGGGTAACAGCTGAAATGTAGGGGATACGAGATATTACAGCAATGCGGGAGGTATAATATTTGGTATCCGCATTGTAAACGATGTTGGAAAGCAAAACGAAGGGTGCTTTGTGCCATAAAAATACTGGGCTCATCCATCCAACATAAGACCATGTCAAATTGAATACTGGTAAGTACTAACCCAAGAAACACAGGGGATACCAGATATAATAGCCGGTATAGACCATTATTTTTGGTATCCCCTAAGAGAACCGGATGTAAAATCTTGTAGAATGATGTAAACAATTTGAAAAGATACTGTAGTCTGCTATCAAATAAAAGGCAACTTCAAGTGGTCAATTGCTAAAGGATAATCCATGAAACGTAGGGGATACGAGTTATTACAGCAATGCGTGAGCCATAATATTTGGTATCCCCATTGGAAACGATGTTGGAAAGCAAAAGGAAGGGTGCTCTTTGCCATAGAAATACTGGGCTCATCCATCCAACATAAGACCATGTCAAATTGAATACTGGAAAGTTCTAACCCCAGAAACCCAGGGGATACCAAATATTATAGACGGTAAAGGCCATTATATTTGGTATCCCCTAAGGGAACTGGATGTAAAATCTTGTGGAATTATGTAAAAATTCTGAAAAGATATACTGTAGTCTGCCATCAAATAAATGGCAACTTCAACTGGTGAATGGCTAAAGGGTAACTTATGAAACTTAGGTGATACGAGATATTACAGCAATGAGTGAGCCATAATATTTGGAATCCCCATAGTAAACAATGTTGGAAAGCAAAAGGAAAGGTTATAATTAGCACAGAAATACTGTGCTCACCCATCAAACATAAGGCCATGTCAAACTGAATCCTGGTAAGTTCTAATCCAAGAAACACAGGGGATACCAGATATTATACCCAGGATAGGCCATTATATATGGTATCCCCTAAGGGAACCGGATGTAAAATCTTGTGGAATGATGTAAAAAATGTGAAAAGATACTATAGTCTGCTATCAAATGAAAGGTAACTTCAAGTGGTCAATTGCTAAAGGGTAACCCATGAAACGTGGAGGATACGAGATATTGCAGCAATGCGTGAGCCATATTATTTGGTATCCCCATTGAAAACGACATTGGAAAGCAAAAGGAAGGGTGATATTTGCCATAGAAATACTGTGCTCATCCATCCAACATAAGACCATGTCAAATTGAATACTGGTCAGTTCTAACCCCAGAAACACAGGGGATACCTGATATTATAGCTGGTATAGGCCATTATATATGGTATCCACAAAGGGAACTAGAGGTAAAATCTTGAGGAATGGTGTAAAAAATTTGAAAAGTTACTGTAGCATGCTATCAGGTAAAACACAACTTCAAGTGGTCAAAGACTAAAGCGTAAACAATGAAACATAGGGGATACGAGTTATTACAGCAATGCATGAGCCATAACATTTGGTATCCCCATTGCAAGCGATGTTGGAAAGCAAAAGGAAGGGTGCTATTTGCCATGGGAATACTGTGCTAATCCATCCAACATAAAACTATGTGAAATTGAATACTGATAAGTTCTAACCCCAGAAACACAGGGGATACCAGATATTATAGCCGGTATAGGCCATTATATGGGGTATCCCTTAAGGGTACCGGATGTAAACTATTGTGGGATTGATGTACAAAATCTGAAAAGATACTGTAATCTGCTATATAATAAAAGGTAACTTGCACTGGTGAATGGCTAAAGGGTAACCTATGAAACATAGGGGATACGAGATATTACAGCAATGTGTGAGCCATAATATTTGGTATCCCCATAGTAAACGATGTTGGAAAACAAAAAGAAGGGTTATAAACCGCATAGAAATACTGTGCTTACCCATCCAACATAAGAGCATGTCAAATTGAATCCTGGTAAGTTCTTACCCAAGAGATGCAGGGGATACCAAATATTATAGGCGGTATAAGCCATTATATATGGTATCCCCTAAGGGAACCGGACGTACAATCTTGTGGAATAATGTAAAACATTTGAAAAGTTACTGTAGTCTGCTATCAAGTAAAAGGCGACTTCAAGTGGTCAATGGCTAAAGGGTAACCAATGTAACGTAGGAGATAGAAGATATTACAGCAATGCGTGAGCCATAATATTTAGTATCCCCTATGGGAACCGGATGTAAAATCTTGTGGAATGATGTAAAACATCTGAAAAGATACTGTAGCCTGCTATCAAATAAAAGACAACTTCAAGTGGTCAATGGCTAAAGGGTAACCCATGAAACGTGGGGGATACGAGATATTACAGCAATGCGTGAGCCATAATATTTGGTATCCCCATAGTAAACGATGTTGTAAAGCAAAAGGAAGGCCGCTATTTGGCATAGAAGTACTGTGCTCACCCATCCAACATAAGACCATGTCAATTTGAATACTGGTAAGTTCTAACCCCAGAAACACAGGGGATACCAGATATAATAGCCGGTATAGGCCATTATATATGGTATCCCCTAAGGCACGGGTACTCATAGTACGGCCCGCGGGCCGCTTCCTTGGCGGCCCGCGGACCTTGCAGATACCTACCTGTGTTTTTTCTTCTTCTTTTTTTTTTAAGTGCCAGCAAACACCGCCGGTTGCAGCAGCGCTCTATGGGGGCCGGGCGATTCTTTAAAAAACCATTCACTTGTTAATGAGGCTTTGGTGTATTTCACCTCTTTAGCGCCCTGCATCTCCATGCAGGGGCGCTAAGAAGAGATGAAATACAACAAAGCCTCATTAACAAGTGAATGGTCTTTAAAGACCTGAGGCTGTGAAGTACTCGGGTGCGGCTGTGTGTGCGCCCGGGAAGCTGTCTCAGCCCGGGCTGACACAAACGCAGGGTGACGTGACAGAGCGAGGGAGACAGACAGACAGAGGAAGGGAGACAGAGAGAGGGAGACAGACAGAGGGAGGGAGACAGAGAGAGGGAGACAGAGGGAGACAGAGAGAGAGGGAGACAGAGGGAGGCAGAGGGAGACAGAGGGAGGGAGTCAGGGGGAGACAGAGGGAGGGAGAGGGAGACAGTCAGAGGGAGACAGACAGAGGGAGACAGAGGGAAGGAGACAGAGAGAGGGAGACAGAGAGAGGGAGACAGAGAGGGAGACAGAGAGAGGGAGACAGAGAGAGGGAGACAGAGAGGGGGAGACAGAGAGGGAGACAGAGGGAGAGAGAGAGAGGGAGACAGAGGGAGGGAGACACAGAGGGAAACAGAGGGAGACGGAGGGAGACAGACAGAGGGAGACAGACAGAGGGAGGGAGACAGAGGGAGGGAGACAGACAGAGGGAGACAGAGGGAGACAGACAGAGGGAGACAGGGAGACAGAGGGAGACAGAGAGCGAGGGAGACAGAGGGAGGGAGTCAGGGGGAGGGAGAGGGAGACAGACAGAGGGAGACAGACAGAGGGAGACAGACGGAGGGAGATAGAGGGAGGGAGACAGACAGAGGGAGACAGACAGAGGGAGACAGACAGAGGGAGATAGACAGAGGGAGATAGAGGGAGGGAGACAGACAGAGAGGGAGGGAGACAGAGCTAGAGGGAGGGAGACAGAGAGAGAGGGAGGGAGACAGAGGGAGGGAGACAGAGGGAGGGAGACAGACAGAGGGAGGGAGAGAGAGAGGGAGACAGAGAGAGAGAGAGACAGAGAGAGAGGGAGACAGAGGGAGGGAGACAGAGAGAGGGAGACAGAGAGAGGGAGGAGGGCGACAGACAGAGGGAGACAGACAGGGAGGAGGGCGACAGACAGGGGGAGGGAGACAGATAGAGGGAGACAGAGGGAGGGAGACAGACAGAGGGATACAGAGGGAGGGAGAGAGAGAGAGGGAGGGGGAGAGAGAGAGGGAGGGAGACAGAGAGAGGGAGGGAGACAGAGAGAGGGAGACAGAAAGAGAGAGAGGGAGACAAACAGAGTGAGTGAGACAGAGAGAGGGAGGGAGAGAGAAGGAGGGAGAGAGAGAGAGAGAGGGAGAGAGAGAGAGGGAGATAGAGAGAGAGATAGAGAGAGAGAGAGAGGGAGGGAGAGGGAGAGAGAGAGAGAGGGAGGGAGACGGAGAGAGAGGGAGGGAGACGGAGAGAGAGAGAGGGAGGGAGAGATAGAGAGAGGGAAGGAGACAGAGCGAGAGAGAGAGAGATAGATAGATAGAGAGAGAGAGATGTGTGTATGCCGGGTCTGGTGGCTCAGTGGACAAAGGCATCCGCTGCAGGGGCCTGTGTTCAACCTCATGGTCATAGTTATTTTTTTTTTGCTCTAGCCCCGCCCCCTCCCCCACTGACCTCGCCCCCACCGGTGCGGCCCTCGGCCACAAACCACACTGTAAATTTGGCCTCCGAGAGAAAGTTTGTGAGTACCCATGCCCTAAGGGAACCGGACATACAATCTTGTGGAACAATGTAAAAAATGTGAAAAGTTACTGTAGTCTGCTATCAAGTAAAAGGCGACTTCAAGTGGTCAATGGCTAAAGGGTAACCCATGAAACGTAGGGCATACAAGATATTACAGCAATGCGTGAGCTATAATATTTAGTATCCCCTAAGGGAACCGGATGTAAAATCTTGTGGAATGATGTAAAAAATGTGAAAAGATACTGTAGTCTGCTATCAAATAAAAGACAACTTCGAGTGGCCAATGGCTAAAGGGTAGCCCATGAAACGTAGGGGATACGAGATATTCCAGCAATGAGTGAGCCATAATATTTGGTATCCCCATAGTAAACGATGTTGGAAAGCAAAAGGAAGGCCGCTATTCGGCACAGACGTACTGTGCTCACCCATCCAACATAAGACTATGTAAAATTGAATCCTGGTAAGTTCTTACCCAAAAAACACAGGGGATACCAAATATTATAGCCGGTATAGGCCATTATATTTGGAATCCCCTAAGGGAACCGGGCGTACAATCTTGTGGAATGATGTAAAAAATGTGAAATGATACTGTAGTCTGCTATCAAATAAAAGACAACTTCAAGTGGCCAATGGCTACAGGGTAACCCATGTAACGTAGGGGATACGAGATATTACAGCAATGCGTGAGCCATAATATTTGGTATTCCCGTAGTAAATGATATTGGAAAGCAAAAGGAAGGCCGCTATTTGGCATACAAGTACTGTGCTCACCCATCCAACATAAGACTATGTCAAATTGAATCCTGGTAAGTTCTAACCCAAGAAACACAGGGGATACCAAATTTTTCTAGCAGGTGTAGACCATTATATATGGTATCCCCTAAGGGTACCGGACTTACAATCTTGTGGAATGATGAAAAAATTTGAAAGGTTACTGTAGTCTGCTATCAAGTAAAAGGCAACTTCAAGTGGTCAATGGCTAAAGGGTAACCCATGAAACGGTGGGGATACGAGATATTACAGCAATGCGTTATCCATAATATTTGGTATCCACATAGTAAACGATGATGGAAAGCAAAATGAAGGGTTATATTCAGCATAGAAACACTGTGCTCACCCATCCAAAATAAGACCATGTCAAATTGAATCCTGGTAAGTTCTAACCCAAGAAACAAGGGGGATACCAAATATTATAGGCAGTATGGCCATTATATATGGTATCCCCTAAGGGAACCGGACGTACAATGTTGGGGAATGATTTAAAAAATGTGAAAAATATACTGTAGTCTGCTATCAAATAAAAGAAAACTTCAAGTGGCCAATGGCTAAAGGGTAACCCATGTAACGCAGGGGATACGAGATATTACAGCAATGCGTGAGCCATAATATTTGGTATCCCCATAGTAAACAATATTGGAAAGCAAAAGGAAGGCCGCTATTTGATATACAAGTACTGTGCTCACCCATCCAAGATAAGACCATGTCAAATTGAACCCTGGTAAGTTCTAACCCAAGAAACACAGGGGATAACATATATTATAGCCGGTATAGGCCATTATATATGGTATCCCCTAAGGGAACCGGACGTACAATCTTGTAGAATGATGAAAAATTGTGAAAGGTTACTGTAGTCTGCTGTCAAGTAAAAGGCAACTTCAAGTGGTCAATGGCTAAAGGGTAACCCATGAAACTTAGGGGATAAGAGATATTGCAGCAATACGTGAGCCATAATATTTGGTATCCCCATTGAAAACGACATTGGAAAGCAAAAGGAAGGGTGCTATTTGGCATAGAAATACTGTGCTCACCCGTCTAACATAAGACCATGTCAAATTGAATCCTGGTAAGTTCTAACCCAAGAAACAAAGGGGATACCAAATATTATAGGCGGTATAGGCCATTATATATGGTATCCCCTAAGGGAACCGGGCGTACAATCTTGTGGAATGATGTAAAAAATGTGAAAAGATACTGTAGTCTGCTATCAAATAAAAGACAACTTCAAGTGGCCAATGGCTACAGGGTCACCCATGTACCGTAGGGGATACAAGATATTACAGGAATGCGTGAGCCATAATATTTGGTATCCCCATAGTAAACGATATTGGAAAGCAAAAGGAAGGCCGCTATTTGGCACACAAGTACTGTGCTCACCCATCCAACATTAGACTATGTCAAATTGAATCCTGGTAAGTTCTAACCCAAGAAACACAGGGGATACCAAATTTTATAGCAGGTGTAGGCCATTATATATGGTATTCCCTAAGGGAACCGGACTTACAATCTTGTGGAATGATGAAAAAATTTGAAAGGTTACTGTAGTCTGCTATCAAGTAAAAGGCAACTTCAAGTGGTCAATGGCTAAAGAGTAACCCATGACAAGTAGGGGATACGAGATATTACAGCAATGCGTGAGCCATAATATTTGGTATCCACATAGTAAACGATGATGGAAAGCAAAATGAAGGGTTATATTCAGCATAGAAACACTGTGCTCACCCATCCAACATAAGACTATGTCAAATTGAATCCTGGTAAGTTCTAACCCAAGAAACACAGGGGATACCAAATATTATAGGCGGTATAGGCCATTATATATGGTATCCCCTAAGGGAACCGGACGTACAATCTTGTGGAATGATGTAAAAAATCTGAAAAGGTACTGTAGTCTGCTGTCAAATAAAAGGCAAATTCAACTGGTGAATGGGTAAAGGGTAACCTATAAAACATAGGGGATACGAGATATTACAGCAATGAGTTAACCATAATATCTGGTATCCCCATAGAAAACAATGTTGGAAAGCAAAAGAAAAGTCGCTATTTGGCATAGAAATACTGTGCTCGCCCATCTAACATAAGACCATTTCAAATTGAATACTGGTAAGTTGTAACCCCAGAAACACAGGGAATACCAGATATAATAGCTGGTATAGGCCATTATATTTGGTTTTCCCTAAGCGAACCGGATGTAAAATCTTGTGGAATGATGTAAAAAATATAAAAAGATACTGTAGTCTGCTATCAAATAAAAGGCAACTTCAAGTGGTCAATGGCTAATGGATAACCCATGAAACGTAGGGGATACGAGATATTGCAGCAATGCGTGAACCATAATATTTGGTATCCCCATTGTAAACGATGTTGGAAAGGAAAAGGAAGGGTGCTATTTGGCATAGAAATACTGTGCTCACCCATCTAAAATAAGACCATGCCAAATCGAATCCTGGTAAGTTCTAACCCAAGAAACGCAGGGGATACCAAATATTATAGCCGGTATAGGCCATTATATATGGTATCCCCTAAGTGAACTGGACGTACAATCTTGTGGAATGATGTAAAAAATGTGAAAATATACTGTAGTCTGCTATCATATAAAAGGCAACTTCAAGTGGTCAATGGCTAATGGGTAACAAATGAAACGCAGGGGATACAAGATATTACAGCAATGCGTGAGCCATAATATTTGGTATCCCCATTGAAAAAAAATGTTGGAAAGCAAAAGGAAGGCTGCTTTTTGGCATAGAAATACTGTGCTCACCCATCGCACATAAGACCATGTCAAATTGAAAACTGGTAAGTTCTAACCCCAGAAACACAGGGGATACCAAATATTATAGCCGGTATAGGCCATTATATATGGTATCCCCATAGAGAACCTGACGTATAATCTTGTGTAATAATGTAAAAAATGTGAATAGAGACTGTAGTCTGTTTTCAAAGAAAAGACAACTTTAAGTGGTCAATGGCTAAAGGGTAACCCATTAAACATAGGGGATACGAGATATTGCAGCAATGCGTGAGGCATAATATTTGGTATCCCCATTGTAAACGATGTTGGAAAGCAAAAGGAAGGCTGCTCTTTCCCATAGAAATACTGGGCTCATCCATCCAACATAAGATCATGTGAAATTGTATACTGGTACGTTCTAACCCCAGAAACACAGGGGATACCAGATATTATAGCCGGTATAGGCAAATATATTTGGTATCCCCTAAGGTAACCGGTCGTAAAATCTTGTGGAATGATGTAAAAAATCTGAAAAGATTCTGTAGTCTGCTATCAAATAAAAGGCAACTTCAAGTGGTCAATGGCTAAAGGGTAAGCCATGAAACGTAGGGGATACGAGATATTGCAGCAATGTGTGAGCCATAATATTTGGTATCCCCATTGAAAACGACATTGGAAAGCAAAAGGAAGGATGCTATTTGGCATAGAAATACTGTGCTCACCCGTCTAACATAAGACCATGCCAAATCGAATCCTGGTAAGTTCTAACCCAAGAAACACAGGGGATACCAAATATTATAGCAGGTATAGGCCATAATATATGGTATCCCCTAAGTGAACTGGACGTACAATCTTGTGGAATGATGTAAAAAAATGTGAAAATATACTGTAGTCTGCTATCATATAAAAGGCAACTTCAAGTGGTCAATGGCTAAAGAGTAACCCATTAAACGTAGGGGATACGAGATATTACAGCAATGCTTGAGCCATAATATTTGGTATCCCCATAGTAAACGATGATGGAAAGCAAAAGGAAGGGTTATATTCAGCATAGAAACACTGTGCTCACCCATCCAACATAAGACCATGTCAAATTGAATCCTGGTAAGTTCTAACCCAAGAAACAAAGAGGATACCAAATATTATAGGTGGTACAGGCCATTTTATATGGTATCCCCATAGAGAACATGACGTATAATCTTGTGTAATAATGTAAAAAATGTGAATAGAGACTGTAGTCTGTTTTCAAAGAAAAGACAACTTTAAGTGGTCAATGGCTAAAGGGTAACCCATGAAACATAGGGGATACGAGATATTGCAGCAATGCGTGAGGCATAATATTTGGTATCCCCATTGAAAAAATGTTGGAAAGCAAAAGGAAGGCTGCTTTTTGGCATAGAAATACTGTGCTCACCCATCGCACATAAGACCATGTCAAATTGAATACTGGCAAGTTCTAACCCCTGAAACAGAGGGGATACCAAATATTATAGCCGGTATAGGTCATTATATATGGTATCCCCATAGAGAACCTGACGTACAGTCTTGTGGAATGATGTAAAAAATGTGAATAAAGACTGTAGTCTGTTATCAAAGAAAAGACAACTTCAAGTGGTCAATGGCTAAAGGGTAACCCATGAAACGTAGGGGATATGAGATATTACAGCAATGCGTGAGCAATAATATTTGGTATCACCATTGTAAACGATGTTGGAAAGCAACAGGAAGGGTGCTCTTTGCCATAGAAATACTATGCTCACCCGTCTAACATAAAACCAGGCCAAATCGAATCCTGGTAAGTTCTAACCCAAGAAACACAGGGGATACCAAATATTATAGCTGATATAGGCCATTATATATGGTATCCCCTAAGAGAACCGGACGTACAATCTTGTGGAATAATGTAAAAAATGTGAAAAGATACTGTAGTCTGTTATCAAAGAAAAGACAACTTCAAATGGTCAATGGCTAAAGGGTAACCCATGAAACACAGGGGATACGATATATTACAGCAATGCGTGAGGCATAATATTTGGTATCCCCATTGTAAACGATGATGGAAAGCAAAAGGAAGGGTTATATTCAGCATAGAAACACTGTGCTCACCCATCCAACATAAGACCATGTCAAATTGAATCCTGGTAAGTTCTAACCCAAGAAACAAAGAGGATACCAAATATTATAGGCGGTACAGGCCATTATATATGGTATCCCCATAGAGAACATGACGTATAATCTTGTGTAATAATGTAAAAAATGTGAATAGAGACTGTAGTCTGTTTTCAAAGAAAAGACAACTTTAAGTGGTCAATGGCTAAAGGGTAACCCATGAAACATAGGGGATACGAGATATTGCAGCAATGCGTGAGGCATAATATTTGGTATCCCCATTGAAAACAATGTTGGAAAGCAAAAGGAAGGCTGCTTTTTGGCATAGAAATACTGTGCTCACCCATCGCACATAAGACCATGTCAAATTGAATACTGGCAAGTTCTAACCCCTGAAACACAGGGGATACCAAATATTATAGCCGGTATAGGTCATTATATATGGTATCCCCATAGAGAACCTGACGTACAGTCTTGTGGAATGATGTAAAAAATGTGAATAAAGACTGTAGTCTGTTATCAAAGAAAAGACAACTTCAAGTGGTCAATGGCTAAAGGGTAACCCATGAAACGTAGGGGATATGAGATATTACAGCAATACATGAGCAATAATATTTGGTTTCCCCATAGTAAACGATGTTGGAAAGCAAAAGGAAGGTCGCTATTTCGCATAGAAATACTGTGCTCACCCATACAACATAAGACCATGTCAAATTTAATCCTGGTACGTTCTAACCTGAGAAACACTGGGGATACTAAATATTATAGCCGGTATAGGCCATTATATATGGTATCCCCTAAGAGAACCGAACGTACAATCTTCTGGACTAATGTAAAAAATTTGAAAAGATACTGTAGTCTGTTATCAAAGAAAAGACATCTTTAAGTGGTCAATGGCTAAAGGGTAACCCATGAAACATAGGGGATACGAGATATTGCAGCAATGCGTGAGGCATAATATTTGGTATCCCCATTGAAAAAAATGTTGGAAAGCAAAAGGAAGGCTGCTTTTTGGCATAGAAATACTGTGCTCACCCATCGCACATAAGACCATGTCAAATTGAATACTGGCAAGTTCTAACCCCTGAAACAGAGGGGATACCAAATATTATAGCCGGTATAGGTCATTATATATGGTATCCCCATAGAGAACCTGACGTACAGTCTTGTGGAATGATGTAAAAAATGTGAATAAAGACTGTAGACTGTTATCAAAGAAAAGACAACTTCAAGTGGTCAATGGCTAAAGGGTAACCCATGAAACGTAGGGATATGAGATATTACAGCAATGCGTGAGCAATAATATTTGGTATCACCATTGTAAACGATGTTGGAAAGCAACAGGAAGGGTGCTCTTTGCCATAGAAATACTATGCTCACCCGTCTAACATAAAACCAGGCCAAATCGAATCCTGGTAAGTTCTAACCCAAGAAACACAGGGGATACCAAATATTATAGCCGATATAGGCCATTATATATGGTATCCCCTAAGAGAACCGGACGTACAATCTTGTGGAATAATGTAAAAAATGTGAAAAGATACTGTAGTCTGTTATCAAAGAAAAGACAACTTCAAATGGTCAATGGCTAAAGGGTAACCCATGAAACACAGGGGATACGATATATTACAGCAATGCGTGAGGCATAATATTTGGTATCCCCATTGTAAACGATGATGGAAAGCAAAAGGAAGGGTTATATTCAGCATAGAAACACTGTGCTCACCCATCCAATATAAGACCATGTCAAATTGAATCCTGGTAAGTTCTAACCCAAGAAACAAAGAGGATGCCAAATATTATAGGCGGTACAGGCCATTATATATGGTATCCCCATAGAGAACATGACGTATAATCTTGTGTAATAATGTAAAAAATGTGAATAGAGACTGTAGTCTGTTTTCAAAGAAAAGACAACTTTAAGTGGTCAATGGCTAAAGGGTAACCCATGAAACATAGGGGATACGAGATATTGCAGCAATGCGTGTGGCATAATATTTGGTATCCCCATTGAAAAAAATGTTGGAAAGCAAAAGGAAGGCTGCTTTTTGGCATAGAAATACTGTGCTCACCCATCGCACATAAGACCATGTCAAATTGAATACTGGCAAGTTCTAACCCCTGAAACACAGGGGATACCAAATATAGCCGGTATAGGTCATTATATATGGTATCCCCATAGAGAACCTGACGTACAGTCTTGTGGAATGATGTAAAAAATGTGAATAAAGACTGTAGTCTGTTATCAAAGAAAAGACAACTTCAAGTGGTCAATGGCTAAAGGGTAACCCATGAAACATAGGGGATACGAGATATTACAGCAATGCGTTAGCCATAATATCTGGTATGCCCATCGTAAACAATGTTGGAAACAAAAAGAAAGGTCGCTATTTGGCATAGAAATACTGTGCTCACCCATCTAACATAAGACCATGTCAAATTGAATACTGGTAAGTTCTAACCCCAGAAAATCAGGGGATACCAGATACAATAGCCGGTATAGGCCATCATATTTGGTTTTGCCTAAGCGAACCGGATGTAAAATCTTGTGGAATGATGTAAATATATGAAAAGATACTGTAGTCTGCTATCAAATAAAAGGCAACTTCAAGTGGTCAATGGCTAATGGGTAACCCATGAAACGTAAGGGATACGAGATATTGCAGCAATGCGTGAGCCATAATGTTTGGTATCCCCATTGTAAACGATGTTGGAAAGGAAAAGGAAGGGTGCTATTTGGCATAGAAATACTGTGCTCACCCATCAAACATAAAACCATGCCAAATCGAATCCTGGTAAGTTCTAACCCAAGAAACACTGGGGATACTAAATATTATATCCGGTATAGGCCATTATATATGGTATCCCCTAAGAGAACCGAACGTACAATCTTCTGGACTAATGTAAAAAATGTGAAAAGATACTGTAGTCTGTTATCAAAGAAAAGACATCATCAACTGGTCAATGGCTAAAGGGTAACCCATGAAACACAGGGGATACGAGATATTACAGCAATGCGTGAGCCATAATATTTGGTATCCCCATTGTAAACGATGTTGGAAAGCAAAAGGAAGGGTGCTGTTTGCCATAGAAATACTGGGCTCATCCATCCAACATAAGACCATGTCCAGTTGAATACCGGTAAGTTCTAACCCCAGAAACACAGGGGATACCAAATATTATAGCCGGTATAGGCCATTATATGTGGTATTCCCTAAGCGAACTGGATGTAAAATCTTGTGGAATGATGTAAAAAATATGAAAAGATACTGTAGTCTGCTATCAAATAAAAGACAACTTCAACTGGTCAATGGCTAACCAGTAACCCGTGAAACACAGGGGAAACGAGATATTACAGCAATGCGTGAGCCATAATATTTGGTATCCCCATTGTAAAAGATGTTGGAAAGCAAAAGGAAGGGTGCTATTTGGCATAGAAATACTGTGCTCACCCATCGCACATAAGACCATGTCAAATTGAATACTGGTAAGTTCTAACCCCAGAAACACAGGGGATACCAAATATTATAGCCGGTATAGGCCATTATATATGGTATCCTCATAGAGAACGTGACATACAATCTTGTGGAATGATGTAAAAAATGTGACAAGATACTGTAGTCTGATAGCAAATATAAGACAACTTCAAGTGGTCAATGGCTAAAGGGTAACCCATGAAATGTAGGGGATACGAGATATTACAGCAATGCGTGATCCATAATATTAGGTATCCCCAATGTAATCGATATTGGAAAGCAAAAGGAAGGGTGCTATATGGCGTAGAAATACTGTGCTCACACATCCAACATAAGACCATGTCAAATTGAATACTGGTAAGTTCCAACTCCAGAAACACAGGGTATATCAAATATTATAGATGGAAAAGGTCATTATATTTGGTATCTCCTAAAGGAACCAGATGTAAAATCTTATGAAATGATGTAAAAAATATGAAATGATACCGTAGTCTGCAATCAAATAAAAGGCAACTTCAAGTGGTCAATGGCTAAAGGGTAACCCATGAAAAGAAGGAGATACGAGATATTTCATCAATGAATGAGCCATAATATTTGGTATCCCCATACTGAGAAATGTTAGAAAACTCAAGGAAGGGTGCCAGTTGGCAGAAAAATACTGTGCTCACCAAGCCAACATAAGACCATGTCCAATTGAAGCCTGGTATTTTTATCCCCAAAAACCTACGTGATACTAAATATTATAGGCTGTATGGGTGATTATATTTGGTATCCCCAAAATCAACTCTATGTGAAAGCTTGTGAAATGCATTCAAAAGAACTAAAATTTACTGTAATCTGCTCTCAAATAAGAGGCAATTACAACTTGTCAATTGCTAAAAGGTAAACCTTGAAAAGTAAGAGATACCACATATTATAGCAAAACATGACCTGTAATATTTGGTGTCCACATAGAAAGAGACTCTGGAATACACAAAAAATGCTGCGATATGGCAGAAAAACACTCTGTTCACCCTGCCAACTTAAGGACATGTCAAATTTTGTCCTAGTAAGCTTTAACTCTAATAACATATAACATATGGAATAGTAAAGATTACAGCCCTTATTGCCCATTATATTTGGTATCCCCCAAGGGAACCGAATGTGGAAGTTTTGGTTATGCAATTAAAAGTGCTTAAAGATACTGTAATCTGCTGTCAAATAAAAGGCAATTTTTACTTAAAAGGTAAACCTTGATAAAAATGGGACAGCAGATATTACATCACTGCATGTTCCATAATGTTCTGTATCCCTGTTGAACGAGACAGTGGAAATTATAAACAAGGGTGGGATGTGTCAGAAAAGCACTGTGTTTTCCACACCACTTTAAGACCATGTCAAATCCTAGTACGTTTTAACCCAAGAAACAGGGGATACCAAATATTATAGGCCGTATGAGCCATTATATTTGGTAATCCCTAATGGAACCAGAAGGGAAAGCTTGCGGAATGGTATCAAAAGTGCTAAAAGATACTGTAATCTCCTATCAAATAAAAAGCCATTTCAGTTGGTTAATAACTTAAAGGTAAGCCTTGAAATGTAGGGGATACAAGATAAAGAAATAAATGAGCCACAATATTTGGTGTCCCTGTAGAAGAAGATGTTGGAAAACACAAAAAAGGGTGTGACTTGGTGTAAAACTACTGTAGTCAACAGGCCAACATAAAACCTGTTTCAAATCTTATCAAGGTAAGCGTTTACTCTTTAAACAAAATATTACAGCAGCGTACAGGTACATGGTATCCTCCACAAGAACTGAATGTGAGGGTGCATTAAAAATACCAAATGTAGATAGACCTACTGTAATACCCTGCCAAATAAAATAAAAATTTTACATTTCAAATGGTCAATGGCTAAAAGGTAACCATTGACTAGTAGGAGATACGAGATACTATAGCAATATGTAATCCATAATATTTGGTATTCCTATAAAGCAGAGTGGAAATTACTATGAAGGGTGTGATGTGACAGAGAAATACTGTGCTAACTTAGCCAACAAGTGAATAGCATGTCAAATTCTATGCCGGTAAGTGTTAACACTTGGTACGTAGGTGCTACTAAATATAGCCAGTATGGGCCATTTTTTTGGGCACACTGTTCACTTAGCTTATATGGCCACGTTGTGTTATCTACTAATTTAGAATTTTTGCAAAATGTCAAATACTCAATGCTATATAGTGCAAGGCAAGTGTGTGCTGTAACCAGTGGCAACCAGACTTGCTGCCATTAAATAACACGGCACCATAAGCAAACCGAATAGACGATGCATCCAACCCCAAAATCCAACAAGAGATCTAGACTAAGGATTTCTTTCTAATTGAATTGTTTTTTCTTTGAAAATGTTTCCCTCAAATTCGTATGCATTTCTCTTGGCTCCTTAGGAAGCCATCTAGTACACCTGTGCTTGTAACAATGCACAGGTGTACTAGTGAACCTGACTGTAGCTATTCTGTGTTTGACTGAGGTTTGCACTGCAGGTGCCTGGGAAGTACTGATTCTCTTCAAGTTGTTGACTATTGCACTGTTGATGCCCACAAAGCATATTTTATGTCCTTTTCATTTAGCCACATTACCACTTTATTTGCTACCATTTTTCAGCTGTACTGTCAAACTTAAAAGAGAAACTTTTCCAGTCCCAGAAAGCAACATGGTGTAATTAAAAAGTGAAGACTGCGATCTCACATGACATGCAGCTACTTGATAATCGGGTTACACTAGAAAAAAATATCATTTGCTTACGTTTGCTATTTTGGAACAGCCAAGAGCTAGTAGGTAGAAACAAATTTGTGAAAAATGGTCAGTCCTCCTTAGTAAAAATCATACCTCCATTTCCTTTTTAAGTATTAAAAAATTAGACACTTTTAAATGATTTATTCACATACATGTTGTTTTAGGTTTATATGTCAAAAGAAAACATACAGAATTGTATACATTTGCTTTGTAGGTCTCGCCTAGGCAGTGCAAGCGCTGTGAATTTGAGATATTTTGTTTTCTAAGAGTGGGCTTAGAGCCCGCTCATTGCTTACCATTCGTTGGCTTTATTGTCACTCTCTTTTGTTTGCTTTTTATTGGTAAGCTGCAGTAGGCTTCCTTTGTTTTCGCGTGTTTGTCCCTCCACTCGGGCATGGACACACTACTTGTATCCTTCCACTGATCATGTTTTTTGAGCCTTACTTTTTCTTTGTGTTTAAGCACTATACTAGAGTGCGTCTTGTTCAGCTGGCTCCCTCATGTACTTCTCCCACTTAGGGTCCCTCCCTCATCCATGTTACGTACCCACACTCCCTCCTTCCATTGTTGTCCATGTTGTTGCTTGCCCTACCCATCCAACTTCCTTTTGTTGTTGCCTGTGTTTTTGCCTGCAACACCCACCTTCCCAACTTCCGTTGTTGCCCATGTTGTAGCTTCCTCCACCCACCCTCCTTCCTTCCTTCCATTGTTGGCAGTGTTGTTGCTTGCTTGCTCCCACCCTCCCTCCTTCCATTGTTGTCCGAGTTATTGATTGCTTATACCTGCCCACCCTACTTCCAATGTTGCACTTGTTGTTGCGTGCCCTAGGCCCTCCCTCCTTCCGTTGTTTTCCGTGTTATTGCTTGCAACATCCACCTTCATCCTCATTCCATTGTTGCTTGCTTCCACCCACCCTCTCTTCTTCCGTTGTTGCAACAGATATTGTTGCTTTCCCCCCACCAACTCTCCTTTTGTCCATTGTTGCCTGTGTAGTTGCTTTCAACACTTACCTTCCTTCAGTTGTTGCCTGTGTTGTCGCTTGCCTCCACCTACACTACCTTCTTCTATTGTTCCTTGTGTTGTTACTTGCAATCCCACCCACCCTCACTCCTTCCGTTTTTCTTGTGTTGTTGCTTTCCCCACTCACCCTCCTCTGTTGTTGCCCATATTGTTCTGGACCTTATCCCTCCTGTTGTTGTCCGTGTTGCTGTCATTGTTTGCTTGTACCCACTCTCCCACCATACGTTGTCCATGTGCTTGCTCTGAGCCCCTCCCTTCCACCATCCATTGTCCGTGTTGCCCCCCTGACTCACTCACACACCCATGTTGCCTCCATAGCTGCTTATGTGCTGCTTATGTGTGACATTTCCATGGTTTAAACGTACTTATGAGTGGCATTCAACGACCAAATATGTGACACTTAGAGTGACACTTTCTCTTGAGTAAAACCAAGCACTGAAGAGCAAGGAAAGTGAAATGACAGTCTTTTGAGCAATGAAAAGCTCTAAAACAATCTTGAAACAGCTGCTAAGTACCTCAAATGGAAGGTTACTATCACAATCGTCCTCCACTATAAAATTGTGAGAAACTCCTGGACAGGCCACTACTTACCAGGGCTGCTCTAACCCTTGCTGCACCATGGACAAATTATGGCATTTCTGTCTCTGAAAAGTGCAGAATTGCCGGGCCATGATGTAACTTAGCTACGTAAACACATCTTTTATCACATACAACAAAAGAGACACTTAAATGGCGGACTATTGTTTCTGCACCTCACGCTAGTTTCAAATATATTAGAGATCCTGCGCAGCAAGCCCGGGCACCAGTCGTCAAGTGGTGCCTCTGTGGTTCAGATCCTAAATGGAGCAAGGGGTGGGCGTGCGCCAGGTAATGAAGTCCAGAAATTCGGTATTGGGTTTCAAAAAAGTCTTTATTTCCAATTGATTAATTCTCACGGAATGGGTGCATTTACACTCAGCCAACGCGTTTCGCTCTCACATGGAGAACTTCATCAGGGCTGAAAGTGACATAAAGTTACATTTAATATAAGGAAATTATAACAAAAACGAAAGGAAGAAAGAAACAAAGAGAAGAGGACAAAACAATTTTATGAGTAGACAAAACCAATTTTTTGTTTTTTTGTTTTTTTGCAACGCAGGACATGAGAGACAGGACATAATAACCCCAAAATTGTATAAAAAGACTAATTACTTTGGACAAAGAGGACAAAATTGCTAGAGATATATAGCACACTCCTGCATTGAATACACCGAAGGGATAAACTGCATTACAAAGCACGGAGTGTGTAACATGTAAAACACAATACAAAATCTTCCATGAAGCATTATAAAAACAGAAAGGAATAGGTTTTAAAAACAGGGGAGTACAGGACACGCAAAAGTTGTGTAAGGCTTAGTTGTCTAGTAAAATAACCAAGTTGTAGAAAAGTATTACCAAGGGAGTCATTCAAAAAGTAAAAGGAAACTCTCACTAGAGAGGGGAGAGCAACTGCGTTTGGGCATTCAATTGAAAGCAATTGAACGCGTAAATTAAAATCATGCAATTGAGCGAAGTGTAATACTTGATGTGCCTTCCGTGATGTAATTGTTCACCCTTTTATACACCCATTACCAACTCTGTGCAATTTCTTATGGCTTACAGACTGTTGATCAGAAACCGGCCCATTATACTCATTTGGAGCACATTTGTGTGGGACAATTATTTCAGTATCATGAGGATACTCGCCCTATTTGAGGTGAGATTGTAATCTGCCAACGGATATATTAACTTCCTGGCCTTTTTAGCCTTGGACTCTCTGGTGGGGCCTTTTTAAATGGATCACTTCTTTTCTCTTTATTCCTAGTATTACACTTCACTCAATTGCATGATTTTAATTCACGCATTCAATTGCTTTCAATTGAATGCCCAAACGCAGTTGCTCTCCCCTCTCTAGTGAGAGTTTCCTTGCTGTTGCGCTGCCCTGCGAGGCATGATGTATCTACAATATGGGCTTTAACCAAGGCCATCGATTGCCATTCGTTCTTTTTTGTGCCTATCAGAAATGCTGCCTTTTTATTGGTGCATTGCTTGTAACTGTCCCTCCTTTGGGTGCTTGGTTCACGCCCAGGCGATCTCACTAATTGTTCCTTCGGATTGGCTATCACAGTTCCTCCTGGTTGTCCATCGCAACGAGCGGCTCCTTTGCTCTTTCCCCCTTGATCAGCGCGGCAATCAGTGCTTTTTCTATTCATCAGTGTGGCACATCAAGCTTCAACTTTAAGCATGGATGCATTCGAACTTTAAACTGCATGCTTCAAACAGACGGACATCTTGACCGCTGCACGTTTCTCTGTGTATTTGGCATGTTTCTGCTCAAGCGAGCATTATTGCAGTTTAGGTTTCCTTTCTTTTTCACAGACGGCGATTGTGAGTCACGTGGGGGGGGATCTGCCAATGTGGTCTTATGTTTACACCTGGAAGACCGGTGACTGGAAGCACAAAAGACAAATAGAAATGTTACTCAAGAGATTTAGACTGAGCGCGCTCTGTGCCTCGCTTGCTTGTGAGAATAGACTGCTTGTAGAGAAGTGATCCTGTACGTCGTTTCAGAGCTGTAACTATTAACGCACATGGTGCCTTGTTTCTCCAAGCTATAGTGCGGAGTTGTTGGAAAATGTGTGTTCTGTTATGAAACCACACCCCACCATGTAAGATGCATTGTGTAGTTCACCTTAAAGTGCTTTGCAGTCCTCTCTCCCCTTCAAACATTCTCCAAGGGAAACAGTGGGTACCAAAGAAGGCTAGCCAGGACTGGTGAATGGATTTTTGCTACCCTTGGCAAAGTGACATTTTGCGCCACTTCACCCCCTGTACTCTTTGCTAGTTTTACAATAATGCTGATGGTCTTCTGCTCCTCTAGACTTAAGGCAGCGGCCTGCTCTTGCCTTGTTCTTGAAACTGACTCTGGAAGATGAAACCTTTTTCACGCTGAGCCCCCACTCCATAGCATGCCCTCCACTACGGCTGGGATCTGTCTGTCGTAGTGGTGATGTGGCTTTTGGCTCAGTCTGTTGTCAGACTTCCCACCTCTTCGCGAAAGTGCTTTCTGTTACCATTCTGACTCACCATCTGTTTTCTGCACCGTTGCCCGATAGCCATGTGAGCAAAAAAACATTTCTTCTCTGTTTGATTTTGCAAATAGAAGAGGACAGATGGTATCTAAAGCAGATTACCTGCTTGGTGTACATGTTGGTCTTACCATCAAATAAGAACCTGGTTATTTTTACAGTGCTTGCAAGTGTTTACCATTTATAGCGCTGTAAATAACAGGTGGTCATCATTACCCAAATCACTTAGCTGATTTTAGAACTAGGAAACAGACAGTTGGCCCTGCCACTATCAAACCTGTGACTAGGAGGTTTATAATAATAATGATGTTGATAAACAGTTGTTAGACCTGGCACTGTTGGCGTGGGTCTCCCTTCCATTTTTTGCTGTTGCCTCATGTGTTTTTGCTGGTTATAGATGCTTTGGGCACTGTGCCACTGCTGTTCAGTGCCACAGTGCAAGTGCTCCCTATGTTAAATTGGTGTATGGATTAGTGATTCCATGTTTGGCCTATTTGATTCACTGTCAGACCCTAGTACAGTGCACTGGTTGTGCCCAGTGCTTGTGACTCAAATGCTGCTGGTGGGCTTGCAGCACTGGTTGTGCTACCCACAGAAGCAGCCTGTAAAAGTGTGTCTCAGGTCTGCCATCGCAGAGCCTGTGGGCAGTCTGGTACTGCCATGTTGACTGGGCAAGTGTACCCACTTGCCAGTCCCCAAACCTTCCCTTTTCTGCCTATCAGTCACCCCTATGGTAGGCCCAAGGGCAGGGTGCATTGTAAGGATAAGGTAGGACATGCCCTGGTGTGTGTGGCATGTCCTAATAGTGAATTACAGCCATTTTCGTTTTTCACTATTGCAAGGCTACCTGTTCCCCATAGGCCAGAATGGGCAGTTTGATTATTACATCTTATAATCCTAACTGACCCAGGGAACATGGTAGAATACAAATTTAGTATGCCTGAACTCAGAATGATAAAATACATCTTTTAGTGAAGTTGGTTTTAACATTCTGTGTTTGAAAATACCACTTTTAGAAAGTAGGTATTTTCTTGCCTAACTATCCAAGCCTGCCACTGCTAGGTTGTGTATTCCTTGTCTGGGATTGTGAGTGACAGGGGCTGGGGGATTCCAGGAGACAGGGTGAGTCAGCACAGGGCTGACTAAAGAGATCTGCATGGAGATGGGTGGGAGGAGTTGCACCTGGGACCTGAATAGGGCTGTGCCTTCCCTCCACAATGCTGGCTCCACCTCCTGTGCTGTGTCTGATGTCCCTGGCCTACACTGTGAAAGGAAAGAAGGAGTCTTGTCAACAAAGTGCTCCAGGACTGACCAGAACTGGTTTGGACTAGGCAAAGGCCTCTCTGCCTTCAGAGAACAAAGAGAAAATGAGTATAAAAGAGGGGACCCAAACCCCAGAAGATCAGATCACTTTGGGAAACAAGAAGAACCTTTGCTGAGGAGAGGAACCAGAGAAACTGAGGAGGAGACTATCCCTATGCTGAGTGCTGTTTGGGAGATTGGCCTGCAGTGGTTGCCTGACTGCCAAAGAAAGGAGAAAGGAACTTTGTGTGTACTTTCATCAACTTGTAAAAGATCTCCAAGGGCTTGAGAGAAGAGCTTGCCTCCTGCTGAAGTCTCAGGGACAACAGATTTCACCAACCAGCTCCCCAAGAGTCTTTCTGGAAAGTGCCTGCTGCTGTGCTGGACTTTCTGAGGGACTGCGTGTCGCAAGGAGCTGGAAGCACGACTCACGAAGAAGCGTCGCCGCCGCCGCAGCCGAAGCGCCTCGCATCACCGAAGAAAAGGATCGACGTCGCATCAGACGCCGCCGCATCAACGGAGAAGAGTGTCGCCGCCGCTGTCGCATCGTTGCCGAAGCGTTGCCGAAGCGCCTCGCATCGCCGGAGAAGAGGACCGACGTCGCATCAGACGCCGCCGCCGCATCACCGGGAAGGGTGTCACAGGCCTGTCGCGGCTCAGAAGAATCATTGAGTCGCCGCACGGCCGTCGCATCGTTGCTGAAGCGCCTCGCATCGCCGGAGAAGAGGATCGACGTCGCATCAGACGCCGCCGCATCACTGGGAAGCGTGTCGCAGGGCCTGTCGTGACTCAGAAGAATCGTTGAGTCGCCGCACGGCCGTCGGGCGAAAACGCATCGTGTCGCATCAAGAAGAAGACACCATCTTTGTTTCATTGCAACGGATCTTCATCGCATCACGGTGTTGCTGGTCGCATCGCCACGGAAGCGCAGTAAGAAACCGACGCATCACCTCCCCACGCCGAGAAGAACTGACGCATCCCCTATGCATCAGTAGGGACCCGACTTATCACCGTTCTTGCGTGTAAGGAACCGACGCATCACCTTCCCTGCAACACTTTCGTTGTATAGCGTTACGCTTCCTAAGGTACATTGAACTCAAAGTGTCGCATTTACTATCTAAAGAGAACTGAGCTAATTCTACCATTTTTGAAGTACAGTATTGTGGATTTTTGTCGTTTGTGGTCTTGTGTTAAATCTATATAAAAGATACCTATTTTTAATATACAACTGGTGTGGTGTCCATCTGTAGTGTTGTCACTGGATTACTGTATGTGTTCACAAATGCTTTACACACTGCCTCTGAGATAAGCCTGTCTGCTTGTGCCAAGCTACCAAGGGGGTGAGCAGGGGTTATTTTAGGAGTGTACCCCCTTACCTGACTAGACGCAATGGTCCCTATTTGGTCAAAGGTACCTACCTCTGCCAACTAGAGACCCCCAAATCTAACATTGGTGGTCAGCGGTGAGGATTCTGGACCTGCATTTGTGACTCATATACAGTGATTGGTGAACACTACTAGTGAGTGCAGACCAAAACGCGACCACATACTTTTGGTAGATTGTTTTTCTGGGATTTTCTATTTTTGCCAAGAACTGCCAAGTTTAACCACCATGGATACAGCAGCATCCATAGCATCTGTTGATTATGATTGGGAAGAGGAGAAACTAGAATGCTACAATGTGAAACAGCTAAAGCACTTCTGCAGGAAATTTAAAGTTGCTATGACCGGTCTCTCCAAGAAGGATGAGTTCCAAAAGGCGCTGAGGGCCTGGGTTCAAGCAAGGAATACCCCTGAGAATGAGGAAGGGGCTGAGAATGCAGATGAGCAGCTGGAGGGGTCATTGGGTCCACAGGGGAGGAGAGCAACTTCCCCAGTAGGTAGCAGTGTTTCTGCCAAAAGCCTGTCCCCAGAGGAGTTGGCGGACAGGAAGGAAAACAGGATGCACGAATTGGAGCTTGCCAAGCTCAAGTTGGGTGGGCAACTGGAGTTAGAAAATAGGACATTGGCCCTGGAAGAAAAGAGAATGCAGTTGGAGCATGAGAAAAGGTTGAGGGAGTTGGAGTTGAAAGCTAGAAGCTTAGAGATTACTCCCTCTGGTGGCAGCACACCGTCCATGCCTGTTGAAGCTAGGGTGTATATTCCTAAAGATGTGGTGAGAGAGTTTTATAAGAATGATGATATTGGGCAGTGGTTCAAGGCCTATGAGGTAGCCATGTCTTCCCACCGGGTCCCTGAGAAGGATTGGGGAGCGGGGTTGTGGGGGCGGTTCCTTAGTGAGGGGCGGGACACACTGTTAGACTTGCCTTCTGAAGTCCATAATTCTTATAGCCATATGAAAGATGCATTGATGTCCAGGTATGGGTTGACTCCTGAATTGTATAGACAGAGATTTAGAAATTGCAAGAAGGTGGAGTCCGGTACCTGGGTAGAATATGTCACTTTCTTTTGCAGAGCATTGGATGGTTGGGTGAAGGGTAGCAAAGTGAATGATTTTGAGGGGCTCTTTGATTTAATTGCATGGGAGCACTTGTCAAGTAATTGTTTTCCAGAGCTACGCCAGCACCTGATTGATAGCAGGCTGACTAACCCTAGGAAGCTTCCTGAGGAGGCGGACCGCTGGGTGAGCACCCGGGTCCACAAGGGTCACGTGGGAGACTCCAACAAGAGTGGGCAGGGTCCCCAGTAGAAGAGTGCGGGGGACAAGGGTAAACAGAGGGAGTTCCAGAAAGGGCCCCAAAGTTATCCCCAAGGGAACCAAGGGAAGGGTTCCCAGCCTCCCCCTGAGAAGAAGCACGGGGCCCCGACAGGTAGGCCTGTTCCCAGGGGACCCCTGAGGTGCTACAAGTGTGGTGAAGTGGGTCATAAGTCGGTTGATCCGCAATGCCCACAGTTTGGAAAGACAGCACCCACTGGTGCTCCACCCCGGCAGATGGCGAGTGTAGCCCTGGGGGAGGAGAGGGGTGTCCAAGGTGGGTGGGGTCCCGCAGAGATGTCCCTTGTCTCTTTAGGAGACTGTGAGGTGGTCCCCAGGACCCAACTCCCTGATAACACTAAGAAGTACAGGCAGTGGGTGACCATCAATGGCCATAGAGTGGAGGCTCTTCGAGACACAGGAGCTAGTGTCACAGCTGTCAAGTGTCACCTGGTGTCTGAAGAGCAGGTTGTCCCCAATGCATTTTACCCAGTTGTTGCCGCTGACAACACAGAGAGCCACTGCAAGGTGGCTCAGGTTCCCTTTGAGTGGGGGGGTCGCTGGTACTCTTCAAGTAGCTGTGAGGCCAGCCATGCCTGTTGACTGTTTGTTGGGGAACTATTTGGAGAGCTCACCTTGGGCTAAGGTGGAGCGAAGTGCTCATTTGGAGATGTTGGGTCTGCCTGACTGGGCGTGTGTGACCACACGGTCCATGGCAGCCGGTAAGGGTGTTCAAGAGGACCTGGAGCCTTAGAGGGGGCCCAGGTGCCTGCCTTAAAGAGAAGAGGCAGGGGCGCAGGAAACCGGCCCCCGAAGTTCCCACGGTCCAGGAGGAGGTAGACCCTGAGGGGGATGCCCTGGAGCCTACAGGGGAACAGGTAGCTGAACTGGGGGACCTGCCTGAGCTGACCCATTGGCAGCAGGAAGGAGGACCCTCCAGGGAAGAGTTCTGCGTGGAGCAGAAGAAGTGCCCTTCTCTTGTGGGTTTGCGGCAGCAGGCTGCAGACCAGGCAGCAGGTGATCAGTCTGGATCACATTGGATCTACTGGGAGAATGATCTCCTGTATACTGAGCCTAAGGTTGCTGAGCCTGGGTCATCCCATGTGCTGGTGGTACCCCAGCGCTTCAGAGCCTTCCTACTGGGGCTGGCTCATGATGTGCCGTTAGCAGGACATTTGGGGCAGGACAAGACTTTTGAGAGGCTTGTCACCCACTTTTATTGGCCCCAAATGCGCAGGAGTTCAGACACTCACTGCAGGACATGTCAGACTTGCCAGGCAAGTGGAAAGAGTGGGAGGAAGCAAAAGGCTCCTCTCCAGCCATTCCCTGTGGTCAGCACCCCCTTTGAACAGGTGGGTATTGACATTGTGGGGCCACTGGACCCCAAGACAGCCATGGGCAACAGGTTCATCCTGGTCTTGGTGGACCATGCCACCCGGAAGCCATACCTCTGAGGACAGTGACGGCCCCCGTGGTGGGACAGGCACTGATGGCAATTTTCTCCCGAGTGGGATTCCCTAGAGAGGTAGTGTCTGACCGAGCTACAAACTTCATTTCCAAGAATATGAGGCCCCTGTGGCAGGATTGTGGGGTAACTTACAAGTTCACCACTCCTTACCACCCTCAAGGAAATGGGTTGGTTGAGAGATTCAACCGGACCCTCAAAGGCATGATTATGGGTCTTGAGGAACCTATGAGGCGTAAGTGGGACGTCCTCTTACCATGCCTTCTCTTTGCATACCGTGAGGTGCCACAGAAATCTCTAGGGTTCAGTCCCTTTGAGCTTCTCTATGGTCACCCAGTGAGAGGACCTCCGAGTCTGGTCAAGGAAGGCTGGGAGCAATCTCCCAGGAAACCTCCCCAGGATGTATATAGCTACATGCTGGCCTTCAGGAACCAGACTAGGCGTTTCAGGCAACTCGCTGAGGCGAATCTGGAAGCCAGCCAGGAGGAGATGAAGCGGTGGTACGACCAGAATGCCACTCTGGTAGAGCTTCAGCCTGGTCAGAAAGTGTGGGTCATGCCCCCGTGGAGCCTTGTGCGCTCCAGGATAAGTGGACCGGACCATTTGAGGTGGTGGAGCGCAAGAGTCCTGTTACCTACTTGGTGGACTTGCGGTCTCCCAGGAACCCCTTGCGGGTCCTGCATGTCAACCGCCTGAAGCCCCACTTGGAGAGGTCCGAAGTGGGCATGCTCTTAGCGACAGATGCTGGAATGGAGGAGGAGACTGAGCCTCTTCCTGACCTCCTGTCGGCGACAGAGCGAGATGGGTCAGTGGATGGTGTGAACCTCTCTTCCACCCTGACCCCTGAGCAACAGAATGACTGTCACCAGTTGCTGGGACAGTTTTCTGATCTGTTCTCCCTGATTCCCAGTGTCACCGATTGGTGCATCCATGATGTGGACACTGGAGACAGTCCTCCTGTTAAGCACAAAACTTACAGGGTAACTGACAGGGTGAGAGCTTGCATCAAGGAGGAGGTCTCCAAGATGCTTGCGTTAGGGGTGATTGAGTCCTCTAACAGTCCTTGGGCCAGCCCAGTGGTCTTGGTCCCAAAGGCTGCCGCACCGGGTGCCACGCCAGAACTCCGGTTCTGTGTGGACTACCGAGGGCTCAATTCAGTCACGAGGACTGACGCGCACCCCATCCCCAGAGCTGATGAGCTCATCGATCGGTTAGGGGCTGCACGGTACCTCAGCACGTTTGATCTAACGTCTGGGTACTGGCAGATCGCCTTGACTGATGGGGCAAGAGAGAGGTCAGCATTCTCCACACCAGATGGGCACTACCAGTTCCAGGTTATGCCATTTGGGATTAAGAATGCCCCTGCCACCTTTCAGAGGTTGGTCAACCAGGTGTTGGCTGGACTGGAAGAGTTCAGTGCTGCCTACCTGGATGACATTGCCGTGTTCAGCGCCAGTTGGGAAGAACATCTGCGCCACCTCTGGGAAGTGTTGATGGCGCTGTGGAGGGCAGGCCTCACGATCAAGGCGAGTAAGTGCCAGATCGGGCAGGGTTCCGTGGTGTACTTGGGACACCAGGTTGGGAGCGGCCAGGTGGCGCCCCTACAGCCCAAGATTGAGACCATCCTAGCTTGGGAGCCCCCCAAGACCCAGACAGAGGTGAGAGCCTTTTAGGACTCACTGGGTATTACAGGAGGTTTGTCAAGGGGTATGGCAGCATTGTTGCACCCTTGACAGAGCTGACTTCCAGGAAGCAGCCCAAGAAAGTGATTTGGACTGACACCGGTCAGAAAGCTTTTGAGGCCCTGAAAACTGCCATGTGCACGGCGCCCGTGCTCCTGGCACCCAACTTCTCAAGAGAGTTTATCGTTCAAACAGACGCTTCAGAGCATGGTGTGGGGGCTGTTTTGTCACAGATAAATGAGGAGGGCCTAGATCAACCCGTAGCCTTCATCAGTAGGAGGTTACTTCCACGGGAACAGAGGTGGAGTGCGATTGACCGTGAGGCATTTGCTGTGGTCTGGGCACTGAAGAAGCTGAGACCATACCTGTTTGGGACTCACTTCCGGGTTCAGACAGACCACAGGCCCCTCAGATGGTTGATGCAGATGAGGGGTGAGAATCCAAAGCTGTTGAGGTGGTCCATTTCCCTACAGGGATGGACTTCACGGTGAAACACCGCCCTGGTACAGAACACGCCAATGCTGATGGTCTGTCCAGATTTTTCCGCCTTAGTGAAGAGAACTCCCAGGAGGTAGGGTAGTTATCCCCACATTTCAGCTGGAGGGGACACGTGTTAGACCTGGCACTGTTGGCGTGGGTCTCCCTTCCATTTTTTGCTGTTGCCTCGTGTTTTTGCTGGTTATAGATGCTTTGGGACTCTCTGCCACTGCTGTTCAGTGCCACAGTGCAAGTGCTCCCTATGTTAAATTGGTGTATGGATTAGTGATTCCATGTTTGGCCTATTTGATTCACTGTCAGACCCTAGTACAGTGCACTGGTTGTGCCCAGGGCTTGTGACTCAAATGCTGCTGGTGGGCTTACAGCACTGGCTGTGCCACCCACAGAAGCAGCCTGTAAAAGTGTGTCTCAGGTCTGCCATCACAGAGCCTGTGGGCAGTCTGGTACTGCCATGTTGACTGGGCAAGTGTACCCACTTGCCAGTCCCCAAACCTTCCCTTTTCTGCCTATCAGTCACCCCTATGGTAGGCCCAAGGGCAGGGTGCATTGTAACTATAAGGTAGGACATGCCCTGGTGTGTGTGGCATGTCCTAATAGTGAATTACAGCCATTTTCGTTTTTCACTATTGCAAGGCTACCTGTTCCCCATAGGCCAGAATGGGCAGTTTGATTATTACATCTTATAATCCTAACTGACCCAGGGAACATGGTAGAATACAAATTTAGTATGCCTGAACTCAGAATGATAAAATACATCTTTTAGTGAAGTTGGTTTTAACATTCTGTGTTTGAAAATACCACTTTTAGAAAGTAGGTATTTTCTTGCCTAACTATCCAAGCCTGCCTCTGCTAGGTTGTGTATTCCTTGTCTGGGATTGTGAGTGACAGGGGCTGGGGGATTCCAGGAGACAGGGTGAGTCAGCACAGGGCTGAATAGAGAGATCTGCATGGAGATGGGTGGGAGGAGTTGCACCTGGGACCTGAATAGGGCTGTGCCTTCCCTCCACAATGCTGTCTCCACCTCCTGTGGTGTGTCTGATGTCCCTGGCCTACACTGTGAAAGGAAAGAAGGAGTCTTGTCAACAAAGTGCTCCAGGACTGACCAGAACTGGTTTGGACTAGGCAAAGGCCTCTCTGCCTTCAGAGAACAAAGAGAAAATGAGTATAAAAGAGGGGACCCAAACCCCAGAAGATCAGATCACTTTGGGAAACAAGAAGAACCTTTGCTGAGGAGAGGAACCAGAGAAACTGAGGAGGAGACTATCCCTATGCTGAGTGCTGTTTGGGGGATTGGCCTGCAGTGGTTGCCTGACTGCCAAAGAAAGGAGAAAGGAACTTTGTGTGTACTTTCATCAACTTGTAAAAGATCTCCAAGGGCTTGAGAGAAGAGCTTGCCTCCTGCTGAAGTCTCAGGGACAACAGACTTCACCAACCAGCTCCCCAAGAGTCTTTCTGGAAAGTGCCTGCTGCTGTGCTGGACTTTCTGAGGGACTGCGTGTCGCAAGGAGCTGGAAGCGCGACTCATGAAGAAGAAGCGTTGCAGCCGCTGCCGAAGCGCCTCGCATCGCCGAAGAAAAGGATCGATGTCGCATCAGACGCCGCCGCATCAACGGAGAAGAGTGTCGCCGCCGCTGCCGCATCGTTGCCGAAGCGCCTCGCATCGCCGGAGAAGAGGACCGACGTCGCATCAGACGCCGCCGCATCACCGGGAAGCGTGTCGCAGGGCCTGTCACGGCTCAGAAGAATCATTGAGTCGCCGCACGGCCGTCGCATCGTTGCCGAAGCGCCTCGCATCGCCGGAGAAGAGGATCGACGTCGCATCAGACGCCGCCGCATCACCGGGAAGCGTGTCGCAGGGCCTGTCACGGCTCAGAAGAATCGTTGAGTCGCCGCACGGCAGTCGGGCGTGCACGCATCGTGTCGCATCAAGAAGAAGACGCCATCTTTGTTTCATTGCACCGGATCTTCATCGCATCACGGCGTTGCTGGTCGCATCGCCACAGAAGCGCAGTAAGAAACCGACGCATCACCTCCCCACGCCGAGAAGAACCGACGCATCCCCTACGCATCAGTAGGGACCCGACGCATCACCGTTCTTGCGTGTAAGGAACCGACGCATCACCTTCCCTGCAACACTTTCGTTGTATAGCGTTACGCTTCCTAAGGTACATTGAACTCAAAGTGTCGCATTTACTATCTAAAGAGAACTGAGCTAATTCTACCATTTTTGAAGTACAGTATTGTGGATTTTTGTCGTTTGTGGTCTTGTGTTAAATCTATATAAAATATACTTATTTTTAATATACAACTGGTGTGGTGTCCATCTGTAGTGTTGTCACTGGATTACTGTATGTGTTCACAAATTCTTTACACACTGCCTCTGAGATAAGCCTGTCTGCTTGTGCCAAGCTACCAAGGGGGTGAGCAGGGGTTATTTTAGGAGTGTACCCCCTTACCCTGACTAGACGCAAGGGTCCCTATTTGGTCAAAGGTACCTACCTCTGCCAACTAGAGACCCCCAAATCTAACAACAGTTTTATATAGTACATAATGCCAAAGGTTTGCAGTTGTAGGCGCTGTAATAACACATGTTACCCAATGTAATGCTACTCATTTTATCTATGTGGATGGATGCGAGGCTGAACTGGCCCTGCTAGAATTCAACCTGGCAGGTCGCACAGTAATATCAGCATGGAACACGTAGCCTACTGAGCAGAGCAGCTGACTAGAGTTCATTGTGCAGAAAAACTAGAATCCTGCTTGAATAAGACCATGTCTCAGGAAGTACAATAATAATAAAATTGCCAGTCTTCCGAGCCCTTGGGAAGAAAGTGGGATTTATTGTTTTTGGAAGTTGATCTAAGCCACCAGTGATGAATGACCATCCCAAACACACCAACTGAAAACACATGAAGCAATCACATTGGCGTCAAAGCAGGCCAGGCATGGGTCAGCATCATTATAAAAGAAACAAGACTGCCCCAAGTGAGAACCAACCACCATTTCACGTCTTATAAGGTAAGCAAGGCAATAACAGCTTGAAATTGCAGCGAGGAAAAGGTCAGGAATAACAGTAACCCTACTCTCCGCTGTCGGAAGCGATGATGAGGGTGTCTTCCCTCTTTTATCTGGCATAAATGTTTATGCTTGTTCTTTTACCTCACTCAATAGCTTTTGGTGTTGGGTTTACAGTTTCACAAGCAACCTGCTCATTGCCTGCTGAGCAGTGAATTCAAAATCCTGTGAACCACATACACATCTATGGGTGCATGGTTTGGAGCCCCAGATTCAGAACTCCCCTGACAAATGTGCCAGGCTAAGTTTAGATGAACATGGTTCGTGCCCCCCCACAGCTGTGCATAGCCCTAGCACCATTTGCAACCAAAACAGCGTCCCACATTGTTCAAGCCCCCTAAAATTCATCAACACAAATGTCACTGGGGATTCACTCTGCATGTTTTCATTGAGATATTTGGACAAGTCTTTGCATATAATAAGGTTTTGTAAATTTGTGCGCAATGAAAGGCAGCATTTCTTTTTAATTATGTTTCATCATTTTAAAACTTGGGAACACAATCCACACAAATACACTCCACACCATGCAACATAATTCCAATCAGCATAATTTCACTCAATGCTACACACTTCCACGCCACACAATTTAATCTCTACACATTTTCATTCCACACCACATAATTCGGCAACAAACCACATATTTCAACTCAACAACTCAAGTACACAACACACCACATACATCCAAATCACACCATATAATTCCACATCACGCCACAAAATGCAACAGAACACCACATAATTAAAAACTCTATGACACACAAGTACATTTCACATAATTCCAGTACACTCAATACCACATAATTACTATCCACATATTTTAACTGCACACCATTCCACATAATTCCACTTAATAAATTCCCTCCACAAAATCACAAGTCCACCACACACAATTCCACGACTAATAATTCCAATCATCCCACATAATTCCACTCCACAGCACATATATCCACACCACACCAATTCAAAACACATGGGTAAAAGACATTGTCATTTACAGCGCCAATACCTCTAACTCTCACAAATGTGAGACCAATTTGCATTGTAAATGCTTGTTTTACTTTCATTCATGCTGCACTCCAGCCATGCTGTTACAACATCATAGGCAAAACATATTGACTTTGCCAATGCTTGTTTTAATTGGCACAGAAAGATAATGCAGGCTGGTGATATGCCAGTAAGGTGGTAGCCTTATAATTGTATGTATATAATGAAACAATCACTGTTGCTGTACTTACAGTATCAGTTATATGTTTTGAAAACAGTTTTGTAAATTGTTCATTGTATATAATCTGAAATGTTTTATTTCTCCATTTTCCTCTCCTGCTTTTTACCATTGCCTTTTTTCTATCCCTCACACTTTAATATTTCTCCCATATTGATGTGTTTTACCCTTTTAGGTTTTTTAATCTCTGCCATTCTTTCCCTCAGCTCTGCCAAGTACCACACATCAGATATTAGACTAACACATTTCAGTGTGGTGGTCCGTATCACCGCACTGAAATGGAAAGTCATGCATTTGTAGCGCCTCAGTATCAAGCCAAAGTGCTATTAGTTCTCTGTTAGAAACTGAAATCCAGGTTGCAGAGCACGGTCCGCGCTGGTGGCGCAGGCTTTGGGCGGCTGGCTCAGCTCGTGACTAGGCTGACTTAGGCAGGCTGAGAGCAGAGGCTACAATGTAACAAAGTTTATTCACTTCCCCTCAACTCTGGCAATCCATTCAGGTTAACCGTGTGACTCACTGTGAGACTCGTCACGTGATGGCACCTCACAGTCAGTGTTAAAATTATGGCCAACAGCTTCTATCAAGAGACTTACTCTCTTTATACATTGGCGGACCGGCGTGGTGCGAGAGGGCTATGCGGCAGTCACTGAATAATGAGACAGTCTTTTGACCCATGGCCGGTCCCGTCCCAGTCCAGACAGCCGCGGGATTGGTGGTGTCTTACAGGCAGGACTGAGCTGCAGCCAGGCAGCCTCATCTCAGAATGCATGCCGTGGCGCAGCAGGCAAGGAGTCGTCAACTCGACTCCTGGAGGAGCACGGCTGCAGCCGACTCTGAAGACAGCAGCACCCAGGAGGGAGAGAGTGAGCCTACACCAGCAAGCAGGTAAGGGAACCTGTGCCCCCACCTTGAAACTTAATCTCGCTTCACGTGGGCCAGTACTAGCTTCCCCGGTCGGTTTGGTCTTGAATTCTCACAGAGCAGGCCAGGAGAACAAGTTAGGGATTTTACTCATGCACTCAGCAGGTAATGGGAGCCACAGAGATGAAAGGGTCTGCACTTAGCACCTAACCCCGCAAATGGCATGATGCCCCCCGGCGCTTCACAGCAGATAAACGGCAGTGATCTGCAGCGCCACAGGAAGTAAGGGACCCTGCGTGAGACACCTGCATGCAACTGAAATCTTTCCCCCACACCCTCCAAAAACACCAGAGAAACCCATACATTCAGCCCCCCTCCACCCAGCGTCCCCGCTTCCATACTTCCTTTCCACAAAGGACTGCCCGGGCACACCCCCTGCACACGCGGCTGCCGCAGGTGAGTGCGGCCTACACATAAACAAGCTGGAAGGTGAGCCCTAGAGAGCAGTCACCAGGATGGATGCAGCCTCCCCAGGGCCTCAGTCTGTTGGCGCCTGCCTAGCGAAGTGAGTCCAGCCCCTAGCATCAACAACTTGATACCTGGTTATTGTAATGAGGGGCAGCGGTAATGGTGCTGGTCCGACTTTCAGCATGGCCAGCAGCTGTGTCACTTACGAACCTGGTGTTTTTAGTAGCTCTGTGACAGCTGCAGCCTGCTGGTGTGATCTGGTGCTGCGGGGTGGGGCAGGTAGTGGCGTGCCAAACCGGGGCTGACACCGCTCAGCTGAACTCCTCAGTTATTTTTATTCGGATTGATTAAACCGTACTGTCTTTGAAATAAACAGCATCCTGGCTGGCTGTAAGGTGTGCGCCTCACTCTCCTGAGCCTTGCCAATGTCCTTGTCTGTCTGGGGTGGCTCGCGAGTTCTAGGTTAGTGCCCTTCCATATCTGGTGCTTTGCAGTACTTTTAAGATCTTCTTAGAGTTTCTCTTTGGTGAAATGGGTGTAATTTCTGATATTTGTATGCTTCCCTCATCTTTATTGCTTGACTTTGCTTGCCAGAAAGTGTAACTCATAGTTGTTGAAATATCACGCATAATTACACTGAAATTATATGAATGTCACACATAGCAATCTAAAACCTTGCAAGCTATGTTCCCTTCTATGTCATTCTCTCTCCCCATGTTTTAATTTACAATGTGATTCCATCTCTACGAAAATAAAAATTTCATTCTTTCACTCTGACTTCGTGCAATGTTTAATTTTCATTTATTTCACGTTTCCTTCTTTGTACTACTTGCGATTTGCTTAAAAAATAAAAAATCCATTCTTTCACTCCCACTCCTGCGTGCATTTATTTCATTTTCATTTATTTCACCTTTCCTTCTTTGTACTAGTTACGATTTGCTTAAAAAATAAAAAATAACATTCTTTCACTCAGACTCCGTGCGTGTATTTATTTCACCTTTCCTTCTTTGTACTATTTGCGATTTGCTTGGAAAATAACCATTCCATTCTTTCATTCCGTTTCTGCATTTATGTTTAATTTATTTAAACTTTCGTTCTTTCAACTACTTTCGATTTGCTTCCTGTCTCTTGTGCAGCTGTGGCTCCAGTATTAGAGAAACGTCAGGTAATTTATAGCGTGAGAGCTCAGTCTGGTATCCCATGAAATCGTGTATCCCTGTACTCAGCCCGAGCAGAGATCGACTGCTTCTGTCTGATCCTGCCCGGGCTGAGTTAATTCTCCGAAGACAGCCGAAGAGCAGGGGATACACGATCCCATGGGGATACCAGATATTACACAACACCGGACCAAAGGTCCCTTCGGGTCGCATTGCCGACCTACTCCCCTGAATCCCTTATTCGTGGGGGCTGTATTTCAGACTTGTTTAACCCTAACCGCGTTACATCGTTCTGTAACCGGAGGCTCCCGATGAAAGCGGAGGGGGGGGGAATTTCCTCGCCCGATGGCCCACGTGGACCTGCTGCCCCCCCCTGAATTCCTAGGCCGCGGTGACAACTGGCCAGCCAGCCTCCCTCGCCCGTGCCCCACCGTCTCGGCTGATCACCGGTGACTCCCGCGATAGACACTAGAGAGAGGCGTGAATGGCGCGGCGGAGGGGGTGGGGGGGGAACCAGACACTACGCCTCGCAAGCGGATTCTATGTGGGGGCAATGTGGGGGACGGGACGAGCGAATCGGGTGACTACGTAGTCAGGCCCAATGCCCCGCTTGCTGCCCCACGCAGCATCACCTCTATGGCCCTGCGGATGCCGGGAGGGACCGTGCATCGATGGATGCAGAAAGTAGTGGAGATGCCGGGGATTGAACACAGGGCCTCATACATGCGAAGCATGCGCTCAACCATTGCTACATCCCCTCACGAGGAGCTAGGCAACTCCATCGTTTGGGACAAGGCTGAGCGTCCTGCAGCCGCGTAGCCAGAACCCTCCCCCCCTTACGTGCCACCCTCCTAATCCCTCAACATGCAGCCCCGACCGCGGGCACAACCCGGCGGGCCTCCGCGGAGTCGGGTCTGAAAATTGCCAGGGACAGGGTTCCACCCGGGCCATGGCCAGCGTGGTGGGACCTAGGGGGGGGGGCTGTAGAATAGCACTCACTCTGCTTCCAAACGTGCCAAAGCACGACTTCAGAGCACCGAGGCAGCAGCAACCCACAGCACGACCAACAGACGGTGTGCCCGGTGCAACAGAGGACGCCAGGATGGCCGGGTGAGGCATAAATACCCTCCCCACCTCCTCGGCGCGCTGGAAGTAGCGCGCCTAAGGCAAGGGGGACTCCTCCCTGAGTCCCAGCATTAGCGGGCTGGGTTAGTGCCCAAATGGCACTAAAGGGCCGCCCTTTTAGGGTGGCCCCCTGCGTGGGCCGCGGGCAGCCGCAAAGTCACTGCTATACATGCCAATAGACCAGCCTGAGGCAGGAGACTTCAGCTTTGTTTTGACTGCCTCCCGCTTTCCCGCTGCTGGCCCCGGGACAGCCCCACTCCAACACCCAGGCCTGGCCTGACAGCTTGATGTCCCGCACTGGTACAAGTACAACCCTTTTTATGGGACTGAGGCACCCACTGTGCGGCCGACTGTCCCAGCCCCGCCGGCCTCACACAGATCCAGGATACCAAGGCTTTGGAGTGGAGCGGCGCTGGACTTGGTCTCGTCTTGGCACTGCCTCTCCCCAGCCCGGGGTGCACAGCTTCCTGCCCCTCTCTCAAAGCTGCCATGTGTGGAGGGGAGCAGCTTCACCAGAGACAGGCCGACGAACAGCGAGCCATGGCCAAGGGGGCAAGAGTGTTACAACTCTGTCTCAACAGGGAGCCAGTGAGTGACCTGCATGACAACTGGATTAACTTCGCTGAGGATCAAATAATGCTGCTGCACTTCTAAGGGCTGCGGCTTCACCGGGAACCCCAGGACCAGAGTAATTGAGCAACTAAACTTGAGGGGGCCCACCTACAAATGACATGGAGGGGCCTACTCCCCCCGCCAAACCCAGTCAGGACCTCTGAGGCCAGAGGCCCGCCTACTGTGCACAGTGCTGGAGGGGGGCCCCCACAGCTTTGGGAGGAAGAAAAGTGCCGGTACCTCAAGGGAGTTGTCGCAGCTCAAGCCGCCACATCTTCCCCAGGGCACATCGGAGACATTCCTAGATGTAGAGAGCCATCCGGGCTCTCTTAAACATTGTTGCAGTTCTTCACACGCATGCACCCCTCGGGGCGGGCTCGACCCGAGGGGATAAATAAACGGCGGAAGACCGCTCGTGGTCTTCGCGCCAACTGTCATCTACACTGTGTCTAGAGTGCGTCATTTCGTGGAGCGCAGCTACGGCCTTCTAGTGCCCCACCACACTGGCGACGAGGCCGGTCGGACCGGCACGTGTGTGCGCCTCGCCCGCTGAAGCTGCTGAGCCCGCCCGCGCAACCGAAGCGCCGTCGCCTCCCCGTGAGTGGCGCCCGCCCACGCGTCTCCTGCCCAAAAGGGAGCGTGTTCAGCCGGCGGCGCCTGTGCGGGAAGACGGCGCCTGTTCTTGCTGTTGCTGCCTGCGCCTGCCCACGCGCCTCCCTTGTCAGCGGGAGCGCGTTCAGCCGGCGGCGCTCTGTGCTCTGCAGCGTAGGAGCGGTGAGTGCGCCCCTCTGCGCGACTGCGGGGGAGGCTCCTATTCGGCAGAAGGACGTCGAGACAGCCGCCTAGGCCGGTGCCCGAGGCCCCACCCCCGAAGAGCGTCCCTGCTGATTCAGGGCCCCAGGGCTGCCTACAGGTACGCGGGGGAAGATTAACTAAAAGGAAATAGGCACAGAAGTGCAGGGAAGGGAGCAGAGGCAATGTGGAAGTGAGAAGGGCAGCCCACACACAAACAAAAGATTATAAGAAAAGGGCGGAGGCCACCAGTTGGCAAAAGACAGAAGGTGGGCATCCCGGCCTGAGACACCGCAAGGCCCAGAACACGCCGGCGCGCTGCCCTACACAGGCGCGAGTGACCCCGCCCCCACCACCCTACAGCGCCCACAGCTACAGCTGCCCTGCCCTGCCCCGCGCGCAAGCCACGGGGAAGGGGTATCACGAAGGATTTCCCCCAGTAGGTGGCAGGCCGACGCGGGAAAGAGGAGAGAGAGCACCGACAGGGGCACGGAAGGCTGATCAAGGGAAGGAGCGAGAGGGCCACCTACAGCGTCGCTAGCCCCTTCACTGGACAAAGAGAGGAAGGCGCGCCCAAGATGAGCAACACCCAAACGGCCGGCGCACAGGCTGGGGCTCAGGGTCCGGACATTGGACAGGGTACGCTGCCCCCCGGACACCATCACACCGCCATTGCTCCCCTGCCGCCGTTTAGCGAGGCTTCGGACCCAGCTACCGCCGCGCCGCGATGGAAGGCATGGGTGGGGCGGCTGAATCATTACTTTAAAGGAACGAGGGAAACGGACGGCACCGTCAAGCGGTCGCTTCTCATCTACTACAGGGGGCCCGAAATCTATGACCTGTTTGAGACGCTTCCGAACACCGGAGAGGAGGATGATTACGACGCGGCAGTGAGGGCACTCGATAGACACTTCGATCCACAGCTGAATCCAGATTTCGAAAAGTTCAAGTTCCGAAGGACCTCACAGACAGATTCGGAATCGGTCGATATGTTCTATGCCAGGCTGCGCAGGCTGGCCAGCACATATGCATTTGTCGCTCCGCAGACGGAGATCAGGGATCAGATCATCCTGGGCTGCCGCTCAAAGCTCTTACGCAAACTCATACTGCGACAACCAGGGATCTCACTGGACGAGATCCTTGTCCTGGCACGCTCCCACGAGTTATCGGATGTCCGGGCAGAAGCAATGGAAGCAGCACTCCACACGCCCGGAGCTGCGCCGGGTACACCAAGATACCCAGTCGTCAAAGAAGAGAGGGTAGACGCAATACAAAGGCGTCCTACCCAGGCCCGGCAAGCGCAGCCGCCGTCGCGAGGCGGTCAGTGCGGGTACTGTGGGGACGAACACGCCAAGACAGCAGTCTGCGGGGCGAAAGGGAAGACGTGCTCCCGGTGTGGGAGACTCAACCATTACGCCAGAGTATGCCGAGGTGGACGATTCCGGCAGGGCCCGTCAAGACAGAGGAGCATCACGCAACGGGTCCAGCAGGTATCCCTCGAGGATTTGCCCCTCTCGAGGAAGCCAGACAAGTGTGGGAAGATGAAGACGATGACGTCTTTGTGGTGTCCTATGTCAGCCGAACGGACAGACGACGGAGGCCTCCCCGATGTGCTCGGTGACAGTGGAAGGCACCGACGTACAGGCCCTTATCGACACGGGTGCCTCAGTCAACGTCATGGACTCGGAACAGTATGATCGCCTGTCACCGAGGCCCCCGCTCGAGCCGTCCACGGCTAGGATATACGTGTATGGAGGAACCGATCCGCTACCACTGAGGGGGTCATCCAGGCCAAAATCGACAGCGGCACCTACACCACGAACACCCGTTTCCACATAACAGAGGGACGGAAAGGAACCCTGCTCAGTTGCCACATCGCGGAGGATCTCGGACTTGTGTTCTTCGCGAACCAGATACACGAGTCACACGCAGAGGCCATACTGAAGGACTTCCCGGCACTCTTTACAGGTCTGGGGAAACTGAAGGGCAAAAGGTTCAAGCTACACATCGACCCCGCTGTCAGACCGGTGGCACTCCGGCATCGGAGAGTGCCATTCAATCTAAGGCCACAAGTCGAGGAGGAGCTGAGAAAGCTGGAGGCGCTGGACGTAATTGAAAAAGTCTCAGGTCCCACTCCCTGGGTGTCTCCGTTAGTTGTGGCCCCAAAGCCCAAACAGCCAGGGGCCATAAGACTCTGTGTGGACATGCGCCTGCCCAACGTGGCAGTAAAAGGGAACGCCACATAACCCCGACCATGGAGGACATTGTGGCCGACCTCAACGGGGCCAAATGGTTCTCCAAACTGGACCTAAACACTGGCTACCATCAGCTGGAGCTAGAACCGGAAAGCCGGTACATAACAACGTTTTCGACCCACGTTGGCCTCCGGCGATACAAGAGACTTAGTTTTGGCGTATCCTCAGCAGCTGAAGTTTTCCAGAACGCAGTGAGAGAAGTGTTGTCAGGGCTACAGGGGGCGATCAACCTGAGTGATGACATCCTCGTATTTTCAAGCACGCTGGAAGATCATCATAAGCACCTCCGCGCAACGCTGAAGAGGCTAGAGGACTCCGGGCTGACGCTGCACAAGGCGAAGTGTTCGTTTTATCAAGACACTGTGGAGTTCTTTGGCTACGTGTTTACGCGGGAAGGGCTCCGGGTGGACCCGAGGAAGGCAGCTGCCATCCGGGCGGCCAGCACACCGAAGAACCCCACGGAGGTGCGAAGTTTCCTGGGCATGGCAACATATTGCGGGCGTTTCATCCCGAATCTCGCAACGTTGTCTGAGCCACTCCGGACCCTGACGAAACATGGACAACCGTGGGAGTGGTCGAGCGCAGCCAACAAAGCGTTCAAGGACATCAAGGAGAGGTTACAGGACAAAGCGGTCATGGCGTACTTCCATCCAAGAAAGCGCACTGAGTTGGTCGTGGATGCCAGCCCCATGGGTCTAGGAGCAGTGCTCCTGCAGGAACATGACCCGGAAGTTTGGAAGCCGGTGGCGTATGCTAGCAAGGCCCTCACGGACACCGAGACCAGGTATGCTCAGATAGAGAGGGAGGCTCTCGCCATCAAGTGGGCATGCCAACATTTCCACCTATACCTGTGTGGCCAGGACTTTCAAGTGGTGACGGATCACAAACCGTTGATCCCGCTCTTCGCAGGGTCATCCAGGCTGGCACCCCCAAGGATTGAGCGATGGGCTGTGCAGCTGCAAGCATAGCAGTTCAAGGTCATGTACCGACCCGGAGCACACAACCCGGCCGATTACCTATCACGCCACCCAGACCCCTCATCGCCCATAGACCCATCCGCAGAGGAAAGGGACACGGAAGAGTTTGTGAGGATGGTTTCGCAGCGCGCCTGCCCGAAATCCATGACTCTGGAGGAAATCGGACAAGCCACGGCGGAAGACGGAACACTGTCAAGGGTGAAAGGAGCGTTGGAAGAGAACACGTGGGCTCGGTTCATGGAGGGGAGTCGCCTACTACGACCAGAGGTCGGACATGACCGGCAGCAGCTCTGGAGGGTGCGGCATGAGCTCAGTGTGGGGGAGCATGGTGTTGTCCTGAGAGAACATCTTGTTGTGATCCCTGAGACCTTACAGCAACGCATTCTGGAACTCGCTCATGTTGGCCATCAGGGCATGGCCAAGACGAAAGCGAGACTACGGCAAAAGGTCTGGTTTGCGGCCATGGATACCAAAGTGGACGAGATGGTCCGGGGGTGCCATGAATGTACCATCACAGGGGGGGACCCCCGACGGCGCCAGTAATCACGGAAGATCCGGTAAAAGTCTCCTGGACCCATGTTAGTCTCGACTTCGGGAGTTTCCCAGACGGCCGTCATATGCTGGTTGTGGTCGACACCTTCTCGAAGTTTCCCGTGGTGGAAGTCGTGGGGTCAACGGCGTTTCCTCACGTGAAGAGGGCGTTGGACAAGATCTTTGCCATACTTGGGCTGCCCGAGGAGATCAAATCCGATAACGGACCTCCGTTCCAGGGGAGGGAGTTTCAGGAGTATCTGGAAAGTAAAGCCATCCGACACCGCAAGATCACGCCACTCTGGCCCCAAGCCAACGGTGAGGTGGAACGGCTGATGAGAACTCTTAACAGGGCCATGCGCATAGCGGTGGAACGAGAAGAGGATGCTGAAGCAGCCCTGGATCAGTTTCTCGGAGTGTACCGACAAACACCTCACAGCACCACTAAGTGTGCACCCTCACACCTGATGTTTCTGCGGCCACCACGGGACAGTATCCCAGCCGACCCGACGTGGGCCCCTCCAGTGAGAGATGATAATGCCGTTCAAGCCCGCCGAGAGGTCACTAACCGGAGGGCTCAAGAACCCCGAATCCGTATCGGAGACCGAGTGGTGATCAAAGATCGACACCCCGGGTGGAAGTTCCGGACACCGTTTGAGCCAGAGGCATGGATCGTAACGGAGGTGCAGGGAACGATGGTCACCGCTCGAAAAGGACACCTCAGGGTCACAAGAAATGTGTTGTGTTTCAAACCGATCGCTGAGGGCGGCCGAGACAGTTAAGAAAGTGACATCCCGGCTTGGGCCCCAGCGTGTCGTCCCCAGAGTCTCCCAGGGCTGGCGGCCCCGTCTCCGAAGGAGGGTTACCTGAGAATAGAGAAGCCGTCACCGCCCCTGACATGGCCGTTTCAGAAGATGGGATTGGCTCACCCGTGGGCGTCCTGGGCGACACAGGAAACATCGTCGTTCCCCGGAGCCAGAGGTATGGCCTCCGGGCAAACCCGATGCCGAGCCAAAGGTTCAAGGACTTCCTGTATATGTCCCCATGAACAATACTGACGTTGGTGACTTTAACCAAAAGAAGGAAGGGATGTAGAGAGCCATCCGGGCTCTCTTAAACATTGTTGCAGTTCTTCACACGCATGCACCCCTCGGGGCGGGCTCGACCCGAGGGGATAAATAAACGGCGGAAGACCGCTCGTGGTCTTCGCGCCAACTGTTATCTACACTGTGTCTAGAGTGCGTCATTTCGTGGAGCGCAGCTACGGCCTACGGCCTTCTAGTGCCCCACCACACTACCGAGAAAGAAAACAGAAATCGCCCAGTTCTGCAGTAACAGCGACGCACTGCTGTCTTACTCTGCGCAGAACAGTGCAAACTCACTATGGGAACAGTTGAGATCTCAGGTCCACTCCGAACCTTATAAGTGGTGACCGGTGGGACGCGGCGCAGAGTGAGCTCAGCTGCAGCGCCAGGCTCCCAGCTGTGTTAGCTGCAAACGTGGCCCCGCAAATTAAACTCTGGCTGAAGGACTCAGTCGCCACGTGGGTGCCGTCAGTAAATTTGTCGCCCAGCCCCCAAGTCTGCCACAGCAATGCGCGCTGCCTGCTAATGCCAAATTGTCAGTGGCACTTAAGCAGCGCTTCGGCTGCTTGAAAGCTGAGCAGGCGCTATAATGCGTGACAATGCATTTCAGTGGGGTGATGCAGACCACCACACTGAAATGCATTAGTCTAACGCCTGATGCATGGTACTTGGCAGGGCTGGGTGTGGGCTCAACATTTCTTCCTTGCTAGGCAGAGCGAGTTTCTTATCACTGACCTATCAATGTCATGCCTGGCTTAGAACAACTGTTTTATCAGTGGATGTCCAGTCCTCTCTCACGGACATGTCCTTCGATGGTTCTCGCCTCTTGGGAGCGAAGGCGGATTCAACGCTGGAACGCTTTGAGAACAGCAGAGCTATGGCCAGATCTTTGGGCTTTTCTATGGCTCCTCGCCATCCCCAATCCGCCGTCTGCCCCTTTTGTGGCCACAAAAGGGGTCTCCAACTGTGCCCTTACCCTCCCAGCCACCACGGCCAACAGGCTTCCCAGTCGTTTCCTGGCCAATGGAGCGGGTCACAGAGATAGCGTGGGACAGGCAGCCAGTGGTCAAGTCAGTCCACCATTCCTCCGGCAACAGCAGTCTCCAAGCTTCCAAGCCTCCGACAATCATGGGCATCCAGTGGGAGGCAGGATATGTGTTGTATCTGGTTTATGGTATAATGCATCTTTCCTGCTTCTCTGTCCTTGCTGCTCAGCCAGTGTGAATGTTCTGTGGAATGTTGGTGTGCATGGTGATGTAATGGGATGTGAGGATGCCTGGATGTGGAGTGTGAGTTGGAGTATGGGCTGAGCAGCAAGGAGGCTGCTCCTGGTGGGGCTGAATACAGATCTACTTCTAGACCATCTAAGAACCGAGATCAATAAACCTTCTTCTTTATTCTACACCTCGGCTACTTGACTTATTACATTACAACATAATTTGGTGACGATTTGGGATTAATCTGCAGAAACTACACGCGAGGACTACTTCAAGCAACGATAAGGAAAGGTAATTGAAGAAACTATTGGTGAACTTATGATAAGAGCCTGCCTAAGGATTTTACACCCTTCTGCCCCACCAGTGTCCAGCTACATTCGGACAGCCCATAAAACAGGGTGTATGTCTTTCCTCCTGATTTTATTTTCAAGCTTCTAGTTTCATCCACCAGAGGCCAGGAGGCAGCTCTTACTTCAAGCATACATGGACTCGTACCATGGAATGGAGTATAACTTGGAGTGAATAATGGATTTTAAGCTGCAGTGTTCCTATAGAATCAGCCTGAAGCGTACGATTGTGAGGAACTTTATAGAAACCACCAGCAATTTTTTAAAAAGGACACCACAGCATTTAAGAAATGGACTTTGCTTAGCAAAGGAACCGGCAGGGACATATCTACTTTTCAAACTATGGCAGTGTTTACCTATGAGGAATAGTTTTATCTTTCAACCTGGATTGTGAGGTGTATGACATTCATCTTGCTTCAGAAGAGGTGCTTCCTGGACCATTGTGGATTATTTCACCTTGTTTGTACACTGGTAAGCCTTATAGCGCTTAGAAGTTGTGTGCGCGTGCTTACCGGTAAAGTGACTGTTGCGGCAGTGTGCGGGCGCGTGATGCAGCATTTGAATTCTATTACAGGACCGGAGGCTTCGTATTATGCTTTCTCTTTCATTTATTGCCACTCACAGCAGCCAATGAAAACTTTGCATTATGTAAATAAACTACATTTCCCATGATGCACATGTAACATCACATCCTGTAAGACCCCATAAGAGCCACCATCACCGGAAATCCTCCTCTTTCTTTGCTGCTCACGCAGAGAGTTAAGTATTATCTGATTGTGATGCCTGTAATATGCAAATTGTTGTTGAAATGGCACGCGCTGCATTTATATTGACAGTTAATATTTATCGCGCTTAGCCTTACAAGTGCTACTTCCTCGTAATTAATGCTAGAGCGAACACCGCGCATTGGTTTCGAGCTTACCGCACCACTCCCGCTGCTGTCGGAGAGTGCGCGTTTTCATCAGTGTCTCCCCAGCGGGTAAAAGCATCTTCAAATTTCCCGCTCAGACGGGCCGATCTTCCCGCTGCGACTGCTTTTGCGGTCTGTTCATTTCCCGCATAGGGAACTCCTCGGTACCGCTCCGCCGATGGCGGATCATGTTTAAATGTATTTTGGTGCGCAGAGGCTCCCCTCATTAGCCGGAAGCGCACGGAGCCTTCACTTTCGTTTTTGTTTAGGTTTCGATGTGCGTAGCCCAATTGGGCTATATTCGGTAGGATTTGGGCTACGCACACCGCTACTGCCCGTTTTCAACCGAGTTTTCATCATTTCTCCCCATATTTTCCCCTGAGCAACATCGTTACGCCTAGCAGGCTGTAAAAAACGTTTTGGGCCTGGAGGATGCACACCTCCTAGATACAAATTCTGCTCATTGGCTCCATTTATGCCCAGAGGGCTGCAAGAACTGTGTTACAGCTAATGCTGAGGAGCTAGGTACCATTATCTAGCTTTGTGCTGTGGGTTGGCTCCCCCTTACTCCTCCCTAATTTCGCTCTAGGAGCAAAAAGAGTTGCAAATTTTGCCCACGATGGAGGAGTGGGTCAATTATGAGGATGACACCTTATATGAGGAGGAAGTGACGAACCCTTCCTTGGAAGACAACATTGTTGAGGCCCTGGACGCCTCTGTCCAGGAGTCGGTCAACAAGGCCCTGGAGAAAGCAGTTCCGGGAACTGTAAAGCAAGCACTCGCTTCTGCCTTGAAACCAATAACCAAGCAATTGGAGAAATTTGCTAAACGCCATGGTTTCACTGCTCCTGCAGGTACTCGCAAAGACGCCTCGGCTTCTAAACCCCAATCCGGGGCCTGGCCTCACTCTTCTACCTTGTCCACATTGCCCGCCCCTGACGCTGGCACATCTAAGGCCCCTGACACTGCCACTGATACAGACTCCACGTCTTCGGACACTCAGGATGAGTCTCCTCCTCAGAAAAGGGCCAAGAAATCCAAACATGCGGAACCTCCTCCGCCTCTATCCACTCCTTTCAACTTTAATCCAGCCGATATAGTTCACCCAAGGTCTTCCGACTGGTTACCAGCCCCCGAGGTTGCCGCTTATCTGCATGACAACTTGCGCAGAAGTTTTGACAAAGAGGTGTGGAACAGACTCCGCTCAGAGTGTCCCAGGCCAGATATCTCTGATAAAGTCGCGGAAACTCCTGATATCGACTCCAGCCTCTTAACTTTCCTAAAAAAGTTTGCCAAAGACCCAAAGAAGGGTATTGATCGCGCCTGGAGAGGGTGCCAGGACAAACTCCTGGATGTAGTGGGACCCTTGACGAAAATCTTAGAAATGGCCTTAGCAGCGCAGGAATCTGGTACTGTAATCGACCCTCATGTCCTGGCAGGGTGGACCCAGCGGGCCATCTGTCTCTTAGGTAACGCCAACTGCGCTATTTCCACGGAGCGCCGTAAGTCCCTCCTGATGCGGATGGATTCCAACCTTACAGAGTTGGCGGCAGCAGAACCAGGTCCCTTGGCGGACGGTAATCTATTTGGAGAACGTTTCGTCAAGGATGTGGCTAAGTATGTAGGCACCTTCACAACTCTCGACAAGGCACAGTCGGGTATCAAGAGAGTTTTTCAGGCTGGTGTTTTCAACAGGGCCGGACGAGGCCGAGGACGCTCGTTTGGCCGTCACTTCTCCCAAGGTCCTCAGAGAGGAGACTTCGGTCGTGGCAGGGGTGAGTGGGACTCCACCCGTGGGGGCACGTTCTACCCCACCAGGCAACATTTCAACAAGAGGCGTTTCAACAGAGGAGCATATCGTGGAGGCTTTCAAGCTCCAGAATCTTCAGGTGAGTGCTCCAGACATGTTTCCATTTCCCTTGGGGGTCGTACTCAGTTTTTCTATCGCAATTGGGTTCAACTGTCTCAGGATGCTTGGATATTGCAGACAATTCAGGGTTTCCATCTAGACTTTTTTCAGATACCTTATCAGGACAAACAGCCCAGACAGCTTTGTTTTTCCCAAGCAGAGTGCGCTTTTATAGATTCAGAAATCAAAGAATTGCTGCAGAAGCGCGCGATAGTGTCTTGCGACGAGGGACCTCACGGCTTCTGCAGCAATATTTTTCTGGTACAGAAGAAGGGCGGTTGTTACAGGTTGGTACTCAACTTAAAAGACTTCAATCATTATATAACCTACAACCATTTCAAGATGGAGGGTATCCATCTGTTGGCGGATCTCCTGCAACAGGGGGACTGGATGGTCCGTCTGGACCTGAAGGACGCCTACTTATCCATTCCGATCTTTCCTCCGCATCGCCGGTTCCTGCAATTCCAATGGTGGAACCGATGGTTCCAATATTTGGTCCTTCCTTTCGGACTCTACTCAGCACCTTGGTGCTTCACCAAGGTGCTGAAGCCTGTCATATCTTACCTCAGAGAACATGGGATCCGCATGATAGTATACCTGGACGATATACTGATCATGGCTCAATCTCCCAACTTGGCAGTTCAGCATTTATGCATGACCATTGCTGTGTTGCAAAATCTGGGATTTGTGGTCAACGAAGCCAAGTCAGTGCTGTGTCTTTCCCAGACGATAGACTTCCTAGGCTTTGTAATAAACTCTCACTTGGCTCAGTTGAGCCTTCCTCGTTCCAAACTTCGGGATATCAAAAAGGAGCTACGCTCCCTGTTATCCAAACATTACGGTCTCACTGAGAGTGATTGCCAGGATAGTGGGTCTACTGGCATCATCCATACAAGCTATATTTCCAGGACCCCTTCATTACCGAGCTCTTCAGAGGTTGAAGATTCAACATCTGCAGAAGGGCCTCTCTTACACGGACCTAGTCCCTCTTTCAACAGAAGTTCGAGAAGAGATTCAGTGGTGGCTAGCCCACGTGGAAGCGTGGAACGGCAGAGCCATCTTCGGTTCCCTACCGGAAGTCGTCATAGAGTCCGACGCCAGCCGCTGGGGAGCTCGCTGCGGAAATATTTCCACAGGAGGACGTTGGTCCCTACGCGAACTAGACCTCCACATCAATTGTCTAGAACTTCTCGCAGGGTCGTTCGCGATCCGGACCCTGTCACCCAAACGAGTGTCTTGTTGCATCCTCTTGCGGATGGACAATATATCGGCGGTTCGGTACATCAACAAGTTGGGAGGCACGAGGTCCTCCATTCTAGTAGAGATAGCGAAGGACTTTTGGCATTTTTGCCTGAGTCACCAGATCTCAGTCATAGCCGAGTATATTCCGGGTCAGTCGAATGTAGTGGCGGACTGGAACTCCCGACATCTCAGGGACTACAGCGATTGGCAACTCCAACCTCAGGTAGTACATTGGTTGCAGGCGATCTGGGGGACGTGCGAGATCGACCTGTTTGCGTCCAGATTGAATCGTCAAATGACCAAGTTCTTCAGCTGGAGACCGGATCCGTTAGCTCTGGCGATGGATGCCTTCTCTCAGGACTGGTCCCAGTCTCTGAATTATGCCTTTCCCCCGTTTATATTGATTCCCCGGGTGTTCATGCAGATAATGCGACAGTCGGCGGAAGTGATCCTAGTGACTCCCCTGTGGAAGTCGCAGCCTTGGTTTCCGATTTTTTTGGAGGCGAGCTGCGACTCTCCAGGGAGGATTCCGGAGTCCCCAACGATGCTCCAGGGCCCTCATGGAGAGATGCATCCGATGGTTCTATCGAGGCAGTTGTCCCTGATGGCCTGGAGACTTTCCGGCAACGTTGGCAAATGCCTGGATTTTCGGAACAAGCTTCCGCCTTTATCAATCAGGCTTGGGCCCCTTCGACAAGGAAGCGATACTCTTCAGCCTGGAAGGGCTGGGTTCGTTGGTGCACGGAACAGCACGTGGATCCCGTGGGGGCAAACTTACCCTGTGTTGTAAATTTTCTCTCTCAAAAGGCTTCCGAGGGTTTGGCATATCGTTCCATCAACAATTTCCGTTCCGCCATTTCGGCGGGTCATTCCCAGATTGAGGGTAAACCAGTAGGGATGCATCCGCTGATATGCAAGCTATTGAAGGGTATTAGAGTAGCGAATCCGCCCAAACCCAAATATTCGTCCTTGTGGGATGTCTCTCTAGTTCTTTCCTTATTTAACAAATGGCCACAAAATGATATGTTGACAAGGAAACAACCTTCGTCTAAACTTGCCATGCTCTTTTGTCTCGCGGCCTGTAGACGGTCATCTGATGTTAAAGCTCTAGACATTACAGGTAGAGTATTTACTCCTGAAGGAGTTTCTTTTAACATTACTTCTAGAACTAAGACAATGTCTCGATGTGTGGAGTATCATGCTTTTCCTAGTAACACAAAACTCTGTGTAGTTCACTGTCTCAAGGCTTACGAGGAATGTACCAGGTCTATTCGGCCTGCTGGTGTGGTGCAATTGCTCATTGCTGTGCAGAAACCTTACAAACCTGTTACGGCGGCTACAATAGCCAGATGGTTAAAATCTGTTATGCAAGAGGCGGGTGTGGATACCCAAGTGTTTGGAGCGCATTCTGTTCGTGGCGCCATGGCCTCTAAGACCTTTATGTTGGGTTCTACTGTTCAAGACATTATGCATTCTGCTGATTGGTCTTCCGATTCTACTTTTGGAGAGGTGTGGTGCAGCGGCCAGGGCAGCTGACTTCGGAGCACAGGGTTCACGGTTCGATCCCCGGCTCCGGCGGCAGCTCAGCTCAGCACCATGTGACTCTGGGCAATAGCTCACTTAATTTCCACTCCGGCCCCCAGCGCCTTGAGACCCGTAAGGGTGAGTAGCTGCGCTATATAAAAACGGACTTACATTTTTTTTTTTTTTTTTACATTTTACTTTTAAGCAATTTTATTATAAACCGGTGGGTGATATTTCCTCTGTGGTGTTTCATCAGCGTTAAACTAGCATGATACGAAGCCTCCGGTCCTGTAATAGAATATAAAATTAGCTAGCTTTCGCGCCAAGAATTTTCAATTCTATTATGGACACTGAGGCGAGGATTATCCCACCCGGTTATATTACAATATTGTAATGTTTACCCGCCCGTTTGTTTATATTCTGTTTAAGCAGAAGTTACGGGTTTTCTGTCTCTCATTCTTTCAGGTTCTGACAAGAAGATGGATTAAATATGCTTCCTGTTAAGAAGACGTTACTTTCAGTTGGATTTTTTCTTCCATGTTGGAGGATGTTACTATTGGACTTCAGTTATGTTTAATGGATTTTGCTGTTCGAAGCAAAGAAAGAGGAGGATTTCCGGTGATGGTGGCTCTTATGGGGTCTTACAGGATGTGATGTTACATGTGCATCATGGGAAATGTAGTTTATTTACATAATGCAAAGTTTTCATTGGCTGCTGTGAGTGGCAATAAATGAAAGAGAAAGCATAATCCTCGCCTCCGTGTCCTTAATAGAATTGAAAATTCTTGACGCGAAAGCTAGCTAATTTTATATTCTTCACGAGACCGGTGCTGCCGACAAGTCTCTAACTGTTAGGGTGGCGCTTGTGCTTTGCTGCTGTCTGTCACACACGCGCTGCCGTCTGAGGTCATGGAAGCTGTGGAAGGCGCGTTGACTGATTCCTTCTTTGCAGCACGTCAAGCCTCCATTTTGGATTGGGATACAGGTCAACATCGTCATCACGACAATCTGTTTCAGCCGTCATCTCTTACTTGATGCATTCCTCTGTGATATGCACACATGTAACACATATGTAAAAGTTCTGCGTACATGGAGAAGTTTTTTATTGGATTTTCCACAATGCTATGTGAATACTTGGATGCTTCATCAGAATTCGGGTATTGTTGAGGAATTTGGATGAAAGGTCGTTCACCATCAGAACGTGTCGTCCTTATTTTGCTGCTGTGGTTTTCTTTTAACATGCTCTTTGTATGTTATTCATCTATGGGTTATTTATTTTTATTCAAGTAGGTTGTGTTTACTTCAGCAATTTTATTTAACTACAGCCAGTGACTTTATAATTGTTGCTGGATTCTTTTGTAGCACATGGTGAAAACGGTGTTGTAACATTTTCCCATGATTGTGTGATGTTCCACCAGTGCGCAAATTCTTGTGCGTGGAATTATCACTTTTATTACAGTCATGTGGGTTCTTCTACTTTATAGTTCTTTTTACTATAGTGTGTTATTCCACCTGTGCACAAATGCTTGTGCATGGACTCATTTTTCTTTGTTTTTCCTTAGTTTTATTTGTTACTAGTACGTAGTATGCAATGTTTTCAGATTGTTTGTTTCACTGTGGTGTTCCACCTGTGCGCAAATCCTTGTGCGTGGACTTGTTTATCTATGTTTTTCCTTCATTTTTATTTACTTTACAGTACTTTGTATGCTTGTTCCCATATGTGGGAATTATTACTGATTGTAGTTTGTATTGAGATTGCTTTTTGCAGTGTGATCTTCCACCTGTGCACATATTTCTTGTGCGTGGACTTGTCACCTATATTTTTCCTTCATTATATTTCAATTCAGTACTTCGTTTGTGTGTGGGATTTATTGCTGTGATTTTGCTACGTTAAGGTTTTTCTGTCAGGGTCTATTCTTACCTGTGCGCAAGGGTCTTGTGCTTGGAATAGTCATTCTTATTTCTGGCATGTGAGTTTGATTTTATTCCTATTACAGGTGCGTAAGTTTTCTGTGCGAGAGAACGTGATAATTTCTACTACTTTCTTTTTCGTCATATGACAGTGTGCGTTTCCACCTGTGCACATGGTTTCTGTGCGTGGATCCTGCACTTATTTATTGTCATGTTTCTTCTATTTTTTCACTTCAGTTTATACTCTAGTGGGGTGCTGTTCCTTCACTCTTGCTTTGCTTTTCCCAGCTACACTTCTTCAAGGACTATGTGTGGGTTTCTGCCTACCCTTTTCAGATTAAATGTCCTTTGCGTGTGTGTAGGAGAGTCCTGCTCGGTGTTGTAGGTTGGGAGTACCTTTTTTTCTCTTTCTGGTTGTTGCTCTTACTTTTCATTAGTTGGCGTTCTCTGTTTTCTCTTTCCATGCTAGTCTGGCCAGCTGGTGTGTTTTGGTGGTAACTCTGAACGTCAGGTTTTCTGTTTGCGTCTGTTTGGTCTGCGTTAGTATTGCTACGTGTGGGGAGGGAAACCTTTTTTTTTTCCTCTCATATTTTCTTCCTTACTTGGATGTATTTCTTTGCACTATCTTTGTTCCATTTTTAGCCCGTTAGCATGCTAGATTTACCTTCAATATAGACCATTGTTGGCATCTTGCATTTTCTTGTTGTTTTTTCATTTGCTCTGTATAAAGGGAAAGATGTGTGTCACTCTTTGTAATTGATGCATTGGTCCTCATCTTTCATTTTGTAGTGTTTCATTTGAATCTTATCTTATGTATTTACATGCATGTCTTCTCATGAAATGCTTTGTGTTCCATCTTATGCAAGTTTCCATTATGTGATTGCAGCATGTTCACTTGCAAGTTACTTTATGCTTTTGTTATGCTTCCTTCTTGCATTATCTATTTCATGTGTGTTTTATAAGGGGGAAGATGTGTTGTATCTGGTTTATGGTATAATGCATCTTTCCTGCTTCTCTTTCCTTGCTGCTCAGCCAGTGTGAATGTGCTGTGGAATGTTGGTGTGCATGGTGATGTAATGGGATGTGAGGATGCCTGGATGTGGAGTGTGAGTTGGGCTGAGCAGCAGGGAGGCTGCTCCTGGTGGGGCTGAATACAGATCTACTTCTAGACCTTCTATGAACCAAGATCAATAAACCTTCATCTTTATTATACACCTCGGCTACTGGACTTATTACATTACAACAATATGCCATCACCTGCTCCACTGGGGGTCAGTGACATCAGACCGCTGGGTTCTCCAGATCGTCCAAAGGGGCTATTCCCTCCCCTTGGTGACTCCCGAGCCACCCATGCATGATCAGCTGACAGAGGACCATATTTCCTCGTTCTGTCAAGAAGTGCAGGCTCTCTTGGCCAAGGGAGGCATAGGGAGGATGGCTGGATCAGAAATTGGTCACGGTTGTTATTCCCACTACTTTCTGGTGCCAAAGAAGGACGGAGGACTTCGTCCCATCCTAGATTTGCGCCTTCCTAACCTCTTCTTGAGGAAAGAGACATTCAAAATGCTCATGCTCGCCCAAGTCCTGTCTGCCCTCGACCCGGTAAACTGGATGGTAGCATTGGACTGTCATGGCCATGGGCTGCGGCTCTAGGGGCACCACTGCCACAGCTGGTACAAGCTCTAAACAGCACTGCGCTCTCCTGCGCAGACGTGCGATGTCCAGACCTCTCTGTGGCAAGATGCACTACACCTCTTGTTCAGCCCGATACTGCTGGCACTGCAATCACCGTTTGTATGGTGGTTTATTGGCATACTATGCACCAATGGATCAACTCTGAAATTGTGCGCATTACAAAATACCAAGCACTCATGTTAGAACTAGGCGCATTATCAACATCACTCACTCATCGCTGAGTTGTGCGCTATTCTTCATTGTTGTAACAGACTTGGGGCTTTGGAACTGCTTGGGAGCATAGGTTAAGTCCCGTAAGTGTATGTCTCTTTTATTTTCTATTGGCAGTATGTTTACAGGTATCGTCATATGGCCCCGCCTCCTTCGACGTTATTGCACGTAACCGCCATCTTGGGTGGCTCTATAAAAAGGAGCCACACCCGCAATTAGAGGCTCGTTATTCTCCATCTGAGTCGGAGTTCGGATGCGGCTAGAGACTGGCGGATTTCAGCGGTGATCGGAGACCGCGATTCTGGGAACTTTCCACAGCGCGATCTACAACTGGGGTTTGGCGCTGTCAGCGGTATCCAGAAATCGAGTTCCAGAGTTCCCCCAAAGCGCGACCGGCAACAGAGAAAGTATCTGATTGCAGGCGGGATTTAGAGAACGCTCAACTGATACCGGTAAGAGCATTAGTTCTTCATCTTCATGTAATACAGTTGTCTATCTGTAGAAGGAACAGTTAGGATTTTCGAGAACTTTTCATGAGCGTAATTCCGTTGTAAAGTAAATTACAAAACTGAGACTACAAAAGACTACCCTACATGTACAAAGTTGCGTGGCAGGTCCCACTACCTCAATAACTTTATAAGACTACTACTGGAAGGCAGATATAACGAGTTGTCCTCCGTGTTTATCCTCACAGCTCTAACAGAGAAGCTGTGCACCATATAAGAACAGACAGAGAATGAATCATGGTATGTTTAGGTTTCATATAACATGTCAAAAACGTATAACTATGTAGAAGCTTAAGGGATATATGTTCCCTCGCCAATAACTCTCATGTGTTTTGTCTCATAGATTCTCTATTTATCCTTTTGTAGAAACTTGAAAGACAGCTTGCAGGTGATTACGTTATTCGTTGTTTAAACTATTTTAAAGAGCAAGCAACACATAGTTAGTCTAACTCAGAGCTTTATTTTGATTACAGATCTCCTTCCTTGCAGTCCTCTTGCCACATCCTTTCCCCCACCTGGCCACTCTAATAGTCTGTGCTATAACAGCAATCGGACTTGGAGCTGCCTGGAGGTGGACCCTTCTAGCATCGAGCTAGCTCCGAGGAAACACTCACTTGACATGGACTTGCAGAGCACACATATGTACATCCCTGGCCTGCCGTCCCACAGATGTTAACCTGTGGTTCACGGTGGGCCAAGAGCACTTTTAGTTTGCTGTGTTCCATTTTGGCCTTACCAGTGCCGCTTGGGTGTTCACAAAAGTGATTGCTCTAGTTGCAGCTCGTCTGCAGAGGTGGGGGATCCCAGTCTTCCCTTACATCAATGATTGATTGTTGATGTCGAAGTCACATCTGACTCCCTCTCAGATGCTCCTTTTCATCAGAGCCCTTCTGTGTACAGTGCAGTTTTGGGCCTATCCTCCCAAGTGGCAAGTCTGGGATATTCAGGCTATGATTTCGATGTTCCAGCCTCTATCCTGGTTTTCGGTGAAACGGACTTTGAGGCTGTTGGGCCTCATGGCCTCCTGTATCTTGCGTGTTACTCATACCCAGTGTTATATGCGGGCTCTGAAATGGGACCTGAGGTCCCAGTGAGCACAGTATCGGGGAAATCTCTCCAACATGGTTCAGATCTCGTAGGGAACCGCAAAAGATCTGCAGTGCTGGCTAACGAATAGTGATTCGATCAGTGGCAGTCCCTTCCCCAAGCTGACTGTAGTGACCGATGCATCGCTCCTGGGCAGGGGCGGCCACCTGAGAGAGGTGGAGCTCAGAGGCCTCTAATCTCTGGCGGAGCCCAAGCTCCAGGGGATTTGCTTGGCACCGAAACCCTTTCTTCCTTCGATCAAGGGATGACTGGTGCAGATGTTCACAGACAACACCACTGCCATGTGGCATTACAACAAACAGGGCGGGTGGGGTCGTGGACCCTTTGTCAAGAGGCCCTGTGTATCAGGATATGGCTGGAACATCTGGGCATTTCCCTGTTGTTTTATGAACTGGCATCTCCATCTGCAGGTGGTGCAAGGTCTCTTTCAGCAGTGGGGGATCCTTTATTAGATCTGTTCACTACAGCTAAGAATGCACAATGTCAGCAGTTATTCGCACTGGAGTTTCCAAGGCAACTCTCTCGGAGAAGCTTTTCATCTTGAGTGGAGCTTGATGCCTTTCCGCCAATACAACTCCTGCCCAAAGTTCTCAAGAAGATCAGGAGCAAACTGGTCCAAGTCATTCTTGTGGCTCCGGATTGGGCAGAGAGAGTTTGGTATCCCGAGTTGTTGGGCATGACCATTGGTCCTCTTTGAGAGGATCTCCTGTTGCAGCAACAGGGGAGGGTTCTGCACCTGAATCTCTGCACTCTGCCTCATGCATGGAGATTGAGCGGCTACCAGTAGATAGCATTTGACCATCCTCCCGAAGTCTAACGTTATTCTGACAGTCAGGCTTCCCTCCACCAAATCGGTATACACCTGCCGTTGGGACAAGTTTGTGTCCTGGTGTGCTTCCCAAAACATTGAACCCCTTTCTGCATCACTATCTCAAGTTCTATTGTTTGCATTATCCTTGGCCCAGCAGGGCTCTGCTGTAGGCACATCACAGTTAAGGTCTCCCTTTCTGGCATCTATGCATTTTTGCCGTTGCCGGACCAACCCTCTCTCTTTAAATCTCCCATAGTGGCTAGGTTCCTTACAGACCTGCAACATATTTCCCCCTACGCCATTTTTAATGACTCAACAGGACCTCAGTTTGGTTCTCACTTTTCTCATATGTACTCCATTTAAGCCTCTCCACAATTTCCCTCTTAGGCTCTTGACTTTAAAAACTGCCTTCTTAGTGGCCATAAAATCGGCCAGGAAGGTCAGTGAATTAGAAGCACTCTCGGTGCTCCCTCCTTACATCACTTTCTATCCAGAAAAGCTGATTCTCCAGACATGTGCCTCCTTCCTTCCGAAGGTTGTGACTCCAGTCCATGTAGGCCAAAACATAACCCAGCCCACTTTCTTTGCTCCACCTCATCCCTCCAAAGAGGAGGAAAGACTCCACCGCCTGGATCCAAAAACAGCATTGTCCTTCTCCCGTGACCGCACAAGAGAATTCCGGGTGGATGATCACCTCTTCGTGTGCTATGTGGGAGCAAAGAAAGGGAAGGCAGAGCAGAAGAGAACCATCTCACAATGGATTGTCCTGTGCATTAAGATCTGCTACGCATTGGCCAAGAAGCAGCCCCCGAGGGCTTGCGGCCTCACTCTGACAGAGCCAGGGCTGCAACCACTGCGCTAGCATTCGGCGTCCCGGTCCTGGACATCTGCCAAGCAGCAACATGGGCCTCACTGTATACGTTCACTAAGCACTAGTGCCTGGACAGTCAGGTCTGTTGTGATGGGCACTTCATCTGTTCGATCCTGCAGGACTTTCTAATTTAATTAGTTTTGCAGTCTCACCTCCCCGGAATCTGCGATTAGAAATCTCTATCAGATGAACAAGTTACTTCCCTTCGGTAACACCTTATCTGGTAGAGACTCTATCTAGCTGCAGATTCCTTACTGACCCCCCCCCCATATCCTCCTCACTCTGCAAAACGATTCCGGTGTAGGGAACTCCCTGTCAAGGGCCTTAGTTTGTCACACCAGTGGTCATTGATCGTGGCTCCGTGCTCCTGGCTTGAAATGTTGCGAAAGTAACTGATATCAGTGTGCCAAGGTGGCGCCTATATAGGTACTTCATCTGTCCGTTTTGGTGTGGACACCATGCAGCACCAAACGAAGCCACCTACTAGCGTGCAAGGGTACTGCTCGAAAACATTTACAGATCCAGTCTGACGCCTGGGATCATTTTAAGGTAAGGAATCGGCGACTAGATCGAGTCTCTACCAGTTAAGCTTATCTCTCCTAAGGTACTGACGATTATTCATTGACATCAGGACACACTAACCTCTCGGAAAATTGCCGATCTTGGAACTGAGCGGCCTAAACATTTATGCCTATTGCCACACAACGTTGTGGATAGTTTCAGGCACTCCAGGCCTCAGGTACTGACGATTAGACGACGTTGGTGTGCTACACGTCGCGTCACATGACCCGGAAAATGCTTAATTTGCGTCTTCCTCAAAAACACAATCAAGATGCAGTGCTTAGAGAACACTCTTAGGTCCTTGGAGGGTGAGACACCTTGATGAAGTAAGTGGGGAGGGGAACACAGGTACACAAGTGCCAGTCTTTTTGGGCACAGGGCTCTTTCCACCATTTAACTGTGAGTTTCTTAACTCCTTTTTCTCCAAAGTATGACAATAGGGATCCCCCCGACTCTAAGGCTCTAGGGGGCAATAGAGTATCTATAAGAAAGTACAGTTTGACAAAAAACAACTGCATGCAAGCATGTTTTTCACTAAAGTGCATGTTGTTATCACACAGACATGAGGGGATTTGAAATGTTTCCTCCTTTATATAGTATTAAAGACAATGCATGATAAAACTATTCTCACTAGAGACTCTAGTGGAGTGCAGTGCTGACCATGAGTGACTACAAGCATATGCTTTGTTGATAGTAACAGTCTCTCTTTTGATCTTTCTAGATTACCAAAGAGAAAGTTCCTTATAATGGTTTTGAAGACGTAAGGCATGCACACAATAGCATGATACAAGGAGTGTTTTTTTAATACATAACTAAACTGGGGATCTTCATAACTTGCTGGTCCTGAAAAAAGTCATCTGACCTTAGTGGCAAAACTTGTACGGCTGAAACATGTAGATCCATTTGGTTTAGGAGCTCACAACTCCATCTACATCAATATTTATTTTTAACCTTGCCACTGGGTTCCCCCCAATACATTTTAAAAGAGAAAGGGCACCTGCACGAAATTTTAAACAATTAGATCTCTTGATAAATCCAAGAGCTCCGCTATTACTCTAAGCGTAGAGCCCACCCCGATGCGTTAAGTATGCTCGCTGAGAACCCAATGATGAAGTATTTCACTAATATGACTAGTGGGTCAGGGTTCTTTTATTAAAAAGTGATTACCGCCCCCCACCCAACATTCCCCCCCCCAAACTCCGGCCCCTCAAGCGCGAATGCAAGTGACTGGAGAGACGATGGCACTCCAGCAGGAATCCCACAGTCCTCACCACCAATCTGCCATCAGTGAATTACAACCACCAACACCACCACCACCACCTCAGGGAAGCCAAGAAGGAGGCCCTAACCAACCACATCAAGGCAAGCACCAACCACACAAAGGAACTCTTCGGCATCATCAGAGTTGTCCTGTCCATCTGCTACTGAGAATACGATTCGCCCTTCCCAAGGCCTCTGCGACACCCTGGCGGACTACTTCTACAACAAGATATCCAACATCTAAAGCAACTTCGACCCACAACCAACTGACCACGGTCATCTCCTGACACCCACCGACGCCACTCACTGCCACCTGCTCACCGATTGGAAACTGCTCACCTTGCTGGCCATCATGAACTCCATTCACTCCGGAACACCGACAGACACCTGCCCCCACCACGTCTTCAACCTGGGACGGAAGGAAATCGTCAGTGCTCTCACCAACATTCTCAATTCATCCATTGTAGGAAGATGGCTCTGTATATACTATACCAAAGTAAGGTATAGTGTGCACAGAGTCCAGGGAGTCCCCAGAGGTATAGCAGAGGCTAAATTAGGTAAGTACTAACAGCTCTCGTTGTGAAAGTGTGGGCGAGCAGTTATGGCTTAACCAGAGGGTGTGTTAAGCATTTATTGTATTAACTCATTCAAGACTGATGGCACACAGTCATACTGAATCCAGACCAATTGGGTAAGTATAAAAATGTATACTTATGTTTTATTTGTAGAACGAAGTGGGACTTGGCACAGGTAAGTAAAATATACTCTCAAATGCAGGATTTCACAAGGAAATGCAGTTGTGGTTGAATTTGCAATAGTTACAGGTTGGTATTGATTCAAAAAGCAGTTCACATTACACAATAATTACTTTTAGAATACTTTGAGTACTGGGGTTGGTATGCCTAGATACCACACATAAGGATCTCACAAGACACGGTAAGTAAGACTTATCTTGGCTTGAGTTATAGTTCCTGTTTTCCCCATACAAAACAACAGTTTAATACAAAACATTTTTGGCCCAAAATATCATAACATGGGTTCAGATGTGAGAAAAATGGTTATCGGTTTCACAGGTAAGTAAACATCTTACAAGTGGGAGTTTAGGAGGTTGGGACCAAGACTCCTCACGGTCTAGGTAGGCACTCGAGTTGCACAACCAGCAGCACTGGGACTGCCAGGTGCAAAGTGCAGGGGCCCAATGTTTGCCAATGGGGCTAAGGGGGCCTTCGATTAGGGACCGCTTACAAGCAGGCCACTTGAGTGTGAGAGCAAAGCTCCTGGGGTTAAGGTCAGCACTGTAGGGGCCAACAATCAGCATGGGAGCTGCACCACCAGCGGCACTGGGGCAGCCGGGTACTAAGGAGAAGTCGGGGACCCGTGATTCTCAATGGAGACCTTCGGTTTGGCAAAGTTGCTGCAAGCTCGGGCAGGGAGGCTTCCTGAAGGCAACCACCGACTGGAGAGGTAAGTTAGACTTTTGGGGGATGCCTGGACACCGTCGGTTGGGCCACTCAAGACCGTGGGGCGTCGGTGCAGGGGTGTCTCCTGGCACCAGTTTTTTTTTACCAGCTCCGGTCGCGATCAGGGGGACCTTTCAGGTTGAGGCTGTAGGCGTCGGCTTGAGGGAGATCAGGGATCACCAGATCCCAGGTCAGGATCACTGGGGAGACCTCCTCATGGTGTTGGGCCACTCGAAGTTGGGCCGTGGGCATCGGGTGCAGAGTGGTGCAGAATCACAGAGTTGACGGAATCTGGATTCTGGTCTTGGAGTCTGTGTTGAGCAAATCCAGTGCTCACAGGAGACAAAGTCTGTACGGTGAGTGCGGGGGCAGGTCCTCCAGCTCTGGGGGGCTGCTGGACACACCTGGTTCTTTGATGTAGGCAGGTCAGAGGCGGGACAGGCCGATACGGCTGGGGCCAAAGCAGTAGGTTTACTCTTCTTCCTGGGTCAGCATGGCTCTTCAGTCCTTCTTCTTTCTTCCCTGAATCTGAGGAGGCAATGTTCAGAGTAGCCCCTTAATACTGGATTTAGGGGCGTTAAAAGGGGTGTGCAGTTCTGGACCAATGGGTCCCTTCCTTTGGGTGGGAACACCACCTATTATGCCACCCTCGAGTGGGAGTGGGCATGAGCCTCTCCCTAATTTGCTGAGTCTCCTCATCTTCAAGATGGAGGAGACTGAGTTGTGTGCTTCACCTCGCCTCCCCGACCTGAGGGGTGGGGTTGGCAAAGGTGGGCACACCTCTTTTCCTAGCTTGGTTTTCCCACCGATTCTCCCGCCCAAAGTGGGAGGCAGAACTGGTGGGAGCCAGTTGCTGAGGGCAGCAAAAGGCAGGGACAGCTTCCAAAGGAGGCTCTCTACCCAGGGGTCCAAAAACCTGTCTGGTGGCAAATGGCGGGCATGTTCACTACTTCGATAGATAAACACACTCCGTGCGTAAGATCTGAAGATGAAAGAAGTCAAAAGGTAGGTGGTGCAAATGGGTGAATCCTCCTGAGTATGAGGATAACTTGAAACTCTAAAAAGCGCTGACCTCACGCCGTGAGGGGCGTCTCCCGTTTGCACTCAAAATGAGTAATGAGGTTAATTACGTTTTCGTTGATTGTTCTCAATTAACTTTATTGACAAAATAAACTGTTCTTCAATATTTTCCAATCGTTATTCCTTCATAACTTTAGTCTACGTAAAATCTAATAATGGATAATCACATATGCCCTGCCCAATGCATTTTGGGCAATTTGCCCATCGTCAGGGGCGTAATTCTGTGAATAGAGGAAACTTCGGTTCGGTACAGAAACAAAATCAGCCAAGATTACAATCCACAATACTATGTACAAAAACCTCAGGGTTGGAAAGTGCTGCCACGTGAATCCGGTGTCAAAAAATAGTGCAAACGTTGTATTCCTTAGAAAAACTCAGTCAGAAAAGGTAAGTGACTAAGACAGGCGGCGTGCATGCCGGATCGTGAACGTGCTATAATAGGATTAAGGATGTTAAAGTTGAAAAATAATGGTGAGAGAAAGCACCTTATTCCCAGTGATATGCGTGCAATTGTGTAAAATTCCAACGTTTGTGACCAAGTGCTCTGGAAGATAAAAACCACTCTTTAAAATGCGTGAATCGGCGAATGCACTTATAGCGGCGTAGTTGAATTCTACATCGAAATGTCGAACATGGTTGGAGTATCTACATGAAAAAGATTGTATAAGCGAGTGCTCAACTACGCTGAATCACGATATTGATATAAACCATGTATGAGTGAGGCTTACCCGTGCTAGAAAAATGTGAGCGTAACTGACTCTCCTCCGAAAATTTGCGTGTGGCGTGCACACCGGTGAATCCGTAAGTGGTATAAGAACGTTTGAAGAACCGGAAGTGCCGGAAATGCTAGTACTTCCCGAACTACTGCTGTAAAGAAAATAAACAACAGACTGGACTACAGGTCTGTCCAAACGCCAATGTGTTAGGTGTGTTTTCACGGAAAGTGCATTTCAATGCGAGTGGTAAAAAATAAACACCGTGATTATGTGTTAAGTGATATCGACTAAATCAACACGTAGTGAATTAAACCTTACAGCACTTAACTCAAACGAGTTTATGGAAGGGTAAAACTCAATATTTGTTTCAAAACTACGATTTCATTATATGATTAAATAAACATTTAGCCTCCCAAGCATAGCAAACATGTCGAATGATTATTCAAAACATGAAATGTAACCCCGACAAAAGCATACAATTCAAAGAAAACAACTTAAATCCATACGTTCGTTTAACCCTTTCGGGTTTACTGAGTCCAGGAAATTGATCCAGTAAGTTTCCCTTTGCAAGAGAAATTAACTGTTATCACATCCCTGTTGTATGGGAACTTGTTCTAAGATCAAAAATCTTAATTGGCTGATGTTATGGTGCATGGTATGAAAATGTACGGCAACAGTGGATTTTAAATTCCTTGTGCGTATATTACTCTTATTGTTCATTCAGCCGTATTCTGATTTTGCGCTCTGTCTTGCCCACGTAAGCCAAGCCACACGGGCATTTTAACATGTAGATGACGTTTTGGCTGTTACAAGTGGCTGTCACCCTCAGTTTGATTGGGGTTGCTCTGTTGGCGTGTCTGATGATATTACCCTTGATGATGGAGTTGCAACTCCCACAGTTTAAACAAGCTACAGTTCCCTTAAAGTTTTTTGCTTTTGTCTCGATGGGCTTGTTTAATATCGGTTTCAAATTTTTTGTCCTCAGATAAGCAAATCTTGGTGGTAGATCAAATATTCCCTTGAAATTCATTTCAGTGTTCAACATCGGCCAATACTTTAATATGGTTTTTTTGATTTGATAACTGTGGGTTGAAAATGTAGCCATTCAGGAACCACACCAGGGCTGGTCAGTTTTCAGGGAGCTTCTCTAAGATGCCCTCTGAGTGCTTTTTTCATTAAATCCCACACTGGCATCAGTGTGGGTTTAAGGTGCTGAGAAGTTTGCTACCAAACATCCCATGTTTTAGTAAAGTCATTATGGAGCTGTGGAGTTCGTAATGACCAACTCCCAGACCATATACTCTTTATGGATTTCCTACACTTAAAATGTCTAAGAATGTACTTGGACATTGTAGGGACACAGGACTCATGCCACTGTATCCTCACCTGAGGGCTAGTACACCCTGCTAGAGGGGTGGCTTAACTAGGCCTCAGGCAGTGGATTGTGGACATGGCACACAGGGAGGTGTGCCATGTCGACTCTTCACTTTTCTCTGCCCCAAAACACTCAGCCTGCAATGACAGTGTGTGGGTGTTAAGGTACAGGGCCTCTGGGTCGCACAATAGGTGCTGTAGCCCTTAGAGGCCTTCTCTGGTCACAGTGCCCTTGGTACCGATGGTACCTTTTACTAGGGGCTTACTTGTGTTCCGTGATGTGCCAATTGTGGGAACAAAGGTACAGTTTTGGGAAAGAACACAGGCCCTCAGAACTTTATTAGCAGGGACCCAGAGCACATCAAGTCAGGGTGCGGCAGATGTCAGTCAAAAAGTAGGGGGTAACCATGCAAAAAGGGGCACTTTCCTATATCCATCACCACGACTACCATTCCCGACTTATGGAAGCACGCAGAGGTGAAACCGCTCCTGAAGAAACCCTCTGCCGACCCCAGTGAACTCAAGAACTACCCCCCCCCCCATCTTGCTGCTCCCCTACCCCGCCAAGGTCCTGGAGAAAGCCATCAATCGCCAGCTCACGAACACCTGAAAGAAAACAACCTGCTCGAAGCCTCCCAATCCGGCTTCCACTCCAACCACAGCACAGAGACCATCCTGATCGCCGCAACTGGCCAAGGTGAGACAGCATCCCTGATCCTCCTCAACCTCTCAGCAGCCTTCGACACCGTGTCCCACCACATCCTCATCACCAGACTCCACCACATCAGTATCCCGGGTAACGCCCTCAAGTGGATCACCTCCTTCCTCACAGAACCGCCCTTCCCCACGGAGCCCATGAGCATCATCTGTGGTGTCCCGCAAGGCTCCTCCCCCAGCCCCACCCTCTTCAACACTTACATGACTCCGCTGGCCGACATCGTCCGCACCCATAGACTCAACATCATCTCATACGCCGACAACACCAAACTCATCCTCTCCCTCACAGAAGACCCCGCCACCACCAGATCTAACTTCCGGAACGCCATGACCAATGTCGCCAACTGGATGAGGTCCAACTGCCTGAAGCTGAACACGGACAAGACGGAAGTGCTCATCCAAGGGAAGAACGCCTCACTATGGGTCAACACATGGCGGCCCACCGCACTCGGACCCTTGCCAACCCCCACTGACCATGCCCGCAACCTCTGCATCATCCTGGGCAGCCAACTCACCATGAAGTGACATGTCAACATAGTATCCTCCTCCTGCTTCAATCGATCTTCAGATGGATCCCCGTCAACACCAGGAAAACAGTCACTCAAGCCCTCGTCACCGGCCGACTTGATTACAGAAATGCCCTCTGTGCCGGAACCACCACCCGGCTCCTCAAACAACTCCAGACTGTACAGAACAGAGCAGCCAGATTCATCCTCAAATGGAACATCACCCCCCCACCTCAGAAGTATCTTCTGGCTCCCCGTCCAGAAAAGATGCCTGTTCAAGCTGCTAACCCACAGCTACAAAGCTCTCAACAACATCGGACCCACCTACATCAATCTGACCTTCCACCACACCACCAGACAACACCCCTCCGCCTCCCTTGCCCTCACACACATCCCCCGCATCCACCAGAGATGCAGTGGATGTCATTCCTTCTCCTACCTCGCCGCCAAGTCTTGGAAGAACATATCCCTCCACCTTCGAACCTCACCTTCATTAGACGACTTCAGGAAGGGACTCGAGACCTAGCTCTTTGACTAAGGCCCACAGGACCTCAGTGCCTGGATGCCCTCAGGGGTGATAAGCCGCTCTATACAAATACCGAATGATTGATCTAGTGCCGGCTTCTCCGAGTAGCTCGTGAGCTACTTGTAGCTCTCCAGCTACCTTTAAGTAGCTCTCCTGTGTGCATCCCAGCCTACTAAATTAGAAGCTTTTGCTAGGCTAAATTAATATATTCATAATAAAATTGAAAAGTGTTTATTCAAGATGAAAATATGTGCATTTTCAGAACTCATAAGATATTTGGTTTTTCAAAATACTTTTAAAGCTGAGTGATAGATCATGTGACGTTTAGGTGACTTATTACTAATATTACCTCAGTGCCACGAGCATTGAAGCTACGGCTGTTATGTATTACCGATGAAAAAGGATTCCAAATTGCCCAAGACTCTTTTAAGTTACTGCTGGCAACCCTGCCTGATGCCCTGAGGGGATCGCTGCCGGTGGCCACTAATATAATTTTGTCCGATGTGCTCACTATTACATGGCCAATAATATTAGTAGCTTAGGATCATTTTCATTGAACATAAGTAGCACTTGATACGGAAAAGGTTGGTGACCCCTTATCTGGTGGATCATATTCTGGCTGCTTGTGACAAACCATCTTCTACCTCTGCAGTGAACTCCTAGTTTGCCCACAGTCAAAGGCTGGCACTGGGAGACCCCAGCTTTCGTTGGGATCACCTATGCCCTGAAAGCATTTCAGCGCAGGCATTCTGCACTAAGCAGAATCCAAGGTCCTTCCCTAATGTATTTCCTGATTAGTTGTCAAAAAAGATGGAGGCCATGCTGAAAAAAGCTTTTTGTGCAAGTTGTCTGGCCCTCTAGTCCACCAGTGTGACCTGTCTGTTGGCCAGGTACTCCCACACGCTCTGAGGAATCGTACAGTTGGTCATGCCTAACCTACCAGACTACCCACGGGATCATCTTGTTATAGTAGTTCGGGATGACCAGGACGCAATAGGCATGCCTAGACATTGTGGAGTCCGTGGCAAGGTCACTGGGTTGCTCGTAGCTATACGATGTAATGCCTGGCTCTACTCTATAGGATTAATGGGGATCTCCAAGCAGATTTGATGGACGTCTTGTGACAGCTTTTGCCTCTTTGCAGAGAAAGCATTTTCAGCCATTTAGTGCTTTAAACAGGGGTGGGCTGCGACTCATTCTTAGGGACTCACGCTGTGCACCAATTTCACAAGTAGTACCGTAGGTTTTGTGTTTCCTCCAGGAATATGGCCTTTTGCCAATGTCAGCCCTCCACGCCAGTCCAACTGCAGCTGAGCCAATGTTTCTGGTATTACAGAGGGTCAGCGGATTCAGGACCCATCAAGATCTGATAGAAACATCTAGCCAGAGATTCCTTACCTTTGAATTTCCCATGCATCAGATTGGATCTGGAAGATTTTTCTTCGAGCAATACCCTTGCGCGCCGTTAGGTGGCGTCAGTCAGCTCCACGTGATGTCAGTGTCGTCTCCAATGCTGTGACGTCCACTTCTCCTATATAGGCGCCACCATGGTGTGCTGACATCAGTTCTTTTCTTTCCACTCCAGCCAGCGCAGATCCGTGAAGAGTGCTACCCTCTGTCACTTTTTGACAGACTTTTTTCAACTTTTTGTCAAGCATTTTGTGGTGTGTAGGTTTTTTCACCATGTCCAAGAAGACTTGTGGCACCTGCCACCACGTCATGTTGGTGGTGGATCCACACTTGTTGTCTCTTTGGTGCCTGGAGCGCGACCACGACTCCAAGTTGTGCTCCGACTGCTGAGCCATGGGCCCGAAAGCTTTGAGGGAGCGGTCCCTAAAGCTGCTTACGTCCCTGTGCCATTCACCCCGAAGGTCTCGTTCACAGTCTTAGTCGCGGGGAAGGTCCGGGCACTGCTTCTGGAGCCCCAAGGCTCCGTCTTCCCCTCGAAGTCTTTGATTAGGTCAGGTAAGAAGCATAAAAAACATAAGAAGTCACAGCTTGCTTCGACCTCTCCCCGTCCATCGGCCAACGCGATGGAGGAGTCTCGGCATTCTAGGCCTCGTTCCTCAGAACCAGCACCTGGTTTGGCTCCACACTTCCCAACTTTTCCAGGAGTTGGAGCGACCCCCGCCCAGCTCAAGGAGTTTTATGGCGCCATATGTGTCATATTTGGGCGGCCTTACCCTACCGGGGTGCCTTCAGACCACGTAGTTCAGTGCCAGTGGCTCCGGCGCCGATGCCTCCCCATGGATCATGGTGATGGATCCGGAACGATGCCAGTTGTACCCTTGCGACCTTCCCCGGCGCCGGTCTAGATGCCGAGATTCCTGGCACTGCACATACCCACTGGCGACGCCAGACCCATTTCCGTCCCTGACGATCTGGAGCCGGATCGGCGCCAACAGAACCCTTGGGTTCTGGATCATTTCCTCAGCCCTATTCTGAAGGGCTATAAATGGAGGAAGATTGGGAGGGGTCGCTGGACACTTTCCAAGACCAGCTTTACCACGACATGGACTGGTGTGAGGAACTGAGTAAAGCCAGCGGATTGGATACCTCTCCAGATTCTGGCCTGTCTTCTCCCCCTACCGAAGGCTACGGAGGAGGGGGCATCCTACTGTATGGTGGTGCGAAGGGCAGTTGAGGTCCTGTACCTTGAGCTCCCCTCTGTGGCAGTCAAGACAAACATCTTCAGGGAGGTCCTGCAGCCTGGTGTCTCCTCATCGGAACCCTTGCTGCCTTTCAATGAGGCCTTAACTGATGTCCTACTGGCACCTGATCTAAGTCCATCATAGGGGCTCCTGTGAATAGGAGAATTGCCTGCCGCCGTCGCCCTGCACCGGGTGATAAACCTTTCCTCACCAACCACCCCACCCGAGAGCTTGGCGGTCCAAGCCTTTACCTCTCAAGGCACATTACCTTCCGCACCTCGGATAGGGAATCCAAGAGGCTGGATAGTTGGGGTAAGAAATTTTTTTCAGCCTTGCATTGCGGTCAGTGAACACGTGTGCTTACTGGGCTGTTATTCCCACACTTTATGGTAAATGGTTGCGCAAATGCTGCCACACGTTCCGTAGGAAGTCCGGGCCATACTTTCCCAGGCAGTGTCAGACTGGAGAGATGCAGCAGTGTTCGCCATCCGTTGTGGGCTCGACACGACCGACTCACTGGGCAGAGCAATTTCACGCCAACCCTGGTTGAGAACTTCTGGCTTTTCGGGGTTTGTCCAGGCCTCTCTCATGGACATGCTCTTTGATGACACCCGTCTCTAAAAGACAAGGCAGACATGTCGCTAGAGCGTTTCAAGGCTACCCCGGCTACGACCAAGTTCTTGGGCCTATCAGTGGCCACTCATCCCCAGTATGCCTTTCACTCCTTTTGTGGCTACAGAAGGGGATTTCAACTGTGCCAACCATATCCTAGCCACAGCTCATTCCAGCCCTGTCTGTCGGGCGGCCAGAGGTCGGGTCAGTCCACCACCTCCCCTGCACCCTCAGCCTCCAAACCTACCTAGTCCGGCTCTTCAGGATCATGGGCAGCCAGATGGTGGCAGTATCAGCCATCACCTCGACCACTGGCAGAACATCACGTCGGACAGGTGGGTTCTTCAGATAGTCTGAAGTGGATACTCTCTCTTCTTCAAGACTACGCCTCCATCCATGCCTCCAACTTACAACTGGCTGATGGAGGATCACCGGACTTGGCTTCAGGAGGAATTCATGACTGTCTTGGCCAAGGGACCCATAGAGAGGGTTCCAGCGCCAGAAGTAGGGTGTGGTTGCTAGTCCCGCTACTTTCTGGTTCCAAAAAAAGAAAAGGGCCTGAGCTCTAGGCTAGATCTGCGAACCCTCAACTGCTTCCTCAAAAAGGAAAAGTTCAGGATGCTCACTCTAGCTCAGGTCTTGTCTGCCCTGGACTCTTAATTCACATCGCTGTCCTGCCCGCCCACCATCCACGCTACCTGCGGTTACGGTAGGCCACGAGCACTTTCAGTTCACTGTGCTCCCCTTTGGCCTTACCAGTGCCCCTCGGGTGTTCACTAAGGTAATGGCGGTGGTCACAGCTCATCTGCGCAGATATGGGGTGCCAGTCGCCCCCTATCTCGACGACTGGCTGTTGAAGGCGAGTTCACCCCAGGCTGTCGTCTTCGACCTCCAGACTACAGCAGAACTTCTCTCTCAACGTGCCAAAGTCGCATCGACTCCTCCTTTGATGCTCCCTTTCATCGAAGCTGTTCTGGACCCATTGCAGTTTCGGGCCTATCCCCCTGAACAGCGAGTTCAGGATATTCATTCTATACAGATGTTGCACTTTCTATCCTGGATTTTGGTGAGAATGACTCTGAGGCTGCTGGGTCTCATGGCCTCCTGCATCCTGCTAGTGACTCATGCCAGATGGCATTTGCGGACTCTGCAGGTACTTGAAGTTCCAGTGGGCGCAGCATCAGAGGAATCTCTCCGACATGATCTAGATCTCGGAGAGAACTGCACAGGACCTGCAGTGGTGTCTAACAGACCGCGATTGGGTCAGAGGCATAACCCTCTCCCTTCCCCAAACAGACCACACAGTAGTGACAAATGCATCACTCCTGGGATGGGGCGACCATCTGGGAGATGTGGAGATCAGAAGACTTTGGTCTCCAGCAAAATCGGGACTCCACATCAACTTGCTGGAGCTCCAAGCAATTCGCTTGGCATTGAAAGCATTTCTTCCTTCAACCAAGGGAAAGCTGGTTCAAGTGTTCACGGACAACACCACCACCATGTGATACTGCAAAAACAGGGCGGGGTGGGATCGTGGACCCTTTGTCAAGAGGCCTTGTGTCTCTGGACGTGGCTGGAACAGCAGGGTATTTCCCTGGTGGTTCAACATCTGGCAGGTTCTCTGAACGCCAGGACGGACAAACTCAGCCGTTGATGACTAGCGGATCACGAATGGTGTCTCCATCTGGAGTTGGCGCAAGGTCTCTTTCAGTAGAGGGGAGAGTCATGGTTAGATCTGTTTGCCTTTGCCGAGAATGCGCAATGTCAGCAGTTTTGCACACTGGAGTTTCCAAGGCGGCACTGGTACAGCGACGCTTTTCATCTCAAGTGGAGCTCAGCCATCCTGTATGCCTTTCCGCCAATAACGCTCCATTTCAAGAGTGCTTAAGAAGATCAGGAGTGACCAGACCCAAGTCATTCTTGTGGCTCTGGACTGAGCACGGAGAGTCTGGTATCTCGAGCTTCAACTGAGCATCAATCCTCTGATCAGGCTGCCCCTTCGGGAGGATCTTTTGTTGCAGCAGCAGAGGAGGGTCCTCCACCCGAACCTGTCAACTCTACGCCTTTTGCGTGGAGATTGAGCTCTCTCTGTCCGCGTCTGACAACAGCGCTGGGACGCCTCAGGGTCGCTATGCGCTCTATAAATACTTCTTCATTCATTCATTCATTCATTGAGCGGCAGCAGTTGACAGCATTCAACCCTCCTCCCGAAGTCTGTAATGTTATTTTGGCAGCCAGGCGTCCCTCTACCAAGGCAGTGTATGCCTGCCTGTGGCACAAATTTGTAAAATATTGTACAGAAAGATCTATTGATATTCTTTCTGCTGCCCTCTCTCAAGTCCTTCTCTTTATTGTGACCCTTGCCCAGCAGGTTTCTGCTCTGGGCACTCTCAGAGGGTAACTTTCTGCCTGGTCTGCCTTCTTCAGGCTTCCAGACCAACCATCTTTATTTAAATTCCCTACTGTAAATAGATTTCTTAAGGGGCTTGTACATATGTTTCCTCCGGCATCTTTCATCATGCTCAGTGGGACCTTAATTTGGTTCTCACCTTTCTGATGTGCGCTCCGTTCGAAACTTTGCACAACTGCCCCCTCTGGCTGCTTACCATCAAGGCAGCCTTTTTAGTGCCCATAACTTCTGCCAGGAGGGTGAGCGAATTGCACGCTCTGTCATCCAAGCCTCCTTACCTGACCATCTTCCCTGATACGTTGGTGCTTTAAAAGTGGTACCACCTTCGGTCACCTTGCCCACTTTCTACGCTCCTCCGGACCCCTCCAAAGAAGAGGAGCGACTCCACCGTCTGGACCCAAACAGAGCAGTGTCGTTCTACTTTGACCGCACTAAAGAGTTCTGGGTGGACAACCAACTCTTTGTGGGGTACGTTGGATCAAAGAAAGGTCGTGCGGTGCAGAATAGGACTATCTCTTGATGGGTCGTCCTCTGCATTAAAATTTGCTACGCTCTGGCGAAGAAGCAGCCTCCTGAAGGCTCAAGAGCTCATTCCACCAGAGCTAAGGCTGCTACCACAGCATTGTAAGGTGGTGTTCCAGTTCTTGACATTTGTCAGGCAGCGACATGGGCGTTCCTGCACACGTTTACTGTAGGAAACCCACATCTCTATACAGTGCACCACAATGGGGTACACTGTGTAGAGAGGTCGGGGAGACCCTTATTGGTTTACAGAGGCAAAAGTAGATAATACTAACACTCTTTTGTGGTAGTATGGGCAAGCAGTTAGGCTTATCAGAGATTAATGCTAAGCATTTGTTGTACACACCAAGGCAATAAATGCTACACCCACTTAATGAATGGAGTTGAGACCAAATTAGAAAAATAGTACTTCTTTTTATATAAATATTTAGACCAAGGACTTCAGGTACAAGGGAAATACTTTTCACAATACGAGAAAATCACAGTAAATGCAATATCTACATTTGTGCGCAATTACGCACAATACATTTCCTATGGAAGGAAAAAGGCAATTGGAAAAAGCAATGCAGTACAGTTATTGTTGTGGTTACCCTTTTGGAAATCGGAAGGTTCAGGGCCAAGGTCCAAAGTGTCAAAGCTAAGTTCTTGGGAGCTTCCTGGATTTCTCAGGGAATGAAGGCACAAGGGGTCTGTCCAGCTGGTGCTCTATGAAGGCAAGGGGCCACCTCCAAAAGCAAAGGGGACTTGCAGTCAAAATTACATCATTTTCCAGGCAAAAAGTGGGGGCTAACCATGTCCAAAAGAGGCCCTTTCCTACATTTACCAAACACTACTGCCTGGACAGTCAAGTCCACAGGGACAGTCTTTTTGGTCGTTCTGTCCTGCTGGACTTCCTGGTCTAAACTTGTCTGCAGTGCCTTCTCCGGGGATGGTATTGCTTGTCTATCTATTCAAAGGTAAGGAATCTGCGGCTAGATGTCTCTATCATTTGGACAAGTTAGCTTCGGTAGCTCCTTATCTGATAGAGACATGATCTAGCCACAGATTCCTTAATGACCCACCCATCCTCCCCACTCTGCAGACAGGTCTTTAGGGTGCAGGGCTATTCCCCTTCAGGGCTTTAGTTTCTCAAAACATACCAATGTCAGTACACTTCATGGTGGCGTGCTCTTGGCGTGAAAAGTCGTAAAAGGTAACTGATGGCAACGCGGATGTCACAGCGACAGAAACGTTGCCAACGACGTCATGCAGAGCCAACCGATGCTTGAAGAAAAATCTTCTGTATCCAGTCTGACACCTGGGAAATTCAACGGTAAGGAATCTGTGGCTAGATCATGTCTCTACTAGATAAGGCGTTACTGAAGGTAAGTAACTTGTTCGTCAGCATCAGCCTTGCTCCTTGTCTTTATATTGCCTCATGCCACCCAAACACTACTTTAGTTCCCCTCATGGTAACACATGTGGTCTTTGGAAGGGAAGGTTTTGCACCACTTGAAGGATCAGAAGGTCCTTCAGATCACGAAAGTTATGCCCTCACTTTCCAGGAGTTTCCTCACCTCATCCCTTCCATTCCCTCAGCCTAGTCATATAGGTATGCTTGCATAGTGCAACAGGAAGTCTAGATTCTTTTAAGAAAGGAACAGTGGTGCTAGCACCAGAACAAGAGAGTAGACAACAATGCTATTCCTGCTATTTTCTTGTACCCAAGAAGGACGGCTGGCATTGTCCCATTCTCGACTTCTGGTTCTTCAGTAGATTTCTCCACGAAAAATTAATGACGCTGTCCCTCACACAGGTTCTGTTAGCTCTGCAACTAAATGCTTGAATTGTAGGATGTATCTTTTCAATAATTTCACATACCGATCTTTCAGTCGTACCAAAGGTACCTGCGCTTTGTGATAGTCTCCACCCATTGTAATTTCACACATCTCCCATTGAGATTCACATCAGCACTTCGAGTGTTCACTTAGGTGGTGAGATTACACATCTTTGTATGGCATGGATATCGGTATTCCTGTACCTGGACAATAAGCTACTAGCGTTGACCCATCCCAGTTGTTTGACTTGGGGGTCTCTATGAACTTGTCCCAGGCTCACTTTGAGCCCTTGCAGTGCCTTCTTTTGATCAGTGAAGTGTTGGATATGATCTTACTTCGGGACTTACTGCTTCCTCAGAGGAGTTTTGACATTCAGGATATGATTACGATATCCCGGTCCCAACAGTCCTTTGCCTGCTAGACCTTTTGGCTTCTTGCATTTGTCTGGTCACCCATGCTCACAGGCACATACTTTCAGTGGTGTCACTCTTTTCAGTGGATTCAGCATCTGGAGGCAGCAACAACAAAAAACCTTTCACTTGTGGTCTGTAAGGGAGAATATCAACTGTGGGATACCCTTCTACCCTCCACCGGTAGCAGCCACAATAGAGACATACTTCTGCTCTATGGTGGTGTGCACATCTGGAGAGGAGAGGAATTTAGGCTCCAGCACAACAGAGGCACTATAACAATCTGCTTGAGTTAGGGGCAATACATTTGGTGCAGAATGCATTCTTGCCCTCCATCCTCTGTCTGTCTTTTCAAGCCCTTATAGGCAATACTATAGCCTTATAGCCTGCCGCAGTGGGCTATACCGGCCATTAAAGACCCACACCAGTGTTAAAGGCCCCAGCCAAAGGTCTTTAACAAGGGAGCTGGACTTTAATGCTGGTATAGCCCAGTTACGGAGGGCTGTAGGAGGCTGGCTTAGTATATGGTGCACACTTATTTAAGTGAAGCACCCTGCACTATACAACCCTTATGGTGATTTTAGTGGTCTTAGACAGCCATAAAAGCACTCTAAATGGTAACTGTGGAGAGCAGTCTTCAGGCTTAGTCCAGAAGGAGTGTTAATCAGCTTGTTTTACCAGTACTAATCATGTAGTGTAGGTTAAACGAAAAGGAACCACACAGTGTAGTTATAAAAATAGTAATATTTATTATACACACTCACTAACACATTGGTATATCTCCTACCCGGAGATATAAACACAATACACACAATATTTCAAAAGGAGAACAGGTAAGTAGCACAAATACACAGTGGTCTCCAGGGGGAGACCAAACCATCTACTAACAAAGTAGAATGCGAACTGCGACCAAAGGCGAGACTTGACCCAGAAGAGCTGGGGACCCAAGGAACCACCCAAAGTAAGTGTAGGAAAGTAGGTTATGCTTTCATGGTCACCCCCACTTTTTGCTGGTGTCATTATGTTTTACTGACTAGTCTGACTGGAATCCTGCTAATCAGGACCCCAGTCTCTGTGCTTCCTCCTATCAAAAGCTAGTATAAAATCAGAAAGGGTGAGCCAGAAACATTAAACGCCTACTTATGGAAAGAACTTCAAGCTAAGGAGGCATGTCTAGCCAGACGCTATCTGGAAAGTTCACTCGACCAACTAGGCCTTCAACACCTCTGGGAGACATCGGGGACCTACGCAAGCTTAAAAAAAATAGTTAACACTGTGAAAAAATAATCCCTCATACAAGACAAAGCCACCTTGTCAGAGCATGCACACGGCTGGTTTACCATACAGTCATATACCAAAGCCTCGCCTCAAACATACCTCCAAACTGGTATCTCAAAAACCACCAAAGGGAAGTTCCTGAAATTCCGCCTAGGTATATTACCATCTGCCGCCGTGGCTACGCCTACAGCAGCCAGCAACCTGTCGTCTCTGCGGGGAAGGGGAGGAGGATATACTGCACCTCCTAACCATCTGCAGGAAACTACCAGGGGAGCGCCGGGCCCTACTCAGACCACTCTTCAATAGGAAAAAGATATGGACCTGCAGACAAGCAGTGCTAGCAAGTTTCTCCGGCGTGGATGTCCAACTGAGCTGTCGTTTGGTAAAATTCCTAACCGCTGTGGACACAAGAATTTAAAGACAAACTAGTCAACAAATGGTTGCATAATGACACGATCAAATAACCTTAAAGGCGTTTCAGGATGGCGGCGGCATTCATTAAAAACGCAGTTGATGAGCTTCAAAAGCAACAGTCGGTTTTAGCGGCACTGGATGGCTCCCGGAAACCTGCCAATGCCGCACCCACACTTGAATCATGCCCACTTCGGACTCTCCGAATTGAATGACCTAAAAAACGACCTCCTGCAGGTGAGGTCTCTAATAACACTGCAACAGATCTCTGGGTTCTAACTGCACTGGAAATCCTTCTATTTGCGATCCTTGCACACAGAGCTTGCACTTTATTTCTATTTAGATTTCCGATCTCGGCACAGAGAACCTGCATTATACCATTCTTCAGCCAAGGACTTGGACCCGATCAAACTACAAACCAAAAAGCTACTACAATCTCCGGGTTTTAATTGCACTGGTAATCTTTCCATCTGCGATACTTGCACACAGAACTTGCACTTTATTCCTATCCAGATCTGCGATTTTTTTCACAGAGAACTGGCATTTGATCTTTCTCTAGCCAGGGACTTGGAGCCATAATACACTAGTGATGTTATTCTGAAATTTTTTACCAACCTCTCTTTGAACTTATATGGGAAACAATGCGTTTGTAAAAACAGATAACTCGATTTTCCGCTTATTTACCTATGTTTTATTAAAGTAAATTGTTGCAAAGATTTTAATTAATCGCGCAAATAAAGCATTATCTTATCTTATCCCTTAATTGGACATGGTGAGTACTTAGGTACACCCCTGATTGGCTACTGCTGTACCCCTGTAAGTCCCTAGTATATGGTACTAAGGTACCCAGGGCTTAAGTAAACCAAGGGTCCCCCATGGGCTGAAGCATGTATTATGCCACCCATGGGAGACCACTCAAATTGTGACTACAGGCCTCCAATTGCAGCCTGTGGAAGCTGGTGCTAGCACCACTTATGACAGATATAAGTTTCCTCATGTTTGAGGTCACTGCACTTTAAACCTATAAGTCACCCATTAAGGCAGGCCTTTCATTCCTGAAGGCAGGGTGCTCGGTTATAAGTGTGAGGGTGGACCTGCATGAGCAGGACACCCCTCCAACCCACGGAGTCCATTCTCCCGGGTTGTAAGTGCATCAGCCATTACGATACATAGAGTGGCCATGTGTCATTACGCGATGGCTAACTCTAAACTGGCTGTAACGAACCCTGTCGTGTTTGGTATCAAACATTTTGGAATCATACCCCAACAGCATCAACGGTGTTGGAGGTATGATTCCATGCACTGTAAAGCTCCTTCAGGAAGCCCTCAGTGCTCCCGGTGCCATTCTTATAGACCCGGAGACACGATTCTGCCCTCCTGCTGCTGAGCCAAGCTCGAGCAGGGGAAGGCAGGACAATAGGTTTCCTGTCACAGGGAGGTGTGACCACCTCCCTGATAGGACTTAGTGTATAGGGACAGAGTAGGGGTGCTTGCCAGCGCCACTAGACTGCTTTGAACGGCACATTTGATGCCCTCCTTGCATACCCCAGTTAGAACCAGTTCTTGGAGCCGTTGGCTCCCGCTCTGGCGCAAAACTGGACAAAGGACATGGGCGTATCCTCCCCACTGTCCAGCCCCTCCTCTGGGTGGGACCCCTGAATCGCCCCAACCCTTTCCTTAGGGTACTTAATTCAGATCCGAAACCACTTCGTCTTCAACCATCTGGGCGCTTTGGACTTCGCTGGACTTCACTTTGGGAACCGAGACAGCAACTGGAAAGACTCCTGCTGCTCCTAGTCTCGTCGTCCTGACAGTCTTCTGCATCGTCTGTGCCTGCGCTCCATACAGGTTCTTCTACAGACATGTGGACCTCCAAGACACCCAAAGGAATCTTCTCAGAAGTGAAGGAGTCACTTCCCTGCATCTGCAGGCACCGCAACAAAGCTAACCGGTCTGCTGCTCCTGAGCTCCTATGGACTCCAAAAGGTTCAGCAACACAGGGGGTGGTTCTGAAACTCCCTCAAGGCCTGCACTGTCTTCACAGCAAGTTTGAAGCCAGTATCACACATCGGAACCGCTGGAGCAGTACCCCTGTGCAGCGCGTCGACTTGCCCTTTCCAAGGCTTGTTGACTCTCTTCCTCAGAGATCTTCTGGCTCCAAGAAGCTCCTGCAACCAAGATCTTCGCCTGCACCGCATCCTCTGCACTGTGGGCCTTCATCATTTGGTGAAGGTCCAAGGGACTCACCAAGTGCAGGAAAGTCAGAGCAGGCCCTGAGCTAGCAGGGGAGCCCACTGGAGCCAAAGAAGACCCTCAAGAGGACCCACAGGCCGAAGGCACAGGCATCGCAAAAAGACCTAGAGCAGCTCACCAAAGATGCAGGCCTATAATGCCGAGGATGTGTTTAGGACGAAGATCTTGGCAGGATGAGATTCTGGAGGCTGGAGCTTTTGGAGCCTGAAGATCTCTGGAGACGAGTCAACCAGCCTTGGCAAGTCAGCGCAGTGCACAGATTAGCCGATACACTGTGGATCCAGATACAGACTACTGAGACAGGACTGAAGGCAGAGATTGTTACGGCCACGTTCAGTCATAAGCTGGACGCGGTCAACACGGAACTGGGGGAATACCGTGAGTATTTGATGCAATCTAAGATCACAAAATTGCAAAAGGACTTGAGGAAATTTTCAAAAGAGAAGGTTTATCCTTACACGACCGACGAGTATGTCCAGCAGAAGTTAGCCGACATGAAAAAAGGTAACTCACAGGGCAGAAAACGCCAGGACACCGCGAGTAGCTCCAGTGACAGTAATGACAATGATTTCCCACAGCGCAGGAGAGGGAGGGGCCGTGGGTATCAAAGGGGACCAAGACCCTTTTTTCCCCACCCCTTTCAAAACTACCAGAGTCAGGGTTACTATGGGCCAATGATGGGTTTCCCTCAACATCCAGGGTTTCAGAACCCCCGTTTCCAAATAGCACAATTTCAACAACCACAGATGCCTTTTTTAGGGAGAGAAAGGAACACGGGCAGGGGCAAACAGAAAGGGCAACAGAGGGTCACCTGCGAGGATCAGGACCAGGAATTGAACCAACGGGTGACCAGGAGCATGGCCCAGAGCATGCAACCGGGAACGAGCAGGGAACATCTTTAGTGGTGAACCTCTCTTCAACGACCCTCACCAAGACTCAGGAAGATCTCCTCAACAAGGGCCTGGGTTTTGTCCCGACAAACCACTTAGACCACTTCTAACTACGTCAAGAGCTGGCTACCTTTTTCAGAAGTTCCGCCTCAGAGTATACTTTGAGGACACGGAGGAAAGAAACACGGCATCAGGAGACACAACATTGCACCCTAAATCCACCTTCACACCACAGCTGGCCAACCTCCCACAGGAGATAGGCACTTTTGAACAAGCCGTGATTCACGATCTGGAGAATTTACGGAGACAGGATGGACGTTCCTTCTCCAATATGACTAACATTGAGAAGGCGGCTATGAAGGAACTTCAGAACAGTCCCACAATCATTTTGAAACCAGCGGACAAGGGAGGAGCGATAGTGGTCTTGGACAAGACTACGTATGACAATGAGTGTCTACGTCTACTATCAGATGACAGGAACTATGAAAGGCTAGGGAGAGATCCTACGCCTGATATCACCAAAGATATTGCTACCCTGGTAGAGGAAGGTGCAGCGAACAACTGGATTTCCAAGCATGAAGCAGAATATCTTATCAAGAACCAACCGAGAACACCGTATTTTTATATTCTGCCCAAAATACACAAAGCTGCCCGACCCCCGCCAGGGAGGCCTATTGTGTCTGGCATTGGATCCCTATTGGAACCGCTATCGCAATTTTGCGATTTCTTTTTAAAACCGCTGGTCCAGAAGCTGCCTGCTTACTTGCGGGAGACCTTAGACATTTTGAATCACCTGAAAGATCTGGACTTTGATCCTAACAGCGAATTCCTCATTGGTCTCGACATAGAGGCACTGTATACTAACATACCACAGAGAGAAACCCTTAGGGTCCTGGAGGATATCTTGTTTGCGGAGGACTGGCAGTATCAAACACTGCATGCTTTCATACTGAATCTAGCTGAGATAGCACTAACCAGGAATTACTTTGAGTTTGAGGGAACCATCTACTTGCAGACCCACGGGACCTCGATGGGCAGTATCTTTGCCCCGAGCCTGGCGGGTCTGTATGTGGGGGCCTTTGAAAAAACGGTGATTTACGACCCGGCTTGCCCATGGAGAGAGAACATCAAAGTATGGCGCCGCTACATCGATGATGTGCTTCTTATATGGAAGGGTGATGAACCATCGGTGACCCTTTTCCTTGATTGGTTGAACCACAGAAACCCCTTACTCCATTTTACATCTACCGTCACGAAGACAGGATTACCTTTCCTGGATCTGATGATTGAATCCAAGGGAGGAAAACTTCATACGAGAGTCTACCATAAACCCACCGATAAGAATGCCCTACTTTCCTTTGAGAGTTTTCATCCGAAATCTCTGAGAGAACCTGCCAGTAGGCCAATTTTTCTGCCTGAGACGGAATTGCACAGAGAAATCCAGCTTCAAAGAGGAAGCAACCGTCCTCTCTAGAAAACTCTCACAAAGGGGGTATCCGGAACGTACCATCAAGAAAGCCAGGAAAAGAGCCACGAACAACTGCCGACAGGGGAAATCTTTTGGAGATAGCAACCAGGCCTAACATTGACAAACCAGTGTGCGTCACTACATTTAATACGGCGTCGCACCAAATCAGACGAATAATACTAAAACACTGGAGAATACTTAGCACCAATGGACTGAAGATTGAGAAACCCTTATTTTCTTATAAACGGAGTGCCAACTTAAAAGACAGGTTAGTGCATACCAGACCGGTTCTCCCGCCATCTAGTAGAATACTGGCAACAGGTCAACTACCTCCAGTACAAGGCCACTCGAGGTGTGGCAACTGTAATGTCTGCCACCTCACTAACAATACCAAATCCATTGATGTGGGTCTTACCTACCCCTGGGAACAGAGGACGCAGACAAATTGTAATTCGGAGGGTGTTATTTACCTCACTACCTGCCCGTGCCAGAAGCAGTATGTTGGCATGACTAACCGCAAAGTTAAGACACGCATCATGGAACACCGCAGCACTGTAAGGTGCATGAGGTCCAACACAAAACTGACTACACACTATCTGGAGAAAGGTCACACTGTTGAAGAGTTGACATGGACTGTCATAGAGAAACTGAGATTCAACAGTTCCACAGGGGACAAAACTAGAGCCCTGCTCTTGAGGGAACAAAAATGGGTGTACCACCTGCGGAGTCATCAAGTGGGTCTCACTGACGATATCCCATGGCATGCCCTCAATCGTTGAAACCATGTTCCTACGATCAGTAAATCAGTTCTCTCTAGACTGACTGTACATTTATCACTACCATAGCTCCTCCCTGCAAGGAACCACCAACACCAGGCCCCCCCCCTTTTTTAGGGGTGATTGTAATATGGTACACTCAGTGAATCAGTATACCCTGTAATGGGGATTAATCATACTATTAAAGTACCCTGCCCCTTGATAGGGATCCATTAATATCATGTTCTACATGGGGTATAGTAATTTTGCCTTATATTGACACATCACCCCCTTGAAATTTTTCCTCCAACCCAGTTTCTGTGAATGACCTTAATAGCATACTCTCACACTTGCAATTACCACTTAGCTCTATATTGGGTAAATTAGGCATTGGGCCTGGAGGACTACATCGTATGTATAGTGAGGGACATTCTTACATTTTTACCCTACATGTACCGTATGAGTAGTTGGGATTAATCATCTTCCCTCCATAAGATCGCGATATTTGCATGCCCATAGATAATTAACCCGCGCACCAGCGTCACCTGTACTGGGGTGATTAGGAGCCATCTGGCCAGCGGGTGATATTTCTGAACTGTGTACATACACATTGTACATCCCTAAGGGGACCGCGGACTCAGGGCTACATTTATACGGTGACCGGCATTGTAACCTCAAGTATCATGAATACATAGGGTTAGCGCTCTAGATGACTCGGGCCAACATGGCCACGTTCACGTCATCACGTGCACGACGCACGTCAAGTGACCTGAACTGGGAGCCTCCAAGAGACAGGGATATAAACACTTCACACTTGCCTCCGCGGTTACTCTACACGGCGGAAGGCGGCGAGCATCGTCAGCGGAGGACCACCCTTGGAGTAGTAAGGAGTGTGTGGGGGGTCAGCATGGGGGGCATGTAATTACCCGCTTTATTACTGCATCTGCCGTTATGTCGGGATACTGCAGTTTAACTGTTATAACACAACAGAATGATAGGGGTACTATATTGGCATCAACCTTGTTCTAACTATACCACTTAGAGACTTTGGGCACAGTTCAACATACTATTATGTAACGGTGTACCCACGGTCCGTTTCTCTACCTTGAACCAGTAAGTGTTATGTGGAAGCTGCCACATACATCGCCAAGCTTCACATGGTTAATAGTACCATATCAGCAATAACGATCGGGCATAACAAGCTATCTCTACCACTACAATAGCCTTGAACGCCTACAACCATTCTTCCACATTAGGCAGGGGCGCACTTGAAATAAAGAATGGTCTTGTGCTGTGGACTCTTGTTCAGGGTATCAACATAATGATCTCACACATTATTTCATGTTTTGTCTTTCCCCTATAAAGAGTGTGACTATAGGGGGCCTCCCCTTGCCCGCCGCCAGTTCAAATCCGAAATAGGGGTAAACTCGGTGAGTAGACACACACCGGACCCCTAATGGGCAGCGGATTTATTTGCTTGGACGATAGCCTGATGATTGCATATGCTGGAGATACATTTTTAATTGTAGATGTGTTCACGTACCTATTAGGTACTTTTGAACATCTCTTTTGGCACACGTTATAATAGATGGGGCAGACACCATAGTTCTTCCGTGTGGTATGAATGACACCCCGGGTTGTACTGACGTATATACGAAACCTTTAACATGAAGTTGCATATAATTGGAGGAGACTACTACTTCTAACTGGTTGTTTCTTCTCTTCCTTTCTATCGGTATCCTTAGTACTCTCTTGACTTGCTAGAGGGAATTCCTCGACACGGAAGGAACTGGTTTTAAGTTATCCTCTTATCTCAATTGGAGGTGAGAGCGAGAGCGCACTGGGACAGGTAGAGTCCTGAGGAAGGCCGACGTGACCCTACACGAGGGGCATACGCTAACGGCCGAAACATTTTGACCACCTGGCAGTAAAGGAGGGGTGCTAGGAGCACATAGCATCTCCCAATCACCACCATCCTTCACATTTTTTAACCCTGGCGGGAAGATCCAGGAATAAAGTTTTAGGCACAGCGACATTTCCGAGCTAGTTTTAAACCACACTACACTGCACTTTCACTACCGTCGTTCCCAGTCACTGTATAATTATTTTGTGTCTCTTTGTGTTGTATTGTCTTCCCCTACCCTATTGCTCCACCCCACGCGTGGCTACGCTGGGGTGTTTTGCCCTATGATGAAGCATGTCACACATCTGTGTGAGTGAGGGCAGTATTAGCACATATAGCACGTGCCATTACGTAATACATTTTACTACTCCCTACTCCTTTTGGTGTAAAAAGTGTTGATAGGGGTTTCGGGGTAGGTGAGTCCGTACCCTCACCCCTTCTCTTGTTTGTACTACTCCAAGAAGCTCCAGCCTCAAGCATCTCTTGCAACCAAGTATTGTGTGTATTGTGGTTATATCTCCGGGTAGGAGATATTGCAATGTGTTAATGAGTGATTATAATAAATACATAGTTTTATAACTACACTGTGTGGTTCTTTTTCACTTAACCTACACTATAAGATTAAGTACTGGTAAAACAAGCTGCTTTACACTCCTTCTGGAGTAGGCCTGAAGGCTGCTCTCCACAGCTACCACTTGGAGAGCTTTCTAAGGTTGTCTAAGACCACTAAAATCACCATAAGGGTTGGTTGGATTAGTGCAGGGTGCTACACTTACATAAGTGCACGCCATATACTAAGCCAGCCTCCTACATTGGTGTGCAGCGGTTGGGATTCAAGCCTGCATTGTTTTACCAGCTAATCTAGGTGTGGATTAATTGAATAACCCTCACTAGCATTAGGCACAGATAATATTTTTATAGACAAAGTAAGTTCTACTGAACTTTTAGATTGGTTGTTAAGGGTCTAGCACAACCCTTTCTCCAATCTTAGGAAGTTTAGTTTCCACTAGGGTAGGTAGGTTCCTTTAGTTGGGGATCTCAGTGTACCCCCGTCTGCTAAGTACAGTGGTCTGAAGTTCCAGGAACTAAGGACCCTGTGTAGTCTTAGAAGGATAAAGGCAGGTAACAACCCCACTACAAAGTACCTCTTAGAGCTACTTCACCAGGATGATCAGAATCCTGGTGGGACAGAGGAGCAGGAAAATGTGAGTGTGGAGGCTCCAAAAGAGAGGCCTGGAGGGGTTCCCCCTATTGACCTTAATTCAGGGTATGGCCAAGAGGAGTCAGGGGACTCCACACTGGCAAACTCTGATCCCCCAGGGAATAGTGCAGATGGAACAGAGGCCGTCCCCGTTATTCCTCCAGGGAGGGTTCAGAGTAGGCAGAGGAGGTCTAGGTCCCCCTCTGCTGAGTCCAATGCTTCAGTAATTCCTTAGGGACCTCCATATCTAGCAAGAGGGAGGACTCCTTGGAAAGGGAGTACCACCTGATCAAACTTGAGAGAGTTAGAGTCAGGCAGGATCAGCTGGCCCTTGACAAGGAGACCCTGGAAGTACAGAAAGCTAGGAAGAAACTGGGAGTAGAGTCCCATGGTGGCAGCAAGTGTACTTAGAATCAGGGAAACATCCTTTGACACTAGGAACCTGAGCAGGATAGTCCCTCCTTACCAGGAGGGGGATGATATCAAAATATGGATCACTGCCTTGGAGAGGGCCTGTAAAGTTGAGAAGGTCCCTCAAGGGCAGTGGGCAGCTATCCTGTGGCTCTACTTTGCTAACAAAGGTAGAGACAAGCTCCTCACTGTTAGAGAAGAGGATGCTGACAATTATTCAGTCCTGAAGAGTGCAATCATAGATGGTTTTGGCTTAACCACTGAGCAATATAGGATTAAGTTCAGAGACACCCAGAAGGCACATACCCAAGACTGGGTAGATTTCATTGACAGTGTTATTAAGGCTCTGGAAGGCTGGCTTCATGAAAGCAAGGTACAGGACTATGAGGGATTGTACAATTTGTTGATGAGGAACCACATCCTTAATAACTGTCAGAACCAACTACTCCACCAGTACCTGGTGGACTCTGATCTGACCTCTCCCCAAGAATTGGGAAAGAAGGCCGACAAATGTTATGTTATAAAGTTTTGTTACGCGCACATATCATCCAGAAGGGTGTCAAAGCACTATAGCGGAGGCACCTGAAGGTAAGGTTTAACGGCAGACAAGAGGAGGGAAGACAATCAAAAGAGCCAGGTTTTAAGCTTCTCTCGGAACTGTTTGTGATTGGTGATCCTACGAAGCTGCATTGGAAGCTTATTCCAGTAGAGGGGCGCTAAATGCAAAAAGGATCTCCCACCGTTTCTGGCAGTGCGGACCCTAAGAGGGGTGAGTAGATATTTAGTTCCTGACCTAAGATTTCTGTTAGGTGAATACCAATTAACTTTCTTGGCCAGGTAGCTTGGCCCGTTTCCATACATGGTCTTATGTGCCAGGCAGATGGTCTTGAAACTAACTTGTTTCGTAACTGGGAGCCAGTGTAGAGAAATGGGTCCACACCAGGGTTAAGTAGAAAAACCATGGTGGTGGAGGTGACCAGAAGAAGCAAGATTCTTCTAAACCCCAGGAGAAGGTTGGGGAGCAGGGCAAAGACAAAAAGGAGTCTTCTCAAAGTCCCCAAAAACCTGCAGCTGGGGGTGAGTCCCAAAACTCCTAGAAGGGTAAAAAGAAACCTTGGTGTTATTTATGTAAAACCCCATTGGACAAGAGATGCTGATTGTCCAAAGGCCAAGGAACCTACTAGCACCGCCCCAAGGTAACTGCCCCCCCTAGCACCAGTACAAGTGGTAGTTCGGCAACCAAGGGATTAGTAGGGTTAACCTTAGGTTCTGAGATGGGTTCTGGCCTAGTCAGAACTCCAACTCATACTGTTCTTGTCTGTGATAGTGGCATAGATCTTGCCACCTTACTGGTAAGTCCCGCTAACTTGGGCAAGTACAGACAACGGCCTTTAATCAAAGGAAAGGAAGCTATAGTTTACAGGGGCCAGTGTCACAATTGTGACAGAGAAACCTGTGTCCCCTGAACAGATCATACTTGGACAGATGTACCAAGTAACCAATGCTAGCAATGTCAGGACTGATCATTCCTTGGCAGTTATGATTCTCAGCTGGGGAGGGGTCACTGACCCTAAAAAAGGTTGTGGTATCTCCAGTTTTGCCTGTGGATTGTCTGTTGGGCAATGATTTAGAAACGTCAGCCTGGTCTGAAGTAGACTTCAGGACTCATGCAGAGATGATGGGCATCTCTGCCAGTGCCTTTGCTGTCACCAGGGCTTAGGCCAAACAGTTCAGCACTGAGGGAGCACTGGGTCCTGAAAGAATGGACCAGATTGCTCCTAAGAGAAGGAGCAGGAAGTGTAAGGAATTATCCTCCTCCCAAACTCCCAGTGAGGATCAGTCTCATATGGGAGATGATCTCCGTCCCTTTGAAGGAACTGTCCCACAGGAACTTGGGCCTAAACAGGCAGAGTTCTTGGGGGCACCGGGCCCTTCTAGGGCAGACTTGAGTTTGGAGCAGCATTTCTGCCCCTCTCTTGAACAGCTCAGACAGCAAGCTGCTGCTGAGGAAGCAGGGAATGTCAGTGGGTCCCATAGGATCTATTGGATCCTGTTTTCTGTAGGTAGAGACCCCAAGCCTTGTGGTACCAGGAGGTTGGTAATACCCCAGAAGTTCAGAGGTGTTCTTTTCTCCCTGGCACATGACATTCCCCTTGCAGGACATCTTGGGCAAAGCAAGACTTGAGACAGGATTGTCCCTCATTTTCTCTGGCCCCATATGTCAGAAGACACCAAGGAGTTAGGTCGCTACTGTGTCACTTGCCAAGCCAGTGGTAAGTCAGGTAGCACTACAAAGGCCCCCTTAATTCCAATCCCATGGGTTGGGGTTCCCTTTGAGAGGGTAGGGATTGACATTGTTGGTCCCTTGAACCCTCCAATTGCATCTAGACACAGTTACAACATAGTGGTGGTGTACCATACCACTAGGTATCCAGGGGCTATTCTCCTTAGAACCACTACAGCTCCTATAGTGGCCAGGGCCCTCCTGGGAATCTTTTCCAGAGTGGGCTTCCCTAAGGGGGTCTTAACAGACAGAGGTACCAACTTCATGTCTAGTTACATCACTGCAATGTGGAAGGAGTATGGAGTAAACTATATAAATTTGCCACACCCTATCATCCACAGTACAATGGGCTTGTTGAAAGGTTCAACAAGACCCTGAAGAGTATGATCATGGGACTCCCAGAGAAGCTCAGGTGAAAATGGGATGTCTTACTACCCTGCCTTCTGTTTGTCTACAGAGAAGTTCCACAGACGGTGGTTGGCTACAGTCCATTTGAACTTCTGTTTGGACCTCCCGTTATGGGTCCATTGTGTCTAGTTAAGGAGGGCTGGGAGCAACCTCTCAAACCTCCTAAACAGGATACTGTGGACTATGTCCTTGGCCTGCGTTCACGTATGGCTGAGTATATAAAGAAGTCAAGTAAAAACCTTGAGGCCACTCAGGAGCTTCAGAGAGCTTGACATGACCAAAAGGCTGTACTGACTGTTTATTCGCCAGGACAGAAGGTGTGGGTGTTGGAGCCTGTGGTCCCAGCAGCTCTCCAAGGAAAATGGAGTGGTCCCCACACAATCATTAAAAAGAAGGGCGAGGCACCTACTTGGTGGGCCAAGGTACTCCCAGAAGTCCCCACAGGGTACTTCATGTGAATCGCCTGAAACCTTTTGTAGACAGGGCTGACATGAGCTTGCTCATGGCCACTGATGGGGGACAGGAGTAAGAGTGACCCTCTCCCTGATTTCCTCTCTCAGAATACTGTTGATGGGTCAGTTGAAGGAGTAGCCTTGGCAAGCAGCCTCACTGACCAGCTGTAAGCTGATTGCAGGAAGGTCCTCAATCAGTACCAACACATGTTCACTTTGACACCCAGTCAAACCACCTGGTGTACCCATGAAGTGGACACAGGTGACAGTCTGCCTGCAAAGAACAAAATTTACGGACAGCCTGACCATGTCAGAGACTGCATCAGGACAGAGGTCCAAAAGATGCTGGAATTGGGGGTCCTTGAGCCTTCAGATAGCCTTGGGCTGGTACAGTAGTCCTTGTACCAAAACCTTACACCATGGGTAGCAAAAGAGAGATGAGAGTTTGTGTAGACTGCAGAGGCCTCAATGCAGTCACTAGGACTGATACCCATCCTATTCCTAGGGTAGATGAGCTCATAGATACTTTGGCCTATCTGAGTACATTTGACCTGACTGCAGGCTACTGGCAAATCAGACTTGCTGAGGATGCCAAGCCTAAAACAACATTTTCAACCCCTAGTGGTCATTATCAATTTTTTGTGATGCCCTTTGGTCTGAAAAATGCACCTGCCACATTTCAGAGGCTGGTGAACAAAGTCTTAACAGGTCTGCAAGCCTATAGTGCTGCATATCTAGATGATATTGCAGTCTTTAGCTCCAACTGAAAGGATCACCTGGTCAGAAATGTTCTGGAGGCCCTGCAAAAGGCAGGCCTCACTAACAAGGCCACCAAGTGCCAGATAGGGCAGAGCAAGGTTGTATACTTGGGTCACCTGGTAGGTGGAATCCAAGTTCAGCCATTGGAGAGCAAAATCCAGATCATCATGAACTGGGTTGCTCCCACTACCCAGATTCAGATCAGAGCTTTCTTGGGCCTGACTGGGTACTAAAGGAGATTTGTTAAGGGATATGGGTCCATTGTGACTCCCTTTAATGACCTCACCTCCAAGAGAATGCCTAAGAAAGTTCAGTGGACAGTTAGCTGTCAAAAGGCTTTTGATGACCTGAAGCAGGCCATGTGCACTGCTCCAATTCTGCAAAGTCCTGATTACTACAAAACCTTCATTGTCCAGACGGATTCATCTGAGATAGGGGTAGGAGCTGTTTTGTCACAACTAAATGCAGAGGGCCAGGACAAACCAGCAGCTTTTATAAGCAGAAGGTTGACCCCCAGGGAGAAACGTTGGTAGGCTATAGAGAGGTAGGCCTTTGCTGTGGTCTGGGCCTTGAAAAAGTTGAGGCCATGCCGGTTTGGTACTCACTTCCTTGTTCAGACGGACCATAAGCCCCTCTTATGGCTTAAACAAATGAAGGGTGAAAATCAAACTTTTGAGGTGGTCCATTTCCTTACAGGGGATGGACTTTTCAGTGGAACATAGACCTGGGAGTAACCATGCCAACGCAGATGGACTCTCCAGATATTTCCACTTAGAGAATAAAGACTCAACTGGGCAAGGTTAGTCTCATCTCCTTACGCTTGGAGGGGGGGGGATAGGAAAGTAGGATCTGCTTTCATGATCACCCCCACTTTTTGCTGGTGTCATTATGTTTTACTGACTAGTCTGACTGGGATCCTGCTAATCAGGACCCAAGTCTCTGTGCTTCCTCCGTAAATTGGACATGGTGAGTGCTTAGGTACACCCCAGATTGGCTACTGGTGTACCCTTGTAAGTCCCTAGTATATGGTACTAAGGTACCCAGGGCATAGGTACACCAGGGGTCCCCCATGGGCTGAAGCATGTATTATGCCACCCATGGGAGACCATTCAAATTGTGTCTACGGGCCTGCCATTGCAGCCTGTGTAAGCTGGTGCTAGCACCACTTACGACAGATATAAGTTTCCTTATATCTGAGGCCACTGATCTTAAAACCTAAGAGTCACCCCTAAGGCAGGCCTTTCAATTCTGAAGGCAGGGTGCTCGGTTATAAGTGTGAGGGTGCCCCTGCATGAGCAGGACACCCCTACAACCCGCAGAGTCCATTCTTCCGGGTTGTAAGTACATCAGCCATTATGATACATAGAGTGGCCTTGCATCATTACGCGATGGCTAACTCTAATCTGGCTGTAACGAACACTGTCATGTTTGGTATCAAACATGTTGGAATCATATCCCAACAACGTAAAATGTGTTGAAGGTATGATTCCATGCACTGTAAAGTTCCTCCGGGAGGCCCTTAGTGCCCCCGGTACCAGTCTTCTAGACCTGGACAGCAAACTATGGCTACTGCCGACCAGAGACACAATTCTGCCCTCCTGCTGCTGAGCCAAGCTCGAGCAGTGGAAGGCAGGACAATAGGTTTCCTGTCACAGGGAGGTGTGAACCCCTCCCCGACAGGACTTAGTGTGTTGGGACAGGGTGGGGGCGCTTGCCAGCGCCTCTAGACTGCTTTGAAGGGCACATTTGGTGCCCTCCTTGCATACTCCAGTTAGAACCAGTTCAGGGAGCCGTTGGCTCCCGCTCTGGCACAAAACTGGACAAAGGACATGGGAGTATCCTTCCCACTGTCCAGCCCCTTCTATGGGAGGGACCCCTGAATCGTCCCAAACCTTTCTTTAGGGTACCTAAGGGGTTACCTGTGGGTGGTTCCTTAGATTCATCGTGGGACAAGAGTCAGATCCGAAACCACTTCATCTTCAACCATCTGGGCACTTTGGACTTCGCTTTGGGAACCGAGACTGCAACTGGGAAGACTCCTGCTGCTCCTGGTCTTATCGTCCTGCCAGTCTTCTGTGTTGTCTGTGCCTATGCTCCATACAGGTTCTTCTACAGACCTGTGGATCTCCAAGACACCCTTGAAGTGAAGGAGTCACTTCTTTGCAGCTGCAGGCACTGCAACAAAGCTGACCGGTTTGCTTTTCCTGAGCTCTTACGGACTCCAAAAGGTTCAGCAACAGAGGGGGTGGTTCTGCAACTCCCTCAAAGCCTGCACTGTCTTCACAGCAAGTTTGAAGTCAGTATCACACGTCGGAACCGCTGGAGCAGTACCCCTGTGCACTGCGTCGACTTGCCGTTGCCAAGGCTTGTTGACTCTCTTTACCAGAGATCTTCGGGCTCCAAGCAGCTCCTGCAACCAAGATCTTCACCTGCACCGCATCCTCTGCACTGTGGGCCTTCATCATTTGGTGAAGGTCCAAGGGACTCACCAAGTGCAGGAAAGTCAGAGCAGACCCTGAGCACGCAGAAGAGCCCACTGGAGCCAAAGAAGACCCTCAAGAGGACCCACAGGCCGAAGGCACAGGCATCGCAAGAAGACCTAGAGCATCTCACCAAAGATGCAGGCTTATAATGCAGAGGATGCGTTTAGGACGAAGATCTTGGCAGGATGAGATTCTGGAGGCTGGAGCTTTTGGAGCCTGAAGATCTCTGGAGAAGAGAGTCAACCAGCCTTGGCAAGTCGGCGCAGTGCACAGGGGTGCTGTTCCAGCAGTTCTGACGAGGCATACCGACCTCAAACTTGGTGATAAGACAGTGCAGGCCTCGGGGGAGTTGCAGAACCACCACCTGTATCGCTGGGCCTTTCGAAGTCCGGAGGACGTTAGGAGCAGCAGACCCGTCAGCTTAGTTGGGGTATTATTCACAAGGGTATGAGAGGCAATATATGCAAAATAACACTTCAAAGGTATATACAATAAATAAGTTAAATATCAATTCCACGTCGTAGCTTGTAATCTTTGGTTGTTTTTATTCATAAATGGTATTCAAGACAGCCAACGCGTTTCGCCCAAACATGGGCTTCTTCAGGGCTGTAATATCATACAATGTATACAAAATTATTTAAAAGAATTTTTTAATTAAGAACATTTTTTTAAAATAAAACCAAAAATATAGCCTGCAGTTCTTAAAATTGCAAACTAGTTGGTGACTTTTTTATAAAAAGTGCAAGATTGGTGAAAACCGAGTATGCTATGGTGTGCGACATATGAGGTATAGTGCGGGAGGAGACTATCATTGAGAAAAGGGTGAACAGTCAGTACACCCTTGTTGACAAGTGATAAAAGTAAATCATTGTATGGCAAATGCCATTATACAGTAAGAAGAATAGAAGACCACAAAAGCTCCCAAGACACTGTGCTGGAAAAGAAAAAGTGAGCGAAGAAAGGGCTTCATTAAAATGCCAGATTGATGTAAAAGGCGCTTACCAAGGCGAGTATGAATAAGTGCGCCGCAAGGTACAGTGCGCGTCCAAAGTGCATCAAGTCCGTCGCAGGACAGAGAAATTAGGAGGTATAGAGCCTGGTGATAAGGGGAAACAGATCCATATGACTAGAGATTCTATTGCAAAAGTATGGTCGGTGAAACGCAGTGGAACTCACTAACCTCCAAGTGTATGTACAAATGGATGGTCCAAGAAAGTAGGAGGAAAAACAATTGCCTCCGTTATGCCGTTCCGTGGTAGTTATGAGGGTATCTAAATAAAAAGTAAACTGTTCAGTGAACGAACAGACTAGAACGGCTGAAAAACATTACATAACAGGATTTCTGAAATGACACCCTAACCTCTCACATCTCATACGGTGAACTATAAGAATGCGAAAAAGGTGACTCACAAGAGAACATGGACGGGGGCTATAATGCGCTAAATGGAGTGTGTACCTAACGTACTAGAGTGGCGGAGCAAACATAAAATCAAATAAAAGTTGGTCGTACAAATTTTTTTTTAAAAAAATGAGCTATTGAAGACGGCAAAGCCTATCCTAAGCCAAGCGCCTACTAAGTAATACCATGAAACGCTCACATAAGAGCAAAACTCGCAATGCCTCAAAATATAATAAAGCAAGCGCTTGAAAACAGGTAGAGGTTAATATAACAAAGGAGACAAATAACTAATGTATAGTGACTTAACCGAGCGGGAACAAGGCAAAATGTAAAGATAACAAAAGAGACAGCCGCAGCCCGGTATCCACGTAAACCGCTGACTTCAATCCTAAATCTTACTTGATAAAAGTGCTCCGTGTTCGGGCAGTAAGCGGCGCAATTCCGTGCTCGATGAAGAGAGTAATACGGAAGCAGTGTCTCCAAGCCAGTATAATTAAAAATCCTGTTTAGGTACTTCCGGGTAAGGGGCCAAGAAAAAAAAAAAAAAAAAGGGAAGAGAGATAGAACGTACACCAACGAACTGAGCCCGCCATGTTGCTAGTGACCCTCGTTACCATCGTAACTGGGCAACCTGATAACAGTAGAATGACGTATGTAAGCATAATGCGTTTCTAAATCTATGAGTAAGAAGAGGCCATGTGGAACCACTGCATCACAACGAAAATTATGGGAGCATGAGAGGCGATACTCTGATATTTACCAAGAGTGGTGGAAAAAGAATTAGTGGACCAGGATTTAGACGCGGAAAAAAAAAGTTAAATTCACGCTACTCGACCAAAAGTATGTGCCATAATGGCAAAAATGAGAAGATCCTTGATAGTCCATACGTGCTAATAGGGGAGCAGATAGGGGAAAGACACAGATAGAGGTGGCATCAGTGACTTTTATCCGTTCTATGTGCCATGGTGGTGAACATTATTTTAAATAAAAGAGATGAACTGCGTAATCACTGGTAACATGTTTCAGGTTCTATCATTGCCAATGCTGCTACTATTAATATACAGTCCAAGTGCAGCCATAATACTGATCGTTAAAAAAGTGTAAGTTAAAATTCCAATCAGCTCTAAAATAAGTTGTTATAGTATAGAGCGGGGAAACCATGATACACATATGTAGGTTCAATAATATTATGGAAACAATCACATTCGTATATGTGGTAAGAGACAGATGGAAAAGCATAAGATATACTCATTTTCCGTAATAGTGAATAGAGATACATACAGTGGTGAGTCCTCAGATTTTATTATCATTGTTGGAAGCTGCAAAATTAGTAAAGTGACTACAGAAAATAATGCATTTCATTGTCAATGTTGAGGCCCAGAGTTGCAGATCGCAGAGTACAAATCCACCTAGCTTCAAGTTGTCTAAGGGTCAGTTCTCTGTTTCCACCCCGTTTGTTGGGCAACACCATATCAATGCCATGAAAGCGAAATTTGGATCTATCTACCCCATCTCTACATTCATGTGAGACTAGGGCATATGAGGTGTCCCCATTCGCAACCGCTCTACGGTGTTCCTGTATGCGAGTTTTGAGTTGTCTTACTGTGCTGCCCACATAAATTTTACTACAACCACAGATCAATATGTATATCACAAAGCTAGTCAGACAATTAATGAAATGCCGTATCTTATGATGTGTGCCAGTGTTGTAACTAAAGGTGGTGATTTTATTACACCCTAAATTACAAATGTTGCAGGTACTGCAAGTATAGAACCCCAGAGGTTTGCGCAGCCAACTCTGTTGTTGAGGTGTTCTAGGTATTGTGTAGCTAGGACACAGAGAGTCCCTAATTGTTCTGCTTTTCCTGAAAGTCATGGATGGTTTCTGAGTGATGATGTTATTCACTCCAGGTGCCCCCTTAAGCAGTGGCCAATGTTTGGTAAGGATCTTGAACACCTCATGGTTGAGTCTAGAGTGTGTCGTAATGAATGAGAGTCTCTCCTTACCCATTCTGCTGCCCTTGTTGCTACTCTGAAGTATGTCTTTTCTCTTAAGGTTCCTGGCCCGATTCCTAGCTGAGTGCAAGACGCTTGGTACGTAACCCCTCCTGTGCAGTCTGTCCATGGTAAGTGCGGTATGGGCTTCAAAATTGTCATCTTCGCTACAATTTCTACGAATACGTACCATTTCCCCGTATGGAATAGCCTTCTTAGTGGACGTTGGGTGGGAGCTGGTGTAATGTAAAATACTGTTTGCTGCAGTATCCTTCCTATACAAGGTACTGTGTATCCTATTGTCCCGGACATATAGTTCGAGGTCAAGAAAATGTATGGATGTTAGTGACATCTCAAGGGTGAAGGCGACATTAAGTATGTTCTGGTTGAGAAAGTTAAAATACTCAGTCAGCTCGAGTCCTGTGCCAGTCCATATGATGATAATATCATTAATAAAGCGGCCCCAGAACTGAATATGTCCAGTCCATTCTGAGGCCGCTCGTGACCATGCATGGGTGTGCTCCACCCACCCCATGAAGAGGTTCGCGTACGATGGAGCGAATTTGGATCCCATCGCGGTACCCTGCTCCTGTTTGTACCAGGTGTGATTAAACAAAAAGAAGTTATTGTCTAAGATCAGGTCGATCATGGTCAGTAGCATAGTATTATGATCAAAAAGAGTCGCCTGTCTTTTGCTAAGAAAAAAATCAGTAGCTATTCTTCCAAGGTCCTTCCTGATGCAGGTGTATAAGGATACCACGTCCAAAGTGGCAAACCACATTCCATCCTCCCACTCTAGATCCTCTAGTTTATTTAGAATATCAGTGCTATCCCTGACATATGATGGTAGGTTAGTTACAAAAGGCTGAAGGAAAGTGTCAACAAAATCGGAAATGGCTTCAGTCATGGAGCCAATGCCTGAAATGATTGGGCGTCCAGGAGGAAAGGGTTGCTTTTTGTGTATCTTCGGTAATAAATAGATACAGGGGTACCTGGGATTCTGAATTAAGAGGAAATTGTATTCAGTATCTGATAGAAGTCCAACCTCCTTCCAATGTATGAGTTGGCCATTAATCAGAGTAGTGGCTGCAGGACATGGATTGTTAGTGAGTTTCGTGTAGTGTATGATGTTGTTAAGTTGTCTCAGTACCTCACCGTCATAATCTTCCCTATTCATCACCACCACGTTACCACCCTTGTCTGCCTCTCTAATAACTAAGGAGTCATTGTTGCTAAGGCTATATATGGCTTTTCTCTCTTCCCATGTTAGGTTGTCCTTGGTGTATTTGTTAGTATGTCTCTGAGGCTTGTCTTCCAGCCCATAAAGGTCTCTTGATACCAGATCATGAAATACCTCGATGCTGTTAAGATGAGTGCCCTGTGGAGTAAATTTGCTCCGTGTGTGTAATCCACTATCACATGAGTAATCTTGTGTGATGTTTAACTCGGCCAGCACACTGCTGACCGAGGAATCGTTATCCTCATCTAGAGAGAGTAATGTGGCTACATTTTTAACATGTGAGACAGTGATGTCTGTTCGAGTTGCAGGCAAATCATCTACATGACATTCAAAGTTGTTCACAGAAAAATGACATTTTAGTTTAACAGTACGTACAAATTTGTACAAATCTACATGTAAATCTGGAAAAAGACCCTGAGATACAGGACAATATCCAAGTCCTTTATTCAGAACATTATTCTCATGCACAGACAGTGGGTAACTGGACAAATTGATAACCAACTCATCTATAACAGCAGGTACAGTCATATTGATTGCATTATTATGCATTTCATCCATTAGCGCTTGTTCATCTGGCTCTTTTGATAACGCGTCAGAACCCTGTCCCCTTCTAGCATTTTTCCTCCTCCCCCTCTCCTGGTTTTTCTTTTTGTTTTCTGTTCCCAATCCTGAAACGAAGGACCTCGTCTAAAAAAGTCGACGGGCCCGCTACCTGAGCTGCACCTAAAGACCCTCCTTCCATCCTGTTCACGTCCTCTAGTGACAATGCATCTGAGCATACACTGATGCTAGATGTACTCCCTGTGCTTGGTGTGGCGGAGACATTTACATTAGGGACTTGTATATTGTCAAACCTTGTAGCGAACGTGAAGATACGCCCATTCTCATAATCACGATCATCTCGTACTATCTTGTGAAGTTTCCTACTCTTCACTGCTGATTGATGCGCTGTAATCTGTTCTTTGAGTATGGCATAATTTTTGGTAGTCGCCTCAACTAGGTTACGTTGTTTAATCTCATCCTCCAGAGCTTTTATTTCAGTCCGGAGCTTAGCACACCTCCTATCTGCATGAGCTATGAGTATCCTCATCATGTTAAATGAGGAATTGTGCAAATTATCTTCCCATTCTGAGAGCAGGTCTGGATCTAAATCATCGAAGCTGGGGAATGTCAGGATCCTTAGGCCTCTGGGTACTTTCTTATTCTCCAGGTACCTTTTAAGAGTGACCCCGTCCCACCACTTCGATAGCTCGTTTTTTTTAAGTCTTTCAAGTTTTTGGAATTTCAATTTCAACCCTTCCTTTTGGTTGCCAACATTCGATACTACTAACTTGATTTCACTATTCTGCTTGAAGAGGTCTTTCGCTAGCTCCTCCCTATCGTCATCAAAACTCATCTTCGTTACTATATGTTTTAAGAACGTAAATGTGCGTCAAGCGTGCAATCAACCCTGAAAAAGTCTATTGATAAATGAAGCAAGCAGCTGGGTTGCAGAGGATTGCACCGTCAAGACAAGTCACAAAGAGTAGTCGGATATTGCCCACCTCAGATGGCCAGCTGCCACATGACCACAAATCACAATATTATTCACAAGGGTATGAGAGGCAATATATGCAAAATAACACTTCAAAGGTATATACAATAAATAAGTTAAATATCAATTCCACGTCGTAGCTTGTAATCTTTGGTTGTTTTTATTCATATAGATGAGTTGGTTATCGATTTGTCCAGTTACCCACTGTCTGTGCATGAGAATAATGTTCTGAATAAAGGACTTGGATATTGTCCTGTATCTCAGGGTCTTTTTCCAGATATACATGTAGATTTGTACAAATTTGTACGTACTGCTAAACTAAAATGTCATTTTTCTGTGAACAACTTTGAATGTCATGTAGATGATTTGCCTGCAACTCGAACAGACATCACTGTCTCACATGTTAAAAATGTAGCCACATTACTCTCTCTAGATGAGGATAACGATTCCTCGGTCAGCAGTGTGCTGGCCGAGTTAAACATCACACAAGATTACTCATGTGATAGTGGATTACACACACGGAGCAAATTTACTCCACAGGGCACTCATCTTAACAGCATCGAGGTATTTCATGATCTGGTATCAAGAGACCTTTATGGGCTGGAAGACAAGCTACAGAGACATACTAACAAATACACCAAGGACAACCTAACATGGGAAGAGAGAAAAGCCATATATAGCCTTAGCAACAATGACTCCTTAGTTATTAGAGAGGCAGACAAGGGTGGTAACGTGGTGGTGATGAATAGGGAAGATTATGACGGTGAGGTACTGAGACAACTTAACAACATCATACACTACACGAAACTCACTAACAATCCATGTCCTGCAGCCACTACTCTGATTAATGGCCAACTCATACATTGGAAGGAGGTTGGACTTCTATCAGATACTGAATACAATTTCCTCTTAATTCAGAATCCCAGGTACCCCTGTATCTATTTATTACCGAAGATACACAAAAAGCAACCCTTTCCTCCTGGGCGCCCAATCATTTCAGGCATTGGCTCCATGACTGAAGCCATTTCCGATTTTGTTGACACTTTCCTTCAGCCTTTTGTAACTAACCTACCATCATATGTCAGGGATAGCACTGATATTCTAAATAAACTAGAGGATCTAGAGTGGGAGGATGGAATGTGGTTTGCCACTTTGGACGTGGTATCCTTATACACCTGCATCAGGAAGGACCTTGGAAGAATAGCTACTGATTTTTTTCTTAGCAAAAGACAGGCGACTCTTTTTGATCATAATACTATGCTACTGACCATGATCGACCTGATCTTAGACAATAACTTCTTTTTGTTTAATCACACCTGGTACAAACAGGAGCAGGGTACCGCGATGGGATCCAAATTCGCTCCATCGTACGCGAACCTCTTCATGGGGTGGGTGGAGCACACCCATGCATGGTCACGAGCGGCCTCAGAATGGACTGGACATATTCAGTTCTGGGGCCGCTTTATTGATGATATTATCATCATATGGACTGGCACAGGACTCGAGCTGACTGAGTATTTTAACTTTCTCAACCAGAACATACTTAATGTCGCCTTCACCCTTGAGATGTCACTAACATCCATACATTTTCTTGACCTCGAACTATATGTCCAGGACAATAGGATACACAGTACCTTGTATAGGAAGGATACTGCAGCAAACAGTATTTTACATTACACCAGCTCCCACCCAACGTCCACTAAGAAGGCTATTCCATATGGGGAAATGGTACGTATTCGTAGAAATTGTAGCGAAGATGACAATTTTGAAGCCCATACCGCACTTACCATGGACAGACTGCACAGGAGGGGTTACGTACCAGCGTCTTGCACTCAGCTAGGAATCGGGCCAGGAACCTTAAGAGAAAAGACATACTTCAGAGTAGCAACAAGGGCAGCAGAATGGGTAAGGAGAGACTCTCATTCATTACGACACACTCTAGACTCAACCATGAGGTGTTCAAGATCCTTACCAAACATTGGCCACTGCTTAAGGGGGCACCTGGAGTGAATAACATCATCACTCAGAAACCATGCATGACTTTCAGGAAAAGCAGAACAATTAGGGACTCTCTGTGTCCTAGCTACACAATACCTAGAACACCTCAACAACAGAGTTGGCTGCGCAAACCTCTGGGGTTCTATACTTGCAGTACCTGCAACATTTGTAATTTAGGGTGTAATAAAATCACCACCTTTAGTTACAACACTGGCACACATCATAAGATACGGCATTTCATTAATTGTCTGACTAGCTTTGTGATATACATATTGATCTGTGGTTGTAGTAAAATTTATGTGGGCAGCACAGTAAGACAACTCAAAACTCGCATACAGGAACACCGTAGAGCGGTTGCGAATGGGGACACCTCATATGCCCTAGTCTCACATGAATGTAGAGATGGGGTAGATAGATCCAAATTTCGCTTTCATGGCATTGATATGGTGTTGCCCAACAAACGGGGTGGAAACAGAGAACTGACCCTTAGACAACTTGAAGCTAGGTGGATTTGTACTCTGCGATCTGCAACTCTGGGCCTCAACATTGACAATGAAATGCATTATTTTCTGTAGTCACTTTACTAATTTTGCAGCTTCCAACAATGATAATAAAATCTGAGGACTCACCACTGTATGTATCTCTATTCACTATTACGGAAAATGAGTATATCTTATGCTTTTCCATCTGTCTCTTACCACATATACGAATGTGATTGTTTCCATAATATTATTGAACCTACATATGTGTATCATGGTTTCCCCGCTCTATACTATAACAACTTATTTTAGAGCTGATTGGAATTTTAACTTACACTTTTTTAACGATCAGTATTATGGCTGTACTTGGACTGTATATTAATAGTAGCAGCATTGGCAATGATAGAACCTGAAACATGTTACCAGTGATTACGCAGTTCATCTCTTTTATTTAAAATAATGTTCACCACCATGGCACATAGAACGGATAAAAGTCACTGATGCCACCTCTATCTGTGTCTTTCCCCTATCTGCTCCCCTATTAGCACGTATGGACTATCAAGGATCTTCTCATTTTTGCCATTATGGCACATACTTTTGGTCGAGTAGCGTGAATGTAACTTTTTTTTCGCGCATCTAAATCCTGGTCCACTAATTCTTTTTCCACCACTCTTGGTAAATATCAGAGTATCGCCTCTCATGCTCCCATAATTTTCGTTGTGATGCAGTGGTTCCACATGGCCTCTTCTTACTCATAGATTTAGAAACGCATTATGCTTACATACGTCATTCTACTGTTATCAGGTTGCCCAGTTACGATGGTAACGAGGGTCACTAGCAACATGGCGGGCTCAGTTCGTTGGTGTACGTTCTAGTCTCTCTTCCCTTTTTTTTTTTTTTTTGGCCCCTTACCCGGAAGTACCTAACCGGGATTTTTACTTATACTGGCTTGGAGACACTGCTTCCGTATTACTCTCTTCATCGAGCACGGAATTGCGCCGCTTACTGCCCGAACACGGAGCACTTTTATCAAGTAAGATTTAGGATTGAAGTCAGCGGTTCACGTGGATACCGGGCTGCGGCTGTCTCTTTTGTTATCTTTACATTTTGCCTTGTTCCCGCTCGGTTAAGTCACTATACATTAGTTATTTGTCTCCTTTGTTATATTAACCTCTACCTGTTTTCAAGCGCTTGCTTTATTATATTTTGAGGCATTGCGAGTTTTGCTCTTATGTGAGCGTTTCATGGTATTACTTAGTAGGCGCTTGGCTTAGGATAGGCTTTGCCGTCTTCAATAGCTCATTTTTTTTTATTTTTTTTTGTACAACCAACTTTTATTTGATTTTATGTTTGCTCCGCCACTCAAGTACGTTAGGTACACACTCCATTTAGCGCATTATAGCCCCCGCCCATGTTCTCTTGTGAGTCACCTTTTTCGCATTCTTATAGTTCACCGTATGAGATGTGAGAGGTTAGGGTGTCATTTCAGAAATCCTGTTATGTAATGTTTTTCAGCCGTTCTAGTCTGTTCGTTCACTGAACAGTTTACTTTTTATTTAGATACCCTCATAACTACCACGGAACGGCATAACGGAGGCAATTGTTTTTCCTCCTACTTTCTTGGACCATCCATTTGTACATACACTTGGAGGTTAGTGAGTTCCACTGCGTTTCACCGACCATACTTTTGCAATAGAATCTCTAGTCATATGGATCTGTTTTCCCTTATCACCAGGCTCTATACCTCCTAATTTCTCTGTCCTGCGACGGACTTGATGCACTTTGGACGCGCACTGTACCTTGCGGCGCACTTATTCATACCCGCCTTGGTAAGCGCCTTTTACATCAATCTGGCATTTTAATGAAGCCCTTTCTTCGCTCACTTTTTCTTTTCCAGCACAGTGTCTTGGGAGCTTTTGTGGTCTTCTGTTATTCTTACTGTATAATGGCATTTGCCATACAATGATTTACTTTTATCACTTGTCAACACGGGTGTACTGACTGTTCACCCTTTTCTCAATGATAGTCTCCTCCCGCACTATACCTCATATGTCGCAAACCATAGCATACTCGGTTTTCACCAATCTTGCACTTTTTATAAAAAGTCACCAACTAGTTTGCAATTTTAAGAACTGCAGGCTATATTTTTGGTTTTATTTTAAAAAATGTTCTTAATTAAAAAATTCTTTTAAATAATTTTGTATACATTGTATGATATTACAACCCTGAAGAAGCCCATGTTTGGGCGAAACGCGTTGGCTGTCTTGAATACCATTTATGAATAAAAACAACCAAAGATTACAAGCTACGACGTGGAATTGATATTTAACTTATTTATTGTATATACCTTTGAAGTGTTATTTTGCATATATTGCCTCTCATACCCTTGTGAATAATATTGTGATTTGTGGTCATGTGGCAGCTGGCCATCTGAGGTGGGCAATATCCGACTACTCTTTGTGACTTGTTTTGACGGTGCAATCCTCTGCAACCCAGCTGCTTGCTTCATTTATCAATAAGCTTAGTTGGGGTGCCTGCAGATGCAGGGGAGTGACTCCTTCACTCCAAGGGAAATTCCTTCGGGTGTCTTTGATGCCCACAGGCCTGGAGAAGAACCTGAACGAAGCACAGGCACAGACGATGCAGAAGACTGTCAGGACGACGAGACCAGGAGCAGCAGGAGTCTTCCCAGATGCAGTCTCGGTCCCCAAAGCGAAGTCTAACGACGTCCAAAGTGCCCAGGTGGTAGAAGTAGAAGTGGTTTCGGATCTGAATCTTGTCCCACAACGAATCTGAAGAGCCACCCACAGGTAAGCCAATGGCTCTCTGAACTGGTTTCAACTGGAGTATGCAAGGAGGGCACCAAATGTGCTCTTCAAAGCAGTCTGGTAGCACTGGCAAATGCCCCCACCCCAGCCCAGTACACTAAGTCCTGTCTGGGAGGTGGTCAGACCTCCCTGTGACAAAAAACCTATTGTTCTACCTTCCCCTGCTCGAGCCTGGCTCAGCAGCAGGAGGGCAGAATTGTGTATGTGGTCAGCAGCAGCACTAGCTTGCTGTTAGACCCTGAAAGGCTGGTACTGGGAATAAAGGGGGGCTCCCTAGGGGATGGGATCCAACACTGGAATCAGTGCTTGGATAGGATTCCAATATGTTTGATACCAAAACATGACCCGTTTCGGTGCAGCCAGTATATAGTTAGACATCTTGTAATTGACTTGATGTCCACTATATGTCTAAAATGGCTGACTGCACTTACAAAGCCTGGAGGATCGACTCCTGGGTTTGTAGGGGGGTGTCCTGCTCTTGCAGGGTGGGCACCCTCACACTTATAACTTAGCACCCTGCCTTCAGGATTGAATGTCCTACCTTAGGGGTGACATAGGTTTTTTAAGTTCAGTGACCTCAGATATAAGGAAACTTATATTTGTTGTGAGTGGTGCTAGCACCAGCTCACACAGCCTGCAATGGCCGGCCTGTAGTCACAATTTAAGTGGTCTCTCATGGGTGGCATACTACATCCTGCAGCCCATTGGAGACCCCTGGTGTACCTATGCCCTGGGTACTTTAGTACTATATACTAGGGACTTAGAAGAGTCCACAAATAGCCAATTTGGAAGGTACCAAAGTACTTACCATGCCCAATTTAAGGACAAAGCACAGTGACTGGGGTCCTGATTAGCAGGATCCCAATCAGACTAGTCAGAAAACAGAATGACACCAGCGAAAAGTGGCGGTAATCATAAAAGCAGGCCCTACTTTCCTACAACGGCTATAGGGCTAGTAGCACATTCAGACACTAGAGAGCAGAATGTTCTAACAAAACAAAGGCCTCATGGAACCCGAGGGGATTGAAATCCTCTCAGGGCCTTTGTTCACAGCAACAGCTGTGAACGACAACATTGGAATGTTGGAGCTCCGGGCTTCTACCAGCCATTAGAAGCCCGAAGCACTCCATTGTTTTCAATGGCGCTCCCAACATTCCAACATTCCAATGTTCTAATACAGCGTAGTGGCATGTCAACTAACAGGGAAGCATGAGTTTACCTGCTCGGTGCAGAGACTCTTCAACTGTAAGCTTGTGCTCATGCCAACAACATCTGGTTAGTTGGCAACTACTTTTTTTTTAAAATGTAATCTGTTTATTTTTAAACAAGGTTCATCATAAGACTGAACAATAATAGGACACAGTGTTTCATATATGCGAATACATCATTCAGATGAAGTGTCTTGGTACAGTGCAGGTCGTATTGTCCATTACATTGTCTCACTATGTGAAACCAGGCATATATTAATACATGAAAGACAGCCAGTTAGTGCGCGGTACGGTAATGAGGAGCATACAATGTAATCTGTAAAGACTCACAGAAACGAGGTACTTGAAGAAGGTAAATCTTTATTGTAATAAATTCCCTGACACCAATAAGGCGTGTCGTCTCGTTGAATAAGTTTGCCTCAACGGTCTTCCCAACCGTTGCCCATGCCCAGCGTTCTATTCCAGAATGTATGGACCTCATAGAACCCCGGGGCATGTGCACACGGCAAGGAAGAGAGCGCGAGGCACATAGTAAAACACAACACATCTCCTTTTTATTAAACAATAAAGTACAATGTAATCTGTGGAAACAAGGGGAGAAATGCAAGGAAATGAACTGGATACAATAAGTGGCTAAAAGGGAGAGGGTACAAATTGATAGAGGAGGAGGGGGGGATATATAGGGGGAGAAGAAAATCAGTACAGTGACAAAATAGATGGAAGATTGTAAGTTTAATGAAACAATTTCCTAAGGGGATAAGGGACAAGGTTGGAGGGGTTATTCACACACAAAGCCCCCGAACTTTGAGGGTAATTTGACTTCCCTTCCTCGTCTGCTCACGAGGGGTTCCCTCATGGTTCCTTCCTCCTTATGAGAGTCATTATGAAAAGAACAGTCTTGTTCAGCAGTCTCATCATCCTTGCTTTGCATATCTTTCTCCCTACTAGCAACTGGATCCTGCAGTACATCATCCTCAGTATTATCACTGACACAGTAATCACTGTTATCATTCTGCTCAGCGTCACTACTCTGCACCACCATTCTACTGGAAGATCCACCAACAGCACTGTTAGACCTGGCATCCTTGGCGTGGGTCTCCCTTCCATTTTTTATGATGCCTCCTATGTTACTGATCTGTTTTTGCTGGTGTTAGATGCTTTGGGCACTGTGCCACTGCTATTCAGTGCCACAGTGCAAGTGCTCCCTATGATAAATTGTGTTATGTATTAGTGACTCCATGATTGGATGATTGGTTTACTTGTCAGTCCCTAGTACAGTGCACTGAGTGTGCCCAGGGCTTGTAAATCCAATACCGCTGGTGGGCTTGCAGCACTGGTTGTGCCACCCACAGAAGCGGCTTGTAAAATGTGTCTCAGGCCTGCCATCGCAGAGCCTGTGTGCAGCCTAGGGCTGCCATGTCGACTTGGTGAGTGCACCCACTTACCAGTCCCTAAACCTTCCCTTTACTGCATGTTGGTCACCCCTAAAGTAGGCCCTAGGGCAGGATGCATTGTAAGTACAAGGTAGGACATGCCCTGGTGTGTGTGGCATGTCCTAATAGTGAATTACAGCCATTATCGTTTTTTACTATTGCAAGGCTACCTGCTCCCCATAGGCCAGAATGGGCAGACTGACTATTACACCTTATAGTCAGGACTGACCCAGGGAACATGGTAGAAAAACGAATTTAGTATGCCTGAACTCAGAATGATAAAATACATCTTTTAGTGAAGTTGGTTTTAACATTCTGTGTTTGAAAATACCACTTTTAGAAAGTGGGTATTTTCTTGCCTAAACTTCCAAGCCTGCCTCTGCTAGGTTGTGTATTCCTTGTCTGGAGATTGAGTGACAGGGGCTGGGGGTGGCTACAGGAGACAGGGTGAGTCAGCACAGGGCTGAATAGAAAGATCTGCATCCAGAGTGGAGGGAGGAGTTGCACCTGGGTCTGAATAGGGCTGTGCCTGCCTTCCACAATGCTGGCTCCACCTCCTGCCGGGCGGCTGAGCACTCTGCCCCACATTCTGAAAGGAAAGAAGGAGTCAGGAAAACAAAGTGCTCCAGGACTGACCAGAACTGGTTTTGGACTAGGCAAAGGCCTCTCTGCCTTCAGAGAACAAAGAGAAACTGTGTATAAAAAGGGGACCCAGACCCCTAGGAAATTAGATCATTTTGGGAAAACAAGAAGAAACCTTTGCTGAGGAGCGGAACCAAGAAGAAACTGAGGAGAAGACTATCCCTAAGCTAGAGGGATCTGCCTGCAGTGGTTGCCTGACTGCCAAAGGAAGGAGAAAGGACTTTGTGTGCACTTTTATTCAACTTGTAAAGGATCTCCAAGGCCTTGAGAAAAGAGCTTGCCTCCTGCTGAAGTCTCAGGGACAACAGACTTCAACCACCAGCTCCCCAAGAATCCTTTGGAAGTGCCTGCTGCTGTTTTGGGCCTTCTGAAGGGACTGCGTGTCGCAAGGAGCTGGAAGCGCGACTCAAGAGGGAGAAGCGTGTTGCCGTCGCAGCCGCTGCCGTCGCATCACGGAGATGACGCAGCTGTAGCTGTCGCATTGCACCGCATCTCGAGAAACGTCCCGCAACACCGAAGAAGCGTGTCACCGTCGCAGCCGCTGCCGTCGCATCGTAGATGTCGCCGCTGTAGCTGTCGCATTGCACCGCATCAAGAGAAGAGTCTCGCATCGAGGAAGAAGCTTGTCGCCGTCGCAGCCGCTGCCGTCGCATCGTAGATGTCGCCGCTGTAGCTGTCGCATTGCACCGCATCGAGAGAAGCGCCTCGCATCCACGGAGAAGCGTGCCGCCGTCGGAGCTGCTGCCGTCGCATCACGAAACAAGGGTGTCGCCGCTGCAGTTGTCGCATCGAGCGGAAGCGTCTCGCAACGTCGGAGAAGAGGGTCGCCGCCAAAGCCGCTGTCGTCGCATCACGGAACAAGGGTGTCGCTGCTGCAGCTGACGCATCGAGTCGAGACTTCTCGCAACATCGGAGAAGCGTGCCGCATCAGGAAGAACTTGACGTCTTTATTTCTTTGCACCAGAACTTTGTCGCATCTCCATCTCTGAAACACTTTCGTTGTTGAAACGTGATGCATCGTAAGGTACATTGACTCAAAGTGTCGCATTTTAAGAACTTAAGAGAACTAAGCTAAACCTACCATTTTAAGTACAGTATTGTGGATTTTTGTCATTTATGGTCTTGTGTTAAAACTATATAAAGAATACTTATTTTTGATATAAACCTTGTGTGGTGTTCATCTGTAGTGTTGTCACTAGATTACCGTATGTGTTCACAAATGCTTTACACACTGCCTCTGAGATAAGCCTGTCTGCTCGTGCCAAGCTACCAAGGGGGTGAGCAGGGGTTATTTTAGGAGTGTACCCCTTTACCCTGACTAGAGGCAAGGGTCCCTATTTGTCACAAGTACCTACCTGTGCCAACTAGAGACCCCCAATTCTAACATTGGTGGTCAGCGGTGAGGATTCTTGACTTGCATTTGTGACTCATGTACAGTGATTGGTGAACACTACTAGTGAGTGCAGACCAAAAAGTGACCACATACATTTGGTAGATTTTTTTTTCTAGGACTTTCCATTTTTAGCCAAGTTCAGCCATCATGAAACCAGCATCCATAGCATCTGTTGATTTTGATTGGGAAGAGGAGAAACTAGAATGCTACAATGCGAAGCAGCTGAAGCACTTCTGCAAAAGATTTAATGTTGCAATTACCGGGCTCACCAAGAAGGATGAGTTCTATAAGGCGCTGAGGGCCTGGGTAGAAGCAAGGAAAACCCCTCAGAATGAGGAAGGAGATAATGATGCAGATGTGCAGCTGGAAGGGCCATTGGGTCCAGGGGAAAGGAAGGCACCTTCCCCAGCAGGTAGCAGTGTTTCTGCCAAAGGTCTGTCCACAGAAGAGCTGGAGGACAGGGAAAGAAATAGGATGCATGAGTTGGAGCTGGCCAAAATGAATGGGCAATTGGAAATTAGGAAACTGGCCCTGGAAGAAAAGAGGATACAGCTTGAGCATGATAGAAGTTTGAGGGAGTTGGATTAGAAAGCTAGGAGCTTAGAAATTACTCCCTCTGGTGGCAGCACACCGTCAATGCCTGTGGAATCTAGAGTGTATATTCCCAAGGATGTGGTCAGAGAGTTTTTTTTAAATGATGACATTGGGCAGTGGTTCAAGGCCTATGAGGTAGCCATGTCTTCCCACCGGGTCCCTGAGAAGGATTGGGGAGCGGGGTTGTGGGGACGGTTCCTTAGTGAGGGGCGGGACACACTGCTAGATTTGCCTTCTGATGTCCATAATTCATATCACCACATGAAGGATGCTTTAATGTCTAGGTATGGTTTAACTCCTGAATTGTATAGGCAGAGGTTCAGGGGTTGCAAGAAGATAGAGAACAGTACCTGGGTTGAATATGTCACTTTTTTCTGCAGAGCATTGGATGGTTGGGTGAAGGGTAGCAAAGTTTATGATTTTCAGGGGCTCCTTGATTTGATTGCATGGGAGCACTTGTCAAGTAACTGTTTTCCAGAGCTACACCAGCACCTGATAGATAGCAGGCTGACTATCCCTAGGAAGCTTGCTGAGGAGGCGGACCGCTGGGTCAGTACCAGGGTCCACAAGGGTCACGTGGGAGACTCAGCCAAGGGTGGGCAGGGTCCCCAGCAGAAGAGTGGGGGGACAAGGGTAAACAGAGGGAGTTCCAAAGAAGGCCCCAAAGTAGTCCCCAGGGGAACCAAGGGAAAGGTTCCCAGCCTCCCCCCCCAGAAACCCTCAGGGGCCCCGACAGGTCCACCTGTTCAAAGGGGACCCCTGAGATGCTACAAATGTGGGGACCTGGGTCATATAGCGAGTGATCCCAGGTGCCGCCAGTTTGGAAAGACCGCACCCCCTGGTGCAGCCCCCCGGCAGATGGCTAGTGTAGCCCTGGGTGAGGAGATGGATGCCCAAGAGGGGTGGGGTCCCGCACAGATGTCCCTTGTCTCATTAGGAGACTGTGAGGTGGTCCCCAGGACCCCGCTGCCTGACAACACTAAGGAATACAGGCAGTGGGTGACCATCAATGGCCATAGGGTGGAGGCTCTTAGAGATACAGGAGCCAGTGTGACAGCTGTCAAGTGTCACCTGGTGTCTCAAGAGCAGGTTGTCCCCCATGCATTCTATCCAGTTGTTGCCGCTGACAACACAGAGAGTCACTGCAAAGTGGCTCAGGTTCCCTTTGAGTGGGGGGGGGGGTCTCTGGTACTCTTCAGGTAGCTGTGAGGCCCGCCATGCCTGTTGACTGTTTGTTAGGGAACGACTTGGAGAGCTCACCTTGGGTGAAGGTGGAGCGAAGTGCTCATTTAGAGATGTTGGGTTTGCCTGACTGGGCGTGTGTGACCACCCGGTCCATGGCAGCAAGTAAAGGTGCTCAAGAGGACCTGGAGCCTGAGAGGGAGGCCCAGGTACCTGCCGTCACGAGAAGAGGCAGGGGGCGCGGGAAACCGGCCCCCAAAGTTCCCACGGTCCAGGAGGAGGCAGACCTTGAGGGGGATGCCCTGGAGCCTACAGGGGAACAGGTAGCTGAACTGGGGGACCTGCCTGAGCTGACCCATTGGCAGCAAGAAGGAGGACCCTCCAGGGAAGAATTCTGCAAGGAGCAGAAAGAATGCCCTTCTCTGGTGGGTCTGCGGCAACAGGCTGCAGACCAGGCAACAGGTGATCAGTCTGGGTCACATTGGGTCTATTGGGAGAATGATCTCCTGTATACTGAGCCTAAGGTTGCTGAGCCTGGGTCAGCCCGTGTGCTGGTGGTACCCAAGTGCCTCAGAGCCTTCCTACTGGGGCTGGCTCATGATGTTCCATTGGCAGGACATTTGGGGCAGGACAAGACCTTTGAGAGGCTTGTCACCCACTTTTATTGGCCCCAAATGCGCAGGAGTTCAGACACTCACTGCAGGACATGTCAGACTTGCCAGGCAAGTGGAAAGAGTGGGAGGAAGCGCAAGGCTCCTCTCCAGCCATTCCCATTAGTCAGCACCCCCTTTGAACGGGTGGGTATTGGCATTGTGGGGCCACTGGACCCCAAGACAGCCATGGGCAACAGGTTCATCCTGGTCTTGGTGGACCATGCCACCCGGTACCCGGAAGCCATACCTCTGAGGACAGTGACGGCCCCCGTGGTGGGACGAGCACTGATGGGAATTTTCTCCCGAGTGGGATTCCCTAGAGAGGTAGTGTCTGACCGGGGGACCAACTTCATTTCCAAGTATATGAAGTCCCTGTGGCAGGAGTGTGGGGTAACCTACAAGTTTACCACTCCTTACCACCCCCAAGGAAATGGATTGGTTGAAAGGTTCAACCGAACCCTCAAAGGCATGATTATGGGTCTTGAGGAACCTATGAGGCGTAAGTGGGACGTCCTCTTTCCATGCCTGCTCTTTGCTTACCGTGAGGTGCCACAGAAATCTCTAGGGTTCAGTCCCTTTGAGCTTCTCTATGGACACCCAGTAAGAGGACCTCTAAGTTTGGTCAAAGAAGGCTGGGAGCAATCTCCCAGGAAACCTCCCCAGGATGTATACAGTTACATGCTGGCCTTTAGGAACCAAACTAGGCGTTTCAGGCAACTCGCTGAGGCGAATCTGGAAGCCAGCCAGGAGGAGATGAAGCGGTGGTACGACCAGAATGCCACTCTGGTAGAGCTTCAGCCTGGTCAGAAAGTGTGGGTCATGGCCCCAGTGGAGCCCTGCGCGCTCCAGGATAAGTGGACCGGACCCTTTGAGGTTGTAGAGCGCAAAAGTCCGGTTACCTACTTGGTGGACTTGCGGTCTCCCAGGAACCCCTTGAGGGTCCTGCATGTCAACCGCCTGAAGCCCCACTTGGAGAGGTCCCAAGTGGGCATGCTCTTAGCGACAGATGCTGGGATGGAGGAGGAGACCGAGCCTCTTCCTGACCTCCTGTCAGCAACAGAGCAAGATGGGTCAGTGGATGGTGTCAACCTCTCTTCCACCCTGACCCCTGAGCAACAGAATGACTGCCGCCAGTTGCTGGGACAGTTTTCTGATCTGTTCTCCCTGGTTCCCGGTGTCACAGATTGGGGCATCCATGATGTGGCCACTGGGGACAGTACACCTGTGAAGCACAATTCTTACAGGGTGACTGACAGGGTGAGAGCTTGCATCAAGGAGGAGGTCTTCAAAATGCTTGCGTTAGGGGTGATTGAGTCCTCTAACAGTCCTTGGGCCAGCCCAGTGGTCTTGGTCCCAAAGGCTGCCGCACCGGGTGCCACACCAGAACTCCGGTTCTGTGTTGACTACAGAGGGCTCAATTCAGTCACCAGGACTGACGCGCACCCCATCCCCAGAGCTGATGAGCTCATAGATCGGCTAGGGGCTGCCCGGTACCTCAGCACGTTTGACTTGACGTCTGGGTACTGGCAGATCGCCTTGACTGATGGGGCAAGAGAGAGGTCAGCATTCTCCACACCAGATGGGCACTACCACTTCCGGGTGATGCCCTTTGCGATGAAGAATGCCCCTGCCACCTTCCAGAGGTTGGTCAACCAGGTGTTGGCTGGACTGGACTCGTTCAGTGCCGCCTACCTGGATGACATCGCAGTGTTCAGCGCCAGTTGGGAAGAACATCTGCGCCACCTCTGGGAAGTGTTGATGGCGCTGCGGAGAGCAGGCCTCACGATCAAGGCGAGTAAGTGCCAGATCGGGCAGGGTTCCGTGGTGTACTTGGGACACCAAGTGGGGAGCGGCCAGGTGGCGCCCCTACAACCCAAAATTGAAACCATCCTGAATTGGGAACCCCCAAAACCCAGACAGAGGTGAGAGCCTTTTAGGACTCACGGGTTACTACAGGAGGTTTGTCAAGGGGTATGGCAGCATCGTTGCACCCCTGACAGAGCTGACTTCCAAGAAGCAGCCCAGGAAAGTGATTTGGACTGACACCTGTCAGAAAGCTTTTGAGGCCCTGAAAACTGCCATGTGCACGGCGCCCGTGCTCCTGGCACCCAACTTCTCCAAAGAGTTCGTAGTACAAACAGACGCTTCAGAGCATGGTGTGGGGGCTGTTCTGTCACAGATGAATGAGGAGGGCCTAGATCAACCCGTAGCCTTCATCAGTAGGAGGTTACTACCACGGGAACAGAGGTGGAGTGCTATTGAGCGTGAGGCATTTGCTGTGGTCTGGGCACTGAAGAAGCTGAGACCATACCTGTTTGGGACTCACTTCCGGGTTCAGACAGACCACAGGCCCCTCAGATGGTTGATGCAGATGAGGGGTGAGAATCCAAAGCTGTTGAGGTGGTCCATTTCCCTACAGGGGATGGATTTCACGGTGGAACACCGCCCTGGTACAGAACACGCCAATGCTGATGGTCTGTCCAGATTTTTCCGCCTTAGTGAAGAGAACTCCCCTGAGGTAGGGTAGTTCTCCCCACATTTCAGCTGGAGGGGACACGTGTTAGACCTGGCATCCTGGGCGTGGGTCTCCCTTCCATTTTTTATGATGCCTCCTATGTTACTGATCTGTTTTTGCTGGTGTTAGATGCTTTGGGCACTGTGCCACTGCTATTCAGTGCCACAGTGCAAGTGCTCCCTATGATAAATTGTGTTATGTATTAGTGACTCCATGATTGGATGATTGGTTTACTTGTCTGTCCCTAGTACAGTGCACTGAGTGTGCCCAGGGCTTGTAAATCCAATACCGCTGGTGGGCTTGCAGCACTGGTTGTGCCACCCACAGAAGCGGCTTGTAAAATGTGTCTCAGGCCTGCCATCGCAGAGCCTGTGTGCAGCCTAGGGCTGCCATGTCGACTTGGTGAGTGCACCCACTTACCAGTCCCTAAACCTTCCCTTTACTGCATGTTGGTCACCCCTAAAGTTGGCCCTAGGGCAGGGTGCTTTGTAAGTACAAGGTAGGACATGCCCTGGTGTGTGGGGCATGTCCTAATAGTGAATTACAGCCATTTTCGTTTTTCACTATTGCAAGGCTACCTGCTCACCATAGGCCAGAATGGGCAGACTGACTATTACACCTTATAGTCAGGACTGACCCAGGGAACATGGTAGAAAAACGAATTTAGTATGCCTGAACTCAGAATGATAAAATACATCTTTTAGTGAAGTTGGTTTTAACATTCTGTGTTTAAAAATACCACTTTTAGAAAGTGGGTATTTTCTTGCCTAAACTTCCAAGCCTGCCTCTGCTAGGTTGTGTATTCCTTGTCTGGAGATTGAGTGACAGGGGCTGGGGGTGGCTACAGGAGACAGGGTGAGTCAGCACAGGGCTGAATAGAAAGATCTGCATCCAGAGTGGAGGGAGGAGTTGCACCTGGGTCTGAATAGGGCTGTGCCTGCCTTCCACAATGCTGGCTCCACCTCCTGCCGGGCGGCTGAGCACTCTGCCCCACATTCTGAAAGGAAAGAAGGAGTCAGGAAAACAAAGTGCTCCAGGACTGACCAGAACTGGTTTTGGACTAGGCAAAGGCCTCTCTGCCTTCAGAGAACAAAGAGAAACTGTGTATAAAAAGGGGATCCAGACCCCTAGGAAATTAGATCACTTTGGGAAAACAAGAAGAAACCTTTGCTGAGGAGCGGAACCAAGAAGAAACTGAGGAGAAGACTATCCCTAAGCTAGAGGGATCTGCCTGCAGTGGTTGCCTGACTGCCAAAGGAAGGAGAAAGGACTTTGTGTGCACTTTTATTCAACTTGTAAAGGATATCCAAGGGCTTGAGAAAAGAGCTTGCCTCCTGCTGAAGTCTCAGGGACAACAGACTTCAACCACCAGCTCCCCAAGAATCCTTTGGAAGTGCCTGCTGCTGTTTTGGGCCTTCTGAAGGGACTGCGTGTCGCAAGGAGCTGGAAGCGCGACTCAAGAGGGAGAAGCGTGTCGCCGTCGCAGCCGCTGCCGTCGCATCACGGAGATGACGCCGCTGTAGCTGTCGCATTGCACCGCATCTCGAGAAACGTCCCGCAACACCGAAGAAGCGTGTCGCCGTCGCAGCCGCTGCCGTCGCATCGTAGATGTCGCCGCTGTAGCTGTCGCATTGCACCGCATCAAGAGAATAGTCTCGCATCGAGGAAGAAGCGTGTCGCCGTCGCAGCCGCTGCCGTCGCATCGTAGATGTCGCCGCTGTAGCTGTCGCATTGCACCGCATCGAGAGAAGCGCCTCGCATCCACAGAGAAGCGTGCCGCCGTCGGAGCTGCTGCCGTCGCATCACGAAACAAGGGTGTCGCCGCTGCAGTTGTCGCATCGAGCGGAAGCGTCTCGCAACGTCGGAGAAGAGGGTCGCCGCCAAAACCGCTGTCGTCGCATCACGGAACAAGGGTGTCGCCGCTGCAGCTGACGCATCGAGTCGAGACTTCTCGCAACATCGGAGAAGCGTGCCGCATCAGGAAGAACTTGACGTCTTTATTTCTTTGCACCAGAACTTTGTCGCATCTCCATCTCTGCAACACTTTCGTTGTAGAAACGTGACGCATCGTAAGGTACATTGACTCAAAGTGTCGCATTTTAAGAACTTAAGAGAACTAAGCTAAACCTACCATTTTAAGTACAGTATTGTGGATTTTTGTCGTTTATGGTCTTGTGTTAAAACTATATAAAGAATACTTATTTTTGATATAAACCTTGTGTGGTGTCCATCTGTAGTGTTGTCACTAGATTACTGTATGTGTTCACAAATGCTTTACACACTGCCTCTGAGATAAGCCTGTCTGCTCGTGCCAAGCTACCAAGGGGGTGAGCAGGGGTTATTTTAGGAGTGTACCCCTTTACCCTGACTAGAGGCAAGGGTCCCTATTTGTCACAAGTACCTACCTGTGCAAACCTGAGACCCCCAATTCTAACAAGCACCTTCAAGGTTACTATCCCTCCTGGTCTCATCATCCAAAAGCCAATCAAAATTGAGGTTGATAAAGACCTGTGGCAAACAGAACCGGTTTGCTGTTGCACCACCTTTCCTTCTCCTCTACACAATGACCAAAAAGGAAAATGTCAAATCTTGCCATCACTCAAAAGAGCCGAATTGCAGAACATTTTCTCAACCACCAAGGGCTGTGAAAAATGGCTCTGTCTTTTTTTAACAAAACCACTTTTTTTGACTCTGACTTTGTCACCTATGCGAATGCTAACAGATTTGCATCCATGTTTGGAATCATAATATTTCTTGCTAGTGATTTGAGGGTGTCGGAGTTTCTCCTTAACCCCCTCTGAGGACCAAACTGCTTTCTTGGGTGCTAACAACCACCCCACATTATCCTTGGTGATCTGGATTCTACCTCTCAATAACACGAAAGGGTTTAAAACTGTAGATTTGCAAGGCGTAACACGGAAAGCCCAGAGACTGTGTATCAATTCTTTCCTCCAACATAGATCATTGTGGTTAGCAAGCTGGACAATGCCTTTAATGACTCAATTGAATCTCTCTACAGTGCCATTACCAGCTGGGTGGTACAGAGAGGTAGTCTTGTGAGTGATACCGTTATCCTTCATAAATTTCTTGAAATCCTCAGAAACAAATTGAGGACCATTGTCGCTCACTATGCATTTGGGTAATCCTTCTCTCAAAAATAACTTCTGCAAGAAATTAATAATGGTCTTGGTATCAGTTTTATGTACAACCTCCACCTCTGGCCATTTGGAAAAGTGGTCAACCAAAATGATGAGATACAATTGTATAGTGGGGGATTGCTCGTGTCTGCGGGGCCGCCATCTTGGGGAGATTCACGGTCAGCGGTCCAGTTCTCTGGCCCTGACTCTATATCTTGATGCGTGGCGCGAGCGCGCACTGCTGCACCTCCTGAGGCTTGAGCCGGGAGACTGTGGGCTGTTCGTGGTATTACTGCTGCTAATTTTCTTGCTGCTATTGTATTTTAACCAATATTTTTAATTTCTACTTATGAGATTTTTATATTGCTGTTGAAATTTTATGAACTTGAAGAAATGGTACTCACGGGGTAGCGGGGCTTCAAATTGACTGCTGGCACTATCTCCTAATAGTGGGGGATTGCTCGTGTCTGCGGGGCCGCCATCTTGGGGAGATTCACGGTCAGCGGTCCAGTTCTCTGGCCCTGACTCTATATCTCAATACATGGCGCGAGCGCGCAGCGGACGCGCGCAGCGGGCGCGCCGCGGGCGCGCAGACGGGCTTGCCGTCCGTGCTCGGTTTGCGCTTTGCGCCACCACCCCTGTCCAAATGATTGCTGGTAAGCCGCCGTTTCTAAAGTACTCTAGAGAGGAGTTATTGCTTTTAAATAGCTGTAAAAGAAAATCTGGATGTGTCTGTTTCATGTTTGACATAGAGCCTGTACCAACTGTGAGATTCTGCCACTATTGCAAAACGCCTCTGCCGGAGTTGGGGCAATTAAACCATCTTAGGGGGGAGCCAGATAGGACATCGAACAGCAAGGAAGCAGAAGCAGGGCTAAAGTGCTTATTGCTGAATGCACGCTCACTGGTAAAGCACAGTGTTGAGTGTGCAGCCTTAATAGAGGATGGTAAAACTAAATTAGTTTTTATCACAGAAACCTGGACAGACGAGGCATCTGGTCCAGATTTAGTGAAGGCAACGCCCCCGGCTTTTATGCCATACAGTCAATAGACCCCTCAGGAAAGGAGGGGGACTAGCAGTAATTTATCATAGTTCAATTAAAGCGACTTTTGAAACAGTCTCTAATACCTCATATGAAGCATTGTCCTTTTCTCTTAACCTCTCCCACCACCATACGTTCAAGGGAATCCTAGTATATAGACCACCTGGTCCTAGAAGCCCGTTTATATCTCTGGTGAGCAACTTACTGGAGGAGGGTTTGAGCTCAGACTCCTACACGATACTGGGAGACTTTAATTTTCATTTGGAGGCAGCCTCTGATATAGACACGACAAACCTCTTAGATCTGATGAACAGCGCAGGGCTAAGACAACAAGTAAACGGACCTACCCACATGGCAGGGCACACGTTGGATGGGATTTTCTCGAATCACCCATATCTTTCTGTCACTGGATTGTTGCCTCTAGTATGGTCGGATCATGTAGCTGTTTTATTTGAGCTGGCAGTCCAAGACCACCAGGGAATGGACCATCTCCCTAAGAAACATAAGGAAATTAGAGCCTGGAATAAAGTGGGAGGGAAAGAGCTAACAGAGCTTTTACTTTCAACTCAGGGAGTTCTGCCCATAGATGTGGAGGAAGCTTCTTCCGCATATACGGCCTGGGTAGAGGATGCCTGTTGTACTCTAGCCCCCAAGAAAGCACTCATTCCTAAAAGGGCACATCCGACAGCCCAGTGGTATTCTCAGGAACTGAGGGCACAAAAACTGAAATGTAAACAGTTGGAACGGTCTTGGAGGAAGGAGTACCGACCAGCCGAGAGAACAATATATAAACAAGGCCTCCTACTTTATAAACAGCTACTGTTCAAGACAAAGCGAGAATTCTTTGCTGGACAAATTAATCTAGCCCTTAATTCACCAAAAGAACTTTTAAAGTAGTAACTAGGCTGGCTCATCCACAATCAGCAACTATTAATACAAGCCAGGAACTATGCGAAGAAATCGCAACATTTTTCCAGGCAAAGGTGGAAACTATTTTTAGCACCTTTAAGGGTCCAGGTGGCAGCGGATCAGAAGTCTTAACACAGGGCCACAAAGTGGGGCTAGATTCAAAGCCCAGTATGGATAAATTTGCATCAATATCTTTCACAGAAACACTGAAGCTTCTCTTGTCAGCCAAATCAGGCTCACCTTATGACCCCTGCCCAGTGGCAGTGGCACAACTGGCTTCTGTACCTATAGCCATGACACTCACTCCTTTATTCAACGTTATGTTTTCGGAAGGGCATTTTCCTAAAGTGTGGAAAACTGCATCTGTCATGCCACTTTTAAAAAGCCAAGTTTGGATATGAAAGACCCAAACAGCTTTCGCCCCATTTCACGCCTCCCTTTGCCATCCAAATTGATTGAGAAACATATGAATATTGAACTGAGCACTTATCTACGTGAGGCCAAGTTTCTGGACCCCACTCAATTTGGGTTCAGGGAAGGGCACAGTACGGAAACTGCCCTTCTTAAATCCACGGAAGAGATTAGGAGAGTGTTGGATCGGGAGGAAAGGCTGCATTGATCCTGCTTGATCTCTCTGCAGCCTTCGATACGGTCCACCATGGAGTATTGATGGACCGTTTGTCGGCCTGCGGAGTGCAGGATAAAGCCTGGACTCTCATTAAATCCTTCCTCTCGGATAGACTACAGATAGTCGCTTTAGGTGAGTTTGTCTCAAAACCTTTCTCTCTCCCCTGTGGAGTTCCTCAGGGGTCATCATTGAGCCCTACGCTTTTTAATATTTATGTATCCTCCTTGGCCCCCTGATTGAGTCATTCGGCTTTTGTCTTACATCATATGCCGATGATACTCAAATTGTGGTATCCCTCCAACCAGGACAGGAGAAAGCAACCGGAGAAAGGCTCCAGGATTGTATGGAGGCAATAGGAGGCTGGATGACGCAAAACTGCTTAAAACTTAATGCGAGCAAAACAGAGGTCATCCTGTTTGGGAATAATGTTAATTTCTGGACCCCAAGTTGGTGGCCAAATTCAATGGGGACGTTACCAATACCCTCCAGGAAAGTAAAAAACCTGGGGTGGTAATTGATGAACATCTTGACATGTGCGGCCAAGTCAATGCTGTGGTTTCTGCCACATCATATATTCTCAGGATTACGAGGAAAATTCTGCCTCTTCTGCCAGCAGATAGCCAGCGCACAGTGGTTACAGCCTTGATTATGTCAAGACTAGATTATTGTAATAGTCTATACCTAAATATGCAGGAGCGCGGTATACAAAAACTTCAGATGCTGCAAAACGCAGCAGCCAGATTGCTCACTGGAACCTCGAAATTTGCATCAATCTCGAGTGCAATCAAAAAATTTCATTGGCTGCCCGTTAAAAACGAGTCCTTTTTAAAACACTCTGTTTAGTTTTCCGAGCTCTTCAAGGCACAGGCTCTGCCCATCTGAAACAACAATTTCAGTGGTATGTGCCCAAAAGATCTTTACGCTCGTCAGGAGCAAAATTAGTAGTAGTTCCACCTACAAAGAAAGTTAGATGGGGAGGTAGAAGCTTTACCGCTGGCGCAGCTAAGGCGTGGAACGGGCTTCCTTTTTATCTGAGAAGTTTGGATGATCTGATGGCTTTTAGGAAGGCGTTGAAAACATGGCTGTTCTGAACACCAATCTGGCAGTAATCCATGAAAGATGGGAGGACCGCAGCAAGCGCCAGGACACCTCAGGGTAATCGTGCGCTGTATAAGTTTTTCTAACAATAACAATAACAATTGTTCACCATTCTCCCAAATGGGGCCAGAAATGTCGATCCCCAATCTAGTCCAGGGCATACTGGGCTGGAAAGAGGTTGCAAAGGTGGTCTAAAAGTGCGTTGTGACATGTCAGATTTTTCACACGCTGAAGAATCCCTTACTTTCCTTTCAATTTTAAGGTCCAACCCTGGCCACCAGTAAGAGTTTTTTACTCTACTTTTGGTCTTGCCAATGCCTAAGTGTCCCTCGTGGCAAATATCAATGATTTTTGACCGCAGGCAAACGGGTGGTATTACTTTTCCGCTTCTCAAAATTAGACCTCCTTCACACGACAATTCATGTCTCAACTCCCAAAAAGTACGCATGTGGGTAGGGACGTCTTTTTTTAGTAGGCCAACCATCCTTGACATACTTTCTCACTTCGCACAAAACAGCATCAGCATCCTGGGCCAAAGACCATTCAGATTGAGAAATGCAGGGAATTTCTTCCAGAATGTTTGCTACACAGAATGACTCTATATCCAAAACAGATTCACCCACATCAGGTAAAGGCAAACGACTCAAACAGCCAGCTACAACATTTTTGACGCCTGCAACGTATTGTACCACATAATTGAAATCCATCATTCTGACAGACATGCGTGCCAAGTGGGGTGAGGCACTTTGTAGACCTTTGGTGGTAAGAACCTTTACAAGAGGTTTGTGATCACTTCTAAGAGTGACGAGGTATCCCCAAATGTATTGCCTGGAGTGCTCCAAGCCCCATGCGCATGCAAGAGCCTCTCGTTCTATAACGGAATACCTTTCTTCAGTAGGCGTAATAGAACGGGAGGCAAAAGCAATGGTCCTTTCATTTTCCATTCACATCAGTTTGACTCAATACAGCTCCAAGACGTCTACCACTAACATCTGTGGTAACAATGCAATGTAAAGAGGGATCAAACCCTTGTAAAGGTGGTGCCGAACAAATATCATTCTTAATCTTAGTAAACGCTTCCTCACGCACCTCCGTCCATTCAAATTAGTTTTTTTGTTTTATAAGCTGTCTTAAAATGAAAGTCTTGGTGGAGAAACCCTGCATAAATTTGGCATAAAACTGTGAGAGACCTAAGAAGGCTCTAGCATCATCTTTATTCTTAGGGGAAGGAGCTTCTTTTATAGCCGACAGTAACTCTTTCTTAGGTTTAATGCCATCTCCAGAAATCTCGTGCCCTAAATAAGTGACACCGGTCTCAGCAAATTTGCATTTGCTAATATCTGCAGTGAGACCTTTATCCTCAAGGATTTCTAAGACTTTGGCTAGCCAGGCATCAAGTTCATCTCTGTTAGCACCCATGACCATAATGTCATCTTGGAAAGTTTAAAGATTAGGTTCATCCTTGAAGATAACCTGCATTAATCTCTGGAACATTGCTGCTGCAGAGGCCAAACCGAAGGGTACTCTCTTGAACCTAAAACAACCAAAGAGTGTCACAAAGGTGGTGAGACACCTGCTGTCAGGGTGGAGTGCAACTTGATGGTATGCTGCAGTGAGATCGATAGTGGAAAACCATTTGATGCCATCAGTACGTGAAAGCATCTCACTAATTTTAGGTAGGGGAAACTGATCAATAAGAATATTTGTATTAAGGTCGCGGAGGTCCACACATAAACAGAGGTTCCCATTAGCCTTTTTAGCAACGACTAAGGGTGCAACCCATTCTGCAGATTCGACAGGTTTAATTATACCAGCTCTTTGTAATTTGTGAAGCTCTACTTCAACTTCACTCTTAATGGAGAAGGGAATGTTCCTGGACTTGTGTAAACACGGAAAAGCATTTTTTTAAGTTGTATTCTATGTTGGAAACCTTTTAATTTCCCAATATTTTTCGAAAAACTCTGGGATATCTGGGATATTGAGGGTGAGGGGTCTGAGTAGAATGAGCACAGCAGGAAAACGACCTTACAAATTACAAATTGCAGAAGGAGGAGCCAAGAAGCGCAGAGTCACATGGGAAAAGCGCTGGTGCAGCAGAAGTGGGGGAGACAACCCACAAAGCTGGAAACAACACTTGAAAAGATGAGCAGCAGCTGCAAGGAAGCGAGGCGGGCAAACAGCGCAGTTCTCGCCGCAACAACGTCGGGCAGATGAAGGCGAGAAGATATTTATTATTATTTATATTTATTTTACAGAGTTTTATATAGCGCGAACTTGACCCGAATCAGGTATCAGAGCGCTTTACATAGCACCAGTTGCATTACATGAGGACACATTCATTTTTGTTAGGCACGGGGAGATTAAGTGATTTGCCCAGAATCACAGGATGTTCAGCGTCATTGCCGAGACTCAAACCCAGTTCCCCAGATTCGAGGTCGACCGCCCTAGCCGTTAGGCCAACTACGCCATCCACAGCAGGAACAACGAAGTAGAAGATGTCGCACAACAGGAATCGGTGATGAAGAGAAGAGGCAGTGGGTCCGGTGTGGTGTCAGGGCAAAGGCAATCGTTGCCAAAATTGTAAAGACTCACAGAAACGAGGTACTTGAAGAAGGTAAATCTTTATTGTAATAAATGCCCTGACACCAATAAGGTGTGTCGTCTCGTTGAAGAAGTTTGCCTCAACTATCTTCCCAACCATTGCCCAGTGGCGGCTGGTGACATCCGAAAGAGGTGTGCGTAAAATTTGCAGGGGGAGTGCACAGCGGCGAGCGTAGTGAGCGAGCCCGAACAACCTAAAGGACTTTGGAGGGGGAGATTTTTTTAAAAAGAGCGGGCAAATGGTGCATTTTCAAGCAAATTTGACAAAGCAAGAAGGTTAATAAAGCAATTCAACTGTTCGTCTGCATTAGGAGCCACAAAGCTGTAAAAGTTTACTTATTTTACAAAAGTATTTATTCTGCTTTTTTCAAAAGCACTAGATAGAATAAAGAGCACATTAACATGAACAAATACTTATACACAAAAAACCAAAACATTAAATAGAAAGTAAAGGACAGCTGTCATCGCATCGAGGCCCAAACAATGGCAGAGTGGCGCTATATAAAAGCAAAGTATTATGGCTTCATATTTAGCTTCCCGATATCTGTACATTTCTCAATCCCACCTCGCCTCTTCCTCCCACTATCTCCTTTCAGTTCACTTCTCCTTTATTTTACCCGTGCCCAGTCCCCCTCTCCATTTTTCTCGCCCTATACTCCCTCTCCTCTACCATGTCTAAAAATCTCCCTCTTTTTTCTTAAACTGCCACCTCTCTGGAAACGTATCTAATTTAAAGATCTTTCGAGTCGCTGGTGGAAAAACAGCAGAGAAAGATACGCAATTAGTGTAAAATATATTCCAAGCAATTTCTGAAGTTGCCAGTGCGGTGGGACAAAGAAAATCGTATCCATCCAATCAGCACAGTGGCATTTTAAGGGTAAAATTCCCGCGCCACAGCTCAGAAATCAAGGCCCCACTGACGGAATATTGAATTATAGGCCCCGGGAGATGAGATATGAAACTGCATTTCTCTGAACCTTCCTGGGAACAGCGTACTGCTGCACCACTGCCACCCATCAGCAATACCCACAATTAGTTGAGTGTATCCCACAATTTCAAATCGAAATCGCATCCATGCGTTGCAAAATTATTTCGACTGAGACACATTTTATACAGGTCAGTTCACGAAGGGTTTAAATGTGACTGCAGGCCAATGTTAGTTTCAAATACACTACAGTCAAATCATCAACAGAGGAAGTGAAATCACCAACAGGTGACGGTTTCTGCACTCGCTTGAGATTATTTGAGCAGTTTGGATTTTTTCACTTTTCCGTTCCTCTATCTAGCATTCCTGCTCGAGAGATGTAATGCCGCTGCTGCTGCTCGGAGTCTCTTCTGTGGTTTCCCTCTTTATTTCCACTGGAAACTGCTGCTCTTTTCTGACGGGGCCTTTCTGAGAAATCTGTAAAATGATGACGAGTGGACGACGAAGCCGGGCCTTGGATTATTGGGGCAGAGGGCATTCTAATGTTGCTTTATCAGTAATTGTCAAGAGGCATTCAGAGAGCAAACGAAAGCGGTAATGTCCGCTCATTGTTTCCCGCCGCACTCTAGACTGACATCTAGGCTGACCCTAAAAAATACTGTTTTGGCAGATGAGAAAATTGGAGCATGGGGTTGTGACGTGATCTGCCCTGGATCAACCAAGTTGGCTAAGTGGAAAAGCCAAGGCTAGACTGAAGAGGAAAACCTCGAGGGATTTCTTGAAGGTAGCGAGGCGTGGATGAGGGCGGCGGAGAAGCTGTTAAGTACCAGAGGGATGGGCAGTCGCGGCTCGCAATCCTCGCGGGGGTGGGGGCCGGGGGGGTTTAAAAAATAAAGTAAAAAAAGAAAACTTACCTGACCCGCGCCACCTCTGCTGCTGGGCAGGGGTCCCGCGTTGGCGCCTTCAACGTCTTCTTCGTCACTGGAGTGGCTGGCAACCCCTCTCAGCCAATCCAGACGCTGCTCCAGCAGCGCCAGGATTGGCTTGAGCAGGGATACTCCCCGCCCATCAGGAGACCGGGGGCTGCGGCATGAAGCAACCCTCCCTCTCCTAAGGGGAAGGCTAGTGCGCATGTTCGGGCTGGTCGTAAAAATGACCAGCCCAAAACCGAACATGCGCACTATTGCTGTCTTGTGCGCTGTCACTCAAACCCTGAGTGCTGCCGCAGCCCCACCCCCTTCAGCGTCCCTTGTTCTACTTCTGACGCTAATTCCAATCAGGAGTCCTGATTGGAATTAGCGTCAGTAGTAGAACGAAGAATTTATTTGTAATTTATTTAAACAATGAATGGTGCCGTGGCATTAGTGGGGCAACGCCCCATCGCCCCAATGGACGCACCGCCACTGCCCATGCCCAATGTTCTATTCCAGAATGTATGGACGTCTTAGAACCCTGGGGCATGTGCACGCAGCAAGGAAGAGAGCGCGAGGCACATAGTAAAACACAACATAATCATAACAGTCCATCAGGATGGCCTGCCGCATGCATATCTATAGAGAAACAAATGATTATGGCATACAGAAATATAACCAATGAAGAGAAACCAAATTCGGCTCCCATGTCCCCCACCCGCCCAATCACCTGTTACAGTCAAGGAGACAGTTATGCTGAGCAACATACACATTTTTGGTCCTGGTTTGTGGGGAACGAAGAAAGGCTAACTGTCCTGTGGTTTGCCCGCTGCCGACTGGTACCTCAAAACTCTGTTTCTTCCTCACCCCTCCCCATAGGAGCATCCAGGGTTTTGGGTTCAGTATGCACTTCGGTTTGAAAATCGTGTAGTATGGTATCCCAGTTGATAGTTATGGGGTATTTACGCAGTCCTAAGTTATTCTCTCTATGCAGTGCTCTCTGCCTGGGCCCATATTATAAGTAATTGTCTCCAAGCCACGAGTGGTACGGTTTCAGGTGACTTCCAATGCTGTGTAATGAGGTGTTAGGCTGTCAGTATGGCCAAATCAAGGAATCGGGAGGTGACCTTTTGTTTTTTGCCCCTGCGGTAAAGGCCTAGGATACATATTTCCCACCTGTGTAATTTAGGGCACTCGTGCAAGTGGATAGCTGAGTCGTGATGCCTCGCCAGTAATTATGAAGAGATGGGCAGGCCCATAGCATGTTAAGTAGGTTGGCATTGAGCAGGTGACATCGGGGACAAGATGCATCGGTACGATGAAAGTAGCGGTATATCCTGGCAGGGGTAAGGTAGGCCCTGTGTATAATATAAAATTGAATAAGATGTAAATGAGTGTTGCAGGGACATAAAAAGGGTTTTCTAGTATGGCAGCCTATTCTTTGTCTGTGGAGGGGCATGTCCGGTCCTCCTACCAATGGCAGAGCAGGAGCTGTAGCACTGTATGGATTCGCAAGGAATCCGCAAACCAGTGCGTAAGGTGTCTGCCCAGAACCATAACATGTAGGTATTGTATGGTGAGATGTGTCAGTGGTTCATGCATCATTTCGCCCCATTTGTTCCCCAGTGCAGCGAGTAGCGAATTGTGTAGAAGGAATTGGCCTGGAGGCAGGCCATCATCCTCCACCAATGTTTCATATGGTGTGAGAGAACCCTTATTATAGCGATCCCCCAGAGTATGCAAGCCAGGTGTTTCGGCCCCTGGGTGTGCCAAGCAGGGGCGTTGCCAGTGCATATGGGATTATTGTTTATTTGAGGTATAGGCAATGATGGTAGCAACAGTACGCGACCCTTAGAAGCCGTGGCTCAGTTATTTTCACGCGAGTGCATGAATGAAGTACCTCAAGAACTGCAGGGAGAGTCAGGGCAGGAAACATTGTGGCCGTGTCCTCCAGGTGCAACCCCACCATCCATTAGGCTACCCATTGAATGTGTGAGGCAAGGTAGTTCTGTTCTAGGCTCGGCACAGCAGGCCCGCCCTGGTCTGTGGGTAAATAGAGTTTTGAGAGCACTACTATGCAGCGTGAATTGCCCCCGGTGAATTTTCTCTTGGACTTTTCAATTGAGCGAAAGAAAGGAGTCAGAATATATATGGGCAAGTTAGCAAAATAGTAGAGAAGACTGGGTAGACCACCATCTTGAGGAGGGCTATGCACCCCATCACAAGACAATGGGAGCGTGCGCCAAAAGGACACCCAAGTCCTCAGGGCTGCGACAGCATGCGCCAGGTTACCATCAAATAAATATGTTGGTGAAGTATATATCAGAATCCCAGGTACCGAAATGGACCAGGTTGCCAGGGTATGGGTACTCTGCTCAATACAAAGTTTGGGTTGAGGAGCATGGGGGTAAATGGGAACAGACCCCCATGTTGGCCTAGTTAACCCTTAAACCAGAGAGAGCAGCAAAGACGTCAAGTGTCTGGGCGATGGTATTGGGGATCAAGTGCAAATCCCTAATTTACAGGAGCAGATCATCAGCGTAAAGTGAGATGGAATGAGTAGTGTCTACCAAAGGAATACCCCATTCTGTGCCCTGTTTCCGAATGGCAACTGCTAGCAACTCTATATGTAATGGCTCCAATATGAGGGGGCCTGTTTTTACCCTGGTGAGTGGTTGGGTGTATAGCAGCTGGACTAGGCAGAGAAAGTGATTCCCGATATCATAGCGAGGCAGAGTGGCAAATTGAAAGACCCATTCCAAGGAATCGAAGACCTTCTCAAGATCCAGCACTAGACATCTGGAATGAGGCCACCGGTATGGGGAGTATTCTAAAATACAGAAAAAATGCTGTAAGTTCTGCTAATTGCTGAGGCAAAAATCCTCGCCAAACTTTTAGCCCGTCGCCTAATCACTATCATTCCTAAAGTGATACATCCGGACCAGTCTGGATTCATGCCAGGCCAAAACACAGCCCTTAACCTGCGACGTTTTCAGGGGATATTGGCTTGAGTAAGTACAGTACAGGAGGAAGCAGTAGTGTTATCTCTGGAACCACGCATAGCCTTTAATATGATCGAATGGCCCTTTTTACTAGTGGTACTGGAGCATATGGGGTTGGAACCGCGGTTTCGAGCATGTTATGTTATGTTATGTTACGAGCATTTATAACGCGCACGGATACTCAGGAGTGTCCCGGCGCGGAAACCTTGCTAGTGAGGGTGAGTCAGAACGCGGAGTATTCTTAAGCGAAAAGCAGAGTTTTCAGCCGTCTTCTGAATGGCTTAGCGTCTTGAATGCACCGGAGTTCAAAAGGGAGTGCATTCCAAGCCACAGCAGCTCTATAGGCCAAAGAGCATGGATTCGACTCCTATACACGGCGCCGCTGGCGCAAGTGAAGGTGAATGGGAGGGTGTCACGAATTTTCCAACTACATCGTGGGACCAGACAGGGCTGTCCCCTCTCGCCTCTATTATTCGCGTTGGCTCTCTAACCACTGGTGGTCTGGATTAGGGGGGACCCGCTAATACGTGGCCTTCGCTGGTCGGCAGATTGGGAAGACAGGATATCACTATATGCCAACGATATTTTCCTGTATGTGGCTTTGCCTGGAGCCTCGATTGCTAGAATCCTTAATGTCTGTGCTACCTACCGAAGGTTCTCCGAATACATGATTAACTGGACAAAATCAGTGGTACTCATCCTACACGGGCAGGCACCGAGAATGCCAAAAGAATGCGAGGCGCAGGTGGTGACGGATGGGTTCCGATACCTGGGTATTTTTGTTACAGCTAATCAAGACCTTTTTACGGTTAAAAATCTGCAACCTCCTCTGAGCCGATTAAAGGAGGATGTCCAGCACTGGAGGGTGCTTCCTCTCTCACTGTTAGGTAGGGCTATCCTTTTTAAAATGATGGCACTCCAACGCTTTCTCTACGTCCTCCAAAATACCCCCTTCCCGGTGCCGGACGGCTACTTCAAATCCATACAGGACGAGATCAGAAAGTTGCTGTGGGATGGTGGAGCTCCAAGAATAGCTCTTAATAAACTCACTAAGGGATAGTATGATGGAGGAATAGCTCTCCCCGATATCCGGAACTACCACAGAGCAGCACACCTAATAGTAGTTAATCAATGGGCGCACCAGCCCATGACTGAACCCGCATACCAGATGAATCGGCTAACGCTGGGGTCCAGAGGGTACCTATGTGCCCTATACACCCCGCCGAAGAAACTTCAACTGATGGGTCCCACAGCTCTCACGATCCAGATTTGGCACGCGACACTGGGTGAGATGGGATGGAAAAATAAAATTTCACAGGCGACTCCTGTGTGGGAGTCTCAACTTCTTAACAATCTGGGGGAGAGACAGGGGTTTGACAAATGGGATCTGCTGGGCGTCTTGACAGTGAGAGACGTGTGGAGGGGAGGGGATGTAAGACCATTCACAGATTTGCAGAAAGATTACAATCTAGCCCCCACCGAGGCGTTCGGCTACCTACAACTCCGACACGGCCTGTGGGTGGTCCTGCCGAAGGGGAACCCCTTCCGGAGTCGTCCCCTCTTGAAAACAGATTGTTGGAGGAACATATCACCAAAAATGCGATCTCACTGACATATAAGAAATTAATAAATAACGCACCAGATCAGCTGGGGGGGAAATGGGAGAACGACATCCCAGACATGCAAGAGGAGGAATGGATGGAGGCACTTGCTTCCCCCTGGGAGGTTGCTATTAGAGCCCGTATTCATTTAGTGCAACTCAAAATCCTTCATAGGGCCTACATCTCATGCACCACGTTGGTAAAGATGGGGAAACAAACTGAAGCTTTCTGTCGTAGGGGCTGTAGATGGAGGGCACATTCTTTCATATAATATGGGCTTTCCCCAAAATCTAAGAGCATTGGGCCGCAATACTTCAGTGTTTAAACAATGTGTATAGTAGTGAGTTGCTCAGTTCGGCAAAATGGTGTCTCCTTAATGTGTGGGAGGCGACAGTTCTAGGGAGAGGAGACAAAATAGGGCTGACCCTGGCACTGATGATTGCCAAAAGAAACATAGCAAGAGCATGGGGTTCTGATTCAACTCCCTCCTTGAGGGATTGGAAGAGAGATATGGACTGGTATATGGTGGAGGAGAAGGCGGTCTATATCAATAGAGGATGCCTCAGCAAGTGGGGGAGGGTTTAGAATAAATGGAATGATTTTAGAGGCAACCCCTGTACGCCCCCGAGACCACAGAGGAGTTGGGAGGAAACTCAGGAGGAAATTGACTAAGGAAGGGATGAAGGAGGTAATACCTTGCAAGCGGTGTTATACAGAACGCTAAGTAGGTCGAAGATGTATCCAGGCAAAGTGACAATATGCTGTATTTGTGGTGAATGTAACTGCGATATTGTTTTCGAAATAAAAAGATTATTTTTTTTACATGCTGTAAGTTCAGGGAGGTATTGCGAGCCGGTAAACACCGGTTCTTATCTGGGTGGACCAGGACCAGGGGCGCTACGAGGTCCACAAGGATTTTGGACAGCACTTTGTAGTCAGTATTGAGCTGTGCGGTGAAGAATAGAAAGAGTACACTCGGGTATTAGCATTTCACGAACGTCAGATGTCTATGAGCTGCCAATGTTGAAGCCAATCATAGAGCGCCTGAGCATTAAACGTGGCAGGTGTGCGTGGCAGGGGAGGAAAGGAACGGTCTGAGTAAGTGCTCAGGATGCAGTTAAAGTCACCCCCTCTAAGCCATGGGATGGTGTTTCAGACAGTCCATGCAGGGACAGGATCTGTTCGAGTTAGGTGCAAACACAGTGCCTAACAGGAGGTGGCGGCCGTCTAGATGGCCTTTTGCAAACACATAGCGCCCATCCATGTCCACAACAACATTGTCTGCTACAAATGGGAGTCCCTGTCCTTACCCATATCAACACGGCCCCGGGCGTAGGAGGAGTAGTTAGTTGCAAATACCCGGCCACACCATAGTCTTTGGAGTTTTGTTGCTTCGGCCAGTGTCAAATGTGTCCTGCAGCAGCGCAGCTTGGGTGGAGCGTCTCTTGAGATATGAGTATACAGCATAACGGCAGGAAGGGGTGTGCATTCCTCGCAGATTCCAGGTAGTAACGCTAGTGTGGGTCATGTGGTAAGTGTGATAGAGCGCTGCGGTCAGCCAACATGCGGAGGGCACGGGGCTGTGTGACGATTAGCGGTGATGTCATGTGGGCGTGAGCTGGGGGGGTCAGACATCGCTGAATCACAAAATATAATCAAGCAGGAAGGTGTTGAACTACAAAATTCAAAATTGTCAATACAAACCAATAGGCTGGAGACACGGAGAGAAGTTGTAGCAACCAAGGATGGGGTTCCCCCATACATGAAGGATGCACTTTTACCAGTTGGACTGAAGGAGCACTTTTCTGACAGAGCTGTGCAACAAAGCACAGGGTAACTGTATTACATGAGTAAGACACAACAAAAGAAAAGCAGAAAATCTGAACACGTGTTAGCTGCAAGGGAATAAATGTTAGGAGAGACATGAGCAAAGCAATATGCTTTTGCAAGTGCTGCAGGTGTTTCAAGCGGGTCTTCGAGGGTTCTGCACTGTATGTATCAAATAATGTCATCTGCTGTCTGTGGAATCACTTCAGGGGGAGCCATCGAGTCCACTCCAGAAGGGCATTCGTTGGAGGATACGTCGTCGCTAAGGAATTTCGCAGATCCGTCATCAGGTCTGGGTCTTGAGTGAGTTCCCGGATTGTGGGTGATATTTGTAGAGCTTGGCGTCTCTCCAAGATTACTTGCTCCAGATTCTGGATTGCATTATGCTGAGGAGAGCATCGCGATTGGTGATGGTGTCCACGATGGCGATTACCAACAGCGCCATGAGGCAGCATCGCGCCAGGTGTTGGGAAATAGCGCGAGTTAGCAAGCCCTTTAGATTTCAGCCAGTCCCATTCGTCCCCTGGGATATTGGAAAAAGTGTGTGGACCACTCAGAAACAACACGGAGACACTGCAACTTTCGCGAGAATCCTGCTACGAGTCCGGCGGAACTCGTCGGATGACTCAGTGGAGACCAAGGTGGTGGTACGTTGTTGGGCTAGGTATCTGCGACGAGTAGACGCTAGGACCCCTTAGTCCCCAGATATATCCATCACGCTACTGCGCTACCTACCACAGGGGGAGTACTGGGCAGGACTAGAGGACTGGGTGGAGGCAGGACTGAAAGTGATGGGAGGTCTGTATTTGAATTCCACCCTATTACCATTTGCCGAGTTACAAGCTGCGTACGACCTCCCGGGAGGCCACTTCCTGAAGTATGGGGCTCTCACTAGAGGGATTGGCCGCCACTGGGGAGTGGTAGGCACAGAGCCGAGGGCACTAGCAGGGTGCAGGTATGTGGCGTTGTCTGCTGGAAGAATTAAGATAGTGTCTTGCTTATACAAGGCAATGAGGCAGGACATGCTGCAGCCGATAGAGCGCTTACAATGGGAGGAGGACTTGGGTAAACAGATAGGTAAACAGATACCGGAGAAAGAGTGGAGCAGGATTTTAGAGTGCACCCCGAAGGTCTCCAGAAATGCGCGTTTTAAGCTGATTAACTTTTATGTATTGTATAGAGCGTACCTCACCCCATCTCGCATCAGGAGATACTTTGGCGCGGACACAGCAGCGTGTCCACGATGTGGGGAGAGGGAGGCTCACATACTTCATATGTTCTGGAGCTGTCCAGTGATGCAACCCTTCTGGGAAGAGATAGGACAAGTGATAGGCGACCTCATAGATAAGGAGCTCCCGCGCACCCCAGAACACTTCCTGCTAAGGTGGTTCCCACATACGGCCAAGAATAGAACGACTGGAAAGTTCCAAGACTTGGCTTATGTGTTGGCCAAAAGAGAGATAGCCAGAAACTGGAAGGCACCAGGAGGGCCAAGGATTGTTACTTGGACAAAAGAATTGGAGAAATGGGCAGGTGCGGAAGGCAGGATATTGCTCAGGGAAGCCAGCAGGGGGATAGGTACGCTGGACAGGGCCAGAGCCTGGGAAGGACTAGTGAGCGAGCTGATTGCCAACAGACAAGATCCCGATAGCAGGGCAAGCACTCCACAGCCAGTGGCACTAGAACAAGGGGGTGGAGAAAGAGACCGATTAGTGGGACCTTGAATAGCGCTGTGGCACACGCTGAAGTAGAAAGCCTGAATCACAGAATCCCGAAGACACGCAGAGATCACCAATACTTACTCAACTGCAACTCAAGGAGGGAGGGGGGGACGTTCTGTTATTTGGGAATGCATGCCAGAAGAAGAAGATTGTATGTAATATATGCACTACATATTGATTATTTTTAATGCATGATGTCTGTGTTCTAAAAAACCAATAAAATATGGCTAAAAAAAAAAAAGGTGTTTGAACAACACTTATGCAGGAAAATGAAATGACTCCATCTGAGTTTATCCTAGACTTTGCACACATGGTCCTGACCAGAAATGTGTTCAAGTATGAGGGTAGCTTCTACCTACAAACCAACGGCTCTTCCAAGGGTAGTACCTGTCCACCCAGTCTGGCCTGTCTATATGTGCACAACTTTGAGACAGAGCACGTCTACAATGAAGACAATCCTTTCCTGGCATAAATGAGACTATGGAAGAGGTATATCGGCAACATCCTGGTCATATGGAGGGGTACATAGGAAGAGGCAATGGAGTTTAACACATGGGTTAACAGCCTTGACCCCTTCCTTAGATTCACCATGAATCTGAGTAAAACTGAAAGACCATTCCTAGACCTTAGTATATACCCAGAAGATGGGGTTGTAAAAACATAAGTTTACTACAACCCTATGGACAAAAATAGCCTGTTACGCTTTGAGAGCTTTCACCCTAGATCCTTAAGGGAGGGCCTTTCGATATGACGGAATTGCATGGAGGTGGACATCTACAAAGAATACGCCAAAAAATTGAATAACAGAGAGAAAAATTACCCAGAAAAAGCAAAAAAGAGGGCTAGAAACTATGACTGAGAGGAACTTCTGGGCACCTATAAAATCAATGGCCAATATGTGTAACAACTTTTTGCCCCAGTTTTAACATGGTCACAAAACTAGTGAAAAAACATTGGAGCATCCGAACTCAGAGAAACTCGAGATTGCCGAACCCATGTTCTCATTCAAGAGAATTCAAAATCTCAAGGATACTTTAGTACACACACACACCATAAAAGGCAGACAGCAGACACACAACTGATGCTATGGAAGACTCCCACCCCCAAGGCCCACCGACTGTGTCGGAACTGTGGGGTGTGTCAGTTCACAAAATAATGCAAAACCATAGACCTGGGACAAACCACCCCATGGGAGTTAAAACACCTTACGAACTGTAACTCTAATAATGTGATCTATGTGCTGAAATGCCCCTGGAACTTGTTATACGTTGGGATGACAACTAGAAAATTGTGCACAATAATAACAGAACACAGAAGCACAATAAGGTGTAAAAAGGATAGCACCAAACTCACCAGACACTTCAGTGACTGCAAACACACTGCGGACAACATTGAGTGGTATGTGATAGAGAAGTTTGACCAAAGAAGCACCAATATGAACAAAGCGCTCCTAAAATGCGAGCAACAATGGGTGTTTAAAATACACACCAACACCCAGGGACTCAACGATGGCAGCCCGTGGGGTTCATTGGGTAGATAGATACCCCTGGGTGATGAAGAAGACATTGAAAGGGCCTATTAATCAGCCACGGGCCGTTTTCATAACTCTCCCCTGTGTATTTGGCACATACACGTATTTACAGAAGTAATCTCCTAACAAGGAATGAAGACTTCATGTAAGAGAGGGGGCTCTGCGTGGGCACTCAGATGTAAATATTTATCTTCTCACACGCCGCAGATGAGGTCATTACATTAGAAAACAAGCATTGGCATAGCCAATAGGTCTCGCCTTTGGGACAGTATAAGTATTTAGCCATGCAGCATATTATCCTGGGTGCTACAACATCTACTGCTACTTCGCGTGCCACTGGGTAACAGCCACACACACCCAAGGATGAGCTTCTGTGCTATTTAATCCCTCTGTGAGCATTAGTGCATGTTAAGATTTGCACCTTCACCCATTAATCCTCACTATATGCAAAGAAGTTCCGCTGTCTGCAGAACTGTAACGAGCAGGGATACTGGAGAGCTTAGAGGCTGTGCAGTGGTACTCACTCGGTGTAGGAAGCTGGGCAGTGAAACAGGAGTTGAAGCTACACTATTGCAGCTCCATGGATATATTACTTTGTTTATATTTACACCTTTGGTGGCCTCTAAGCAGTGATCTACATTCTAATGTAAAGATCTTTTTGAGCATTTGATGCTGGCTGAGCAGGGTGTGGGAAGTGAAGGAGTGCTAGCAGGGATGGTGAGAGAAAGCTCAAGGGAGTGTGCTCCCTTTGGCCCGCTGATCTGGAATAGCTTCCCCCCAATGCTTGCAGCAGTGAAGTTCTGCACAGGGCAGTGGTTGCGGGGAGAACTGGGTAGCAGACGGCAGCTGCAGTGGATGCTGGGCACTCTGCATGTTGAGAAAGTGACATGTTGAACATCAGAGAAGCAGCTGGGCACTCTGAATAGATGGCGAGGCCTGCGAAGAATGAGGCTAGCCGTGGTGCAAGGCATAAACTGAGCATCTCAGCGGCAACTGCTAGGGATACTGGGGGCTCTGCATGTTAAATGAGCAGCAGAGAGGCCACCGAACACTCTGAATGGAGGGAGAGTAACCCCTCTTCGGTGGCCTATGGGGTGGTTTATGTATTTGACCATCGGTAATGAATCCCATGCACTTCTTGCGGCTGAATGGCACAATTGTTGTTGCCTGCTGCACGTGTGTGGTATGCACAAGTGGTGTAGATGCCTCACACCCTCCTTATCTGAATTGACAAGGCACCAACGTGCGCTGCAGAGCGCTGTACGCAGAGGAACAATTTTTACAGGGCAAACAAAATTAAATATTGTAAAAAAAATAATAATGTATTTTTGTACCGCACTTGTTTCCACAGAATTGCAGCTTCGCTGCGCTGTACATACCACGTGTTGCAATTTTCCCCACTAAACTAAGCATGTTTGGACCGTGGAAAGGTTGAAAGACATGAATGTGCGGGCACGCATAGATTTCTGCAGCAGCCCAACTACAGAGCAAATCAAGGTCAGGGGTGAAGTTAGGCCGTGATCCATCTACAAATTAACCCATTGCAGTCTGAAATGGCCGCAGCCTGAACACGGTGCCACAAAGCTTATCACCGGGAAGCACAACAGTTTGGGGGGAGGGGCTTATTGGAGGACTTATTTTTCACCATCAGACTTTGACCTACCTAATGAGATAGGAGTGAAAGAGGATGGAGAGGAAACATTGGAAAGCAGGGGTGAAAAAGAACACACAAAAACGAGACAAAGAGACAGGAGTGCAGGTTGGTAGAAGAAAGAAGGATAAGGTGGAATCAAGACTAGGTATCTTTGCATTTCATTCACATGTTTCAAGGGGACGGTATCAGCTGCCCGAGGTCACAGGTGCGTCATACCACAACAAAGTAGGCATAATTACAGCAGGCCCTTCTTGATTACCAGCGCATCCCTATTATTGGCCAGACAGACGGAAAAAAGGTACAAAAGGAGTGCCATAAGAGGACCGGCTAGCATTAGATCTCTCCAGGGGTAAGAAGAGGGCGTGTTAATGAACGCAGGCAGCTACAGGCAGGAAGAAGTAGGGCAACAGGTGCAGGGAGAGTAAGAAGGAACAGAAGGAGAGAGAGGGAAAGAGCAGGAGCGCTCACAAATGGAAGGACAGGCAGAGCAGGGATGAGAAAGAAGGGGCAGGGGAGAGCAAGAAAGGGAGACTGGAAAGGGATGGGATGCATCTGGGGTCAGAGAGAGCAAGCAAAGACAAGAAAGAGCAAGCAAAGACGGAGGCTGGGGGCATGCAGAGGCGGGAGTAAGTTGAGGCATGGGAGAACGCAGAGTAGGGAATTGTAAGGGGTGACATTCCAATGAAGGACAGGGACAGAAAAGAAGGACAGGAGTGGGAGATGGCAAGCAGAGACATGCACGCAGCTATAGTGGAAGCAAGCAGGGCTTAGGGGACAGAGAAAGCAAGATGGGACAGAGGAGGGTTATAAGCACCGCCTAGGCATCTAAGTGGTCAATACGAACAGGAGCTGGAAACAGATACGGAACACCTGTGGCTGCCTCTGAAGAAAAAAACCAGCAGCCATCTTAGAAGGGAATACTGCAAAACAAATTTCAATGGGATACAATAGTTCACAAAATAAACAAACTAATCCCACATTAAAAAAATAAAATAAAATAAAATAAAGACTATGAAAAGGTCTTGGTAGTCAACTTCCTCAAGAGAAAGCAGACAAACTCCAATCATAACGAAAAAGTGCTAAGTAAAAACCAAACCAAAGCCTGATAAAACTACAGGTATGTCGGCCATGTTGGAGCGTTGAAAACTTCACAATGAGTGGGAAAGTAATTTAATTTTCGCTGTACACCGAAAAAACAGGTGAGTATACTTACCTTCATTCAACTTTGTAATAAAAAGCCACAAAAAGTATAGAATACTCCTCTCCACGTGCTTTACATTCCATATGTGTAAACCCCAGGGAAGCAAGAGTATGCGCCATACTGTCAGATGCGGTGCAGCAATCTGGAAGCAATCTGGAAGCTGGGAGACACTATTAAAACAAGCGCGGCAGTGCGGCCACTTGGGAGTAAACATTTCCAAACAAGCGCGGTGAACGCGCTAATTAAAAACAGATGGCGGCTGGGGTGAGAGCGGAAGGAACAAGTGCGGCGAACGCGCTAATTAAAAACAGATGGCGCCCCTGCTCGTAACCGCAAGCCATATGCCGTGGGCGGATACATTTCCTGGGAAAGGTGGGACATGCACCTGCCTTTGCCCAATTAGACTTAGACTGCATATTCTTTCTTTTCTTTTATTTGGCACCTATAAGAGTATAACACTGGACCCCTATTATAGTTATGACCATCAATCTTACCACCAACCAATCTACTGTAATATATATGTATAAAAAAAAAATATATTTCTCCCCTAGAGTGTGACAATAGGAGTCGCCCACCCCTACACAGACTATGAGGCCTCTCTGGATTAGGTAAAGTGAAGAGTAATACACTGTAATGCAGCATGGTTTTATTCTCACGTGTTCTTCACCCGTCCATGCATGTAGTGTGTATCTGTATGTTGTGTCACGCATGCCATGATTGCGAATCCAAGTTCTATACCTTATTTTATGTTTATATTTATTTATTGAAATTTTACACATACCACAAATCAACAGCAGCAGAACGAAATTTGCATCCTGACCTCCCACAACGTGGGGGAAGCTATAGAGTTATTGACTAAACAACCCCAACATCATCCCCCCACCCCAAAAGACCCACCCCTCATCCCACCCCTCCTCCCACCCCCTCCCGTCACTGAAAGTGTCCACACTAGTTATGCTGCGCCTTGAGGGGCCTCCTGCATCTGTCCAGTAAGGCGCACCAACCTCAAATATTTAGGGCAGGTGATTTCGTTAAACTCAGAAGATAGCAGCAACAAGAAGGGTTCCCACAGTGCGGGGAATGAGGCACTCTTATCAGTGAGTGAAAGGGAGATCCTCTCCATACCGAGAATGTACCACACGCGATGCAGCCAGCCCGTATGAGTAGGTAGGCGACTGGTTCCCCAGTGTGAGAGGATATTTTGAAGAGACGTCCCCAAGGCTAGTGCAATCTGGCAGCCCCTGCGTGATTTGAGAGGGAACCTATGCCTTATTTTAAAGCAAATATTGGCCGCATGAAGCGCTTGTGGTCTCTATATATAACTGACAGTCTACCTTAATATTTTGTTTTATCTTCCCCTACACTCAGGTTATCTTACCTTTAACTTAACAAAGAAAGGTAGGTCCTTTCCTGAAAAATCACAAATTGAATTATATAGCGCTCCTAAAAGCCCTGATGAATGCTCAAGACCCTTCTTAAGGCTGATTTATGGGCAGAAACATGTCGACAACACAGAGGTACGTTAGGGCCATGACACCCAATAACGTCCTCTGTAGATACTCTCCTAGTACTTTTTACTCATACCAAGGGTACCACCTAATAAAGTAATTCTTGTGGTTTATCCCAAGGTATTTTTAGTTAGGAAAACTGGATCCCAGATAAAAGTCCAGATAACTAATTTCTAAGAACTCCCTCAAGACAGTCCCCCTTGAGGTCGACTCCACCATGCTAGTACCATCTTACCAGGATGGGATGTTGTGGCCTATGATGAAGCATTTCACATTACGTGAATGAGCCCACCTCATCCAATTCTTGGAACTGCCCAGATTTCGAGTAGGTAGATAGCATAGGTAGACCGAGAAGTTCTCAGAGTAGGTATTAACGAAACATAATTATACCTATCCAACTGACCACCACGTCTCTGTGTGTTGTGATGTAATACTAGAGGCAGACGCGGGGTCTACTCTAGCCTCTTTCTCTCTCTCCAAGTGTTAATGATGTTTGGGCTTTGCCATGGTTGTAGATGGCAAAGTCGACTCAGCAGTGAAGAGTGCTCTTCAAGGCTGCAGTGGTAGACTGGGAGACAATTTTTAAGCAAGCCCTTTACTACCGAAGAAATAATAGAAGTCATTACTGCTATGGATGGATCTAAAGCGCAGGGATTAGATGGCTTTACAGGCGCATTCTATAAGGAGTATAGGCACCTCTTGGCACCACACTTACTAGAAGTGTAGTCTGAAGCGCTAACAACAGCACACCTCCCCCCCCCCACATTCAGAGAAGCAGTCATAACACTCTTGCTGAAGCCAAGTAAGGACCCACTATACAGTGGCTCCTACAGACCACTGTCATTATTGAATTTCGAAACCAAAATACTGGCCAAAATGCTGGCTACCCGTTTGGGATTACTTATGGAACAAATAATCTCACCTGCTCAGGCGGGATTCATACTGCACAGGTCAACAGCACTGAACTTATGCACCTTCTTTGCCACTTTTCACAGAATAGATCCCACAGTCCCTGCAGCGGCGGCACTATTAGATGCTGAAAAAGCAGTTAATTCCATGGAGTGGTCATTCCTTCAGGCGACACTCCGGAAACTGGGGATCCCAACCGGATTCATAACTCTAGTGAATTTATTATATACGCAACCCACGGCGCGAATTCGCCTTAATGGTACAATTACTGGGCCCTTCCCTAAAAAACGCGGTACCCGACAGGGCTGCCCACTGTCGCTGTTTATAATAGCAATGGACCCTCTGGTACGGTACCTGCAGAAAGATCACTTACAACGTGGATTGCAATTTAAAACAGGTCCCTTACTAATCACCCTCTACGCGGATGACATAGTACTATACGTGAGGAACCCAGTGGAAAACCTCCCCCCATTACTATCGGAGATAGAGAGATTTGGCAATCTATCAGGATTACACATCAACTGGGGGAAATCGGAGATTTTCCAACTGACTGATGTTGCTGACCTTAGGTGTGAAGGCTGTCCGGTGACCTGGTGTGACACTGAAGTGAAATACCTAGGTATACACCTACACAGAGAAAAAGACCAGATACTACAACTAAACTACGGCTTGATGGTGAAAAAGCTACAAACCAAAATAGAAAGATGTATCAGACTCCCGCTATCAGTGGCAGGACGTGTAGCCATCATCAAAATGGTGGTCTTGCTGCAACTGCTCTATCTCTTCCATAATATCCTCATACCCCTAACAAATGCATTTTTTGCTCAAACCTTTATGCTACTGATCAAACTAGTATGGTGGCGCAAACAGCCCTGTGTTGTTTGGAAGACTCTGGTACTCCCGTACGAACGAGGAGGGTTTGGTGTTCCGGATATTAAACTCTATTACTTAGTGGCACAATGCAGCTACTCATGGCATTGGTACCATCCGATGCCCGCATTCCCAATGCCAAGCCGGAGAGGGATTTGGCAATCCCTACACCCCTGGAAATGCTGCTGCCAAAGGGCTTGCTGCGTGACCCACACGACATTCAGACACTATCCACGACATGTTGGGCGTGGACAAGGCTGCTACAAAAGACAGGAACTACTATACTATATTCACCTGCCCTTCCAGTATTGGCAAATCCATGGCTCCCCACAATGTTGGACCTCTGGTGCAATGCACTCTACAAAAATAAAAATACGTACAATTGGAGATCTGTTCCCTAATGGGCATGTCTTTTACCGTGTAGAAGACCCCCGCTTTCGCGACGCCCCCTACATGGACCACTTCGTCCTGGTCTGGGTACAGGCTGCACTAAGGGATAAAATACCTACCTACCCACTTGAACCCCCCGACTTTACACCATTGACCTTATTGATCACAGATATTGGCGGAGACCACCTAATGTCCAGGCTCTATCGAGTGTGTCAAAACATTACACCGGCACATGATACCAAAGTAAGGGCTGCGTGGGAGGCAGACCTAGGGTACCCACTTACAGATAAAGTCTGGAGAGAATGTTGCTTACAAACAAAGCTGGTGCCCGCAACCACAGACACAAACTACTACATTTTAAGTTTCTACGCTGGGCATACACCACCCCAGCACTGATGTCTCGCGTAAAGGCAGACCGGTTCCTACGCTGCCCTAAATGTCACACACACGCTGCAAACTTCGCACACATGACCTGGACATGCAACAAAATAGCTAACTACTGGAATAAAATATTTGTGGAACTGCAGATGATGGTCACTCTGCAACTGACGCCATCCCCATTACTGGCGCTGCTCGGTCATGTTGCTAGCATCCCCAAATCCAAACGTAGATTTGTTGCAATAGTACTACTTCTTGCTAAAAGAGAGATAGCCATGCTATGGGGAAGTAAGAGAAAACCTACAGTAAAGGGGTGGATAAGGAGTATGACATACTGTGACACAACCAGCGAGCTATTTGCAGAACTACAACCCCCACATCCAGACCTAAGAATCTGTGGCAGCCTTTGAGAGACTATTTAGCACAGCGCGCCACACAGAACACCGACCATACGTCACCTACAAAGACGAACACACAAACATCGACGGAACTTTTAAATTGAATACAACTTGACAAATCAATAAAATCCCCATGGTTGGGCACGAATGATGTAAACTTACAAATTGTATGTTGATACGTGATGTCAATACTGATACAAATTTGCAACTGTACAGAGAATGCATGTTAAATATACCATGCAGTGGCATGAGACAAATGTATGACACCTTAACTTTAAAAACTTAAATAAAGAATTTTAAACAACAATGAATTTCCTACTATTTCATGTGCCTTCAGGGTAGGTGCTGAGCACAGAGCTTTGAGGATGTCAAAAGCCTTTTGACACTGCTCAGTCCAGATAAAGTTTCTGGGCTGTTTCTTGGAGGTTAGTTAAGTTAGTGGTGCCACTATTGTACCATAACCCTTCACAAATCTCCTGTAGTACCCAGTCAGGCCAAGAAAGACTCTGACTTGGGTCTGAGTCTTAGGAGCCTCCCATGCCTTAATTGCCTGGATTTTGGGTTAGAGAATCCACCTACTTGGTGGCTTAGGTACACAGCAGACCCTTATCCTATCTGGCACTTACTTGCCTTGATAGTCAGGCCTGCTTGCTGCAGGGCCTGAAGCACTTCCTTGAGGTGGACCAGGTGATCCTCCCAGGTGGAACTGAATACAGTTATTTCACCAAGATATTCTGCATCGAACTGAAATGTTCTACACCTGACAGTATTGTGTTCACCAACCTCTGGGAGGTGGCAGGAGGTGGCAGGTGCATTTTTCAACTCAAAGGGCATCACTTTTAATTGGAAGTGGCCTTCAGGTGTAGAAAATGCAGACCTCTCCTTGGCTTCTGGTGTGAGGGCTATCTACCAATAACCTGATGTCAGATCAAAGGTACTCTGATACTTTGCAACCTCCACTGGTCAATGAGCTAATCAGCTCTTGGTATGGGGTGGACATCAGTCTTTGTGCCCGCATTTCGACCTCTGTAATCCACAATAACCTCATCTCATGCTTCCATCCTTTGGGATTAAGTTTAGTCACCAGTACCACTGGGCTGGTCCAAGGAATACTAGAAGGCTGTTACACCCCCTCCTCTAGCATCTTGGCAACCTAAGCCTTAATCCTAGCCTTTACCTGGTCGGACAACTTATATATCTTACTCTTGACAGGTAAGCAGTCACAGGAGTCTGCATCTTGGGTACACCATGCTGTCAGACCTGGGGTCAGAGAAAATAACCCAGCAAACTGCTTCAGCAACTTATAGCAGTCCCTTTGTTGCTGGTCTGTGAGGGTGGAGGAGAGAACTCCCCCCTTCCATAGTCCCATCTTGGGCATTTAAGGAAAGCAGGTCAGGGAGAGGTTCACTCTCCTCCTCCTCTTCCCCATCTGTCACCATGGGCATTGGGATGTCTGCCCTGTCATGGAGGCTGTGAACATGGATAACCCTGTGAGGGCTCCTAGGGGTACCTAAGTCCACCAAGTAGGTTATTTTCCACTTCTTCTCCAGGATTGGGTATGGCCCAGTCCATTAGTCTTGCAGTGCTCGGGGTGCTACAGGCTTAAAGATCCACACCAACTGTCCTGGCTGGTATTCTACCATTTTGATCATACCAGTGCTTTACAAACTCCTGGCTGGCCTCCAAATTCTTATTAGCCTTCTTCATGTACTCAGCCATTCTTGAGCAAAGGCCCAGCACATAGTCCACATTGTCGTGCTTGGATTCCTTTTTTTTTTTTTATTGTTTTTATTGAGATTTTTAAAGACATTACAACCAAGCATGTAGGTGAACGAAGTAGTGGTGAGACCTGGCACATGCCAGTCGCCACCAGCATGTTGAATGGAGACGTCTCAAATAAAATCACACAATAACCAACAATAAAAGAAAATAAATAAATAAAACTAATACAGGGAGTATATTCTTCTTTTCAATCAGGCAAAAAGAGAGCAGTAATAAATAGCAAGTAGCAATTGCAACAATTACAATCAAGTCATTAATGTCAATACAGAGGCGTGATTTCCAACAAGGAGCCCATCATAAAATGTACATTAAGAGCGGCTATTATATAGAACAGACCAGCTAATGGTGTACACGTGTAATTCGGCCAATCAGGAATCAATAGTGTGGGATTGTAAATAGTTTTTCAGTGGTTGCCAAATGTCGCGGGGTCGCGACATTACAGGTAAAAGTGTGGCATATGTATCACACATTGTGTCACAGTAGGTGAGGTCTGTGAGCCATGTTTTCACCAATGGGGATTGATGCCTGCTCCACTGTAATGATACCTGGCGTTTAGCTATCAGTAAGGCCATCGCAACAAACCTTCTAATACTCCTCTTCAATGGTTTTACATATCCCAGAAGGGCCATCAGGGGGGAGGGGGTTAGGGGATGCTCCACCATAGTGGATAGCAGTCGGAAAACGTCTTCCCAATATACATACACAGATGGACACAGCCATGCCAAATGCATGAAGTCTGCTACAGGTGCACCACAGCGCATACAGATGCTGGAGACTGTGGGGCCCATCTTCGCAAGTAGCTGGGGAGTAATATAGGCCCTGTGGAGGTATTTAAAATGTAGCAGTTTGTGCCTGTAATTTCCTGAAATATAGCGCAGTTGGGCACAACAATATTTCCACATGTCGTCAGCTATGGTGACACCCAGATCCCATTCCCAGGATGTACGCACCTTAACGCCCACCGAGGGTCGAAGCATTAGTGATGAATGATACAGACGAGATACTAAATGTGTACTGTCAAGGGAAGTAATGAGGAGCGTAAGTGGAGGAAAATCAGCCGGTTCAGCTGTGGGGTCCTGGAGGGCCTTCAAGAGAAAGCTACTTGTTCTGTGGAGCAAGAATCTGTCCATATGTGTATCAGGTCCCCCCGTGCTCAGGGCAGCGGTCGAGCACGGTTTAGAGTCCTGAAACAGGTCACCCAGTGTAGCCAGCCTATGCGATGTTAGTGTCCTTTTGGTGAGTGCTTCAGTCGCAGGGGGTATCCAAGGGTTGTCTGCCAATGGCAAGCGTGGGGAATATAGTGTTGTGTATTTTAGGTATTTGCATAACTTCGTCCATGCCCAGCATGTCGTGGGGACGGTTTGAATTTCCATCGGGCAGCGTGGCAGGCCTCAGGGTAGTAATGTGGAGAATGACTGGGGGTGCACCTGGGAGCCATCGGGCTTGAGATATTGAAGGCGGGCATCAGGATGAAACCAATAATATGTGCAGTGGATTTAGGCAACAAGGTAATATAGATAGAAGTCCGGGACACCAAACCCTCCCCGTTCAAATGGCATGGTCAAAATGTCCCAATTTATCCTTGGCTGCTTATCCGCCCACACTAGTCTTATCAAGAGGGATAAAAATGTAATGTTAACGGAATGGGATGTTTAAAAAAAGATATAATAAGCGGGGTAGCACTACCATTTTAATGACAGCGATCCTGCCTGCCATGGAAAGCGGGAGTTTTGTCCATTTATTGACTTGTGTCTCGAGCCGAGTCATTACTGGGCCGTAATTTAAGCGGATGACTTCCATTGCCTGGCAGTGTAGATAGATACCCAGGTATTTAGGCGGGTCGGAGCACCACTTCAGGGGAAATTCCATATCATGCGGGACAGTGCCGGGGGTCAATGGGAATATTTCGGATTTGGTCCAGTTGATAACTAGACCGGAATAGACACCGAAGCGGACCACTTCGCGCAGCAGGGGGGATAAGTTCTCAGCGGGGTGGCGGACAAAGAGCATCACGTCATCCGCGTAAAATGATGCGATAAGGGGGCCAGTATGCAGTTGTAATCCGCGATGCAGATGTCGTTCCTGAATGTGCATGGCCAGGGGGTCCATAGCTATTATAAAGAGCAATGGCGAGAGCGGGCACCCCTGCCTAGTTCCCCTAGTTAAAGAAAAGGAGGGTGTGAGTATGCCATTCACCCTCAGTCGTGCCGTGGGATTAGAATATAGCAACTGGACAAGTTTTTAAAAACCCACTGGTATACCCAGCTTCGTCATGACCGCGTACAGAAAGTTCCACTCTAAAGAATCAAAAGCCTTCTCGGCATCCAACATGACTGCTGTCGCCGGTAAGGTGGGCTCCATTTGGTTTAGAACCGAGAAGACTGTGCGGAGATTAAGTATGGTTGAGCGACCAGGAATGAATCCCGCCTGAAAGGGGCATAGAACGGTGTTGACCAGCATCGCTAATCGAGTAGCCAGGACTTTAGCCAGAATCTTGTAATCATGGTTAAGTAGTGACAGCGGCCAGTAAGATTGACATTTATTGGGGGGTTTGACTGGTTTAAGCAGAAGTTTAATAATCGCTTCCCGCATTGTGGGCGAAAGTGAGCCACTTTGCAGGGCTGCATCATATACTTCAAGGAGGTACGGAGTAAGTTCGTGCTGATAGGCTTTATAAAAGTCTCCCGAGAGCCCGTCGGATCCCGGGACACGGTTACTGGCCAGATCTTTGATAGCCTGCTTGAGTTCGTCCGCATCGATAGGGGAGGCAAGAAAGTCCCGCTGTCCTTTTTCAAGCCAGACCATGGCGATTTCGCGTAAATAGTCAGTCAGAGCTTGGCCCGTAGGCGGATGACGTGTTTGATATAGCGTGGTATAATAATCAAGAAAGGTTGTAGTAACGTCTGCGATGCCAGTTAGCGTGTCCCCCGAGTCTGCGATTAAGTGAGTTATGTACGTGGATTGGTACTGGGGTTGAATGAGACGAGCAAGAGTTCTTCCTGGCCTCTCACCCTCCACGTAGACCCTGGCTCGGGCATATTTGCCCGGAAATTTGACCTCCCGGGCAGCTGGGTCAGTGAAATCAGTCAAGAGCTGGGATCGGTCTCTGAGCAACCCCGGCGTCGGGGCGTCCTGCATTGCTGTGTCGATCTCCTTCAATCGCTTCTCGATAGCTTCCAATTCCCCTCTAATAGATTTCAGCCCTCCCGCATGCTTTGAGATGCAAACACCTCGAATAAAGGCCTTAAATGCGTCCCACAGCGTCAATTGAGATTGGACCGAGCCGTCGTTGAGTTGAAAATATTCTGTGATAGCGTCCCCAACCTCCCTGTGGAATACTTCATCCAGCAAGGCATTAGCCGGGAACCTCCACAGAGGTCGCTGGGTAGGCTTTGAGGGGAATTCCAAATCAAGTAAAACCAGGGAATGATCGGATATGGTACGGGGTAAACATTCCAGCTTTTATACATTCAGAAGGAGCTGAGGTGTAAGGTACCAATGGTCGATTCTGGACCAGGTGCCGTGTGGGGCCGAATAAAAAGAGTAATTGCGGTCGCCGGGGTAATTAATACACCAGGGGTCATCGAGCAGCGATGCCTGTAGAAGAGAGAGAAGGTCCTTAGTAGCCTGTGGTTTCGTTATCCAGCCAGGACCGGTAGTATCTGTAGTAGGATCTAGTGTGAGATTGAAATCCCACCCAAGTATTATGGTGTCTACCTGCATACGGTCTATGTGTGAAGCGATCGTGGGAAAAAAGTCGGACGTGTCAATATTAGGTGCGTAGACATTGATCAATAGGACAGGTGCCACTCCTAAAGTTCCCTGCACTAGTAGAAATCTACCACCTGGGTCAGATATAACCGATATAGTACGGAAGGGGAGAGAGCGATGTATTAATATGCATACTCCACTGGAGTAAGTGCTGTAACTGGAAAAAAAACGGTTCTGCCCCCATGATGCAGCAAATCCGTGGGATGGCAAGGGCGCGTAATGGGTTTCTTGCAAGAAGGCAAGTTGAACGGAGTGGCACGTTAAATAAGCCATTATCTGTCTACTCTTTTTGGGGCAAGAGAGTCCCCGCACATTCCATGATAAACATTGCAGCCGCATGTTCGTTCTATGAGTTGATCCAGCGCTCATCTATACCTATAAATTACTATGAAGAACCTGTATGTAAAGCGGGTCACACCATGACTTGCTACGCATAAAGATATACTCCTGATAAAAAAACAACTAATATCGAACCATAAACAAGAAAACAAATTACCCCTAACAGATCCCTCCCCCATCGGATACACAAAGAAACGGCACCCGGTGAATCCCCACAAAAATAGCAATAACATCAGGGAAACAGAAAGGGGGGGAAAGGGAAAAAAGGGGGGGGAAAGAAGGCAGGAACTCATCCTGGGGGGGGAAGGCAACACTCCATAGAGCCATCGTTTGAACAGGTGGTCACTAGCAAGCAGGTGGTGTCGCCCGACCTGGCAATAAAGGAGTTTGTCCAAGGGTTCCGGGACCCCATGTTGATCAAATGATGCAAGAACGCAATGAACAAAGTCACGGCACGGGTCCATAATGTCGCTAAGTGTATGAAGACAGTAATCCACACGCAAACACGGTCGATCATCGCACACTGGGAATGTAATCATTTCCAACAAGAAGAACCTCCCGCGAGGCCATCAGTCCTCATCCTGCCGCTGTGGCAGCTGTGGGTGATTTTTCCAAAATTTGGTTACTGCATCTGGAGTATAGAAAATGTGTGTCTTATTTCCAATCTGCACCTTAAGACGTGCGGGTATAGCATGGCGTACTTAATGTTCGCTTTTAGGAGCATGCGCTTCACATCAGTATATTTACGCCTGGCATCCTGCACTAGTGGGGTGAAATCGGGGAACAGGAAAATGGTGGAACCCTGATAGGAGAGCTTCCCATTCTCTCTCGAGAGCCGAAGTGCCGTGTCCCTGTCAGAGTAATTTAGCTACTGTTAGAATTTCACTCGGATATCCCCCTTGTTCAAATTGCTGTGCCATGTCTTCAATGTCTTTTGTGCTAGTTATCTCATCTGAGGTAATGCGTTTGATTCTAATAAACTGTGACAAAGGTAAGTGCTTCTTTAAAGATGGCGAGTGAAAACTTTGAAAATGCAACGCAGTGTTCCGATCCGTGAGCTTCCTGTATACCTGTGTCTTGAAGCCCCCTTGATGTAATACAATGTTAACATCCAGATAGTTTATGTGTGTCTTGCTGATTGAATAAGTAAACTTGATTCGGGTGTGATGCGTGTTCAATACCCTGATGCATTCTTCAAGATGTTCTTTTTGTCCCTTCCATACTAAAAGAATATCATCAATGTATCGAAGATACAGCTCCAAGTGATCTGCCCAGTCTTGCTGTTTCAGCATGTATTTCTCCTCAAATTTTGCCATAAATATATTCGCATATGTAGGTGCCCCCGTAAAACCCATTGAAGTTCCCGTACGTTGCAGGAAAAACTGATCCTTCCAGGCAAAATAGCTGTGATATAGGCTAAATTGTAAGAGCTCAAGCAAAATGATGTTTTGCGACTCCTCCAAATTACTCTTCAACAACATCCATTCCACCGCTTCCACACTACACGGGAAATGTAATGCTATAATTCGTTTGAAACTGAAGATTATATGTGCAGACCTACTCACTGCACAACAGAAGAAGAATAAAAACTGCATGAGAAATGTTATTGGATTGAAGAGTCTTTGAATATTCTGTTGTTTCTTAAGCAAATAAGGAATTTGACTTTATTTATTTGTATGTTTTGTCATGATGTTGAATACATTTTGTTTAAAAATTGCTTAATTGTGGTTAAAATTTGCAGAAAGTGACGCCATTAGGGGCTTGTGAAAAGTGCTCCCTGTAATCTTTTGACATCTTTTTGTCTGAATTGAAAGTTGTAGGTTACACCACACTCATCCCACATGACTTTCAGATAGGCAGATATGAAATGTGTGCCTCCATCTGAGATTACCTCCTTAGGGAACCCAACCCAGTTGGCGATTCCAAGGAGGGCTCTAGCCACTGCAGGAGCAGTGACTGTCCTAAGTGGTATAGCCTCTGGATATCTGGTGACATGATCCACTACCACCAGGATAAACCAATTCACTGAGGCTGATGGAGGGTCTAGGGGACCAACAATGTTAATCCCCACTCTCTCAAAGATAGTCCCCACCACAGGGAGTAGTATGAGGGGAGCCTTTGGCTTGACCCCTGCCTTGCCACTAGCTTGGCAGGTGACACAGAAGTGACAAAACTCCTTCACCTTCACAGCCATCTTGGGCCAGGGGAAACGATTGATAAGCATTTCCCAGGTCTTGGCCTGCCCCAGGTGCCCACCTAAGAGTATGTCATGGTCCAGGTTAAGGAGGACCTACGTGTACTGTTAGGGACCACCAACCTTATGGTTGCCCCTGGTTTGAGGGGTCTTTGCCTCACTGTACTGGAGGCCCTCCTCTCAGTATACCTTATGGGTACCATTGGCATCCCCTTGTTTCTGTCTGACAGCTAACTGTCGCAGGTCCTGTAGAGTGAGGCAAGTCCTTTGTCATGACACTCAGGTCTTCTCTAGAGGCCCCCCTGCTGTTCTGCCAGGTCTAGCAAGTTACCTAGGGGAGCAGTTTCCTTTTCAGGTGCTAGGACTTCTCCCTGAGGCTTAGGCTCCTTCTTGGCCTATGGATTCTTGGATAGTGGGCGGCAAACCTTCCTGCCCCTTCTCTTAACTCTAGGGGCCTATTCCATTATTTCAGGCTCCAGGGGCCATTACTTTTCCCTCAGGGCCTTCGGGGCTCTTGTGGTGACACACACCGATTCAGGAAGACTCAGCATGGCTGCATAGGTCCTTCTTTCCACTTCTGCCCAGGCAGACACTTTACTGGGATGGCAGGGGACATAGCTACCTTCTTTGGGCCAGTAACCCCTCCCCTCTCAAAGTCTACCACAGGCGTAGAATGGGATTTTGTGGCATTGTTGGCATTTACCATTGGTGCACCTTCTCTAGAAAGATCTACTCTGGGGAAACCAGTTTAGCCATGACCATGGTTACACTGGTACCTGTATCTCTCAGAGCCTTCACTTTCACCCCATTGATTTGTGGCCACTGCCCATATTTCTCCATACTGGGAGGCCAGTGAAAAAAGGTTAAATATCCTCCCCACCCATGGAAACTAGGTGGCTTCTGTGCACCTCTTGGACCCTTATGGGACAACTTCTACCCCCAACCCTACACTATTCATACACTTGGGATGGTCACCAGTGGGTGCCTTTTTCGTGCACACTGCATCTCCCCTCTTGTGTCTTGGTTTATTAGAGTCAAAGCACCCCCCAGCCTTTGAAGGGTCAAACTTCTTTCACAGGTACCCCCTACCCTTAGAATGGGGTGTGGCTATGGACTCTCCCCCCTCTGGCATCTTCAGGGGACTCTTTGTGGGTTTCCTTATTTTTATCTTTGCCCCCTCTTTTCCCTGAAGGGGAGCTTCACTTCCTTTCTTTTGGATTGTAACCCCCTGACTTCTTGGTGACCCTGGTACGAATCCACTCATTAGCTGTCTTGCCCAGGTTCCTAGGGCTAGACAGCTAAAAGTCTACCAGCTGCTGGTGCAACTTCTCTGAGGAACAATTAGTGAGTATGTGCTCCTTAACTATTAGGTTGGGGAGTTCTTCATAAGTATCCACTCTGTTGCCTTTATCCAGCCATCCAGTGGCTTAACTGAGGTGTCTACGAAGTCTACCCGTGTCTGTGTTGCCCCCTTTTTGTGTGGCCCTAACCTTCTGTCCAAAGAGTTCTACAAGTGCTGCTTTCATATCTAAGATTCTGCTACATCATCCTGAAGTGTAAGCAGTCTGTCCCTTCCAACTACTGGTACTAACTCCTATAGTAGTATTATCCCAATGTTGTGTACTGACCTTCCTCATCTTGAGAGCACTCTCATATAAGGCCAGCCATTTGTCTATGTCATCACCCTGGACATAGCTAAGCAGAATCCCTTTGGGCATCCTGACCTCTTGGGCACCCCTGTCAGTTACCTCAGTCACTCTTCTGCCACCATCTTCTCTGGGCTTCAGGCCCAACTTGGCCCTCCTCTTTTCAAGATCCAGTCTTCTTTCTTTCATGGCCAAGGCTATCTCCTCCAGCTCCAAAGCTGTCATGTCTTCCTGGAGGGACCTGTGACTACTGGAGGAACCTCTTGGGCTGCTGGCTCTGGAGGTCACCCTTGGCTGTGGTTGGTGGCTTGGTCCTCAACTACCCCTTCTGCTTTTTCAATGGCAATTCTTCCATCCTCATTGCCTTCATCTTCTTCCCCATGCCTTGGGGTAATTCCCTCTCCAATACTGGTGGAGCTCTGTGAGCCTCCTCCCAAGCCTTGAGGGCTCTGATTAGGTCATGATTCCTGGCCCAGGCCCCCATGTTGATTTTTCTGTCCCTGCAAAGTGACCTCAGCTAGTCTCCCTTGAGGGTGGACTGACTTGCCATATCGAGTTCCATGTTTCCTTGCTTAAGAGGTGACTCCTCAACCTTTTTCAAAACTTTTGGAAACTTTTACCCAACTTATTAAACATTGTCACAACTTTTCTCAACTTCAAAAAAAAAAGCCAACTCCTGGCAACAGTGCCTTTGGAGACAAAACTTGAATACTGCTTGGGAGGCATGAGAAATTTTTCTAGGTGTCACCCTTGGCAGATTCTCAGTCGTCTTAACCTCCAACAACTGTATGGTACTGGTAAACACAAGTTCTGGATCCCACCACTAGTCACCAATGTGAGGAAAGGGGGTGGATTATATGGTGTGGTTGTGTGACCTCACTGTGTAATACACTACCAACCCCCATAAGACCAGTATGGTTTCCTTTGTTAAGCCTTTAGCTCAGCCCTGTATAGCTTTGAGCAGTCAGGGTTCTCAAAGGAACAAATGTACAGCATTTAAACATCACCAAAACAATTGAAATAGAAAGGAACAAGACACAAGAAATCCAGCACCAATTTATAAAAAATAGATTCGATTTTTATGTCTTTTTAGACACCAAAGTGAAAAAGGTCCACCGGAGGGTTCTGGAGATAGAGATTTTACCAGGTATAGTAAGTCACAACTTTTACTTAACCGCAAACAAGCATTGGCAAATTCAACAAACGTGACACTTAGAATCTTTTTTTAAGAGAAACGTGGGTAAGTATTACTGAGTTACTTTAGACAGCCAAATCCAACATGGAGCCAGTCAGTGGGACCAGCAAGGTCTACAGAAACCGTTACCTACTCATGAAAAGCAGTCTCCAGTCCAGTATCAGTGGTCCCTTGCCATTGACTTCTATTGGAGCATTCCTGATGCAAGGGATACAGAATGCTCAAGATGCTCAAGGATGCTGAAGATGCTCTGTGGTCGGGGGGGGGGGGATCTTTCTGGAACTGCTACTCAGTTCATGGGCTTGGCCAGGCGATACTGGCCACAGGGGTCTACGTCCCTCGAAGCCCTCTCGGGCATGGCAGAAGCCCAGTCACCCCTGGGCTACCAGTCGCCCGGTCCAGTCGTTTCAGCAATTTTCTTCTTTTAGCGGTAACTTGCCTTCTGGGTGACCTAGCTGCACTCCGCTGACTTTCTGGACTCTGGTGCACCTTTGGAGTATCTGGGCTCGATCCTTTATGCTGCAGGGGTGAGGAGTGACGTTCCGGAGATTTTGGCTACCAACTCGCCAGGCAGGCTATCTCCGCTTTTGTGGCCTGGTGCTGGAAACAGGAGGTCAGCCAACTGACCCTTGGAGTTTTGGAACGAGATGGCAGGCAAATGAAATTCTTCTACAATATTTATGGTAATGACTTGTGCTCTAATTTGCATTCATACCATTGTCCTTCCCTGTAAATAAAATGTTAGCCTAGAATACTCTCAAAGTAGCTATTAATCCACTGTAGCTTTCAGTTTTAAGGGTTAAAGTCTCATAGTCTGTAAACTGTCTTTTATTAAATTTAAAAGGTTAGTTAGCTGAGATAAATGTCTTTGGAGATTATATCTCTCTTCATCAATTTGCAAAAATACTTATTCGATGGGTTTTTATAAACAGATAATTCTCTGTTAAACCTTCAAAGACTGTGAAAATTATCACCTTCGGAATGTGCTTAAAACATTGTATCTCTCGAAATGTCTTTAACCTTAATCAAGCACTGTTGACCTATTGCGGAGAAAATATCTGAAAAACAAGCTTCTTAATTACTTTCACGAACTTCCATGAACCACAACTTGCTGCTCATTATTTACGAGTGAGCCATGCCTTTTCCTTAAATAAGCAAATGCTGGAAAAATACATGGAAGGCAAATCTCCTACCTGCTTCCTGGAGCTTAGATAAATCAAACCTGCAGTTTTCGGAGGCACCACAATTTACTCTTCATTTCAGGAAGCCAGCTCTCTTCATTTCAGGAAGCCAGCTCGAAGGAAAGAACCAGCGCGTAGGGAAACAGCTGCTGTCACAAGTCAATGCACCGACCTCGGGGAAGTTCTTCAATATCGAGCAAACGTTCACAGCTGTGGTCTTCTTCTATAGGCTAAGACCGCACCCAACATGACAGGGATTCTTCAGGACTCCACTGGAACTTTCCAGAATACTCTTCTGGAACGCTCCATAATATACACATAAAAACGAAGAAATTAATAAGACAAAAATAATACACTATGCTACAAAAACTAATGGCACGTGCAAGATGGACTTAACCTGCTACATACCAGGAAACAATTTTCAAAGTATACTTTGTTTGAAGCAATAATCATACAATCTTTAACATATCAGTTATGTGCAATGCATGCCAAGGAATCCATGCACATAGTATAGACAGAAAGCACAGAGGTGATGAACCATGACACTCCAAGGTGCAGTCCAACTTCGGTGCAACCTCTCTTTGCCAGGTCCTTGTTGTAGCACGACAGTCCCTCTTTGGTCCTCTTCACCAGTCCAATGTGATCTGGGTGCCTGGGGTCCCTTTTGTTATGCCCAGAAATGCCCTCGGGGGGGGGGGGCGGTCATTAGCCAATGAGCTACCAGGATCACTACCTCCTGATGAGTACTTCCTGTGAAGTGTGACACCTAGATATCCCAGAGTGCTCTATTTTGCCCACTCTCAAGATGGCAGAACTCCTCTCTCGAGATGCAGAGCTCCCTAGTCCAACCCAGAGGTGTGGTTATTAGGGGGGTTATACGCCCTTGCATAGCCATTCTGACAATGGTTGTTCCCCCTCTGTTACAAATATGAGCCTGTCTACCTAAACAATAGTGCAGCCTCTCTCCCAGGTGTTTGCCATTTGCTCTTCAAAGGCGGCTTCCACTTTAAAACTCAATTTTTTTGGGCTAACACCCGTGTGGCTTCATGCCAGGGAGAGGTAATGCCTCTTCCTCCCACAGGCTTCTATTGTGTCCTTTCCTGGAAGTCAATTACATGTATCTCCTGGCAGGACGAAAGCTGTCTTGGGAACAGACCCTGTGTGCAACCGATAACAGGCACAGGAGACTTTGGGAAACAAAGTGGCAACTTTTTACAAGTTGCACACAGCAACAAGTTACTTTAATTTCAACTTTGGCATTAAGTCGGGCTTAATGTAGCGAGTTGTTTGATACCCAGGAGTATGAATTTTAGGCCACCCATTCAGGAGTAGCACAGCTGAGGGGTCAGCATGTAACACGGACTCCCCAATGGGGCTACCAGTCCCTTTCACAGTAAAAACAACAATTTCGAGTTTTTATTGCCAGAACACATAAAAAAAACAAGTTCTGCCTTTAAATATGATGCAGCCTGCCGTAGAGCTTGAGAGGCATGCTGTAGGCGTGACTGTAAGAAGCTGCCTCTTTATATGATATACAAAAAAGAGGTATATCATACAAAGAGTCCAGGTATTCCAAGATGCTCTTCTAGGGGGTAGTGTGGTCGAGCAGCCTTAGGCTTATCAGAGAGGAGTGTTAGACATCTTCAAACTATACACACAGTCAATAAATGATGCACATGACTCATTAAGGAGATCCACACCAATTTATAAAAACAACACGTATCTTTATATATATTTAGGCACCAGAATCAATACGATCAGGTAAGTAAGTTTTGCAAGAGAAATACTTTGCATTTTAAAAAGTTGACAAGCGCTGCCTTTTTCAAAAGCTGCAATGGTATCCTTTGGGAAGAAAAACAAGTAGGGCATTCTGGCACAATACAGCGACTTACGAGACCAATCTCCTGGACTTAAGGTGAGTATGAGGCAAGGTCCAAGGCAGCACCAGCAAGTCATCTCCAGCAGCACCAGGGTGGACGGGTGCAGGAGTGCTATACAGCGTCAGGTGCCCTATGTTCGTCAAAGGGGATCAGTCTGAGTGAAAAGAGGCTGCAGGTTTGGACTGGGAAGACAGTCGGGCTAAACCAACAGGAGGGCTCAGGCCTCACGATGCTCAGGGATGTAGGCACACCTTTGGTCCTTTCCATACGGGCCAGGGGTGATGGGTGCAGAGGTGCTCTTAGATGTCGGGTTTTCATCACCAGGAGCAGTCACGGTATCAATCAATCAATCAATCAATCAATCACGGCATTTATAGAGCGCGCTACTCACCCGGGAGGGTCTCAAGGCGCTGGGGGAGGGGGTAAGTTACTGCTCGAACAGCCAGGTCTTGAGCTGCTTCCTGAAGGAGAGATGGTCCTGGGTTCGCCGAAGGTGAGTGGGGAGGGAGTTCCAGGTCTTGGCTGCCAGGTAGGAGAAGGATCTTCCTCCGGCGGTGGCTCTGCGGATGCGTGGTACGGTGGCGAGGGCGTGGCTGGTTGATCGTAGCTGGCGGGTGGGCGTGTAGAAGGTCATGCGGTCGTTGAGGTACTTGGGGCCCAGGTCGTGGAGGGCCTTGTGTGCGTGGGTGAGGAGTCTGAACGTGATTCTCTTGCTGACGGGGAGCCAGTGCAGGTCTTTCAGGTGTCCGGTGATGTGGCTGTGCCGGGGGATGTCCAGGATGAGTCGTGCGGAGGCGTTCTGGATGCGCTGGAGTCTTTTTGAAGTTTGGCTGTGGTTCCGGCGTAGAGGGTGTTCCCATAGTCCAGTCGGCTGGTGACGAGTGCCTGGGTGACGGTCTTCCTGGTTTCAGTGGGGATCCATCTGAAGATCTTGCGGAGCATGCGCAGGGTGTTGAAGCACGAAGATGAGACGGCGTTGACTTGTCTGGTCATCGACAGGGAGGAGTCCAGGATGAAGCCCAGGTTGCGTGCGTGGTCCGTTGGCTTGGGCGCGGTGCCCAGGGCCGGGGGCCACCAAGAGTCGTCCCAGGCGGAGGGTGATGAGCCCAGGATGAGGACTTCCGTCTTGTCTGAGTTCAGTTTAAGGCGGCTGTTCCTCATCCAGTCGGCGACGTCTCTCATCCCGTCGTGTAGGTTGGCTCTGGCGGTGGTGGGGTCGTTGGTGAGGGAGAGGATCAGCTGGGTGTCGTCGGCGTAGGAGATGATGTTGAGGTTGTGTTGGCGTGCGATGGCTGCGAGGGGGCTCATGTAGACGTTGAAGAGGGTTGGACTGAGTGAAGATCCTTGTGGAACGCCGCAGATGACTTCGGTGGCCTCGGATCTGAACGGGGGAGGCGGACTCTCTGGGTTCTTCCGGCGAGGAACGAGATGATCCATTCCAGTGCTTTCTCTCGGATTCCGATGTTACTGAGGCGCTTCACTAGGGTGCGGTGGCAGACGGTGTCGAACGCCGCGGAGAGGTCCAAGAGGATGAGGGCTGCTGTTTCCCCGTTGTCGGTTAGGGTTCTGATGTCGTCGGTGGCTGCGATAAGGGCGGTCTCGGTGCTGTGGTTGGCCCGAAACCCGGACTGCGAGGGGTCGAGGGATCCATTCGTCTCGAGGAAGGCGGCAAGCTGTCTGTTGACGGTCTTCTCGATGACTTTGGCCGGAAACGGAAGGAGCGAGATGGGACGGTAGTTCTTGAGGTCGGTGGGGTCCGCCGTTGGTTTCTTCAGGAGGGCGGTAAGCTCGGCGTGCTTCCAGCTCTCCGGGAAGGTGGCGGTGTGGAAGGAGGAGTTGATGATGTCCCGGAGATGGGGTGCGATGGTGGCGTCGGCTTTGTTGAAGACGTGGTGTGGGCAGGGGTCGGTTGGTGATCCGGAGTGGATGGAGTTCATCGTGCGGGTGGTGTCTTCGGTGCTGATCGGGGTCCAGTTGCAGAGGGTGGTGGTGGCGGGCGTTGGTTCGGCGGTAGGGTGCGTGGTCTGTGCGTCGAAGCTGTTATGTATGTTGGTGATCTTGCGGTGGAAGAACGCGGCGAGTGAGTTGCAGAGGTCTTGCGAGGGGTGATGTCGTTGTTTCCGGCGCTGGGGTTGGAGAACTCTTTGACGATGCTGAAAAGTTCCTTGCTGTCGTGGGCGTTGTTGTCCAGTCGTTCTTTGAGTGCCGACTTCTTGGTGGCACGGATCATCTGGTGGTGTTTGCGGGTGGCGTGCTTGAGGGCGGTCCTGTTGTCTGTGGTCTGGTCGAGTCGCCAGGCTTTCTCGAGAGTGCGGCAGTTCTTCTTGGATTCCTTGAGTTCGTTGGTGAACCAAGGGGTTTTCTTGCTTCCGGGTCTGCTGGGAGGGTTTTTAGTGGTGCGAGGTCGTCGGCGCAGGCGGTCAGCCACTTGGCGAGGTTGCTGGCTGCTTCGTTTGGGTCCGTTGTGTTGGTGGGTGTGTTCTGGCTGAGGGAGGCGGTGAGCTGCTCGGCGGTGATCTTGCTCCAGCTCCGGCGGGGAGCCTGTTGCGGGTGGTGGTGGGTCGCAGTCTTTCTGAAGCTGAAGTGGACGCAGCTGTGGTCGGTCCAGTGGAGTCCGGTGGCGTGGCTGAAGGAGATGTGCTTGCTGGAAGAGAAGACGGGGTCAAGCGTGTGGCCGGCGTAGTGGGTGGGCGTGTTCACCAGTTGCTTGAGTCCGAGGTTGGCGAGGTTGTCCAGCAGGGCGGTGGTGTTTCTGTCGTTGTTGTTCTCCAGGTGGAAGTTGAGGTCCCCTAGGAGGATGTAGTCGGCGGAGGGCATGGCGTGCGGGCTGATGAAGTCTGCGATGTCTTCGCTGAATAGTGTGCGTGGTCCCGGGGGTCTGTAGATGAGGGTGCCTCGGAGGGTGGTCTTGGGGTCAGTGTGTATCTGGAAGTGTAGGTGTTCGGCGGCGGTGAAGGTCTCGTCGGAGTTAGTCGAGATGCGGATGGTGTTCTTGTGTACGATGGCGATGCCTCCTCCCGTCTGGTTGACGCGGTCCTTCCGGGTGATCTTGTATCCGTCCGGGATGGCTATGGCGATGTCGGGCGCCATAGCCACATCGCCATAGCCACGGTAGAGGTGGGCCTGCAAACAGAGGCTGCAGGCGGCATTGAGAAGTCCACAGTAGGGAAACCCAAGGTGGGCTTTGGGTCTGGGGACCATGTTGGCATCATTGGCCCACTTCAGCTTGGACTAGGTGGCTCAGGTGCAGTGGTGCTTTCCGGCCTTGTGTTTTTTGCAGTCTTGGAGCCTCACAGTTCTTGTCTTTGTTACCTGCAGGATGCAGGGGAGCAGCACTGGTACTCCACAGGAGTTCCTGAGTTTCTAGAGAAGTGCTGGCAGTCCTCCCAGGCTTTCGAGAATTAGCAGCTTGCAGGGTGAGTCGACTTTGGAGCAATTTTCGAGGACAGGCGAACAGGCCGGCAGCGCTGGTGCCAAGTCAGTTGCTTCTTCTGCTGTTCTTGCTTTTACTGCTCTTCGGTTCTTCTTTTTCTTTGGGTCAGCAGGATCTGATTTCCTGGTGCCAGGGGTTCCCCTCAATACCGCATTTAGTGACATTAGGGGAGTGTAGGGTAGTTGCCAATGGGCTACTTCTCCCTGGGGTCAGTACACTCTCTATATGACCACTTCCTGTGGGAAGTGGGTATAACCCTTGTGCGAGAGATCCTAAGTTTGCCATCACCAAGATGGCTAACACTGAAAAGTCTCCTCCACTTCAGGTAGCCCACCTTAGGGGTGGTACTAGCCTGAGGGTGGACATGCCTATGTGACTAGCTAATTTTCCCACCTGTCCAGGTGCCAAAGGGCTCTGAACAAAGGGGATCGGCATCCTCTCCTCTGAGGGTAGCCAGATTCGCATACCAAAGGCAGTGGGCTTTTTGAAGCTCCCCTGCCTTGGAATGCTAATCAGCAGGTCATCCTGTGGGAGGGGGTGTAAACACCCTCTGCTAGAGCAGGCTTTGTTTCTGACCTCCTGAGAGCAAAGGCCCTCACCCTTGGGGGTCAGAAACTCGTCTCTTGTCGCAGGCTGGCGAAAACCAGTCAGTCAGCATACCAGTAGCTGGTATGTTTTCAGGGGGCACCTCTAAGGTGCCTTCTGTGTGCATGTATTAATAAATCCAACACTGGCATCAGTGGGGGTTTATTATTAAGAGATGTGTGATACCAAACATCCTGTGCTTAATTTGAGCCGGTGGTTTCCGGTGCATGGCACCAGCACTTTTAATTGTCAACACTGGGACTTGTAGCAGTTGCCACATGGTGGTACTGTCTGTCTAATTTAAAGATGAGCATCACAACAGTCGTTATTAATTCAATATACATTAAAATTTACTATTGACTGCCACCCAAGCCATTCTTATAGCTTTAGGAGCCTGGAATAGGCTGAATTGTCACACATGTAGAAGTGTGATGATTAGAAATTGTGTTGGTACTACCATTGGCAGTGTTGGAGAGGCAATGTGTGGTGCAAGCTGCAGTGGCCTCCTGGCGAGGGCCCAGGCACTTTTTTTTTTTTTTTTTTTTACAAATTAAGCACTACAAACATCTGTATTTTCAGTGAAGTCATCATGTAGCTGTGGAACTCGTTTTTCACCAGTGTCCAGCACATGTATTTAAAATGGCTTCCCTGTTCACTAGTACTGGCAGCAATAGAGCTGACCAGCACAGGGGCATTTCTGCAAATGCAGATATGTCTTCACATGTAGTATAGTGCACCCTGCCTTAGGGCTGTAAGGTCTGCTGTAGGGGTGGCTTACCTAAACTGCATGCAGTGTCTGTGGGTATGGCACACAGGGCTGTGCAATATGTTGTGTTTTCACTTTTGTCTGCACAATACACGCAGCATGCAGTGGCAGTCTGTAGGTGTTTGTTGAGGGGTTCTTTAGGGTGGCACGATTTGTGCAGCAGTCCTTAAGGTCCCATTTTAGTCTTCTTGCCCTAGGTACCAGAGGTACCGCTTACCAGGCACTTACAGGGAGTGCTATAGGTATTGCCAATTGAAGTACAATTGCAGTTTTTGGGAAAGAAATCTGACACTGGGAACCTGGTTTGCAGGAACTCAGTGCACTTCCAGTAGACATCACATCAATTACGAGGCAAAAAGTGGGGGTGACTATGTCAAAAAGGGGCACTTTCCTACAGTGACTTACATATATTAAAAGGGGAGGTTTGGGCTTTGCCATGGTTTTAGATGGCAAAGTGAGTTGGGAGTGAACACTGCTCTTCCAGGCTGCAATGGCAGACATGTTTTTCCGTGGTCACACCCAGGGTAGCACAACCAGTGCTGCAGTCCTTGGGGTGACCCTCTAACGTACAGGCCCTGGGTACCCTATACTAGGGACTTACAGGTAAGTTAGCTTATGCCAATTGGGTCTAAGCCAATCAGAACAGGCATATTTTAAGGTCAGGGCACTCTCACTGAGGTCTGGTTAGCAGGCCCCAGTGCACTCAGAGTCGAAAAACCAGCAGCATCAGTCCATACTTTGCAGGTGACCATACAAAAAGTGACATTTTCTCACACATATATAGGTGCCGCCCATGCACACTGAATTCAGTTTTTCTTTCTTTTGCCGCCTGCAGACGTGGATCTGGAAATACCCCTTGTTTCTTTGAGACTGTTTTTAAAAGTGCAAGGAAAATGTCACCTCCAAAAACTACAGGATTTAAAGAATGTAGGGACTGTCGCAAACAAATGTTTTTAACAGATCCCCATCAGGTTTGCCTGTAGTGTGTGGGGTCCAATCAAGACTCCAAGGCCTGGAGTGAATGTGCGTTGATGCATCCTAAGGCCATTTGGGAATGGGAAGCGAAGCTCCACATTGCAAAACACTGAAAGACTCCACACATTGACAGGTCAAAGTCAAAGAGAAGGTCCCATTCCCTAAGTCGTTCCTGCAACAGATCTCCATCGCAGTCCAAGTTTTCAGGCAAGTCTAAGAAGAAGCTAAAGAAGTCCAGTTGGGACTCTGCACCTTTTTCCCACACCCGATCTCCAGAGAAGGATCAAGGGTATCAACGTGCCTCCTAGTCTTACTCCTGAAGTCTATCCTTTGAGTCCATTCTGATCCCTTGTCCTACGGCAACCCAAGTTTCCAGGGCCTATGACGACTCTGCAACAAAGAGAGGAGTTTCCTGAGGCCATGTGTCACCTCTTTGGCACATTTCTGCCTCATTCTGTCACACTTCCAGGCCCCAAGGACCCGAGAGGCCTCACAACTGAGCTTCTGTCGACGAGTCAGCACTCAGCACCAGTTGGGCTCTCTGGACCCGGGTTCAGCATTGATACCAAATCCTATCCCAGAGCCACAACCAATGCCGGAGCTTGGCACATTGAAGCAGATGTTGACACTGGACAATGACGCACAACCCATAGTGTTGTCCAACTCTGTTCCAGTTACACCTCGATCAAGGCTGGGCCCTACTCCACGTGGGCCACAGCCTGTTAGTAACACTTCAGATTCTGACACATTGCCTTTGAACCAGGGACGGGCTCATACCCTCCATACTTTGTTTGGCCCGTTTCTAGTAATCATGCATATAATGCTGGGGTTGAGTTCGCCCAACCATACACTGATGATAATTGGTATGATGACCTCCAGGATGCCAGTGAACTAGACATTTCACCAGACACTGTGCTGGTTTCACCGGCTGGCCCTGCACCAGAAGAGAGTGCCTCCCTCACAATGGTCATGTGAAGGGCAGCTGAGGTGCATGACCCACATCTGCCTGCCATGAAAGTCAAGACCAACATATTGACTGAGGTCATCTAACCGTGGCAAACAATTTCTGATCTCCTGACACCATTCACCGTTATCTGGACGTGGACAAAACCCTTCCCTGGCCTTACAGTAATTCGACAGATTGTGAAGCACCATTGCCCTGCCTCAGGTGACCCATACTTTTTATTGCAGCACTCCACCCCTAAAAGCCTTGTTCTGCAGGCTTCAGAAATTAAGGTTAACACCAAAATGTTACCTACAATACCAAAAAATAGGGAATCAAAAAGGATTGAGATATCCGAGAAGTGTGTCCTTTCCGCCACATGTCTTGCCCTTTGTTCTGTGTAGCACCTGCCAAATGGACTCACTTCAGGCCAATTTTTCCAAATTGTTGCTTTTTGCATTGTTCCTTGACCAGCAAGGCTTTGCTTTGGGAACATGTAAAGGGTACTTGTTGGCTCTTTCAGCGTTCTTGAGGTTGCAAGATCAGCCTCTGGTGGTTGTCACCTGTTGTGATGCGGTTTCTGGAAGGTTTGCAGCATATATATCCTCCTCTGTTCATTATGCCCCAGTGGGACCTAAATTTGGTTTTTAAGTTCCTTATATGTACTCCCTTTGAACCTATGCAAAGGTGTCCTCCATGGCGTCTCACCATCAAGACAGTTTTCCTCATTGCCATAACATTGGCCCAACAGGTGAGTGAGCTGCCAGCCCTCTCTTCCAACCCGCCATCCACCATGTTCTTCCCAGATAAACTGGTTTTGAGGACACAACCCTCCTTTCTTCTGAAAGTGATGACTCCTTTCCACATTGGGCAAAACAGCACCATCCGGATGCTCTTCACTCCGCCTCACCCCACTATGAGGAGAGATTCCATTGGTTGGATCCAAAAGGGGTCCTTAGCTTTTACATCGATCATACCAGACAACACCGTGTGAACAATCAACTCTTTATTGGATTAACTAGAGTGAAGAAGGGCAAGACAGTGCAGAAGAGGATTATCTCCCTTTGGATCATACTCTGCATTATAATCTACTATGCATTGTGTAGGAAGCTGGCTCTGTATATGGTACGCCACTAGGTGTTTATACCATGCACAGAGTCCAGGGGTTCCCCAAAAGTGTACAGGGCTCAATGTAAAACCAAAAGTGCTCTATTAGTGGTAGCGTGGGTGAGTAGCCTTAGGCCTAACACAGAGAAGGGTTAGACATTTATTGCACAACATTGACCAATAATGGACACACGACTCAAAAAGGAGATCCACGCCAATTTTAGAAAAACAAGCTTTGTTTCTATTCTATTTTAAGACCAAGATCTTCGCAATAAGGTAAGTTTGTTTTTAACTAAAAATCCTTTTCACTTTAAAAAGTCAACACAAGTGCAATTTCTGAACAGTTCAATGTTAACCTATGGAAGAAAACAATAATGTGGTTTAACAGGTAAGTCCAACACTTACAATTCCAGTCTTCTGGACCAAAGGTCAGCAAGGGGCAAGTGAGTACCAAAACTGCACTACCAGAGGCACAGGGGCGGCCAGGTGCAGAGGTCAAAATCGGAGTTTGGCCCACTGCGTTACAATGGAGACTTGGGGTGCTTGAAGCCACACTGCTTGCAGGTACATAAATTGGTTGCAGGGGCCAAGATTTGGGGGTTAGAGCAAACACAGGGCGGGGCCACAAAGCATTTCTAAACATACACCACCAACGGCACAGGGGTGGTCAGGTGCTGGGTGCTACTTCAGCATCGGGCGCCCAATGCTGAGCAATGAAGAATCTTCTTTTGGAAAACAGGCTGCAGGCGTCGAACTGGAGAGTGCAGGCAGAACACCAGTGACAGCACATGTAAGTGGGGATGCCGGGAGTCACAGGGGCACCACTGGTCAAGCTCCTCAAAGACCGGGGGCTGCTGGTGCAGGGGTGCCATTAGATGTCGGATTTCTTCTTATCGGGCCGGTCGCGTGGGCGACTTTTCAGTTTCACACTGCAGGGGCTGTCATGGAGGTCAGGAGAGGTCGGCCAGCACTGGATTTGGAGTCCAGATCACTGGGGTGACTTCACTGGGCAGGAGGGCCACTCAGACTCGGGCGTAGGGTGCCAAGTGGGCAGGAGGCACGGATCTGCCTGGATCCAGGGTCTTTGTAGTAGGTTTCTTCTGGACAGGGCTGCTGTTCTCGGGTGATTAGAGCCTTTTTCAAAGGCAGCAGTCCCCTTAGGGCTTTCAGAGGTCGCTAGCTGCAAGACAGGTCGCAGGGTCATCAAAGCTGGAGACAGGCCGGGAGGGCTGGGGCCAAGGTAATTGTCTTCTTCAGGCTTCTCTGCAGGGTGTCTTCTTTCTTCTTAGATCGTCACAGAACTAGTTTCTAGGTCTGGGGGAGCCGTCTAATTACTCTATTTAGGAAGCGTTTTAGGGGAGTAGTAGGTAGGGCCAATGGGCACTTTACCTGGGGTGACTACACCCACTATTATGCCACCCTGCTGTGGAAGGGGTCATAGTCCTAGCCCTAATTGAATGAGTGTCCTCATCTTCAAGATGAAGGGGACTGAAATTTGTGCTTGACTTCGCCTCCAACACTGGAGAGGTGGAGTTGACAAAGGCACACCTCCTAGCCTTTCTAAGTTTTCCCGCCCAAAGTGGGGGTGTAAACCGGGGGCTGCCATCTGCTGCTAGCAGCAGAGGTTGGGGGTCGCATTACAAAGGTGGCAGGCCTTTGAAGCTTACCCTTTGAGCACTGGCTTATTCTGGGAGTGGAAGCGTGACACCTCTTCCCAGGATGTGCATTGTTTCTGGTCCCAGAGAGCAGAGGCTCTCCACCCAGGGGCCCAGAAACATGTCTGTGTGTGGCAGGCTGCCTAAAGCCAGTCAGTGCCTACACCAGGGTCGGTAGGTTTTCAGGGGGTACCTCTGAGGTGCCCTCTGAGTACGTTACAATAAATCCCACACTGGCATCAGTGTTGATTTATTGTGAGGAGTAGTTTGGTACCAGGCACTCCTGAGTTCAGTGAAGCCATCATGGTGCTGTGGAACTCGAGATGTCGAGTTTCCAGCCCATGTCCTTTCTATGGCTTCCCTGGCACTTACAATATTGGGGTATAGACCCCAATATTGTAGGGGCATCACACCCGGGATATAGTGCACCCTGCCTTAGGGCTGGTAAAGGCCTGCAAGAGGGGTGACTTACCTATATCTTAGGCAGTGCTAGCTGGCATGGCACACAGGGTGTGTGCCATGTTGACTTTGTCATTTTTCACCTCACAGGGGCATGCAAGCTTCCAGGGCAGTGGTTCTAGTGAGGGGGGCCCAGGGGGCCCTCTTCAGCTCCCACCCCCTAGATACCCAGGGCACCACTTAACAGGAACTTACAAGGGGGCAGAAGTACCAATTGTGGATATGTTCTAGGGAAGAAGCACTGGCCCAGTGAACCTGGTTGGCAGGAACCCTGTGCACTGTAATCGAAGCTACATCAAAACCAGGCATAAAGTGGGGGGGTAACCATGACAAAAGAGGTGCTTTCTCACACATTGCCTTAAAAGTAGCCTCCGGAAGGATTGCATGCACATTCCACCAGAGCTAAGGCTGCACAAAATAGAAAGAAGGCACTGAATTACAGCGCTCGATTGGAGTGCGCTTTCTACAGCGAGACTACTCGAGTTCAAGCCTGGTATTTCTGAGGCCATACAACATAACAGCGGGATTCTGTCCTAAACTCAAGTGTACAACTTAGGAGGTGTAAAACATATTAACACAGAAACATGTTTTAATTCTACGACCTCGACAGAGCCCAAAGATGTAGGTGAAACGTTGGTAGCGTGGATTTGTTTCCACTGTTTCTGCACGTTAGCACTTTTTTACACCTTTTTGGTATGGGAAAGAACAATTAAAAAGAAATATTGTACCTTCACATGCCTACAATTTGTGTTTTTGGGACAGCAAGAATTATAAAGGTGTTCTAGGCGCTTTTCCTCTTTTTAAAATAACTCTGCAACCGGAACCCTTGATCTTAAAAGAACAACCCAAAAGCACATCATTTATTTGAAAGTAGATACTTGTTTTTTGTAACTAGATCCTTTTTCAATCGACTTTTTTCTTCACTGACCTAATTAATATTCAAAGTTAAGTGGTGACAAACAAGCAGGCTCTAGTAACAGGTAGAATTAACTTAAATAAATTGAAACGTCCGGAGCCCTTACTTTGCTTTGACATTGTTCCAAGCTTTTTCTACCCTTTCAGTTAAAAAGAGATCATATTTAATGGCACTGTCGGGTCCAGCTCTTCCCGAGTGTCGCACACCATTACATCTAGCACAATAGATTCGTTGGAAGATGCAGCATTGTGTCTTTTGTTTATTCTGCAAGGAATTTAAAACTCTCTAGGATGCTTCCCCCATCCTTCCTTTCCTCCAGTGTACACATGTCCACATTCCAGAGCCTCTCTTACTAGGATTTGTTGTATAAACCATGCACGGTTTCAGTCGCTGCCTCTGGACTGTCTCCAATTTGCCTTTATGCAGAACTGCACAGCACTCCATATGTGGTATCCAGGACTGGACACAACACTTGAGACATGACCCAGAATCAGAAGCCTAGCAAGGATGCCATGGGCCACAGCGCAAGCGAGCAAAATGCCCCCATCTGCTTGTTTCAAAGTAAATAAAAAATAACTTCATTGGAGTGCAGTGGGCCCCTCAGACCCCTGGGTCCTGGTGCTTCAGCGCCTGCTGCACTATTGGTACCTGTGGCTCTGGCAAGAATGAGAAAACTTCACAGTACTCTGGGTGAGGCTCCCAAAACTGGACAGAACAGTGGGGCTGGGTCTGATGACCTGCTCAGTGCCTCCACTCGTGCCCCTTCCAATGCTGGAAACAAATACTTCATTGGAGTACAATAGGCCAGCACTACAGACTAGGCCTCCAGAATTGTATAAAATGCACCAGAAATGTCTAACAACCACAGCTGTGAACCCAAATAAAAAAGACAGTGTGAAAAGTAGTATGATTTTCAAGGGTGTCACCTCCATGCTGCAGACGCCAAACCCAAAGGGAGGATGCTGCGTGTCTGCTACAGTGATCTACATATAACCTGCAAGTTCCAGATTCCCCTGTCAGTAAGAGAGCTCGGTGGGTTAATCTAGCCGCTACTCAAAAGTGCGTCCGCACGCTTCTCTCTTTCTCTCAAGTTTAATTTTATTTGATATTAAATATCTGAAATCGTAAGACAAAAAACAGTAAAGCATGTTACTGTAAACATTTTTATGTTAGCAGGACCATCTCAGTTTTGTGATGCATTACATAGAAAATCATTTTATGAGTGAGGTCTCATTAAAATCACTTTAGAAACTACTGAATGTGATGAGGAGGTGAGCAATAGCAACATGGTATTCCATCATTTTTTCAATATACAACCTTAAGTTAGTCTTTACAGTATTCATATTTTAAATAGACGAGCTGCTGAACATAGGCATTATTTTCTCCCCTCCATCCTTTCTCATAACATGAAGTATATATAGACATTGTGGGGCCAGTTCACAGAAAAAAGTAGTAAATCTGCATCTATAAATGTACTCCTACATCCAGGTACAGATGTACTTCTTTGAAACTCATATACATTCCCAGTAGTAGGCATGGAAAGCTGCACCAGGTGAAGGTTTCCAGGTATACCACTGGGAATGTCATGTGATTTCTCCCCTCAATTCCTATTCCAGCTGTGCGGAATTCTACATAGCAGAGAATTGTGTACAGAGGGATTGACCCTGCTGTGCACATCTTTAATACATTTTCCCCATTGAAAAACCCCTTCTCCCCCTCCAAATCCGGTGGTAATCTGTTTCCCTTTTCATCATGGAATGGAATTACTCCTGCCCTTCACTTGAGTAAACTTCTTACCAGTTCCAAGGAGGGAAAAGGTTGGATCGAGTTTGGGGCTGCCACAAACGTACTTTTGTGGGCAGTCCCAAAATTACGAGGCTAATTACACCTTTGAATGTCCACTTTTCGCATCTTGTGTGAGATTTACTACAGTGGATTTCTCTGCCCTCATGGTGGAGAAATCTATACCATTAAAACTTTTCACACATGCAAGGAATCCTTTAGTAAATTACTGGCTGCCGTAAATGAGGGTTTATTGTGCCATACACGTATGTTTATAGCAGAAAATATCTTTGCAAGTTGGCCATATGTATCTGTGAGCCTAGATCCAAGTAGCTGAGCAAAAAATAAACAAGTGAATTTTTTTTTGCTTGGTGCAGTTTAAACGCATGGTTTTAAATGTGAAAGATTTCTAAATATTTACAGAGCCATCAAGGTTCAGTGGCTGTAAATGGCATTGGTTTTCCCTACCCAGTTGTTTGGTTAGAGTTTTTTTTTTTTTTTTTAAAGGGATACTTCTCGGGGTAGTGCTTAACTTGTAAATGAATGAGTGGTGGTGCTGGTGCAATAAAATGTCAGTGTGCTGAATACCAAAGCTGGGTAGTCTTTAATTCACCTAAGGGATGTTTAATCCAGACCCCCCCCCCCTCTTTTATCTTACTGTTGCAGGTTGCTGCTGGGAGTGCACAGGAAGTGGTTACCATTTCTCACATTCAAATAAACAAGTTTAAGTTTGTGTAACCCATTTGGTCACACAATAAGGACCAGGAATCTATAAAAAAAAAAAAAAGTTAAGTAGGTTTATAACAAGTTAATAATGATTCCAGTAAATGCAACAATCAAGAACACGTTATAAACGTAAAGAAGTACGACCAGCAAATTAAGGCATCAAAGCAAATTCCGACTCAATAGCATGAAGCATAAAATAACGACAGTCAAAACAATACAGATGACAATAATTTGGAATCAGTGTACTTTTAAGAAGCTCCATTCCTCCTTCCTAAAGATGGATGGATTGTAAAGCCTTCTAATCTGGCTCTAAAATGAGGATGGTTTGGGATAAAAGGTGAACATAGCAAAACCAAAGGGGATGATGGACGGAGTGTTGAACATTGCAAGCACTCACCCCCAGTCAACTGATCTGGGTTTAATCCATCATCATTCTTTAGCTCACTCCGCCACCCCAGTTCAGACATGGCCATATGCAAATCAGTCTGACCCTGTGCCTCATGGGAACAGTCCAGCCCGAACTGCCAAGCCATGTCTTCCCTGGACCGGAAACAAGCATCCTGGGACCGGTTTCTGGCTTACAGCCATCATCAGCCAGGCTATCTTGAATCCAGTGGCAAAGTGAGCAAGGGACCCACGTCTGGGCATACCCTGCCAACTTAGGGCGAACATAGCAAAACCAAAGGGGATGCTGGACAGAGTGTTGAACATTGCAAGCACTCACCCCCAGTCAACTGATCTGGGTTTAATCCATCATCATTCTTTAGCTCACTCCGCCACCCCAGTTCAGACATGGCCATATGCAAATCAGTCTGACCCTGTGCCTCATGGGAACAGTCCAGCCCGAACTGCCAAGCCATGTCTTCCCTGGACCGGAAACAAGCATCCTGGGACCGGTTTCTGGCTTACAGCCATCATCAGCCAGGCTATCTTGAATCCAGTGGCAAAGTGAGCAAGGGACCCACGTCTGGGCATACCCTGCCAACTTAGGGCGAACATAGCAAAACCAAAGGGGATGATGGACGGAGTGTTGAACATTGCAAGCACTCACCCCCAGTCAACTGATCTGGGTTTAATCCATCATCATTCTTTAGCTCACTCCGCCACCCCAGTTCAGACATGGCCATATGCAAATCAGTCTGACCCTGTGCCTCATGGGAACAGTCCAGCCCGAACTGACAAGCCATGTCTTCCCTGGACCGGAAACAAGCATCCTGGGACCGGTTTCTGGCTTACAGCCATCATCAGCCAGGCTATCTTGAATCCAGTGGCAAAGTGAGCAAGGGACCCACGTCTGGGCATACCCTGCCAATTTAGGGCAAACATAGCAAAACCAAAGGGGATGATGGACGGAGTGTTGAACATTGCAAGCACTCACCCCCAGTCAACTGATCTGGGTTTAATCCATCATCATTCTTTAGCTCACTCCGCCACCCCAGTTCAGACATGGCCATATGCAAATCAGTCTGGCCCTGTGCCTCATGGGAACAGTCCAGCCCGAACTGCCAAGCCATGTCTTCCCTGGACCGGAAACAAGCATCCTGGGACCGGTTTCTGGCTTACAGCCATCATCAGCCAGGCTATCTTGAATCCAGTGGCAAAGTGAGCAAGGGACCCACGTCTGGGCATACCCTGCCAACTTAGGGCGAACATAGCAAAACCAAAGGGGATGATGGACGGAGTGTTGAACATTGCAAGCACTCACCCCCAGTCAACTGATCTGGGTTTAATCCATCATCATTCTTTAGCTCACTCCGCCACCCCAGTTCAGACATGGCCATATGCAAAACAGTCTGACCCTGTGCCTCATGGGAACAGTCCAGCCCGAACTGCCAAGCCATGTCTTCCCTGGACCGGAAACAAGCATCCTGGGACCGGTTTCTGGCTTACAGCCATCATCAGCCAGGCTATCTTGAATCCAGTGGCAAAGTGAGCAAGGGACCCACGTCTGGGCATACCCTGCCAACTTAGGGCGAACATAGCAAAACCAAAGGGGATGATGGACGGAGTGTTGAACATTGCAAGCACTCACCCCCAGTCAACTGATCTGGGTTTAATCATCCATCAGCTAACCGGTCCCAGGATGCTTGTTTCCGGTCCAGGGAAGACATGGCTTGGCAGTTCGGGCTGGACTGTTCCCATGAGGCACATGGTCAGACTGATTTGCATATGGCCATGTCTGAACTGGGGTGGCGGAGTGAGCTAAAGAATGATGATGGATTAAACTCAGATCAGTTGACTGGGGGTGAGTGCTTGCAATGTTCAACACTCCGTCCATCATCCCCTTTGGTTTTGGGATAAAAGGTCTCTGGGAAATTTGAAATGCAGGAAGGTGTCAGTATAGGGGAAACTTCAGTAGAAGTCTTCCACACAGGGAAATAAGTGTTAGCATAAAGCCAAATAAAAGGGAAGCAGAGAATTCTGTACCTCTCAAAGTCCAGAAGCATCTCTCCTAGCATCTAACATTGTGAACACTAATTAAAAACACACAGATATCTCATCATAAGCCATATCTCGCACATCCCCTCCAAGGACCAATGGTGCTCAACTACACAGGTAAAATTGCAACATCTCCAGACTTTCCCATTCCACAGAACTTGGATAGCCTCAGCAAGCTTGAGTTTTCTTCCATTCCTGATATCTGATGAATAGGAGGCTTCTGCTCATTAAATCGTCCCGCTCTTGCCAAGATTTCTCTTCCCAGGCCTCACTATCTCTAATACAATAATACTCCTTTCTCTAGCTACAAACCTTGAGAATGCACCTGCAGAGGAGAGAATAAGCAGAGCAAGCAAAATACATTTCATATTAGGAAATAAAGGCCTAGTCATGCTAACTTTAATTTAGCATTTTCAATGTGCACTTCGAATACATGAATATGTGCGAATGTATAACTTCAGAACAAATGCAACAAGAATAAATGCGTTCATGTACATATGCAATGCACTTTCAAAGAATGCAATACGACTTAAAACATGAGCATAAATATATGCAAGAACTACAAGTTTCCATGATTAAACTAAACATTAATGACACACGTTCATGAGTCTCTAGTTTTCTACAGTGAATACACTTCAGAAGTACATTTGAATGCTTCACTCCACGTTAATAAAGTTAGGGCAGACAAAGTATATAGTGTTAAATGCACCTAAATTTTGTGTTTCTGTGACATGTAAGGATGGAGCCTAAATTGCGCTTCTCCAGTCCCCCTCTGATGGACCGGTCAAACTCTCATGGGTTTCATAAACTTCTGTCTGGACTCCTCCAGATTTTTAAAGTCATCATAGTTTCTACTTTCCTCTAATTCCACATCCACTCTCTTTCTTTTCACTCGTTTCCTTGTTTGTGCACTCCTATACCCTTTAAAGATCACAACCAAAAATATTGAACAAAGAGCAATTATCACAAGGGGCTTCAAAATTAAACCCAATAATCCACTTCCCAGTTTTCCAAACCATTTGCCTACAGCAGCAAATCCATTTCCAATTGCTTCCCAAACACCTGTCGCTTCAAACTCCTTCAAATCTTCCATCAGGCCACAAATGTTCTTAATATATACTTTCAAATCTTTACTCTTGTCAGGGATGTAGGTACAGCATTGCTAGACCTTTAACACCCGACAGACTCCGACATCTTTTGCGAGAAGACTATCTAACGCAAGTCTATTTTGAAAAACCATGGATCTCATGGCTACCATTTCAGTATTTACAACCAATAAAGCTCCTGCTTTACTGGTGGGCAGCTTATCCACTATAGTAGACAACTTTCTAATCTTTGTCATTTTAAAGGACACCTACAGGTGGAATCATTGCACCAGAGATGTCTCCCACTCCTTCTTCAGCACTAGTACCTAGTTAAGGTCTAGGGTTTGTCTCCCACACAGGATCATTGAAATGTTCCACACAGTATATTTTCAGGAAAACTACACCTAAATAGCATACGCCATCCATCCTTTGGGTAACTTAAAATATGCAGGTTCTCTACAAATATAATAAACTCCGGGAATAACAGGATCTTTACCTGCCAAAAATATTTCCCAATTTCCCCTAACCTCAAGTGGGTAGCTGTTCGTGCTTTATAAGTATTTAAATAAATAAATGTCTGATCAAATTCAGTCTTTCCCTTAAATATGGTGTCCACAGAAGATTTATCTGTAAGTGTGCAATATTTCCCTTTATGTTTCCAATACAAAGTCAATGCTGCTTGATTTCCTTCCTCTAAATGCTCAATTTCTTCTCTAGTCCACTTATGCTGATTCTTATGTTCTTATCTGCTTTTGACTTAAATTCCATTTCTCCTGTCTTCAACTAAATTTAGAAATTTCTTTCAACATCTGTCAAAATGCAAGTCAAATTCTTTCGGTGAGCATAGGCAGTGTGTAATGTCATGGTGGGTTTGAAGAACCTTTCATTTATCCATTTCACTTTAGGACTGGGGCGACGATTCAAATGCTCAAGCATGGGAACTTCTAGAAAGAACTAAATCATAATTCGCAAAATAATACTGGAAATGACCTTGTCCATAGAAAAGGCTCAGCAAAAGGCTACAAGTGACACCATAAGTCAAAGGGATATGATGGCACGTGATGCCCTCTGCAGCTGATGCAGGCAACTGCATGCAGAGGTAGCAAATACCTTGCATCCATAATGTCAATATATTCAAAAAGCAATTTAAAATAAGCATTTTAAGAAAAATCTCCTCTAGATGAATCTGCGTACAATTCTTCAACATTCAATGAATGTCAATTACCATCTGCAGGAAGTGGGACTTTAGGGATACTTGTAGAATTAGGGGCCAATTACGAGTTTGGCGGTCCTCCTGTAGGACCGCCACCGCTGCGCTCCCAGGAAGACAGTCAAGCCCATGGTGCACCCGCCTGCCGGATTCCAAGTTGAATCTAGGGTGGGCGGTGCCCCGGCGGTTTCACTGCGGCGGTCTGTTAGGCTCATAGGAGGGCCTAACAAGCATACCACTGCCTTGACAGCGCCTACTGCACATTCCTACACGGCGTAGCATGCACCATGTCATGCATGTCACACAGTGCAGGAACAAAGGTGCAAATATAGGGGGGCACAACATGCCCCCCCCGCATGCACCCCCATGGGCAAATTCAGCTCGGGCCCTATTAGGGCCCCCTTACTTGCATTTCCTCCACCCTTTTCATGGCGGGCTCACCGCCATCAAATGGGCGGTGAAAATGCAACTCGGAATATGCTTAGTGGTGCTGGCATCAGCAATGCCAGCATATTCCTGCCACTTTTCACACCGCCACCGGCGCAGCATCCTGGATCCCGGCAGAAGCTGCGGTCCGACCCAAACACTCGGAATATGGCGGGCGGACCCGCAGCGGTGGCGGTGGTTGGACCGCCACCTCGAGTACGGCAGTCCCAGGACCGCCGTACTCATAATAAACCCCTTAGTCTTCACTAAACTAGAAGATGTGGGTAAATACAATCCCACAAGTAAGATAATTAGAACTGTAACTATAGCTACTAACATGCCTGCTGGTATGTACCTATGCCTACTATAGTTGTTGGTTTTCATAATATCTCTGGCATCTGACCGCTGAGTGAAAAATAGCAGCAGCAGAGTCTTCTCTGTGGGGTTCCATCTGTGCGAATGGCAATACAAAGTTCAACAATGTGATATGTAACTATTTACAAAGTCTTCATGTGTCTTCACTAACCCTACTCCGTGTTCTTCCAAATGAGACCCTTACAGTCCTCAGCATGCTCGCGCCTATGTAATCATTTATGTCGTTTAACAAAGTCTATTAAACAGTCTCTTATTCAAAAGTGCATTTCAAAACTCAAGCTAATGATAATTCATGTCAATCTGTTCTGTGGCAAAGCAAAGTCAAAACACAGTTCAGCCACAAGTATATAATCACGGAGGTTCAGCCGGAATTGCCCTTTGATCCTCCAGGTCCCAAAGCTCCCTCTCTTGTTCATTTATGGCAAAGTATGCCCATTCAGGGGATGTGTACCTTTGACAGGGCACTCTAGCTCTTTTTGATCTCCTGAGTGCAAGCCCTTCACCTTCACTGTCACTCAGGTCAGAATCCTGAGTATCCTCTGGAGTGGTTGGTGGCACACGTTCCTCCGACAAACTTGCCCTCTCTCTCTTGCCTTCGCGGCCAACGTTCTTTAGCTCCCACTTGTGTTACTACAGCACTAGGCCTTTCGTTAAGGTATGAATGGTTCAGACAACACCACAGGAGGAGATTCTCCAGCCCCTACTTCAATTGTCGACTCATCAAGACCCCCTTCAGTCCGAACATGTGCTGTTTCAGATTCTTCTTGGTCCCCAACAGCTTGTCTAAGCTGCTCTCTATTTCTCTCGGTTACAACTGGCACTTCTGCTGTCACATCATCAAGGGGACACTCAACTCTCCGAGTATGAGCAGCATGGATCCAATTGAGGAGACATCCACATTTGACAGCAGTCGTTGTCACCAAGATAACCTGGTAAGGTCCACCCCAACGAGGTTCCAAGCACGTTTTCCTCATATGTTTCTTCACCAGGACCAAGTCACCGGGACTGAGGTCATGGCACTGCTCCTGATGTGGCGGTGCAGTGGTGGCTCCAACCTGGTGAAACACAGAACGCCCCAAGTCAGCCAGTCCTTTTCAGTAAACAAGAATCATGTCATCTGTAATGTTCACAAGCACATTTGAAGGTACACCTGGCAATCTCATCGCTTTTCCTATAACTATTTCATGAAGGAACAATCCTGTCATCCGATCGGAAACACTGTGAAGACACAAGGGACAAAGCATCAGGCCATTTCAAAGTCTTCAAAGCACACACCTTAGCAAGTCTACATTTCAGCGTGCCATTCACTTGTTCCACGATTCCAGAAGCCTCAGGCCAATAAGTGCAATGTAGCCTCTGCTCCACTTGAAATGCTGCACAAAACATCTTCAGGACATCATTATTGAAATCAGTCCCTGGGTATAATTCCAGCGAAGTCGGGAAGCCGAACCATGGTATGAGCTCCCTCAACAATTATTTATCTACAGCGAGACTGTAATTGCTTCTGGGCGGGTAGGCTTCAGCCCAAAGCGAGAAGATGCATACAATCACTAGGCCGTATCTCAGCCTGTTGCACACAGGCGTTTTGATAAAGTCCAACTGCATCCTTTTGAAGTGATCACATGATCTTCCGATGTGGCTCAGTGTCACTGGGGTTCTCTTCCCTACGTTCATCTGTTGACACACACCACATCTGTGACACAACCTTTCAGCCATCAACCTGAATCTGGAGATAAACCACGTCTGCTGAAATTGTTTGACCATAGCATTCATCACTATATGAGCCGGGCCATGGTAATGTCTCACCATTGGGGGCCACAGACTATCTGGCAACACAGGTCTTCCATCTCCTGAAACCCAAATCTCATCATCTCTTTTGACACATCCTGTTCTGACCCAATTTTGCTGTACTGCCTCTGACACGTCTTCCTGTAACCTCTTAACCTCCTCCCATGTTTCAGCTATGGTTAACAAAAGGTTGTGATTGGTCTCATCTTCCCTTTCGTTACTGTATTCACTGTTCAATATACAAGCTCAATGGGCACAGTATAGTGCAACCTCATCAGCATATCTGTTGCCGACTGTCACATAGTCATCTCAACTATGATGGGCAGAACATTTCACAACTGCAGTTTGGTCAGGTAACTGCAATGTTTCAAGCAGTCTCTTTACAGCGTCACCATTATATATAGAGGAACCTGAGGAGGTCAAGAATCCCCTTTGTGACCATAACTGTCAAAAGCTGTGAACAAGACCAAAGCCATACTGACTGTTAGTGAAAGTTGTCACTTTCAGCTGTGCAGAAACACAGTGCGCCCTAGTAAGAGCAATCAATTTGGCCACTTGTGCAGAAAACACTCCTTGAAGCCACGAGGCTTCGATTATGCCTGAGACTGTACAAACTGCGTATGCAGCCCTCAATTTCAGGAAGTGATAACAGTCTGGCACGGTTCAAAGTAGCACACCTTTTCAAAGTGATGTTCTCCGCTGCCAGTATAACCTGCTCATATCTATTCAGGTGTCTGTTTGTTAAATGTTGGGTACGTGTACGAGTCAACAATATCTTAACAGAGTGGGGCACGAACACAGTAAGTCGATGACCCATCACAATACTCTCACACCTTTCTATGCTGACACTTACCACTGCCACAGCTTTAAGGCATCAAGGCAGCGCAGAAACTACGGGTTCAAGGGTAGCAGAAAAATAGGCCACTGGCCTTCGGGCATTTCCATAAAGCTGTGTAACCACTGAAAGAGCATAGCCCTCCCTCTCACTGCAGAAGAGCGCAAATGCTTTGTTATAATCAGGCATTCCCAGTGCCGGGGCACAACAGAGACTTTCTCTCAGCTCCAGGAAGGCAACTAAACAGCTGTTATCCCAAAGTACTGATCAGACACATCCTTGTGTGTCAGCCTCTGTTAAGGCTTGGCCACTATGGAAACCTTGGGAATCCATTGACAACAGTTGCCCTTCATTCCCAGAAACATTCTGACTTCCTTCTGAGTTATTGTCAGATTCATTTTCAGAATCACTGAGATTCATTCTTGTGACACCTTCCTCGTTCCCTTCTCAATATGATGTCTGAAATACAGACCTTATTTTTGACAATACTGCATCTTCCTTGGAGCCACTTTATGTCCATTCTCAGGCAAGTGGTTCAACAGGGCAGTAGTGTCTTGTTTGCAAGCTTCCTGTGTGTTCGACCCAACCAACATGTCGTCGATGTACTGAACTTAAACTGAGTTACAGGGCATGATTAAGACTCAAGATTCTTTTTTAAGATCTGATTAAAGATTGACGGGCTCTCCGTACACCCTTGTGGGGCTAGGCACCATGCCAAAACCTGGCTCTGGAACCAAAATGAAAAGAAGAACTCACTGTCCTCATGCAACGGAATGGAAAAGAAGGCTTGACACAAATCAATGATATTGAACCGCTCAGCCTCACATGGAATTTGAAATAATATCACAGCTGGATTCTGTACCATGGGACAACATGGAACAACTATTTATCTTCCTCAAGTCCTGGACTATGCAGTACTTACCGCTAGGCTTCTGCAAGCCCATAATGGGTGAATTACATGGACTCCCCATTAATTCATTCAAAATGCCTTGTTGTATAGTGTCAATCACCGGAGTAATCGCAACAAATGTTTCTGGAGCCAATTATACTGTTGGGTTCTTGGGTACTCAACATTGGGTTTTACTTTAATGCTGGCAGGTTCAACTCCTCTAATGAGTCTTATGTCCTTTCCTGAACAGTCCCAGAATTCTAATTTCACAGTATCTTTAAGATCTGGTTGTAATTCATCAATTGTCATCATGGGATAAAATCCAATGTCTGGACCATGCCTTGCCAATTTGAATGCAATGTCTTCATCATGTGTCTGGAACTCTGCACCCTTTGGAGTACGGCAAATGGTGCAGTTCACTTTGCACAACAGGACACGGCCTAATAGGTTTACATGGCTCAAATCACACATCACAAATCGGTGATTCCCCTCAAAAGACCCTATTTTAACAGGTACTTTTTCTGTCACTGGGCTTGTCCTTTGCTTGTTTGCGACTCCTACAACTTGGATTCTTTTTCCCGAGAGGGGTAGGTTTGGAAACTCCACTGTTCGAACAGTAGAGCGGGTAGCACCAGTATCGATCAGAAATGATATAGAGTGGCCATTCACCTCACTTTCTACGAATGGACCACTTTGGTTTACACCTAAGAATTCGCCAAGAATGCAATCCCCCCCCCTCAGGCGCCGTCATGATGACTGGTCAGATTCGTAATCCTCAAATGCTTCAAACACAGCAAACTGTTGAAACACACCCTGATTTTAAAAAGATTCTGATTTACGTTCGGAACTTGATTTGAATTAAATCCAGGGCCATTTGTATTTTGCTGTGGCATCAGGGCTTGTGGAACCTGCATCACTGGAGCTTGGGGCACATTAATATTCTGCATTCTTGGTCTCTGTTGTACATTCTTTGAATGTACGGTTGTTATTACCCTGGGGTTGTGTAAACCCTGAATTCTGAACCTGGTTACTTGGATTTAGACAACATTCCTGCTTCAAAGGCCCCAACTTATTGCAATAATGACAAGTATTCATTTTCTTCAAAGTTGCCACATCAATCCCAGTAGTCAGATCGATTGGAGCACCACTACCTCTACCTTGTTGTGGGAACCCACTTTGCATCACAGGAGCTGCTTGTTGATATACTCCTTGCATAGACTCAACGTTCCCTACAAAATGCTAACTCGGATTACCTCTCTGTGCGGCTCTCATCTGCGCCACCATAAATTTCTCTTTCAATTTCTTCTGCTTCATTTCCAACTAGCCACTTCAATAGTTCGCATATTTCAAAATGTCATCAATTGATTTATTCTGCGAACAAATCAAATGCTGTTGAATCATCATGCTTTTCTCAGGTCTCAATCTAGTCACAAACTGGGACACAACATTTCCCATATCTTTAGGTTCGAGAGTCTCTACTCCACGGTACTGTTTGAATACCTGCAACAATCTCTCATAAAAGGTATGCACTGTCTCTTTAGGCTCTTAAGTTGTCCTGTCAATCTTAACCAAATCAATGTCTTTAGCTGGTATTTTCCCTTTCAAAAAGGTAACCACCTATTGAAACTTTTTCATCATTGATGGTGACTGGGCATTTGACACTGGATTTCTTTGAGGCTCCTTCTCCGGCCACTGTATAGCCACTTTATATCCTGCCCACAAATCATTCGGTACCACAATGTCAAACAGAGTATTCAAATCGACCCACAGGACCTGCAAAATTTTCACAAACCGCTCAACCTCTGTGTACCACTCCACTGGCTTTTCTCTCAATTTGTGGAAATCATTAGTGAATGGCCCAAGATCACTGCTACTCCAAAGCACATGGACATAACCTCCACCAGGCACTTCTCTTAATGGAAAGGTTGAAGTACCCTCTACCTCCACTGTGGACGGGGGCGATTCTCCTCTAGGCTTCTTCTGTTCTTTCTTCTTTGTCCATCTGCCTTCCTACTTATCTAGCTCACTTCACTTTCGGATGTTACCAATTAATTATTTTACTGCAATTTCATTCCTGATGTTCTCATGATAGTTATATCATTCTCATCAAAACATACACTGCAACTTTTTTGAAGTGACTTGGTCCTATTCAGATCAATTTCATGCTTCTGAGCTAATTCAGACAGTTTTTCATGAGCTTGTCCTGCGCTTTTGGTAACATCTTTACACATAAACAGAAGTTCATTCTCATGATAGCCATCTAATCGGGAAAGATCAAGGTTCCCTAGTATCTTCTCATCCAATTCTAATTAAAATTTTGCCAGATCAACTGCATTCTCTCTTACCGGGGACTGAATCATTTCTTTACCCAATCCCGAGCTTGCACCTTCTCTCGAGATTTCAACTAAACTTTTAAGCCAATCATCAAATCTTTAGCACTAAGCCCTGTCTTTGTTACAGGGGCATTGGACTCTATCCCTTCCCTCAGAGTACAATGCTTAACACTCAGAAGTGAATTCCAAATAGACATGTCAGAATTTGGCGATCTTTGGGCAAACCCTCCAATCTGTGAAAACCCTGTCTGGTTCGTGGTTGGATCTTTACTTGCAGTACAAGGGGTATTCATCTGAGTTGGAACTAAAGGAACTTGAGGAAATTCTCCTATTCTCAGGCCTACAGGAGGGTTTCCTGAGACACCTTTCCAGTAGGAAATTCCGAAGTATGTGTTGTGTTTCCTGTTGATACAGGTTTATACAAAGGAACTACGGGACCGATAGTGAACGGAACAGTAAGTGCATTTGGGGCATTCAAAACATTGGGGACAATAGGAGTTAATCTCTCCCATCAGGTTAGAATTTGCATTAACTGGTGCAGTAGATACTCTTAGGTTCCCACTAGCTCTTGCATCACTCATTCCCCCCAATTGGGCCTCATTGTACGGAGGTGGACGCACTGACAACATCACATCCAGGAAATCATCACTAGAATTGCTATCACTGGATCCACCCTCACCCCCACCCTTTTTTCTTCTTCTCCTCTTTCTTCCCTGTTCCTTTGCTCGGGATTGCAGGGTACAGTCTAGCTCCCTCTATCATATCCGTTCTCCATGTCTTCTGTTCTGCATCCCACCTAGCATCAACATAAATAAGCACTGTTTTCTGCTCTTCCCTGATCTTTTCTTTCTGCCTAACATAAGCTGCTTGCTCCCAAGTGTTGTGCGCTTCGTACTGTGTGGGTCTCCAAGGCAGTTTCATTTCGTACAGTACTCTTCTCCAATTCTCAATTATTCTCAAATTAAATGTGCGCTTGCATGGAAACATTAATTGACCTTCTTTCTCAGTAATCTTATGCCATTGTTTCAGCAAAATACATGTGTGAAGGCCCACATTTATAGTCATATAATGACCTGGCATATTTTCGGGTGGTGCCTCTTCTCCCTCTCGACCAGGTATACTCACATCTCCCCTCATTACATTTTGTTTTGCCTTAAATAGGTTCATTTTGCAAGCAATAATATCAAGAATCAGAAACAATTTTCGTTTCAAACCAGGAAATAATTCTTCAACGACGTCAACAACCAGAGCAGCACTCTATGACGTAGTCAACCAATAACAGCACAACTCAACACCAACTGACCAATTCCAGTGCGGCACACTGTGACGTAGTTCTCATTCCTCGCAGCGGCTTACCCTCCTTTACAATTTTCACAAATGCACTCTTCTCAACACCAAGCACACAAAACAAAACACAAAACGATTTCAACAAATAACTTTGTCTGCTCCACTAAAGAAATCAAAGTATTCAATCAGACACGAAATAGTTTGAAACAATTCTTTGCGACCTACTCAAACACACATTTGAGTGAAACCTTGACCAGCGGGGATCACCCGGATTAGTGCAGCCTCTCCCTGCGCAAAGGATCCACAACATTAACCACACCGCACCCTCCTGCAAAGAGAAATGTCCCTATCTCAATTGCTCCGTTGACAACGTCCCACAACAAACACCACAAAACTTAGCATACAATTACAATATAGTGTTGTTAAGTTCAATGGAAGGATCCACAGCGGATAAAGTTAAGAACAAGCTTTATTCAATGCAGCACAGTACTGGTCCAGAAGATAATGACCAGCGTTAGCCTTATATAATCAGGGTCCACATTCTACATTCCAAACAACAATAACAAAAGTCTATACACAGTGTATAGAAGGAAAACATGTAATACCTATAGATGAATAATAACAAAATATAACACATTTCCCTCCTGTAAATAAAAACAAAATAAAAAGAAATCTAAAAGAAACAGTAAACAGAAACCCCACACAGAGTGAAAGTCTATACAAAGTCTCCCAACTTAGAGGTTGGACTTCTCACATGAGCATCAATTTTCACCTGTGAAGTTATCGAACCATCATTTCTTGACACATCAGAACTCCTGCCCTCAACCTCCTTCCTTTTATTTCCTTCAGAGGTCAAAGCAGTCTCTAGACTCAGAGACAAAGACATGTGGTGACTACATTTGTGCATGGAGAGACCTCCATCAATTCTCACCAGCCGTCCATCCTGCTCCTAGTCAGAGCTCACTTCACCTTTACCACACTTTGCCAGTCTTCTCACATTCCATACCTTGCCATCCTGAGTAACAACACTCTTGTTGTACACCTTAATAATCTTCATGGCTTTACCAAATCTGGGTGTACCCTTGGTTACAAATCCTGGTTTACACACCCTCACCCAGTCACCAATAGCAAATGATGGTACTTTGACCTTCTACCTAGCATCATAAGCCTCCTTAACTCTCTCTTGTTTCCTCTTCACTCCCTCACAAAGTCTTCAATCCTCACTTCCTCCTGACCCCTGCCTTCCTTTTAAACCACCATGGAACAATTTAGAAACAGGATGTCTTACCCTCAACAACCTAAAAGGACTAACCTCTGTGGTACTCTGGGGAGTGATGCAATACCACCACATTTTCTCCCTCACTCTGTCCCTCCAATTTCCACCAAAGCCACATGTCCAGACATTACTCTCTTTTCTCACACAGTTGAATCGCTCAACCTGTCCATTTCCTTGGGGATCATGCAATGCCATGGTAACATGCCGAATATTGCTGTACTTGAGGAAACTGCATTTCTTTAGACATAAATCGTACCCCATTGTCTGATGTTAACACCTATGGATAAGCTTTCCTTAAAAAACTTCCTTAAAGAACTCAACAATAGCACTGGAAGTAGCTTGATACACTAATTTAACCTCTGGCCACTTTGAATAGTAATCCACAAGACCCAAAGCAAAACGAGCTTCACAGGGCAAAGAATAAAATGGTCCTGATATATCAAAACCAATCTTCTGCCATGGTAAAGCCGGCCAAGGCACAGGCTGAAGGGGAGCTGGAGAAGGCCTTTGCTCACTATTGGCACAAACATCACACTCTCTCACCACATTGGATGAAATCCTGTCCAGCCCTGGCCACCAAACATATTGTGATGGGTCCCAAAGGCAAACATATTCATGATTGTACTTCACCTGACTAGGTGTGGCTAGACAAGCTGGCCTCGTGATCCACAAATCATAGGCTACACTTGGTGGTAAAGACTATGTGCAATTGCTATATGCATGGACCACACACGTCCTTCCAGACACAAGGCCACACATCCGATGTTTGTGTATCACAACATGATTTTTTTTTTAAACAAATTTTTATTAGGTTTTCAGGCAATCAATATCACATTGCGTCAGTACAGTTCTAGGTTCATGTATCCCATTTTAATAATGGCATTATAATGAATCGCTCAACAATATTAAGGCATCTCGCTGCGCAACCTAGTTATGTATAATCAGCAATCTACTACTCTGACATTCATACTCTACTCAACAACATGAAAGTTCGTACTTACTTATTGCAATTCTACAATTCCTATGTATCTATTCAAACTATCCCCAACTGTCCCCCCACCCAACCCACCCACCCAGGCATGTCACAGTAATCACTGCTCTTATGCAGCTAATTCACTGGCTTTCCAGCCCAACTCTTAACGATCTCTGGTACAACCTCAATAATATCTGCATCATCAGAGGTAGCCCATCAGTCACAGGCATACTGCTTTGGATAGGATTCCTACAATGGAATCAGTCATTTGGGCCTTAGACCTCTTCCACCTGGTCGTCCTCCCCCATATTTACCGGGTTCTTTAACAAGTCCAGCAATACTGCCCATGCTCTAGCTGACTCCAGTGTCTTCTCATTCCCTGTCCTTCTAGCTATTTCCAATCGGACTGAACTGTCGCACTCAGCCCATTTTATAAACTCCTTTTTCAATCTAGTCGCGCTGGGGCCATCTCTTGCCTTCCAATGGCTGGCAATATCTCTTTTGGCCAAAACCAACCCGAGGTCCTGGAATTTGCTAGTTACTTTGTTCTTAGCAGTGTGGGGGAACCAGTGTAGTAGGCAATAATCGGGGGTGTTTCCTATCTCTTTTTCAATCACTTCTGCCATAATCGTGGTTACCTCCTCCCACAAGGCCTCTATACTGGGACAGCTCCAAAACATGTGTAAGAAATCTGCTCCTATTTTATGGCGGCGCGGGCATGTGGCTGTTTGCGTATTAAAGTATCTATTGATCTTATCCGGTGTGCGGTAGGCCCTGTGCAGCACGTAAAAGTTTATTAATTGAAACCTTGCATTTCTGGTGCTTTTCCATGCTCTTTCCATCAGTACCCCCCCCAGTCTTTGTCCGCTATGGGTTTGTCCAAGTCCGTCTCCCACTCCCTATGTATCTTAGTCAAAGGGGAGAGTGTTGTGTATGTAAGCTGCCGATACAGACATGTGACCGCTTTAAAGGTACCAGCCGCAGATACTTTATATTGGCACCCTGTAGATGTTTCCGGTTCTGTGAGTCCCTCCCTCCAATGTTTCCTTATGGCTGTTGTAAGGGCTGTGTGTAATAGGAAATCCCCACCCGGTATGTCATACCGGTCTCTGAGATCGTCGAATGGAATCAGATTACCTTCTTCATAGAGGTCTCCCATTGTAGATATTCCTAGGTCTCTCTAAGCTTCTAATCTGCGCCAGTCCCCTCCATGGGGGAGTGCCTCGCATATAATCAACGGAATCTCTGGCGCGTAGGGGTGCTTAATCTTGGAACGTCTCAGGCTCCTGTTCCAGCATCTACGTGCTGTCCTCAGGTCCGCATAGAGGTCCCGGTCTCGACAAGGAAGTCTCAGTAGTATTTTTGATAAAGCCCTCAAGTTTGGGGTCTCCTCTCTCCCGGCCCTCTAAGTTTGTCCGCCACCCATTTTGTGAGCCACTGCATTTGCGCTGCTATATAGTAGTTCTCAAAGTCCGGAGCCGCCAACCCTCCCTCTGCCCTCGGTCTCATAAGAGTCGTGAGTGCTACCCTCCATCTACTGGCCCCCCAGATGAATGCTGTTACCAGCGAGTTGAGTTGGTTGAACATTCACGGTGGGATTAAGACCGGTAACACTCCTTAATAGTACAATAGTCTTGGGAGTGTCACCATCTTTAGGAGGGCAAATCTACCCGTCACCGATAGGGGCAGGGTCCCCCAGAAGTCGAAGCTACTCTTAACCCCTCTCAGGGCTCTTCCTATGTTCCCACTCCAATAAATCTCCATGAGAGTGATATATTTGGGTGCCTAGATACGTCAAACAGCGAGCTTCCCACCGCACTCCCTCCATTTCTTGTGGGCGAACTCTATCCGCTCGAACAGGAAAGAGAGATGATTTGGTCCAATTTACTTTTAGGCCCGCTACTCGTCCCAATTCATGAAGAAGGTCCTTTGCCCCTCTGAGCGCATTACCCGAATCTGCCAGGAACAACAACAGATCATCTGCATATAATGCAATATGGTGAATCTGGCTGGCCTCTTCCAGACCCTGGAGTGTATCACAACATGATATGGTGGGTTCTCGCAACACTTCCCTGCACATAAACCATTCATGGAATACTTCTACATGGCCAATGTGAGCAACAGCATGCAGGACACGTGGAAACCGATTACTCAAGGGTACATCAATTGATACATCCTTGTTCAGGTTCTACTGGGGATGTCTGTCATGTTTTTGACTGGGCCATGTTCATGAGAGTCTCATCACCTGTCTCAGTGTCAAACTACATGAGTGTTGCATGTCAACACCCACTGCTACGCACAAGCAACCCCGCCTTGATGCAGAGTGTAGTTATGGTGTGATTTATGCAGCCTTACTGTCAGTAATATGCAGGAGGTGACACCAAGGCATGCATTGTGATCTAGCATAGCACCATCACCACGAGTGAGAATAATGTGGCCCACAAACGATGACTCTGTTACTTTCCTGTGGGGTATGACCCTTGAATATGAATGGCCTAAACTCAACCATATGATGCCATCCGTACCTCCCCTTCCAGGTGGTTGCAGCCAATCGCAGCACTCACCTGCAAGGGAAAATGTAACCCTCCCAAGTATCCCCACAGCCTTCTGCCTGCATTGTGGTACACGGCGCTTTTGTAGATGTAGGTGCACTGACCCCAATGGAGTGCCAGTTTGTGGCAACCCTGGGGCAAGCTAAAGCAATGTCATTGGGTGCTAATACCAATTTAGCACACAGGGCACCTCCTGTAAGGTGTGCCCTTGAGAACCAGAGGGATTGTTAGAATAGAAATATTCATGCTTACGCATTGCCTTTTATAAGTTAGCATTTGCTGCACCATTTTGAGTGTAGACGCCATTCTAGATGTACGAATGAAACTACCCTTTGCTCGTTTCTGAGAAAAGGCCGCTGTCAGCTTTCCTTTTCCAGAAATGATGAAACTGTCCTCGTTAATGAATACACTGTTCATGTGCTGCATACCTTCCCACTAGATAAAAGTCCTCTCCCACTTGTCCGGTGGCGGGTGAAGGGAGAAAGAACCTTGAGCTTCTGAGGTAATACATGATATGAGGATCAAAACTTATTTTTTTTTGTATTGCACTGTCTAGCTGCATCTGCTTGGAAAATTCCACTATGGGCGTGTCTTAATCCAGTTGTTAACAGTATAATATGTATCTCTATGCTTTTGATTGTCAGTCCCCTCTGCAGCAATCCTAGAGACTGGGCAGACTGGGCAGACTGGGCTCCCCTCGAGTGTATCTGAATAAACATGTATTGGTTTGTATTCGCTCCTGTCTGACCGACTCTTCATTTGGTACGGAAGTCTGAGTGGTGGTCGCGAGTTACCCGGGTGACCCTAATCGGGTCACTTCCTTCAGTTGACGCCCGAACAGGGACTCCATCGGGCGAGTGGCCCATCCCCTCCTGAGTACAGGTGGGGAGGTCGAGGCTACTGTCGGGTCGGACGGACAGATCAGGGATCCCTGCATGAGAGAGTTCCTGTACTCGCAGCTACCCCTTCTGTCCTGCCGGACGGTGCTTTGCCCAGCGGTCATCCGGACTGGAGTCCTGAACGGTGAAAACCTTGGATCTGACCATTTGGTCTGAAGAGTCAGCAGTGGAGAATAAATTCGTTTGACCTGCATGCATCACGTGAGTTTGTTTTAGTTCTTTGTGGATATGGTATCATTTTGGTTTGTATTTGGCACGGTCCGAGGACCGATTTTGGTGAAAAGTGTTTGCAAATACTTTGCCATGCAACATAACGAATTTGGGTCCCTTTTGGAAATGCCTGTGATTAGTCGATTCTTGGTTTCTTGTTGTCGTTGTTGTTCTGCTGTTGCTCGACTGGAAGAAAGTCAGCCAGCGCCTCCAGAAGGCACTCCGGATTTTGATATGTATGTGAAACATTGCCTTGGCCCTATTATGTTTAGTACGCTATGGCACAAATATACGAGGGACAATGCTGAGTTGCAGTGGCCGTTGACGGGCACTTTTGATGAACAAAAAATTGGGTTTTAACAGGAAAAATTATTTGCAAAACGAAGTAGGCAGTCTATGTTTGATTCTTTTCGAACGCGGCAGAAGGAGGCTAAACAGAGACGATTAAAGATGGAAAAGGATGCACGAAAGGGAAGAATGCAAACATTGACTCAGAAAGCCGTAGCACATGATAGAGAGAAACAAGAGATAGGTATTGAATGTGAAGACAGGAGATTTCGATTACAGATTGATAAATCTTATGTAGCCCAAGAAGGAAATGATACTTTTATAGAAGAATTGTTAGATACTCGACCCCCACCTCCATATGCCCCGCAGAGGATATATCCTGCTATTGCCTCACAGTCCCAGCCACCCGTTCCTTCTGTCTCTGCTGTTTCTGCTCTTGCTACTGTTGATCAGACTGCTTTGGCCACAGCACCTGCTGCCTTTTCTCTGTCCTCGCTGTCTGCGGCAACCATAACTGTTAGTACCCCTGCCACACCTATTTTTTCAGCGTCCCTTTCGCCAGCTCTTACAACTACGATGCAGCTAACAGAGACGTTTGTGTCTGTTACTTCTGTTGCTACTCCCACTCTATTCTCTCATTCCCCGACATTACTGAGTAGTGGGACACCAGCACGTGGATTTGAGGATAGAGACTGGATGAAATTTAAGGAACGTATGGGGCGGACGCTAGTCCGATCTGATGTGGGAGATGAAGAAAAAAGGGTAGTAGCTAATCAGGCTGCCCAGTGGGCTCGAAATCCCATTTATGGTGTGGAAGACGTGTGGAACGTGATGAAAGATTATGAGCCTTTTGTACAACAGCATGCCCTTCAGCATATGCCTGCTACTCTGATTGGTCTTTGGGAGCAGTGTTTCAAAGATGAGGCACCACGGATTTTATATGATATTAAAGATCATGTATATGTCCCTAATATGGGGCCTGATCAAGTTTTTGGCAGTATTACGACCTTGATTGCTTACCGGGGTAGGCAGCTCGAGAAGAGCCCCACCCCAGTATCTCAGTTCCCGATGCGGGAGGTTCATCCTATATATCACCCTGAAATACCAGAGCTACGGAACCAGCACGATGTTGTTGTTAGGCCAGGTATAGCTGCCAGTTTCCAAGAACAATGGGTTTATACTCCATGGAAAAGGAGTGAAGTTTTGTCACTTGAGACTCAGTTACCAGATCCTAGGAAAAATCCTACTGCATATTATAAGCAATAGACGGTACCTGCTCTTCAACAGTAATGATGCTTGCGGACATTGAAATGTTCTTTGGTTGACTGGTTCCGGTTGATATTTGGAGACAAGTACACACACAGGATCATGTTGCGGAATTGGGTGGTACCTGGGATCAAATTAAAGTATGGGATCAGGAGAGGAAGCTCGGTGAGAAGCCTAAAGCAGAGATACTTGCTTTGCCAGGTCGCATTATCACGTATATGCATTCTCTTATTCCATCGAGAAAAGTTGATTGGGACAAGTTATCGGCTTGTCGTCAGAAGAAAGATGAGTGTGTCTGATTTTTTCACTCGGTTTGAAGATGTGTTTTTGGATTATAGTGGGCAGGATTTGTCTATTGAAGGAGGTGTTCAGTTGTTTGTTAATAGATTTGTTTCTAATCTGCTTCCTGAGATTGCGACCCGATTGCAGGCTTCCAAAAGCACTTAGTCCACCTCTTCCCCTTCTGTTATTTTGAATATGGCACAGTACTATGAGCATAGGGAAAATGAGGATAAGGAGAGAACAGAGAAGAAGCACAAGGATTTGAAGACGAAGGTGTTGTTGCAGCAGGTTTCTAGGGGGAATGGTAGAGGACGTGGCAGTTTGGCCCGACAGCTTCCACGCACTAGCAGGCAGTCTAATAGTACGCCTTTAGGGCCGAATCAGTGTGCGTATTCAAAAGAGGAGGGACACTGGCGTAGCGAGTGCCCTGTGTTGTTGCAGAAGGTGGCGGCCCCCAGAGGACGAGGTTCTCGTGGACAGGGTCGTGGAGCTGGAGGAGCGGACAGGGTTCAGAATGCTGCAGCCTCGCAGGGTCATTCTGATAATAATTACTTTGATGACCCTCGGGGCGGACAGTATTATCATGATGAATATGACACAGATGGGGTGACAGGAATGTCTTGCAGCTAGGGCAGCCAGGGACAGAGTGAGGGACCAGTTCCGATACCTGTAGATCAACGCGGCCCGTATGTTAGTGCGGATTTGCATGACTCGGCTAAGGAGTTTTTGGTGGATACAGGTGCAACGAACAGTTCTAGTTCTCATTCCTTGGTCCCTGGGGCGGCTCTGTCTGGCCATAATAATGTTTCAGTAGGTTTTTCTGGTGTACCGGTTGTGAGCCCCATTTCTAAACCTCTTGCGTTGACTATTGGTCTTTTCACCGTGGATTCGCCATTTTTGTTGACCTCTAATTGTGGAGAAAATTTGATGGGTTTGGACTTGTTGAAGAAATTGCATGCTATGATTTATTGCTCCCCAACAGGTGTTTACATGACGATGGGTCCGGATGTGGTATGCGCTAAACAGTGTCTGTCCAAAGATGTGCCCCTTCCTGCTGAGTTTAAAGATGTGCCGTCCACTCTGTGGGCGACAGGTGACACAGATGTGGGACTGTTACAGATATCGCCTGTTTCGATCCAAGTTAAAGACAATGCTATTTTACCTTGCATCCTTCAATATAAAATACTGCAGGCAGGTGAGCGAGCTTTATTGCAAATTATACAGGATTTGATTGAGAAAGGAGTGGTTGAGGAGACGACTGCTAATGTTTGTAATAGCCCTATCCTTCCCATTCTAAAACGGACACCTTAGGGTTCCTCTGATGATCATGTAGATGTTTATCGTTTTGTGATTGATTTGCGCGAAGTTAATAAGATAGTGGTTCCTCAGTTTCCTGTGGTCCCTGACATCACTACTCTTTTGACAATGATTCCTTCTACTGCCAAATTCTTTTCTGTTATTGATTTGAAAAATGCATTCTTCAGTATTCCTATTCATCCTGATAGCAGATATCTGTTTGAGTTCACCCTAGCTGGTAGAAGCTTTAGGTTCTGTCGCACCCCTCAAGGCTATACAGAGAGTCCAAGTATCTATAGTCAGGCATTGAAAGGTCAGTTGGATTCTTTGTCGCTCCCCACAGGTAATGTATTGCTCCAGTATGTCGATGACTTGCTCATCGCTTCAGATACAGAACAAGGTTGCAGAGACAGTACAGTTAAATTGCTGTTGCATTTAGCTCAGCATGGCCATAAAGTATCCCTTTCCAAATTTCAGTATTGTCGACAGGAGGTCACCTACTTAGGTCACCTACTGTCGAAGGAGGGTAGGAGATTGACCCCGAAGCGTATTAGTACCATTGTTCAAATGCAGTTTCACAAACCCAGAAAGAAGTACGTGCTTTTATAGGTATCACTTCCTACTGTCGTCAGTGGATACCTAACTATTCCCTACTAATTAAGCCCCTGCTCACGCTAACCACGAAAGAAGTGCATGTGCCTTTACCTTGGACGCCTGAATGTCAGCAATCTTTTGAGCAACTAAAAACTACGCTAAATCCTTTGTACTATATGTGCATGAGATGGCTGGTTGCGCGCTTTCTGTCTTAACACAGAAATTCGGAGATAAGCAACGGCCGTGTGCTTATTTCTCTGCTGTGCTTGATCCTGTTGCACGGGCCCTCCCGAGTTGTCTAAGAGCGGTCGCGGCTGTGGCTGTCTCGATAAGACAATTGGCTGGACTCGTACTTGATACTGACCTCACAGTCATGGTACCCCATGCTGTGGATACGCTTTTGAATAAGACTTAGACACAGCACCTCACCAGGGCACGTCTTACTGCTTACGAATTGACTCTGTTTGGAAAACACATCACAATCAAAAGATGTGCCACTCTGAATCCAGCCATGTTACTGCCCCTCCCTTCTGAGAATGAAGAAAATGAGAAACAGGATTGTATCTTCCAGACGGAAGAAGAGACGAAAGGACGGGTAGACTTGACTCATATTCCCTTATCTGACCCCGAAGGGGAACTATATGTCGATGGCTCTTGTTTTAAATTACCAGATGGCACTACAACTGCTGCTTATGCTATTATCACATTGCGTACAGTCGTAGAGACATCACGAGTCCCGTATCAGTCAGCCCAAGCAGCTGAGTTAGCCGCCCTTATCCGAGCTTGTGAATTAAGCGAGGGACTGGTTGTCAATATTTATACTGACAGCCAGTGTGCCTTCGGGGTCGCGCACAATTTTGGACGAGTCTGGGCTGAGAGAGGGTTCCTTACTTCCCATGGTACAAAGATCCAACACGGTCATCTTATATTGAGGCTTTTGTCTGCTCTGACACTCCCTAAGAAATTGGCAATAGTGAAGTGTAGCGCCCACCGGAAAGTCACTGACGATGTGGGTAAGGGAACGCTTTTGCAGATCAGACAGCTAAGGAAACAGCCCGGACCAGAATGAAAACAATGTTTGTAGCAGGTCCCGCTAGGTGGGTGCTTGAGGTCACCTTGTTTGAGGATACACTTGAGAACGTGAAGGAGATACAAAGTTAGGCCACGGTAGAGGAATTAGCAATGTGGCAAGAAAGTACAACACAGTTGAATGACGAGGGATGTTGGATTGATAAGTCAGGAAAGCAGAGATGGATGTTGCCGGATGCATATTTTCTTCTTGTAGTCACAATGGCCCATGGCCCAGCCCATATCAGTGCTAAGGGTATTTGCAAGGTGTTAGATCCTGTATGGCAGAATTACAACATTTCAAAAACGGCTGCACATTTAGTGAAGTATTGCATGGTGTGCATGATGCACAATCCTGGAAAGGGTACCCCTACACCACCCGGTAATTTTGTACCACCTACTTTCCCTTTTGAGGTCCTTCAGTTAGATTATATCGAATTGTTACACACATACGTCGAGCGCACCTTTTCTGTTCCCGATGGCAGTGGGCACGCTAGGAATCCGGCAGCGGGATACTTTGCGGGCTGCAAATCTTCGGGAACTATGTTTCCCATGAGCCTCGGGGACGTCACGACGTGCGCACAGGGACCACCTGATAAACGGAAGTCGGGTGAAGGAGCAGCGTCGGAAATTCTCATCCGAGTCCCGGAGTGAGCTACGGACGCTGTTGTTACCGCTGGTCAGGTAAGGGTGCTCTGCACCTCTCGTCTTCTTCTTGGACCGCTCTCCACATGTAAAAGGAGAGGCTTTTTTCCTTGCTGGCAGCACAGAGGACCTCAAGTCCGCTCGCTGCCATATTCTCACACCTCATTGATTTCTGCTCGGTTTCCCCATTGTAGAGCCATTAGGATTCGGCTCGTTTCTGGCAGCCTTGTGTTTTGGAGTTTACTTCGTACTGTCTGCTTCGTTGGCCGCTTGTGTGAATCACGTGTAGTGCTTCACCTAGGGCGATTCCTGACATTTACTTTAGCTCTCCAGAGAGCAATTACCCTGCATAATTGTTATAGGACCTTGCCAGTGACTAAAGGAGGTTGTGCATTGCACTTGTTTCACTGGATTGTAATATACGCAAGATGTTTATTTGGGGATTAAATGTTTATACGTGTTTGCTGTCTCTTTGACTCTATTTAACAGGGGTGATCATTAGAGCGGTAGAGGTCTACGCTCAACCCCTGTGATGACAAGTGGAGTCAATGAAGGGTATGTCACAATGTTGGATGAAGCATTGATTCCTTAGCATTTACGTTGAGAGTATGTGTTTGAGTTTACGGGGTCATGTAAATTATTGATCTATGTCTATATCTTAATACAGCAAACCCCAACAGATGAATGTTACTTCCCCAACGGAGCTACGGATTGCGTAGGATATTGCTTGCTTAAGTTTTGTTACAGGTATTGTTCATGAAAGATGTGGCGAGGAATTGTATTGTGTGTATGTATTCTGTGGCGCCCAACGGAATTAGTTGTTGATGAATCTTGTTAATGTATATCCAGATCTCCCTCCTCGCTGTTCCCTCCCTTTCCTTCCCTCGCTTGATCATCCCACTGTCCTGTGCTATTATAGCAATTCAGGCTTGGGGCTATCAAGAGGGGGACCATTTTGAGCAACAAACCGGCCCTGAGGATTGCTACCTTGACAGAATTTCCGACCCAAGTATTACTATCCTCCCGGTCGGGTTGTTGTGGAATGGCCACTCTTGAGGACGTGGTTGCTGTCCTGGAAAACGTACAGGCGGAATTGGTGGCTTCTCGGCAGGAAACTGCCGAGTTAAGGCTGCGCGTAGAACGCCTTCAGAAGAATCCCTTTGACGTAGGCAGCCAGTCTGCAGGACCCACAGGCGCTGTTGTGCTATTATAGCAGTTCAGGCTTGGGGCTATCAAGAGGTGGACCATTTTGAGCAACAAACCGGCCCTGAGGATTGCTACCTTGACACGAATTGAACAGGGTCAATAATTTGAAGTATGTTTTGGTGGTTGTCTGTGCATTCAGTAAATGGGTTGAGGCTTACCCCACTAAAGACAATACAGCTGTTACGTCTGCAAAGGTACTCCTGAAGGAGTTCTTTCCTCGTTTCAGCTTGCCCCGTTTGATCTGGAGTGATAACGGAAGTCATTTTAATGCCAAGATCATCCAGTTCATTTGTGATGGTTTGCACATAAAGCAGAAGTTTCCTGCTGCAAACCACCCACAGTCAGCAGGTTTAGTTGAGAAGTACAATGGTACTCTCAAACTGAAATTGGCAAAGATTCAGGAAGGTACAGGTTTGCAGTGGCCAGATGCTTTACCATTAGCTCTTTTGTCGACAAGAACAGCAGCACATTCTAGGGAAGGATTGTCACCGTACGAGGTCGTGTTTGGACGCCCGGCAAATGTCTAGGGCGTCCCGCGTCCCCGTAGGTTCTCAGATATTGAAAACCCATTGTTAATAGACTACCTGTGCCAGTTGACTGAAAATTTGGGTTCTATTCACCAACAGGTCCGGGACACTCTGCCAGATATACCAGAGGGGCCTGGACACGACATCCAGCCTGGTGATTGGATCCTTGTGCACAACTTACAGCGGAAAAAGAGTTTGGTGCCGCACTGGAAGGGGCCAAAACAGGTCCTTCTAGCTACATATACTGCAGTCAAGGTCACTGGCCGAAAGAATTGGATCCATGGCACTCATTGCAAAAGAGTGCCTCTGCCGTCGCCTTATGACAAATGGGTCAAGGAAGGAGTAGGGGACTCTGAGTGCGAGAAGGTGCCTCAATGCAGCCCCTTCAGTGATGCAAAGCTAACTTGGACCCAAACGGATGCGGAGAATGATGAAGTGCTAAATGTAGCGGTCCCCCCAGAGATTCGAGCTGTTAAGGAGCCGCTGTTTGTTGACCCCTTTGTGCCTGCAGTCACCAGGTACAATTTGCGCCTTCGGCTGAAGAACAGTGCACCAAAGAAGAAGTCAGATTAGCCAGGGATGGACTGTGTAAGTTAGGGTGTACCTTGCCATGGTACCAACGGAGTTAGTTTAGGGTGATGTGAGATTGGTGCACTGTTCTGACATTGTACAGGATAGATCGAACATGCTCCCTCGGAGTGGGAGGGTACATTATCCTGAGTGACGTGGGCTTCATTGAGAGCTTAGGACTGAGCAAGCTCCACCACCAATGCTCAAGAGCGCCAACGTTTTTGATGAACAATAGGAGCCTGTACCAGTGATGCTCTGACGGACACTGGGAACTTACGTATTCCATTGGCCTTTTTTTATTCCCCTTTCACCATCCGTTATGCATCCATGTGGTAGACCGATTGTTGATGAGGAGCAACCGATGATTCTTGTTGTTTGACCCACTATGATGTGGACCCTGAAAAGGGAAATAGTATGTGTCACCTTTGTGGTTCTACTGCTTTTGATACTGTGTGGGGTGACATGGGTTTTGGAGATGATCAAAATGTGGTTTTGCCAGAAAAAGGAAAAGTCATTTCTTTGACTAGAGGTAAAAGGTCAGTCCCGAATAATGTATTTTTAGACACCCATTTGAGATTCTTTGGGAAGGAATTGCTTGTTATCCTACTGATTCAGTTACTAGCTTATGGACTGCTTATCCATTATCCCTTGTGAATTACACTTATACTCAACCCCCAGATTTTACAGAAGTTTCCGGAGTTTTTGGTTTTGCTTATCAAGGTCCTTGCTTATATTATAGAAAGCCCCGGGGAGTGGCAATATATAGACACAGAACAGTCTAATACACACGAGCACATCAATAACAGTCAGTTTACAATTATATTTTCTGTTCACTTAGGGTCGACTAGCACGCCAGACGCACTGTCAAAATACGTAGAACCACTTTGAAAATGAACTTTGACGATAATAGAGAGGAACTTGCTAAAGATCTTTTTAAACCTAATAGCGAGTTAAAACATGTAGTCTCTGGTGGGGGACTCAAAAATGAAGGACTTAAGCTCAAGTTTCAGAAACTTGAAAGGCTCAAGAAAAATGAGCTATCAAAGTGGTGGGACGGAGTTACCCTTAAAAGATATCTGGAAAACAAAACGGTCCCTAGAGGACTACGATTACTCACGTTCCCTAACTTTGACGATCTTGACCCGGATCTCTTGTCTGAATGGGAGGACAATTTACATAACTCGTCTTTCACTATGATGAGGATTCTGATAACACATGCTGAAAGAAAATGCTCTAAACTACAGGCTGAAATCAAGTCTCTGGAAGAAGAGATCAAACAGCTCAATCTGGTAGAGGCAACTACCAAAAATTACGCAATCCTTAAAGAACAGATTAATAATCATCAAGCACTTGTTAAAAACAGGAAGCTTAATAAAATTATGCGTGATGACCGTGACTACGATCACGGCCGTATTTTTACGTTTGCAGCGAAATTTGATAATATACAGGTTCCCAAAGATAAAACATTAGTTCCACCTAATACTGGGAGTATCTCTAGCATCAGTGTCAGTTCAGATGCCTCATCCATTGAGGAAACAAACAGGGAAGTGAACACAGAATTGAATGCACAGGGAGCATGCTCTTCGTCTTTTTTAGAGGAGGTCCTCCGTTTCAGAATTGGGAACAAAAAACCAAGAGACAAACCAGGAGAGGGGGGAGGAGAAAAAACCGTGGCAAAAGATCGCGTTCTTACAAGATATCAGAAAAGCCAATTGAACAAACGTTAGATACGCATAACCGTGAGATTGTGACAGATATGGTGACTATTTCCAGTGATGATAATTTAGTTGTAAACTTATCAGATTATCCCTTAAATTTACATGAAATTAATGTATTAAATAAAGGGCTTGGATATTGTCCGGTGTATGGGGGTCTTTTCACTGATTTACACGTTGATTTGTACAAGTTTGTTAGACATGCAAAACTTAAATGTCACTTTGCTCTCAACAACTACGAATGCCCTAGACCCTCTGTCTCTATACCACAATCTGATGTAACTGTATCACATGTAAGGAATGTAGCCATGCTCCTTTCATTAGATACTGATAATGAATCTTCCTATGAACACGTGCTGGGAAGCATGAATATTGTACAAGATTACACCAGTGATAGTGGTCTCCACAGTAGCAGCAAATTTATGCCCCAGGGTGCACATCTTAACACTCTAGACATATACCATGACCTGGTGACTCAAGAACTGTACCGCCTAGAGGACAAGCACCTAACTAGACCTAGGAGAGATATTGTGGACAACCTTACACCACTAGAGAGAGCAGCGATTCAACACCTACGTAGTAATGGTGACATCATAATACGAGAGGCTGACAAAGGGGGAAATGTTGTCGTTATGAATAGGGCTGACTATGAGAATGAGGTAGCAAGACAGCTGAGCAACACCGCACATTACACTAAACTCACTCATAACCCTTGCACTGCTGTTACTATTAAAATCAATACGCAATTGACACACTGGAAAGACTTGGGCCTCCTATCCGATACGGAATACAAATTCATTGCCATTAGTAATCCCAGATACCCCTGTATTTACCTTCTCCCTAAGATTCACAAGAAAATGCCATTCCCACCGGGACGACCTATCATCTCGGGCATTGGCTCAATGACGGAGGCCCTTGCCAAGTTTGTGGATACCTTCCTGCAGCCGTTAGTGACTAACTTACCCTCGTACATCAGGTATAGCACTGACCTACTTAACAAATTCTCAGACCTGGCATGGGACGACAACATGTGGCTTGCCACCTTGGATGTAGAATCCTTATATACTTGCATCAAAAGAGAACTTGGAGAGAGAGCTGTAGACTTCTATCTCTCAACCAGACATGCCAGTCTTTACGACCACAATCTCATGCTATTGGAGATGATAGACCTCATCTTAGATAATAACTTCTTCATGTTTAACACCTCGTGGTACAAACAAGAGCAGGGGGCCGCCATGGGTTCGAAATTTGCACCTTCCTACGCCAACCTCTTTATGGGCTGGGTAGAGCGCACCCATGTGGGGTCCAGAGCGGCCTCAGATTGGACTAAACATATCCAATTCTGGGGCCGCTACATTGATGATATCATCATCATCTGGACTGGTACTGGCATTGAATTGAAGGAATACTACAATTTTCTTAACAACAACACTCTCAACGTCTCCTTTACTATGGAGATGTCTCAAACTAAAATCAACTTTCTAGATTTAGAGTTGTATGTACAAGGAGGTACCATTCATAGCACCTTGCATAGGAAAGAAACAGCTGTCAACAGTATCTTGCACTACACTAGCTCACATCCTCCCTCCACCAAGAAAGCCATCCCTTATGGTGAGCTACTGCGTATCCGCAGGAACTGCAGTGAGGAGGCAAACTTTGCTACACAGTCTACTCTGGCTACAGACAGACTCAAAAGGAGAGGCTATGACCAACACATACTTAACGCCGCTGGTACTAAGGTTCAGACCATTAAGAGAGAGGACACGTTGAAAGGCAATATAAAGAGACGTAATCAGGAAGTGCAGAGACTTTCATTCATCACCACCTACTCCACACTAAACCCTGAGGTATTCAAGTCTCTAGGCAAACACTGGGCCTTACTGAAAGGGGTACCTGGAATCAACAGCATGATCACTGAAAGACCATCTATGACATTTAGGAGAAGCAAGACCATTAGGGATGCTATATGCCCTAGTTACACCCTACAGAACAAATCAAAACAAGGTACATGGCTTACTAAACCTAAAGGTTTCTATACATGTAGCACATGCAACATTTGTCAGCTGGGTTGCAACAGAACAATGACGTTCAGCTACAACACCATCGCCCAACATAAGATCCAGCATTTCATTAACTGTCTTACCAGTTTTGTTGTCTATGTCATCATTTGCGGTTGTGATAAGATCTATGTTGGGAGCACAACCAGACAACTTAAAGTTTGCATTCAAGAACATCGCAGAGCGGCCCTAAATGGGGACACTTCATATGCTCTTGTCTCACACGAGTGTAGAGTGGGTGTTGACCGGGCCTGTTTTTGATTCCATGGCATAGACACAGTCACTAGCAGTACACGGGGTGGTAACAGGGCTCTCTTGCTAAGACAACTAGAAGCCAGATGGATTTGCAAGCTACGCTCCTCAACCCTAGGCCTTAACACAGACAGGGAGTTACACTACTTTCTCTAAACGGTATGGCCAACTGTCTCTAATGACTAACCGTGTTTGTCAGACTGCCAGCATTAAATGTGTTTTCTTATTCTAATGGTTGTCGCAAATGTATGATTGATCTCCAGGTTTCCCCATTCTCCTCTTGCCCTTGTTTGTTGTTTTTTGTTTTTGTTTTTCTTTCAGTAACATCTTGTGCAGCAATAAGCAATAAGTGCAGCAACAAGTGTCGTACGGTTTCATTTCATTTCTGTACGGTATATGTATATGTATATGCTGTCCCTCTCATTTCACGGCGTACTCAAACGTAAAACTTATTTTGAATTACGATTTGAGGAAATAATGCTTATACTGTTTGTGTTCCTATCATGCTGCACTGACCTCGTCCTGGCATTCAATTAGATAATGTACAACGTTAGGGTTACCTCTAGTGGGACTCCATGTGGGGTGAGCCTTGACTTAAGCATTTGATGGAACATGGCTCCAAGTAGTTTCGCCACATTCTGTAGTCTGGACACCTTCATTGTTACAGGTTAGTGGCTTTGTAACCATATTGCTGCTCACACTTCAAAGCTCAATGTATCTGTCTGTAATCTGATTATCATTAGTTTAGATGTACTGAATATTCTTACAGATTCTTCTTTTGTTCATTCTTTGTCTTTTCTGTTTATTCTCTGACTTTCTAATCACGATTATGCACTGCGCATCAGTTATACGTTGATACATCATAATTAGGTATTTTGAATTGTTCTCAATGTATTGTCACCTGTTTTAAATATTTAAGGATTGCATCTGTCATCATTAGGCAATCACTCTGTTTGGTCTGATCTATCCTAGTAGAATTTCAGAGTAGTTACCGCAATGCAGGTATTTCTGGTACTGCTCCTGATTTTAGGACACTCAGCACGTTTTTCTCAGTCTATCTAATTGGTTTTTCTCTTATTAGCCCAGTGTCTACAACCGTTTTCTAGTACTTGCGTAAGGGTTTACTCCAACTCTTTGCACTTTAAATTTTTTTTTTTTCATTTTATGCCGTTTTCGTACTAAGCCCTATACCGGAAGTGAGTATGGTATCTCTCTTCAAGTGGCGCGGTCTAGTTTGTACGGGGCACGATTTTTCGCGCCGTTTTTCGATACCGGAAGTGAGTACACATCTCACTTCCTGTGGCACAGTCTAGCTTTTCAGCCCACCGGTAATTGATGGATGCTACTTAAGAGCATCTGCGGGCTTGTTCTAGTTTCTCACTATTCTGCTGGTCACAGGACGTTCTCCGGACACGGCTCCTCGAATATACAGGGTTCTTATCCTTTTAAGTAAGTGATTACAACTGTTTGGATACATCTCTTTCCAGCGCTGTTTGGAGTATAATTCTATTTGTATCCTATGTAATCTGTTTTTACGCGGTGAATGAATTCCGGCACGTCATTTATTCATTATGTTTCTACGTGAAGTACTGGTTCTATCCCTACTTGTTTATACTCTTTTCCGGTGCTTTATGTTTTTTAAACCTATTGGCGTATCCTGTTCTATCTGTTTCCGCGTGGAGCATCAATTCCAGCGTTTCATTAGCTCATTTTGTTTACATGCGGGGTACTGGTTCCAGCGTACCGTTCACTCTACCACGTTAATCCATAGTTCGTTAATTACCCTTCAAGCTGAGTAATTGAGTTTTTTTGTACCTTATAGATGCGTGACAAGCCTCACTTGTTCCAATATAGGGTTTTGGTTCTAGTGCACTGTCTTTTAAATTGTTTACGTCTGTAGCGTGCACCTTACTCCATAACCACAGCCATGTAGTGCCGCATTTCACACCCGATATATTTACCGATTGATTTGGTTTGTTTTGTTTTTCTGCAAGCTGCTTATACATGTATTCAATTGTGGCCTGTACTTTTGTCCAAGTGCTCTGTACATTATTTGTCAGAGTTTTGGTTTACACCATCATCTATGTGCCTTATGCCATACGGGCCTAGCAATTTGTTACTTACCTTAGGCTGCTGTTTTATTGTTTTATTATTATTTCAAATTTTCTTTTAATACACTTTAGCCCCTTTTGTAATATTACTAGACTTTTGAATATGGAGGTCTTTGGGCCTATTTCTCTAATCTACAGAGTACATGTGGTTTGCAATAACGTTGGAGTTTCTCCACATGTATAATCCATTAATCATTTTGCTTTGCAGATACTTCATATTATTTATACTCATAGGACATCGCTTTACCATGAGCTTCACCTATGCGCCCTAGGTATGACGCGCCTTCATTTTCTTTCCCATTATCGCTTTGGTTTATTAGTCTGGTTGTAGACACGTTCATTCTACTCTCTTGTCATTTTTTAGGACTCGCTTTTATCTTTCCTGACTTAGCATCTGAGGATACACATTATTCCTCTACCCTATTGGTAAGCTAGTTTCCATCTAGCTACATCATATTTCTTTAAATAATATGCACAGGTTTAGAAGTAGTCTTGCGCATGTTATCACTTTTTGAATAATTACACTTGTTATATTGTTGATATCTCTTTGGTTTTAAGTAATGCACACTCTTTCACATATTGGTGATTGCACTATTTTTCCTGTTCTTCTTAAACACACACGACCTTCCCCCTGGTTACTCTTACTTTTATTAACGCTCTGCTATTTTTTTTTCTTGGCTCCGTTTCTTTTCATTCCTTTTTATTATCTTTTAAATATACTCTTTTCTTATATGTTTATGATGTTTTTTGTAATATTCTAAAATACACTTATGTTGTATGATATTACAGCCCTGAAGAAGCCCATGTTTGGGTGAAACGCGTTGGCTGGTTCTATTTTTAAGAAGCACATCACAGAATAAAAAAGATCAGAAACGAATAATTGTAAACTGACTGTTATTGATGTGCTCGTGTGTATTAGACTGTTCTGTGTCTATATATTGCCTCTCATCCAACCTATGTAGATAGCTATATTTATGGTCTACAAGCAGCAAACCATTTGAGGTGGGCAATATTTCTTACAAATTGTGACTAGATCTGGTGGTGCAGTCATCTATGACCCAGCTGCTTGTTCTTCCTTTTTTCAGCCCCGGGGAGTGGGTTACCCAGGATGCGCTGATGACACCTACTGCGATAATTACTACATGGAGGAACAGAATATTACTTTAGTAGGTTGGCATTATGAGGATGTGATAGTTACTCGAAAGGCTGGTTATTATCCTGCTTGCTGTCCCATTGTAAATAGTACAGACACAGATTTGTATGTGAACTGTTCAAGCACAGTACTGTATAAAAGTACAATATCTTTAGTGAACAAGAAGGATCCTGATACTTCTGGTATGAATTCTAGATACTCTGCTGTATATTATTTTGGACCAATTTATGCACACCCTTGATTCTATTTTCTGTCCAATGGTACATACTCCAATGTTCATAATGATACAGGTGATGTGGCTCTGGGAATGGTGTTACCTCCAGGTGTGCCTTGCAAACATGTCAATCCCAAGCCCAATGTCCGCTGGGTCAAAAGGACATTGGAGAAAGAATTTAGCGAGGGAGTCACTGATATAAAGATAAATAACTACAGTAACGGGGCCACTTTTGGGTATATTCTGTCATCCCTTGTGACTTTGGGAATGACCTCCATGGCCAGGGGTGAGAAAGCCTGGGAATATTTTGGATGCAAGTTGCAAATATTGTCCAACTCTACAGTAGCAGCTTTGCATGACATTACCACCCAATTAGAGAGTATGCAAACATATTCTGAGCAGAGTAGATATGCAGTCGCTTTTATCTTAGCTAGAGCGGAGGAGTGTGCGCTGTAGTAGGCGACCAGTGTGTAGTTGGCATTAAGAATATGGAAAAGATTATCACCCAGCACATATTAGACATTATCGAAAATGTCAAGGGAATGGATAGTGGAAATTGGAATTGGTCTCATTTTGGTAGCTGGGGCTGGATCCTTGAAAAAGTGATTTATCTAATTGGGATTTTGGTGTTCTGTTGCGTCCTTATTCAGTGCCTTAACTTCTGTTGCTCTTACTGTACCAATATTCTCACCCCAAACAGAAAATATCAATTCATGATACCAATGCTGCAATGATGGTACAAAAGGAGATTGACGATCTGATGAACATAGATGAAGGGATTTTTGAGACCTCTTCTCTTCTCACGATTCCCCTCCTGATGTTAATACTATGGAATGCTCATGAACATGTTGATATTTTTGTATTCCCCTCCTTGTCTTTTCTTTATACACTCAAAATAGTTAGCTTATGCTAAAAGGAGGGTCTGTTAGAATAGAAAAATTCATGCTTACGCATTGCCTTATGTAAGTTAGCATTCGCGGCACCATTTTGAGTGTAGACGGCATTCTAGATGTACGAATGAAACTAACCTTTGCTCGTTTCTGAGAAAAGGCCCCTGTCAGCTTTCCTTTTCCAGAAATGATGAAACTATCCTCGTTAATGAATGCACTGTTCATGTGCTGCATACCTTCCCACAGTTAAAAGCCCTCTCCCACTTGTCCAGTGGCGGGTGAAGGTAGAAACAACCTTGAGCTTCTGAGGTAATGCACGATATAAGGATCGGAACTTATTTTTTTTTGTATTGCACTGTCTAGCTGCATCTGCTTGGAAAATTCCACTATGGGCGTGTCTTAATCCAGTTGCGAACAGTTTAATATGTATCTCTATGCTTTTGATTGTCAGTCCCCTCTGCAGTAATCCTGGAGACTGGGCAGACTGGGCTCCCCTCGAGTGTATCTGAATAAACATGTATTGGTTTGTATTCGCTGTCTGACCGACTCTTCATTTGGTACGGAAGGCTGAGTGGTGGTCGCGAGTGACCCAGGTGACCCTAATCGGGTCACTTCCTTCAGGATTGGGCCCTATGAGTAGTATGATCCCCGAAAGGCATTAACTCACAAATGTGTACACTGTCAACACACATATTAAACACATACAATGACAGTAGGCAGGATAACTCTGCTATTCACATGCAACACAGCAATCCCTGTAAATTTATATGCATTGCACATCCTAATACACACAAAAACACACATTTTTCCTATTGCATAAAAAATAAAATACAGATGAGCATAAAGCGTGAATTTTGCAGCCATTGCATCAGCCACAAATGATGCTTCCCAGCCAACGCATCTGAATGACCGCATGGTGCCTTGCCAGGCCTTGTGTGAAATCAAAGCATTGACTGTTAGCGTAAAAAAAAACGACACTTCAGCTGAAGATATGATGCATGCACCAAGGAAGTGACGTTATGGATAAAGGGAAGTGATGTCATGGATCATGCATGCTGCAAATCAGGAAGTGTAAAGTTACTTTCATTTTCACTTTAAGTCACAGTTTTACTGTCTGAGCTTGTGAGTGGTTGTGTCTTGGCTGAGCTGGAGAGTGTTTAGGTGTGTTTGGAGCTGGTTAGTTGTGTCTGCTGTCCCTGTCGTGTCCCTTAGGTCCTTTTTGTGCTGTTTTGTTGTGTATTGTTGTGCAATGTCCTGTGTTCAGTCAGGTGTTTGTATTCTGGGGTATTGTCGTTATAGGGCTAGTTGTGTGGGTTTTGGGGGGTTCTGTTTTGTATGGGCATTTGTTGTGTTTGGATGAGATCATGCCTGGAAAGAGTAGGGCTCGCCCCATGAGCGAAGAGGAGTTTGGGAGCTACCTGTGGCTTGTGACCTATTTACCTGCCCAACATGGTTGCCAGTAGGGGACGTGTACTCCTGGGCTCCCCCGTGCAGGTGCGGAAGCAACGGTGTGGGAAGGTGCTGCAACAGATGCTGAGGCTGTTTGAATTTGACTGGATGGTCCATCAGCTTAAACATCGCTGGACAGATGTGGTTTTCAGGGAGTCTGACCTCCTTGACTACGTTGGCATCCAAGTTGGTGGAGAAGTTGGTAAGTACACATGATTTGTGTGTTTTTCTATATGTCTCATTTACCCATTGATGAATAGTGGCAACATTAAGTATGGCTCACATGACTTTTTGCTATGCCCCCATGCAAATGAGGGAAATGTCAGGGCAATTGTGCTGGCACGATCTGTGCACCAAGCTATCTGTGATACTGAGCGGGCCCACAAGTGTTAGTGTCCCTTTAGATGATACAAATGAGTCCCAGGGAAGCATTGAGCTGATGCACATGCCCGACACCCATCCAGACAACTCGTATGATGACAAACCAGGTTGTGCAGATCAGCTCAAGAGGTGCTTCTTTCACCACAAGCATTTGTCAGGTACAGTTGTGCTGGACCATTACAGAACATACGTTACACATAAAGGGGCTTCTTTAGAAGCTCCTTGCACTACTGGGACGTCACTTTTTCCCTTATCAAAAGTGATGCACCGGTGGCGCAAGGGCCTTGTAAATAAGCCCCAAAGTTGTCTGAAAAACTCTGTGGCAGTGCAATTCACAAGTAATGGTGCTGAGCAGCTCAACGAGGATTTGCTATGTGCTGGCCAGCAAGACAGAAAAAATGCAGATTTTGGCATAAGTCATTGATGAAGGGGCACTCCGTTGAGTTAAAGCGGACAACATTACCAACAACGGGATTTATTTAGAAGCCCCTAACGGTGCCAATGCGTCACTTTTCATCTGTAAATAATGAGGCCACAGTGGTGCAAGGGGCTTGCAAATTAGCCCCTTGGTATGCTTAGCATACACATGCACCCTTGACCTATGGTGCACATGTGTGTGCATTGTTGACATGATTGGTATTATACTGGAAGGGACAGCTCTCAGCACAAAGAAATGCTAAGACAAAGTATGACACTTTTGAATGTGTGCAATGGAATGCAGCACGCATACAATACTGAATGAGACATAGTGATGTGCCGATGATCCTCCTTGGCATACCTTCCCTGGGTAGTCACGCATTAATGAGGCCTGCCATGGCTTACACAGCTTAGCTAACCTGTGAATTTGGCAAAACACCTATCACTGGTCTTGAATAGCATTTCCTATGTAAAAGGTATGGCTCCTTGATGTCCACTGTGGCTATGCTGTGCTTGCACTGGCTCGCCTGACTCCATACATCTGAATGCATAGCAGATTCTGCATACTGGCTTTGCAAGGCCTCATGGAGGTGTTTTTGAGGCTAGAGCCACTGGAGCTATCCTCACATATGTACATGCCTCTTGTATAAGAGGCCCAGTGTATGTCAGAGGGGGGCACACTCTCATGGTACTGTATCCAAGGGTATGCCAGCCTTACTCTGACACATCTCAACATATCCCATACATGTTATTGTTAAATGTCCCAATAAAATACTTAGGAATGCATGGAAGATGTCTGAACAATATCTGGTACTCCGCAGCAGTGACAGGTACAGAACTCACTTAACTTAAGGAACAAGTGCGCATAATGTGTGATGTATGTAACATACTAATCTCCTAGTGTCAAAATTAAGAGGGTATGGGTATTCCTATACCGTGCTGAGTATGATATGTGGGTTATGTAGGTGCAGAGACTCATCAAAGTCAGCTACTATAGTGAAACATAGTAGTGATGAGGTTAAAGAACAGGTGTACATTTTGGCTCATCATATGTATGTACACTTCAGCCTGCCTTACCGATGTGTATCATTCAGGCATGTCAACTGTGCCATTTGATTGCTTACAACCTGAAGGGTTACATAGCCAATAGCTATGCATATGTACTGTGCTTCTGTTACATATAATGTATGTGTTTTAAGTTAACTGATTTGTTTTACATGTTATGTCTTGTGGGAAGACCACCATCATAAACAGTTGGTGAAGTGGATGGTTTCAAGAACCCCAACATCACCAGTGAGTGCCTTTGTGAAGTGCAAGGATTGAGTGTGAAGTCAGATGCTGTGTGAATTGCCAAATTCATTGTGCATCCCTATCACAAATAAACTTTTGTATAATGATGAATAAGTCAGGAAAAGTGGATGTTAATTGTTGCATGTGTATCAGCCTCTGACTAATGTCACAGAGACTACATTGCTAGTCTAGGATGGACCACATGATTGAGGCTTGATAGGGAAACCATGATCACAATGGCAGACTATGTGAAAATATGTGGTAGTGGATATACATCTGAACATGGCCGTGAATGTGAACAATTCGGAATGCATGTCAGTTCACATGCTATGATATTGGGAGCATGTAATGAGCCGTGGCATGGTACACCATGGACTTACAACAGTTCAGATAGGAGAGGTTTCACATGTCTCTGCGTGATGTGAGGTACTTATCCAGCGTCTATTATTACATATAATACCTGCCAAGTGTTCAGGATAGTTAGCAACGTGTCCTGATATGGGTCCTTGCCATATTAGTTACACTACTTTGTGAGACAATACATGTACTTTGCAGACATTTCACATCTTACTGTGGCCAATGTCATTAAGGCCATAGCAGGATGCAGAAGGCACACTAATGTTCAGTAAAGATGATGTGTACCATACAGTGGGTATAAAACAGCATTGTTCCTAAGCATACTATGTGTTGACATGGTCATACCTAGATGTGCCAAGGTGGTGCAATTGCATTGTACCACAATTGCCATGCCTTTCTACTTTGGCCTTAGTAAATCTGAGATGATAGATAATAGGCATGTGTATGCTCACTCTATGCTGCAAGATGAATTTAGGCTGTAGGGGCTGCTACCTTTGATGTGAAAATAATATTGTTTCATGATGTTTGTACCTGTTTCTAGTCACCCTTTGACTGACAGTTTTCCTTTTTGCTTGAACAGACAACATGACCCCAGAGCAGTTGAGGAAGCACAGTCTCAGGAAGGACCGCTACCACCACAATCAACGAGGCGCAAAGGCTCACGGGGTGATGAGGAAGCAACATGAGGAGGAGAAGGCTCTGGGCAAATGGAAATTCTTCCCTCAGGGACCACCGACCTTGGAAAAGACAAGCAAAGGAAAAGATGGTCGGGCAGGCCAAGGTACCTCTAAGGCACCAGTACCCTGCACCTCCACCAGCAAGGCACTGGTACCCTGCACCTCCACCAGCATACGCTCACAACCACCAGTACCTACACTTCAGCCCACAGGAGGGGCTAGCTCATTGGAGCAAGACATAAAGAAGGACCTGTCGGACCTTAAGTTGAGGGTGGCAGTGTTGAGCACAAGATGGACATCACACTCCTCCAGGAAGTGAAGCAGGCAATGGCCAGACCCTAGCCATGTTAGCCACAGGGATCCTTTCTGCCCTTTCCCCTGTACATAGTTTTAATGTTGATCTTAATGGTTGTATAGCTTAGTTTAGGTTAGTTAGTGTAGTTACAGTCTAGGGGTGGGGGTAGTGTTTTAGGGGTTTTGTAGGGGTGGGAACAATTTTAGTGGGTAGGAGTACTTTGTGTTTTTTGGGGTGGGGGTTGATATGTTATATGTGCTATGAAAAAGAAAAAAAATACAAACTTGGCAAAAATGGTAAAAAATATATAATTGTTTAGGATTCTATGTGTAGTTAGTTGATGTTTAGGTGTAGTTTCTGTTGTCCTTGTGTGAAGACGTGTCTTAAGGGGCTTAGGGTCAATATTTATCATGTCATGATAAATGTGTAGAGTAAGCTAGGTTAAGTTAAGGTCGTTTTAGATAGTATGTAGGATAAGGTAGTACAGTGGCGGCTCCTCCGCTAAGGCAGAGGAGCATTGCCCCACTGATTTTCAGCAGTGTAAAAAAGGAAGAATAAAATGATAATAACACGATGTTATTATCATTTTACTTTTCCCTGCTGAAGCAGTTTTACGGGGAGGGGCTGGGCTCCTCTGCTCACAGAGCAGGGGGAGGAGTGGTAAGTGCACTCTGTCGATGTGCATGACAGTTTGGCCGACCGTCTTGGGCCGGCCAAACAGTCATGTGCACTTTGCATGTTCTCCACCGGCTGTAATGCACAGCCTGAGTGAAGAACATGCACAGGCTCCCACTGCCTGTCTGGGTGCCGAACCACGGCACTCACACCAATCACGACTCTGCTGACAGCAGCATCACGATTGACTTAGGGGAGCATGTGTGCTTCCTGCTTCTGCTCCGGCCGGAAGAGACGTGGAGGGACGATGGAAGAGAGACGGGGTGAAAAGGTAAGTGTATTTTTTTTCTCCCGCCACCCCCGATCCGTGCTAGCCGCCACTGAGGTAGTGTGGGTTTGATTAGATTAGCTAGTTAGTGTAGGTTAGGTTGTTTTAGTAATTTAAATTTTTCTGTTGACATTAAATGTCATTGATTGCTGCATACAGGTCTACAGCATGATTTACTGTGTGGGAGTTAGCATGTGTGCTCAAGTAATGTTATGTACATGCATGTGTCTTTGCTTGCAGTGTTTGGCAACATATGTGAGTAGGTGTTTTACCTATGGACAGGGATTAGTCAGGTTGGTTATTGATCTACATTATCTATCTAGAGACATTGTTGAGCAGTGCATGTGGCAATCCTGATGGAAATGGTACACAGTGCAACACATGTATTCACATACAATTGCTCTGTGTGGGTACATCATGAAACATGCTTTGGAGGGATGTTGTGGTCAAAACATTCACCCAAATTTAAGGTTTTTGGACTCACACACTGATGGCTGCCCTGTACCTGTACACACTCACACTTGCAGCGTTTACTTGTCAGCCCAATGTTGTTTGCTGGCTAGTATCCATGGGTAGACCTGGTACTTGTGGTGTGACTTCATTCACCATTAACATTGACTGCATGACACCTGTTGCACTTCATGTTTGCAACCTTGAGCAACCACTTGCTAGTCAACACACATAGGGTTAACCAATTATGTTTCACTCTCACTGTCTAGCATTGTCCCTGACTCCAAACAACACATGCCCCTTTGGCAAGTAGTTGGTGTCTTTGCCTCACAGAATGCACAATGGCCAACTTGGTCCAGACTCCAACAGACAGACAACACACAGGTAGTACTAAGTGCATTTTTTTACACGTGCTAATAATTATGGGGCTCACAGGTACAGTTCATAGAACAACAACCCCACAAGATGTTAGTGAGGATAGGCCACATTGACAGTCCACAAATGGTTAAAGGTGAACAGGGCGAAAGCAAAATGAGGACAGTGGCAGCTGATTTTCACTGGCATGTTCATAAGCACAGGGCAAAGGAGAAACTGGGTATGTGCCACCGATGAATGCTAACGGACACTTTTTCGTGTGAAAGAGGCGCAGTCCACATCTTCCTCCTCTGATGTATGCAGTGCCTCCGTGAGGGGGGTGTTGTAGGTGCAGCAGCTGAGGGAGGGGCACACACTTCAGGGGACGAAAATGTGGATCCTGTACCTGCAGCAGCATTCATCTGTGCCAACAAATGAGGTAGCACTGCAGCGAGGAGGATCTGCTGGTTTTGCAAAACACCAGTAACGTCGCGGTGGTAGGCAGCATAGTAGCAAAGTGGGAGTCCTGCTTCCGCTTCATGGACTCCAAAATGGCTCTTATTGCCTTCAGCTGGTTGGCCACCTCACTGATGCCACTTTAGCAGGGCATATGTTCATGCCTCTGCCTCATGACACCAACGACGTCAGCCAGGAAATGCTGGAGGCTGCAGAGGGTAGGTACCTGTGATGGCTGCAGTGTTGTCCCTATTGGGACTGAGGCACCCACTGACTCCCTCTAGTGTGGCCGTCACTGTTTCCATCCCTGCCCACCCTGCTCTACCATCTCCCGATGGACTCCTACTGCAGTATATTGGAAAGTTATCTGTGAGTCCTCAGAGTCCAGGGCTTTGGGAGGGGTGGCAGGTGGTGCCTGTTGGTTGGTAGGCAGGGGATGTGGAGACCCCACAATGCTGTTGACCCTCCCCGTGACCGGAGATGGTGTCCTGATGGAGTCCAGGAGTTCTTGGAGGGTGTCCTGGTCAATGGTTTCCAGGTTGTCATCTCCATCATCGCTAAAGTCCTGGACAGCTTGCTGGTCAGGAAGTGAGGGTTCATTCTCTGCAATGAGATGGAGAAATGCTATTGCTGATCTCCCTCAGATGTTAACATGAGTAATCCTGTTGACAATCAAGGTTCAATACATTTCACTTTCAGTTCCTCATTGATGCATAGGACAGCTGTTACGCAAGGGTATGGATTGTAAATTGCACTGTTTCCCTTTTAGATGACTCAATCTCAGCGTTGTTCTCACTACCACTGTGTGCCTACTCTGAGTGGATGGGCCCTGTCATACTAGTCAGACACGTTCCACCCATTTCATCATGACCACAGTTGGTTATCTGCAGGGTCTCACACATTGTTTTTATCAGACCTATGCACTTGTATGAGTACATGCCTCCTCTGGCTGTTCCCAATTTGGTCCTGGTAGCTGACTTACTGCCACACAGTGATGGGACCCAGATCATACATTGACTTTCATGCGCCTACAACACCTACATTATGACTGACATGGTAGGCTATAACAGTCATGGGTTAGGCAGTACCCCAAAGGGTAGTTGTGCTGGGAATAGTGACATGTGGCTACCCAGTTTTCTAAGACAACTGGGCCCATCCACCTCAGCCTCTGACGTTCCCGGACTTGTGTCCTTTCTGGTGACTAAATAGTTCTCCCTATCCCTTAACAGTTCCCTGTAGGACATCCTCCGACTTGTACATGTGGCACAGTGAGACAATTTTGGACCAGATTCCCTCCTGGCACATACTACATCTTCACCCAGGGCCACATGACTTGCAGATTGTTGTACTACAATGGGCTGTTGTCTGTCATACCTAACCAGCTGTTACACAAGTGTGACCCAGTCAGACACAGTGTTGCATGTGTATTTGTGAGGGTACCTTGCAGTACACATGTCCCTTTTCACCTCCTTACAATGCAATGTCTCCCGATTCAGACAGAGTATCAGCTTGACGTGCACAGCAAGCACCTACTCATTTTATTTATTGAGATCGTTTTTTATATCACAAACTTGACCCTTGAGGGTATCAGAGCGATTTACAGATTTACAGAGGGCAACATGGGGCTAGCAATAAAATCAGAATCAATGTATAGGTGTCAACCAGGAAAGGGAGGGAATGGTATACAAGGTTAGTGAAGTAGAGAGGAAACATCAATAAAAGCCAAAAATAACAATAAAACTATAGGAATAGACAATGTCAATAAACGAGAGTGTAGAGTATGGGCTGAATAAGATGAGAACCTAGACGTCGCTGGTGAAAGTAGACTAGAGTGTGGTTGAGGGAACAAGGGGACACTGGAATCTAGGGAAGGAATTTGTTCAGAAGGAGTGCTTTGACTTCTTTCTCGAAGGAAATAGTTGAGGGATTCATTCTGACTTCAGTGGGTAAAGTGTTCCAAATTCTCTGGACCATCCCAGAGAAGGATCGGTTGTAGGTTTTCTTCTTGAGTAATCTCTGTGGTTTCAAAAGAAGGGTGTTGGAGCTTTTGGAGGATCTGGAGCCGCCAGAAAGTACGAGCTTTTGAGCAAGATACGCGGGTGTTTTGAAGTGGAGGGCTTTATGTGTCATGCAAGCCATCTTTAGCTGAATTCTTGCCTCGTATGGGGGCCAGTTGAGGGATTTCAGATCACAGGTGATGTGGTTGTTTCTCTTTGAGTAGGTGATGAGTCTTGCAGCAGCGTTGAGCGAGGCCCTTGATAGTGCCAGTTTGGATCGAGGCAATTCAGAAAAGGTAGCACTTCCATAGTCCAACCTAGGATTCACTAAGGCTTGCACTGCATGTTTGAAGTCTTTGGGGGATAGGAAGGGTTATAGTTTTCTTAGATTGTTCATTTGGTGATTCGCTCCCTTGATGGCAGCACTGATGTGTTTCTGCATGTTGAGTTTCTTGTTGAGAATTAGTCCTAATGATCTCACTGAGTCAATGACCTGCGGAATGCAGTTGAGGGCTGTAGGGTGTTTCAACCAATCTTCAATGACAGGTGACTGGTTGGGTGGGGCGATTAGGAGGAATTTGGCTTTTTGAGTGTTTAGTATGAGGTGATTGGATTCTAGCCAATTCTGAGTTATCTGTAGAGTTGTGTTGAGGGCGTTGATGTCTTCTGGGGAGGAGACTTTTAAGTATAGTTGGGTATTGTCGGCGTACATATGGTAGTGGATGTTGGATTAACTCAGAATTTCCGTTAGGGGCTCCATGAACAGGTTGAAAAGATTGGGCGACTGAGGATTCCTGCGGGACACCTAATGTGACTGGAGTGGTCTGCGATAGTAAGTGATTAACCTTAACTCTTTGAGTCCTGTTAAGGAAGTAGGAGGTGAACCAGTTAAGGACTGTTCCCGATAGACCCATGAGGTGTTACAAGAGGTCTAGAAGGTTGTCATGCTTGACCATATCGAATGCCGATGATAGGTCCAGGAGGATTAGGAGACATGATGGGTTCTGATCTAGCATTTTTAGTGCATCGTCCACTGTGTGGGTCATAGCCGATTCAGTGATGTGCCCTGGCCGAAAGCCGGATTGAAATAGGTCTAATAGTCGGAATTGTTCAATGCAGTTGCAGAGTTGGATGTGAACACCTTTTCAAGGAGCTTTGCTAGGGTAGGAATATTTGAGATAGATCTGGAGTTGTTTAAATCAGTTTTGATCTGCTTTAGGTTTCTTTAGGATAGGGGAAACCTGACTGGATTTAAGGCAGTCTGGGATAGTGCCTAGAAGGAGGGAGGCGTTAGTAATCTTGGTCTGTAGTGGGAGTATTGAGGGTATGATTTCCTTGAAGAAATTGGGAGGTAGAGGTTGTTGAAATGATTTGAGGGTTTTAGTGATGTGAGAATCTTGTGGATGTCACTTTCCTCAAAAGTTTTAAAAGAGTTCCAAGCTGCATTGTTTTTGGGACAGTGCCCAGAGGGACACAGGTGATCAGTAGTCCAGGAGGCTGAGAGAATGGGTTGAGGTGGTAGAGGTGCTTGTTCCAGGGAGGTCTGCAGATCCTTTTTCATGCTTTCTGTCTTCTGAAGAAAGAAGGAGGTGAATTCCTCACAGTTTGGTAGTTGACTAGATCCAAACTGTGAGGGTGCGCCAATCGATTGTCCTTTTATGAGCTCAAAACGTTTTTTGGGGTGGTTACTGGCTAGAACCAACTGGTTTCTGAAGAAATTTGCTTTCATATTTCTGATGTTTTTGTAATATCTATTTCTCAATGATCTCAGGTGTTTGAGGTGTTCAAGTGACGGAGCTGATCTCTAATGACGTTCAGCTAAAAACGCAAGCTGCGCCTTTCTGTGTTAAGGCAACCATTATACCAAAGTTTGGAGTCTTTTGTGGATACTCTTTTTAGCTAACGTGGAGCAATCGAGTCAAGGACAGTCTCCGTTGAGCGAGTGTAGTGATTTGAGAGATCATGTACATCTGCCATCTCGCCAGGAGGAGGCAGGATGTTGTGGCAGATAGAGGTCAGTTCATTGTGGTTGATGTTGTTCATGTTCCTTTTCCAGAGTCTAGGTTTCGTTGGTTGAGCTGTGTTGATTGTCACTGCTTGCGTGATGAGGAATGTGATGCGGCGGTGGTCGTCCAATCACAGGGGAGGATAGATTCCAGTTGAATTAAATTGGGCTTCACAATGATAAGATCTAGGGTTGATCCTTTGTTATGTGTGGGCCTGTTGCAGAAGTGAGTCAGGTTAAGGTCAGCAAGGAAGGTTTTGAAGCGGTCAACTGCAGGATCGTATAGGTCATTCCAGTGGAGTTTGAAGTCTCCAAGGAAGATTTGAGTACACTGATGTCCATTGTTGGTTACAATGGTATCCATGATCTGTTCTATGAAAACCTGTTTGTCTCCTGGAGGGTGGTAGATTGTGTGTAGTTTGCAAAGTGGTTTGTTGTTGCAAGAGATATCGAGGCATAGGAATTTACGAGTGGATAGAGCTGGGGTTAGTGTGTGTTTTACTGATAGGTTAAGGCTGTGGATGCAAGCAATGCCACCACCTGTCCAATCTGGCAATGCCAAAGTTGGAAGGGACCAGTATGTCCAGGATAGGAGCAGAGGAGTCATTAAGCAGGTTTCGGTTAGAATAAGGTCAACATCATGTGTGAGGATCAGGTCTGCAATATCACCAGCATGTCTAGAAGCTGATCTTCGGTTGATTAACATGCATTTCATGGGAGTTTGAGGTGTGCTGGGTCAGTTTGTATGAGGATAACTTGCCTGATGTGGTGCTTATTGACCGCTCTAGAGTTGAGCCTGGGAGATCTATGAGGGTTCGCCAGGATGGTATGGATTTTTCCCTGGTTAGTAATGTTGTCAGGGTGGGGAGAGTTGTATGATGAGAGAAGGGATTGGATATCTATGTCAGATACTTGGGTGTTCCGTCTAATTGGTCATATGGACACATTGGGATAGGGTCTAGATCTCCACTTCCAGTGCCTGGGCGAAGTGGTGGGAAAGGTCAGGATGGAGTGGAGGTGAGTTGGAGATGAGGCAGGGTGGTAGTAGGGTTGGTCATTAGTGAGAGTATTCAATCTGAGGTTCCTTTTGGAGGACAGAAAATTATTCATCTTTGTTGTAAGGTGAATGAGTCTATGTAGGTCAGCTTTGAGATCATGCAGATTTTTAGTAATCTTGTTCTGTCTGGATTCTAGAGAGGAATGGGGGCGGGATGTGGGGTCATGTAGTGGTGGGCATGGGGCAAGTGGGAGATGTTAATGGGTTTAGGGTGCTGATATAGTGGGTGGGAAGGAATAAGGGAGGGTGGGATGGGGGTAGGAGAAAGATCGACATTAGAGGGGAGAGATGGGGTGGACATGGTAAATTATTAGGTGTTAATGGAGGATCAGCAAAGGGGGAGACCGTGTTTGAGGCAGATGGGATGTTAAAGGTATGGCTGAGGTAGCTTGGTTGTGTAACTCTGAAGAACAGATTCTAGGTGTGGGATGATATTGCAAACTGGTGTGGAGAGCGGTGGAATGTGACCTACCAGGTGAAGGATGTGTGTTAGAGGTGTCTACAGCGTTGAGAAGAACTGGAGAGGTGGAGGAATCAGAATTAGATACAGTTTTCATGATGTTAGGGGAGAATTCCTCAAATAATTTAAGGTGGTGATCTGAGGACTGAATGAGGATGATACCATTGTTGTAGATGTGAAGGTGATGGTGACTGCTGCTCTGCAAGCCGATGAGGGGGCTACTGACAGTTTGTGACCATGTGGTGTTTTCCTGGTTGTAGAGATTAAAAGCAGTGATAGCAGTGCTTTTCTCCATTGTGCTCGTCTATTTGTATAAAACATTAGGTCACTTATTATAGCTCCTATGTTCACGCTGAAGTAGGGGTCAGAGACCAGGGCTTCTGGATGAGATTTGAGGAGTCTGTGTTTTAGGGCCTTGGATGTTTTTTAGATAAATTCAGGGGGTAGTTAATTTTATAAGCATAACGTACCGAAGGCTCCAGATTGGCGATGGTTGTATTTTGTGGTTCCATTATGGAAGCAAGCTGTAGAAATGGAGGCAAAGAGGAGTGGGGAAGAGAGCAGGCCAAGGGGGATGCAGAAATGGGGTTGGAGCATGTGAACTGCAAATGTACGCCCTTTATAGGCAAAGGTAGGACATAGTAGTTGAGTAAGCTTTACCTTAAAGACAGGCATCAAGGGTGGGTAGAGACATATGAAGGTTTTGATATGTGGGTGAGCAAGCTAAAGTAATGTTTAAATAGGGCTCTTAAGGGAGGGGGGTGCCTATTGACCATTTATAGATGGCAGTCTCAGAAGAGGCTCAGTCGTATAGGGTGAGTTGCTGTAGACTTTCTTTAATTTCTTTGGTGGTGGTGGTTCTCCAGCGTGAAAGGCAGGAAAGGTGATTTCCGGAAAGCTTCTGTGTCAAGGGGTGCGAGGTGCAATTCGAGTAAATGAGTAAATAACCAGCATTAAGTTGGGAGTAATTTCCATAGAAAATTGTGGACTGACTAGAACCATTACAAAATGGCCGTGCTATTAGACAAAGAGCGAGAGAAAAGAAAAAAAAGTTGGGTGGTTGTTCGTGGCAGTCTTTCTTTACTGTTTGGCTATTGAAGGGGCAAGAGTCCTATGTCGATTGCTACATTACTGCTACAGTTAAGGTCGCAATTTTGTTGCTGGGGATGTGGAGAAGACGAGAGGAAGACTTGCAAAATGGAGGAGGGTCAGGCCGAGTGCGATCCCAAACGCAACAATGCGCACTCACATTGTGAACAGTACAGAACAGTAGAGTTCCAAATATCTCAGGCTTGCAGGCGCAGGCAAATCACGAGCGAATCTGCGCTTGGGCAACTTTCAAATCTGCAAAGCCCCTTTTTCCATCAGAGGGCAGATGAGGCCAAACAGAGCAACACACCTGGCCGGTCATGCTGCAGTGGACGCCCGGGACACAGAAGAGACCAGGGCCCTGATTGCACCGCAGTGCCGAAAGTTAATGAGGGTGCTGGCCATCCTCTGCTTAAATGTATGAAAAGCGCCGCAGCAGTCCGTTCTCAGCGGCGCAGCACAACAGTGTCGGAAAGCCCCCCTGTACGATGGAGTCGGCAGCGTGTAGGGAAAGCTCAGGTGAGGGAAGACAGCCTTTAATACAGATAGTAAAGGAGTGGTCCGGCCTCCGCTGAAATGTTTGAGGAAGCTCCACACCGTTCTGACCTTGCCATTGCAGCGCAGCAGTGTTGGAATGCCCCCATGGGTGAGAGCGCCATTCCGATGGTAGATGAGACAAACACTAAAGTGGAGGCAGGGAGAGCAGCACTCACTGAGCCTCCGCAACCTCCCTGCGGTATATCGAATTTGTCCCTAGGTGATCAGCCGGTCGGAGGCGAGAAGGCAGGTCCGGAGTCGACTTTGTCTCTAGGCGATCAGCCGGTCGGAGGCGAGCGGGCGGGTCCGCAGTTATGCTTGTCAGGAGGGTTGCAGCTCAATTACCGGAACTGTGCTGAGGTCATCTTGGGATCTCAGGATTCTCCTAAAGGCAGCAGCAGCACAATGTCTAGCAGTTATTCACCAGTTAGGAGGGTAGGGGGGATGAATAATGGGCCTCTTTCTTGCATAGGGGCATATTTACAAGGGCATTGTGCCACCAGGGGTCACTTCTTACAATGCTCCATTTGCGCAATGCCCTGCTCCAGGTTTACAAGGTGGCGCTAAGCCACTTTGCATGGCTTAATGCCACCTTGTACATATCGTCCCCTTTGACACCGTTTTCTGCGTCAAATGTGTGTTGCTGTAGAAGTTCCCACGCAACACCCATTGCTGTTTGGAACTGCCCCAGATTTCAAGTAATCGTAAATCTGAGGCTACACCTTTTAAAGGAGGCTTTTGAGTAAGCCAATGAGAAGATATACTGTTTTTTGCTTTTTTTATGTGGTCTGCATTCTGCAGCACACATGGAAGGAGCAAAACACCATTAGAAATTGTTAATGTGCAGGAAGGGATACACCGTATTTAGAGGAATTTGTGTCACCCCTATGCTCACCCCTGCGCCGGTGCAAAAAGAACAGCCACCATGGTGCAAGGATGCCTGTGTTGGCGCACGGCTATTCTTTTTGCACCGGTGCAGGGGTGAGCACAGGGGTGGCACGTATTCCTGTAAATACAGTGCATCCCTGCATTTTTTAAATGACGCAGCTCAGTGCTGCTGAATTGTTTGTGGCAATGCGCTGTGCCATTTCGTTGTAAATATGCCCCATAGTCCTTTGGTGTACATCACTTACATTCACCCCCACACCCAGTCAGATTTAGTAGATCAGAGGAGTTCAGGTGGTCCCTACCATGGCAGCGGAAACCTGTGTGCTCTGACCCTGCATGCCAGGACAGATGTGTGCAATGTACTTTAATCTAGGCTACTATGGACAGGGCTCTTGAAATGTTCCTATGTTTAGATACTTCCCTTGGCCCACATATCCTCCACCCCTTAGGTGGGTTTTTCTCCTCAGAGAAACCCATTCCATGCTATGGATTTGCAGTCTACGTTAATGTGCATGAGCCAAGATGAGATAGAGGGGCATATTTCCTAAACATATGGTGCAGCGCTGCCCCACAAAACATCTTGCATTGCCAAGCTGTGTTATTAGGAAAGTGTAGGGGTGCGCTGTATTTACAACAATACAACGCATCCCTGTGCTTTCCTCTGTGCTGGTGCACAATAGGCTGGCTTCCCTGGTGCCTGCTTTGGCAGTCGGCAGCTGTTTGTGCGGCAGCACTGGCAGAAAGGACAGGAATCCGCTGTATCCTGTAGATACGGCGCATTCCTGCCCTCTTCTTTTGACTTAGGGTAGCACAGCTAGAAGGCTTGCGGTGCGGCCCTATGCCAAAATATTGTCAAAATGCCCAATATTGTCAAAATGCCCATGAGCCATCAATGTATGTCATGTTTCACCATAAACAAAATAGTGGTGGCTATGCCAATAATGCTGCACATCTAAAGCTGCACAAATAAATTCTGAGACGTCAATACGAGTAGCAGACTAAATTTTGATATGGTGCTTTCCTGGTACAAACTAACCCCGGGCGGAGCAGGTGTAGTGCCTCTACGCGGAGTTCCACGGAGTTTGAAAGAAACTCAGTGGAACTCCGCTCCGCTCCCTCCCCCCTCCCAAATAATTATAAAGTAAGAAAAAAGGCACTTACCTGCCGTGGCTGCCTCCTCCTCGCCATGGCCGCTCTCCTTCCTCGTCCTCGCCGTCCTTCTTCTCTGATAACCCCTAAGTTGTACGTCTTGCCTGTGCGCATGCGCACTCGCAAGACGTACAACGTAGAGGTTAACAGAGAAGAAGGACGGCGAGGAGGAGGAAGGAGAGCGGCCATGGCGAGGAGGAGGCAGCCACGGCAGGTAAGAGCCCTTTTTTAGGTATCGCCTACCGTTGCTGCGCACATGCGCAGCTCGCTCGGCGAGATTTATTGCTAATAAGTACTTTTACAAAAGGGCTTTAAGCCCCGCCCCTCATTTCCATTGGCTGGCGTCACCGTTTATGCTAAACGGTGACCTGCCATTGGAAATGAGCTATCTGTGTTGCCTCCCTTTGTCTTTTTGGGCCGGCCCACCGGGACTGGCTCGTCTGCATTACGGCTGTCGTGACGAAGTTTCTTATCAGAAGCTTCGTCGCGCTGCCTTGCACACGCCAGTCCGGCTCTCTGATTGGGCACTGTGAGAACGCTCTTCATATGGTAACGGGCTTGTTTGTGTTACCTGGGAAGCCTGCATTTTGGTGTTCGATGCCAAGGGCGTTTGCAACATTTTCGAACCATCACATATTCAGGGATACTTGCACCCCACCCATTTTACAATGTAATGTTTTCTCTGGACTGAGATTAATTTACTGTTCAAACCAAGAGAAGGGTATTTTTTCAGAAGGAGGCCAGGCATTTTGATAGAAGCACCCAACATGTGGGCACTGCTGCGGATGAGTGTTGTTCCCTGTTTACACCTTCACACTTCACCACAGCCAGTTCTGAGAACTGATAAAGAACACTGCAAGCCCATGTAGCTGCTCTCAAATATCTGCATGAAAGCCTCCTTTCTCCCTGCCCCAGCACCCTAACACTGTGCCACCATCTCCCCAATCTCTCCTCAGTCTCTTTAAACAGTCTATGAATTCCACTGTTGTCTATCTGGTTACAGGCTGTATTTTTAAATGTTTGCTATTTGTTTATTTTTTTAGTCGGCTGCCAGAAGCGCAGGAACTTGTTGTGCCAACTGCCAGACAACCACTACAACGTTATGGCGACGCAATGCAAACGGGGAGCCAGTGTGCAACGCCTGCGGCCTGTACTATAAACAGCACAACCTGAGTATGACTGCGGTGGTTGGCTCAGAGGGGAATGCACTGGGTAAAGCGGCATTAACAGCTGCGGGGCTGTGGCTGGGAGGATGGGGGGCACACCCCGTCCCCATTAATGACGGGCGCATCCATCAGCGCCTCGTAGAGGCGGGGCGTTCACCAGACCTTATTGGTTTCAGTTTCTGTTCCCTTCCCCCTGAGAGCCGAGGCTATTCTTCTCCCGGCAGAGTGATGCGGCCTTCATTGACAGGACAAGGCATTCGCTTGGCTTCTACAGCTGGTCCAATAAGGCGACATCACTAGCTGCTGGACATCATTTAAAATACACAAATGCGAGGATACTACTCTGGGCCTGTAAAATCCACCAAATATGCGCAGGATAAAGCTAACAGGCAACAGAGCCCACACAATATTTCAGCCATACGAACAAAACGAGGAGGGTATAACATTTGGGGATGTAAGCGTTGTAACACGAAGCAGACTTTAAAACCACAAAAGAATAAAAACAAATCCAATGCAGAACGCGAATAGCGATATATTCAAGCAATGTAATTGTAGTATAATACATTTTAATTTGTAGCACCTGCTGCTATGGTCTTGTGACTTATTAGCCCTGTAGCTTGCAAGATATATAATTGGCCTATTTAAGGGAACGCATTTTACGGCCCCACAAAGCTGCAGTTATTTCTGAAGTCACTGCTCTAGGCTAGAAACCCGTGGCCTGTAAAGTGCACACAGATTTTGGCAGCACATAAAGAACCCACCGAGCTATCATACTGGCTATGTATTTGTGAAGCATGGTGAATGACTCAAAATGAGAGCCTCATATTGCCATATCAGAAAGCGCTAGCATGCAAAAACATAACCACCAGATCAGAACTGCGTCTCTTAAGATCAGTGGTGCTGAAACGATTTTCAGGGTGGGGGATGCTGCCAACAATGTTGCAGCAATTAACACATAGGCACCGCGAACAACCCAAGCGTTTCATAATCAATCAATCATATCATTTGTAAAGCGCACTACTCACCCGTGAGGGTCTCAAGGCGCTGGGGTGGGGAATGCTGCTACTGCTCGAAAAGCCAGGTCTTGAGGAGTTTTCTGAAGGTCAGCAGGTCTTGGGTCTGCCGTAGGTGGATGGGGAGGGTGTTCCAGGTCTTGGCGGCGAGGTGGGAGAACGATCTGCCACCGGAGGTCGCTCTTCGGAAGCGGGGGACAGTGGCGAGGGCGAGGTCGGCGGAGCGGAGCTTGCGGGTGGGGGTGTAGAAGCTGAGTCGTCTGTTTAGGTACTTTGGTCCGGTGTTGTGGAGTGCCTTGTGTGCGTGGGTGAGGAGTTTGAAGGTTATCCTCTTGTTGACCGGGAGCCAGTGCAGGTCTCTCAGGTGGGGTGTGATGTGGCTGCGGCGAGGGATGTCGAGGATCAGGCGTGCAGAGGCGTTCTGGATGCGTTGGAGCCGTCTCAGGAGTTTGGCCGAGGCTCCTGCATAGAGGGCGTTTCCGTAGTCCAACCTGCTGCTGACGAGGGCCTGGGTGACCGTTCTTCTCGTTTCAGTGGGAATCCACTTGTAGATCCTGCGGAGCATGCGGAGGGTATTGAAGCAGGCAGAGGAGACGGCGTTGACCTGTTTAGTCATGGAGAGGGTGGAGTCGAGGATGACCCCTAGGTTGCGTGCGTGGTCGGTGGGTGTTGGGGCGGTTCCCAGTGCGGTCGGCCACCAGGAGTCGTCCCAGGCCGAAGGGGTGGATCCGAGGATGAGGACCTCCGTCTTGTCCGAGTTCAGCTTCAGTCGGCTGTTCCTCATCCATTCAGCGACGGCCTTCATTCCTTCATGAAGGTTGGTTTTGGCGGTGTGGGGGTCCTTGGTGAGGGAGAGGATCAGCTGGGTGTCATCGGCGTAGGAGATGATGTTGAGGTCGTGCCGACGGGCGACGTGGGCGAGCGGTGCCATGTAGATGTTAAACAGAGTTGGGCTGAGGGATAAAAAGGACAAGTCCATTCAGGAAACTGGTCAAGGTGTGGTATGGAGCAAGGGGCGCATAATGAAGAATAGGTTATTAAAAGCATAATGTGATATAGCACACTTTCATTTACAGACATCATGTTTCCATTGATAAGGCTGCAAACGTTGCACTGATGCAGTTTTACTGATAGAACTATATAGCTCACATACAATAATGTGTAAAAATCTGGTTTCAACAAATGTTTATCTTTTACTCATCCCAAGTAAAGGGTCTTCATTTGTTTTGGTCCTATTAAATATTTGTTTCCATCACACTTCAGGTGTGCTTTCCTAACTGCTGATGTTTCAAAAATGTGTACAATTGATTACAGGTATTTACATTTTGTTGCGTAAAATAACAAGCATTTGCAATGCAATAGGTCTCGCATTTACGCGAGTTTAAGCTACTGGCATTGTAAATGACAATGCCTTTTATTTATGTCTTAAAAACAAGAACAAAAATAAAAGACTTAGGGGCCGAATCTGATGCGGGTTGGAAAAGCTTCCCGACCGAATCGGTTGGGAAATGGTGTCCGACCCACTCGGATCGGGAAAGTCCGACCGGCGGAGTAGGATGCATCCGGATGCTTCCAGATACGATTTGGTGAACTCCCATTGACTTCAATGGGAACATTTGTTCCTAACCGCATCAGAATTGGGCCCTCGGTCGGGAAGACACGTTCCCGATCCGATTTGGAAGGAGCAAATGCCGTTAGGAGGCCTTCCTAACCGCATCAGAATCAGGCCCTCGGTCGGGAAGCTTTTCCAACCCGCATCAGAATCGGGCCCATTGTCATTTGCAATGTTAATAGCTCAAACTCGCGTAAATGCGAGACCTATTGCATTGCAAATGCTTGTCTTACTTTATAATTACTTTGGTAGGGTGGAGGGGCCGGCTAACTACGCTCCACCACGGAGTCGTAGTTTTGCCTAAACCTCGCGTTCGCAACGGAACGCGGAGCGTAGTTACCCACCCGGGCTTAGTACAAACACCCTGCCACCTAGGGTGTGATAGCCAAAACCCAGGAGGCCCTGGTCGGCATACAGACATCGAACAAAAGTACCGAAGCACACGAAGAAGTCAAAGGTTGTAGTGTACAGTCCAATGAAATAATCTTGTTTTGCAAACTTGAGGTTATATGGTACGTGATTTATTCTTTCCACAGACATTCACATTGTTTGATCAAGGTGTTATCTTCTGTCAAACAGGCAGCCCCACACGTGTTTCGCCAAAAGACTTTCTAAAGGCTGTAGAAGACAGTCACAAGCAATATTGATGATCACCTGGGAGGCCGCGCTAACATTTAAGGCTCATCAAGGTCCTACGCTGCCGGGCTTACCTTTCCCGACTACTTTTGGCACACACTACTTCGGATCGCTCTGAGGCCTCTTAAGGCCTCTCCACCCTGCTCGTGGCCTGCTTCACGCAGGTTGCTAACACACAGGTCCTTTCAAGTGAAGCGTTCTTTGCCCATGAGCTGGTTATCATTAATGTCGCTTGCAACCATCTTCTAAAGCCTGGAGAAAGTCTTGTGACGAAAACGCTTCCTCTTATGTGAGGCTCGGACCCTACATCAGGTCTTAGCAATGCTGAAAGCGGCAGGCTGGCAAACTTCCGAGCTCTCGGAGCACTGACTGGCACTTAAGGTTGTCAGCGGAGCGTGTACAGCCCTCGGTGCGCCTGGAGGCCTCCCGCCAGGAAATATGGCTTTAAATGGAAGAGCTTCTTTGTATGGCTCAGCTGACGGAATCTCTGCTCCTTTCAAGCATGAGACAGAGCGCTGCTCGCTCGGCCCGCACCTTGCCAGACTTACTCCGATTTTTTTGTTCTTTCTTGCCTTCTGCTCCTGGTTTTTATGCGGAACCCTGGAATGCCATAATTGGTTCTTTAATTTATTACAGGCATTCGGGAGCTTTGGAAGCTTTGCTTCGGATATTACTGTAACTGCAACAGTGCATAGATCTTCACATCACATTGCATCCATTCCACATAAAGTGCCCCCACGGGTACAGTTCTCCTGAATTCTGGTTTTCACCCACTAGTAATACTGATGGCACTGTGTGTAGTGCTCACGGCCAGGTTTGCATTCACAGGAAGTATTTATGCTATAATAGTGCTCATAACATCACACTTGCAGCCACGGACATTAGTGATGACATCATATGTTCAGTAATGTACCCAGTGTTCCATGGTTCTTAGTGCAAGGAAGGAAATGACCCCTCGCTGCTATCTGAACTGCGAAATACAGCAAAAATCATGATTCAGTAGGCGCCTTAGGCCTCTGGGCCCAGGCGCCACTGCACTTGCTGCACCAAAGGACGCTAAACCTCTACATATGTATGTTGTGCTCTAGGTTTACGCTTACACCCACTGGCTGCAGCACTGATATGTAATTGTACCCACATGTGGATCTCGTTACCCACCCTTCCCAATTGGACCTGCACGTTACAGGGGGATATTTTGTTTGATTACGATTGTAGCTTTGATGTCACCCTTTACATTCATGTGTCGTGCTCGTGAGTTTACATTTGCACCTATGGGCAGTATTTATGCGTTCACGTTTGCACTCAGGTGCAGTTCTCTGCAACCCATGTGTAGTGCACATGACTTCAACCGAACATACATGTGGCACTGATGACATCTAATGTCTCTCAAGGAGGACTTGCACCAGTAAATATTTCTGTTGTAGTGGAGGTGTTTGCTGAATGCCTACGACTCAGACGGAGAGGGAAAAGCCCTTAAATGTGCCCAGGAAAAGGCCTGCCAAGCATCTCTACACTGCCCATCTAACGCCTGCTCCCCATCAGCTGCCAGGCCGCACCTCATCTCTGCTTCAGGATTACCATGTGGCGCCACACCAGGAGGGCGCAACCTTTCGAGTGCTTTACTTCTAGTCTACAAATCATTTTTTTCAGGAGCGAAGGTACTATGAGTTTTCTTGAATTAAGCTAAGACTGCAAGCCCCAGAATGCTCTATTGTAATGAAAGCAGAGGCCTGAAATCGATGCCTTTATGAAGTGGAGTCATACCGAACCCCAGCTGTATCACTGCTGTCATGCCCAGGGCTGGACTGGCCTTAGCAGGCACCGGGTGTTTCCCTGGTGGGCCGCTAGGGTGGGGGCCTGTTTTAGACCCCTAGGGGGCCGTTTTTAGGTCTCGGATAGACAGCGCTTGTGCTGTCTCTTTGAGACATGCTGTATTGAGGTATGTACTTGCAGCTCCACACACTCTCCGCCCTTCTTTTAAATTGGCTACTGTCAATGTCCTTTGTAAATGTTGGCTTTTCATTTGTTAATAGGCTTGTTAGTCCCGCCTTAGTACCTCCCTGTCTCCTATTGTCACCTCCTACGAGGACTGGCTCTTTTACATGTGTTGTTACCCAGTAAGTTTCATTTACGGTCTGTCTGCACTATTTTCTTAAACAAGATTCTCCTACCTGCTGTTCCAGGCACACATTTTGCTTCCTAGTTAACACACAGCATTTGTATCCTGCTCATCAGAGGGTCTGCAGGGCGCCTGCTCTGTTCGCTGCACTTAACAACTCCTGTCCCCCACCCTGCATGTTTTAATAATTGTTGACATACTTTATCAGTGCTGCGCTGGTTTCACTTTTATGGTTGTGTATTTCCCAGCTCTTCTGTCCCACTTTCTGTGCTCTCTCTCCCCCTCCCAATCAGTTAGCAGGTTCTAGCCTGCCTCACAGCAGAGCCAGGCCTCAGAGCAGGGGGCACCGCTGTCTGTGCCAGCCCTGCTCCTCGCAGCTGCCCCAGCTGTGGACTGGCTCTGGTTTCCGGGAAGAACAGCAGGGCATGAGCTCTTTCTATGAGCTCTTAATTTCTATCAGCGCAGTGCCCTTTCAGAGCACCACGCTGGTTAGCTTTCACTCTCCTGTCTCCTCCCCCCCCCCCCGCTCCTCTACCCACTCTCTCTGCTCTCCCTCCCCCCTCCCTTCCAGTCGGTCACGGGGCCTGCCTCACAGAGGAGCCCGGTGGAGGAGATGGAGGGCTGTGCTGCCAGATTTATTTTATTTTATTTTATTTATTTTTATTTAAAAAGTTTTATATAGCGCTAGCTTGACCTGTAGGTGTCAGAGCGCTTTACATACACACTATAAAAAACAGAAGGAAATTGCATTACATAGTAGGAAGGCAGTAAGGAAGCAAAACAGAGATAAAGAAAAATACAACATGAAAAATAGGTAAACAGTGCAGCGGAGGGAGAGAGAACAAACGAAGGTGGTTAACACAGTCCGGTCACCAACTATCCTTGAATGTCAAGAGAGAGAGGAGTCAACTCGGATATTGAAGTCTAGGTTAGTTGACGTTGGTCGGGAAAGTATTTGTTAAGGAGATGGAGTTTCAGGTCCCTTTTGAAACAGGAGAAGGAGGGGTTGCACCTGAGGACTCTAGGGAGAGCGTTCCACATCCTGGGAGCGTTGCCAGAAAACGATCGGTATTGGGTGGTTTTCTTTTTCAGTTTCGGAGGGATAAGAAGGAGTGAGTTGGAGCTTCTCAGCGTTCTGGATTGACCTGCTCTTACCAGTTTGCTGTTCAGGTAGTTGGGGGCCGGAGAGTGAAGGGTTTTGTGTGTGATGCAGGCCAGCTTGTAAATACACCTCCCTTCCATGGGAAGCCAGTTGAGGGAGTTGAGTGCTGGAGTGATGTGTTCAAATCTTTTTACTCCAAATATGAGACGAGCGGCCATGTTCAGCACTGCCCTTAGTGGGGCTAGGTGAGCTTTTGGAGTCCCTGTTAGGATGGCGTTCCCGTAGTCGATTTTAGAGAGAACTAGGGATTGAACTACTGTCTTGAGGTCATCATGGGGAAGAAAAGGTTTCAATTTCTCGAGATGTTTTAGTGAAAAAAGAGCACTTTTTGCAGAGTTTTGCAGATGAGCATCATAAACAAGGCCTGGTTTCTGTCAAGCGCTGACACCTTTCTTTCACTTTCAAAATATTCTGTGGCACTAATTAGAGGCACCAATGCACTTTGACATTTATACTGAGACAAGAGTAGAAAGTAGGTATGGAATGTACACACTATGCTTTCCCTGCTTTGGAGTAAACATGATGTAACCACATGGAGTATGGACAACTACTTATCCTTTCGTAAAGCGCTAAAGACCCATCTTTTCCCTCATTAGGTTCCCCTCTTTTGTCCCACTTGTCTTTCCTGGCCCTTCCTCTCTCCTCTTAGGTGGGATACTCGCAGTTTTAGCCTCTTTTTTTTGCTGTGCGCTTTACAAGCTATCTTAACATAACATAACATAACTTAGGGGGTCATTATGATGTCGGGCGGATCGCCGCCGCCTGTATGGCGGTGGCGATCCGCCCGCCATTTCTGACCGCCCGCCTAACATTTCCCCCGCCATATTACGATGGCGGTGGGCCCCAGGCGGACGGAAAGACCGTCCGCCGGTTTCTCCGCCGGTAGGCAATCCGCCCGATTGCCTACCGGGCGGAAAGGCCTGCAATATGGTGGCGGTGCCTTGCAGGCACCGCCATCCATATTAGGATGATGGCGGTCACATGCCTTTCCATGGCGGAGACTCCGCCATGGAAAGGCATGCGGAGAATGCCTTTGGGGACCCGTTGCGGGCCCCCTGGGGGGTGGGGGCCTGCACTTGGGGGATACTCATGGTACCCCCCAACATTGGCATGCACAAGGTGGCAGGCACCGCGCGGTGCCTGCCACCTTGTGCCTGCCAATGCACACAGTGCATTCCCAGCATTGTGGCGGGCGGTGCTGTGCGCACTGCCCGCCACAATGCTGGGAATGGAGGATGCCACCGCCACGGTGGCGGTGGCATCCTAATCGCCTGTGCGGGGCTGCCGCACCACTGGCGGCCGGTCCCAGCACCGCTAGGGTGGCGGGCGGACGCCCGTCATCGTAATAGGCCCCTTAATATGCATAACTTCCCTCCTATGTTTTTTTTCTTCAAAAAACTCCTTTTCTAGGAAATCTCAATTAGGATTTTATTCACAATTATGTATTTCTGTTGCTAACATGCTGTTTGTTAGCTAAATTAAAACATATTTCTGTTGAAGTTTTCATATATTTTCTTTATTTTGCACACTGGTATTTGAGACTGTGCTTTGTAATGGGCGTGTTATGTAATGTGCTGTTTGTCTTCTATAACATGCAGAAGTGAAAGTTATCTGTGTTATATTTTTTATTTATTTTCCACAATATTGCTTTTGTTCGCGATGTGTAATAAATATGCTGTGAATTGATTTTTTCAGTGCACTGGGTGTCAATGTATTGTGGCTAAAATTTACTTTTGACGGTGTGCAATTTTTTTTTAACTATGTACAGTTGTAGGCACTTGAACTTTGATCCCTAGCTTCAAAGTCAGCACCTTTCTCCCTTTATTTGCCGATGTTTTTTTCATCTTAGTTTTATCATGTACTGTTTCTTTGCTAAAATAAAACGTATTTCTACTCTAGTTTAGCTATATATATATATATCTCTATATATATATATTTTCTTCTGCGCAATGTTGGTTTTGTGCGTGCTGTATAAGGTGCGTGTTCTGTAATATGCTGTTTGTCTTTTATAACACCCAGTACTAAAAGTCATCTGTGTTATACTTACTATTTAGGTTACACTATATTGCTTTTCTTCGCTGTCATAAACATACAGGTACATTATTTTTACACTTTAATACCTAAAACAAACTTGTGTTGCATGTATTTTTTGCCATCCACACTGTATACCTGCCTTAAGTTTTTTTAAAACTACGTACTGGGTGTAAATGTGCGCTCACTTATTTATATAAACAATTTTAGACTTAAAACTACTGCTTAATTTCAGCTGGGGTTTTCCTGTACACACCACAGCACTTAATAAGTAACAAATGCTCTTATGCAAAAATCATCCAAAAGTATTGATTGAAGTGCTTCTAAAAAACACCACTTAAATCCATAATACATTTACGTACACACAAAATAAATAAAATATTTGCCCAGGATCACAGGATTTTGGGGCGCCAGCAAAACTTAAACTTTAATCCCCAACCTCAAATTCGGCACCTTTCTCCCTTACGCCACACCCACTCCACAATGACCTTTCTCTCACACATTCTGTTCCTTCTTTACAGCACATTCATTTACCTTTCTCACCTGATCTCTTCCTTCTTTTCTTCTCTTACTCCCTCTCACACTTTTTTCCTTTTAACATTTTCTCCTTCTCTCTTCCACTCCTATCCTAATTTCTCCCCACACTAGCCCTCACTTACTCCTATTCTGTCTCTTAGCCACTCTCTCCACACTTTCTCTCCTTCTCCCATTCTCCTCCTCCCATTCTCCTCCTCTTCGCATCTGTTTTACACCCACCCTCTCTCATACAACTCCACACCAAACGCAGCACCAAACCACTCTATGCAACTCCACTCCACTCTATGCCACGCCACTCCATTATACACAGCGCAACTCCATTATATGCAGCGCCACGCCATGCAACACAACACTGCTTTGCTCCACTCCATGCCATACTGCTTTACTCCACGCCACCCTGCTTTACTCCACACCACTCTGCTTTACTCCACTCCGCTTTACTCCACTCTGCTTTACTCCACTCAACACTCTGCTTTACTCCACTCAACACTCTGCTTTACTCCACTCAACACTCTGCTTTATTCCAGCCAACACTCTGCTTTACTCCAGTCAACACTCTGCTTTACTCCACTCAACACTCTGCTTTACTCCACTCAACACTCTGCTTTACTCCACTCAACACTCTGCTTTACTACAATCCACTCAACTCCACTCTGCTTACTCCAATCCTATCAACTCCACTCTGCTTACTCCAATCCACTCAACTCCACTGTACTTACTCCACTCAGCCTTACTACACTCTACTCCGCTTTACTCTACTCCGCTTTACTCTTCTCCGCTTTACTCTACTCCGCGCCGCTTTACTCCACTCCGCGCCGCTTTACTCCACTCCGCGCCGCTCCGCTTTACTCCACGCCGCTCTGCTTTACTCCACTCCATGCCACTTTAATTTACTCCTCTACAGCGGACAGCACTCTTCTTTACTCCACTCCACTCTCCTTTACTCCACTCTATTCCACTCCACTCTGTGCAACGCCACTCTGCTTTACACAACGCCACTCTACTTTACTCCACTCCACTCTGCTTTACTCCACTCCACTCTACTCCACACCACTCTGCTTTACTCCACACCACTCTCCTTTACTGCACTCCACTCTGCTTTACTCTACTCTCCTTTACTCCTCTCTGCGTTACTCCACTCTGCTCAATCCCCCTCTGTTTTACTCCACTCTTCTCAACACTACTCTGCTTTACTCCACTTCACTCAACGCAAATCTGCTTTACTCCACTCCACTCTACTTTACTCGACTTTGCTTTACTCCACGCCACTCTAATTTACTCCACTCCTATCAACGGCACTCTGCTTTGTTTCAATCCACTCTGCTTCACTCCACTCTCCTTTACTCCACTCCACTCTATTTCACTCCACTTCGATTTACTCACTCCACTTTATTTCACTCCACTTCGCTTTACTCCAGGCCACTCTGCTTTACTCCACTCCGCTTTACTCCACGCCGCTCTGCTTTATGGATTTAGGAATAGCGTGCTACTCGTGGAAAAAATGCTTCAACACCTCATCATGGGTAGCAAGCGCTATATAAATGCAAACCTTTTTCCTCTTCTATCCCTCCACTATCCTTTCTCAATCCAAATAAGTGACTAACATATCCACCACTCAAATTACTTTCATATTTCACTAAACTAATTCACCACTAATCGTTTATGGGTTCTGGAGTAGTGTGCTACTTGCAGAAAAAGCGCTTCAACGCCTCCTCAGGGGTAGTATGCGCTATATAAATGCAATTACAATACAATACTTTACTCCATGCCACTCTTCTTTACTCTACTCCACTCCGCTCAGTGCCACTCTGCTCTGCTCCATGCCACTGTGCTTTGTTCACGCCACTGGTCTTTACGCCACTCTACTTTACTCCACTCTGCTTTACTCTCCTTTACTGCACACCGCTCTCCTTTACTCCATGCCATTCTGCTTTACTCCATGCCACTCTGCTTTACTCCACTACACTGAACACCACTCTGCGTTACTCAACTCTGCTTTACTCCACTCCACTATACTCAACACCACTCTGCTTTACGCCACTCTGCTTTACGCCACTCTGCTTTACGCCACTCTGCTTTACGCCACTCTGTTTTGCTCAACTCCACACTGCTTTACTCCACTCCAATCCACTCTACTTTACTCCACCCCACTCTGCTCTACTCTGCTCCATGCTACTCTGCTCCGAGCTACTCTGCTCCACACTGTCGTGTAGTTCCTATATATCCTATACAGGACCTGCGCGTTTGGATAACATAAACTGTGGGTTTGGTGGCAGACTGGTTCCGAGCACCCCCACCGGATACGTTAGCCTGTTTGCATTAGCTAGCTCACAGTGCCACTATAATCTCCTCTTATCGGGGAGAGAATAGTTCTTGACAACCTCAGAACATGACAACCCTGATCCCCCAGGATCGTGGAAACAATATACTACTTTTCGCTCAGTCACTCGTGCTCACTTAGTTTGTCTCAGAGATACACAGAATAAACAGTCTGGGCGTTTCAATAAGGATTTATTGAACAGTTGTTATTCTAGTGTAGAATAGATGAGCTGCAACAACTATTAGACAGTAGCAGAGATATATGATTAGCAATATTACAAAAGTAAAGGGATGGTATAGTTCTACCATCTTGCAGAAATCATGAATATATACAAGTACATAAAACACATGATAAAAAGTGCAACCTAAAAGTGCGTACTCCTACGATGCCTCCCTAACTAGACGTACCTAAATTTACCTAGCATCTGTGTAGGTGTTATTCCAAGAATCCCTCTAGGCTTTAGTCCACCCCATTACCTGAGAGTTAGAGAATGTGGGACCCCATCCTGGTCTCGAGTTGGACACCCCGCGAGGGATGTTAGACCACTGCTAGCTGGAGCATCTGCATGCAGGAACCACAGCATCTCTGGTCAGTGTGTCAGCCGGGAAGTCACGGTCTCCTCTGCCTGTCTAACCAAGACATGATGAATATATACCCATAGGTCTCCCCAGGGGTCCTTGCTGTGTTACTGTGTTGGCCTAAAGGATGACGTCGGGCTTGAACTTTAACATAGATATTATACAGGAGATGTTCATCCTGCTGTGCTTCCAAGAAGCCTCATGCATAATGTATGAGTTTCGAACCAGGGAAAAACCTGCGTTCTGAATGCAGTGTCGTATCTAGGTAAAAGGTCAGTCCCTATGAACCGTTATGTATGTAATGTAGGGAAGAATATAGGTGAAAGGTTGCAGTGTTACCTGCGCCTATATAGGGTACCTATATGGAATATAACACCCACTCCTCTTCTGACTGGACTACATATGTAACTTATAAGTGTATTACCATTCTAACTAGACATTGGTACGCACTAAAGTAAAAACATTTCTTTTGTTAAAATGTTTAAAAACGTCTAAAAAAAAAAATCTAAAAAAAACCTTAAAATGTGTAACGAGAAAATTGCTTACAAACTATAGCTCTAAAAGTGTCAGTAGTTATAATCCGAAACACTATAAGCATTAGAAAGCCATTTATGCCCAAATAAATGAAAAAGGAATTTCAATTTTGTCTGAGTTCCAAATTGAGCTTGTTATTAAAAAAGGGCGAATTTCTTCCAGCACAAGACGAGCCAAAATGAGTCAATTGTTTGTGTCCTGGCTGGTAGACGCAACACTTTCGTTGCTTGCTTCCGCAGTAGACGGCCCCTGTAACACCTCGCAGAGTACGTCAATAGAGCACAGATGATGTTCTACACTGTCCACAGCCGGTGCCGGGACAGCCTGTGCGCCGTCCAAAGCCTGGGTGTCAGTGGAGGAGCCGGTGTCCAAACCAAGAGGTGGAGTTACTACCTGCGGTGGCTCAAGAAATGCCGCCATCAACATACGAATACGCTGAGGACATTGCAGAACATGGGCCGTTATCGGGTCCAGTAGAGCATTCACGTCCGGTTGCGCACATGATGGGAGTGTTAAACAAAGGTCTAACACGCATTCTTCTCCGCAAAACAGGCATCAGAGGACAGGTAAGATGCAGTCCATCCAGACTGGTCGAAATGACAAGAACCAAGATGCACTTAGTTCTCTCAGGCGAGGCGTCCCTAGATGTTGTACCATTCAGTCACAGTATTTACGCTCCAGGAGTGCTTTTTCCATCTCCTTGGTGACTGGGACGTCCATTGCGTAGCAGAAAAATAACAATCAGGATACCTGCTATTAGAAACAGGATCAGCGGAAGTCCTCCAAAGATGCTTCCGAATACGGAGTGTATGAAGTTTGGTATAACTCCAAGTACCGTCTGAAAGGTGCTTAGAAGTCCAAAACCTATGGTCTTAAATAGGTGGACAATGCCAGTCGTATCAGACATGTTAAAGATATGATTCACCATTTCTACGAAATGGAAAGGGCAGTTTGTATTAATAAGCGCCCGTATCTCAGCTGAAGACTTTGCGATCCCGAGTTCAAAAGTCTCTCGAGCAGAGGTTAAGGGCACAGACTTCTGTAAAAAAATGGCTTTCATTCTGCCTAGAGTATCAAACCGTATTAAAGAAACATTCAGAGAAGGCCATAACGGCGCCTCCCTGACTGTATGTGTCGGTGGAAACAATACTTGCATACAACAAGTAACCCTGGGGCTCACGGTTACCAGATATGCCATGCCCGGGCGCATTCCACAGCAGCCTTGACTGTTCAGCATCAAGTAACTCCCATTCGAAAGTATCCCAAATGCTGGAGTAATCACTGCAGCTAGGGCACCCTTCAGATGACAGGACAAGTTCGCCACAGAACCATTACAAGCCCCGTGCAGAAGAATGTCCTGACATATGAACGATCCACTTAAAGCGCTCTCACAGTTTGTACCACTGAGAAAAACTTCTCGATCCCCACTCCGGCATCGAAATCTGTATGGCAATTCCCAAGATTCTTTAATGTACTCCTTACCCATTTTTTCATATTTGCTTGCCTGCTTTTGTTCAAGGCAATATTGAAACTGAAAAGTAGTGACCGGTAGAGTTATGTGGCCATGGATTAGCCATTCTGTGTGTGGTGATTCTGCCACTGTGAATGGTAATCTATCCAGTTTTTCGATACGCAGCATTGTATATTTTGCTCCCCTTTGTGCCATTTCTATCTGTTCATCTGTTAGATTGTATTCAGAAAACAGAGACGTACTGTTGATAAAACGCCAAGGCACATAGCCTGCACGCAAAGATTGCAGCGTCCAGCTCAATAACATTATAGAACGTAACTGAGATTGCCCGTGTTGTAATATGGCTAAATCTTGTTCCAGAATGTCTATCGCAGAAGATACAATGTTGCCTAAGGAATATATTCTGGAGGTCAATGTTGTTAACCCATTGTCTACCACTGCTAGAGATTTCTCTAAGTTAATACGGTCTATTTCATGTATTCTTTCTGCGGCCTCTTGTTGGGATATTTTCCAATTTTCATTGTAGGCAGCATAAATGCCAGCATATATGAAACGTTTTTGGCGTGGTTTCCTGGGATCTAGTAAAAAATCCCTAAGATCCATGTCTTGTGTGAATAAGGACAAGTGTTGTTTCACCTCTGTGAGTGTTGAGGATTCTAGCCAATTAAGGCCCAACTTCCCAACACTGTATGACGTCACTACCCTTGGATGTTGTCTCTGTACATAGCGTGGATCTGGCCTATAGATTGTGAACCCTTCGGTTTTACCCATGAATCTTTCCTGACAACCATAGGTGTCTGTGGGCCAAATCAACCATTTCTTCCAATCGGGGCTCTGATCTATTGTATTGTATGATGTCATCTAATGTAATCCCTGTTTGTGATGTTTCGTTTCCCTCGGTGTTTGATGGAGTCGGCACTCGAGGTGTGTTCAAGTCTTTGTTCTTGGCTAGTCCAAGGCAAGACGTCTGTTGCACTGTCTCGTTCAAAACATGATCTGCTGAGGGATGAGACATGCTCTAAACAAAGCTTCTAACCCCTGCACCTGCCATTCTCTAGTACCCCAGACTGATTTTAAGTCTATGGTGTCTTTCCATAAGTCGTAACCTTGTTCAGACAACTGGGCAATAAAGGATGCAGAGTAAATCTGTTTGGTGTTCGTTAACATATTTTTCTGTGCTGATGTTGGTGCAACCTTATAATAATATGAGGCTGGGTCAGACATATTAAACCATGAAAAATATGGAAACTTCTGTGCAAATGTTTTTGAACTGGCTGTTGGCGGTGTTGGACAATGTTCCCACTGATGGTATGTGAACACGTTTCTAGGATTAGCAGATTTATGCAAAAAATGATGACCATAATGTTGATAACAATGCATAGTATCAAAATCTGATGTGCTCTCCAATGTTTCACTATTGGGAAATGCAGCAGATTTTTCCAAATCAGACAAAATGTTATTAACAGTTTCAACATCCCAATCATCGGAAAATGTACTTGAGGTAATGATATCACTTAATGATATTTTAAATAAATGTGGAATTTTTTAATTTCAGTCGGGCCAAATATATCGAAATCAACCTTGTCCCACACTATACCATCAGGTACAGGAACTGCTGTAATGTTCACTGACGACAAGTCTCTTTGTTCTCGATGAGATGATTGATGTGGTTTTAACTTTAAGTTCACTTCTTGGGCAGCAGAGCTTTGCCGAATGTATTGTCCACTAATAAGCATGTTAAAAACTATAACTAAGCCTAACCAGAAAAGAAAGAAAAGAATCCCGGAAGTTACCCATAGTTCTACCCATGGTGATACCAGGTAAGTCTTTCTAAGAAAGTTCATAAAGTCTTTAACTTGCTGCTTGCGTGAATTTTGGGCTGGCTTCGTTTCAGGTTCACTTGGATCCAAAGAAAACGTATCAAAGTTCATAAAGTGGGGGGGCGCTAGAGAGCCCGGAGCAAGATGGCCGCACCTTAGTGCTGCTCTGCTGGTCGAGGCCACTATCCGTCCAATATCCTGCTTACCTGGCGCTATCCACGTCAATGCTGTGCCTTTCCTGATTCCGGGGCAGTTGGACGCACTTTGCTGCCGTTGTTTGGGCGTTTGGCTGCCGCTAAGTACCAGTTTTGCACCGGTCCCGGACTCGCGGCAAGATGGCGGCTGCAAAGGGAGGCGGCCGTTAGTTCGCGTGGCCGCGGGGGTTCCCTGGTCCCGGTGCCGTGAGCTGCCTTCTGCTCACATACCTGCCGCCCCGGGCTCGCCCGAGGAAATACTCTACTCTGGGTGCGTGGCGCAGGGGCTCTGTCGGGAGCCCGTCCACGGCCGCTGGAGATCGGGTTGCCGCCATCCTCTGATTCAGCATACCCAGGTGAGGAGAGGGTGCGACGGCCCCCGCTTGGACTGATGGTCGCAGATGCGTGCACTGGCCTGGGGACCTGATTACGATCGCGCTGTACTGGTGCGGTGACCGGGAGCTGCCGGCTCTGCCTACCTGCTGTGGTAGCTGTCACGGACTTCATCTGCCTGCAGGTTGGTGGCGGGGCCCGGTGGTGGCGTTGCGTGTGCCCGGGGGCGGCCTGAATGTGCATGTTGGAAGCGGGCGGCGGTAGGCCTGTGCACTGACGTTGGGCGCAGGGCCTCTCCCCGGTCGCGCCGCGCTCTTCTACCCCCTCCCTCCCCGGGGCCGCGATTGCTGCGAATGGCTGCGCCGCTCCATTGGGCAACGACTGAGCTGCGTTGGGATCTGTGCTCCCCTTGCCTGCTGATACCCTTGTGTGCTGGCGGACCCTGCCTGAGCTGGCTGGTGATTGCGGGGGTTCCTCCATGCATACGGCTGCATGAATCTGCCGTTGGGGCCCTGGTTCGAGTGACTGTGTAGTGTGCACCACAGAGACACTAGCTGGATCTCTACCACCCTCTTTATAGCTGACGCGACCCCCGTGCTGCCTACCTCTGTGGCTGTGCTGGGATTTTGGCCTGGTCCTGCATCGGCGCCTCGCCCACATCGTCTTTCCTGAGACCTGACGCCTTAGTGTGACTGTCTGGGGATTTGGCGCTGTGTCCTGAATGCTGCAACTGCGAGGGCTGCTAGCCTATATCACCGCGCCATAGAGCCAGACCATCCCTATCTGCTGGAGGCGGGCGGCGCACATTTGCTGGGGCAGCAGAGCACACTAGCGCTACAGTTGGGCACCCGTATCTGTATATCTGGCTGCCGGGGTGCGCTCTCGGGGGTGCGAGTGGACCCCATGCAAGGTCCCCTGGTGGTGCAAGTCTCCCCTCCTTTGCTAAATTGTGAACATTGCTGCAGCGCAGGGTCAACATGGGCCGCACCGACAAACAGCAGAGCAAACTGCACTTTGAGGCCAAAGGTCACTCTAAATCCCAGACCCCGCATGCATCAGACACAGAGCAGGACCCCGAGGCGGGAACCACTACAAAATTGGAGCGCCTGATGTTATCTATGCAGCAGAGCTTGCAGACTATCGATGCCAAGATTGACACCCTTAACTTGCGCATGGACACCATGGCTACTAAAATAGATAACCACGGCACACAGATTGCTGAGGCGGAGCAACGTATCTCACACACGGAAGATCGTGTGGAGACGATGGCGACATCCTGTGCCAGTACGGAGAAATTACTGGAGGTAATAAGAGCCAAAAATGAGTACATTGAAGCTCGTTCCCGAAGGAACAACCTGCGTATAACTGGTATTGGGGAATCCACCAACACTGGGCCTATGGAGAGATACGTTGAAACAATGCTGATGACCCTACTGGGAGCGGATCACTTCTCCAAGGTGCTCATTGTGGAGAGGGCTCATTGCTCGCTGGCTGCGCGTCCCGTGCCTGGGGCCCCACCTCGTCCCATTATAGCTCGACTTTTGAACTATCGAGATTGGGACACGGCGCTTCGTCTAGCCCGTGAAAAGGGGAGTCTGCAGTATCAGGGAATGAAGGTGGAACTGTTCCCTGATTTCACGGTAGCTGTGCAGCAAGCACAGCGAGAATTTCAAACTGTCAAAAAGAAATTGCAATCTCTACACGTCCAGTACGCTATGCTATATCCTGCTCGCTTACGGATTCAGCACGCGGGGAAGGCGCGCATCTTCATAACACCTAAAGAGGCTCTGCAGTATATCCGGAGGATTGAACGACGGGAGTCAACTCGAGGAAAGGGCACGGATTCTGACTCTGATGGCTGAAAACCTATGTGACCTACTGTCTGTCTCTTATACATTGTTACTATGCTAGATACGTTTGTAGAGCGGCCACACGTGGTTCATTTGCTACATACGCCTTGCCGAATGTGCCTTTCGCTTTTCTTTATTGCCTATTGACCTCTAATCATTTTTCTTCCTAAGCACTATTTGTTGTAAATGTTAACTATGCAATGCTCATACTCTGTATACGGCCAGATGTCTCACTCTCTACTGTAGAAGTGTTTGCACCTCGAGGTGCCAGTATTTGTCCAGTATCTTTGCACGCCATGCTGGATGGCCCACTACTGCTTGTCTCGACCCACCCTGTTCAACAGGGGGCTGATGGCTACTAGCGACCCACAGTATGGGTATTCCCCGAACTGTATACCCCTCAGTTCTGGCACTCGTTGGTGCTTTTTCAGTGGTTCTTTGTGTTTCTCGTTACATATGCAGTCAATGCTTTAGGAATGCAATGGTCTATTTGCTGTTCTGTTTTGAGGGGGGATCTCACAGCATGCCTTGCAGGCTGGAGGGGGTGGGGGGATCTGTTGGGGAGCTATATACTACTGTAATTGCATTGGTTTCACTGTCCTGATAGGACTTGCTCTGCGCAGCATGCGATTTCCGCGCGACGACATAGGGTTCATTGACGACATCGATAGACATGGCTGAATCCAAAACACCTACACTCTCCTGGGTCAGCTGGAATGTGAGAGGGCTGAATCATCCCAAAAAAGTACGACAGGTGCTTGCGTACCTTGATCTGCATCATATCCAGATCGCCTTATTGCAGGAAACTCACCTCACCAAACGGGCGGTTTCAACTATAGCCACTAGGTGGGCAGCAGTTCGCCTGGCAGCATCATACTCTTCCTATGCACGGGGGGTTATGGTCCTTATAAAGAAGGGGGTTCCTTTTATACCGACCCATGTAGATGAAGACGAGGGAGGTGTCGATATATTATAGTTCAGGGCACACTACATGGCACCAAGCTGGTTATCGTGAACATATATGGGCCCAACGTTGACGACCCTGCCTTTTATGACACGCTATGGGGCAAGCTCTACAAATTGCCCCCCTCGACTCTCATTTGCGGGGGGATTTCAATGTGGTTCTCGACCCTGAATTAGATAGGGTATCTATGGTAAACCCCCCCCCCCCCAAAGAAGGCCGCCCTGTCAGTGCAAGATGGTATGCTAACATTAGGCCTTACAGATATTTGGCGGTTGAGGCATCTTAGCTCTCTGGAGGGTACATGTCATTCATATGTGCGGCGGGCCTGGTCCCGCATAGATTACTGGCTTGTAACGCAGGACGTCGGCACATGGACCACACAGGTCAAGCACTTGCCTCAAACATTATCAGACCATTCCCCGGTGCTACTCAGTCTATCGCTGCCATCCCACATCCCTCCCCACTTCCAATGGCGGTTGCAGCCTTCTTCTTTACTGGATCAGGTTTTTAATGACGGTCTCCGTGAGACTATATATGAGTTTTTCACACAAAACACTGGGTCCGTCTCTGCTGTGGAAACGCTATGGGAAGCGTTCAAAGTGACGATTCGGGGAGTTTGTATAGGGCTGCAAGCTGGGGTCCTAAAGTCACTGCGTGGCTCTATGGCGTTGCTTGAGCGCGAGTTGGGCGACCTAGAGGGTCGATATAACCTGTCGGCAGATCGCACTACACTAGCGCAAATAAAAGCTAAAATCATAGAATACAATGAAATAGCTGATCAGGAGATTAGACATCTGTCGCGTCGGAGTAGGGCCAGGTATTACGGTGTGAGTGGCAGGCCGGGCAGAGCTCTGGCCTCACGTATAATGGATCCCCGCAGTAAGGCTTCTCTGATTGACGCGATCACTGCAGACGGGGTCACGCATCACGACACGCCTAACATTCTGAGGACTTTTACCGATTATTATGCTGCGATGTATTCTCATCGGCAAACTGCAGATGCAGCTGAAACTGCGCAGTATCTTGACGATATTGCGCTGGTGTGGTTGTCGGCTGGCCAGCGGGAATTCCTAGTGCATCCCATTACCCTGGACGAGATACGGGAAGCCATTACTACATTGCCCAATGGGAAATCAGCTGGTACTGATGGATTGCCGGCGGAATTTTATAAACAATATATAGAATTGTTGGCCCCCTGTCTCCTCCAGGTGTTTGAAGAGGCGTATGAAACTCAGTGTTTGCCGCCGACATTACGCGAAGCACTTGTGATCACACTACTAAAACCAGAGAAGCCACCCGACAGGTGTGATTCATATCGCCCTTTATCGTTAATAAACACTGACGTGAAAATTCTTGCGAAAATCTTGGCTGCCCGACTGAAGCTACTTCTTCCTGTTATGGTCCTTCTGGATCAATCTGGGTTTATTCCGACGCGCTCCACGTCTCATAATTTGCGGACCCTCTTTGCTACAATGCATGTGTTAGAGCCCACTATGCCGGCAGTTGCTGTGCTTTTGGACGCTACAAAAGCGTTTGATTCGATCTCATGGTCCTATATGTTTACAATTCTTCATCGCATGGGGGTGCCTGTTATGTTCACTAACTGGATCAAATTGCTCTACACTAATCCGGTCGCGCGAGTCAGAGTTAATGGGCAGCTGTCAGGGACATTTAGAGTAAGGCGTGGCACCAGACAAGGATGCCCGTTGTCACCGTTGCTATTCGCGCTCATACTTGAACCATTGGCTTGCATCCTGAGACAGCGCCATGCGCAGGCCTCACTCCGTTTCTTCCAACGTCCATTGGCAGTTTCCATGTATGCGGACGACATGGTGCTATACGTCCGAGACCCAGTGACACACCTTGCACAACTCATACGGGAATATATCCGGTTTGAAAGGTTCTCGGGCCTAGGTATCAACTGGTCCAAGTCGATTATACTACCTCTCACTGACAGCACCCGCCCCTTTGACCTTGATTATCCATTGGCATGGTGCACTGACACTGTAAAATATTTAGGCATATGGCTTCACAGGGATCCTTAGGTTGTTATACGATCTAATTATTGCACAACCGTTGCGCGCCTTGAGGGTCAAGTTGTCACGCCTGCAGATCCAAGGGCCACTGAACTACTAAGATGGCCGTTAGTCAATTGACGCGCAGGCGCAGGTAACTTAAATACCGGCTCCATCAGAATGACGGCGCTTCGCGTCTGTTCTTTCCTGCTCGCAATTACTCGTGCACTAAACTTCCGGTCCGACGAGTTCCCTCACTTCCGCGTCGCGTTCGTCGATGCCGGCGGCTCGCGTCCAAGCTGCAATCCTCTACGGCTCGTTTCCTGGATTCTCCTGTTCTACCAGGGAGACAAATTCACTTACCTGCTCCTTCTCCCCGCCTGGATCACGGATTCCTGTTCTCTGGAGCACTCTTCACCTGCCCTTCAGTCCGGTTCCTGGAAGCCTTGTCAGAAGATAAAGGATGGACTTTTAGAGACCTTTTTCACCGTGGTTACGGTAACAGCGCCGAAGCGCTGCCAGTTCTTTTCATAGTTTATTAATTGGAAGCGTATTGATGTTTCTCTCGTTTACCTGATGTGGGGACCCGCATTATCCAGGGGTTGTTCCCTTTATTGAAAGTTCTGCTAAGTCCCTAAAGGAAGCGTAAGAGAGGAAGCAAAGACTATTGTTATAATTTACACACATCGCTTCACAAGTCCTTTTAGAGTAAATTAAAGTCTACTAGAAGAGGTGGGCAAGGTGCTTTTACTTGCAGCTTTAGTTTCAAGGGCATTCCAGTACATTTCTTACCTGTTTTCTCTTTACAGTAGGACATAGTGGTTGGGACGCCAGAACATTTCACTGCTATCAGAAACAGAAGAAAGGGATGTTTAGGTAAAAGCAGCTCGTGCACATAAGGCAGAATAGAGGGTGTGCTTTGTTCTATCCTAACGTATATCCCCTCTTATTTCACAGCTCTCTACTTCTCTTGGTGCTCTCTGGCTGCTACTGAACTACGAAGAGGACTTGTCTTCCCCTCCTTCCCTTGTTTTGTTTCCCTTCTTCCCCGAGTTGCCTGTTATAGCTCAATTCTACATTGGGCGTGTAGGTGATTCGGGGACGTTGTGGACCATTCTTCAATTTCATGGCGTTCCTGTGGAAATACAGGTGAGATTTTGACAGAACGCGAAGCCTTGAAAAAGAAATTACCTTTCTTTTCCACCCGAGCGCCATGGAATTCAGTCAGGTGACATTGGCTGATTTAGCTCACATGATGGGAAGTTTGCAGGCTGAAACTCAAGCCCTGTCCACTAGGTTAGATGTATTACAGCAAGGAAGAAATTCCGAAACCAGGCAAGAGATACCGAGTACTAGTGTTCACAATCCTGTGATACAGGTGTCAACCCCTCAGTCTATTCCTTTGGCACCACCGGAGCGTTTTTTGGGTGATACCACTAGATTCGCAGCTTTCATAAGCCAGTGCCAACTTCACTTTATGTGTAAGGCTAACTGCTTCCCTACTGATCAAGCTAAAGTGGCTTTTATCATATCATATCTTGGGGGGTCTGCGGCTAACTGGGCAATACCATTAATAGAAAGGAATGATCCTTTGTTGCAGAATTATAACGCCTTCAAACAGGAACTCAAAAAACTTTTTGATAGACACACATTCACTCACTCAGCTGACACTGAACTACTGACCCTGAAGCAAGGTACTAAGGACTTAACAAGTTACATATCTACGTTTCATAGATTAGTAGTAGAAGCAGGGTGGCCCGAGGAAAAACGCAGTGCTCTGTTTTACAAGGGGCTAAGGGACGACCTAAAGGACGCCCTTGCCCAGGTGGTAGACCCTCCAGAATCCTGCCCGGCTCTTATTGATTTGGTGGTTAAATTGGACCACCGAATCAGTGAAAGGAAACGAGAGAGGGGCAAGTCAGAGCCCAGATGGGTGTCTTATCGCGAAAGGAAACCAGAGCCGGATAAAACGGTAGAGGAACCTGAGCCTATGCAAATTGGAAGCATAAGAGGTCCTCTCTCTAATGAAGAGAGACAAAGAAGGCGAGAAAGACGATTGTGCCTGTATTGTGGTAAGTCGGGACATTTTCTTAGAGAATGTCCCGTCAAACCTAAACAAAGAGGGTCGGAAAACTAGCACGCCTGAAGTCTATAGAGACAGAGACTTCGGGTAGTTCAGGATTACTTGTCTCATCTTTAGACATACCATTAAACCAGTCTCGCCATTTCATGCTCACCTCCCGCATAGTGTGGGAACAGCAGGCGGTGGAGGTGCAGGTGATGATAGATTCTGGTGCTTCAGGGAATTTTATGGACACACAGTGGGCACAAAAGTGGAAAATACCCCAGGTTTCTAAACCGCTTTGGGAAGAGGTCACAACCATTGATGGTAGCACACTAAAATCTGGGCCCATTACACACTCCACTGTAGAGTTGCTTTTGGTTATTGAGCAGAAACACCAGGAATACATAGCCTTTGATATCATTCAGTCCCCCCAATTCCCTGTTATATTAGGGATACCATGGCTAAGTAGGCATGGTCCTTCAATCGACTGGAAGGCTATGACTATTACTTTTGATCACGATTCTTGTAGAGATCATGTTGGTCCCGCTGCAGAAGAGCCGAGGAACAGTGGTGCTCTAGCAGTCATTGTTGACAACCCATTACCTACAATCTATCAAGATCACAAAGCAGTGTTTGACGTAGAGCAGGCCACACGTCTTCCACCGCATCGAGTCTATGATTGCAGGATTGACCTGCAGCCTGGTGCTCGCATACCCTGCAGCAGAGTTTACTCTTTAACAGAAAAGGAGAATGTGTATCTACGAGACTACTTGGATGAAATGTTGAGGATTGGTTTTATTCGTCCTTCTAGATCCCCTGCTTCATCCTCTCTTTTTTTCATACCTAAGAGGGAAGGGGGCCTTAGATGTTGTATAGATTATAGAGCCCTTAATGCAATCACAGTGAAGAACAGATACCCATTGCCTTTGATTTCCTCCCTCCTTGATCAGATCAAGGACGCACGTGTGTTCACCAAACTAGATTTACGTGGTGCCTATCATCTGGTGCGCGTCAAGGAGGGAGATGAATGGAAAACGGCTTTTTGCACTAAATATGGCTTATACGAGTACCTAGTAATGCCTTTTGGGCTCTGTAATGCTCCTTCAGCTTTTCAGTTTTTAATCAACGAGGTGTTGAAAGACATGCTTGATAAATATGTTATAGCCTATATTGATGACCTCCTGATATTTTCCCCAACTGTGCAAGAACATGAGAGACACGTAAAGAGAGTTTTGGAACGATTACAGGAAAACCAATTGTATTGTAAATTGGAGAAATGCCAGTTCCATGTGCAAGAGGTTAGCTTTTTGGGTTTTGTTATCTCTCCTCAGGGACTTAGCATGGATCCGCACAAGGTAGAAGCAATCCATCGGTGGCAGGCCCCTCAGACAGTGAAAGAGACACAGAGTTTCCTTGGTTTCGCCAATTTTTACAGGCGATTTATATGTGATTTTTCCGACCTCGCTTCTCCTATCACCAAGTTGCTAAGAAAAGGGAGTGCTTTTCACTGGTCACTTGAAGCAGAAGACGCGTTCAACAGATTAAAGAAGGCTTTCACACAGGCTCCTATCCTAAATCATCCTGACCCCTCTAGTCCCTACGTAGTTGAGGCAGATGCGTCCCAAGTGGCAGTTGGGGGGATTCTGTCTCAAATAGAACGCTCTACAGGAGCCCTTCACCCAGTGGCATATTACTCCAAAAAACTGACACCTGCGGAGATGAATTATTCCATAGGGGACAAAGAGCTATTAGCCATAAAGAAGGTCTTTGAGGAGTGGAGGCAGTACTTGTTGGGTGCAAATCACACTATTACAGTTCTTACAGATCATCGCAACTTACAATTCCTGAAGTCTGCGAGAGCGTTATCCATGAGACAGTTGAGATGGAGCCAGTTTTTAGCGAATATGACTTTATTATACAATTTCAAGCTGGAAAAAAAACGGCAAAGCAGACACCCTGTCTCGTTTTGGATACGAACCCATGCCTGCTTTAGAAGAACCACCCCCTATCATTCCCCGAGATCGCATTGTAGGAGTTCTGTGTTCTGATGTAGATTTTGTAAGGCAGGTCCAAGAAGCACAGACATCCCCAGGTATGGATGAAGTAGTGAGCACACAGGAGGTTACCATAGAGCAGGAATTGGCTTATGTACAAGGTGGGTTAGTACTCCCCTCTCAAAACCTGAGATCACAGGCCTTAGAATGGTGTCACACACATCCTCTTGCTGGGCACCCTGGATACAAGAAAACCATGGACTCACTCAAGAGATATTTTTGGTGGCCCACGATGGGAAGAGATACAAAACATTATATCCAGACTTGTCATGTGTGTGCTCAGGGTAAAGCCTCTCATCAAAGACCGGCAGGGCTCTTACAACCATTACCAAACCCCCCTTGTCCCTGGCATACAGTCTCCCTCGACTTCATAGTCGAATTACCTCGTACAAAGAACGGAAACACTACCCTTTTGGTGGTAGTAGATATGTTTTCGAAGACAGCACACTTTATCCCCTTGACGGGGCTTCCCTCTTCAAAACTATTGGCCTCGATATTTCTACAACAGGTGGTACGCTTACATGGGCTCCCTTCAATCCTAGTATCCGATAGGGGGCTCAATTCATTTCCAAATTTTGGGCAGGGTTGTGTACTCTCTTACACATAGACGTACGATTGTCATCTAGTCACCACCCACAGACCGATGGGCAGACTGAGAGAGTAAATCAGTGTTTCGAACAATATATCAGGTGTCAGGTCTTACACTCACAAGAGGAATGGGATGACTTAGTATGGCTAGCAGAGCTGTCCTATAATAATAGTTATCATTTTTCCACAACATATACACCCTTTTATTGCACCTACGGGTATCATCCTAGAATACTGTCTATTCCCCGGCTTTCTTCTTGTTCCATACCGGCAGTGGTAGATATGGTACAGGATATACAGAGGGTACACAAGTCCACACTGATAAATCTTGACAGGGCCAAAGCTAGCTACAAAAAGGGGCGGATGCTCACAGAAGCCTAGAACCATCCTACAAACAAGGGGACGAGGTATGGCTGTCATCAAAGAACTTAACCTTGAGAGGTTCCTGTAAATTCAAACCCAAGTACATAGGGCCATATAAGATTTGTAAGATAATAAACCCAGTGGCCATGAAGCTGGATCTGCCTGACTCTTTGAAGTGTCACCCGGTTTTTCATGTATCCCTTTTGAAACCTGTAGTCCCAGGGACTCGTATTCCTGCTACTCCTGGTCCGGTCATGGTGGACAATGAACCAGAATATGAAGTAGGAGCTATCATAGACATATCGGAGAGTGAGAAACAGACTCCAGTATCTTATACATTGGAAAGGATATGGAGTCGAGGAACGCACTTGGGAACCTGCCGGTCAGATACACGCCCCTCGCTTATTGCGGGCTTTTCATAGGCTCCATCCCGACAAACCCAAGCCGGTGGGGGGGGGGGGGCCATGGGGGGGGTGTACTGTCACGCCTGCAGATCCAAGGGCCACTGAACTACTAAGATGGCCGTTAGTCAATTGACGCGCAGGCGCAGGTAACTTAAATACCGGCTCCATCAGAATGACGGCGCTTCGCGTCTGTTCTTTCCTGCTCGCAATTACTCGTGCACTAAACTTCCGGTCCGACGAGTTCCCTCACTTCCGCGTCGCGTTCGTCGATGCCGGCGGCTCGCGTCCAAGCTGCAATCCTCTACGGCTCGTTTCCTGGATTCTCCTGTTCTACCAGGGAGACAAATTCACTTACCTGCTCCTTCTCCCCGCCTGAATCACGGATTCCCGTTCTCTGGAGCACTCTTCACCTGCCCTTCAGTCCGGTTCCTGGAAGCCTTGTCAGAAGATAAAGGATGGACTTTTAGAGACCTTTTTCACCGTGGTTACGGTAACAGCGCCGAAGCGCTGCCAGTTCTTTTCATAGTTTATTAATTGGAAGCGTATTGATGTTTCTCTCGTTTACCTGATGTGGGGACCCGCATTATCCAGGGGTTGTTCCCTTTATTGAAAGTTCTGCTAAGTCCCTAAAGGAAGCGTAAGAGAGGAAGCAAAGACTATTGTTATAATTTACACACATCGCTTCACAAGTCCTTTTAGAGTAAAGTAAAGTCTACTAGAAGAGGTGGGCAAGGTGCTTTTACTTGCAGCTTTAGTTTCAAGGGCATTCCAGGTCATTTCTTACCTGTTTTCTCTTTACAGTAGGACATAGTGGTTGGGACGCCAGAACATTTCACTGCTATCAGAAACAGAAGAAAGGGATGTTTAGGTAAAAGCAGCTCGTGCACATAAGGCAGAATAGAGGGTGTGCTTTGTTCTATCCTAACGTATATCCCCTCTTATTTCACAGCTCTCTACTTCTCTTGGTGCTCTCTGGCTGCTACTGAACTACGAAGAGGACTTGTCTTCCCCTCCTTCCCTTGTTTTGTTTCCCTTCTTCCCCGAGTTGCCTGTTATAGCTCAATTCTACATTGGGCGTGTAGGTGATTCGGGGACGTTGTGGACCATTCTTCAATTTCATGGCGTTCCTGTGGAAATACAGGTGAGATTTTGACACAAGTCAGCCGCTGGATAAAATTGCCCTTGTCCTTCACGGATCGTGTAGCTTTGATGAAGATGGTGATTCTCCCACGCTTTTTGTATTTATTTTTAAACATCCCTGTATCTTTGCCGAGACATTTTTTTGACACACTCCGCTCACACTTGATCACACTGGCGTGGGGTGGTAAAAAGCCCCGGCTCAAATGGGATACACTCACGCTACCTTACGAACAGGGGGGGTTCACAGCTCCTGATTTGCATCTCTATTATCTTTGCGCACAAGCGCACTATGCATATTATTGGCAGCAGGACCCAGCTTTTATTCCTCATGTGGCTGTGGAGGCGGGCGCAGTGCACCCACTACCCCTTAGCGCTATGATAGTGAATAAGCATTCTATATTCGAAAAAGGTGAATTCGACACTGTACAAATCACGGCCAGGGCCTGGCAGGAGTTGGGTAGAAGAGCACAGAAATTGCCCCTGTATGCGCCCAATATGCCATTGCTGCATCATTCTGAACTGTCTGTTACTGGGGAAACCGGTGCCTTAAAGGCTCTTAAGGAGATGTCTATGCAGAAGATGGAAGATGTATTTCCAGATGGTCTATTCATAACGCCCACAAATATAGCTGCCGGCGAAAATGCCACCACCATGCAGCTATTTGTCTATACCAGATTGAGATCTGCTATGCGAGCGCTCTATGCACAATTCCCTGCAGAACCACCGACGCTCGAGGCACTGCAACTCATATACACCACCACCAATAAGAGCAAGCTAGTCACTAGACTTTATCGGGCATCACAGAGGGATGCTGCCATTGCTGACTCACTGGCGCTGATTAAATGGAATGCTGTGCTGCCCGAACCTATGTCTGAGGATGACTGGGGTAGGTGCTGTCGCCTTACTGGTCAGTTGACTGCCAATGGTAATTTACGGCTGGTGCATTTTAAATATCTGCACCAACTGTACTATACTCCGGCGCAGCTATGTCGATATGGGTTGCGCGATACTGATGCCTGTATACGCTGCGGCTCTCTGGGCGCTGACTTCTATCATTTAGCATGGACATGCACAAAGATACATGAGTACTGGGTGGCAGTCACACATATTCTACAACTAATGGTAGAGATGCCCATAGATTGTTCCCCGCTAGTGTGCCTATTGGGCAGGGTTTCTAGTATTAAGGTCTCTCACAGGAGATTCGTAGCAATAGCGCTGTTGATAGCCAAGCGCAGAGTATCCATGGGGTGGGGGGGGCACCAGGTCCTGCAGCCACGGCGCTGTGGCTGCAGGACCTGGTGTACTGTAGGGACCAACTAACATGCTATGCAGAAGAGCTGCCTGTAGCCTCGAAACCCCGCGATATCTGGGGTCCACTCGCCGCTTATTTGGTAAAAGCGCCTAATGTATGAAGCCCGGCACTAAAGGGATGTGTTTCTTCACTGATAATGCTATGTGATATGGTTCAGCCTAAAGTCATGGTATTATACCTCTGTACTGTCACGTCATGTCACGGTATTATGCTGGACACATACGATCAAACCAATGCAAAGTTTTGTATGGACACACTGTGTCTTCTGTGTTGTGGTTGTATGTTTTTTTGTTGTCTCTGAAAAATGCAAAAAAAAAAAAAAAAGTTCATAAAGTAGCCAGAAGCAGTTTGATCAATTGTTGGAATTGCATCAGGATTTGTTGAAATCGTTCTTTGCTCTTGTTGAGGTATGTTGACGTAGACATCTGTATTTGGTCGAATAGCAACTTGTGCGTTATTTTGATTTTCATTTTGAAGTCGAACTTCAGGTTCAAGGGGAACGAGTTCCATGGCATTGTTGCTTAGTCCATCATTCCGTACAGGTGACTCTTCGAACGTGATGAGTCTTTCCGTTTGAACTTCTTCTATTGTAGCGAGAGGAGGGCGTCTGCTACTTTGGAGTCCACGTGGCCTACTGCTTAGTATCGGCCACATAGTGTGGTTTGATTAGGTCAATTGAGACAAATCTTTTCTCCTTTTTTCTGGCAAGAGGTGGTAGAAGTACAGTTCTCGTTCCTTCAATTGCTAGGACCGGTACAGGTTTTCTGTAGGATGGCCCAAATTCTTTCTTGTCCGCTATTTTCTCTCTGACCAGATCCCCGACTTTAGGGATCCAGACAGATCTTGTTGTGACTGATTTGACTTCCCCAGTGGCGGTCTGTTTCAGGTGGACGTTACTTTGTTTTGTCCTGGATTCATTTAGTTCCTGTAAAACAGCCAAACGATCATGGATGTCAAAAGGCTTTTCATCCGCCACTGCGCCTTCACAATCAAGATGAGGTACCCACATTCTTGTCCCGAATAGGACCTCATATGGAGTGACACCCCTAGAGAACTTCTTGGCATATTGTTAAGGGCCCGCTGGACCCCATAAAGATGTTTTACCCAACTTTCACCCATGCTTAATACTCTAGCTGTTAAAGATTGCTTTAAGTCTCGGTTTTTTCTCTCCACAACCGAATTTCCCTCGGGATGGTACGGAGATGAGTACTGCAATGCTACGCCCAAACTTCCCATTGCCTCCTTGTAAGCCCGAGAGCTAAACGCAGGGCCCTGGTCAGAATGTAGTGTGCCAATTGCGTATGTCCCAATAAAGACTCGCAAATCTGTTATAACAGTTCGAGCGTCAGCCAAGCGCGGGGGCCACACCCATAGGAATCTCGAGAAGGACGCACGCAAACGCTGTCCAATAATGGGATTTGCGCTGGAGGTGTTACGGTGGAACCTTTCATCTGCTGACAGATATCGCATTTCAAGACATAGTCTTTAGTCTGCTTTGTTAAACCTGACCACCATTAGCGTTGTTTCAATAAGGAAACAGTCGCCGTAACTCCTGCATGAGCTGAACCTATCCCTTTGTGTGCTGCTAGTATTAAACCTAACCTACGATCCATGTTTGAAATTACTCTATCCCCCACTCCAGGAATCTAAGCAAGTGGAATGTTATTGGTATCTAACTTGTAGGAGTACTTGAGTGGAAATCTTTTTGGTACTACACCGCTGTTTTTGCTTGAAGCAATAACAGCCACCATAATCTCACCGTCTAGTCTCGTTTTAGAACGAGTGATTGCAGCTACGGAAGCCGTACGTACAGCCCCCTTTGCGGCTTCATCAGCCAATGAATTCCCTTCAACGTGAACGCCATCACGCTGATGACTCAGTGTGTGTATCACGTGAGTCCTTGGTAGTTCAGATTTCAACCTCACTACCTGTTCCCATAGCATTTTATGCTTAATTGTGCCACCTTTTGCGTCTTTGAACCCGTTTTGAACCCAGTATTGCAAGTATTCATTGTAAGACTGCACACAGTAAACAGAATCACACACAATTAGTGTGGGGAAGTCTCGATCCGTATTTACCAGTGCCAGTATCAGTGCTTTTAATTCTGCCAACTGTGCCGTGCAGTCTCCTAGAGATTGTGTTTTAGTGCAACTCGGATGGAACTTTCCATCCCGCATGCGACCTTTAACGATAGCACATGCTGCGCTATATTGTTGCTTACTTCCTATGGCCGGTTGAGCAGATCCGTCAGTGTAAATAATATATTCATACTGATCTAGAGGCATTATTTCGTTTGGCAGAGGATATTCTTGTTCATATTGCAGGAATGCTTGTGTCTTTAAATTTGGGTCGTACCTGTATTCTACATCTGTTGCAGTGAGAGAATTAGCCCATTGTATCCATCTTGGATGTAAGGCTTTAGCGTTAGGAACGCTTGCCTTTGTCTCAGCCTCTAAGGCTGGAACCGGAGTCACTACTATTATTCGTTTCCCCTGAGCCAGTGCTCATTCTCTCACTACAGCTGTCTGTACCGCTGTCAGAATCTTTTCAGTGGATGCGAAGCGCATCTCAGCATTTGTGTACAAATGTGACTTGTATGCAATTGGTACTATCTCACCTTCATTATATGTTAGATAGGTGTACCCTGATTGACCCGCGATTATACGGATCACCAGGTTGCGTACGTTTACGTGTGTCTGTAAGTGTTTGGAAGCTATCATGTCAGCTTGTAAGGAACGAAGTGTATCTGTGTGTTCCTGTGTCCAATTTCTGGCTGAGAAAGGTTTTACTCTTTCTGCGTAATCCAAAATGTATGTTCGACCAAAATTTAGGAATCCCAGGATTGATTGTAGATTTTTCAATGATTTCGGAGATTGGACCAGCGCATTTTTCTAAAAGATTTGCTGCTAGGCTCTTTCCTTTACTTGCAAGCTCGTATCCTAAAAACAGGACACTGAGGTGGGCGATTTTTGATTTTTTAAAGGTAAATTTGTAGCCCTCAGATGCAAATTCCAAAATTATGGTATTTACTCTGTTCAAGTGTTCCTCCAGGTCATCATCCGTCAGATAAATATCATCCACATAGGACAATGCCTCTTCATCCAATTTTTGAAGTAACTCGGTTACTCTGGCAGAAAACAACCCCGGGCTGCTCTTATACCCTTGGGGGAGTCACCGAAATTGCCGCTGAGACCCTAGCGCTGAGAATGCTGTCAAATACCTGCTTTCAGGCGCTATATTTTGGCAAAAAAATCCATTTGAGATATCAAGTGTTGTTTTGTATTTCTTCTGCACAATGTTATTCATTAATGCGGCACTGTGTGCATTCTGAACTGCAAATGTTTTAGTGCAAGTGTTTAAGTGTCTGTAATCTAAAACTAGACGATATGTATTGTCAGGCTTCATGACAGGAAACAAAGGATTGTTCATTTGAGAGGTGCAAGTTTCAATCACCCCTTGGTATTCAAGTTGATCTAAGATCTCCCTGACCTGTTTTTTTAGCTTCTTGCTTTATTGGATACTGCCTCTGTGCAGGTGGAGTATTTTTTAAAGGAATAACGTGGTGGGTTGAATCCTCATCCCATCCAACATGGTTCTTGTATAATGCCGGAGCCTGGGCTACCGCCCACTCCTGCACATATGTGTGTTGCAAATGCCTGGGAACATCGTCTGAGAATGCCGGCATAATTACCGTTTCTCCTTTAGGACAGTCCATGACGAATGCTGGCGGCCAATCTTGTTCAGCTAACAAAATGTCATAGCCAAACGTTAGGTTCTCCCAAAAGAGACCTCTCACTTTCCTACTCTTGTCCCCCTCCATTTGGAGCGTTATTTCATATACTTTATGTGGGACACTCACTCTAGTATCAGGTGTTTCCACCGTGATATAATCATTCAAGTCCGCTGTCACCAGAAATTCCATCAGGTTCTGGCGAGCTATTGTTATTTCTGCTGCACTGTCTAGCATCGTCAGAGCCCAATCCCCGTTCAGTAGTCGAGTCCTCAGAATTCTGGGCATGGCTGATCTTTAGACCTGCAACTTTCTTCTTTTTGAACTGTGGCTTCTGCTTTGGCTTTTCTTCTTTTTTAGAAGTGTAATCTTGAGCATGCTGCTTGTCTCTGGACTTTGTACGCTCTTCTTGTCTTTCTGACCGTCCTTCCCTCTCGGAGTTTTTCGATGAACCCTGAAAGGAACGAGAGGAACGTGTATCAGTATCCTGATACCTGTCAGGTTTCCTAATATTATCCCTATTCATAAGGTTGTACCTCTTTTCGGAGGGCTCCTGTGGAGGAGATCTACCTCATGATTGAGATCTGTTTCCTTTAAAGTTCTGTTGTTTTTTATTATCCCACTTCTTTTTAGAAGAAGCAGGTGTCTGCTTGGAAGTGACCTTTTCAGGACTGCCCATCAGTTGTGGTTTTAAAGCTTTCCCACCCAAACTGTCTCTGCCTAATTCTGCATATGCAGTTTCAATTATTTTGGGTAGTTCGTGTTGTTGATCTAACTGATTGAATTCCCTTAGGCGTTGGCGGATTGCCACTGAAGCTGCTTCCCCTTTAATATTAGCTAGTATTATGGCTGATACCTGGTCATAGTTACCTAGTAACTTCATTCCTAAGTTCAGAGCAGGTTCTGGCCGTACTAGTTTTGTATTTGTCTTAATACGTCTGGTACCACCGCTAATGAAGGAATACCATGAGTCCTGGTATAAATAGCAGCAAAGACTGTACCCCAAGTGGTACAATCTTCTACTTGTGGTGTTATCCCCATGGGCAAGCAGATTGTTAGCATTCTGTGTTTTTCATACGGGGTAGTATTCGGGAATACTGCCTCAAGCTGTGTGATTTTCTGAGCTACCCAGAATGGCATTTGTTCACGTTTAGAGGGTATTTTACCCATCACTGCGTGTAGTGTTTGTGGTGTGATTTTAGTTGCTGTACCCTGTACTTGAGTTCCATTAGTTGCAACTATTGCTGGTTGGGCAGTGAATGTCCTTGTGACGAATTGCGTCATGTTTCTATAGATTTTAATTAAATCTTTGTGTTGTATGAGTAAGTCTACCTGTGGCATTGTGTCAATGTCAGGATGTGGTGTGTAGGCCGCTAATACCGGCCATGTTGCCCCTTCTCCTCCGAGCGGGCCTAATCTTACTCTTCTTCTTCTGTGGGGTAGGGCGCCTTTAAACCAGTATAAGTGTTCCTGGTACGTGAGTGGAACCTCAATGTCTTCGAACGGACAATATTCCACTGGTGCATCTCCTTCTGTGTAAGAGTGAAATGTCTGTGTTCTTGCATTTGCTGCTAGGAATGTAACCCACGAATAAAATACCTCTGTTTTGTTTGATTCGTGTGCCTCAATCATGAAAACTACTAAGCCACCCCTAGCTGATAAACCATTTTCTAACAGTTTCAGGGTGATTGTATGTCTGAATTTTTCTGCAATCGGGATTGTGTCCCCATCTTCTTCTCTGGCTGAGAGGTGCAGATCTACTACTACGTTATCTCTTGTCTCAGTCATTTTTGTAAAGAAAAAGTTTGTTCAAGGGAACTAAGATAAGGTTTTTATGCACAATTTTAGGAACACTGTGTCCTTCAAGCTTGATTAACCAACAGCCAATAAATAGTATTTTTAAGCCTACTCAGCTGTGGCGGAATTTGTGCCCACCCACTCCAGACGTCTCTGGCGTTTTGTGAGTAGGGGACTCTGAGAATAGCACGACTGAACTACTCAGATTCTACTGTTAAATAAGTACCCAACCAATGTTGGCGGCACCATGTCGTGTAGTTCCTATATATCCTATACAGGACCTGCACGTTTGGATAACATAAACTGTGGGTTTGGTGGCAGACTGGTTCCGAGCACCCCCACCGGATACATTAGCCTGTTTGCATTAGCTAGCTCACAGTGCTACTATAATCTCCTCTTATCGGGGAGAGAATAGTTCTTGCCAACCTCAGAACATGACAACCCTGATCCCCCAGATCGTGGAAACAATACACTATTTTTCGCTCAGTCACTCGTGCTCACTTAGTTTGTCTCAGAGATACACAGAATAAACAGTCTGGGCGTTTCAGTAAGGATTTATTGAACAGTTGTTATTCTAGTGTAGAATAGATGAGCTGCAACAACCATTAGACAGTAGCAGAGATATATGATTAGCAATATTACAAAAGTAAAGGGATGGTATAGTTCTACCATCTTGCAGAAATCATGAATATATACAAGTACATAAAACACATGATAAAAAGTGCAACCTAAAAGTGCGTACTCCTACGATGCCTCCCTAACTAGATGTATCTAAATGTGCCTAGCATCTGTGTAGGTGTTATGCCAAGAATCCCTCTAGGCTCTAGTCCACCCCATTACCTGAGAGTTAGAGAATGTGGGACCCCGTCCTGGTCTCGAGTTGGACACCCCACGAGGGATGTTAGACCACTGCTAGCTGGAGCGTCTGCATGCAGGAACCTCAGCGTCTCTGGTCAGTGTGTCAGCCAGGAAGTCACGGTCTCCTCTGCCTGTCTAAGCAAGACATGATGTATATATACCCATAGGTCTCCCCAGGGGTCCTTGCTGTGTTACTGTGTCGGCCTAAAGGATGACGTCGGGCTTGAACTTTAACATAGATATTATAAAGGAGATGTTCGTCCTGCTGTGCTTCCAAGAAGCCTCATGCATAATGTATGAGTTTCGAACCAAGGAAAAACCTGCGTTCTGAATGCAGTGTCGTATCTAGGTAAAAGGTCAGTCCCTATGAACCGTTATGTATGTAATGTAGGGAAGAATATAGGTGAAAGGTTGCAGTGTTACCTGCGCCTATATAGGGTACCTATATGGAATATAACAACACTACTCTGCTCCACGCCACTCTGCTCCACGCCACTCTGCTTTACTCCACGCCACTCTGCTTTACTCCACGCCACTCTGCTTTACTCCACGCCACTCAATGCCACTCTGCTTACTCCACGCCACTCTGCTTTACTCCACTCACCCCAATACCACTCAGCTCTACTCCAAGCCACTCTGCTTTATTCCACTCCACTCTGCTTTATTCCACTCCACTCTGCTTTATTCCACTCCACTCTGCTTTACTCCACGCCACTTCGCTCAACACCACTCTACTTTACTCCATGCCACTCTGCTTTACTCCACACCACTCTGCTTTACTCCACACCACTCTGCTTACTTCACACCACTCTGCTTTACTCCACTCCACTTTACTCCACTCCACTTTACTCCACTCCACTTTACTTAACCCCACTCTACTTAACCCCACTCAAGGCCTCTCTGCTTCACTCCAAGCTTTTTCTAATTTATTTTTTAGTACGTATTGGGGGTAAATGTGTGCACAGTTATTTATGTAAACAATATTAGCCTTTAAACTAGTGCTTAATTTAAGCCAGGGTTTTCCGGTGCGCACCAACCCACTTAATAATGAACACATACTCTTATAATAAAAAAAATCACCCCAAGGTATTGAAGTGATTTTAAATAACACCACTTAATTTCATAATAAATTTACGTATATACAAAGTGAATACAATTTTTGGGTCCACTTAAACTTTAATCCCCAACCATAGATTTGTCATCTTTCTCCCTCACGCCACATCCACTCCACAATGACCTTTCACTCACACATTCTGTTCCTTCTTTACAGCACATTCATTTACCTATCTCTCCTGATCCCTTCCTTCTTTTCTACTCTTACCCCTTCACACTTTTTTCCTTTTAACATTTTCTCCTTCTCTCTTCCACTCCTTTCCTAATTTCTCCCCACACTTGCCCTCGCTTACTCCTATTTCGTCTGCCTCTTAGCCACTCTCTCCACACTTTCTCTCCTTCTCCCATTCTCCTCCTCTTCCCTTCTCATCTGTTTTACCCCCTCCCTCTCTTACACTCCTCTCCCTAGGACACATTTCACAGTGAAATTAACTAGATTTAAATTAGTCCTTAATTTTAGCCTGGGTTTTCCAGTGCGCACCATGTGCACTTCATACCGAAAAAAATCACCCAAAAGTATTGAAAGTAATTTTAAATAACACCACTTAATACTATAATTTTTCTTACATACAAAATAAATAAATATTCTGTCTCTTTGGCTAAATAATGTTTTCTTTCATATTTAATGTACAACACTCTTTTTTTTTTTTTTGGGCTTGGATGGCCTTTTAAGTCAACAGTGCACACATGGCATTCTTTCTTTTGTTTTCAAAACCCGAGCCATTAAGCATCATGTTTCCCACTTGCATCAGAAGGCCTTTTGATAATTATCAGCTTCGCCATCTTTTCTATATGGTTAATTTGCACCCAGACAGTAAACAGAACATATACTTTACCACATGCTGTTTCATTTCACAGTTTGTTGTGAACTTTCTGCCAATGGGCTAAATTATTTCCTTGTTGGATACATTAACATCCTGCTTTCAAAACACAATTGCACTTTACTATAGGTTTCAGCAAAATGTTTGTACCATCCATACTCAAATATTTTTATTTAACCCAAAGATATTACACTTTTTTAAACATCACTTGAGGACACAATAAATTTTCATACAGACAAATACATTACAGGATTTTCCCAAACACCCATTCTGTTAGGCCACGCCACGTTTGTTGTTTTAGGCTGCACAACATGTGGTTTGCTTGTGCAACCCGTGCCGCTGCAGAGTAGGTATTTTTTTATATTTAGAGCTGTGTAACATGCCGTTTGTTTTAAACAATTTTAGTCTTTAAATTAGTGCTCAATTTGAGCCGGGGTTTTCTGGTGCACACCACGGCAATTAATTATTGACACCTGCTTTTATAGCAAACAATTTACCCAAACATAGTAAAGTGAATTCCAATAGCAGCAGTTAAGGCCAAAACATATGTTTTTACATATAAGGAAACTCATTTATTTGCCCAGGATCACAGGATTTTGGGACCACGGCAATACTCGAACTAATCCCCTGCTTCAAAGTTGGCACCTTTCTCCCTTTATTTTTGCCAAAGTTTTTTTCGTCCTAATTCTGTAATATACTGTTTCTTTGCTAAAATAAAACATATTTCTACTCTAGTTTATATATATATATATATATATATATATATATATATATATATATATATATATATATTCTTCTACGCAATGTTGGTTTTGGGCGTGCTGTATAATGTGGGTGTTCTGTAATAAGCGGTTTGTCTTTTATAACACACAGTACTAAAAGTCATCTGTGTTATACTAACCATTTAGGTTACACTATAGATTGCTTTTCTTTGCAGTGTTTTATAAATATTCAGTTACATTATTTTTACACCTTAATACCTATAACATACTTATGTTGCAAATCCATATGAATCTTTTAGCCACATATGGTACTGCACCCTGCAGCATGGCTTGGAAAAGAAGCATTTGCAATGTAATAGTTCTCGCATTTGTTAGAGTTAGAGCTATTGGAGTTAAAAATGATTTTTTTTTTTACTTTTGCTTTTTATATCAATGGCAATAGCACTATGCAAATATAATTACTCAACTGCAAATAAAATATTAAAAAGTAAAAAACATTGTCATTTTCAACACCAACAGCTGTAACTTTAACAAATGCGAGACCTATTGCATTGCAAATGCTTGTTGTTACGGGGGGGGGGGGGGTGTTTTTGCAGCATAGCTGCAAAATCGGCCCCCAGCAACAAAAGCGGCACAAAGCTTTCCGCTAGCCCACCAGGACCCCCGCCCCCTCTGAGGGCCGGCCAAGCTCATTGCCAGGGCCAGTTTCGTTTCCCAGTCCGACCCTGGTCATGCCCCTAATGTTTGCCCAGCCCCACTAGCAATTTTACAACATCCACACAAGACTTAATTCCTCATCCCTTAGTCTTCATTCCTTAATCCCTACCCTCCTTTCTCATCCTTCCTTTCACATCCATCACTCCTTACTGATCACCTCCATCACTCCTCGCCTGTCACCTCCATCACTCCTCACGCGTCACCTCTTCATCCAAATATTTTTGCACGTCCCCCACTCCTCATTCCTCAGAACTCATCATGCACTTTCTTATCCCTTGTCCCTCACTCCTCATCCCTTGTTCGGCATCTACCACTCTTGTCCTCATATTCACCCGTTAGTCTTCATCCCACACCCCTCACCCCTCAAGTCTGATCCTCGTTCTTCACTTCTCATTCTTCATTTATCATCCCCAAATTCTCACTTGTTAACCCTTTGTCTTCAGCCCTCATTTCTCACACCTCATGGCTCTGTCTTCATTCCTCACCCGGCCCCTTAACCACCACCCATCAATTATCAGTCCTCTTTCCTCGCTCTTGGTTCCCTCACTCTTCATTCCTCACCCTTAATCCCTCAGCCATCACTGATGAGTCCTTCTCATCACTTCACGTGTGATGAGCACAATGGACACCGGGTCCTTTTTATGACGGCCTCTGCCCTCACTACTTAGGCCTAAATTCTCCTTGCTCCCTCGTCATTCTCACGCCACCTCCTCCTCCCTCCTCATGGCCTGAAGAGTGAAAGTGCTGATGTGATTAGTTGAGCCCCTTCCCTTCCTTCCCAGGGCACCTTAAACCTGCTCGAGCTATTAAAAGAGGGGAGTCTCTGTAGTGATGAGGTCCACAGCCAGGATGTAGTTTAAGTAGATTTATTAAGTTAAGTTACAGGTAGTTGAGTTGTCGAAATACAGCCCCACCAGGAGCAGTCTGCCTGCTGCTCAGCCCATACTCCAACTGACACACTCAAGCATCCAGGCACCCAAACATTCCATTCAAGTCTCTCACACCAACATTCCATGCATAACATTCACACTGGCTGAGCAGCTAGGGAGAAAGTAACCAGATAAATACAATACAGGTTACAACATACCTTCCCTTCTTCCACAAAACAAAAATGGAAACCACAAAGAAGAAAAAGGTTCAAACAAGGAGAACCCCAAGAAATAGAAAAATGGAAACAGCAGTCTCCCGCACCCATGTAGTCCCTGGCCTCCTTGAAGAACGTGCAGCTGAGGGGCCAATTGTAACATTCGTATTGAATGAAAAGGTGAAGATGGATTCATAATCTCCCATCATAGTGTTGCAGTTAAAAAAAACGTACTGAGAGGAGGCCCTGCATGTCTGACCCATCACCATCCCCCTCTTCTTACCTGCACTGGCTCCAGTGCATGCACCATTACAAGGATTTTCCTAAGCCCACGTCTCACCATAGCCCACTCTTCCTTCATGAAGCTTCTCTGCTTTCAGGCCGGAGGATATCTGCTAAGATCCCAGTGACAGTGGGGATGTGCATCTCTGGCTGAGTTCCCTTTTGTGCGGTTTGTAGCCGGGACCCATTGTGTGTAAATTGTGGCCAGAGACATGCATGTGCGTTGTTGTCATGTGATGCACTGCCCAGTGTGTGCTTTGCATTTGTCTAGATTGAATGTTATGTGCTTATTACTTCAAAGAATGATCTTATGTTGGTAACCCCCTGGTCTGCTCTATGTCCATAGAGAGCTTCTTCCAGACCTTGCTTCTGGTTGGATCATCCCCGTGGCTGTGCTACAAGCCATATGGCTTGGCTTTATTCTCGAATTGAGGCTGAACATGCAGTCTGACATCACTCGTATTTGTCAGCTCTGTCACATGGAGTTGTAGATGCCGAGAAATTAAAAAGTTACATCCTTAATGAAACCTTTAGGTGAGTGTTTCAGGCTCTGGTTCTGTTCAGGACTCAAGGTGGAAACTCACTCTTGATGGGTGTACTTCTCTTGCCCCCTTGAAGACAATCTTTCACGGTGCTACAGGCTTGTGTTTGGGACTCATAAACGGAATCATGTGCCCTACATCCTTCAAAAACTTCATTGGTTCCCTTTTGAGGCGAGGAACTTGTTGAAAATAAAGTGCCGGGCCTACAAAGACTTCACCTACACACTCCTCATTAGGTCACCTGTAAGCTTAAGCTCTCAGTTGATCTGTGTACCTCACGTAGTCAATATATTCTTCAACTGGAAGTTCTCAAATGTTATCTCCAGAAGACAATGGTGCAGTGCTGCCAGGGCTGCGACCACCATTCTGAACTGTCATCCAGCTTCTTTGCAGACCTTGCCTCAGCATCGCAGTTTAGGAGGAAGCTGAAAACATATTTTTCTCCAGCTTGTGACTGTGGACAGGGGGCTTGTCTATTGCTGGTAATTGATTGGTTTGTTTATGCCAAATGATGGTCTTATTTTTATGTAACTTTCCACATGTGTTCCTTGGAAGCACTCTTCTCTGAGCCATACTGCAGAACGATCCCACTAGCTGTAAACACACCTCAAGCTATCGAGAATAAAAGTCCCCTCAAAGAGTCACAAGTCCAGTACACCCAGGTCAGCTCTTTGCTTTGCAATGTGTTCTGTACAGTTGTGTGGTGCAGGTTCTCCTATAATAAAAGCCTACGGACACAACACAACACAGCGATAATATTTTGCAAAGCAGACAAGGGTGGTGTCTTAGTCATATTGGATAGCAATTTTTACCTCAAGAGTGCCAATGACCATGTCCAGGATACCACCACGTACCTGAAGTTGAACTCAAATTTAACATAGAAGTTTTCGAAAATTCTGTTGACCATCCTTAACAGGGCTATGTCCCGTGGCACCATCACAGAAGATGACAGAGGATATCTCATACAAAGCAATCCGCAAACTCCAAACATATACATGTTACAGAAGATACATAAGAACCTCAACCAACCAACTTTTCGAGCCATTGTCTCTACAACAAATTCCATACATGAAGCGGTTGGGAAATGCCTGGACTGTCACCAACAGCCAATGGTTCAAAGCATGACTACTTACCTAAAAGACACTACAGATATCTTGAACAAGATCAGGATCATACAATTTGAGGAAGACATTGAACCCATCTTATGCACCATAGATGTCAGGTCTCTGTACACCTCAATTCCTCCAAACTTGGGTCTTGAAGCTGTTGAATCATCATTGATTAAAACAACATGGAGGAAGATTTGAAAGTCTTATTACTTGACTTGTTACACTTCACCTTATACTACAGCTACTTTACCTGGAACAACAAGCACTACCTAGAGTTAACATGGGAAATTGTGACGCCCTATGCTATGCTAAACTTTTCATGCACCGATTTGAGCTTGATAACTTTAATAATCAAGAGTGGCAAGATAACTTAGTAACATACTGAAGATTTATCGACAATATATTTCTCATATGGAAGGGCCAGAAAACAAGCTTAATCTCAGCCATAGAAAAACTCAATACCATCAACGAAAGGATACGTTTTACTAACATGATTAGGAAAACAACATTACATTCTTGGATGTTGATATCATAGTAAAAGTAAATCTGTGGAAACCAATGTATTTGTTAAGCCAACGGGTCAAAATAATTTGCTGCACTTCAGTAATTTCAACCAACATGCATTGAAAAGATACCTTCCTTACTCTCAATTTTTGAGAATAAAAAGCATTGCTTCTAATGTCAACTCCTATAATACTGGCAGAGAAATGATTGCGAACAAATTTAAACATCGAGGGTACCCGAATAAGGTCATACAGGAAGCAATCAAAAGAGTTTATACAAAAGAGAGACTCCAACTCTTAGCATCCAACAAATCTCGTACTGAAACCAAAAGAATGGTATTTGTGTCTAAATACTCTACCAGGAGCCCAAGAATTAAAAGCATCATATTGAAGTACTGGCTTTTGTTACAGACCGAAAATAACTTTAAAGGGATATTCAATGCACCACCTCTTTTTGTTTATCAAAGGACTAAGAATCTTAAGGAACTGTTAGTCAATCAAGATTACCCTAAGTATAAACAGATGCACAAAGGAACCAGACTGTGTCTTAATCACGGCAACTTCAACAATATCATAAAACGCACTATGATAGCGCATCCAGTTCAAAGAACTGAGATCAAGCTGAACACATCAGCTACATGTGATTCCAAAAACGTGGTTTATCTCTTGAAATGCCAGTGTGAGCTTGCTTATGTTGGTAAAACAGAACGCAAAATCAAAACCAGACTAACTGAGCATAAAAGTAATCCCCATACCAGGAATGAACGATCCACCATTGAGCTTCACTTCACTACCCACAATCACAATGTGAGCCAACTGAGATTCCTAGTATTAGGAACCATTCCTATCAGGGAGGACATGGACAACAAGAAATACCTACTCCAGAGGGAGGTATACTGGATAAACAAAACTTGAATGAGTGCTTGGACTGAAGCTGTTATCATTGATGACTTCTTAGTACTATTTTGCTCTGTATTCTCTTTAAACACATTTTTTATTTATGCATTTTCTTTGCATGTATTTTTATAATGCCCTTTCTTCACATATATTTTTCACTCTGAATATTCCTTAAAAACTAGTGTTTATTACATGGGTTTTCTTCATGTGCATCTAGTTTACCTCTAATTTTATCTGTTTGTATTAATTTGTTGTGTGTTGTTCTTTGAGCTTTCAGCACCACTCTATTATGGCGTCCACTTAGACCCATTGCACATGCTCTTCAATCAGTCTGCTTTCTATGCACATTTGTGACTATTTAATTCACATCCATCCGTAAGGGTGATTAGCTGACATGCCATGAGCAGCTGGGTTCCATCCCTTTGAGGTATGTGAACCTTCTGGTGGATTACTTTTCTTTGAGCGGTTATTGGATTGCACCTAAGCACAGCAGTAAAGTTGCCCACTATGTCTTCAGACTGTGCGCTGTTTGTGAACATACCGTATACCCCACAGCACCACGCCATATTTACTTTGTAAACAATCTAAACCAGTAGTTAGCAAGAAAAACGCCAGCACCTGCTTCAAGCGACACCCACAGTACAACAACACCCCCTAGCGCACCTGTATCCAAGAAAACCGCCTCCTGCAATAAAGATTTTTGGGGAACCACCCCCCCCCCGCTGAAAATTGGGAGGGAGGGCGGGAGAAAACTTTACACCCACCCAGCTGCCCAGACCGGCCGCCATGTCACCATTTCAGTAAGGTGGCCTAAAATGGCCGGTTTTAAATTAACCCGCCCAATGTGTAGCCCAACGAGCCCAATTGGGCTCTGGGCTGCACCATGGCCCAAAATTCCCCGGGGGGCAAGCCTCCCGGTGGTCGGCTGCCCCCCAAAGCCCTATTACTTTGTGCTTGACTTCTGCAGTTTAGTGCATTTTTTTTTTACGTATGAGCACTAAGTTTTACTCACATTTGAGCATTACCCATAGCCTATATGCCCTACACAGCCACAGTAAGCACATAGGCACTCGCGTATACTTCTTGGTACCTCCAATGTCGTAAGAAGGTATGCTGTTCCAGCAGCACATATTTTACAGCTTTCTATATGTTTCAGCACTTTGTTTTTATCCTCCCGTTAACCTAACTCTCAGAGCCAGCATGTAAACTTTTGCAGATATGCTTCGTATGACTGCGTCGGCAGATTTAAACATGTGCTACTTTGGCATGCACACGATTCTCACATCGTCGTCCGTACCATGATTTAACTTTCCCGATCTACACCCAGCTCCATCCGAGCACTTGCAGTTATTATCTTTTTATTCATTTGTAGTCCCTTTAAGCATGGCACTTTCTGAGTAAGCACACTGTATTACACTGCAGTCATGCACTCGTCTTAAACTCTTTACCAGGTGATTTTTTGACCTTGAAATTCACACCGATGTCGGCTTCAATCTACCATTGCACAGTGAATTTTTCTTATCTTCATCTTTGAGTTCCAGGTGTTTTCTTCTCTTCTGTATCTTTTCCTCCACATTGTAGTTTGAACGGTTGTATTGCCCATTTCTTACTATTCTGTTCATTTGATGTTTTGATTATTTCATAGGATATACTCCGCTAAACAAGGGCTAGTCCCGAAATGTATTGGAATTATTTATCCATGGGATATGTGACAAACATAGTATGATGACACAACACCATATGTTATAAGAAGAATTCTTGTCAATAAACAAAGATATCATACGCATGGTATCAGGTTTATGTGATGGCATTGTTAATGAGTGGTTGAAGAATCACCAGAAAAGAGGAGCATTTGGACAAATCAGGAAAATACTCCAGTGGAGTGCAACATGGGGACGTTTCTCCCTTCCAGGAATACGCATCTATCCCAGTACACTGCAGGTTCGCCATGTGATCTCACCTGGGTCCCACTGCTCCTAAACTAGTTTTCTTTGCGATGCCACTGAACGCTTCATTTGCACAAGTAGGAGCACCAATGTCTTGCCAAACCCCCTCAGAGGAGAATGCTGTTTCAAGGAAGCTTATTATTGGTAGCACCTCTATGTCTACACCAGTCCCACCAATGTGTGCTCAGCCATGGACCTCCTCCGCACTGCAGCAAATTAACTCAACTCCTATGGAAAAAATCCCAAGTTAGTTTCATGAAGTTAGTTGGGTCTCTCATATTCCTGTACTCATCAATCTGGCATGCCTTCATCAAATTTGCTGGAGTAGAGCACAAGAAGAGCATATGTCAGTTTTGGTTTACTCAGAAGAAGCTGGTTACCCAGAGTAAGATCTCCTAATGTGAGAAAGTCATCCTTTTTGCCCTGATCACCCCCATTATGTTTGACTGATACTGGTGGTAACGGACTCTGACAGTGCCCTGGGCTCTGCTCAACAGTCCCGGGGCAGTGCTCTGCTTAAAAAGGTATATGGTAATTAGGTGTAATTACAATTGGCACTAACAATCTACCTGTAAGTCCCTAGTATATGGTAGGGCATGTAGGTGTAGAGGCGCAGCAGCTTTGAGGCACTTAAGTGTGCACTGCTATGTTGCCTGTTGTCATTTTAAAAGTCAGCCCTGCTTTGCAAGCTGCTTTAAATTGAAATTACGTTCAAATTCGACAGTGGATTTAAAGGTTTTTCCAAAGTATTAAACTACCATATTTTTACATATAAGTCACCCCTAAGGTCTACCCCAGGTGCCCCCAGTGTAAGGTGCCATGTAAAAATAAGCACTGACATTTTAAAATATGTTTAATATGCCCTGGTGAGGAAAAAACTACCAATTAAATGTTTCCCCATAGTAGTACATTTAGCTCCATAGGCTAACATGGGAATACTGTAATACAGTGTAACTATTGACTGGAGTGAGCTAAAATAATATTTCAAGAACTTAAAAGATTGGTAATGATAAATACAACAACTTGCCACTGTTGAATTTTTCATAACTAATACAGAAAAGAAGTTATAGAACTTTCTTTTCTATGAGTCAAAATCTAGCCTCCTAGCAGTCTCTCTTGATTGGCCAGGCTTAGCCAAACTGCTTTGATGAGACAGAGTTTATCTGGTGGGGGGGTCGTGAGGGGGTGGTGCTCTGCAGCTGCGGAGAACAGGGTAGGACGGGGGCTGGGTAAATCAAAACTGAGCTTCAAAGGGAGCAGTAAGGAATGCCAGCCAGGCCTACCCCTCTTCCTGTACCCCCGCCAGATGGCAGCCCCAAGAGTGGAATTTGCAGGAGGTCTGGATCGGGAGTGTTAAGGGAAATGAGCCACACCAGTGTGTTGGTTTAGCCAGCACTTACTCCCAAGGAGAGGAATTCTCCATCTTGAATTTTAAAGTGCAGTGCTTTGTGGGACAAGAAAATGCCACACTTTGGAGGAAGCTGTCATGCTTTTGGGTGGCACCCTGTACCCCATTTGTCAGGGGTGCCCTCCTGCTTGTAGCCCTGGAACATTGGATAAATATGTGAGAGCTGCATATTAACTCAGATCTGCTGCCTGAAACTACAAGTAGAAGAAGGACTGCCCTGCTGGAACTCTGGTCTGCACCTCTGTTGTATTCCTCTTAGGGTGTCCATAAACGGGCTTTCCAGTATCATGTCCTTATATAGGCACAATTCGCCCTGCCCTTATATAGGCATAAAATCCCAGTCCTTATTTAGGCATTAAACCGTGCACTCCAAATACAGGCATGGTCTCCGACATCCGTCCACCCTAACGTCACAACGAGTTCATGAAGAATAGACCCTGAGGCTGCGGGCGTTTCCCTAGCCCAGGACTATTGATTTCTTCAAGGACTCATATATTATGCATGAACCATTATTCCTTAGGGGTTCATTCATGACGTCTTCCGCTGTCCGACTCACGTCAATGCTAACATTCTTAGGTACTTCTCAGGTATAAATATACCTTCCCTAGCCCCTGTAAATCAGAGGAGACCTCGACTTCAGAGGAGCCTGTTTCCCGGCCTGACGCACTGAGAAAACGCTGTCATCCCTGCACGCAGAGAGTCCAGCTTCCAGTGATCTGACTTCCCTCGCGGGGTGTTGGAGTTCGAGTCTGGCAAAGAGATTCCTACCTCTCTCATTCTTCAGGTATGGAGCTGATAAGAACCTAGAGGGACTCTTGGCATACTAGGCATACTAGGCTTGACATACTCTTAGTATACCATAATAAGGAATACTTCACCTACTTCATACCTCTCCCTACACCTAGGTTAGGTTAGGTACATTGGGGTAGAACCAGGTTAGAAACGCATCGTATGAGTACTCGCATTTTTAGTCTGTGTCATTTATGTAAATGCATATATACTAAAAGATAATGCTATTGCAGTATTATTTATTTCTACTGCTCACACTGTACATTATTTATCTCGCATACTGTCTTGTGATCGTAACAGCACATTTTACTTACACCAGAAACAAGACTGTTCAATAAATCTTTTATTGAAACGCCCGTCTGTTCTTTCTGTGTAACTTTGAGGAAAACTAAGCATGCACGATTGAGCTGAGTGAAATAGTTATCTATTGTTTCCACGACTCTGGGACACGTTCTGATTCTAAAGGGAAACAAAGTGGTCATCTTTTGCGGCTGCCAGAAACTACTCCCTTCTTGTCGTCAAGGACTTTCTAGTGGCCTCTGAGCTAGCTGGCACAAGTAATTAAGTTTAATATACTCGATAGGGACATACTGACCTTAGTCCTATGTCAAACCTATAGGATATATTATTCCAATGCGCAGAGCCTATTAGGGAAATAGGAGCTACACTACATGACGCCCAACGTTTGGTAAGGCGGTAATTCAACGTTAGATACTGAGTAACTCTGCCGTGCTTTTTCTCTCAGAGACCCCTCCCCATATACTCCAAAAGACGTCTGGAGTGGGCAGGGTTAAGTATCCACCACGGTTACATAGGGCAGTACCCTATATATTAGCAGTTTGGTTTGCTCAACGTTGAAGGATACAGTGTTCCAAAAATATTGTGCACCTTATCTTTGTTTCCTTGAAACTTGTTCTACATTTTTCAAAAAACAAAAATGCCTGACTCCGACAATGACGCCGGAAACGGTGGAGCTGCGGATCAGCCAGCTGTAACAGCTTATAACATTACAGGTTTTATTGAAACTGAGGAGGGTGTTATAGACATCACTCCAAACTTAAGAAGAGCCATCACTCTAAAACTCATAAAACACGGCCTACCACCAAGAGGAGGTAGAGCAGTTTTCATGATAGAGGCACACGAATCCTTTCAGACAGAGGTATTCTATTCATGGGTAATATTTCCTGAATCCAATTCAGTAGCACACATGTTTCACTTCTACAAAGAAGATGTTCCACCAGAGGAATACATTCCTTTTGAGGATATTGAAATTCCATTAACATACCAGGAGCATCAGCTCTGGTTTAAAGGCGCCCTAAAACATCACAGAAACATTACCAGGCTCGGTCCACTAGGTAGACCAGGAGCAACATGGCCGATTCTAGCCGGCTACACACCTCATCCTGACATTGAAGAAATGTCAGACGAGGAATTACTTACTCAACTCACAGAGTTAATAAAAATCTTCAGACAATTGGTTCAATATGTCATGCGGACTTTCACAGTCCAACCACCATTGACACTTCCAAATCAAACTCCTCACCAGGGGAATACACTAAAAATTACACCACTGACTCTATACGCAGTCATGGGTAAAATGCCCACAAAACGTGAGCAAATTCCATTCTGGATAGCTCAAAAAATTACTCAAATCGAAGCAGTATTTCCAAATACTAGCCCATATGAGAAACACAGAATACTGACAATCAGTTTACCAATGGGGATCACAGCACAACTGGAAGACTGCACCACTTGGGGCTCAGTCTTTGCTGCCATCTATACTAAAACACATGGCATTCCGTCAATTGCGGTAATACCTGATGTCCTGAAACAAATTCAAAACGAATACGGGGCAGAGCCTGCTCTAAATTTAGGTATGAAATTACTGAAAAATTTCGACCAGGTCTCAACAATAATATTATCTAATATTAAAGGGGAGGCAGCAGCAGTGGCGATCCGCCACAAATTAAGGGAATTTGATGTTACCGAACATCAAACTGAGCTACCCAGAATAATAGAACAATCTTATGCAGAATTAGGCAGAGATAGTTTGGGTGGAAGACCGGTAAGGCCAAAACTATCTGAATGTCCAGAGAAGGACTCAATTAAACAAACTCCTACATCTTCTAAAAAGAAATGGGAGACTAATAAACAAAATTCAAATGAGAAACGTTCTCAATCCCGAGGTAGGTCTCCTCAAAAGGAGCCCTCTGAAAGGAGGTATAACCTCAGGAATAGGGATAATTTGAGAAAGCCTGACAGATATCAAGATACTGATACACGTTCCTCTCGTCCCTTTCAGATCTCATCACAGACTTCGGAAAGAAGAGGACGATCAGACCATAGAGAAGAACGCGTGAAATCGAAAGACGAAAAACACGCTCCAAAAACTAAAGCAAAACCTCAATTCTCCAAAACGAAAGTAGCAGGTCTGAAGGTCAGACATGCCGAGAATACTGAGAATGGGCTCAGACAATGCTGGACAGTGCAGCAGAAGTCACAATAGCTCGCCAGAACCTGAAGGAACTTCTGGAGATAGTGGACTTGAATGAGTACATTACAGTAGAGACTGTAGACACCAGGGTTAGTACTCCACAAAAGTTATATGAAATAACACTCCGGATGGAGGGAGACAAACCTAGACAGGTGAAAGCACTTTTTGGGAAAGACTATCAAGGGGCTATGACATACTTCTAGCAGAAAAGGACTGGCCACCACAATTTGTCAGGGAGTGCCCACATGGCGAGGACATTATTATGCCTGCCTTCTCCAACCATATTCCAATACATCTAAAATATACATATGCCAGGAAATGGGCAGTGGCCCAGGCCCCAGCATTATATAAAAATCATGTAGGATGGGATGAGGATTCACCTCACCATAAAATACATCTGAAACATGAACCAACTGCACAAAGGCAGTATCCAATAAAGCAAGAAGCTAAGAAACAAGTCAGGAGATCTTAGATCAACTTGAATATCAAGGGGTGATTGAAACATGCACCTCCTCAATGAACAATCCTTTGTTTCCTGTCTCCAAACCAGACAATACATATCGTCTAGTTTTGGATTACAGACATCTAAACACTTGTTCTAAAACTTTTGCAGTGCAAAATGCACATAGCACAGCATTAATGAATAACATTGTGCGTAAAAAATATAAAACAACATTAGACATCTCAAATGGTTTCTTTTGTCAAAACATAGTACCTGAAAGCAGGTACTTAACAGCATTCTCCATAATGGGGACCCAGCGTCACTTTTGTCGACTCCCACAAGGGTTCAAGAACAGCCCAGGTTTATTCTCAGCGAGGGTAACGGAGTTACTACAAATTTATGACAATGAGGCATTGTCCTATGTCGATGACATCTATCTGACAGACGTTGACCTGGAAAAACACTTGAACAGGGTGAGCACCATTATACTGGGTTTCGCCTCTGAGGGTTACAAGTTCAACTTTAAAAAGTCCAGAATTGCCCATCTCAATGTCCTGTTTTTATGATATGAGCTTTCAAGTGAAGGCAAGAGCTTGGCAGCTAACTTTCTAGAGAAATGTGCGCTGCTCCAACCTCCAAAAACGCAAAAAAACTTACAATCCATCCTGGGTTTCCTAAATTTTGGAAGAACATACATTCTAAATTACGCAGAAAGGGTTAAACCTCTCTACACATTAATCAAACCTGATTTTTCAATCAAAAATTGGACAAATGAACACACAGAAATCTTGCGTTCAGTCCAGGCTAACATGTTAGCAACAAATCACTTACAAACACGTGTAAGTCAACGAAATTTGGTGATCCGAATAATTTAGGGTCAATGCGGATTCACCTACTTAACCTTCAATGAGGGTGAGAAAATACCAATCGCATACAAATCTCATTTGTACACACAAGCGGAAATGCGCTTCAGTTCAACTGAAAAAATTCTGACAGCAGTTCAAACCGCTGTAGCAAAAGAAAGAGCCTTAGCCCAAGGGAAACGCATTATTGTCGTAACCCCGGTACCAGCTTTAGAAGCGGTCACAAAAGCAAGCATTCCAAATGCTAAAGCATTACATCCAAGAAGGATACAATGGGTTAATTCTCTTGCTGCAACAGATGTTGAATATGTTTTTGATCCAGATTTAAAAACACAAGCATTCCTGCAATATGAACAAGAATGTCCTCTGCCCACTGAGATTCTGCCTCTTGATCAGTACGAATTCATAATTTACACTGACGGATCCGCACAGCCCGCAACAGGGAGTAAGCAAGCTTACAGTGCAGCATGTGCAATCGTTAAAGGTCGCATGCGAGATGGCATCTTCAGACCCATCGTCACAAAAACTCAATCTCTAGGAGATTGTACAGCTCAGCGAGCTGAACTACAAGCATTTAAACTGGCACTTGAAAGTACAGATCGAGAATTCCCCACACTAATAGTGTGCGATTCCTTTTACTGTGTTCAGTCGTATAATGAATATATACAAAACTGGCTTGAAAATGGTTTCAAAGATGCGAAAGGTGGCACAATAAAGCATAAAATGCTTTGGGAACAAGTAGTTCAGTTGAAAAACGAACTACCAAAGGCTCACGTGATCCACACACTGAGTCATCAACGTGATGGCGTTCACGTTGCAGGGAATTCATTGGCTGATGAAGCCGCAAAGGGGCTGTTCAGACGGCTTCCGTAGCTGCGATCACTCGTTCAAAAACAAAAATAGACGGTGAGATAATGTTGGCTGTCAATGCTTCAAGCAAGGGCAGCAGTGCAGCGTTACCAAAAAAGTTTCCACTCAAGTACTCTTATGTAATTGATGCGAACAACGTTCCTTTTGCTCGACTCCCTGGAGTGGGGGATAGGGTAATTCCAAACAAGGAACGCAGATTAGGACTAATCCTAGCAGCACACGAAGGGATAGCTTCTGCCCATTCAGGTGTTTCAGCGACAGTATCTTTACTCAAGCAAAGATATTGGTGGCCTGGCATTCGGAAACAAACTAAAAACTATGTTTTGGAATGTGATATTTGCCAACAGATGAAAGTCTCAACAGTGAAACGTCCTGCGCAGACACCCCTGTTAATTTCAGACAAACCATTAGCTTGTGTTTACCTGGACCACTGCGGTCCCTTGCAAAGGGACGGTAATTATAAATATATCATGGTTGCAGTGGATTCATGCTCTAGGTTCCTATGGATATGGCCTCAGCGCTCGGCTGACGCTCGAACTGTTATAAAATATTTGCGAGTCTTTATCGGCACATACGCAATAGGCACGCTACATTCTGACCAGGGTCCTGCGTTTAGCTCTCGGGCTTACAAAGAGGCCATGGCCAGTCTGGGCGCTGCATTGCGATACTCCTCTCCATTCCATCCTGAGGGAAATTCAGTTGTGGAAAGGAAAAACCGGGACATAAAGCAGTCTATAACAGCTAGGGTATTAGGTTCGGGTGATGGGTGGGTCAAACACCTTAATGGGGTCCAACGCTCATTGAACAATCTGCCAAGAAGTTCTCTAGGGGGGGGTCACTCCATATGAGGTCCTATTTGGGACAAGAATGTGGGTACCAGACCTTGAACACGTAGGCACAGTGGTGGAAAATAAACCGTTTGATATCAAAGATCGTTTGGCTGTTTTACAGGATCTGAATGCATTAAGAACGAAACAAAGCAACGTATTCCTGCAGCCAACCACCACTGGGGAAAAACCGGCGGTCCCAGCAAGGCCTGTCTGGATTCCAAAAGTTGGGGATCTAGTCAGAGAAAAAATTGCGGACAAGAAGGAATTTGGACCTTCTTACAGACAAGCAGTACCTGTCCTAGCAGTTCAAGGAACACGAACAGTACTTCTGCCGCCCCTTGCTGAAAGAAAGGAGGAAAGATTTGTGTCCATCGACCTCATCAAACCACAGTATGTGGCCAATACTAAACAGTAGGCCTCGTGGACTCCGACCTAGTAGCAGACGCACTCCTCTCGCTACTATCCAAGAGGTTCAGACTGAAAGACTGATAACAATCGAGAATTCAGCTGTAACAGATGGAGGACTAAGCAATAACGCTATGGAACTCATCCCTCTTGAAAACCAAGTAACAGTTCGTCCAAATACACCTGTCTACACCAATGTAGCAAGTGTTGAACTGGTTCCAGTGATTTCTACAAATCCTGATGCAATTCCAACAATTGACAGAACTGCTTCTGGCTATTTCATTAACTTTGATACGTTCTCAGAAGATCCGAGTGAACCTGAAACGACGCCAGCATCATTAACATTCAAGCAGCAAGTACAAGACTTTCTTCACTTTCTGAAAAAGACCTATTTGGTTTCTCCATGGATTGAACTCTGGATTACATCTGGACTTTTTGTTTTCCTGCTCTGGCTAGCTTTGGTTACAACTGTGAGCGTGCTTATAAGTGGCAGATACATCCATGTGAATACTGAAAGAAAAGGCGTGAACGTACTTTTGAAACCTCATAAATCTTCCCATCGTGAAGCAAGAGACTTGTCATCAGTGAACATCACAGCCGTTCCTATACAGGATGGTATAGTGTGGGACAAAACATATTTTGATATCTTCGGCCCGACGGAACAATTGAACATTCCACATTTGTTTAAAATTTCACTAAGTGATCTAATTACGTCCAGTACCTATTCAGATGATTGGGACTTTGAGACGGTTAATGACATAATGTTTGACTTAGAAAAATCTGCTGCATTTTCTAAAAATGAATTTTTAGAGGGTTCATCAGACTATGAACAACTGTATTGTTATAACCACTATGGTCATCATTATTTGCATAAATCTGCATATCCAAGAAATGTGTTTATGTTTAACCAATGGGAACATTGTCCTACACCTCCGAAAGGTAGTTCAAAAACATTTGCTAGTAAGTTTCCATATTTTTCAGGTTACAATACATCTGACCCAGACGCATTTTACTTTAGAAATGTAAACAAGACAGGACTGAAAATTATGTTAACTAATACCAAACAGATTTACTCTGCAGCATTTATCGCCCAACTGTCTAGACAGGGTTTCGACTTATGGAAAGACACAATAGACACAAAAACCGTCTGGGGTACTAAAGATTGGCAAGTGCAGGGGATAGAAGCTTTATTTAGAGCCTGTATCATCCCTGAACAAATAATGTTCTTGAATGAAACAATCCAACAAACATCTTGTCTTGGATTAGCCAAGATCAAAGAGATGAAAACACCTTCTGTACCAACACCTGCAAGTGATAACGATACACAGGCAGTGGTGACAGTTGACAATATATTACAACTCAACAGATCTAATCCTGATTGGAAAAAATGGTTGATCTGGCCCACAGACACGAATAACTGTCAGGAAAGATTCCTGAATAAAACTCAGGGCTTTACTATTAATAGGCCAGACCCAAGTTACGTCCAAAGACAGCATCCGGGGGTAGTAACAACATACAGTGTAGGAAAATTATGCCTCGATTGGCTGCATAAGTCTACACTGCAGGATGTGAAACAACACTTATCCTTACTTAAAGAAGACGCAGACCTTAGGGAATTCTTGCTTGGACCAAGAAAACCGCGTCAAAAACGTTTCATATATGCCAGCATTTATGCTGCCTATAATGAAGCATGGAAAGTGTCACAGATGGAGGCCGCAGAACGAATACGTGAACTTGGTCGTATTAATTTAGAGAAAACCCTCTCTGTGGTCGACAATGGGTTAACAACTTTGTCCTCCAGAATTTATTCATTGGATGGCATTGTATCCCCTGCTATCGACATACTAGAACAAGATTTGGCGATGTTACAACACGGTCAGACTCAATTACGTTCTATTGTGTTATTAAGCTGGACGCTGCAATCTTTGCGAGCGGGCTATGTGCCTTGGCGTTTTATCAACACGTCAGCTCTGTTTGCAGAATACAATCTAACTGATAAACAGATCGAATTGGCACAAAGAGGAGCAAGGTATACAGTGCTGAGCATTGAAAAACTGGAAAAGTTACCATTCACAGTGGCAGAAAAACCAGCTACAGAATGGCTTATTCATGGCAAAATAACATTACCTGTGACTACTTTTCAGTTTCAGTATTGCCTCAGACAAATGCAAGTAGGCAAATATGAAAGGTTGGGTAAGGAATACATTAAGACATCTTGGGATTTACCGTATACATATAGATGTTGGAGTGGGGATCGTGAAGTGTTTTTGAGCGGTACACACTGTAAACGTGCACTGAGCGGTTCACTTATATGTCAGGACATTTCTTTACACGGGGCTTGTAATGGTTCTGTGGCAAATTTGTCTTGCCATCAGCAGGGTACACCAGCTGCTGTGATTAATCCAACGTTTGGACAACTTTCTAATGGGAGTTACCTCATGTTGAATGATCAGAGTTGCTGCGGCATGCTGCCAGGCATCCCATATCTAGTAACGGTCAACTCCAGGGTCACTTGCTGTATGCAAGTATTGTTTCCCCCAATAGACACAGTCAGGAGTCGCCTCTAAGGCCTTCGCTGAACGTCTCTTTTATAAGATTTGATACTTTGAGCAGAATGAAAGCCATGCTTTTACAGCAAACAGTGCCTTTGACCTCAGCCAAAGAAACCTATGATCTACAAGTAGCAAGGAGCTGACTAGAACCTAGAGGGACTCTTGGCATACTAGGCATACTAGACTTAACATACTCTTAGTATACCATAATAAGGAATACTTCACCTACTTCATACCTCTCCCTACACCTAGGTTAGGTTAGGTACATTGGGGTAGAACCAGGTTAGAAACGCATCGTATGAGTACTCGCATTTTTAGTCTGTGTCATTTATGTAAATGCATATATACTAAAAGATAATGCTATCGCAGTATTATTTATTTCTACTGCTCACACTGTACATTATTTATCTCGCATACTGTCTTGTGATCGTAACAGCACATTTTACTTACACCAGAAACAAGACTGTTCAATAAATCTTTTATTGAAACGCCTGTCTGTTCTTTCTGTGTAACTTTGAGGAAAACTAAGCATGCACGATTGAGCTGAGTGAAATAGTTATCTATTGTTTCCACGACTCTGGGACACGTTCTGATTCTAAAGGGAAACAAAGTGGTCATGTTTTGCGGCTGCCAGAAACTACTCCCTTCTTGTCGTCAAGGAGTTTCTAGTGGCCTCTGAGCTAGCTGGCACAAGTAATTAAGTTTAATATACTCGATAGGGACATACTGACCTTAGTCCTATTTCAAACCTATAGGATATATTATTCCAATGCGCAGAGCCTATTAGGGAAATAGGAGCTACACTACACCTCAAAGGATTGCACTCTGAAGGACTGCTCCAGCTGCACACTGGGAACTAAGCCCTGAGGACTTTGTCTTGCTTCAAAAATGATTAAGGAGTGGACTCCCTGAAAGCAACAGGTTAACAGAGTTTCCCTGCACCATATCCCCTAGAAGTCCCCAGCCTGGAGTACCTCCAGTGGACTTTTAAAGCTCTGTTCAGAGGCATTTTGGGAACTGTAGTCCCAAACTTCCAAGGACCATCTCAGAGCTTCTAGACCCTTGGATTGGTGTTTTGGACACTTTGAACCCTCAAGAGAAACTTCAGGAAGAAATTCCTGAAGCTTGGAGAAGTTTGGAATAACTTTTGGCAAAAAGCTCCTTAAGGTGACCGACCCGTCGATGAGAGTCAGGCCGCCGACATCGAATTGTGACCCGGCCTGGATTTCAGGTTCGTCCTGCTGAAAGCTCCGGAGCTTAAGACTTCCAGGATTTCACCTAGGCCTCGCGCTGAGCCAAGCTGCCGTCATTGACTCAAACTCTGGCCTGAAGAGGAGCCTCACTCGATGATGAGAGAGATTCATCCAGAAAAGTTTCCAAGTGTGAAGGTAAAATTTTGACCGGGCCTCTCGCTTAATGTATCAGACCAGGGCTCCATCGCGGTCGGCCTCAAACTTTGACTTTGTACCAGTCAAGCTTTGTCCCAAGTTGGCGCTTTCTGCTTTTAAGCACTAAAAAGTGTTTATTTAAAAAAAAAATCATATCTTCGGTTCCCTATATTGGATTTTTGTTGTTTGGTGTCATTTCAATCATAAACATATTTCCTATTTCTATAAATGGGTTGTGGATTTTTAATGTGTGTTGTGTCTTGCTTATTTAATGTATTGGTGTTTTTGAATGCTTCACACACCTGTCTCCTAAGTTAAGCCTGCCTGCTCATTGCCAGCTACCAAGGGAATAATTTATTGAGACCTTGTCTGGACCTTATATTGCGTTGGTGGCCTTAGGGCTAGTGGTAGGTGCATACTTACCCCTACTAATAATCCACCTTCCAGCAACTAGGTATTAGTGTCTGTCCATCATGTTTACTCTGGTTCCACATGCAGCAGCAGGCCAGGTGTCAGACGTACATAAGTGAAAGAGTCCGACACAAATCCTACTTAGGTTACAAAATCCTCAGGGGCAATATGCACCTTGTCTCCTAGAAGTAGCAGCAGATCCCAGGCCTCAGCTCAAATCCCACTCACAGGACACCCTCTCTGATGCCCTTTCTTCACTGCCCCTGGATCAGCAGCAGAACAGTGGCTTCCCCAGTGATTCCCCAAATTTGACTTCTCCATGGGCCTTGCTCTCACCGCCCAGGCCTAGGCCACCATCACACTTCAAAAAGCCAAAGCCATCTGGAGTCTAAATAGGCTGGGGGAGCTTCCACCTCAGGGGGTCTGCTCACTACTTCAGGAACTCAGACAATCGCCAGAAGCCTGTACATCACTCAATATTGGGCAAGGAGGGAAGTCTGCTAGATTACTGATGCAGAGGTCAGAGAAAATCCATCATCTCTGATCCTTCTAGAGATGGCATGTCTAATGCGAAAACACTTTAGCCTGTTCCATTAAGGTTGTGACATCCTGAATTGAGGCAACAGAAACCTGTCAACCATCACACCCTTACTTACTCAAGTTGCAGAAGTTAACACGCAGCCTAATCTGCCTTGTAGCCGACCTAGCTATCATTACCAGGGAAAGCCACTCTATTTTGATACCGGTATTATCTCTCCAACCTGAAATTACCTCTTTAACTTTTTAGTGACATTTCTGTGAACTATCAATGAATGGGGCTCTAGTGTGTATGTCACCAGTATCACACCATTTTGAATCGCTGTACATATATAGAACCCCTCCTAATGAGTCAATTTTGAACAAAAAACTTTAGGTTATCATTTCTATATACACACCACTTGTAATTTTTCTGAAGCCTCAAACAAAATATAGCAGCATTTCTCACCGTGTTATTTTTTATAGCACAACACGTGCTTCACTCTTCGTGCAGGATACTCATTAACACTCTTCAAGTATCGTGAACTCCCACATCTGTAATTAAGTCTCTCAGAAAAACCCTTTATTATGTATTATTTTCCATTTATGTATAATTTACAGAATCCTGTCTGGCATTACATACACACTCTATTTCGTCACCTTTCTTGCTAATCTGTTTATTGTACATACTTATGTGCATTCCATATCCTTTTGGTTATGTTCAGGGCCTCATCAAAATTGGATGTTCGCTTAACCATACTTCCTCTGTAATTTTACCTTTCTTAGATATACTATCATTCCCTCAGGCCCAAAGCAGTGAATAAACTAGCCTTTCTTACTCTTATTGGAAGGATTTGGCTCAAGTAAGCACCAAATCGCAAAAAAACTTCCCAAAGAAACTTCATTTGAAAATTGGTTTCCCACCATTAGACAAAACACTGGAGATGGCACATTTTGGTTTCTTTGGTTTCTTTTTTCCCAGAGCAATGATTACAACAAACAACATGTAAACACCTAACATACATAAACATTTACTTGCACACTTCCACACACACTTCTTCTGCTCAGCTGTCTTTCACGCCCAACTTAACAGCCTAGCACTGACTTTCCGACTCACCACCGTCTGATGTCACATCTGAAGCCTTCCAATGTCCATGAGGAAGAAGATATTCTGATGCTTATCCTTTCCTTGAAACTCCTGCCTGCCAAACAGCAAAAGGTGTACTTCATGACTCTCTCCTCCATCAAAAGAGTTCACTAATAGACAGTCCAACTGCTCACAAAACTGCAATGCCATATATCTGGTAACCCTTCAGTGATCCCCATCATTCTGAGTGGAGAGATGTCTGAAATTCCACACAGCTGCACGCTCCTTAGCCAAAACAAACTACTCTTTTCTAGCACCCACGGGCAGTTTCTAAAGCATGGTTGGCCCAGGCCATAGCCAGATTTATACGGCTGGGTTGTGGGACATGCGCCCCATCAACTACATCTGATGGATGGATGGATAGAGTTAGGTACAACATTCACTCACCCCGGCTTTTTGAGGGATACAGTACACTACATTAAGATTTTAAAGTGCATTTTTATAACCATTTTTTCCTCAAACATATTTTTGAAAATTGGAAGCTAAAGGTGAATTTAGAGCACACTACCGTGATAACATTGACTATGATTGCATTTATTTTAGTAGTGATTGGGAATTACATCCAACTGACACCCCTTGAAAATGTGTGGCAAATGGTACCTTCTAAAGACCAATGATCTAGTAAAGTTAACCAAAACTGGATGTGAAATGAAAGCATCCTTAATTATCAGCTCAGGTGGCTCTAAAACACATAGGGGCATATTCTCAAGGACTCATCGCCGAATTAGCGGCACTTTTCCGCCACGAAAGTGGCGATAGATTTATCGCCCTATTCACAAGCCTGCGCTAACAGCCGACATCGTCAGTTTCCCTGCGATAGCTGCCGCCAAAAACATTGCCAAGGCTGACAGCGACAACTAACGCTAATCATATGCAGAGTAGGCCTTCCCGTGCAAAAACTCACGATAACACCACTTCGCGATATTCTCAATGACCAGCCAGATCGGCGATGCGGTCCAAAAACAGGCGATAAGGCACGTTAGCAGCAGGGACTTAAGACCTGCTTTTTCTGGTCTTAAGTAGGACGAAAACCTGCAGTATAAAGGGAGCCCAGCCCAGAGCCACATCTGAAGACCAACAGATGCCATGGAGCTACTAATCATGCAGCTTGGAGACCCAAGAGGGCCACAACACCCACCGCCACCACCCCAGGAACACTCCCACCCCCAGGACCACCCCCCGGACTGCCACCGAGGCAGCGCAGAACAAGACAGCGGACCTTCCGAAAACGCACCAGCCTCAGAGACTTAACGCCAGAGGATGTCATTGCCCACTACAGGCTCAAAAGGACAACCATCCTCCGCATCCTGACCCACATTGCCCACAGGCTGACGGTACCAACACAGCGGACAACCAACATCCCTCCGCAGACAAAGCTGCTGGCTGTGCTGCACTTGTTGGCCTCTGGTACCTTCCAACCAACAACTGCCAGAGTCGGAGGAGTCTCACAGCCAGCCCTATCAAAGTTCCTCACACCTGTCTTGGATGCCATCATGAGCTTGATATCCCAGCACCTTCACTTCCCCCACACTGCGCAGGAACAGCTGGAGACCAAGCAAGGCTTCCAAGCCATAGCTGGCTTCCCGCACGTGTTGGGGGCAATTGACTGCACACATGTCCTACTTGTGCCCCCTGCCGACACTGCACACAATTATCGCAACAGAAAGCACACGCATTCCATCAATGTGCAGGCAATAGTGGACCACCATGGACTGTTCACCAATGTCGTCGCCAACTTCCCAGGCAGTGTGCATGATTCCTACATCTTCCGACAGTCCATTATCAACCAGCGCTTTCAGGATGGCACCTATGGAAATGCACTGCTCGTTGGTAAGTACCAACGGAACACACCTCAACTCCACAATCATACAACTCACAACTGTGGGAATGCACACATAACAAAATCACATACAACATGCCAACCAACATGCCCACCTACCAGACACGACAACACAAGTAACTGTGGTAACAGGGGCCAGACATGTAGACAAACCATCCACAAAGCCATAGCCCCTCTGCCACACAATTGCAGAATGTGGGGAGAGGTGGGAACCAAGAATATGCGAAGGAGGCAATGGACCCATGAATTAGAATGTACACAATGCCAAGTGTGGCGGTGATGTGCTGGACAGTCTTGCGTATGCAGAGCACAGACATGTCCATGTGGACATATACTGCTGGTGTTTGTAGTGTTGTGGACAGTGGACGCAATCATGTTACTTCAGGCAGTGGGGAAGACCTTGGACATGTAGCTATGTCGCCCCCCCTGTAAGCGTAAGCGTAGTGGGCTGGGCTGGCGTATGCCAGTCCAGCGTAGGAGTGTGAATAAATAGCCCGGGGCTCTGGGCGTGGTTCAGGATGGCCACCAAAGTAACTACTGCGTGTGTCTCTGTGTCCGCCATATCCTGACCATAGGCCCACACACATGTGGCCGACCACCTTCAACAGCCAAATTTACACCGGCGACAAGGTGGCTACATCACACCCCACCCGGCGCACATCTCGTCATCGCCTGCAGGGGCGTGTCTGCCAGGGCGGCGCCCCTCACCCTGCCACGAGCCTGCCGCCGTGACCGGTGGTGCCTGCGCAATCCTGTGCGCCTGCTGCACCCCAGCCCGCTGGACCCCAGACCCGTCCGGCGCCCAGCGGTGATTGCCTGCCCCTGCGCACCCAGGCCTCACTGTTCACCTGCCACCACCGGCGTGTCTCCAAGAGGGCCCACCACGTGCCGGTGCAATCTTCAAGCCCGAGGCCCGCGAGCTTGGCAGCCTCCTCAGCCGATCGCTGGCTTCCACGCAACAGGCCCCCAGTGCACACTGCGGCACCGCACAGCGGAGTTCTGTGTGTGCTGACTGCTCCCTCCGGCCTACACTGCGGTCCAGCAGGTCTCAGAAAAATCCATTCCAGTCCGGCCCTCCAGGCCTACTGCATCATCGCAGGCTGCACACCCACTCAGCTCTTCAGGTGGGCCTACCTCAGTGCACTCCAAGTCATCGCCACGTGGCGGTAGGCCCGTGCCGGATGCAGTGCCTCAGGTGCCACTACCTCTGTGCACCACAAATCACCATCCAGCCTCCAGGCCTCCTGCATCATCGCAGGCTGCACACCCGCTCAGCTGTTCAGGTGGGCCTACCTCAGTGCACCGCAAGTCATCGTCCCGTGGGGCTACCCCACAAGTCCGCCTCCAGCAGCCAACAGCATGTCCTCAGTAACGTCACTGGAGCCCTTCACAGTCACGGGGCCACCCCCATCCCAGGCAGGCCGCTGGAAAGCCTGGGTGGAACGCCTGGAGACGTACTCCAAAGCGCACGACATCCCAGCACCGCAGCGGCGGCCCACGCGTAGGTGTGTGAGGAGTGTGAAGAAATGGCTCGGGGCTCTGGGCGTGGTTCAGTTCTGGGCTCTGGGCGTGGTTCAGTTCCGGGCTGGCCACAAAAGTAACTATGGCGTGTGTCTCTGTTGTAGTGTCTGCGCCACCAGGCCCTTAATCGACAATCTTGCAATGTAGCATGCACCAGGAGGGCGGGCTCCCCCGAATGGATAAATAAAGGAGCGCAAGATCGCTCGGGGTCTTGGCTCATACATGCCAACTTGTGTGTGTGTATCTTCATTGCCGCTGCAGAAGCCAAAGGCCTAGCCTCAATCGCAGCGCGAGTTCAGCCAGGCCTGAACTCCACATCTGTGTCCGCCCTATCCTTACCATAGGCCTAAACACATGTGGCTGCCCACCTTCAACGGCCAACATTACAGTGTTGTTGTCAGGCTTGCGGACATGCGCAGACAGGCATGACAATGGTGTGCCGTAGGAGTGCAAGTGATGCAACCGGGAGGAGCAGCTGTGCGGCTACGTAATACATATTGACCCCGCACATTTGCCAGAAGCAATACATGGCAAACATGAATCCCAAAGTCACACAAATCACACACCACAAAACTTGTAAGTCTGGCAACACAGCATGCAGAACCGCCAGTTTACACTAATCTCACTTACCTCTCACAGGTGATCAAGGATATGCACTCTGCCCGTGGATGATGACACCCCTCCGAGCCCCGAACACCCCGGCCCAGAGGCAGTACAATGTGGCCCACAAACGCACCAGGGGCATTGTAGAGCGCACATTTGGCGTGTTAAAGTCAGGTTTCAGGTGCCTGGACATCACAGGTGGAAGACTCCTGTACAGCCCAGAAATAGTGTGCAAGATGATCATTGCATGTTGTGTATTGCACAAAATATGTGTACGCACCAATGCCCCATGGATCGAAGTGCCAGATGCACCGGACGATGATGAGGAAGATGAGGCAGGTGGACCACACCCCACTACAGCTGCAGCAGGAATAGCCCGAAGGAACACAATCATTAACAATTTCTTCGCATGAGCACGTCACATTGTGACTGTCATTAGCAATCATGGAACACTACAAAATGACCACATGAACAGCATGTGCAAATAAATTCATTGCAACAAACATTCCCTGTGTGCATGTCAGTCGTCTGCATTAGCACATCACTCTGACAAGTGTAAGTGCAACATTAAGTGCTAACAATCTCACAAATAGTTGTTCCTCTTCCGGAGGTGGCGCTCCTGGGCTACACGGCGAACTTTCCTAAAGAAATCCGGAAATTGGCATCCCTTAGCTTGCTGCTGGCAAAGCGTGAAATTGCATTGCGCTGGGGCAGCAAGACTTCCCCCACACTACAAGGCTGGTTGCATAGTTTAGCCCACTGCAGCACCAATAGCGAGATATACTCCAACATGTTACCGAGCACAGCGCGTCCCAAGGATATCTGGGGTCCATATAAAATCTACATAGCCACCTTACAAAACTCCAACACGTCCCAGCCCAGCTCGGGTATAGTACCCACGGGGGTGGGTTAGCTCAAGGGCCTTATGCATGAACTAGTCACATTGGACATCTCCCAGCACTGCAGGTGTTATAACTTCCGCTCATACGCCACCTCACTATGGTTCTGCGTTTTTGGGGAATGGGACCACTCTAGACCTTTGGGTACAGCTTGTTCTCTGAATAGACATGGAGGGACTCATCCGATGTATGATTATTATGTTTCAGTTGTTTAATATAGATGGTACATAATCTTTATTGTGAGCCTGAAAACTAATGTTTGTTTCTTATGCAATATTAACGTGATACTTCCATATTGAAAACATATGTGATTTACAGTGACCAAAAATAACTGAGATGGATATGTGAAATTTGATAATTAATGAAAAATAAAGTTTAAAAAAAAAACAATCTCACAAATAGCAAATAGATGGTGGGTATGTCACCTCTGTACAGAGAGGCTGTTCAGGGTGTCACGTATTCGGAATGCCATTTCAGGGTGTCAAATGTAGTACGTAATCCCACTCATCAGCGTATCACATGTGTACAAAAACATGACATGAAGGCTGTCATTGGTGTTCAAAAAAAGACAACAGGGTGTCATTTGGGGTCAAATATGAAATTGCGGGTGTCATTTGGGGTCAGATATGAAATTGCGGGTGTCATTTGGGGTCAAATATGGAATTTCGGGTGTCATTTGGGCTCGAATATGAACCACCCTGATGCAGAGATGCACCCTGTGACTCAAGTCCCACAACATGAGCAACATGGACGTAAGGGGGATGGGGGCACAGTGAACACCTCAGCAACATGGGAGATGCACACCAGCCAAAAAGCCAGCAGGAATACCTTGCGTAGAACACACCAAGGTGTCCCCTGGACATATGTGCCATGTACAGATCACATGGGTACACGGACGTCATCCATCAATAGTAGTGAACAGTGTCAGTTAATAGGTGCAAGGAGAGAAGTCACGCGCCTCCTCACAGCTACCTGTACCCATCACTGTCAGACTGAAGCAAAACAACACTGCTACATCAGAGCATGCAAATTTGACCGTGAGGGCACGTACATGGCTGGTAAGGGTTCAACCGTTTCGGAAGGCGAAGCAGTGACATCCCCCCCCCCAAATCCACATCACATTTCCCGAATGCAAGCAGATGACAAACTAACATTAGGGATGAAAGCTCCTTTGTCTGAACTAGAAGGCGGTAGCACATCTGCACCTCCGACCTTGGAATTGCATGCGCCCGGCACCCCTGAGAGATACCATAGCAGCTGATGACGACTCCCACAATACGCACAGCGCTAACCAAAGACCAACGTATACACACCCCACACACAGAAGTCCTTGCTCGCAGTTCTCTTGCATGGAATGACCTTCACATTTACGCACAGACCATCCCAGGAGTTCAACCGCTGCACACTCAAACAAATCATTGCTCCGAGCTGTGGCATCCACATAACTTTGACTTTTTTACACACAGCCCTATTTCCTACATTGACGTGGGGCTAGGTTGGAAAATCGCGAGATTGTTGTTTAGGAGCAATGAGGCCACAGCTAGTTCACACATTCCCAGTCATCTCACTGCCTATCTGGGTCACGGTCAAACATGCGCATTGATATCAGTTCCCAGGGAGTACCTTTTTTTTGGATCACTGCCCCTATATTCATCCATACTTTCATACTTGCTTGATCATAGACATGACACATCTGTGTGAATTAGAATGTTTTAATCACATTCGGTGGAGTGTTGAAGCTGGACCAGTACATGGCCATGCAAACCCCACTTTACATTGTTGCCCCGTGGAGGGCCAGCCAGAGTCCTTTAGGGATTGACAAGTTCATCGGAAGAGAAAGAGTGCAGTCCGCAGTCTGATTGCTGTGTCATTGGTAACCAAACCAAATATGCCAGTACATGTCGAGGGCCAAGGTGAGTGTCGCAGAGTGTATCGGGGGACAGTGGAAGGTGTTATTCCACGGCATGATGCAGAGGGCAGAACCAAGCTGAAACAGGCCATATGGCAGCAATGAATGCTACCGCTTCCTTCTTACCACATAGGCAGAATCATTCACATCATCGTCCTCTGATGTGTGATGTGCCTCACATGTGGGTGGTGGTGTTTTGTCTGCAGCACTGTATGGCACTGACACATCAGGGGCCGGAGGTGGAATGTGTGCCGCACTGTGTGGCAGTGACACATCAGGGGCCAGATGTGGATTATCTGCCGCACTGTGAGGCACTGACACGTCAGGGGCGGAGATGTGGATGTAGTAGTAGCAGCAGCATTCATCTGCGCCAGGCCTTGTGGCAGCAATGCCATGATGAGGATCTGCAGGGCATGGAAGATCCCAGCTACATCTCGCTGGTGTGCAGCCATGGCAGCCATTCTTTCCGCCTGCATCCACTCCATGTTCTCCATGATCCTCCGCATGTGTCCCAACTCCCGGCTGTCATCGCTGGAGCCACTCTGACTAGACAGTTGTTCTTGTCTCAGAGTCATGACTCCAGCGATGTCAGCCATGGCTTGTTGGAGAGCATGGAGCGGACTGTGGGTGTCCGTTAGGGACTGTAAGTGGTCCCTGATGGGACTTAGACACCCACGTATGGCATCTAGTTTGGCTGCCATGAGGTCGAACCCCACCTGCACCTGATCAGCAATCTCCTTCTGGCCCTCTAACACACGGCATTGGAATGCCATGTGTTGGTCGTGGGGGTCCTGGGAGACAGCCGTGGTGGTGGGCACTTCCTGCTGTGTGGTCTGTGCAGGGGGTGGGGTCTCCTCGATGCAGCTGGGCTGCCCTGCTCCTGGGGGTGGGGTGCTGATGGTGTCCATGAGCTGTTGGAGGGCGTCGGTGTCGATGGTGTGGAGGTCCTCTTCATCATCAGTGAAGAGATGTACGGTCTGCTCTGCAGGAGGTGTTCATTCTCGCTCTGCAATGTGAAGGGGAGATGCAGTTTAACAGTGTGTTCCATGTATGTTCACGCATTGGACAAGTTTACAAACAGACTGCATGACAATGTACATTGTGACTGTTTGGGAGGAGATGCCTATTTGATGCAGGACAGTGGACATTTCTACACCATCAGGGATGTGGGGTTGTACTTGTACATTATCATCTCACAGTTTCCTGCTATGCCAAATGTGATTGGCCAGTTTCTACACACAAGCGGCAGCAGTTGTGTCCTCTGTTCTGTTGTGAAAGTGTTGCAGTTTGTACCACATTGTTGATGTGCTCTGTTTCTTATGTGTGTGTGCTGCATTGTGGGAGAGTCGCCCCTGCAGCTCTGATTTTGCTGGCCCATATCCCTTTCAGGCGGTGTGCCTTTCACTTCTGTGCTTATACAGTGCTGAGATGTTGCAGACTTGGGTAAATTGGGCTCTTGGTGGGAGTTGGGACTCTTGGGCATGGTTTGTCCGCAGATGTCTTGTTGACGTCAGGGGTTGTTTGTGCACGTGGATGTGTCAGAGTGTGACATGCTCCTTTACGGATGTGGTCCACACTCAGCCACCTCAGTGTCGTGGCGTGCACCATGTCATGATAATTGGACTGCAGCCATGCTAATCGTCATGCAGTGTCACTTGCATTGTCAGTGTGGCTCACGGACCCGCAGCTTTGCTGGGTTCAGCACATGTGCATGGGTTTGTTGTGAGATTAGTGATGTGTGGGGAGGGCCCCTCTGGGCACATTGTCGACGGGGGCCTACTTGATGTTTCTATGTGTGCTACAGTGTGCCAAGGAGATCAGGGACATGATCCAGAGTCATTGTGGGTGTGCACTGTGCTATACTTAATTGTGCATGTGTGCCATTGTGCCCATCTCCCCCCGTCCCCCCAGTCCCTGGTCGTTACTCACCCTGTTGCTGTTGGGTCAGGTCATGTTGAGCAGTGTCCGGTCCCCCAACTCCTGCCACCGTCTCCCCACTGATGACTGTGGACACCATTTCCTCCATCTCATCCAGCTCCTGCTGTGGCGCTGGACTCCCACCTCCAGTCTGCATTGCTGCTTTCCGGTTGTTAGCGAGTTTCAGCTTGGTTTTGCGCTTCACATCATTCCAGCGCTTCTTGCAGTCATCCACTTCCCTTCTCTTCACTCCGACTGCATTCACCTTGGCCAAGATGGACTGCCATATTGCATTTTTAGTTGCCAATGACACAGTGGAGGTGATGAACAGTTGTTGGTGGTGTTCTATCACCTCCGTAATCAGGATCTTGTTTTCCTGTGGACTGAATCGCGGGTTCCTCTTCTTCTTCTCCTTGCCCTTCTCCTTCCCCGTTGTCCCTGGCTGGTCCTCTGGGGGGTTTGTGGGGTTCTGGTTGGCCTCTGTAGTTGCTCCAGCTTCCTCCATGGTGCTTCTCAGTAGTTTGTGTTTTGTTTTGATTTTTGCAGCTTTTATGGTGATTTTTCCCACCTGACGTGGGAATAGCAAGCCTGGCGCTGCTTATCACTGATGTTTTTATCGCTGTTGGGCCCATCGCCACTTTTTTCACGCTCGGGTTTCCTTTTTTATCGGCGTCCCGGTAATTTTAACGCGGACATTTGACGCGTTATCGGGATACTATCGCCTGTTGCCGGTGTGTTGAGAATACGCCGTTAACACGGCGTTAGTTTCCCGCGATAGACAGTGTTATGTAAAATTGCGTTAACCTAGGTTGGCGATAATTATCGCCCGTTCTTGAGAATATCCCCCATAATCAAATCACATGCTATATTGGAACTAAAAAAGCAAAAAAGCACATTCCAAGCTCATGTAACTCTTTTGATGGATCACGAGGTTCAGCGGACTAAAGCATCCACACAGTCTCAGGTTTGAATCCTGACGGGTCCACTGATTCTTTCATCCGTCCTTCAAGATGATAAAATAAGTGATATTTTGCTGAGGAAGAACAAACAACTATTTTCCATCAGTAGCGTCAAGAGATCTTGGCTGGGGTGAACATGCACTCTACAACTATACCTTTTATGTTGTATTTACTACTGTCCAAGATTGGCCAATAACCTTATCTCTTTCAGAAGGGCTCTAAAGCACATCTGTTAAAAATCTTTCTCACTGCTAAAAATTAACTCCCTTTTTAACATTAAATCTCCTATGACTAACTTTTTATATTTATTTATTGAGGAGGAAGAAATTACCAAAGTAAAAACAAGAAAGTCAACCAAATATTTTCCATCTTTAGAGACATTTTCCATCATTACAAACATACATATTAGATGCTTCGTCCAAACAATTCACACATCACTAAATTAATTAACCAAGGATGACCCGTTAAATATGCATACACAATAATGATTACTTTGATCACCCTCAAAGCATATATAAAAAGCTCTATAATTAGCCTAAAGAATACAACAAGAGTTGGCACCTTCGTATACCAAACCCCATGAGGTTATCAACACCTCCATATATTGAAACATAGCAGCTCAATATTCATACCTAAAATTAGAAACGGCCCAGCTGCCCCTTTTCAATGGCAGGACTAGGCATTTTATTGCTCTTCTAACCCTTTTTTACTCCCAGACGAAATTATTACAGATACCATCCAGCTTCTTTAGCCAATCATGTCCTATTCCTAACGGGATTACTCTAAATAAAGAACCTTTGGAAGCACAGAATGAACAAGTATTGGCAACCTAGGGACCCGTTTGCTGCACTACCAAGTGTGTTATATCCTATTATCTTGAACAACTGTTGCCCACCTCATATGGCTTGTTGCCAAATACGCCATTAATTAACTATATCCACACATATTTGAGAGGCAACATTACAGACGAACATGAGTAACATTAAAATGACATATGCATGACAAAAACAGATAAACAGAGAGGTCCTTCCATTGATTTTTTCAATCTTTTGTTGAGATCTTCTGTAAACAATACAGTTGTGTGCAGCCAACGCGTTTCACCCGGTTTTAGGCTTCCTCAGGGCAAAGAGATCCTGTGTTATATTCCCACATGTGATACAGGGCTCAAAACCACACTGTTGTATGATTCAAATGCGATTTCTTCCAAATACAGTCTTGGGACACAATCCAACTAGTAAACCATGCCCATTGGTAGTACATGTAAATCCTTGATGCCAGATCAGGCTCACCATTGGCATCTATTCATCTGGCGTTGTGTATGGCAGCCAACAGTCAGCACGTCCTCAGGCTGCGTCTTCCTGCACTATAGTACAAGACGCTACCTGAGGAAGTGCCGAAATATCTCTTTGCCCTGAGGAAGCCTAGAACCAGGCAAAAACGCGTTGGCTGCGCCCAACTGTAACCTTTGGGAGCACCAACATTTTAATGACATTACATCGCCCTATTATTGTTAGATGGAGGTTATTTATACGTGCTAAATCTTTCTTAATCTTAAACATTATAGGGTCATAGTTAGATGAGATAAGTAATCCATCCTCGTGGTTATGTTCAGTCCCAGATAGGCCACACTGTCGGTCATCCGACAATCATTAATGTGAGATTCATCATTACAAACAATTTGGGTTAACCTTATTTAAGAAGTACCCTGAAATCTGACCAAACCTAGCCAGTTCCACTTCAACCTCCCAGATGGCTCCATCAGGGTCTGTTGTTACAGTGATCAAATAGTCCGCATATGCCAACATCTTAGTCTCAAAGCCATTTAGCACCACGGGGCTAATGGCTGAATTATTAATACATTTAATTAAAAAAGGGTTAATATACAGAGCAAATAAGAAGAGGAAAGCGTGGACATCACTGCCTTGTCCCCTTGTGATCTTCTTGATGCTGTCAGACTCCATACCCACCTATTGTATTTTAGCAATCTGATTTTAATACGTGATATGTATAGCAGTTAAATAACCAGGGCCCACTCCTGCCCTGTCAAGTACTTCCCAAAGATATGCCCGGCTGACCCGGTTTAATGCCTTTTCCACATCAAGCAGGATAATTCCCATAGAGGTCCTTCTGGTTCCTGATCTATCAAACAACATTATTACCCGTCTAATGTGATCTGTCATACTACGACTTGGGATAAACCCTTGTTGCCATGGAGAGACCAATCTGGCAATGGCCCTTCTTAACTGATTTGCTAGCACCTTTGAGTACATTTTAACATTGCTGTGATAGGCAAGATTGGCCTGCAAGATCCAGGATTCAGACGTGGCTTCCCCTTTTTTTAAATAAAAAATAACACTATGTTGGTAATTAACCATCTTTCCGGAGCAGACTGTCCCCAGTATGTTTCTAAAAAAGTGACAACCATCTCAGCCGAAAGGACCAGCTAAAAGGTACATTAAAATTTCAATGGAATTCTATCTGACCCCACAGCCTTCGCAAGTACCAGAGAGCCCAGTGCCTCTTTTACCTCCTCTAAAGTGAGCAGAAAGTCAAGGTCTACACCATATTCTCCTAAAGCCACAAAGCCTGCTTGATTCAAATATTCCTTAATAGCATCCGCCCAGGGGTCATATCTTTCTGATACAGAGTGAAACAGAAGTCAGAAAATACCACAATGATGCCCTCCAGGCAGTTAACTAGATGACCTTGATTGTCTTGGATGGCGTTAATACTGTTCTGTACTTCCTAATACCTTGTGCTAAGGGCCAATTACTTCCCTAAACTGTCGCTATATTCACAACTCTGCCTTATATAATTGATACTTCTTCGTGGTCCTTCTAGCAAGTATGGTATTAATGCCCGCTTTAACAGTAGTTATCTTTTGGAGAATCTCGTGTTCAGCTTGCCTCTTCCTGATTATCATTGTACGGAGCCCCTCCTTTCTAGCTAATTCCTCATGTAGTTCTTTATTTTTTTTAGTTCTGACTCTTTGATTATTAAGTCGAAAGCAGAGTGTTTCACCCCTTATCCCGGCTTTCAGGGCATCCCATACCACCCCCTGATGGAGCACTGCCTCTATTTAAATTTAAAAAGTCTTTTAACTACCACTTCATGTGACTGATACAGTCAGGATTCAATAGTAAAACTCTATCGAATGACCATGTACGTCGAGGTTTAGCCCCTTCAGGTAGCCTAGTTCCAAGACCAGGAGATTTTGATCAGAGAATACTCTTGGATATTTCAACACGCCTTGCACAAAAGAGTGGATGAAATCAAAAAATAGTTCAAGCATACATACTTCTTATGGGAAAAAGAAAAATAAGTAAACCCTGGATCCAAATTTTTTAGTGCCACCCAGGCATTTATAAGCCCATTCAATTCTATTAGCTGTTTTATGGCTCAGTAGACCTGCATGGGTGACTGGGCTGTGTCCAAGTGACAATTCAGATCTCTGCAGGGTACCGTAGCTGCTGACCAGGATGCCAATTCTATTATCAGATAATCTATGACTGCTTCCTCATCAAAGCTGGATCCATAGATTGAGCCGATAGTAAATGTAAATCCTGCTTTTTGATATTCTGCTAAAATCCATCTGGCCGTTTAGCCATATCATTCAGACCTTGCGCATTAGCTGACACAATACACAGCACATCTATTTATTACTCAAGGGGAAAACAAACAAAAAACCCACCCAAAAATGTGTAGAATAACAAAATATAATGCATTCTATAAAGGTTTTCATCTACCATACAACAAGACCCAGTACATTCCTAAAAAAGCACAGTTAAGTACATTTCTTCACTCCTCATTTTGCTTTTTCAACCTCCACTCACTCTCTTCCCCAAACCCACCATCCCCCACCCCACAGCTCCCCCCAACCTCCGTCTCCTCCCACCAACCCACCTTCTTATGAAGCAGTTAGACCGCTGTGGACAGTCCTGGTGATGGAGCATGCCACCCTTCCCAACTTGAAAGAGAACCGTATGAGACCTTCAGATGAACCAATAGTGCAACATAGCCCCCCTTGTCGAGTAGACTGTTCTGTACCCATCCAAGATCCATACACAAATCAAACAACACACAGAGCCACATGTCTGTTCTTCCTATAAGATATCCTCAACATTTGTAACGCCACCAAACCTCAGTTGAGGCGGTCCAAATATTGCTTTGCTTTTGTCTCTAAGGTGAACATGGGTCCTCTCATTATATACTACATTTAATCTTGCAGGACTAAGGAGGAAAGCCTAGGCTCCTCTATCTGGGAAGGGTTTAATCATCTGGCGAAATCTCCAGCGCCACTCAAAGGTTATATGGCAAAAATCTGGCCTTACAAAAAAACACATGGCCATGGGAGCGCCGCTTTGCATCCTGGCGTCTTGGTTTTCAAAGATGAATTGCCTCAACACAAAGTAACCTTTGATCAAAAGAAGCACCCCCCTGCGTATACTGTTTCTGAGTGAGGGGAAACCTATGTGCCCTTTGTACCGCACGGTTCCAATCCCAGCCCACAACCTCTTGAAAAGAGCCCTGAAAAAGCTTTATGACAAACCCCCTCATGTACTGACCCTCTGCACCCTCCTTGATCCCCAGAATACTTAGGTTGTTCCGGCGCTATTTCCAAGCAAGTTCTGGGATACATTTTGGGGAGTTCAGGGGCTCTTTCTAAAATACTTGGGAAATGAGTTGAGAATTATGTACTTCAAAGCACATTAAGTCAGTAACATTGGTGAAGATGATGGTGAAAATGAATACAATATAAATATAATTTTACTGAGATGTTCTCCACCAAGCAACTGATGTAAAAATGACTGTGATAGCAGAAAATGCAGGGCCTACAGTGCTTTAAATGTAAATATGTACTTTGGGAACTAACTGTGGTGAGGGGAGTGATTGGAGAATGCAAAGAGTGGACTTGCAGCTTAATGGCTTTAGACATCTGATAGACTAATCAGGTGAAATGCACTCGCATCCATCATGACACCACTGTGTTATCACTAACACTTCTTAGCATGGCTACTATACTTACTTGGACAATATGAACACTGCTCAGCTGGACCATACTTCTGAAGGTGCTGACACCGTATCAGTATTTGCAGTAGGACACAGTATTCTAAGGGGCTGACTTAGACTTTGGGGGATGGAGAGCACTCCATCGGGATGGAGAAGGACATTGCCTCCACCATCCTGAGGCCCCCCTACCCACCACATTTACAGTTGCCCTTCTGCCCCGTGGACAATTCTTAACATTAACAGGTACTACCGTGATGGCGGTTCCTGTAAATGTTGTAAAAGTTTGACAAATGGCTCTGCCAAACATGACCGTCCATCAAACCTTTACACAGTTTTTCATTTTTCAAAAACAAAGGGACTGAGTTAGAGTTTGGCAGAGAGGGCACTACGTCGCAATGGCAATGCAAGTGCAGCACGGCCTGTCTTGTTTTGGTGGTGGTCATGTATGGCAGAAACTATTCAAACTGTGTGCCTTCAGGGTGTAGCTCGACCTATGCATAGGTGTAGGGCAAACGTGAGAAAAGACAAAGTCATGCATGCATGAGGTTATTTACCAGCTTCGGTTTGGTCTGTATCATACTGTTTAAAACAGGTTACAGCAGTTCATCAACCCATTGAAACTGGCATTATGCCACCAGCCATGGTGTTATGCTTTCGGGAGTCTACCCAGAAAATCTAGAAAATCTCAGTGGCTGTGTGGGTTAACGGCTGCAGATATTGCTCCCCTGTGTTTTTGGTCAGCCTCTGGGGGATTGGGATGGAGCACAAGTTGTCTCTGCTATGTGCTGTCTCTCTGCAGTGAAGATGTTGGTCACAGAGGGGTGAGTCACTGGCGGATCAGGTGGAAATGTCTTCTTTGATCATCTAGATTTCCTTTTCCCTCCTCTTTAGCCTTTCAATATATGGCCCTGTTTGTTATATTCACTGATTGTGTGTTCAGGTGTTTCCTTTTCCTTCGCTTTCTTGTATGTTGTTTCTTTGCCCTTGACCTCACGCTGTCTCATGGCATCACCGTGTCTCGTGTTGTAGCCCTGCATTCCCTCCTTCCATGTCCTGTCTATCCTTGTAACGTTCCTTGTCTCGTGCCTCATTCTTGGTGTGTGTTCTCTTTCCCATCCTAATCTTAGCATACTGGCATACATAATTTGAATTACAGCCAGTGTGACTCTGTGCTCAGTTTCTAGCAGGCATGCGCTGGGATTTATATTAAAACCATAACTTTGTTGCCTATTTAACTCACTTTTCAATACTTTGCGATAACTCTGTAAATAAATTGTATAGATTTACATTTTTGTGCATCATTAAAAATGTGAAATATGCATTTAGACACACAATCTCACATCTGCAGACTGATTTAATGCAACTGCTTTTTAAACAAATTTCATACGATATGGGGGGGCGCTAGGTGGCGCACACGCAAGATGGCCGCACAAGTGTGAGGCTCCTGCAGCCTGGTGTTTAAATCCGACAATTATCCTGCTCGGCGGCCCGGCTGAAGCGATTTTAATACAGCTTGAGGCTGCTCCTGTCTTGCTGGTGACTCGCTGAGAAAATCAACTGATTTGGGTCAGCCCTGCTCCCGCCGCGACGCCGTGAGATCTTTGCCGGAGCTGCGGCACTGAGTGACAGGGAGCCCCGGGGCGGCATCGGAAATCACGCAAGCCCGCTGCCTGCCACGAGGTGGCTGGGCCCTGCACTGCGACCTGTCCTGAGGTGCCGGAGACGGAGGCTCGGCTCCCTGTGTTGCCGCCCGTGGTGACTTCTAGCGAAAGGGGAGCAGATCCCCACGACTTGCTGTTGGTACAGAGAAGACGCAGACCTGAGCGCTGCTGTTGGCGGTGAGTGAAGAGAAACGCGCGCCCCGTGCTACTGCCGCATTGGGCCCCTCGGCGGCTGTCGGAGATAGATCCCCGTCATCCCAGGGTGCGCTGCTGTGCCCTGGGCCCCACCTGATGCTGCAGAATTACCCTGAACACTGTCATCCGAGCACCGGATTGCACACAAGTAATCCCTACATTACCCCGTGGGAGCCCTGGCGCGCTGACGCTGCCGTGAATGCTCGCGACGGGGCCTCCTGCTGGGACAGCGGCGCAGGGAGAGGCTCGCTGCTAGAGGAACGTGGTTTGGGACTCTGCGACAATAATACTGCCCCCCTGACACGGACGTGGTGGCGGGGGGAGTCACGCTGTGCTTTGCGTTGCTGCCCGCTGCCCTCGCACTGGCGTATTGCGGATGCCTGGGGCCCCTGTGATGGCGCTAGAATACGGCCAGAGACTTTTACCCGCCAATTTGTGAGCGGAGCGGGGTTGGTTCATTGAACTGCACGAACTGCCTGCTGCCCTGGGACATTGCTACTCATACATGTAGTGCTCTGGTGCTATCCCTGTCGCTGCTTGCTTCATTTGTGAACTTAGGCCTGGCGACAGCCTGCGAGCCCCTCTGTGCTCGGGCTCTGTGGTGCGGTGGCACTGCACTCCGCTGCCCGCTGTACAACTACCACGACGTACCACTCACGCTAAAGGTGTTACACGCCCGTTGGAGCGAGAGGGTATAATTTAGAGATCTGGACTGTTGCCGGCACCTTCAGGAAACTGCGGCCTACTAGATGTGAGCCATTGCGCCACCTTGCACTGGTGCTTCCTCTACAGTTGCTTGTTGAAGGAGCCTTCGAACCTCCCCGCTGGTGGTCAGGGTGTGCACGGGCAACGGGGACGCGCAAACACGCTGCGCCCTTGCGTCGTCATGGGCAAACCAGATACCAGGCAACCGAAGTTGACCTTTGAGGCAGCGAAGCGAGGTACCCGGAACTTGCAGGATGACCAGGACCTCGACAGGAGAGATGAGGCCCAGGGGGGTGCGACCCCACAGACTGCTGATGTGCAGAGTATCCTCCAGGAGGTCAGACAGGGGTTCGCCACCATCGTGGATAAGGTGGACAGAATGTTGTCACGTATGGATGCCATTGCGGATAAGTTGGAGGGGCATGAGGACCGTATAAAGGAGGCGGAGCGGCTCATCTCGGACACCGAGGACACGACGTCAAGAACCACAACGCAGCTTGCCCACATGGATAAGCTCCTGAAGCTCATTGCTGCAAAGAACGAGGACTTAGAAGCGCGCAGTAGGCGCAATAACGTTCGCATATTAGGAATTCCTGAATCGACCAACACAGGCAAAATGGAAGAATACGTCGAAAAACTATTGTTGTCTGCAATTGGAGCAGAGTCCTTCTCCAGTCAGTTCATAATAGAGCGGGCCCACCAAACCCTGGGGCCGCGCCCACCGCCCGGTAGCACCCCACGTCCCATAATAGCGAGACTTTTGAATTACAGGGACCAGGACGTGGCCCTACGAGCTGCTAGAAGTAAACAGAACCTATCCTATGACGGGAACACTTTCTCCATATATCCGGATTTTACACCTATAGTCCAGGAAGAGAGGCGCAAATTCATGGACGTCAAAAATAAGCTGCGGAAGGCCCAAATTGACTATGCGCTATTATATCCGGCACGGCTCAGGGTTACTCACCAGGGCAAGCAACGTTTTTTCACCAAGCCACAACAGGTGGAGGAGTTCCTGAAACATGTGAGGCGCACAACTCGCAATGACGGAAACATGGCAGCATCGCAACAATCTTCGTCGACGGGAGCAGAAGATGATTCGCAATGATCCATACCCTGTTGCTCACAGATACTCTAGTTATGGCTCGAGACATGACGACCGACTGGCAACTGGAACTACTTAAGGGGACACGTAATCTATTCAGCTGGTAGGCCACGCTGAGCTATCTCTACTTTGCACTGGGCACCCTCTGCCCTCAAGAGCCCGGCTGTAACATCTGAGGTGGACTCTATGGGCGAGGGGTATCTGTGTTGTCGCCTAGAGCTGGCCCCCATTGGGTATTCCCCCGAGGTTGTCCACTGCATACTACTTGCAGGGACTGTTGGGCTGTTCTTGTTTAAGTTGGGGATAGGGGAGGTCAGGGGGGCGTATATTTCTGGCAAGTTGGGGCTGCTTCAGTGGGTGGGGGGGGGGGCGCTGGGGGTATGTTGTGTTCTCTATATGACCTTCACACACCAGGATGCCTTCTTCGACAGTTTAGTGTGGGCAGCTGGCGAGTTAGTGTCTGAGCATCCCAAGCGAAATAAGGCATTATATTGTGTTCAAGTACATGGTTTGAACTGCATTCTTTGGATGCAGAGCAAGTTGATAGCAGATATCCAGATGCATGGCTGATACAGATTCCGAGAAACTGAATATTCTCACGTGGAACGTTAGGGGCTTGGGGGACCCGAGGAAGAAGAGACACATATTAGCTTATTTGGACAGGCACCGAGTGCACATAGCTATGTTACAGGAAACACATTTCACTCCTCAGAAACCAAACAACTTTGCAAGTAAATGGGCGGAACACAGAATCTTTTCCTCTTATTTCTCTTATGCGAGGGGAACGGCCATACTCATAAAAAAACGGATACCCTTCCACCTGGCGGGAGCCACCTGGGACTCACAGGGACGATACTGTCTGGCATGGGGGCGGCTAGGGACTGTTTCAGTCACTCTGGCCTGTTGCTATGGGCCGAATGTGGATGCCCCGGAGTTTTACACCTCATTATGGGCTAAGATATTTGATATAGGCTCCAGTCACATTTTTTGGGGTGGGGACTTCAACGTTACATGCAACCCGCACTTGGATAGGTCACACCCCGCTCCTCACCACTACACCAAAGCACGTGCAATTATACAAGATACTTTAACCACCTATCAATTGATTGATGCTTGGAGACATACCCACCCACACACGCAGGAAGGAATGCATTACACAGCACAGGCAGCATCGTGGGCGCGATTAGACTACTGGTTTCTGTCCCGAGGGCTGGGCCCAGCTATATTTCAGGTACAGCACTTGGCCAGAACTTACTCGGATCACGCCCCGGTAAAACTCACACTATCCTCCTCAGAATTCGCTCACCGCGCAGTACTTGGCGACTACATGCTCCTATTTTGCTAGATACGGTTTTCCAGGAAGAGCTGCGGGAAGAGATACAGGATTTTTTCGCGAGAAACAAAGGATCGGTGGACAGTGTAGAAACCATTTGGGAGGCATTCAAGGTTACACTCCGAGGGTTCTGCATATCAAAGGGCTCGGGTGTACTTAAAGACATAACTAACACACTACGCAAATTAGAAGCAGAGCTTAAGACACTGGAGGCGAGGTTAGCTGCGGGCCCGGACAGTCTCGCCCAACTCAAATTCAGGGAGACACTCACGGATTATATGGACACAGCACAGAGGGAAACACGATTTCGGGGCAGATTCTGGGTGGCCCGCTGCTACGGAGAGGGAGAACGACCTGGTAAGGCACTGGGGAATACGATTAGGAAACCTCGCTACTCTAACTATGTATTGGAACTCGAAGACTTAGACAGGATGGTCTACCGTGACACTGCCAACATCCTCAATGCCTTTACACGTCATTACACTCACCTGTATACTACAAATAGGAAGGATAGTCTAGATCTAGAGAGCTATTTGGGAGATGTGGCACTAGGCTGGTTGAACGATGTGCAACGAGAATTCTTATGTGCCCCATTCGAGTTGGATGAGGTCAGGGACGCTATTATGAGCATGCAATCAGGGAAAGCCACTGGCACGGACGGAATTCCTATAGAGTTTTACAAAACATACATAGATCTAATGGCCCCCATCTTACGCGAGGTGTATGAAGAATCGCTGGATGTTGGCTGCCTCCCGTCGTCCATGAGGGAGGCTCTCATCATCTCGCTCTTGAAGCCAGGGAAGTCGCCCTGGCAATGCGACTCCTATAGGCCGCTGTCCCTCCTTAATTGTGATGCCAAAATACTGGCCAAACTCATCGCTACTCGACTGAGCCTGTTGCTGGAAAATCTGATTCTCCCTGATCAGTCGGGCTTCGTGCCCGGGAGAGCTACCTCCCATAATTTGAGAACCCTTTTTGCTATTCTAAATAATGTCTCACCCGACTTACCCCTAGCTGCTGTATTTTTGGATGCCACTAAGGCTTTTGATTCAATTGAATGGGACTATATCTATGGGGTAATGCTGCGGATGGGTTTCCCACCCCTCTTCCTTTCCTGGATTAGACTATTATACCAATTGCCGGTTGCTAAGGTGCTCATTAATGGACGCACATCCCAGACATTCCAGATTACTAGGGGCACCCGGCAGGGGTGCCCGTTATCCCCCTTGATCTTTGCTCTTGCAGTGGAGCCATTGGCAGCGAAGCTACGGCAACACCACAATGATAAGGCTCTACGTTGTAATATGCGGCAGATACTTATATCCCTATACGCCGATGATATCACCTTATACATTTGTGACCCGCAACAAAATCTAAATCCAATCCTCCGGGAATTTATTGGTTTTGGGAAACTATCGGGGATCCAAATTAACTGGGGGAAGTCCTGTGTTTTCCCTTTGACGACAGCAACTTAGAGTGGTGTGATGAGGAATTGCGGTATTTGGGAATCCGTGTCACCAGGGATAGAGACGAATTGATGCGCCTAACCTATGGCACTGCAATGACCTGCATAACGGACTATGTGACCCGCTGGATTACATTACCCCTCTCCATGGCGGGACGAGCATCCTTAATTAAAATGGTGATACTTCCCCAATTGCTCTATCTGTTTTTAAATATACCATACTATCCAGGGGCATTTTTTTTTAAGACACTCAGATCAGAACTGACGCGCCTGGTATGGGGGGTAAGCAACCGAAATTGCAGTGGAATGTACTTATTAGACCATACTCCCAGGGAGGGTTCGGAGTACCAAATTTCGAATTATATTACATCAGCGCACAAGCTCACTATGCATGGTTCTGGGTGAAGCAGCCACGGTATATGCCACAGGTTGCGGCGGAACACTGGCTTGCACACCCCATTCCAATAGAAGGAGCATTGTATGACACGGCTAACACCAGGGACAAGACGCCGACCACCCTCACTTGTACAACTACAGCATGGCAACGCATAGGGCACATATTGAACGTCCCCATGCTTTATTCCCCGTTATTACCTCTCACTTATCATCCGAGCATGCCCCTCCTCCAAGAAACAATATTTCACAACTTTAGGGAGCGCACGCACATTAATACCTGGGGGGATTTATATCATAATGGCCACTTCCGTACTGCTGAACATGTTTTTCAGGGCTTGCAACAAACCCCACTTGACGTTTTTTATATATTCGCCTTAGACATGGAGTCCGGTCTCTAACCCCGGAATTCCCGGCGGAGCCTCAGGTGCTAGCTCCACTACAGCTGATGCTTAAAAATACGATGACTAAACGCCTTGTCTCCCTGATATATCGAGCAGTGCACACACAGAGGGAATTGCCGGCTACGCTATCCCGCACACGATGGAGTGAGGAGCTGGGTTTTGCCCTGACAGATGACCATTGGGAATACTGCTGCTTGCAGACAGAGCGTGTCTCGGCCAGCAGCAGGCTTCGCATCATACACTATAAGTTTCTCCATAGATTGTACTACACCCCAGCCAAGATGCACAGATATCATCTGCGAGACTCGGACAGATGTGACAGATGTCGAGCTCCTGGAGCAGATTTTCTGCATCTGGCTTGGGAATGCCCGGGTGTGAATGAATTCTGGGGGCATGTCTTTGACGCTCTGGACCTGATGATGAATACACACATTGAACCTACACCATTGATGGCCCTGCTCAGCTACATCAAACCAGTACAGGCGGCGCATCGCAAATATGTGGCCCTTGCACTACTCATGGCTAAGAGGCGGGTGGCCTGCCGATGGGGAAGGGGGCGGGCACCCAAATTCAAGGTCTGGCTTGATGACTTGGTGTTTTGCCAGGAACAACTCACCACTTATGCTGAACTGCTACCTAGTGCCTCTAGACCCAGAGATATTTGGGCCCCCTTAACATGTTACCTGCTGACGCACCCACGTGAGACACAGAAGTAACTACGCCCTAGGGAGCTCTGAGTATGCACAAATAGTTGAAGGGCCCTCCCCTGTGAGTGATAGAGATACTGCTTGTGAGCTAAACGAATTGCATTCTGGTATAGTTTATTTTAGCACCTGTACTGGCACTTGCACGCCAATGATGTAAGGGAAATATTGCTTATTTTTGGACATGTTGTGTACTGCCCTGATGCAATGTCCTCCGCCTTTTGACGTTCTGTAGATATTGTGCTATGCCTTGCTGTGTCACGTGATCTGGACTAACATTATGATTGCCTGTGGGGTAGCCACGCTGATAATGTATTAACTATTGTACGTCTTGATGCTCCTGATGTACTGTTTGTTTGAAAAACAATAAAAAGAAAATATTTTTTAAAAAAAAAATTAAAAAAAATCATACGATATGTAGAGGTGTATTTCCTAAAGTAATTTCGTTAGGCCACATTTCTGTGTAAAACACCAAGATGGAAGCAGTCTCTGCCACTCATCCAGTTATTCCCCTTTTCGTACATCCTCTGCCCACATGCTCCGCTAAACACAGTCAAGCTGCAGTGTACTAGAATATTTTTCGCTGTTGTTATTGTTCTGCTCATTGTGAACTTCTCTACCTCGGATGTAACTGGCAACATGTGTCACATCTTCCGCTGCTTCAATGAAATCGATTCATTCAAATGGTGTGTGACACTGTAAATGTAACTTGTTTGTTCGAACATCTCTGGATGATTCAGGGTGCTGAATTATTATTCAAGAAAATGGGACATTGCTTAGGTATTAAGTTAATTATGTTTATTTTCAATGTGCTCTGATTTGCTGAAAAGATGATATATTTGCTCACACCACAAAGATTCTGTGATAGTTGCTATTGTCTATGCAAGAATTGTGCATAAAAAAAACCTTGATTTTGGGGTTGAGCCAGAGATTTTGAAGACTTTCCAATCCTTTTAGGCATGCTGTCAGTCACTTTTCTGATTTGGGGTACAGTGGGATTTGAATATTTTCAGATTTTTACATACTCTGTATAACTCTGTATTTTGGAGCCGTCATGGCATTGACTTTGTACCGCTTATTTTGACTTTTTGTAACAAAACCCTTTAACTTTTCACTGATCTAGAACTCAGTTATTGGGTGGGCCCAAATTATTCTTAAATTGGAATTATTTAATGAATTTGTATTTTATTGATTTTGATGCTTTTGGAGGTGCCTTAACACTGAGACACACTGCCTCCTGAAAGTGAGGTTTAACAGTCTCTGCTCTAGATAAACATGGGAAATCGGATTAAATTAAATCATGGGGTGTCTTGATTTTGGGGTACGGTGTTTTACTCCCACAAAATTGGTAGCAAAGGATGGTTGCACGTTAAAAAGACCCTCCTTCTGTTATAGGGGACTCCTCTTTTGCCCAGTCCATAGAGGAAGTGGATTTTCACTTTTGGGGTTTCCAGGATTGGGATTCTGCTCAGAAACCTAACTTGCAGTGCCGTTCCTGAAAGATTTGGAATATAAGTATGAACAAGGTGGAATGATTTTTTTAATTGTGAGTGGTCTGAGGTGTCCATGGTATGTTGCTGAAGGTTTAAGCTACAAGATGGATTGCTATGCTATGTGCGAGGTGTTTGGCTACGCAATGCTGATTTTGGGTTCAATTGGTGGTATTATCACTGTTGTTTTGATATACTATTTTTAGTTGTGATTTTGTGTTAAAAAAGGTTTTTTTTATCATGGATTGGTTCGGTTATCGGATTCATCAAAATCTAATATCTTGCGATATTGTGGTTTACTTGTCTGCATAAAGAATTGTGTTTTGCCAGGTGCCACATACACACGTATAGGGGTTTCTGAATTAATGAGTTTTCCTTTTGAAGAGATTGTTTGTCTAATCTAGGTTAGTGTATTTTGCTCCTAGGTGCACAGGAGTAAATGCATTAGCCATGGTAGAAAGCTGGAGGACGGGAGTCTGCCCAGTGTGAATTGAGTTGAAACGGTACTGGAAGGGTGCTGCTCCTGTTTTCTACTTTTTTTCAGATTTATTTTCTTTAACTTGCTTACCTAATCCTATTAGAGGTTGAGCAAGGTTTATTTTCTTTATTTAGTGTAAATTCATTTATAAAAAGGCTTTGCAATTGTTTTCCTCATTCACGGAGAAGTTGCGATGCAACAGGTTAGTCAGCTAGGGAGCCGCGCTGGGATTGATGAGATGTCACCACAAAGCCATGCTGTCACCGGTTGGTTGCCGATAGAGCAGCATGTGATAGGGTGACCTTTTATAGAGACATTCTCGGATTGATTGTTGTTCGATAGTTTATTTTACATGAGTTTTAGATCGTTTTGAATACAAATAATGGATGCTTTGTTGAAAAAAAAATTACGTTTCTGTACCTTCTACTGAGGGACAGAAATTACCTGCTGAAGGAACATCTGCATACTAAATGATGAAGGACATTGGGTTTTGTACATGTACCTGGATTTCTGAATGGCATATATATACTGCTTCTGATAAAGACTTAGAGCTTCCTTTAGAGGGCGCCTTAAACATTAGAAAGCTAGATTTCCTGAGGCAAACTATGAATGACTGAAAGTCGTTACCTAGACCTATGCAATTTAAGGCACTTAACAAATGGTATTGAATAGCAACAGAGGAGAGAAAGAAATTGACAAAGCAAGTGAAAGGGCTCATTTAGACAATGGTTAGAAAACAAATGGGATCAACAGGAATGGTGGTGGAGGGAGAATACAATGGAGGGTGTGAGTTTTCCCTGCAATAGTCAAAGAGACAGATGACAAAAATAAATCTGAAGAGGGAGAAGAACAGAATCCTGATTCAGATGAGGATGATAATTTTCTGAAAGTTCATTTGAATTCAAGATCTCCTCCATATAGCGATAGGGTACAGGGACAGGAACTAGTCCTGGTCTTAGTGAAGTACCAGATATGGGTGCAGCAGCAGATAGTATAGGTGTGTCAATAGAGGTACAAGCCACATCTGTAGTTGTGAGTACAATAGCGAGTGCCCCACCTGACTCTGCAAAGACAGCATTGCAGAGTAATAGCAGAGATGCCTCAGCTGTGCTTCAATTTCAGACTGATCTACATGTAACTACAGTTGTGGTTGAAGAGATTGCTTCAAAGATAACTATTAATGTGCGAATGAAGCACACAGTAAGTTGAAGAATTGGTTGATGAATGTGAGTTCGACATCAGCAAAGTGAAAAATGTAATAATTACGAAAATGGATTTGATAATGATTAAAATAAAAGAATTAGATTTAATGACTTTAAGAGCTCACTTTAAAGATTTATTTGAAAAAACGAGGGAACTGAGTGACTTGAAGAAGTATAGAGAAAGATGGAAGAAAGGAACGACTAGTAAAAAGAAAGCAAAGGAGGTAGGAAGGAATACATAGGGGTCAGCCAGTGATTCAGAAGCAGGGACAATTTTGGAGTATCCATTAAGGAAAGTACATGGAGGAAATGTAATGCTTGTGCCTTGAACAAGGGCTGATTTTTATGCCTTTACTACAAACCTTCCAAAATTGAGAGAAAAGCCTGAAAGGTGGTATAAGGAGTTTTACAGGTAGACTACGATTTTGCAAATGCCGTGGACTGATTTAAATTCATTGTTTGAAATTGAGGTTCCTAGTGAATTGTGGTCTGAATGTAAAGTTGATGTTGCTTGGCCAACTGAAGAACCAGCTACTGTTGCACCTAATAATGCTCCTTTTGACAAAGTAGCTCAGTAATGTAGGCAGGTAATTGAACATTTGAAGTAGAAGGTGCCTGAAAAGGATATTAATTGGGCAAAGACTTTGAAAACTTCACAAGACCCTAAAGAGTCAGTGCCTGCTTATTATGAGGAGCTTATGCAGATTTTTAAGAGGCACAGTGGAGTCGAAAGATGGTGTTGGTGGTTTAATTACTCTCCTTTTGTAATGGGTCTGCGCCTGGAGTTTAGTAATCACATACAACAAATCAATCAATCCGGGTGTGTAGAGCACTGCTTATCACCCATGAGGGTATCCAGGCACTGGAGGCTGGGGGATGCTGCTGCTGAGTTGATTAGTCAAAGAGCCAGGTTTTTAGGCCCTTCCTGAATTCCTGTAGGGTGGGGGGGGGGGGGCGCTCCATGATATGGCTGCCAGGTGCGACAAGGCGCAGGTGAATGCGGGGCATGTGGGCCATGCAGAGTGATGTAGATCGTAGGTTACGGGTGGGCTGGTAGAAATTTACCCTGTGTTGAGGTATGCTGGTTCCTTGTTGTGTAGGCTTTGTTTGCTGATGGGAAGCCAGTGCAGAGATTTGAAGGGCGGGGTAATGTGGGACCACCTTGGGATGTCGAGGACGAGCTTTGCTGCAGTGTTTTGAATGGTCTGGAGTCTGTTCTGTAGTTTAGAGGCGAGTTCCACATAGAGGGAGTTGCAGTAGTCCAAGCAGCCAGTAATGAGGGCTTGGGTGACGGTGCATCTGATGCTGATGGGGAGCCATTTGAAGATGTTCCTGAGCATGCGCAAGGTGGGGAAGCAGGAGGACGAAACTGCGTTTATCTGCTTCCTCATCATGAGCCCGCTGTCAAGTATGATTCCAAGGTGTCTCCCGTGCTCTGTGGGTGTGGGTGGGTTGCCGAGTTCCGTTGACCACCAGGAGTCATCCCATGGGGTGTTGCTGCTCCAGAAGATAAGTATTTCAGTTTTTTTGGTGTTTAGTTTGAGGCATCTGTTCTGCATCCAGCTTGCAATGCTAATCATGCACCTGTGGAAGTTAGATTTGGTGTTGGTGTGGTCTGAGGACAGGGAGAGGATGATCTGAGTGTCGTCCATGTAGGAGTTGATGTTCATGCTGTAGGATCTGACCAGAGGGGGCATGTGTGAGTTGAATAGGGCTGGGCTTAGTGAGGATCCTTGTGGGATGCTGCAGATGATGTTTTTTGGGTCTGAGGTGTACAGTGGGAGGCAGACACTTTAGGTCCGTCCGGAGAAGAAGGACGCAATCCAATTGAGGGCCTTCCTTTGGATCCCCATTTGTTGGAGTCCGTGCAGGAGGGTGTAGTGGGACACGGTGTCGAATGGTACAGAGAGATCGAGGAGGATCAGGGCGGCAGTTTCTCCCCTGTCTAGGAGAGTCCTGATGTCACCTGTGGCTGAGGTCAGGGCGGTTTCGGTGCCATGAAAACTGGATAGGGAGGGGTCCAGTAGGTTGTTGATTTCTAGGTAGGTGGTGAGCTGGAGGTTTATTGCTTTTTCCAGTACTTTGGCTAGAAATGGGAGCAGGTAGATGGGGCAGTAGTTTTTGAGGTCCTTAGGGTCCGCGGTGGGTTTTTCGAGGAATGGTTTATCTTCAGCGTTTTTCTATCCCTCTGGGAAGGAGGCCGAGGCGATGGATGCATTTATGATGGTGGTGAGTTCCTTGCTGATGGTGCTGTTGCCCATGTTGAACATGTGGTTGGGGCAAGTATCCCTGGGTACTCCTGTGTGGATGGAGCCCGTGATGGTGGCGATTGTATACAGCAAGATTGGTTCCCATGTGGTTAGTGAGATGTTGTTGGGGTCGGTGAGGTTGAGTAGTTTGAGTTTGGTTGCAAGAGGTTGGGGGGGTCGAAGTTTTTGTAGATAGTGGCGATTTTGTTGTAGAAGAAGTTTGCAAGGGCAGAGCTCCTGAGAGGGGGTGACAGTGTTCTCGGTGGATGTAGATGAATTCCTTGATGATGCCGAATAGTTCTTTGCTGTGGTTGGAACTGGCTTCGAGGCAGGTGGCTAGGGGGATTTTCTTGGTGCTTTTGAGCTGCTGGAGGTACATGTTGAAGGCTAGTTTGAAATTGGATCGGTCAGTGTTTGTTTTGCTGGTGCGCCAGATCCTTTCAAGTCGCTTTCAGGTGTGCTTGTGGGATTGGAAATCTGGGGTGAACCAGCTGGGGTGCTTGGAGGATCTGCTGGTTTTGGTGGGTTTGAGGGGTGCGACTACGTTGGCACAGTTGTTGATACATGCGTTGAAGTTTTCGACTGCTACCTCGAGGTCAGTGGTGGTGTTGGGGGGGTGAGGCACTGAGGGTGTTGGTCCAGAGGTTTTCGGTTACTTTGCTCCAGCTCCTGTAAGGTGGGTGTAGTGGGGTGGTTGTGATGTGGAAGTAGATGATGGAATGGTCATTCCAGGGGATTTCTGTGGCGTGGCTGTATCTGATTCGTTCGCTGGCTGAGAATATGGGGTCCAGGGTGTGTCCAGCGATGTGCGTGGGGTCCATGACTAGTTGAGAGAGGCCGAGGATGTCCATACTCTTGAGTAGGTTGGTTGTGTTGGTGTCGTTGGGGTCTTCCAGGTGAAAGTTGAGGTCCAGAGGAAGAGGAAATCTTTAGAGTTTATGGCTAGCAGGGTGATGAAGCCAGAGATGGCCTCTCAGAAGGTGGGGCAGGGTCCTGTGGGTCTGTAGGCAACAGTGTCTCTGACCATTGTTTTGCTGTTGGTGTTGTTTTGAAAGTTGAGGTGTTCCATAATGGGGGAGGTGCTCTCAGCTGTGGCTGTGCAGTTGAGGGACTCCTTGTGAATGATGGCTATTCCAGCTCCGTGTTTGTTGACGCTGTCCCGGTGGATTATCTAGTATCCATTTGGTGTGGTGGTGGTGATGTCGGGTGCTGATGAAGGGTTGAGCCATGTTTCGGTGAGGAAGATGATGTCTGGCGTGAGGGAGGTGATGGTGTACCAGATCTTGATGGCATGCTTGTGGAGTGATTGGGTGTTGATTAGCAGGCAGTGGAGTTGTTCTGTCCTGGCAGCGGTGGGCGGGAGCTCCACAGCGGGGACTTTGTGTTGCAGTGGAAGCGGCAGGGGTGGGAGGAGAAGAATCCTGCTATTGATCGAGGAGAGGCGCGGTTGCAGTTGTTGTGTTGTCCAGTGTTGAGGACCAGGAGTTCGGTGCTGATGTGTCTGTGGATGGGTGGGGGGACAGGGGTCCGGGCACGGTCCAGGTGTGTTAGTATGGAATACGATGACAATGTATACTATGATATAAGCAGGCCCGACAACGGCAATACCAATAACTGCAATGTCAACATAAGCCATAAACTACGCCCGTATAACAGTCTCAATACCAGAAGAAACAATGTTAATGTATGCCATAATCTATGCACGCATAACAATGTCGATACCAGAAGAAACAATGTCAATGTACACCATGATTTAGGCATGCATAGCAATGTCAATATCAGTAAAAACAATATTGGTGTACGCACAATACTGAGGATGTCGGGAAATGATATCAATGACTGCCACATTATTTGTAGAAGTTCTAACGAACTCGTATCATTGCTGTCGGATTCACCCAAGGTGACCTCCCCTTCAGCCCCGAGTCAGAGATACCTGATCAGACAGGCTCTGCAACCCCAGCCAACGCCTATCGAGTGACAGGTCACAGGTGGGGTCTTGTTAGCTCGAAGACAAATGTGCACCCAGGGAAAACCCGGATCGATCCCACAGATAGACAGTTGCACCACAAACAGGTCTAATGAAATTTGCCCCAAGTAAACATGTACCACCTTCCCAAAAACCCTTACTAGCCATTGCTCCTCTTGAAGAATGGGCTCCAAACCTGGAAAGATCGACACCAGCTTCACTCATAATCATACGTATCCATTTGGTCAATGTGGCTGTAAATACAGGGGAATACGTTTTTACATAGGATAAAAGCAGTTGATCAACACCATACGCTCTGAACTCCAGGACCTTGCTCTCATACACTCTCATACAACTTACCACACACAATTTCTGACAATCATGGGGAAAAATGATAGAAGGCTGAATCTGACATGCTTTTCGGTCTTTTCCAAATGTCAAAATGAACACCTTCTGGTGAATAGAATCTGTTATACAACTCTAGAGCATTGATGTCTGAGACTCTCCTAAAGGATATCAAACATAGCAAGGTTGCTAACTTCATGGATATTTGTTTAAGAGAGAGGTTAGCATTGGCTGGCCAGGAAGTCAAGAGTTTGAAAATCAAATTGACATCCCATAGGGACTTATAACGAGCCCTAGGGGGTCTTCTCAATCTCGCACCCTTCCTCACTCTTCTTATTTAAGGATTACTACCAATTGCCAAATTAATAACCAGTGAAGGACCAGAAGAAATTGCAGATCTATAACAATTAATTGTCCTATTAGAAAGTCCTGAGTTAAAAAGATTTGCTAGATAATTGGCTACCTGGTGTACAGGAACTTCCACGGGATTCAAATCCCTTTCCACGCACCAACGACACAATTTTTTCCAAACACCCCTGTACCTTTTCCTTGTTTCTGGGGCTCAAGACTCATTCAGTAAACTTTTAGCTTCTCCTGAAATGTCTGAATTTCTGCTTGAACCCCTGAAATCTTCCAATCAAGAAGGTTTATCTTCCCCTCTAAAACCAAAGCATGTTCCTCTCCGTCTGAATCCTGTAGAAGACCCAAGGATACCTGGTCCCGTCATGGTATGGCTACTGCAAGTTTCATCACCCTCGGAAACCAAACCTGAGACCTCCAAAAGGGAGTCACTAGGATAATGCTTCAGAATTCCAACCTCACATTCCACAATACTTTCTGGATCATGGAGAAGGGGGGAAAAGCGTATCCCTGTTCCTGCCCCATTGCTGTAGGAAAGCATCCACAGCTGCTGCCTCTGGATCCGGCCTCCAACTGAAATATCTCGGTACTTGGAAGGTTAACCTGCTTGCAAATAAGTCTACCTGAACCGGTCCCCACAAATCTTGTATCAAAGTGAAAACCTCTGGGTCTAATTTCCAATCACTGGAGTCCCGGAGAAATCTGAAATTCCAGTCTGCCATTACATTCTGAAGGCCTGGAATAAACTCTGCTCTTAACCCAATCTTGTGTTCTCAACAAAAATACCAAATTTGTCTCGCCAAATCTGCCAAGGCTTTTGACCTTGCACCTCCCAATCAGTTTGTATAGGAAACAGCTGTGAAATCGTCTAATCGAATCAGCGTGTTTGAATTTGTCAATAACTCCCCGAAACTCATTAAGCTATCCAGACCAGCCAACATTTCTAAACAGTTTATGTAAAGTGACTGTTCCTCCTTCAGCCATCTGCCACTTGTCTCTAAATCATTCAGCTAAGCTCCCCAGCCCCAGTTGCTTGTATCTGATTCCACACCAAAATCTGAAACATTCCCGAAGATAGCCTTGCCATGCCACGCTTAATCCCAAAGCTTTCAATCTCTGTAGGCCCCTGTAATGTAGTGGGCCAGGACAAATAGCCTGAATGGAGGACGATAAAAGACCCAGAACTCTGGCCAGGTCTCTCAAAAAGATTAATTGCTTGGACAAAACTGATTTCACCTCCTTCCTTATCAATGTCACATTCTTTTGCAGAATAATCAATTGAGATTGAATCGTATCTACCTGTAAACCCAAAAACTCTATGTTTTGTGTGGGAACCAAGACAGACTTCTCTGTATTCACTATGAAACCCAGGCTCTCCAGAAGTTCTATTGACCATGATAAATGAATCAGAAGTTCCAACCTGTCCTGAGACATAATAAGGATATCATCAAGATATATAATAAGGCAAACTCCTCTCTGTCTAAGGAAGCTTACGACAGCCCGAAAGGAAGGCAGAGGAACTGATAAAGAACACCCCTCTATGTGAAGCGCAGATACTTCTGGCTGTCCCCGTCCATTGGTATAGTGAAGTAAGCATCTTTGAAGTCTAATTTTACCAACCAATCCTTGGTCTTCAAGATGTCTCGTAAAAGATGGATACCCTCCATCTTGAAATCTCTGTAATTTAGAAACTTGTTCAACTGCCTTAAATTTATAACATGACGCCAACCTTTGTCCTTCTTTTTTACTAGAAAAACTGTGCTCACAAAGCCCCCTAATGCCTCCTGTACTGGGACACAAATTAATGCCCCTTTGTCTAACATCTGGGATACCTCCAAATCTATGAGAGACCTCTTTTTGGCATTCAACACCAACTCTTTGGGTTTTACCACTTGAACTGGAAATTCCCAAAAATATATTCTGAAGCCACCGCTAGTTTCTAATACCCAAGTGTCCCGGGTGATCTTCTCCCAATTGTGAATAACGAATTTTAACCTTCCCCTCTACTTTTACCAGGGAAGAAGTTATACTGCTCACCTTGATATCCTGAACTCGAGGTCCTTGACCTTCCTCCACGATTCTTTGAGATTCTCCCCCTCTGGGGATATAAGTTTGAATTGGGGCAGTAACCCCTGCCATAGTTACCAAAGCCTGTGGGTAAAACTGGCACCTGAAGGAGCTGCGGCTGATAGCCAGTCCCCTCCTGTCTGCCCGTCCAAAAATAGCTCAAGAGCCAAACACCTTGCGCATGCTAGTTTGAGCCTTACTTAAGGCTGTAAAGGTGTAAACATATTTACCTAAGGACTTCACAAAATTTTCCCCAAAAAGGAGGCCTTTGGGATCACCATGTTCTCTCTAGAGGACACATCAGCCAATTTAGGATTCATCCTCATTTGCACCGCCTTTCGTCTTTCAGTAATCAGGCTGGCATTGCCGAGCATACATATGGCACACTGTGCCCAGCCCCTCAAATGGTCAATGTTTACCCTACCATTCTTGCCCCTGGCATCTTCTGCCATATCAAGGATGTGTGTAAGAGGGCCCAGAATATCGAGGACTTTGTCCTGACATTGTTTTAAACATTTCTTGAAACCCTTTCACATTGGGTGTATTACACATTTTATCCTCTGTAGAGGGCCTAGGGCATTCTGTCGTAAGTAAATTACGTGTTCCCTTGTCAAGAGGCTTCTGGACCCAATTTTTAAGGTACTTTGCAACGTGGCCCATTGGCCACCATTCCACGCTGCGCAGATGTTGAAGCGTAGTGGGGTTAAACATTTCACCCCGAAAGGGTCTTTAACTTCATGGGAGGAAGAGGCTTGATCCAGATCCCCAAGTCCCCCCAAAATATCATAACTGTCTTGAAGGTCAAAAATATATTCATCCGGGGGCGTGGCCAGCGGCATGGCTGAGTAGCCGCGTTTGCTGAGGCTCCGATTGCCCGACACTAATCCTGCCCGAAATCCTGTCTTTCAGCCACGAATTACACACTCACTTCCAAGCCGAGTGTGCGTCGAGTCCCAGCCCTGCAGAGGAAGTCTCCTCCGGGGCAGCTGCGGCACAATCTGGGGCAGAAACGCGATCTACACGACGACGGGACTCGGCCGCCAAGATAGCCGACCGGGCCCGATAACTACACAGTGGCGCCCCGGGGCTCCTCACGGCACCGATAGGAGGAGTCCCCGTACGCCGTATTGTGACACCTGCTGTGCCTGCCCACCAGCAAAACATCGACTTTATTGGCTGGCGGAGAGGTGGATACCGCCAAGACCGGGTCCTGCAGACCCCACGACGCCTGAGCGGAGGTTTCCCCCATCTGGGCAGCCGTAGTGATATCTCTTGCTGCGCGGTGAGAGGGGGCACCTTTTCCCTTTCCCCTCGACCCGCCGCGGTGTGAGGAGCTGCGCCGCGATCCTGCTGTGACGCGAGCTGGGAGTGGGCTCGTCTCGGCGCAGCAGCTCCGTGTGAACCCGGGCCCATGACCGAGACGTGGTGAAGGCCGCGAGTGAGCTGCGGACGCGCCCAGAGGCGGTGAACAGCTGCCGGTGGTAGAAGCTGATGAGGGAGCGGCGCTGACACTGGTGTGGCCGTTTTCGGGGCAGAAAAGATGCGGGGCGGCCGGCCTCCTACGCGGCGAGTGTGGAGTTTCCACTTCCTCTCCCCCCCCCGGCCCGCTGTGAAGGGAGGCGCCCACAGGGATTCTGAGGAGCAGTAAGCTGTGGCTGGGCTTGTCCTGGTGCTGCGGTCCTCCCGGTGCCCAACTTCACATCCGAGCCCCTTTGAAAGACGGGCTGCCGGCACGCCTGGGGGCAGAGTGCAGCCACTAGCCTGACGGGCCAGAGAGGCCGCGAAGAGACGGCGGGTGCCCGAGGGCCAGGGGGGAGTGGTGCCAGATGCGAGGGATGTCCTGGGGGCAACGTATGTTACCTGAGCCCTACAGCTCCCCTGACACAGAGACACCTGCTTGGAGTCACGTAGCAGTGCACCCCTGAGGGAGCTCTGCAGTGCCTGTTGGGTCTGCTGTATGACTGTTCACGGACCACCCGCCTGTGGACTCCCTGGGGTGAATGACCCTCCAGAAGTATATACAATTGGTCCCTCTCTCTCCAGGTAGGGGACTACTCTGGGGTGACACTGCGCCAGACGTCGACGTGGGCTGGGAGGCTGTAAATGCACGCCTGAGGCGGGCCTATGGTACTGGCTGGCCCAGCGAGACTACACGGGGCCGGAATATCCGAAGGGGACCGCAGCAGAGGCCCAGGGGAAACACCACAGGGGAATGAGTAACTGGTGAACACTAGAGAGAGGCCCCTGTGGACGGACGTGTAGCACGCATCAGGGGAACCATCAGATACTGGCCTAGCTATTGGAGGGCGTCACGGTGCCGTGGTGAAGGAAGAGGTCTTCTGCTAGTAGCCCTTCAGTTAACATCACACGCAGGGGGGTGTGACGGTCCCGCCTCCCAGATACTGCTCAACATACTAGCCTCCCCGCAGCGAGCTTGTGTGCTTCACACTGGTATTGCTGGCCTCTGGAGGTGCGGACGACTGTTCGCAACTGCTATATCTGACAATGGCCAAAGATAAGGAAACCAAGACGCAAAAGCAGGGGAAAATGGATAAGTACACTAAGGTGCTTCCCGCGCCCACAGAATCAGAAGGGGAGAATGCCAGTGCACCAGACAATGCAGCAATCCTTCAGGCAATTCATGCCTAGAGAGAGGCAATTGAAGGCAAAATGGCAGAGATACGAACGGAGGTGTCCCTCCTTCGGCAGGACGTACGCAACATCGCAGACCGCGTCACGTAAACGGAGGCTCGCATATCAGAGGTAGAGGACACGGCACATACATCCAAAGGAGACATCAAGGAGCTCCAGGCCAGCATGCGGGAGGTGATGTGGAAGGTCGATGATGCAGAAAACAGAGCTCGGAGAAACAATCTCCGCTTTATTGGGGTACCGGAGGGACAGGAGAACACGGACCCAATCGCCTTCCTGATGAAATGGTTGAGAGAAGCCCTACCGGGCGCCAAGTTTTCCACCTGTTTTCTCATTGAGAGAGCGCACAGGATGCCGGCTGTGAGGCCTCCGCCTGGGGCCCCTCCGCGCCCCCTAATTGCACGATTTCTGAACTATCTAGATCGGGACGTAATTCTAAGAGAATCGCGCAAACTGGGAGAACTCAAATTGGCTAATACCAGAATCATGATCTTTCCCGATTACTCTAGGGAGGTGCAGAAGATGCGGAGATCCTTCGACTCTGTAAAAGTTAAACTCCGGTCTCTTCACATCCAATATATGCTTCTCTTTCCAGCCAAACTCAAGGTCCTTTTTCAAGACTCGTCCCAGTTTTTTCAAACGCCCGAAGACGCCTGGGCGTGAATAGAGGAATGCCCGAGGCCCAGACCAGAGATGGGTAGCAGTGCGACGCGTCCTGGGGCCTCGCAACCACGATGGGAACCTAGACCGCAGAGAACAAGGCCGAAGAGGCGTCTTACTGCAAGGAATCCAAAGCGCCCGGGGACCACGCAGCCTGGGACTCCATATCAGCGGAGAGAGGAGCCCTCAGAGGAGGGGGCGGGGAGGGGCTCGGGCCACCACCGGAGATTCGACTCAAGGGGACAGCACTCATGCTGATCATTCTGATCAAGAGTCCTGGGAGGACTCTGACGGTGACCACCCCCTGCTCAAGGCCATTCACAACGTGGAAGGATCTGGGGCGACGGCTCCAGAAATGGCACCCGAACGCCAACTGCTAATGAACAAAAGTGGCGAAGAAATGTGAACCAAGAGCGCGAGCGAAGAACAGGTTGGCAAAACAGCGATTGCAAGGAGGCCTCCCCCTCCTAGACTTGTTCACACCAGGGAGAGACTGTGTGCCCTACTCTCCTGAACTGGGATCATATCCTTTGTAGCTTTGGTCTTTTTTTGGGGATAAGGGGGTGGGAAAGGGAGGGTTCGACAGACTCCTCAGTGGACTCATACGCCTGTTGTCATGTTGACAGTTGAAGGGTTAGACGTAGGGTGCGAGAGGATGTGGGGTGGGGGGTCCAGGGAAGGGAAGTGGAGGGAGTTTGGAGTTTTTTGTTTTAACAGGTTTTTGTTCTTAGTTTCAGCAGGATGTCCTACATTGCAGAGTTGGGTACAGCAGGATAGGGGTTGGCAGGTTAGGGAACACTCCTCGTAAGGATTGCATGAAACATGAACATAATGCATGACAAACCATATACCGTGTTTGCGTGGAATGTCAATGAATTGGGCAGTAAGATTAAGAGGGGCCTAGTGAACAGATATATTAAACGGACTAAGCCTGACGTGGTCCTCCTGCAAGAGACCCACCTTCGAGGTACCAGATCGCATTTATTGGAAGAGGGGCCTATGTTACACTGGCTCACGCCGGATTTTCCCCTGGAGCCCGTGGAGTGGCTGTCCTCATTAAAAAAACTCAACCCTTTCAGGTAACCAAGACCTGGGTTGACCCTGGGGGCACGTATGCAGCGGTCAGGGGTACATGGGGACGGAGGGAGCTTACCCTGGCCAGTGTCTATGCCCCGCCGCGACTGCAGTCCCAGACACTACAGGCAGTGGCTAAGATATTGTTAGACTCAGACTCTTCAACCCATATAATAGGGGGCAACTTCAATGGTGTGATGAACCCACGCTTGGATAGATCCCGTGCGGCAATGGGCACTCAGACACCCACCCCACTGGCGGAATTTGCGAAATCGCTAGGACTGACCGACCTCTGCCACCGACACCACCCACTCGACCGTAGCTACTCTTTTTTTTCAGGGGCACATTAGACCTTTTCCCGAATTGACTAACTCTTTGCCCCGGCAGGAGAGATCCAAGTTATCGAGGACATAGAATATCTGGCCAGGGGCATCTCGGATCACTCACCACTGAAGTTAATGGTAGGGGGCAGGGACCGTAGGCCCAAGTCGGACTGGAGGCTTAATGCCTGGGAGCTACATGACAAGACAGTAGCGGAGACCATCGCCATTGAGACCAAACTATATTTCCAAGATAACGAGGGCTCCGTAACCTCGGAGGCTACCCTCTGGGAGGCATACAATGCGGTCCTTAGGGGGAGACTCCAAGACGTAATCGCCCGAAAACATAGAGAAGAAACGTTACAAATACAAGACCTGGAAGGCAAATTGCTAGAACTTGAAAAGAAATTGTCCCCGGATGCAGAGGAAAGGGTGCTTCGGCAATTAGAGGTCACACGGAGGGAACTCCGAGCCTTAGTAGAGGGCGAGGCTCGCATCCAAATTAAGACCACCCCACACAGACTATATGAGTCGGGGGATAGAGCGGGGAAGTTGCTAGCCTGGCTAAGCCGGAAAGAAAGAGAAGCGAATTGGGTAAACCAAATAGAAGAGGCGGGGACACGACATATAACGGCACCCGCGATCGCGACAGCATTTGCTGATTACTACACTAACTTATACGCGGCCCGGCGGACTACTGACGATGATAGCATAGATGATTATCTTAAGGCAATAGATATGCCCGTCTTGCACACGGATGACGCAGCGACCTTAGAAGCTGAGATCACTTTAGAAGAAGTCTCTGCGGCCATTGCCAAGCAGAAGTCGGGGAAAACCCCAGGGCCTAATGGCCTGCCAGGGGAATTTTTCAAATTGAACAGTAATTTGTTAGCTGCACGTTTATTAAACATGTTTTTAGCTGCAAAAAAAGAAGGCGCGCTCCCCCCGGACCACTGTCAGGCCACAGTAGTGGTCATACCGACATCGGGCAAGCCCCCAGAAAATTGTGGCACCTATCGCCCAATTTCACTCCTCAATGTCGAGACCAAGATCTTGGCCTCCATACTTGCCACACGATTACTGACGGTTATTATGTCCTTGGTACACAAGGACCAGTCAGGCTTTATGCCCAAGCGTGCCACACGCCTCAACCTCCATAGGCTGGCAAACTGGCTGGACATGGCCAAAGGGAGTGAGATTCCCCATCTGCTTCTCTCGCTCGACGCTGAAAAGGCATTTGATACAGTACATTGGCCTTTTATGAGGCGGGTCCTTGTAAAATTGGGCCTTGGGCATAACTTCCGGATGTGGGTCGATATTTTATATACGAATCCCAGGGCTAGAGTAGGAGTGAATGGTGTTAAATCAGCCGAGTTTCCCATCCAGCGGGGGACAAGACAGGGCTGTCCGCTGTCCCCCTTGCTCTTTGCGCTTGTTCTGGAACCCCTAGCATGTCTGATTAGAGCGCACCCTGATTTAACAGGGTTCCAGGATTCCAAGAGACAGCTGTTGGATGAACGAACCTCGCTTTACGCAGACGACATTTTATTGTATATAACTAACCCGGATAGGACACTTCCGATCATTTTTCAAGTAGTCGAAAATTATGGTAAACAGGCGGGGTACAAGATTAACTGGGGGAAGTCAACCGTATACCCAATAGGGGGCTGCATTGACATGCGCTCCATACCGGTGCGCCTTCCCATAGCTAAAGAAGGCTTCAAATATCTAGGACTCTTCATTTATGAAAACGTGACGAATTGCCTCACTCATAATATACAGCGCGTTCTAGCGGATTTCCGGGAAGACGCCGCTAGGTGGCGGCGTCTCCCCCTGACACTCCTGGGAAGGGGTGCCATGTTCAAAATGATCACGTTACCCAAGCTATTATACATTTTCCAAAACACGTATTGTAGAATACCGGAGGTACTCTTTAGGGCGATCAATAATGAACTACGAACCTTGCTGTGGGACGGGGGCCACCCCCGAGTTGCACTGCAAACGCTGCAGCGCAGCCAGTATAACGGGGGAATAGCGCTACCGGATGTCCGGGCATATTATAGAGCGGCACACCTTGTAGTTATTAGTGAATGGGGGCACGCCCCCCAGGACCACCCCTCGTATGCCCTGGAGAGACTCCAATTTCAAAAACGTTCTCACCTCCACTACCTATACGGGGCCAGGGGGGGACAAGTCTGCTGCCGGCAACGCAGAGGGCGATTGAGGCATGGAGGGACGCCGAACGTGTGATGAAATGGGAAAAAAGACTAACTAGGTCCACACCTCTGTGGGAAGGCAAACAGCTGCCTGAACTGGCAAAATTACAGGGGTTCAAAGGATGGGACGCCATTGGGATCACTACTCTTGGGGACATAACACGACAGGGCGCCCTGTTAACGTTTGCGGAGCTGCAAACGGAATATAGCCTGATGGACCAGCAGTACTATAAATATATTCAACTCCGACACGCTTGGCAGGCGCAAAAGCCTGACATCGCAGATCTCCCGGAATATGCCCCATTAGAAGGCCGGTTGCTACATGAGGAGATACCGGAGAAAGCAGTCTCCTGGACATACAAAACCCTAATAAACAATATGCCTGATAACCTATTAGCGCTCCGGGGCAAATGGGAGGACCTCGTAGGTACGCTAGAGGTCATAGATTAGGAGACGGCCCTAATGCACCCTAGGGAGGTGGCGTTCAAGCTTCGGCTACAACTGTTTCAGTTTAAAATCTTACATAGGGTATACTATGACAGGGCTGAATTACATATGATGGGTAGGGCGGAGTCGCCGGAATGTCTGCGTTGTAGAACAGAACGTGGATCCTTCGTCCACACCCTATGGGAATGCCGCCCACTACATAGTTACTGGACACGGATAGTGCAGGAACTTAGTAACATACTGCAGGCACAAATCCCGATGGACCCTAAGTACGTCCTATTGGGCATCCACACAGACGTCGACATTCTCAGGTATCAGCTTCTGTTGTGCAACCTAGGCGTCGTAGTGGCAAAACGTGACATAGCCAAATACTGGGGGAGACCGGAACTTCCCACCTTGAAAGAGTGGCTGACAGGCATGGACATGTACATGGGAGCCGAGAAGACAGTCTATAAAGCGAGGGGTTGCCCGAGAAAGTTTAGGAAAGTATGGCAGCCATGGCTGAGCTACTACAACATAGAGATGGAAGATGAGGAGACAGACGTATTGGAAGGCACCTAAATGGTGCGCAGGCGCAGGGTTCGCCACTATAGGCCCACACCTAGCTAAGGGACCTGCGGGGTGTCTAACACGAGGGGTGGGAGGAATCATAGGGGTCATGGACGAAATTCATAATGCTGTAAACTCTGTATCCTTACTAACTGCAAACCTTGTCATTTGCAATCAATGGACACTCATTGTGATATACCTGCTGAGTTGTTTGATGTTTAATAACAAAATAATAAAAATATTTAAAAAATATATATATATATATTCATAATTCTCCAAATCATCGTAATCAACATTCTCCACATAGGAGTTTAGACTGCTCCAGAAATCTTTTGTGCTATGAAGGTCACTTCTTTCAATCATGCCACTACGGACAACTTTCCTTTGTGCTCCGTCAAGGTGGCCCCTTTCCTTTGTGCTGCTAAGAGCACCATTCTCTATTGTAGCGCAAAGGCTTCCTGCGCCATAGGCCTGCCCCTGTGGGAAACCTTGCCCCCTCTCTGGGTTTCAGAGGTAGAAGGGGATTCTCCACCTGAAAGGGAAAAAAAAAATTCCTCTACAGGGGTCTCCCTCTTCCTCTTAGTCAATGCAGCATCCACCACCTCCCTCATGGAGGACCAAAGTTCCTCCTCTAAAAATCTTTTAAGAGATTCTCCCATGAATTTAGTCACTGCATGGGTTTGGGGGTTAGAGCCCTCCATTATTGGTTTGATACAACCAAAATTTAGATAAAAGGTTAAACCCTGGGTCAAAAGGTGCCCAAAAGAATACTACGCACAGTTTGATATTATGAACATAAGCTAGAAACCATAGGAATAACAGGGTGAACCCTGTCTCAATAGTTGCCCCGAAAAATATTCCCATTTAATTAAGGGAAGAATATTATGGCAAAGAAATGCCACCTCTCACCAGCAGGTGGAAACTAAGCTCCTGCGATCGCAAGTTGTAAGGGACTGTCGGAGCCTTCAAACTTGCGGATGTAACCGCTGTGGCTCTTGAGCTGAGACCTGTCTCCAGGCAATGCGGCTAAATTATGGCGACATACAATAAAGACCGCTACTGCGGCTGTCTGGTTTACGAGCGTCTTCTTATAAACATGAACGTAGCCTGGCAACGCGTCGCAAGAAGCAATGCTGCAAGTGTTTGTGTACAAGCTGTTTCCAGGCAACGTAAGCGTTGCCGGGAAACTCACAAAAGTCGGATTCAATCCCTCTGTAGCCACAAAGGGCTGTAATGGCAATCCCTTTAGGAGAAATAAACCAAACCACCTTTAATGCAGAGGGAGGGTGCGACCGCGTTGTAGAGCTAATGCGGCCGCGCCCCAGTCGCTCGATTTTTAGATATGTGATTCTTGCGGCCAGGCAGGAGCAGTAAATTGCGTCAAAACACAAGCGACAACATCCTATTTGTGCTATTTTTGGGTCCTTTATTAGGCTCTGTTTTCAATACAGACCACACAACTATATATGTGGACATTTTGTGCTCATCATCCGCTTTCTCTGTTAGGGAAGGTCAGGCAGTGGTCATTTGCCCCAAAAGAATTGTATTTTTGCGCTCCCACCCACCCTCTTTTTTGTTACTTGGGGGGGCTGCCTGGCCCCTTCCTTTTTCCCCCATTGTTTTTTTTGTGGCTAGCTTTAAGTGTTGTCAGGTGTGCAGGGGAATGGTTGTATGTGTTGTCGCTTTGAGCAGGTGCGTGGGCTGTCATGTTAGCAGGATTATAGAACAAGGTGTTTCCCATAGGTGAATAGGCTAAGTTAAACCTGGATGAAAACAGGAATTGAATGTTACACTGTAGGTATGTAGATAGTTAGATATTAATAGATGTAGGTTAAGATGTAGGAGAATTCAGAGTTCAAATATTAATAGCAGGGTAGGACTTAGGAAGGGTAGTGTAAATATGTAAATGGGGCGGGTATTTTAGGGTTTAGGGGGGTAGTGACAATAGAAGTTTTTGTGTATAGTGAGGTTTAGTTTTGTAAAGGCAAAGGCCTAAGGTTTAATGTTGTATGCGCACCGGTCTTCAATAAAGCGGCCTTTTCCACACCAAAATACGAGTCTGTGTCTGTGCTGCCCCCTTCCTCCTAATGTTCCGCTCGTGCTAGCATTGAGCTCCGCAAAAGACACACAATTGATGGACGGAATGCAGAACAAATCAAAACATTCACCCCCAGTCAAGAGATCTGGGTTAAATCCATCATTCTTTTGCGCACCATGCCACCCCAGTTTAGACCTGGCCATATGCAAATCAGTCTTGACCCTGTGCCTCATGGGAACAGTCCAGCCCGAACTGCCAAGACAGGTCCTCCCTGGACCAGAAACAAGCATCCTAGGACCGGGTTCGGGGTTTCACCCCTCATCAGCCAGGATAGCTTGATTCCAGTGGCACAGTGAGCCCGGGACCCACGTCTGGGCATACCCGGCGCACTTAGGGCGAGAAAGCAAAAGACACACAATTGATGGACGGTCACTTAATTAAATCCAGTATAGTTTAATGCAGGTGCAAGTGAAAATGTTGCATCTCGTCCGATGGCAGGGTCTGTGTGTAAGTTGTTGTTATTGGGCCCAGAAGCTCTGCATCAAGGCAGCCCAGCACCGCAATGCAGGTGCCATTATGGCCTGTCCGCGTCTACCAACACTCACAAGACTACCACGGGTGTCCTCCTCCAAATCCAAACAGGAGTAAAAATGTTTCTAGCTTACGCAATAAGAATTTTTCAAATCTATTAAGGACACGAAGGTGAGGATTATGCTTCTCTCTCTTTACTGTATAAATTCACAGCAGCCAATTAGAACAATACAAAAGAAAAACTACATAACCCATGAACCATTAGTAGTCACATGCACTAATCACAGGTAACCCAGTCCTTTAAGATCAAGAACCTCCATTTTATAATCCTCTTTCTTTTTAATCAAAACAAACATCCAGGAAGAAAAACCATGTCCAAAAAACTCAGGAGGAAGACCCTCCAACCCTCTCAACCGGAGAGGACGACATAACAGCACCACCTCCGAAGTGGTTCCCCAAAACAAGTGATGAGGAACGAGGCAGTCTTCACCATAACTGGAACTCTCGATTGAGATACGTCTCATATGAAGCAGTCCATCTTACGTCAGCTTCTGGTCGTTTCCTGTGAAACCTGAAAGCGAAGCCATAATATCCATCACAAAGAAGAAACGTATATGTATAGGAAAACAGCAAAACAGATTATAAGTATAAACATCACATACAGGGCGGGAAACCCAGAAAATCACATATGAATATTACTATCACTGAAAAGTATACTTTACCTTACGAATATGCTTAATACACAACACATCAGAGTGGGATAATCCTCGCCTCCGTGTCCTTAATAGAATTGAAAATTCTTATTGCGTAAGCTGGAGTTTTTTTTATTTTTATTCTATGTCAGGACCGGAGGTTCCGATTATACTTGATCAAAGCTGTGCTACCACCACTGAAGCGACATCCACAATCGGCTTATAGTAAAAGGACTTGAAGGTTGATTCAGAGGATCAATCAGCTGCTCTCAAAATTTCCTCTAAACGTGCACCCAAAATGAAGGACTTGGAATCCATAGCACCTCTGGCCAAAAGAGCACCAAGCATGAAAACATTAATACCGGCCTCGGACAATAACCAACGCATTCACCTTGCCAACGTAGCAGCCGCCATAGGTTGAAAGGTTTCTGCAATGCAATGAGCACTGTCCCCAGGATCTACCCAAAATTCACTGGTGGGTGCTTCGAAGGCCCTAAGACATTGTGCCACACACAATTTTGTGTTATTAGGGAACTCCAGGTAAGACACCGTCCTAGCATTAGACTTAGTTTGTCTAGAAATGGGAAAAGTGACCACGTCAGGGGAAAAAATCCTGCCAGACGAATCAAGAGCATGGACATCTGATACTCTCTTACAAGATATACAACATTCCAGCCTCAAGCACACGCTAACTCAAGTGTCAGAGTACAAAAACATATATTCGATAACAATATTGATATTCTGATTGTCTTTTTTTATTTCTCGGCCTGCTGGCGTCTTCTTTGTTTTTAGCCTTAGAACCAACACGTGTTTCATCGCTATGGGCGTACCCCACATCTTCCTCATGGCTAAAAAACACAGAGAACAATCCCAAATGTAATATTACATGTAATGTTGAACCCATATGTCACCAGGTCATGGGTGCAATATGGGTTGGAGGTGCCTGCCACACGTTGCAGAGATTTACAGAAACTCCCATTTCTCTATGGGAGCTTGTGCTGTGGCCGGTTTCCGACCCTGGCACAAGCTCCCATAGAGAAATGGGAGTTTGAGACTGCACCACGTGCGGTCGCATCTTAATTGCGGTTCTGGGACTACCGACCGGAGGTCGGGCGGTTCGCGCAACCGCAGAGATGTCGGTCGGAGGCCGACATCATAATGAGGCCCATAGTTCTTTAATGGACCTATAAGCTAGGCCAGACGTCGCCAAAGAAGAAAGGAAAGAAATCACCAGGCTAACATCAGCTCTAGTGGGATCGGAATCCTATTTGTCACTCCAATGAGACCATCGTCGCCATGCCGAAGCATAACGCTTGTGGGAACCTGAAGCCCACGCCTGGTTCATAAAGAAAGAAGCCTCTGGAGAAATACCTGGCACTTGCCATCTACCCAGGAAACCCTCGAGGCCACCAATCGGAGTTTCCCCGAGCAGATCAGCGGATGAGGTTGGCCCACCGGGTCCAGCAACAAATCCCAGCAAATTGGAATGAAGAGAGGAGTGTCGCACGACAACTCCAGAGCAAAAGGGAACCACGGTTGTGCTCTCCAGAACGGAATCACTAGAACAATCTCTGCTTTCTGACGCCACACCTGAGCAGGGACTCTGGGGATCATGCTGAATGGGGGAAATGCATACCCCAGCTGGGGAGACCAGTTCTGTAAGAAGGCATCTATCGCTCCCGCTTCCGGATCTGGCCTCCAACTGACGAATAGAGGAAGCTGGCGATTGAGACGTGAGGTGAAAAGATCTACTGAATAAGGGCCTCACCTGCGATTGAGACTGAAGAAGACCTTTGGGTGTAGTCTCCAATCACTGAAATCTCGGAGAAAGCTGAGTGCCAATTCGCCACCGAGTTCCTCTCCTCGGGCAGGTATTCCGCTATATCCGAGATCCGATACTGAAGACAAAAATTCCAGAAGTCCTTGGAAATCTCCGGCAATTACAGGGACCTCGTACAGCCCAACTTGCTGACATAACGGACTGCTGAGATATTGTCCATCCTCAGCAGTATGCACCAATCCGCCCAAGAGGGGGAGAGACTCTTGATTGCAAAAGAACCCGCAAGGAGTTACAGGCATTTTATATGGAGCTGAAGCATGGTTTCTGAACATCGCCCCCCCCCCGTGGCCAGGGCCGCACACCTGGCTCCCCAGCCCCATCTGCTGGAATCCGACTCCAGAATGACACCTGGGGAGCCGCCAAAGATCGCTTTGCCATTCTAGGCCTCCATATGGTGGAGCTCCACGTCATTTTTGTCTTGGCCTTTTCTGAGAGGCGAACCTGATCCGCATAGGACAGGCCCTTGTGCAATGATCTTGAGTCTCTGCAGAGCCCTTTAATGGAGGGGACCTGGAGCCCTTTAATGGAGGGGGCCTGGAAAAATGGCCTGGATGGACAACGCCAGGAGACCCACAATCCGAGCCACAGATCTCAACGAGATTGGTGGGCTGGCTAACACAGCCCTCAACTCCTTCTTGATATTCCGTATTTTTTTAGCAGGAAGAATCTATTTGGATAACACCAAATCTATCTGGAACCCCAAAAATTCCATGTGCTGTGACCAGATCCGGAAAGACTTCATTTGCTTGATGATAAACCCCAGGTCTTGGAGGAGTTGAATTGCCAAGGCCTAATGCATACCCACTGTTTGCGGGTCTTGGGCTAGAATAATCAGGTAGTCAAGGTAAATGATCAACCTCACCTCTTGGGTGCAAAGAGCCCCTACTATGGGTCTCATTAGCTTGGTGAAGCACCAAGGAGCTGATGAGAGACCGAAGGGAAGGACCTTGAACTCGAAACAGCGACGGAGCCCAGTGAATAGGAGGAAACGAAACTGAGGGGGGAAAATGGGAACTGTCAGGTATGCGTCCTTCCCGTCCAACTGAACCATCCAATCCCCTTCCTGCAGAATATCCTGAAACAGATGGATCTCTTCCATCTTGAAATATCTGTACACTATCCAAGCGTTGAACTCCATCAGGTTTAGGACTAAGTGGGAACCGCCCTCTCTCTTGTCGACTAAGAAAATGGTGATGAAGAAGCCCCCGGGATGAGGGGAAGAATGACAAATGGCTTCCTTTATCAAGAGCGCCTGATTTTCTGACGAGATGACCTCCTGTTCTCGTAGGGATAAAATATAGTTCTTGAGGGGGGCACAGTTGGGTTGGGGTGCCGTAAAATTATAGTTTGTAGCCCTGGACCGCCTCGAGAACCCAAAAGTCTTGGGTCAGACATTGCCAATTTTTTAAAAAACAACCTTGTCCTGCCCTCCCAACACTACCTCAGAAAAAGGAATAATTCTCACCTGCGTAACTTGTGTCTTTGGAGGCTGCTTGGTGATCCCCGTTGTATCTATTGCGGAAATGTTGTCGTCCCCCACAAGCTGGGGTGGGGTAAAAGGTATTGTTGGCTGACCGGCCCTGTCTATAACCACGTCCGCAGTAGGCAAAATCTCGCTGGGAGCCCTGGTAGTAGTTACTGCCTGACGATCGGCCCCTAAATTGTCTGTCCCTGTGAAAAAGAGCGTTACAGAAGACCTTCTTAAGGGACAATTGGGCTTTGTCCATCAAGTTGAAGGTTGCTGCAAATTTTGCCAAATCCTTAAGAAAAGAGCACCAAAGAGGAGGCCCGGAGCCACTGGCCCCACCTCCGAAGAGGCCAACTCATTGAACTGCGGGTCGATTCACATCAAGATAGAACGCCGGCGCTCTGTGGAGATGACCACCTTGGTGTTTCCCAGCTGGCAGAGCGCACTTTGCGCCCATCCAACAAGGAGATCTGGATCAATGGGCGTGTTGGATTACTTAGCCTGAAAGGCCAGCTCCAGGATCTTTGTAAGGGGCCCGTGATGTCCAGGAGCTTGTCCTTGCAGTTACGCCAGGCACTATCCAGGACTTTCTTCGGGTCCTTGGCCCACTTTTTCATAAACGTTACCATGGTGGGATCCACCTCTGGCGTCTCAGCGACTTTCCCCACTAGATCGGGTGTGGGGCTTTCCGAGTGCAACTTGGTGCACACATCCTTATCAAAACCTTGTCTGATGTGTTCCTGAATGTAGTCAGAAACTTCCTGGGGAGGGGTCCTGCTAGAGGACCGAGGGTGGACAATATCCCCGAGATTAAAGGTGAGCACCTTAGGGGTCTTGGCACGTGACGTCGAGGGGCACCCAGAACTCTTCCTCTTTCTAGGCCCAGGAGCATCTTCCTCATCAATATCACTGGGATCAGTGGTTGAAGGGTCCGAGTCTGTTAGGCCAGAAGGATTAAGGGAGTGGCACTATACCACAGTCCTCCCTGACGGTCATAGATAGCTTCTCGAAGGCCTCTGTATGCGCCCACCTTTTTGCCTTAGCCTTTCCCTTTTTTTGTTTTAATCTGTTTTTATTGTATTTATCGTCATTTCAAAATTAAACAAGCAAGTACAGCATACATGGTACAGTATATTACACCTTCGATGATAGTCGTTACAGATAAATAATACAGGATATTGAGTTTCAATCTTAGCGTCTCAGCAATTGCGCATGGCAAAATGGATCGCGGGTCTACAACTGATGAAGTGTGAGCCATAATGCGCTGCTGATCACCGAAGGGGAGTTCACCTACTGGTGGGTTGTGCATGCACTGCTTTGCAAAGGTAGTAACGCTAGGAGTGAGGGGCAAAAACTGGGGGCAACTAAGATTAACTGGGATGGGGTCTAGGTTGGCGGGGAACCTCCAAGTAGTCAAAGCGATGGTCCCTGGATTACAATGTTTATTGGCACTAGTGTGTGTTGTTTGTGTGGCAGCCAGGTTCTACTTGCACATTTAGTAGTTTCCTATATGGGTGCAGCTTTTGAGTGTCATGTATGTGAGAGGCCATTTCAGGATTTGCGTGGGGGGTCCATGTTAATGCCTGCTGCTGTTGGTTCTGCTTCAAGCTCCGGGGTCCCATCACTTCCCAGGGGTTCTTGCAGAATTGCATCCCAGCAGTCTGCGATTGGGGTTTTCCGTAGGCAAAATAGTCAATGGTGGTACATGCACACCGATGTTCAAAAGATAGGGGTAAAATTCAATTACTTGTTAGGTTTGCGTGCAGATCGGCTATCGCTCTCTGGTCCTTGAGCGTCCTGATATGACTAGTGAAGCATCCCCCAGGGAAGACGTCCCCTCAGTGCACAGCTTCTGCTCCAAACTGGTGGAGTAATCCCAATTCCAAAATACTTTGAACCATAAAGTGCGATTGTAGAATTTATTTTATTCTTCATAAATTCTTTTTAATTTTCCAATTGTGGATACATGAACTGTATTCTTTAATTCCATAACCAAGGTATTATATCACGAGTTGACTTGAAACTTGTGGTACCAATTGGTCAATCCCAATGCATTTCGGGCACTATGGGCCCTTCATCAGGGGAATATTCACAATCTGTAGAAATGAAGCACGAAAACATAGCTGGGTTACCATCACTGGGTTTGCCAAATATATTTGTTAATACATATTGGGAAAATAGAGGAAAGTCCCAAACATGCTTATGCCATGTAATTTAATGGGAACACAAGTAACGTGAAAAAAGTTGTGAAAAGTTCTCCCGTGTGAATATACACCAAGAAAAGGGTTTGGAAATGGTGAGCTTCAAACAGAAGTGACGATTTCCATGCTGGTTCAGCTATGTGATGTGCCCCCTCGGGGCAACTGGAAGCCAAACGCTTCCAATCCTGGCATTTAAAAAGCCTGAGGACATAAATCTTTGTGAATATGCATGCTAAATCATGCTCGTGCGTGCAAACAAAGACATGCATTATATAGTGCGGGTTATACTGTTTAGTGGTACTATAGCGCAATGCGACGCGAGTGTGCCAAAGGAGAAAAACATGCTTCCTGTAAAAAAAAAAAACGGCAGCAATATATACAAAATAACAACCCGAATGGTCATCATGCGGTGAGTGCGTACCTTGTGAAGTATTGCCAACACTTTCCCCCTGATCCAAGTTGAAGGAACGATGTGCTCGGGAGACGCCGTGATTTTTACAACGTGCTCGGAGAGATGCCGTGATTTTAAAAGATGCGCAGGTCAGGGTGCATCCGCGGTGTTAGAGATGGAAAGTGGACCAGCGCGAAGTGTAGGGGAAAAAGAGTGGGCGCCATCTTTCAGTGTAAAGTTAGTGTTAAAAATAAAATAAACAAATGTTAACCTTCTAGCACAAGTCGAAATATGTAATATACAATGTGTGAATGGATGGATAAAGACAATAAAGAACATTTTACAATGCAAACATGCAATCTGTGAATGGATAAATAAAGACAATACAAAACATTTTGCTATTGCTAACCAATCTGGGTAATAGAAAGAATGACCTTGGTGGTCGGAAACGAGAGATGGGGTATACATGAGTGTACCTGTGTTCTGATGAAAAATGTCGGAGTGTCTGTAAGGGCACTATGTGATAGAGTGAATAGTTTACGACCATGTGTCGAATGGCGGAAGATGGATAATAAAGAATAATGGATTTTCAATATCTTTCCCCAAGTAAGCCAGGGTGAGTTAAATGTTTTATGGTGGATAGTCACACCTAAAAGAATGAGCTGAATAAGCTTATAATAAAAGAGTGCAGATCAGTTGTGGAGCCTGATCAGTCTGGATGTGAAAAAAGTTACAGAAGACAGGAGTGTAAATTAAGCCACTAAAGTGAGACATTAAGAAGATAAGGTGGACTTGAAATTGCTCTAGCCATATTGTAAATCCTAGCCACCAGAAGTTCAGATTATAAGCATGAACTACACCAGAGTTGTAATTGTAACGTGTCACGGCTATGCTGCTGGAGAAAAAGATTATAAAAAGCAGCTATACTCCATCCGGTCATTCAGTCCATTCGGATGTAGGGCGTCCAAAAGTTTAATCCAGTAGATTTCTCTTTGTAGGAGAGCTTTGGTGATGTTCATGCCCTCTCTGGGTATTACAGATTCCAACACCAAGTAGCGTAGTTGGCTCACGTTGTGATGATGTGTCTGAAAGTGTGTGGCTACGCATGATTTTTGATTGGATGTGCGTATGTTACTTTTATGTTCATTTATTCTCACTTTAATTTTTCGTTCTGTCTTGCCTATGTAGGCTAATCCGCACGGGCATTTAAGCATATAGATAACATTCATGCTGTCACATGTTGCTGTCGTGCGTAATTTGATGCTATGGCCTCTTCTAGGGTGAGTTATAGAGTTTCCTGGAATGACATTATTGCAATTATTGTAATTGTAGCAAGGGATGGTTCCCTTCTGGTGTTTGAGTTCTAGTGTTGGTTTTACAGTGGAAATTATATCCTTAATGTTTTTGCTCCTTTCATATACAAATAACGGTTGCTGATTGAATATTCCGTTGAAATCAAGATCAGTGTGGAGCATAGGCCAATGTTTCAAAATTAATTTCTTAAACGCTGTACTTGAGGTGGAGAATTTGGATACCATGACCATGCGTTCTCCTTTGTTGGGTTTGGTAACTGGTGTTAAAAGTTGTTCACGGGACATTTGTGTCACCCGTTGTTCTGCTTCTCTTAATATTTCAGGTGGATAGTTTCTCTCCTCGAATCTTCTCATCATGGTCTGTATATTGTCAGGTAATTTCTCTGGGTCTGATGTTATTCTTTTGACTCGCAGTAGTTGGGAGAGTGGTAAATGTCATTTCAATGATGTCTGATGAAAGCTGTTGAAATGTAGTAAGTTATTTCGGTCTGTGGACTTTCTGTACATGTTTGTTTCTAGCTTGTTCCCTTTTCTTGTGATGTTCACATCCAAATAATTGATGGATCTCATGCTATACTCATGTGTGAATTGAATGCGTTCATCTACGGAGTTTAGATGTTTCATATTGCCAGGATTAATTCACTTTCTGGGCCCTTCCACAGTAAAAAGATGTTGTCTATGAATCTCAAGAAAGTTATTAGATGTTCAGTCCAGATGTTGTTGGTTGGTATGTGGTCGATCTCAAATTTGTGCATGAAGAGATTCGCATAGCTGGGAGCTGCACAATCGCCCATAGATGTACCCGTGAGCTGTAGGAAGTATTCTTTTTCCCAGCAGAAATAGCTGTGGTATAAAGTGAAATTGATCAACTCCAATAAAAAACTTTGAGATCTTCGTCCCAATTGCTTCTGGCTATGAAGTATTCCATTGCTTCAATTCCTGCATTGTGTGGAATTGAGGTATAAAGCGCTTTCACATCAATAGTGCAGAGAAGAATTTCTTGTTCTGGCTCCAAATGAAAAAGAATTTATGAAGAATAAAATAAATTCTACAATCGCACTTTATGGTTCAAAGTATTTTGGAATTGGGATTACTCCACCAGTTTGGAGCAGGAGCTGTGTACTGAGGGGACGTCTCCCCTGGGGGGACACTTCACTAGTCATATCAGGACGCTCAAGGACCAGAGAGCGATACCCGATCTGCACGCAAACCTAACAAGTAATTGAATTTTACCCCTATCTTTTGAACATCGGTGTGCATGTACCACCATTGACTATTTTGATTACGCTGATCCAGGTACATAGCACCCATTCATCCAACATGTTGTATGAAGACATCTCAAACTTCACGGATAACAGAGCAAACACATTTGCTTACTCGGAAAATGAGGCAGAAAGAATATACACTCTGATAGCTGAAGTCGAAACCGCTGGAACCAGCACTGGAAACATCCAAAGCAACATGAAGCAACTATCGTATCTAACAAAAAGACAGATCAGTCAGAGACTCCATGCAAGTACCCTGATCAAATACCATCGGACACAACGCATTCCATGAGGATTACGGATTGCACTTAAACCATCACTATGCAAGAACAATCCAAGACTCAGAAAGATGGTATGCGACCTTAAATAAATATTCCCTTGATTTAATTCTGCTGATCGTAGAAGAACTAGCGCAACTCATCGAGGACCTCAACGGGGAAATAAATCAGTTGAAACAAGAGCTCTCGACTAAAATGTGAGCCGAACAGTGGTCAGAAGCATTAAAAGACATCAACGAACAATTGGACAAACACACCCAAGAGATTAACGAACGCAAGATCAGAAAATACAAACGTGACATTATAGATTATAAACTCGGACAGGTTTATAGTTGGACAGAGGAATATGCGAAGCGCAGGCAAAACAGACCATCGCACAAAACTTCAGACACGGAGACAACATCTTCCGACAGCGACATAGCTACAAGAAGAGAGAGAGAGGTTCCACCTCAGCACCAACAACTCAAACCACAGTAGCCTCCACCACCCAACGTGGGTCTTTTTTAGGGCAAGGCCCACTACAAAACGACGCACCAGGAGGGGCAAGCACAAGTCAGAAACTCAGCGACCCTCCAATATCTCAGAAGAGAGTCACCAGGAGCCAGAAAACATGATCACTGAGGATTTGATTATTAATATCTCTGCTTACCCACTCAGCAACATCGAAAAAGAGGTCTTAAGGAAAGGCACCTCATTTGTTCCAACATACCAAACAAACCCTCTAGAACTGGCGGTGAGCCTCTTTAGGTTTATGCGTACATTACGCCTAAAACATTTTTTCACGAACGCAGTTAATCATCAACCCACTGAGGATGAAAACACCCTGAAAGGTCTGAAACCTAAGAGTACATTCATGGCTCCAGTTAGCCACAAAATTTTGGATTCCTTTGAGGCCATCGTCAAACACTATCTACCCAACTTAAACAGAAACAAGTCCAAACACCGTATTCTAACCATGAAAGAAAGAGGCATTTTAACAAAAATAGCCAACAACTCCACAACCAAGTGCACCATGGCTGACAAAGGAGGAGCGCTAGTAATAATGGATGCAGCATTGTATCATTAAAGCGCACAAGAACATGTACATGACGTTACCACCTACATGAGATTACAGGTAAATCCCACAAGTGAGTTCACTTCAATTCTAAAAAATCTCCTCAATATGGCCATGCAGAGAGGCACCATCACTGAGAAGGATAAGAGATATCTGCTTCAAGCATTCCCGAGATCACCAACATTTTATATGGTACTGAAAATTCATAAGAATTTACTAAAACCTCCCTTCAGACCAATAGTGTCTACACGTGGATCCCTGCATGAACCAATCAGTAAATATTTGGATAAACATCTACAAGTTCTGCTCCAACAGATGACTACATACTTAAAAGACACCACCGATTTACTCGAAAAAATGCAACAAATCGTTTTGGAGCCAGAACAAGAAATTCTTCTCTGCACTATTGATGTGAAAGTGCTCTATACCTCAATTCCACACAATGCAGGAATTGAAGCAATGGGATACTTAATAGCCAGAACCAACCGGGACGAAGATCTCAAAGTTTTTTTTATTGGAGTTGATCAATTTCACTTTATACCACAGCTATTTCTGCTGGGAAAAAGAGTACTTCCTACAGCTCATGGGTACATCTATGGGCAATTGTGCAGTTCCCAGCTATGCGAATCTCTTCATGCACAAATTTGAGATCGACCACATACTAACCAACAACATCTGGACTGAACATATAATAACTTTCGTGAGATTCATAGGCAACATCTTTTTACTGTGGAAGGGCCCAGAAAGTGAATTAATCTTGGCAATAGAACATCTAAACTCCGTAGATGAACGCACTCAATTCACACATGAGTATAGCACGAGATCCATCAATTATTTGGATGTGAACATCACAAGAAAAGGGAACAAGCTAGAAACAAACATGTACAGAAAGACCACAGACTGAAATAACTTACTACATTTCAACAGCTTTCATCAGACATCATTGAAACAACATTTACCATTCTCCCAACTACTGCGAGAAATTCCCTGACAAAATACAGACCATGATGAGAAGATATGAGGAGAGAAACTATCCACCTGAAATATTAAGAGAAGCAGAACAACGGGTGACACAAATGTCCCATGAACAACTTTTAACACCAGTTACCAAACCCAACAAAGGAGAACGCATGGTCATGGTATCCAAATTCTCCACCTCAAGTACAGCGTTTAAGAAATTAATTTTGAAACATTGGCCTATGCTCCGCACTGAACCTGATTTCAACTGTATATTCAATCAGCAACCGTTATTTGCATATGAAAGGAGCAAAAACATTAAGGATATAATTTCCACTGTAAAACCAACACTAGAACTCAAACACCAGAAGGGAACCATACCTTGCTACAATTGCAATAATTGCAATAATGTCATTCCAGGAAACTCTATGACTCACCTTAGAAGAGGCCATAGCATCAAATTACGCACAACAGCAACATGTGACAGCATGAATGTTATCTATATGCTTAAATGCCCGTGCGGATTAGCCTACATAGGCAAGACAGAACGAAAAATTAAAGTGAGAATAAATGAACATAAAAGTAACATATGCACATCCAATTAAAAATCATGCATAGCCACACACTTTCAGACACATCATCACAACGTGAGCAAACTACGCTACTTGGTTTTGGAATCTGTAATACCCAGAGAGGGCATGAACATCACCAAAGCTCTCCTACAAAGAGAAATCTACTGGATTAAACTTTTGGACACCCTACATCCGAATGGACTGAATGACCGGATGGAGTATAGCTGCTTTTTATAATCTTTTTCTCCAACAGCATAGCCGCGACACGTTACCATTACGACTCTGGTGTAGTTCATGCTTATAATCTGAACTTCTGGTGGCTAGGATTTACAATATGGCTAGAGCAATTTCAAGCCCACCTTATCTTCTTAATGTCTCACTTTAGTGGCTTAATTTACACTCCTGTCTTTTGTAACTTTTTTCACAACCAGACTGATCAGGCTCCACAACTGATCTGCACTCTTTTATTATAAGCTTATTCAGCTCATTCTTTTAGGTGTGACTTTCCACCACAAAACATTTAACTCGCCCTGGCTTACTTGGGGAAAGATATTGAAAATCCATTATTCTTTATTATCCATCTTCCGCCATTCGACAGATGGTCGCACTCTATCACATAGTGCCCTTACAGACAATCCGACATTTTTCATCAGAACACAGGTACACTCACGTATACCCCATCTCTCATTTCCGACCACTAAGGTCATTTCTTTCTATTACCCAAATTGGTTAGCAATCGCAAAATGTTTTGTATTGTCTTTATTTATCCATTCACAGATTGCATGTTTGCATTGTAAAATGTTCTGTATTGTCTTTATCCATCCATTCACACATTGTATATTACATATTTCGAATTGTGCTAGAAGGTTAACATTTGCTTGATTTTAATTTTAACACTAACTTTACACTGCAAGATGGCGCCCACTCTTTTTCACCTACACTTCGCGCTAGTCCACTTTCCATCTCTAACACCGCGGATGCTGCTTGACCGGCGCATCTTTTAAAATCACAGCGTCTCTCCGAGCACGTTGTAAAAAGCACGGCATCTCCCGAGCACATCGTTCCTTCAACTTGGATCAGGGGGAAAGCGTTGGCGATACTTCACAAGGTACGCACTCACCGCATGACGACCATTCGGGTTGTTATTTTGTATATACCGCTGCCGGTTTTTTTTCCAGGAAGCATGTTTTTCTCCTTCGGCACACTTGCGTCGCATTGCACTATAGTACCACTAAACAGTATAACCCGCACTATATAAAGCATGTCTTTGTTTGCACGCACGAGCATGATTTAGCATGCATATTCACGAGCATTTATGTCCTCAGGCTTTTTAAATGCCAGGATTGGAAGCGTTCGGCTTCCAGTTGCCCCGAGGGGGCACATCACATAGCTGAACCAGCATGGAAATCGTCACTTCTGTTTGAAGCTCAGCATTTCCACACCCTATTTTTGGTTTTTTTGGTGTATATTCACACGGGAGAACTTTTCACAACTTTTTTCACGTTACTTTTGTTCCCATTAAATTACATGGCATAAGCATGTTTGGGACTTTCCTCTATTTTCCCAATATGTATTAACAAATATATTTGGCAAACTCAGTGATGGTAACCCAGCTATGTTTTCGTGCTTCATTTGTGCAGATTGTGAATATTCCCCTGATGAAGGGTCCATAGTGCCCGAAATGCATTGGGACTGACTAATTGGTACCACAAGTTTCAAGTCAACCAGTGATATAATACCTTGGTTATGGAATTAAAGAATACAGTTCATGTATCCACAATTGGAAAATGAAAAAGAATTTATGAAGAATAAAATAAATTCTACAATCGCACTTTATGGTTCAAAGTATTTTGGAATTGGGATTACTCCACCAGTTTGGAGCAAAAGCTGTGCACTGAGGGGACGTCTCCCCTGGGGGACGCTTCACTAGGTTTTCCGTAGGCCCAATGTGTCTTCCCTATGTAGTGCCACGCTTTCGGCCTTGGCCCATACCTGCAGGGAGTGCTCCCAAGCGTGCGTGGCCGGGGGCTCTGGTGAGCGCCATCTTTTAGTGATCAGTCTCTTTACGACAATCAGCCCTACCGCAATGAACTGAGAGGTGACTCTCAGGCTTTTGGTGTTTGTGTAGAGATGTAGAATACAGGTCTCCCAATTCAGGGGTAGTATTCAATCTGTGCAGCGGCTCAACGAGGACACCATTGACTCCCAATACTCTCCTAATCACGGGCAACTCCACAGCATGTGCAATAGGTCTGCACCGGTGGCATGACAGCGTGGACAGGCAGCTTCCGCGTCGTCATAGAATTTATTAATTTTATTGTATGAGGCGAAATCGCATGTTTCTTGGCCCTTCCACTACCCTGCTCCATTCAGCATCCGTAAAGGGGCACTGCAGGTCCCCCTCTCACTGCGCCCACAAAGAAAGCAGCGGCATCATTGTGTGATACCTGAGGGAGGCAGTGAACCACTTGATAAGGTGCCTTCCCTGGCCCATGACGTGTAAATATTGGATGGTTAAGTGTGTTGGGGGCTCTCTTGACATGTCTTCCCAGTGTTTATGTAATGCGGCTATGACTGTTTGGTGTATGAGGAATTGCCCTGGTTCTATCCCAGAATTATCCACCAGTGAGGCGAAGGACATCAGGTTCCCTTTGTGATACAGATCCCCCACATGCTGTATTCTGCTCTTGGATAGGCATCATAGCTCGCATATTGTAATGGGGTTGTGGCCCCTGGGCGTGCCTATTAGCAGGAGTGCAGGGCGTATGGCTTAACACTTCGTGTTAGGAGCAGGCTTCTGCTGTAGCATTTGTATGCCACGCTGAGTAATAGCTGTGGTGGTGGTTTTTGTTTGTTGCATGGGTGAAATAGGGAAAGAAGGGTTTGGTGCATCAAGGCTGGGAGACCTGTCGCCGTGTCTGTCAGATACTGCTTCGAGAGCCATCTGGCCACCACTGTAGTTGGGCTGCTAGATAGTATTGTTCTAGGCTGGGCAGTGCGAGCCCACCTTGGTTCGACGGCAGGTAGAGCTTCCGGAGAGCTACTCTGTTACGGGAGGTCCCCCAAATGAGCTCTCTTACCACCCCTTACATGGTTCTGAAAAAAGGCTGGCGGAGATATATGGGAAGATTGGCAAAATGATATAATAGTCGTGGCAGGACTATCATTTTAACTAAAGCCATGCGGCCCATAGTTGCTAGGGGGAGCGACCCCCAGAATGTGACTTGCGAGCGAATGGAGGCCATTGCCCTGCCTAAATTACCTTCAAGTAAGTCTTCTTGGCGATGGTATACCCGGATCCCCAAATATCGGAAGGTTTGTGTTTGCCATTCAATGTTTGTGTTGTTGAGTACGTAATGGGGACTGGGAGATGACCATCTTGATGAATGTCTCCCCGAGCCCGTACAATGGCAATACCGCAAAAAGGAAATCTCATTCTAGGGTGTCGAATGCCTTCTCTAGGTCTAAAACCAGGCATCCCACGCGAGGCCATCGGTCTGGTGCGTATTCAGCAACCCTGAAAAACCATCGGAGGTTTAAAGAGGTGCTTCATGTACTAGTGATTGAACAAGCGGCGCCAGCCGGTCCACTAGCAGCTTCACAAATATTTTGTAGTCGGTAGTCGGTATTTAATAGAGCCAAAGGTCTATATGAGCTCAACTCTGTAGGATCTCTGTCTGGTTTAGGTAGCGAGACCAGTCTCCCTTCGTTCAGTGTTTGTGGGAGATCGGTGACATCTATTGCAGTGGCATAGATTGCCTGGAGGCGTGGCGCCAGCGTTATCGCGTACACCTTGTAGAACTCAGACGGGAGTCCATCCAGACCAGGGGTTTTCCCTGTTGCTAGCGCTGCTAGAAACTCTCTAATCTCCTCTTGTTCAATCGGGGCACCTAACGCCTCACTTTGCTCTGGCATGATAGTGGGTAAATGTATCGTGGATAAAAACGCTCTTGTTTTGTCCCAGTCTATATTTCGTGTTGAGTGTACACTGTGGGGCCGCCTACAGGGCGTATGGTGTGTATGGGGTGTTGAGGTTGCTCCTGGCGCAACAGCCAGGCCAATAGCCTACCAAGCCTGTCTGACAGCACGTGTGTGCATGCCGAATGTGCTTTGTAGTTTAGGCATCGCAGCCGTTCTAACAAGCCAATATGCTCGCTTTGCTTCTTGCGCAACTGCTGCGAGTTTTTCGTGCCTAATGCCATTTGGGTTTCACAGAGTAAGATTTCCTGTTCGATTTTCCCTATCTCCCGGGTTAGTTGTTTGCGCATATGCCAGACTGGTCCAATGCTGTGCCCCCTAATGACCACTTTAAATGCTTCCCATTCGGAAGATATGCTGTGTGCGGAGCCGGTAATGTTCTCGAAATATTGTGTTGCGGCTGCTTCTAATGAGGCACGAAATGCAGGGTCCTCCAGTGCCGCCAGTTGGAGACGCCAAGTGGGGACTGCAGGCGGGCCAGCCTCCCAACTCAGCTGAAACAATTGGGGATTGCGGTCAGAATGTGTGTGGCCAAGGTAGTCGATATTCTTAATAAGTGGCAGCAGTGAGGGAGAACTTACAATCCGGTCCAGCCGCACATGTAAGTCATATACATTGGAGTAAAAAGAATACACACAGGCTTCTGGATTATGGGTGCGCCAAATATCTGTCAGAGAACAGTGCGCAAGCCAATCGCATAGGGCCGACGCATTTGAGGAAGCTGACGCGCGTGTCAGGGGGGGGGAGGAGCGGTCTAAGGAAGTGTTGAGCACTGAGTTGAAGTCCCCTCCCAGCAACTATGGGATGTCAGCCCAGGGCGCAAGTGTTTGTGTGCGATGGCATAGGAAGGGCGGCTGTTCTACATTTGGGGCATATATGGATCCTATCAGGATGGTCTGACCATTTAGTCGGCCTTTCACGAGGACATACCTGCTAACTGGGTCTATCTTCATCTCCTCTGATGTGAAAGGGGTTCCGGCTCTGACCCATATTAGCGAGCCCCTTGCTTGAGTGGAGTGGAGGTGCTGAACACCTGCCCTCGCCAGCGCCTACGGAGTCTGGAGGCCTCTAGCTGTGTAATGTGTGTCTCTTGCAGAAGCGCTATATTAGCGGCCCTGCGTTGTAAATATGAATATATAGAGTAACGCCTGGCTGGGGTGTGGATGCCTCTCACATTCCATGTGATAACATTGGTTTGCGCCATATGAATTTGTAGTGCGTCCAAGCGTTGTGTCCCAGATGTGGGTGACCTGCTGACCTATTAGTGATATGATTGCATAAATGTGCCAGCTTCAGGTGGTGAAAGCTTTGGTGTAGGGTGCATGAAGAGACATGAAAGGGGTCAAACAGTAGAACTTGAAGAACATTATCAGAGCGGGTCCCCAACGAGGGCCCTCCCAAACCTTGTCGCAGACACATAGTGCTTCAAACAGCGTTAGTTCGAAATTGGGCTGGTATGTGCAGTGGCAGCAGTCTGTTTGTGCCCTTGCGATTTGACCCCTGTCAGATCCCTTGCACAGGCCAGCGGGCTTCGGTGAGTATTTAGTATGTCCATGGTGCTACAGCATGGCAATAAATAAAAGTTGTCCCTGGGTGGTGCGTGGCGCCTCCTGGCCCGTTCGCGACCTCCAGGAGGGGAGTTCTGGATTTGGCTATCTCTCTGCCTCACTGCTCCGGGGGGAGGCAGAATGTAGTAGGGTGAGGTATAGATCCGTGCATACTTAAGAATGTCATCGGAGGTCTGCGGCGTCACTTCAGGAAGGCGCGGCGAGTCCAGCCCCTCAGGCCCCGAGTGAACCTGCTCTTCTTCATTCATGGATTGAATGGATTCAGTGTCTGGATCTGAACTGCGGAGTTGGTCACCCATTGTTGCTGCGATCTGTAGGGCTCTCCAGCACTTTGTGATTATTTGTTCCAGATTAGGGAGTGTAATCTGTGTGGCCGGCTGTGTCGTAGATTTGTGCTTGTTTTGTTTCCGGTTACTTATGTCTCGCCACGTCCTTGCTTTAGCCCCAGGTTCCGGACGCTCCAATGGCAATCCTAGTTCCTCCAGCCATCCCCAGGCCTCCGCAGGGGATTCGAAGAAGTGTGTGGATCCCTCAGCTACCACGCGGAGTCGGGCTGGAAACTGGAGGGATTAGCGCATTCCCAGCTCTTGGAGACATTTCTTCAATGATTGGAAGGAGCTTCTGCTCCTTTGCACTTGAGCGGTCTAGTCAGAGAATAACATGATGCGGGCGTTGCGTACAGTTATGTCTGGGGATTTCCAAGTCTCTTGCTGTATAGCATCCCTATCTCTGAAGTTTAACAGCCTGATCAGGAAGGGCCTGGGCCTCGCTCCAGGGGGAGGCCTGCGAGACGGTCTGTGCACGCGCTTCACCACAAACTGAGGGGACAATGCATCTTCAGGCAAAAGTTCCCGTATCCACCGCTCCGCATAGGAAACCGGGTCCTGGCCCTCAACGTCTTCTGGCAGTCCAACCACGCGAATGTTGTTGCGCCGTGATCGGCCTTCAGCATCCTCCAGTCTCTCTTCCAGGGCCTGAATCTTGGTTGTGAGGGTGATCGGTTGCGTTCGAGCTGGTAGCAGGGCAGAGCTCCGTGATCGCAGTTTCGTGAGCTTGCACCTTGTCTGCTAGTTTTCGGTGATCTGCATGCAGCAGTGTGAAATCCGTGGCCACCTCTACTATTTTTGCCTCTAAGGAGGAGCGGGTTTATTCCAGTGTTGTGCCAAGCTTCTTTACTGCGCTCAGGACCATGTCTATTTTTGCCGAAAGCGACTGATGCTGAAGCTCTGTATCCCGTGCTGCATGCGCTTGCGGTGGCCCCTCGGAATCTTAGTGAGTGGATGGCTGAGGAGTGGTGGACCGCAGTCAACCCATGGCTAGCTGTTGAGCTGAAGGCATATGTCTGCCTGGTCTGGGGTCTCTGTCCAGGGGAGCACGCCTCGAACCCACGAATGGCGTGGGATCTCAGCTCGCGCTCCCACCTCACTGGTCCTGGGGGGCCAGGCACCGTTTATGTGTGCAGTTACCGAAGATATTAACAGGGACCCCTGGGGCCTCCCAGCACTGGCCCTTGGGCGAGGTATTGAGACAGCGAGTGGGACATTGTAGGTCAGTGTACATTGTGAGTCTTGGCCTAGGACAGCTGCAGCCTAGTAGTTCCTTGTGGAGGGGAAAAGGGAAGGAGAGGGTCTAGTGTGGAGTCACACACGGGCCATGATCCTTAACATCTCTAGTGGGCAGGCTCCGCCAGCCGTCTCTTCCGTCGCGTGCTCCCCCCGCCCTCAGTTGTCTCCTCTACGAATATTATTGAATTAATGTCCCTGGTTCAGCAGGCGAGGGCGCTATGTATGGAGCGGCTTGGTGCTTGTGTCCCCAGTTGGTGAGAGCTCCGTGATAATTCAGGCCCCTTAATAGTACTTTAGAAGGGAGTCCAATCTCTGTGAGGTGAGGGTGAGTACGTCCCATGTGGCCCCACTGGCACTCGATATGCGACACCGCAGGCCCGATTGTATGGACACTGCAGTTCGAGCTTACAGGCTCACTCGGTGCCCACGTTGACCGACTGGAGGCAGGGGGGGAGCGGGGCGGGTCTTGTGTAGGCGCTCGCACTCCTTTAGACCTGGGTCTGACATGACCCCCAGGTCCTCCTCAGTGCTCTCCCCCCCCTTCGCTCCTCACCTCCGTTCTCTGCTGCCTCTGGGGCCTCCCCGTGGAGCTGCGAGAGGCCGTTGGCTCCTCAGTCGGGACCTCCTGGCTGATCAAGGGCGGGTCGCTGTCTCTTCTGATGAGGAAGCTCGTCGCTCTTTCAGAACGCCTCCTCACCGGGCACTGCGCCGCCTCGCCGTGGTGCCCCGGACCCTCTCAGCGTCACTCCGTGCACTCCCCCGCTGCGGCGGTAGCTGCCGCTGTGCCGACTCTCGCCCCAGTTCTCACTCCCTCAGCACCAGCAGTTTAACTCGAGGGTGCGAGGGGCCCAGGGAACTCCATGTCGGCTGTGCAGCAGTGGTGGTAGGAGGCGACTGCCTCCATGCGGCCCAGGGTCTTTCTGCCTCATTTTATCCCGTCATGGCCACCTCGTCATCCCGTTCTCTGTGCCAGCTGAGCCCATGGCAAACAGGAGTTGTGTGGTTCGCCTGCTGTGCGTGGATGCTGCCCCTGCTCGGGAGAATTAACAGGATAAGGGCAGATAGTGGAGAGATGTTAAAGGGTGTCTGCTGTAGGGTCTTCTCACAGTAACTACGCAGAGACCGGTAAGTGAATCAGTCGTTCTTTATTCCTGTTTCTTGCCCGTGCTCACAGGCACGTCTCGTCCCCTGTCCTTGCAGTAGCATAATCCCCGTCCCCCACCCCTGACCGGAAGTGGTGTCCAGTTGCTGTCCCCTCTCCTGACTGGGTGCAGGGTCCTAGTGCCCTCTGCCCCAGGTCACGACATCTCCCCCTTTGTGGAAAGAAAGAAAAGGACAGATGTAAGAGAGAGAGAAAAGAGAGAGAGAGAGAGAGAGAGATAGAGAGCGAGAGAGAGTCCACCTTTACATTTCCTCAATCAGTCTCTTTGGCCTTCTGGTCACTCTCCTTGGGTATGACCCTTCTGTCCCTTCGTTTGGTACCTCTTGTTGTCTCTCGCTATTGTTTGCCCTTCTTCCCATGCTGTCCATAACTTCTTTGTCATGTGTTGTGTTGCTCTTGGATGCTGTATCTCCTCCGTCCTCATCCGATGTCTTGAGCCCCTTGAAATGTGAGCTATTTCTGGTGATCCGGTAGGGGCCCGATGCAGCTGTTATCATAGGTCCTTTGACATTTATTATTGTTAGCGGTTCATCTGAGAAAGGACTGTCTGATTTTCTTGATTGTCGTTGGCGCACCAGAACTGAGTCTCCTTGCCTCAGTTGTGATGATGTTGCATGTCTCCTGGCGTCCGCATATAGTTTCATTTTCTTTTTCGCTTCCTGATCTCTTGCTGCAATGATATTGTGCTCTGGTGGCGCTTTTGCCTCTAGTTGGGGCAATCTTGTCCTGCTTGTCCTTCCTAGCACCAGTTCTGCTGGGCATCTTCCCGTGGAGCTGTGAGGGGTGTTGCGGTGGTCTCTTAGTATTTGACAGAGTGCCTGGCCTACAGAGATCTGTGCCAGTTTTGCTCTTTGGATTGCTTTCTTGATATTTCCCATGAATCCTTCCACCATGCCATTTGCTTTTGGCCACAGGGGCGTTATCTTCCGGTGGTGAATGCCCAGGTAGGCCATGAATTTGCGAAACTCCTCTACTGAGAAGGGAGGCCCATTGTCTGTCTTCATTGTTTGTGGAGAGCCCCAGGCTGCTAAAAATTTCATCCAGTATCGGCAACGTTGCAGTGGCTGATGTTGACGAGATGTGTCATAGTATGGGAAATCTGGAGTACTCATCAATGACCACTTGCAAGTAGTTGCCAGTGTCCAATGGCCCATAGAAATCAGCTGCCAATGTGGTCCACACTGCCCTTGGAAGCTCCGACATCTGTAGCTGTTCTGGCTTTGCGGGCCGACCCGTTATTTGGCATAGGTGACAGTTGAGGATGGTGTCTTCCACCAGTCGATCCAAACCTGGGAACCATACTCTTTCCCGTAGCATCTTTTTTGTTGCTACTATGCCTCTGTGGGATTCATGGGCCAGATTTACAGTCTGCCGCCACAATGCTTTTGGCCTTACTATCCTTGTTCCTCTTAGTATGATTCCTCTTCCCGTTTCCGAACGTTCCTCTTGTATGTTTTTGAATGCTAGCATTTCTTCCCTGCTAACTCCCATGGGGCTGTTGTTGTTTACGTGTCTCCATCTTTGCTGTTGTGTTGTTGATTTGACGGCTTGCATTGTGGCATCCCTTGTTGTCTCTCGTTCCAGCTCTTCAATGGTTATTGGGGCAGGAGTGTTTTGTCTTAACACAAAGTTTAGGTACTCTTCTGCCATGGATGTGTTTTCTGGTGCCTGCGGTAGGGGATGTCGTGACATGTAGTCAGCTGGGTTGTGTTCCTTTCCCGGCCTGTGCACGATCTTGAAGTTATAGTCCATCAATCTTATTCTTCACCTTTCAATGCATGGCGTTATCTTTGCGTTCGGATTTCCATATATTGTCACTAGAGCTTGATGGTCAGTTACAATGGTGAAGGGTTTTCTATAAATTAACATGTGGTAGTGTTCACACGCCCATACTACTGCTAGACTTTCCTTCTCTGGTTGTGAGTATGCCCTTTCAATGTCCGATAAGCTCTTGCTCGCATATGTGACAATTTGCCTTGGCGAATCTCTTCCAGGCATGTGTTGTGCCAAGATTGCTCCTAACCCTACCGGGCTGGCGTCAACAGTGAGCTCAGTGCATAGCGATGGGTCGAAATAAGCAAGATGATCTACAGCCATTACTGCGTGTCTGATGGCCTCAAATGCCCTGCCGCATTCATGTGTCCAGAGAAATTGCGGTGTGCTCACTGTGGCAAAGTCCTTTATGTATTGAGCACAGTAGCTTGCTAACCCAAGAAATGACCTCACTTCTGCTACTTCTGTTGGAGGTTTTGCTTTTTCCAGTGTTTCTACTTTGCTGGGATCAGGCCTCATTCCTTTTTTTGAAAAGATGTGTCCAAAGAATACTAGTACCCTTTTCCCTAGTTCACTCTTGTCTTCATTTAGGGTCAGGCCTGCTTGTTTCAATTGGTTGTAGATCTCACGTAGGGCCTTGTCGTGCTCCTCATCCGAGCGACCGAATACCAGGATGTCGTCACTGTAATTCAAACTGTTGTTTACCGGCCTGATCACTTGTCTTATGATCTCTTGAAATATCTCTGCTGCTGATGATATTCCAAAACTTAGTTGTTTGTAACGAAAAAGACCCATGTGGGTGGAGAATGTTGTGATGTATCGCGATTGCGGATCAAGCTCCAGTTGATGGAATCCTTTGCACATGTATAACTTTGAAAATCTGCATACGCCAGTAAGACAGCTGATCATGTCATTTAAGTGAGGCCCTGGGTGTCTTTCCCTCTCGATTGCTGTGTTTGGTATTCTCATGTCAACGCAAATGCGAATCTTTGATGTGTTCTTCTTTGGTACTGCTACTATCGGAGATACCCATGGGGTGGGTCCGTCAGCTGGCTCTATGATGTCTTGCGCCCGTAGGCTTTGTATTTCTTTTTCCACCTGTGGTTGCAGATGTATGGGCACTCTTCGGTGATGCTGAGCCACAGGCTTGACTGCTTCATTGATGTGTAATGTTATTTGCTTGTCTCTTAGTTTGCCCAGTCCTTGTTGTATGGCTGGACGTTCCCTCAGAATGTTCTGTCCATCTGACATGTTATAGGTCATTGCTAAGAGACCCATCACCTGCGCGGTGACATTGCTTAGTAGACAGGGTGCTGTAATGTCTCCTCGTAGTACATGTACTTCCTCCTTTACCGCCATTTCTTTGTATGTCAGTGTCTCTATGAACTTCCCCATGATCACCACTGGTTTCCTTGAGCCCCAGGTGAACACATCAACAGTGGATGGTGATAGCGGCGGTTTCACTCTCATCTTCTCATATTCTGGCATGCACATGATGTTGCATGTAGCTCCACTGTCTAGTACGAAGCTTGTGCTGTGACTCCCTACCTCAATGTTCACCGTCGCTGTTTTCTTTATCTGCTGTTTGTCTACGAGATGGATGTGATCCGGCGTGCGATCTTCTGTTGGTACCTCTGACATCAGATACAGCCATTCTGCTGCCTCTGGCGTGTTTGCTCCATCCGATCCAGCTGAGGGACTGCGATTCTGCGTGTCCATGTGTCGTGCGTACCTGCTTGTCGCTGCCTGAGGTCTTGCTGGTCTCCCACGCTCACTTTTGAATTGTCCACTCATGCAGGCACTCGCGAAACGGTTATCCCTGTTGCAGTTCCGGCATTTGTGACCAATCGCCGGGCAGGCGCCAGCATGTGGGAATTCAAGTCCACAATGATAGCATGTTCTTTCTTACTTCTGCTTCCGGGGCGGCGGTGTATTGTCTCGTTTGACAACGTTCCCAGCTACGCGGTTTGCTTGTTTCACTCTTCTTGCCTTCCCATTTTCCATTTGTCTGGCATGTGTTGTAGCTCTGGCCTCCGCTCGGGCCATGGTCAGTATTTTCTCTAGCGTGTACGGTTCCTTCAGTATTCGTGCACGGAACTCCCCTGACTGACAGCCTTCAATGATGCGCAGTCGTATGGCCTGCTCATTGTCAAATTTGTCGAATTCGCAATATGTAACTAGTTTTCGTAGTCTGGTCGCGAAATCATCGAGGGACTCCTCTGCTAGTTGGCACATGGTATTGAACGTGTACCTCTCAAAGTCCACATTTCTTTGAGGGTCGATTTTGTCTATGAGGCACTTTATCAGTCCCTTGTATGTTGAGGTCTGTTCTGGGGGAAATGTTATCAAAAGGTCCTCAACCTCATCACCTACGAAGTTTAGGAACAAATCTATGTTTTGCTCATCTGTGTAATCCTTGCATGTGGCACGCATGTAGCGTTCGAATTGCCTTATCCATCTTTCCCAACGAATGCCTGTTTGTGGGTCTGACAAACTGAATGGTAGTGGCCTGAGGAAGATTGCGTTCGCGCTGTTCTTGTCACTTCCGTCTTCGTCATTTTGTTATGGTGCAGACCTTCTTCTCCTTACTCTGTATGCCTTTCCCCTCTTCTGTGTGCAGTTTTCTTCTTTCGCTGTACTTTATTTTCTTTATTTCTCCTTTGTTTGCTGAAATTTCCTTTTATTTTCACCTTTTTTTGCTTCTTTTGTGCTTTTTCAGTGTTTGCCTGACTTTAAAATGGCCGCCTGGCCTTCTCCAGCTTCTGATTGGCTCTCCTGCCTGACTTTAAAATGGCCGCTGAGATTTCTGCTGGGCGAGATTTCCTATTTCTTCTATTGCCTGACTTTAAGATGGCCGCTGGGCCTTTTCCAGCCTCTGATTGGCTCTCCCGTCTGACCTTAAGATGGCCGCCGAGTTCTCGCACGATTTCAGCTTGAAATCTATGTGGGAGGATCGGGGCTATCTCGTTAGTCAGTGGGCGGCTGCAGTCACGGTCGGGTGCACCGCTCCCCTTCTCCTCACCTTTCCACTCGATGCGGCCGGGGTGGGCTCCCGAAGTCGCTGTATTTCCCCGCACGCGGACCAGGGTGGGCTCCTGGCTCCGCTCTTCCCGCGATCGTGGTGGGCTCCCGATGTCGCGTTTTCTCTTCTGGGGCCGGCGGACCAGGGTAGGCTCCTGGTTCCGTTCTTCTTGCGACCGGGGTGGGCTCCCGATGTCGCGTTTCTTCTTCTGGCGGTCGGCGGACCAGGGTGGGCTCCTGGCTCCGTTCGGACATTGTAGAGGCCACGGGCACGCACTTCTGGTGGTGCTTGCAAATCCCACCTCCTCGTCGCCAGTTGTAGTGTCTTCTCACAGAAACTACGCAGAGACCGGTAAGTGAATCAGTCATTCTTTATTCCTGTTTCTTGCCCATGCTCACAGGCACGTCTCGTTCCCTGTCCTCGCAGTAGCATAATCCCCATCCCCCACCCCTGACCGGAAGCGGTGTCCGGTTGCTGTCCCCTCTCCCGACTGGGTGCAGGGTCCTTGTGCCCTCTGCCCCAGGTCACGACATCTGCCATCTTGGCCACGCCCCCTTGCCTTATCCTTTCCCTTACGAGGCTTTGCCAAGAGGGACCTGTAAATCTCCAGGTGCAAGAGGGGGGAGCCACCCCTGCTGACGGGCAAAGCCCTTAAAATGGTGAGTGAGGGGCCCAGAGGGCCTTATCGACTGATAACTGGACACTGTTATCCAGGACATCATCCAGATTCTCCTCTAAAGAGACCTGCATGTCTTCCAGATAATAGTCGTCCTCCTCAAAAGGTTCATACTGGGCCATAACACACACTTTATGGAGCCAAGCAGGCAACGAGGTACCAGAATCAGGGTAGCCGTGGGCTACAGTCAGGGGAGAGTTCAGAGCCCCAGCAGGCGAATATTTATATCACTAGAACATGGAGGCAGTCACCTGCAGCGCACTCTAGGCAGAGTTTAAGCAATATTTTACGACCCTGGGCACACTCAGATGCATCAGGGCGTTATGGAAGCTTATATTTATAAATGTGGGCACAAATGGGGCCAAATCTGAAAATTATAGGCCACCAGCAGATCCACGTGCTGTTAGATACTTCAATTTCACTTTGCCGCCGCGTTCAAATGATGCACGGCTGTTTGCGCATGCACGCGTGTGCCCTGCTCTGAAGGGCTAGAAATGGGACTGCGACCATCGGAGTCGACAGCCGCAACCCACTCCCTCTGCAGCTCCACACAACAGAAGCCCATGGAGGAGCCCGCTGGGCTGGGAGGCAGACACGCTCCCCCTAAAGGATGCAAAAGGGTTAATACTGAGCCTTGGGCGGCACGTCCTGTGGTGACGGTTTCCCACTTAGAAACCAGAATTACAATCATTATAATTACAGCGCAATCATGTACCATCAGTAGAGCGGGCGTTGCATCCCAAGAGGGAGGTGCGCACTTGCTTTGAAATCGTCACAAATCAAGTATAATACAATGTAAAAGATATAAAATGATCGGCACTTGACTGCCTACGAAGCAGCAAAGAAAGAGAATTCTAAAATGGAGGTTCCTGAGCTTAAAGGACTGAGTTACCTGTGATTGGAGCATGTGACTACTAATGCTTCATGGGTCATGTAGTTTTTCTTTTGTATTATTCTAATTGGACGCTGTGAATGTTTACGGTAAAGAGAGAGAAGCATAATCGGAGCCTCTTGTCCTGACATAGAATCGGTTATTGTACCCGCTGCTCCATGGGCAGCTGAGCAGAGGAGACTCATCTTCACTCCATCTAGGCCCATATCACCAGTATCTCTCAGCCGTGGCTCCTTCTGAGCACCGCAGCACACAGGCCCGCACCGGATCCAGCAGCTCTGTCTCACCAGGCGGCATGAGTGGGTGCCGCAACATCTGATGCGGAGCAGTGCCAGAGCCCCAAGGCACTAGCGAGGGTGCACAGCAGTGAGCATTAGGCAGCCAGATAGTATTTATTTGGAGCATCCTGGGGAATCAGAGCTCTACTACAATGCAACCATCTTGGATAACAGCTTACCACGCCCCCTACCTCTAGTTAAAGTCAACTTCCTTTCAATTGCTTTGTCAAAAAACTCATAAAATATGACTGATTGAGTATCTGTTTTGGGAACGAAAGTGCAAGCTATAGGTGGCACAGACTGTCCTCCTTAATTATGCTACTTGCGCAATACAAGTCATATTTTATTTAATATTTTTTGTGATATGAAAGGGGTAGTTCCATGTATAGTTTGGGAATTCATATTAACAGCGTAAACCAGGAGTTCCTAACTGGGGGTCTGTGTAACTCACAAAAAATAGTGGTTATAGTTACCATGCCTCTGGCAGAATGAGCACTGGCAGTCTGCCCACCTGAACATAGCTGAAGTGATGCAGGAAATGATTGTTCTACCCATACCTTACTTTGACAAGGCTTTATCCTAGCTTGCTGGCGCAAAACGTTAGGAAGAGTTAGTAGCATTGACGGAACCCATTCATTTTATCGAAGTAAAATTTCAAACATCTTTTAATTTCAAGACCTTTAGCGCTTAGCAATGGGATGAAGGAGGTAGAACAATATGCTGATCAAGGTGAGAAGAGAAGGCACCTTATGGATAAACCTTTGATTTGTTCTGATTGAAACTATATCCCTCTATTCTTAAAAAGCATTGGTAAGGCTCTTTTATGGAGAAGGTTCGAGAATTGATAATTTGCCTAGCCGAATCGATGGTGAGCAAGAAGCAACATTAAACCTTAAAACTGTGTTTTAAGCTCCTAAAATAGGCCATCTTAGCTTCATGAATCACTTCATTAACTCCTTGCCTTTTCTGGAAAAAACCAACAGACTGGTGACGTGGTATTCTTAAACACTGCAAAATGGCAATTAGATGTTTTCTAACAGAACAGCACTCATGTCCTGATCTGGCCAGATGGAGAAGTTAGGGCAGAAACTGATGTGGAGATACTAAAAGTGGATCCAGGTTCTTAGCTCATTCCCACAATGGAAATGGTTTCCACAATGTAACATAAAACTAGAAAGAGGAAGGCATACTGGCTATCTGCAGAATCTGCCATAATCGTCCAGCACGTAGAGGAAGCCAAATTCTACGGCCTGAACAGCCACGTAGTCAACTACAAAAATAGTTGTGAAGAAGTTGACCTCTGTTCTGATACAGCAGAATAAGATCCAGCTAAAACTCATTCATTGGTTTTAACCAGATCTGCCATAGTTCACAGAACCAATGTTGTCTGGCCTATTCCACCTTTTACTTGGCTCCATCTACATTTTGCACGACACCCTTTGGATCAGTGGAGTGGGGTTAAAGGCAGAAAGAAATTTGCTGAACCAGCTTCCTAAAAGGTTCTTCCCAGACACTTCTGTCTCTTGGTGAAGAGGGGGCACTTGGCATTCTGATTCGTTGGAAAGAGGCCCTTTTGCTGAGTGCTCCAGTGTTTGATTACTAGAAGCCACTATCTGCTGTCAATCTTCTCACACTAGTATGATGTCTCCTCAAGAGTGCTCACGACTGAAATATTTACTTTGGACATGACAGAGTGTTGCCAAACACACTAACCCTTCAAGGGTAGCTGCTGGGACCTCATTTGCCCCAGATACATGACTGTCATGTTGTCTATGCCTACCATCAATTGGGAGTTCCTTACTAGTGAAGAAAGGGTTTAAGCCCTAGGCTGTAACAGTTTGATGTTAAGAACGAATTCTCTTAGAGTCCATAAGCCACCGATGTGAAAGCCTTTAAGGTGAGTCCCATTCCAGTCAGAGAAGAACGTTTTTTAGCAATATTTGCGGAGATAGATACTGTAGTGTACCAGCGTCGCACCAGGTTCCTAAGGACTGCACGCAGACACAGGTAGGTAAGTTGCTTCTCTTCTTTATTACTAGTAGTCTCTGGCTGCATGCAGGCACCTCTGTCCCTCTTCCCCAACTCCCACACAATGCCCCGTCCCCCTTCCCTGACCGGAAGTGGTGTCCGGTGATTACTCCTCCCGTCATCTTGTGCAGGGTCTTAGCGCACCTCTGCACATCACTCCGACATTTCCCCCTTTTGTGGAACCAAAAAAAAGGAGATGACTAGTGATAGAGGAGAAAACAATAGAGAGAAAATAAACAAGGAAATAAGGAGAAAAGAAATCTCTTGAAGTGTGAGCTGTTTCTGGTGATAGGGTACGGACCTGCTGCCGCTGTTATCATGGGCCCTTTCACGTTTGTTATTGTTAGCCGTTCACTCGAGAAAGGGCTGTCCAACTTTCTTGACTGCCGTTAACGCACCAGCACTAAGTCCCCTTGCTTCAGCTAGGATGCTGTGGCAGGCCGCCGTGCGTCTGCGTACTGCTTCATTTTCCTCTTGGCCTCTTGATTTCTTTCGGCAATGCTGCTGTGTTCAGGGGATGCTTTTGCCTCCAGCTGGGGCAATCTCGTTCTGCTTGTTCTCCCCAACACCAGTTCTGCTGGGCAGCTCCCTGTGGAACTGTGTGGGGTGTTTCGGTAGTCCCCCAGTACTTGTCACAGTGCTTGACCCACTGAGATTTGCGCCAGTTTGGCACATTTGATGACTTTCTTGATGTTTTCCATGAATCTTTTTACCATGCCGCTTGCTTGTGGCCACAGAGGCGTTATTTTCCTGTGATGTATTCCCAGGTAAGCCATGAATCGGCGAAACACTTCTCCCGAGAATGGTGGCCAATTGTCTGTCTTTATAGTTTGTGGTGCGCCCCACTCTGCAAAGATGTCATCCAGTATTGGCAAAGTGGCTGTTGCTGATGTTGATGACACTTGTCGTACTATGTGGAACTGTATTCGTCAATGACTACTAGCAAGTCGCCTCCAGTTTCTAGCGGCCCATAGAAGTCAGATGTCAGTGTTGTCCACACCGCCCCGGGGAGATTGGACATGTGTAGTTGTTCTGGCTTTGCTGGCTGTCCCGTCATCTGGCATAGGTGACAGTTCATTATTGTATCTTCCACCAGGTGATCAACTATAATTTCTCCCTTAGCATCTTTTTGGTTGCCGCTATACCCCGGTGGGACTCATTGGCTAGACTGAAGGACTACGTCGTAGCGTTTTTGGTATTACTATCTTGGTTCCTCGTAGTAGAACCCCTCTTTCCATTTCCGACAGCTCCTCCTGTATGTGCTTGAATGCTAGCATTTCCTCCCTTCTTACTCCTTTGTTCATTGGACTGCTGACATTTACATGTCTCCACCTCTGTTGCCGTGTTGTTGTTTTGACTGCTTGTAGCGTGGCATCACCCATTGTCTCTTGCTCCAGTTCCTCAATTGTTATTGGAGCGGGGGTGTTTTGTCGCAACACAAAGTTGAGGTATTTCTCAGCCATGGACGGGATCTCTGGTGCCCGTGGTAGGGGATGCCTTGACATGTAATCAGCAGGGTTGTGTTCCTTCCCTGGTTTGTGCACGTTTTTGAAGTCATAGTCCATGAGGCTTATCCCCCACCTTTCAATGAGCGATGGAATTTTTGCATTGGGTTTTCCTTATTTCGTCACCAGTGCCTGGTGGTCTGTCACGATAGTATATGGCTTCCCATATATGAACATGTGGTAGTGCTCGCAAGCCCAAACCACTGCTAGACTTTCCTTCGCTGGTTGCGAGTATCCCCTTTCTATATCTGATGGGCTCTTTCTTGCATATGCAACAATCTGTCTGGCGAGTCTCTTCCTGGCATGTGCTGTGCGAGAATGGCTCCTAGCCCCACAGGCTAGCATCAACAGTGAGCTCTGTGCATAGCAAAAAGTTGAAGTAGGCGAGGTGGTCCACTGCTGTGACTGCATGCCGGATGGCTTCAAACGCCTTGTTGCATTCTGTGGTCCAGAGAAATGCCTGGCCCTGTTTTGTTAGTTCACGAAGTGGGGTGCTCACCGTTGCAAAAACCTTGATGTAGTGAGCGCAGTAGCTTGCCAGCCCAAGGAACGACCTCACTTATGCCACATCTGCTGGAGGCCTTACTTTCTGCAGTGTTTCTACTTTGCTGGGATACGGTCTTATTCCTTTCTTTGAGAAGATGTGCCCAAAGAACACTAGCTCTCCCTTTCCCAGCTCACTTTTGTCCTCGTTCAGGGTCAGGCCGGCGAGTTCCAGCTGGTTGCAGACTTCACGTAGGGCCTTATCATGCCCCTCACCTGAGCGCCCGAATACCAGGAGATCATTGTTGTAGTTTAGGCTGTTCTTTATGGGCCTTATCACCTGCCTCATTGTCTCTTGGAAGATTTCCGCTACGGATGATATTCCAAAGCTGAGTCGCTTGTAGCGAAAGAGACCCATGTGAGTGGAGAACGTGGTGATGTAGCGTGATTGCGGATCAAGCTCCAGCTGATGGTACCCTTTGCATAGATCTAGCTTTGAAATATGAATGCTCCAGTGAGACAGTTGATCATATCATTCAGATGAGGGCCTTGGTGTCTTTCTCTTCCAATTGCAGTGCTTGGGATGCGCGTGCAGACGCAGATGTGAATTTTTCAGGTGTTCTTCTTGGATACTGTCACTATCGGAGATACCCATGAAGTTGGCCCATCTGCCGGCTCTATGATGTCTTGCGCCAGTAGGCTCTTTAGTTCTTCTTCTACTTGTGGTTGTAGGTGTACGGGCACTCTTCTGTGGTGCTGAGCCACTGGCTTGACTGCTTAGTTGATGTGCAGCATTATTTGCGTGTCTTTCAGCTTCCCAGCCCTTGTAGTATTGCAGGGTGTTCTCCCAGAATATTGTGGCATGGGTGATACTCTGACATGTGATACGTCATGGCTAGGAGGTCCATCACCTGAGCAGTGACATTCCTTAGTAGACACGGTGCTGGGATGTCTCCACGTAGGACATGCACTTCTTCTTTTACCGACCTTTCTTTGTATGTAGTGTCTCTACAAGCTTCCCTATGTTGACCACTGGTTTCCTTGAGCCCCATGTAAAAACATTGACTGTGGACGGTGACAGCGGAGGCTTGTTTCTCATCTTGTCATTTTCAATGCTTTTTAGAAGCTTTGAAATGTAGAATTTTAATTCTAACAGATTTTGTGACGCTACACATAAGGAGCATTTGTGTTTTTTTTTGTATGAAATGAAAAGTGTGTTGTATCAAACACCCACCTGTCTGATATTACGTCCCGTCGAATCTTGTCCATCACCAGGAGGTCAGATGGGAGGTGGAAAGATTGAGGTAATCAAGCTCATCTGTTCTGGCCCTGGGACCCAGAGGACTGACTCCCCACTCCTTTTACCTTTCTCGTTGTTTCCTCTGTTAGCCATTAAGGCTGTTTGAGGAAGAGTCAGATTTGTATGACCCATGTTGGTGGTCGGGGTCGAAAATTCCACTCTGGTGCTATTAGCCCATCTGATGATACTTAAGTTTGCATGTGTAATATCCTTGATGACATTCTAATTTTCCTAAGGACCTTGTCTGTAAATTGTTTTCACTCTCACATTACAAGTCCATGATACCTATCCTGTCTTAAGGAATATATTAAGTACTTTTTTAACCATCAATAATGACATTAGACCTGCCACAAATCCAGCGATGCATCAGTTAATACTGATGAAGTGAGCTCATCCTCTTTCAGAATAGCTTTAGACTGAATCTTGTACACCAATGGCTGCTAGCCTATAAACGAGGCGATGCTGTGCCATGCCTGCCAGACAGGGTTCCATGAAGAGATTAAATAGGGCTGATGAGAGGACAGAGCCTTGAGCTGCACCTTGGGTCACAGGAGCTGGGTTGGAGAGACAGCTGTGTATTTTTATTTGTTGACAGCGATGTTGTAGATAGCACGTAAACCATTTCAGGAGTGTGCCATTGACACCTGTGCGGTATCTGGAAGTTACAAGTAGAGCTGGGTGATTGACTGTATCGAATGCCACTGACAAGTCAAGTAGGATTAGAAGGCAGGCGTCACCTTCATCTAGGTTTCTCTGAATGTCATCCGAAATATTGAGCATAGTGGTTTCGGTGCTTCAACCTTTCCTGAAACCTGATTGGAAAGTTTCATGGAGGTTGAATTCCTCTATGTGTCGGTTTAGTTGAAGGAGGACACATTTCTCAAATGCTTTGGCTAGGGAGGGAAGGTTTGTGATAGATATGAGATTGTTGAAGTTGTTATGGTCCAATCCTGGTTTTTTGAGAATGGGAGTGACTTGACCTACTTGGAGGGAAACAGAAACACATCCTGACGAGAGAGAGGCATTAATGATTTTGGTGCAGAACAGGGAAATAATATGGTTCAAGTTCTGTACTAGGGTGGAGGGCAGTGGGTCCAAAGCCGTGGTACTCATAGTACGGCCCGCGGGCCGCCAGCGGCCCGGCAGGCCTTCCTTGGCGGCCCGTGGACCTTGCAGGTAATGTACCCATGGCCCCCCAGAGAGAGAGCGGAGAGAGAGAGTGGAGACAGAGAGAGAGACAGTGGAGAGAGAGTGGAAAGAGAGTAGAGAGACTGACTGACTGAGAGACTGACTGACTGAGAGACTGACTGAGAGAGAGAGAGACTGACAGAGAGAGAAACTGAGAGAGAGACTGACTGAGAGACAGACTGACTGACAGAGAGAGAGAGAGACTGACTGACTGAGGGAGAGAGAGACTGACTGACTGAGGGAGAGAGAGACTGACTGAGAGAGAGACTGACTGAGAGAGATAGAGAGAGAGAGAGAGAGAGAGAGAGAGACTGACTGACAGAGAGAGACTGACCGAGAGAGAGACTGACTAACTGAGAGAGAGACTGACTGACTGAGAGAGAGACTGACAGAGAGAAAGACTGACTGACAGAGAGAGACTGACTGAGAGAGAAACTGACTGACTCAGAGACAGACTGACAGAGAGAAAGACTGACTGACTGACAGAGACTGACTGAGAGAGAGACTGACTGAGAGAGATACTGACTGAGAGACTGACTGAGAGAGAGAGAGACTGACTGACTGGGACTGACTGAGAGAGACTGACTGACTGAGAAACTGACTAGCAGAGAGAGACTGACTGACTGAGAGACTGACTGACAGGGAGAGACTGACTGACAGAGAAAGACTGACTGAGAGAGAGACTGACTGACTGACTGAGAGAGACTGACTGACTGAGAGAGAGAGACTGACTGAGACTGACTGAGAGAGAGAGACTGACAGAGAGAGAGAGAGAGAGAGACTGACAGAGAGAGAGAGACTGACTGAGAGAGAGACTGACTGAGAGAGAGACTGACAGACAGAGAGAGACTGACTGACAGAGAGAGAGACTGACTGACTGAGAGAGAGACTCACAGAGAGAAAGACTGACTGAGAGAGAGACTGACTGAGAGAGATACTGACTGAGAGAGACTGACTGAGAGAGAGAGAGAGAGAGACTGACTGATTGAGAGAGAGACTCACAGAGAGAAAGACTGACTGAGAGAGAGACTGACAGAGAGAGAGAGACTGAGAGAGACTGACTGAGAGAGAGAGACTGACTGACTGGGACTGACTGAGAGAGACTGACTGACTGAGAGAGAGACTGACTGACTGAGAGAGAGACTGACTGAGAGAGAGACTGACTGACTGAGAGAGAGACTGACTGAGAGAGACTGACTGGCAGCGAGAGACTGACTGACTGAGAGAGAGACTGACTGACTGTGAGAGACTGACTGACTGACTGAGAGAAAGACTGACTGACTGACTGAGAGAGAGACTGACTGACTGACAGAGAGAGAGAGAGACTGACTGACGGACTGACTGACTGAGACAGACTGACTGACTGAGAGAGACTGACTGACTGACAACTGAGAGAGAGACTGACTGACTGACTGAGAGAGAGACTGGCTGACTGACAGAGAGAGAGACTGACTGACTGGGACTGACTGAGAGAGACTGACTGAGAGAGACTGACTTGCAGCGAGAGACTGACTGAGAGAGAGACTGACTGACTGACAGAGAGAGAGACTGACTGACAGAGAGAGAGAGACTGACAGAGAGAGACTGACTGAATGACTGAGAGAGACTGACTGACTGAGACTGACTGAGAGCGAGACTGACTGACTGACTGAGAGAGAGACTGACTGAGAGAGAGAGACTGACTGAGAGAGACTGACTGACAGAGAGAGACTGACTGACAGAGAGAGACTGACTGACAGAGAGAGAGTGACAGACAGAGAGAGAGACTGACTGACTGACAGAGAGAGAGACTGACTGACAGAGAGAGAGAAACTGACTGACTGAGACTGTGATGGAATTGGGGTCAAAGAGTCTATGAAGCTATGCAATGCCTCTTAAGATTGCCATTGTCTGCTAATAAAAATGTATTATCAAAATGTGCTCTTTGTAGTTACATCTGCTTTTGAAATACAGCATTGTCGCATTGTCTAATGTTTTGAAACGGGTTTGATTTTTTTACTCTAGCCCCGCCCCCCACTGACCCCGTCCCCCACTGACCCCACCCACACCGGTGCGGCCCTCGGCCACAAACCACACTGTAATTTTGGCCCCCGACAGAAAGTTTGTGAGTACCCATAAAGAGTGGGCTGTGGGTTTCAAGCTTGCTATTATTTTGTAGACTTCATTTTCAGTCATAGGTTTAAAGTCTGACCACTTTAGATTGTTTTTCAGCTGAGGGCGAACCTGATTAAGTAAAGTTTTAGTTGGGACGTGTTGGTCATTGGTTGAGCCCTGGGAGGGGGATTCAGTGGCGATCGAGGGGTCAATGACATGGGTGGGAAGGGATGACAGACTAGTATCATGATAAGAATTTGTTGGATGTTTGCAACTTTGTCAGTGAGGTAGTTAGCGATTTCTTCAAAGCGTTCAACTGTGGTAGGTGTAACCGTATGTGGGGTTGTGGTCGTTTGATGTTTCATTATGGTGACGAGCTCCCTGAGTTCTTTTCTTTTCACGATCCAGGTGATTGCGAAAGAAGGTGGCTTTTTCTCGAAAGATGTGTTTCTTGTAGGCAAGCTGTTTGGATCTTAGGAGCAATAGGTGAGCTGGTGAAGGGTTTTGTCTCCAGCGCCTTTCCGTTAGTCTTAGATGTCTCCTGGCAATGTTGAGGTCAGAGTTGAATCAGGATCTGGATTGAATTTTTCTAGATTGCTTAAGTTTAAGTGGTGCAACTTGATCGAGCACAGCAGTCATAGCTGAGCTATAGTGGGCGGTAAGATCATCAAAATTGTGAAGGAGAGGTTGTGAGTGTAGCTGGGTGCAGACCATGGATTCCAGTTCCATTAGGGGTATATGTTTGATATTCCTTGCCCAGTGCATAGTATTATTGGCGGGAGCACAAAGGAGTTTGGGAGGAGCATTGATATTGAACAGTATGAGATGATAGTCAGACCAGTTGACAGTCTTGATGCATCGGAGGGAGACAAGCTCTTTTCTGGCGATTATAGCAACTAGAGTAGAGCCTTTCTCATGGGAGGGGTCATTGCATAGTTGTTTGAGGTCATTGATATCAAGAAGGTTGGTTAAGTTACGGACTGTGGTGTCAGCATTGTCATTCCAGTGCACATTGAAGTCACCAAGAAAAATGGCATTGGAGTCAGTAAGGGAGTGCTCAGTAATAAAGTCAGTTAATTCTCCAGCGAATATTGTGCGATCACCAGGGGGTAGTAGATGGTATGGAGATTGATAGGAGTGGAGGCTTTGGTTGAGAGTACAACCCCAAGGTATTCGGAAGTTCAAAGGTTTAAGTGCGAGGAGGTGAATTTCTTCACAATGAGCCAGACAAGAGATCAAGGACTAGTAAATCTATACTGTCTTTTTTTAACAACACAGTGGGGGTGCTCACAGAGGAAATCTTGTGTGTTGAAGACCAGTTGGCTTCAAACTGCCGTAGCCCTCACTCCACCTAGGAGTGTTTCCCTGGGCTCAGGTATGGGTGTGGCACCACCCATTGCTGTACTCTCGGAGACTTTAACTAGCAGTTTCTATTTATCTCATAGTTCTACAAACTTGGTGACGCACCCAAAGTCTCCAGAGCCCTTTATTACTGCTGGTAGGGATAGAGCCTACAGGGAAGGGGCCAGTGCAAAAACAAGAAATACAGATCAATTGAAACCTCCCAAACCCAACAGTAAACCAGGAAAGGGGACACAAAAAGGGTCTTTCCACACAATATCTCGAGCCTGATGAGACCCATAACAACCCACGTAACCTCCAAGACTCGCTCCTCAGTTTGGATTTGAAGATTTCATCAGCTTTTAAAGCTTTTGGCTCACGTATTGCTACCTTGGAGGAGATGGTGGGACAGTTGAATGTGTCTTTGGACCTTAATCAGACATACGTTGAGAAACTGATAAGTAAGTTAGTCCCTAGGCCTTGCACTTCCGTTGGCAAAGATAATGTTTTCACCCGGGGTCTGTCTAGTTGCTCTCAGCCCTCTGATTATCCTTCAATGAATAAGGAGATAGAGCCTTTGGTAGCTAACCCAGGTTTTTCAAATCCTGGTGTTCTCTCCATTTGCAGTAGTCAACCATCTACCTAGATGGGCCCTAGGCATGATATGCGATTAGTAATCTACATCCAGCCGCGGCCCGTGCAGGTAAGAGCGGTGAGCGGTGGGGCCAGGTGAGGGGGGATTTCGACGGACGATGACGAAAGAAAATTAAATAAATAATTAATTTTCCCTCTTCATCGTCCGTCGAAATCCCCCCTCACCTGGCCCCAACACCCCACCGCTCTTACCTGCACGGGCCGCGGCTGTCTACATCCCATTGGTTCTAAAGGACCAATTGCTGGTGATAAAGCTGTTGTCTCCCGGCTTTCTCACGTGGCTGACCCTGTAGAGTATCCTTGTACTAATGCTATTCAGCTACCCCCGCCTGCAATCCCATGTGTTCTCATTATGGCAAACGTCCCTGCCCTCAAGAATAGGGACCATGAGAGCTTCTTGCAGATTAAAAACAAAGTTGCTCACTGTTTGACATCCAGAGCCAACCCAGCGCAGCCACTGTATGATGAGATTATTATGGTCCGTAGAGTTGGTTGGATAGGACCCTCCAACAAAGTGTTTGCTGATGACTGCATAATAATACATTTTCATAGAGCCTCGTGGGCGGGTCACCTCCTCCACACACTCAGGTTGAATGGCTCCACCTTTGGCAGAATTTCAGTATTCCTGCTGGGTTTTATTTACCAGCCCCATTTTGCCAGGCCCATGCAATGGGTGGGGGTCGTATTCTGGGCAGCCTAGGCCATTGGCTGGCACTGTTACCTCCTTACACCCAAGTGAGCCCATCAGCATACCACTCAGCAATTGCTTTGCGCCCCTGACTCAGCTTGATGACCCCGACCGTCTCCAGCACTCAATGAGGGGTTTTTGGAGGAACATGGAGGGGTTAGTCGGTCTGTCGAATTAAGGGTATTAAGCTGGAATATAGCTGGGTTCGGGGTAAGATTTCTTCTGACGGCTGGTTCAAAATGTTGTCCATGTTTAATGTTATTTGCCTACAGGAGACCTGGGATGCTTAGGGATGTTTATATTTGGATGGATTATCACATATACTGTTACAGCTAGTCCCTCATCTAGGGGGCGTGCCAGAGCGGGTCTTGTAATGCTCATTAATTTGGGCCTCAATTGTAAAGTTGAATTGATCACGTCCAAATCGCTCGACATACTTGGTGTGCTTTTGAGTTTTCCAAATAAGCACAGAAAGTTGGTTATTAATTTTTATAATGCTGTCCAAGCTAGGCATGACCTGGATGTTGTTTCTAGCCTAAGCCTAAATTTGTAGATGATGATTTTAGCTCATTTTCTATGTTCACAATGATTATGTTACTGGGGCTTTTAATCTGCACCCCTGTTAAGGATCCCGAGAACGAATCCCCTTTTTTTTTAACAGATTCATCTTAAACACATGCAGCAAGGGGATATGGTAAACAGTCTGATTACTGATTACAACTTAGGGCCTCATTACGATGTCGGGCGGAAAGTTTCCGCCTGACACCGTCTCGGAATCGGGAACTGACCGACTCGCGGTCGGCGATTCTGCCCGACCGATTACGATGCAACCGAACACTGTTTGGTCGGAGTCCCATTGTTCCCTATGGGAGCCCGTGTTCCGACCGACAGCACAGGCTCCTATGGGGAAATGGTGGGTGTGTGTAAAACCTAGCACCCTGTGGCAGGCAGCCCACGGTGCCTGCCACACAGTGCAAGGTTTTACAGGGGGGTCCCTTAGGTACCCTCTCGGCCCCCAACCGGAGGCCGCAGGCTGACGGGGGCCCTGCTAGGGGCCCCCAAAATCACTTTCCGACAGCCTTTTCGTGTCGGACAGGCCGAATGGGAAAGGCTGTTGGAAATAGACATCGTAATTGGTCGGTCAGAAACACTGTCCATAGAGCTGCACGATGCGGTTCTGACCGACACGACTTCTCCGAGAGCCAGTCGGAACCGATTCGGAAGGACCCCAAGCTTTACAATCCGACCGCAAACATTGTAATCGGTCGGGTGGATTGTAAACCGACCGAGTCGGTTGGAAGGGTTCTGACATGGTCTAGGACATTCCGACTGCCGGGTGGAGGCTTTCCGCCCGACATTGTAATGAGGCCCTTAGTAAACTTATGGAATCGAGACACTGTAGGCTAGCTGAGAGGTTACCTATGTTCAAGGGGAGGAGCGCCAGCACAACCACTGATTATATATTTTTTTCATGTTGTTTATTTTCCGCCCTTATAAAATTTAAGGTTGTGTGGGACGTTATGGGCGACCATAATCCCCTGACGGCTACTTTTTAATGGAATATGAAGCCTATTGATGCGACTCATTTACTGAAGGAACCAGTGCTACCGACCAAGGATGAAGGGTAGGTGGGCATTGATCATCCCAATGGATTTCATTTCCACTCTGGTTACCGCCTGACCCACTAATTTTGCAACATGTTTGAGTGATGATGCCCCAAATCAGTGCATTCTGATGTCCTTCTCTAACATCTGCAGTTCCATCAAGTCTGCCCTTTCTAAGCCTGGTGTATCCTCTTCTCCTCCCCCAAGCAAGTGGTTCAATGCAAATTGCTTGTGAGGGCATTGGGATATGTTAGCCATTGTGCATTAGAAACCCCGGTGCCACGATGAGGTGAGGGTAGCTAGGGCAGTATACCGTTCAGCTTGTAAAGAGCGCAAGATTCAATTAAAAAAGGAGGCCTAGGAAAACCTACTTTCTGCCAGCTCACAGTGTGACTGTGGTGCCTTTTGGCGTGTAATTAATCACCCTCTGTTCAGCTGTGAGCAACTCTCCATTAAGGCCTCAACCATCACGGGTCAGGCTTCTGTTGATCACTTTGCGGCCATTTATGATAAAGAGGCCCCAGATACCCCGCCGGCCTGCTGTTAGATGGATCAAAAATTTGTATTCGTATTGAAGGAAGTGAGTTTAACCATCTCCTGTATCTCCTCTGGAAAGGTCTCTGGGCCAGACGGAGTCCCTGGTGACCTTTATAAGGCCCTGATCGATCTGTGGGAACCTCTATTGACCTTGCATTTAAATGCAGCCACCAGAGGCCCTTTGCTCCTGTCGTGGCTCCATTCGGTCATTGTTCAAATATTTAAAAAAGGAAACAGAGCACACTCTACTTGTTACAGCCCCATATCTCTTTTTGATTCAGAGGTTAAAATTATAGGCCGGGTTTTGCTGGATCGACTTTTATCTTGAGTGGAAGAACACCGTATTCTGTCCGATCTACAATATGGATTTAGGCCTGGACGGGGTACATTAGAGCAAAGCTTAAACCTTTACTTGCTCATTTGTAAATACACTAAAGCTAAGAGGGGTACAATCCTACTGGCCTTCATGGACCTCAGCTCGGCCTTTGAAAAAGTCAATCGCACCAAGCTGTGGTCCATGATGGGGTAGAGCCTGCACCGGTCACTTCCCTGCATGATTTGCATGATGGCCTTTCGGCTCCAGTTAGATATGGCCCCAATGGGGAATGCATATTGCACTTTAACTTGAAGAGTGGGGTTCGACAGGGTTGCCTTCTTGTGCCTGTTCTGTGTATTTTTTATATTAAACATTTGGGATCAGTTTTAACAGACGTATCCCTGGATGTCCCTATGATAAGAGGTCGTCAGAACCCTGCTCTGCTTTATGCAGATGACACAGTTTTAATCACGTGCACTGCAAGGGGTCTACAGTGTCTTTTAGATCTTTTTATTGGATTCATGAACAGCCTTGATCTTTCCACTAATTTTTCAAAATCTCACATGATGGTGTTTGGCTCAAATGACATTAAAACCCAAAAATGTAAGGCGAAGAGTTATCACGTCAGCAAGATTGATAACGTTCAATACCTGGGCATCCTCTTGGATTCCCGTCTTAACTTGCATTCACTGATCAATTACAACATAATGTCCTTTAATATTGCACCTTACAACATTGGAGATTTATCGACATCCCTGGAAAATTTTAAAGCCAAATGTATTCCCATAGTCAGTTATGGCTGTGGGATCTGGAGTTATGAGCCCATTGACCCATTAAAATAACAGAAAATAGGTTTTTTAGGGGCCTTTTAACGATACCCCAAAGTACACCCACTGAGAAGCCCTTGAAGAACTGGGCATGGGTTACGTTTCTGGTTTTATTCGTCTCTGCCTCTTGCTTCTTTGGCTCTCAGTTTAGATGAAGGACGAGTTGGAGTTCAATAGATCAATTGTTGGTGACTGCATGGGACTGGACAATCTTTTACAAATCCCTTTGCTACATTATGTTTCATCTACTCTGAAAGTCTTAGGCAGACCTGAGCTTTTCCTAGAACCGGGTTGTACTGTTAAAACTGATATTACTTGGGTTAATTAGGCCTTTGGTGACAAGATGTTAGCAGATCGTGAGGCATTTAGTTTGACTAAACATGCAGTAGGTCACTTTATTCTGGTCAAAACTGTGGGTGTCATGGAACCTTATCTAGACATAAGAGACACAGATGATGGACGGAATGAAGAGCAAATCAAACATTCACCCCAGTCAAGAGATCTAGGTTAAATCCATTGTTCTTTTGCTCACCATGCCACCGCAGTTTAGACCCAGCTATATGCAAATCAGTCTTGACCCTGTGCCTCATGGGAACAGTCCAGCCCGAACTGCCAAGCCAGGTCCTCCCTGGACTGGAAACTAGCATCCTACAAACACCCTAAAGCTCCATTTTGTTTCCTTGACACAACCAATGGAGGCAACCATAACGATGATTCAATGGGTTCAATAACCCCTCTCTCACACATCAGTTTCAATTCATCTGCCAAATCTTCCCTTACACTGAAAGGGACATTTCTCAATTTATGTTTGATCTGTGTGACATCCTATTTAACCTCAATTCTATATTTAAACCCTTTGATTCAACCCAGCCTGTCTGAAAATAAATCCTTCTAGGCTTCAGTCCAATTTTTCATTTCACCCTCATCTTCTTCACCCTTCGAGTGACACCTGTTCTTTGGTACCTGGTTTTAAAGTCATAAGAAACAACCCTTAATGATACCAACCCTGAATTTTCAAACCTTTCTTAGCAATGTAAACTTTGCCTTGAATCATTCGGTCTTTAAACTTCAGATTAGCAACAAAATACCCTTGCAATTCAATTTTTCTTCCCTTATAAGAAACAGGACTTCTGTCTAGTGGCTCTGACTCCTTGTTGCTCCAGTTTTCTTCAAACAACTCCTTTATAATCATTATCATCCTGCACCAGAATCAACCAATAAGTTTAGATTACTATCATCTACAGAAATTATGGTACACGGATCAACACATTTATCAGAATCTTTCTTAATCAATAAAATAACTTCTCTAGTAAAACTCTCAGAGCTCTCAACTGAACCCATGCCCTTTCCTTCATGGACCACACAAGGTATTCTTTTACTGCTCTGACGAACTTTGGCAAAATGCCTAGTTTGCCACAACTACGACATGTAGCTGACTTGGCAGGACAAGGACGTCCATTGGGGAATATGTGAAGGAAAACCACACCGAAAACACACACTGTTTTCTTTAAAACAAAATGTCTCCTCTTGCCCTTTTCCCTTGTTTTATTTGGACCTGGACTTTTACTGAACTTGCTCTTTGAATTCTGCTTTACATTCTGTTCTTAACTGTTCCTACACCCAGGTTGTCACTTCTAACTAACTAAAATGGCGGCACTGTTACCAAAACCACAATGGGGCTGATGCTGAATATATACTGCCCATTCTATAATGGTGCTGCTAATGACAAATGATGTTGATGCATGCTTCAACTGAACTAAAATGGCTCCGTAATGTGGATGATGCCAAAAAGGCCTTAAGGAAATCCGGAACACACTGCTGGAAGGTAGCATTGAAGTTCCTCCTCGTCACAAGATGGCGCCGGGAAGTTCCGTAGCTCACCAACAGACGTTAGCTTTGCAGTTGTTCATCACCAAATGAGCACCGTGAAAGGAACTCCGTTGAGTACACCATGATGCCACTCTCCATGTGGGATCTCCACTTGGGAACAAAATCTGGAAAACCACGCAGGAAATTCCACAGATGAACTGAAGCGGTGGAAAAACCTGGAATCGCTCTTTATGGCCAGCCGAATATCGGAAATGTGATTCATTTGAAGGATACAATCCAGAGTGGGAAAAACTCTTGAGAACACACATGGGTAAGGCTGTGGTGAAAATCGTTGCCACATTTGTGGTAATCAACTAGGTCACACAGGTGGTAAGAGAGAAGAGTCCATTTATTCACCACACCCTCTCAGTACCTTAGGAGTTCAACTGACTAAGAACTCCTGGGAAACTCAAAGGCCACCATTCCAAATAGAACACCATCTATGTCTCTACGTTACTGCATCACAGCATGAATACCACACTATGGAACACTATTTGTGTTAAAGAACTACGTAATAAAAGTATTCCCTCATTTGCACAATCTAAATTTTTCGTTATGCACCTATTACATTGGACACCAGATGAATTGGCCAAACTACATCTAATAGACACAAATGTTGGTTAGAATTGCAACTCTGTCTCTGGTACTGTGGAACATATGTTTTGTAGTTGTACCCAAATTAGGCCATTCTGGGAGAACATTAGAGACCACTTACCTACAATATTGAAAAGAATGAACATTTTGGACTTTGAGTCGGTTACCTTAGATTCCTCCTTGGTTGCACTGACTCTTAACACAAACGATTTAGCACTTCTTGATCTCCTTCTTTCTATAACCACAAAAATCATTGCCACAGAATGGAAGTTGTTCCGTTTATGCACATTTACTATGATACTTTGTGGGCATGGATCACTTACATAAGAAGAGCACATAGCTCCCAAGAGGCTCTCCTGGGGAACCCCAGAATATCGCAAGCAATTTGGCAAACTCACTACAATTTTATAAGTCACAATCCCCTTGGTCAAAATCTCTAACTTTTCCTACATGTGATTGAAACAAAGACACATTTAATAAATATGCTTACACATATCTCCTATGATATCCCTTGGATCTTCTAGTCAATCCCCTTTCTTTCAGGCTATCTTTCTGTTCCTATTTCTTGCTTCTTCAGTTACTCAATGAACATTCAACTTCAACTAACAATGTGATGCATAACCTATGTGACGTCCCCCTGTTTACCATATAGATATAATTATAAACAATGCCAGATAATCATTGTTAAATGTTACTCCTGGAACCTCTTCCTTTCATTTTTCCGATATGTGGAATATCTATGCATTTGTTATGTTCTAACCATATTGATAATTAGCACTCAATCTGTGAAGTAAATCTTAGTTGTACCAATTAGCTTTATAAGGGACAATATCGCCCGTTCTTACAAGTTGTATATATACGAGATCTGTATTGTGTATACCTATTTTTTTGTTCTTTTTATGATTTATTGTCCATGTCACAATAACTTTTAATTCAATAAAGAATTATTACAATAAAAAAAAGAAAATGACTAGTTTGAGAATTGCATTTTCAGGCTGTTTTCATTCCTTCTCTGGTAGAGAAAACAAACTTAAACAGAAGCAGTCAGAACCCTGTTATGATAGAGTGCGGGTCGGATACACTAACCAGGTTTGTTCTGGTCAAAGATTTTACCTTCTGATTCAGTCTTTTAAGTCCCAATCCACCGTAGGAGTGCACTTCTAAAGCCATCCAGGCTATTGGGGAGAAATCTAGAAACTCACAGGGTGCCAGGCAGAGGTTCAAAGTAGGGTCCAGTGCAGCTCCAGTTGCCACTGGTCAGCTGGGCAGTTACAGGAAAGGCATTTTGCAGCTTGCTGTATCCCTGTTGCTTGAACAGGAGATCAGCCTTATGGCCCTTGGAGTCCACATTTTTTTCCTTTGTAGAAAAGAAAGCAGGTCCAGTCCTTCGGGGCTCTTCTCAGGTCGCAGACAGCAGGTTCAGTCCTCTTGATGTTCCTTGATTGCGCTTAGGTCCCGACCTACCACAACCATTGACCATCATTGGCACTTTATGCTTCTAGGCGCTATTGCTACATAAAACTTTAGAAATTAATTTCTCCAGTTCGCCATATTGGATTTTTGCCATTTTGGTGTTATTTGGTTTATTCAATTTTACACTATTTTTCTAATTCGGTTTGGATTTTGTATTGTTTTGCTTTTTGACTTTATCACTGTTTTGGTACTGCATAAATAATTTACACATTGTCCTACTTTAAGCTTGTAAGCTCTATTCCCTAGCTACCGAGCTCAGGTTAATTTAGTGACTGTGAGGGTTCACCCTGACAAGGGTAGTGATTATTGATTCAGGTGGGTAGTCACTCACCTCAAATAATAATCCAATTTCTAATTTCTTACATATACATTTTGAGTGACCCACACCACTTGCCCTAAACTTATGAGATAGGCTTACCTTCCGGGAGCCAGAAAACATACTTTCCAAACTTAAAAACACTTTCCCTTTCTTTTACTGGTTACACCATCTATTGTTTGCCACTGCTTTCACTTCGCGTCTGTATTGTTTCAGTTGTTTGCAAACTCTGGTTGTGAGAAGTAAATGTTGCAAACTTGTAACAAAGTAACTCCATTTTAGCTAGATGTCTGTGATCTCCGAGTTTGAAGTGTGTTAATCGTAGTCAACAGTTGATAGCAATCATATGCTTGCTTAACTTTACCAATCACATTGTTGTTGTATTGTGCTCTTATTTCTAAAAAGGCAATATTTAGCATTGTACTAACCAGTAAAAATTGATATAAAGCATGTGGATCATCCATTGAGACCTGAGTGTTCCCCACTCACCATTAAAATGGGCAGGGAGAGGTAGAACAATACACCAGGGCCAGACTGCATGGCTCAACAGCTTTTAGATCCTGGTCCTGCATCTGTATTAAAAGGTACCTTCCTTTCTACCTATTTATCCCTTAGCCCACAGATCCTGTTGGGCTACCAGCAAAATAATTCCATTTGCCATTTAAGTACCCTGGAGAATTTAATATTTTGTCCTAAAATATAAGCCTTGATAAAGCCCGAGCTTATAAGCATTAAAGGGGCGAAACGCGTACTGACTGTTACATGTCTAAGGCTGGATTTAAATGGAAAACTGATTGTTTATTTAACACTAATGTTCATGTCCACATCAATATTCATATCAATAAAAGCAACTTGCATCACAGCATTTGGATCAAACTCTCAGTCTTTCAAATGCGTTCTCTCATGATCTGCTAAGAAATATAGAACAGATTATTCTTTAGTTTTGCTTCCAGAGGACACAAATTGAATCAGAGAACTAGTGAATATTTACACCACTCAACTGGTGCTACTCACCGTACAGCACCCTTCTATCTGCAAACAATATACAGTGCGCCTATGCAGGGGGCCTGGTTTTACTACTATTTTGTGTTACTTCATTGTTTTATTGTGCATTGTGCACTTTCTACAATTTGAATTCCCATGTATACAGTATATGTATTCATTTGTTCCTGACTTATTATTAAATGATTAAGTGCCCAAAACTGTGCTGGGCATTCATATTTTATTTCAATTGCAAACGTTTTGTTGTACTGCACTTATGTTCACTGTACATCACTGCCCTTGAGTAAGGCTTGACTGTTCTGCCACACCTACCAATAAAGTCAGCAAACATTTACACATGCATTAAGTCCAGACCTCTCTACAACACCTTTGCAATGGCAAAGCCATTAGTCTTGTCTCTTGGAATGGTTAGCTAAACATGTACATTAACTTACCTGTTACATATGTTCACTTGTTCTTCTCTTCTGTGAACCTGCCCGTACACAGAATGATTTACATTTGTGCATTGTCTGCCCACAATGTGCCAGCGAGTACTACCATTGTGCTAGGGCCAGCATGTTCCAAGAGATTGCCACCACTATACCAGGCCATGCGTTTTGCCAGGAATTACCACCATAATGCTAGAACCAGCATGCTGTCAGGGAGTACCACCATTGTACCAAGGCCAGCATTTTGCCTAGGATTACCTCCATTGTGCCAGACCAGCATGCTGCAAAGGTTTACCACTATTGTGTCAGAGCCACCATTTAATCAGGCATAACCATAATTGTGCCAGCGCTTGCATATAGCTAGGAGTGAGAAATTGGGTTGTTAGTTGAGGGTAGGTGAAACCCTAATCAAGCAACAGCCACAATCCTTGTCAGGGTGAACCACAAAAAGTCACTAAATTCACCTGCGCTTAACCCTCTGGTAGCTTGGCTCAAAAGCAGCCAGGCTTGACTTAGAGGCAATGTGCAAAGTATTTATGCAGCACACAAATAGTAATAAAGTGAAAACATAACACAAGAAAAATCCCACACCAATTAAAAAAAATTAGAGCAAATTTTAATAAATTATTTGACACCAAAACAACAAAACTCCAATTATTAGAACTAGAGATATGCAATTTCAAAGGTTTTGAAGAAATCAAGTGCTAAGAAGCAAAAAGTGGCAACCATGGTTCTAAGGTAGCGGTTGACCGAGTCCAAGTCACAAGTTCAGGCCAACCATGATGGCGCACTGGCCAGATACAGTACGGAGTTCAGTCTGCTGAAAAAGTGCCTAGGCATCGAGATGTGGGTTCCTTGCATCAAGCTGCATGGGCTGTCAATGAAGAGTCGTCGACAAGGAGCTCCGATGCGAGGGCTGATGCAGCGGCGGAGTGGAGGAAGCCATCGATAGGAGCATGCGCAGCGAGGCCTTGTGCCATCGCTAAGGAAACTGTCGGCGAGAGCTTGCGAGGACTTGTGCTTCAATGAGTCGACATCAAGGACGGGATGTGTCGTGCTGAGCAGGTGCAGGGGGTGAGCTGCATCGACGTCGTAGAAGCTTGTTATCTCTCTGTGGCTTTAAACAGCGACCCAGCCAACTGACCCTTGAAGATTCTCAGAAGTCCTGTGTCCACACAGGCAGGATGGATTCAGCAGGGCAGCAGCAGAAGAGTCCTGGTGCAACAGCAGCAGGCCTAGGTCAGCAGAGCAGTGGTTGGGCAGGAGGGCAGACTTCACTGCTGGGAAGTCCTTCTTCCTGGCAGAGTCCACAGGTCCTGAGGTGATCTGAAGAGTTGGATCTGAGGTTCCACTATTTATACCTGGTGCCTACTTTGAAATGGGAGAAGCTTATAGAGTCTCTCCCTACAGAGGTGTCTAGAATTTCCTTCCTTCCTCCCTGCCCTAGCCCCAGCTTGTATGGGGGCACAAAACACTAGCGGTGAAAGCCTTTGTGAGTGTGCTGAGGCAGAAACTTTGTGATGTGCAGGTGTGGCTTGTAGGCATTATCACACCATTTGGCATTCTTAGACTCCTCATTTTAGTGGAGAGGGTGTGGATTTTCGCCGCCCCTTCACTAATTTTGAGAGACCGCTAGTATTTTGGCGTCTCTCTTCGTCCTAGGAGCAACCAGGAGTACAAATAATAAAATTCAGTTTAAATTAATTACATCTTCGTTCCGGTCGTACAGACTGGGCAGGAGCACTCTGCCCTTGAGGCAGGCTCCATTTTGTTGCTCGTATATTTATCTGTATATCTATCTGAATTAAAGCCATTAGGGGGTGGGTTGCAATTACAGCTCCTTTTCATCAATCCTGAGTGATCGCCATAACTTGGGCGTTTCGCTCTTTTCTGGGGTCAACCTTAGTTACACCAATCCAGGCCAGCATTGGATATTACCCTTTCTATTTATGTGGGCTGACTGTTGCTCCCCCCCACCAGGGGACCCGGTCGTATTATTTCTGCTAAAAGATTTGTAGGGGAATCGGTCAACATGGCCTTTTCTCTTCCTGTAGGGATAATTTATCCACTGAAGGCTAATCCCATCAACACGTCCATAGGGCACTTGGCCCCTTGTTCATAATTGGATGTGGACAGTTTTGCCGTTTTCCCATTGGTAGATCCGGCCCTATACTAGTCCAGGCTAGTTCCGATACCACCTGGGCTAAAGGCATGGGGACACTGTGAACAAGTATACCCACATGGGCTTCGCATTAGGCTATCTGTTCATTGCCAGACTGCACCTCCCAGGTTATGTGTGTGTGTAATCTTTTCTAGTGTACTCATTTTGTGGCCATTATCCATCAGGACTGCCACAACATAGGTCTTTTCATTGACTTCAAACATTCAGTATTGCCTTCCTATATTAAGGGATCAACACAATGTCCATTGGGACATTTTAAGTGTATTTTTGTACTGTTGCCCGTTGATTTGTTTTGCAATAAGAGCACTGAACAGTCATTTGCTCCCTACCCTTAAGCATAAATAGTCAACTGTATTGTATGTATATGTATGACTGTACACCATAGTCAACCCTTTTTGCCCCCTTCCTAATATAGGGTTTGGAAGCCACCTCGAGTGCGTGCGCCGAGGATAAGCTGCCATTAGCTCCCCCGACATCATGAAATTGTTATTTTGTATTTATTACGTAGCCACATTTTACACTAAGAATATATATATGTGGCACGTGAATTAAGGAGTGCGTGTGGAAGGTGTAAAAAATTTCTGTTTTAAACACCTGTCTCTTTACAGGGACAATGCTGACCAGCAGATCATTATAACTGGTTCAATAACCCACTTGCTGGCTGTATCCTTTTATCCCACCTACCAGATTTGGTATTGTGGCACAATTAACTTTTACACATTTTTTCACACATCACATGGTCCTGAAGAAAGCCACGTCACCTCTGCAGAAGGCATTTAGGCTGACATATGTCGACCATCTAGAGACCATGACAGGTTGAATCTTCCTGCCATAGCCCACACCTTCTTAATCCTGACCCCTAGATGTCCCTTTAAAGTTTGTCTTTAGCATACCAGGGAGTTAGTTTTAACTTCACCCTCACTATCCTCACATACTTCCTCCACGCCCGGCTTATCTGAAGGTTTTAGAATACCTCACAACTACCTTGAAAAAACATCCCTGAGCTCCTCCCTCTCAGTGAGGGGGTTGTAGCTCGCACTGCGACTAGGTTCGCAGTGCGAGGAGGTTCCCGATGATGAAGGATGCCACCCACGGGTGGGTGAGGGTAACCGTCCTTTAAAAAGAGACTCCCCCGCACTTCGCCATTTCCATTCAGACCCAGGGGTGCTTGTTTGTGTTGCCAGGTGTGGCTGGTGACAGCTCCTCCCCCTCATCTTGACAGAGATGACTCATCCTGACAACACCTATTCCCCCTTTGTCTCACTGTCTGGGAGTAATATACAAAGACCAACTGCCAGCTACACCTCGTCATGTGACCCAGGATACAGGCTACAGGCACCAAATGGGTAGGACAAGAATGTGCCAACTTTCTAAAAGTGTCCTTTTCAGAATTGTGACTACAAATCCAACTTTACCATTAAATAGGGTTTTAAATTACAATTCTTTAGAGACCAAACTTGACTTTCCTACCTGCTCTCAATTGAAAGTTACCACTTTCTAAATGTAATAAGGTAACTCAACGTAATTCTATGTGAGAGTCAGGACTTGCAGCAGTGAAAAACGAATGTATGACTTTTTCACTACCAGGGCATGTAAAAATTTGAAGTATATGTCCAAGTTTTTTTAAATACACTGCACATTGCCCTATGGGCTGTTTGGGACCTACTCTAGGGGTGACTTATATGCATTAAAAAGTAAGGTTTAGGCCTGGCAAAAGGTTTATTTTGCCAGGTCGAACTGACAATTTAAAACTGCCAACACATGCTGAAATGGCAGGCATGAGACGTGTTTACAGAGCTACTTCAATGAGTGGCCCAATCAGTGCTGCAGGCCTACTAATAGCATTTCATTTACAAGCCCTGGGCACAAGTAGTACCACTTTACTTGGGATGTATAAGTAAATTAAATAAGCCATTTGAGTGTAAGCCAATTTTACCATGTTTAAAAGTGAGAGAACAAACACTTTAGCACTGATTAGCAGTGGTAAAGTGCACAGAGTCCTAAAAGCCAACAACGTGGTTCAGAAAACAGGAGTTTGAAAGCAAAATGTTTGGGGATGACCCTGCAGAGAGGACCAAGTCCAATAATAGGTAATACCATCATTGAGCCAGTGCCAGCAGATCGTCAGAAATTACCACCATTGTGCCAGGTCCAGCATTTCACAGGTGGGGCTGTGGGCAACACACCCGCTCCTCACCCACAAACATAGACATTTACATATACACAGTCATAGAAATACATTTGTTCACAAAGACATGCATACAAATACACTGACATGCACACCCACACAAACACATACACACACAGAAGAGGAAACTCATACTCACAGACACACACAGTGCAGAAACCTTTTGTAAACGAACTGTCTTCCCAACTTCTGATGCTACTGTGGCAGACCTGCCTCTTCTCTCCTTTCCCTCCATCAGCCCCGATCAGTGCTGCGTTGTGATTGTGTTGCGCTGTGATTGGTCCAAGTGCCGAGGTTCGGCGCTCAGATGGGGACTGGGAGCCTGGACATGTTCTCCACCCAGGCTGTAATGCAGTCTGGGTGGAGAACATGGTAAGTGTGCAGGAATGTTTGGCTGGCCTGAGACGGCCGGCCAAACATTCTTGCACACTTAGGGAGTGAAAACAACTCCTCCCCTCCCCTGCTCTGTCAGCAGAGCAGCCCCGTCGGCCTGGCTTAACTGCCATGCCCGCAATAGCAAAAAATAAAATGATAACATTGAGTTATCATTTTATTTTTCCTTACACTGCTGAAAAGCAGGGGGGCAACACTCTTCCACCTTAGCAGAGGAGCCCCCACTGCCCCAACATACATGCCAACATTTTGAAATTGAAACGAAGGAAATTTTGAAACACAGTTTGGGGGAATTTATTTTTCTTACTGATTTACATTGAAGTGGAGGAGATTTTAGGCGTCACACAGCTAAAATAAAGCACTTTTGAGCTCACAAATTCAGGGTTCTTCTAACTGAGTCAGGTCTGTTGACATGTATGCTCTAGAATCTTCACATTTTGATAACTGGTAGCCCCTGCGGCCCCCAATAGCAAGCCTGGAAGAGTAAAAAAGTCACGTAGTGGACATGGACAGAGTATACTGGACACAAGTGACTTTCATTAACTTTTTATAGCCCTTTAATGCAAAAGCATGCCATAAAAGACTGAAATCCGTATTTTCCCTTACATTTTTTTTTTTAATGGTTTCAAATCTACATTACCAATAAGAACTACAAATAAACTCCTTGCATTGCTCATTTCTGGCTGCGTACTCCACAGGAAATGCTTTCAATTCAAAAGCCCTTGTACTATCAACAAAGCATGAATACAGAATGTTAGAACTTCACTTGCTCAATAAGAGCTTTGTGGTGAAGCCATAATAGAACAGTGTGGTCCGAACTGAGAGCCCGCTGTTGTTGGAAGTATACGTTTCACTCAGCATATCACACTTTTTCCTAAGACTGATGAGAAAACGTATTTTTAGAATTTTCAAAAAGTTGCCATTGTTGCAGCTTCTGAACTAATAGCATAAAAATAGTGAATGACTCATTTTCTCTCAAAGATGGTGCATACGAATCCAGCAGATGCAATCAACATACATGGTGAAATCACCTTAATATTTACCACAATTCCTAAAATTACTGTAACACCAACTGTATGTGGTTTAAATTTTAACTAAATTCGTCGTCACCATTTTAAATGCTTCTTTTCATTGACTCTTAAAAAAAAGTTTTCACTTCAAGGAAATTTAATATGCAGCCCATATTGTTCTAAAAACAATGCAACATTAATGCTTGAGGTAACCTTCGACCCAGTAATTAATTTGTACTGGTTGTTGCTGGTTGGCACCACACTTATTTCAGGGGAACAGAACTCTTTGGCAACTTCTGTACTTGGCCCAGTGGCAGTGTGCACAGCTTCAAGAAGCAGCAAACCATCAATTTTCAATTCTATTCTATTAAGAACACAAAGGCAAGGATTATGCTTGTCAGTCTCTACTGCAATAACACAGCAGCCAATGAACAACCTTTTAAACATAAACTACATTTCCCACCAACATGTCAATTTGTGGACACTGCTAGATCCCATCCAGCAACTCTTATTTGAAAAGATATCTAGAATTCTCGACGAATCACTCCTGCTTCTGCTCAGAGCCTAAAGGTAATACAAAAACTGAGCTGCAACCGACATTATATAACATCAAATATTACAAAGACAGGGTAACAACAATAAAATGTTATTGCATAATATGCATAGCAACATATACAGAACATATCAAGGGTGGGAAAAACCTTGCCTCTGTGTCCTTAATAGAATTGAAAATTATTGATGCAATAGCTAGAAATTATTTTATTCTATGTCAGTACCGGAGGCTCAGATTATGCTTGTTTAAAGCTGATGCACAACTAGTGAAGCAACATCAGCAATAGGTTTATAATAGAAAGTTTTAAAACTTGATTCTATGTCAGGGCCGGAGGCTTCAGATTATGATTTTAACTCTCTTCGCTTTATTATTACCAAATTCCAAGCAGCCAGAAAGATATTCAAAGAATCATAACGATAACAGGAAAAAACTACAACTCCCTACATCCAGGGAGGAATCCAAGTCTGTAGTCCTTCAACTGTTTCCATTATCCTTAGTACATAGTCCCATGTTTGTCTCTCTCCTTCCTCTTTCTTCGCTGCTTCGGAGCCAGTTAAGTCAATTTTTTCCTTCTCCCTTATTTATGTGGTAGTTGGGATTATTGATGGCTATGTTTACACTGACGCTGATTTGGCATTGAGTATGCGCGTTTTCTTGGTTGCAGGCATTTTGAATTTGTATTTCAGATTCCCCAGCCAGCCGCAGGAACGTTTTCTGCTCCTTACGCGGCCGGCCCCCCTGCTGGTGCGGTGCTTTCGAAGCCCGCTAGAGGGACTCGCTCGTCTCGTTGCTCTCGCGTCGCGGCTCCTCAGACGAGGAGCCGCGCTGCGAGAGAAAGGAGTGTCAGAGCCTTGTCCCCGACTGCCTCACATTGATGCCCGTTTTAACGGGTTGTATTTCCCGCACACTTTCATTTTCCTTACGCCCCGGCGGGTGTCCGTATAGCGGGTTTACCCGCGATTGACGCGTGCTCGCGCGCAGTATTGCACAGTTGAAGGAGCCGTGTAACGGGTTCCCGCGGTCAGCGCGCGAACGCGCAGAGTTTTGACACGCATTTGAAAGGGTCATTAACGCGCTGGGAGGCAGTAACCCGGTCAGTTTTTACTGAGGGCGATAGCGCGTTTTGGGTTAGTGCAGACCTATTGTGGCCCTTGGGGCTACCCAAAGCTGCGCAGTCTTTCAGCCTGCCAACCATTTGGTTTGTTCATCAAACTTGCAATTTGTGGTGCTCAGCACGTTTAAAAAAAGTATTTCTTCATTTATTTTCTCTTGGCATTGATTCTTCCCTTACCTTTGGCTATGGAGGCCCAATCCGAATACTATGAGGAGGAGGTCCAGGGATACTTACCCTGGGATGACGATTTTTACGAGGCAGTTGACTCCTCCATCTACCGGGTGGTTAATGAGGTGGTTGGCCCTATGGAACAACGCCTCTCCGATAGAATAGTCCAAGAGTGCGCTAAATTAGTGGCAGCGTGCACAGAGCCCCCGGCGAACCCGGTCGAGCGTACTGGGGAGGGTCCTCCACCGCCCAAGAAACAGCGTCCTGAAGGGGTGGACGTGGACGCCTTTGCGCGTCTTAAGATCGCGTTTCTGGCTAAGGTGTCGCCGACCGCCCCCACTCCCCCACCGGCAGACGCCCCTCAGGATCTCCCAGATTCACCCTCCCCTGGGACGGACAATGATGACACCCAAGGAGATACGGATGAGGAGGCGGGGTCTGCACGACCTTGGCGCCCGACCACTACCCCTTCCACTTCCACAGTCCCTGAAGAGGACTCTGACATGCTTAATCCCGATGACATTATGCACCCCCGGTCTGCGGCCTGGGTTCCCGGCGACAAGGTAGCCAGATTTGTCGCGGGTCGACTCCGCAAGCCCCTCGAGAAGGAGGCTCGAGGTTGCTTAAGGGCGGAGTGCCCTAGACCCTCTTTGGACGACAAAATTGCTTTCACACCAGAGTTGGATCCTAAGATGGCCACATTTCTGGCTAAATACATGAAGGATCCCAGGAAGGGCATAGACAGGTCCTGGCGCTCCTGTCAGGACAAGCTCCTTGACGCTATCGGACCAATGACGAAAATCTTGGACATGGCCGAAGAGGCCAAAGTCTCCGGGTCCCCTATTTCCCCAGAAGTCCTTTCCAACTGGGCCCAGCGGGCTATTATCTTCATGGGCAACGCTAATTGTGCCCTATCAACCGAGCGTCGTCGCTAGCTGTTGATTAAGCTCGATCCTAAACTTGGGGATTTGGCCTCCTCGGAGGCGGGAGCCGTGGCCCAGGGGGGCCTTTTCGGCGACCCCTTCGTTAAGGAATTCGGTAAATTTGTCGCAACATTTACATCACTGGACAAGGCCCAGTCCAATATTGAAAGGGTCTTTAACCAGCGGGTTTTCCGCGGGGCCGGTCGAGGCAGGGGCCGCTCGCCCGGCCGCGGTTTCCAACAAAACCCCTCAAGGGGACAAGGCTCTGGTCGCGGACAGTATAACTCCACCACGAACTACACAAACTTCTATCCAACGCGAGGACAGCGCTTCAGAGGCAGCGGAGGCTTCAAGGCCAATGCCGGCGGAGGAAATACCAACGGTAAGTCTTCTTCCAGCATCACAGGTTCGCATTGGGGGTCGACTAGCGGCCTTTCGAGAAGCGTGGGCGGACATTACTTCAGACGCATGGGTCCTTCAGACCGCTCAAGGTTTACATATAGAGTTTTACGAGAGCCCCCGGCAGGAGGTTCTCCCTCGACCGATATCATTCAGTTCCCTCGAAGCGCAGTTGATCGACGAGGAGGTCTCCGAGCTGCTCCGCAAAGGAGCCATTTGCCGATCAACTCTGCACCCTCACGGTTGTCTCAGCAATATTTTTGTGGTGGACAAGACCAACGGGGGCCGGCGCCCAGTCATCAATCTCAAGGAGTTCAACGGGTGGTTAGTTTACCGCCATTTCAAGATGGAGGGGATCCATCTGCTCCGCGACGTCCTTTTGCCGTCCGATTGGATGGCGCGGTTGGACTTGAAGGATGCCTATCTGGTAGTTCCCATCCACCCGCCTCATCGGCGATTCCTACAGTTTTGTTGGAGGGATCTTGTGTACGAGTTCACAACCCTTCCGTTCGGTCTTTCCTCAGCCCCTTGGTGTTTCACCAAGGTGCTGCATCCAGCAGTGGAGTTCCTCTGCGCTCAGGGCATTCGCATGATCGTGTATTTGGACGATCTTCTTCTTATGGCGCAGTGCCCTCGGACATTATCCACTCAACTCCAACAGACGGTGGCTCTTTTTCAGAACCTAGGATTCATTATCAACGAGACCAAGTCGGTTCTCAAACCTTCCCAAAGGGTGACCTTTCTCGGATTTGTGGTGGACTCTGTCCACGCGACTTTAAGTCTACCGTCTCAAAAAATGGCAAAGATTCGTCACAAATTGCGCCAAACGATTTCCAGGCCTTACACCTCACTACGGCATCTGGCCTGAGTGGTGGGTCTTCTGTCATCGTCGATTCAGGCGATCTTCCTAGGACCCCTACATTATTGGGCTCTCCAGCGCCTCAAGGTGTACCATCTGAGGAGGGGGAGGTCGTACGACCATTCAGTTCCCCTCTCGGCGGAAGCCAGGGAAGAGATTGCATGGTGGTTGTCCCACATGGAGGCTTGGAACGGACGAGCGATTTTCGGTTTGATTCCAGACCTTATCATAGAATCCGACGCCAGCAGGTCAGGCAGGGCGCTCGGTGCGGGGATTTTTCCACCGGAGGAGTTTGGTCTTTGGACGAGCAGAACCTTCATATCAACTGTCTAGAGCTGCTAGCGGGCTCTTTTGCGGTTCAATGTTGGACCAAGGACAGAGTGCAGTCCTGCGTCCTTTTAAAAATGGACAACATCTCTGCGGTTCGGTACGTCAACCGATTGGGAGGCCCCCGATCCCGGGCGTTGGCAAATTTGGCAAAGGATTTTGGGGGTTTCTGTCTGGATCATCATATTTCGGTCACAGCGGAATATCTTCCGGGCCAGAGCAATCAGATTGCGGACTGGCACTCGAGAAATCTTTGCGATTCCAGTCTTTGGAAGTTGGACCCTCAGATCTTCCAATGGGTGAATTCTCTATGGGGGCCTTTTTCGGTGGACCTCTTTGCTTCTCGCCTGGACAATCAGGTTCCTCGGTTCTTCAGTTGGAGGCCAGATCCGATGGCTCTTGCCACGGACGCTTTCCTTCAGGACTGGAGAGCAGAGAGAAGCTATGCGTTTCCCCCCTTTTCCATGATAACGAGAGCGGCGGCCCAGATCCGCGGGCAGGAAGGGGAGGTGACCTAGGTAACACCTTGTTGGAGGTCTCAAATTTGGTTTCCAGTTCTTCTGGAACTTTCTTGGGATTTTCCAATCCTACTCCCCCTGTGTCCTCACCTGCTTCTGAATCCGGACGGGATGCCGCATCATCTAGTCACACAGGGGCTGCTCCACCTCATGGTGTGGCGATAGTCGCTGCCGGGCCTTTCGAGATCTGCTGAGACCTTCTTGTCAAAGGCTTGGGCAGATAGTACCACAAAGCGTTATCGGTCCGCCTGGACGAGATGGATTCGTTGGTGTCTTCGAGGAAATTTGGATCCCGTGGTCGCAGGTGTCGTTCCCATCTTAAATATTTTAGCAGACTTGGTGTCAGGTGGGCTGGCGTATCGTTCAATAAACGCGATCAGGTCGGCAATTTCGGTGGGCCATGTTCCGCTAGACGGAGCCCCAGTTGGGGAACCTTCCGTTAGTCTGCAAGCTTCTGCGTGGTATCTGGCTGTCTCTGCCTCCGAAGCCTCGATATTCGGTCCTGTGGGACGTCAATCTCGTTCTGAATCTCTTTTTGTCTTGGCAGCTGAATAAATATCTTTCGTTGAAGGAGTTATCTTCTAAACTGGCTATGCTTCTGTGTTTAATCTCCTGCAGGAGAGTTTCAGACGTCCGAGCATTGGCCATCTCGGCAAGAACCTTTTCCCCGGAAGGGGTAGTTTTCACGGTAAGACGACGTACTAAGTCTCATACCCGTACAGTCTCATACCCGGCTTTTTGAGACACCCCAAAATTATGTGTGGTAGATTGCCTGAAGGCGTATGAAGACTTGACCCAGGAACTCCGCCCTCCGGGCGAACGACAACTCTTGATAGCACTCAAGAAACCACACAAAGCTGTTTCCTCTCCCACAATAGCTAGATGGGTGCGTTGGGTCATGCAAGAAGCGGGTATCGACACAAAGCAATTTGGTGCCCATTCAACCAGGGGCGCTATGGCCTCTAAGGCGTTTGCGCTGGGAGCGCGCCTAGAGGATTTGATGCGTGCAGCGGATTGGTCTTCGGACTCTACATTCAAAAGGTTTTATTTTAAACCGGTCCTGGATGTGGCTCAGTTAGTAGTAAGTAAGATTTGAACTAGCATAATCTGAAGCCTCCGGTCCTGACATAGAATCGGAATTTGACAAGCATAGTGAGGGTAAGTTCCAATTCTATTAAGGACACGGAGGCGAGGATTATCCCTCCCGGAGCACGATGGTGCGAACCCATCCGTATTGCAGTAAGTAATCACTCCTTATGTTTCATGGTAGTATTAGGAAATGTTCATTGTTCTTCATGATACAGTTCTTGTACGACGTTTGCCGCATTGTAAGTTGCATGTTCCATTGGGTTTTCCACACCCTTACGTTATCTTTGTTTTTCCAGGAAACGATGGTTCAAAACAGGACCAGTGATGATTTGGCGTGACTCGCGCGAAGAAAGAGGAAGGAGAGAGACAAACATGGGACTATGTACTAAGGATAATGGAAACAGTTGAAGGACTATGTTATGTTATGTTATTAGGATTTATAAAGCGCAGGTGTCTTGGCGCTGCGTAACTGTAGTGACCCTGTTGGCAATCTAATTTTGGAACGACCAGGTTTTAAGTCCTTTCCTGAAGGAAAGGAGGGAGCTCGCACCTCTTAGCTCATTCGGGAGACTGTTCCAGAGCTTAGTGGTGCTGTAGAGAAAGCTGCGGCCTCCCCATTTTGTGGTCCGAATTCTAGGCACTGTCAGGAGTTTGGCTCCCGTGGATCGAAGATGTCTAGTTGGTTCATACCAAGTGAAGAGATTCTGGAGAAAGACAGGACCTGTGAGGCTCAATGCCTTATAGGCCAGACACAGTGCCTTGAATTTTATTCGTTGTGCCACTGGACTATAGACTTGGATTCCTCCCTGGATGTAGGGAGTTGTAGTTTTTTCCTGTTATTGTTATGATTCTTTGAATATCTTTCTGGCTGCTTGGAATTTGGTAATAATAAAGCGAAGAGAGATAAAAGCATAATCCTCGCCTCCGTGTCCTTAATAGAATTGGAACTTACCCTCACTATGCTTGGCAAATTCCGATTCAGGAGACCAATCTAAGAAGACCAATCTGCAGCTCTCATGATATCTTCCGAACGAAAACCTAATGCAAATGCTTTGGACGCCATAGCGCCCCTTCCATAATGTGCAACATGCCTGGAAACATCAATGCCTGCATTTGACAACAACCAGCATACCCATCTAGCTAAAGTCCCAGAGGACACAGGTCTATGCGGTTTTTGCAAAGTGATCAACAATTTACCACCAGAATCCTGACTGTGTTCTGTGGTTTTCAACTCATACACCTTCCAACATCGAACCACACACAATCTATCAGTGTCAGGAAAAGCTGAACATGAAATACATGTCGAATTAGTCTTTGTGCATCTAGTAACGGTAAAGGAGATACCACTTGGGGAAAATACTGTACCTAATAAATCAAGTGTTTGAATGTCTGACACCATCCTACAGGAGACTAGCCATAGCACTTTAGCCAATTTAGCTGATAACTGTTTCACAGATAAGTCCTCATTTTCAGGATACCTACTCAAATATATCAACACCATATTGACATCACATAGTATCTGATATCTAGGCCTGGATGAATTTGACAGCCTAATACCCTTCATCAACTTACATATTAAGGGGTGTTCCCCTACAGGTCTACCATCAACTGGAACATGACCAGCCGAGATTGCAGAACGAAAATTGTTTACTGCCCTATAAGCCAATTCTTTGCTCGCCAACTGTGTAAAAAAATTATTTACTAGGTACAATTCCGACACCACGGAATCAACACTCCATGCACTGAACCAACCAACCCATCTTTTCCAGGCAGAAGAATGTCTTTTATGGGTATTGGGTGACCAAGCCTGTTGTATGTAGAAAGCAGCCCGTTGCAAAATGCCTGTCATTCTGCAACATCTCCTGAAACCCTCCATGAGAGATAGTTGTTGTGAAAGAATTAAAGGATGAAACATACCCAAAGGGTCCCACAATAGCTCAGGAAACAGAAACAGTCACCTCAGAAAATATCTCCAGAAGCACTGGGAATGACGACTGGGTCTTCCAAATCATAGTCACTAGAATTAACTGCATAATGCAGTCTCCTGCTCCAATCCTGTACAAAGAAATCTACAGTTTGAGCCAGTGGGTCCAGTCCCCAGCTGAAAACCTTTTCCAACTGTCTTTTTGGTCTGGAATCAAACAAATCGAAAAGACAAGAACCCCCCAAACTGGTTCAGGCCTCGGAACACCTGAGGATGCATCATTCACCCAATCGTTGTTGTCCTGCAGATATCTCAAATTCAAGTCTGCCACCACATTCTGTTGACCCAGAATGTATTCCGCTATCACATAGGCCTGTTAGTGAAGACAATAATGCAAAAAATCCTTTGCTAGCTGTGTTAGTAGATGGGATTTTGTACAGCCCAGTTTGCTGATATAGCAGACAGTCAAGATATTGTCCATTCTCAGAAGGATACATCAATTCACGTTCTGCGCAGACAGGGTCTTGATGGCAAACAAACGTAGGAGCAAAGCTAGTTCCGTCTATGACCATCGCCCTCCTGTGGACAGATGGTGACATCTCGATTCCCAGCTACTTTCTGGTAGTGTCCAGGGGCGGCTGGTGTACACGGGAGAGATGGGCGTCGCCCTGCCACCCTTGGGGACTAAAAGAAAATGCCTGATGGAACACTGAGCAGCTAGCAATAAATTGTGCTGGCTGCTCGTGCTCGGTGAACAAACATGTGCAAATTTGGGTTTTTCTTTTAGGGGGTGGGGGAGGATGGCCTTTGCTCTGCGCATGCTTTTGGCTGGGCGAAGATTTCTTTGACCTGGAGCCAGAAAGCAGGGCAGTGACGACACACTGGTGGGTGCAGCCTGTGTCTCACTGCCAGAATAGCATTTCGATTTTGGGCGTTATTCCCTTGGCCCAGGGAGGAGTTGGAGGCCCTCCATTAATTCCAAAGGCTGGGGGCGGGGCAGTCCGGCAGGCTTAGAGTTTGTGGGGGTGTGGCAGTGGGATTTGCCTCTTCCGCCAGACCCAGCAACAGTTGTTGTTGTTTTGCAAGTGATTGGTTTGCTGGGGTCTGGGGGAGGAGTCCAAAGACCAAATTCAGTATTTTCCCGTTTTGGCTTCATCGTGGCTTGTGCGTGCTATCATTGCTATTGCCACGCTGTGCCCTGCAGTCCTCCTGGTCACGACGAGGAGCCCGACGAGGAGCCCGGCTTGAGAACGTCGAGGTCATCACGGTAACACATGGGTAAGTGAAAGCAACCCGCCACCACCCACAACAACCTCCTAATTATAGGGGCACTGTTTAAGTGTTGTTTTTAATTTTGTCACTGCTGCGATAATTTACTTTACTGACGCCTGGGGGCCCGGCCGGCAGGGTGACTTTGATTCCGAGGCGGGAGTTGGGGGGTGGCTTAGAGGCCGTGCCCTGGACTGGCGTACCTTTTTGTTGGTTTTGGTTTCCTTTGTTGGGCAGCAGACAGTTTGAGGCCCTGTGCGCCTTTGTGTGCACGCCCCTACAGGTCGCTCCATAGGTAGGTGGGGATGGTGGCGCTGTGTTTCACACACACGCGCAGGTTGGACTCGTACGTGCAGACAGAGGCCCAGGCACAAGCAGAAACACGCATTCCCTGGCTCCCGGTGCTGCCCTCAGACTAAAACATGCATGCCCGAAGAGTATGGGCATGGCCATGACTCCTGGTGCCATCAAAAGCTCAATACGCATACTACCCCAAGAGGCTGACACCCAGGCTCCTAATACAGCCATCGATCTGTCCACAGATGGCCGACGGGCCGAAGAAGCCATTCCTGCCCCTTGGTGCCACCAGAGAGTGAATGCGCATCCCTGGTGCCATCAGAGAGTGAATGTGCACCCTTGAAGTTCGCTGTCTGCACTGCAGTCCTCCTGGTCACGACGAGGAGCCCGACGGGGAGCCCGGCTCGAGAACGTCGAGGTCATGTTAACACACGGGTAAGTGAAAGCGACCCACCACCCACAACAACCTCCTAATTATAGGGGCACTGTTTAAGTGTTGTTTTTAATTTTGTCACTGCTGCGATAATTTACTTTACTGATGCCTGGGGGCCCGGCCAGCAGGGTGACTTTGATTCCATGGCGGTAGTTCCGGCTTAGAGGCCTTGTCCTGGTGGCATACGTTGTTGTTGGTTTTGGTTTCATTTGTTGGGCAGCAGAATGTGCACCCTTGAAGTTCGAACCCTGGTGCCCTGCCCTCAGAGGCTGAAAACGCACCCTTGGCTCTAGGCGGCCCCAGAGGATGAAACCCTGGCTCCGGGCTGAAACATGCGCAGTCACCCTTGGCTCCTGGCGCCCTCAGAGTCTGAAACATGCACCCCTTATTCCTGCTGCCCTAAGAGAGAGAAACATGCATCGCAGGCTCCTGGTGCCCTCAGAGGCGGAATATGCACCCATGACTGCTGGTGCCCTATGAAGCGGTATATGCACCACGCACCCTCACTCTACTCTAGGTGCCCTCGGGGGTTGAAACATGCACCCGTTGCTCCGGGCGCCCTCAAAAGTCTGAAACTTCCACCCAGTGCCGGCTGCCGTGCAGTGGCGGTAGTTACTGGAAGTGGCAAATGCTTCTTTGGGAGATCATGAAATGGCGCCCTGTCCTGTTTTTTCTATTAAAAAAGACCCCCTTCGTTAGTGTTAACTTGACGCCCGTTGGTGGCTGCTTTACAGCACTGTAGGCTACACCAGCGAAGGCCTTGCCTGAGCCTCTCCCTCTGGTACATCTGCGCTGTCGTGAGACAGAGCCAGACAGGGCGTAGGCCGTAGGGACGGTCTAGTTCACTGCACACAGGCCTGTGGCTGTCCAGGCTCGCCACAGTTGTAAGCTAAGAACTATGCCCTCATACCAAGACAGTAGCTTTTCACAAGTCCTGTTTATTAGGCCACTAACACTACACTCGAGGAGGTTGTGGGCATTTGCTTAACAGGGAAAATAAAAGAAGCCCCAGTGTGTTTACTTAGTGATGGTAGTAAAAAGGAACACCTCATGGCTTGGGGAGAGATGACAAGCGTGTGTGATATTCGAGATAAGAATTAATTTTCTCCATTATGCATTCACATATGTTCTGCGTTGCTCTATAGCTTGGAGTACAGCGTGTGCTGCAAAGATTTACGTTGAACCTGCAGGTAGTGTAGTGGTACCTCTAGAAAGAACCTGGAACTGTGAACGTTTTGTGTCATTTGAGCAGTGGCGGGCATGGGCAGAAGGAAGATACTTGGAGTCGACCAGCGCTCAGGCTCTGCACTGCACGTGAAGGTCCAGTGATGAGTGGCATGATTGTTGGCATCGGCAGAGAGAGATCACAGGAGCCTGCTTCTTAGCACGGGGTGCTTCGATGTCCATGCTAATGCTACTGAGCTGCTCGTGGACCGGTGGCTTCACCCTGCGGTGGCGGACATGGGAACCATCTCACCGACCGTACTTTACTTATTCACAGGAGCCATCGATTGACCCAGTAACTGGCAGAAAGGCCAGCCAGCATCACTACAAGACTCAAAACACTGCCCTACTCCATCACACCACTTGAATCACTAGCTCATTTTCTGTTATACAAAATGAATACAGTTGACCAGCTGCTCCTCACACCATTTTTTAGGCTGAAAGAAGAAGAGAAAATGCAGATCAAAAGTTTAGGACCTGATAAGCCTGAAATCAAGCTTGAACAGTCTACAAAAGATCGTGGAAAAGATTACACTAGAAAATTCCCTACTACATGGTATACAAAGAAAATGTGGCTTAATGCTAGCACTACTAAAAATTTGTTGTTCTGCTTTCCCTGCTTACTGTTTGGTGGTGAAGTACCATGGACAAAAACAGGAGTTACGGATTTAAAGCATCTCTCTGAAAAAATAAAGAAGCATGAAGCATGTAAATCTCATCTAGATAGCTCAATAAAGCTTGCCATGTTTGGAAGAATGAATATTGCTTCACAGCTAGATGACAGCTATCGCATTGGAATAAGGAATCATAACCTAGAAGTTGATAAAAACAGGTACATTTTATCTAAATTGATTCACTGTGTGCTTTTTTGTGGTGCTTTTGAATTGGCATTACGTGGTCACGATGAGCAGGAAGGCTCTTCAAATAAAGGAATCTTTAGAGGCCTAGTTGATTTTGTTGCCAGCTTAGACAGTGCAATGGACACTCACTTAAAATCAGCAACAAGTTTTAAAGGCACTTCCAAAACCATCCAGAACGAACTCCTGGACTGTATGTTGGAAGTAACAAGAGACGTCATAATACAGCAGCTACGAAGCTCTGAATTTGTGGCTATTCAGGCGGATGATACTACTGATGTATCCACACAGACTCAGTCCGTACTGGTTTTCCGCTATATTGATGCCAGCAATAAAGTTGTTGAGAGATTTTATTGTTTTAATCAACTAAAAGATTCATCTGCTCATACAATTGCCACAACTTTGCTTCAGGAGCTTAATAATGTTTTCCCAGAGACCAGTGACAAAAAAAAAGTCATTGCTCAAAGCTATGATGGAGCTAGTGTGATGAGTGGCGGCTCTGGGGGAGTCCAGAAAAAAGTTAGAGATGTTTACCCCAATGCACATTAGGTGCATTGCTATGCTCATCAATTTAATGTGATTATGGAGCAAGCAGTATCAAGGATCTCAAAAGTAAAAAAATTTTTTGCTATTCTGGGTGGCTTTCCTGCTTTTTTCTCACGATCTCCAAAAAGAACTGAAGTTCTCCAGGACATAGTTTCTAGAAGACTCCCAAAAGGGGCTACAACTCGCTGGAATTTCCACATTCGCACTGTCAATATGATCTATGAGTACAGAGAAGACTTGAAAAAATGCTTTAGGGCCATTGAAAGTAGCGGTCATTTTGAATCAGTTGCTGTACGCGAGACCCATGGATTCATCAGAACATTGGAAGACTGGGAGTTTCTTTTCTTCCTTTTTTTATTTCATGACATAATGCGCCATGTGGACATTCTGTATAACCAACTACAAAAGCGGGACATAGATGCCTTATATGTACAAAGATCAACAACAGATTTTGTCAGCCACATCACCCATGTAAGGGCATCTGTTGATCCTTGATGCTAGATTGCCGGTGGAATCTATGTTTTCCAGCCACAGAACTGATTTAAAGGTCTTGGTCCAAGTTGCCAAAGAAGTTTGTGATACTATCATTGTCCACGCCAAAGAACGCTTTGAATTTACCAAACATCTTGTCAGTGCTACTTTACTCCAAAGTGACCACTTTGACAGACATGACAGATCATTTCCAAATCAAATACTCAACGAAACTATAAAGGCATATCCCATGCTAAACAAAGAAAAATTGAACTCTGAACTATCAATCATATATGGGAGGCATGAATTTCGAAGAGCTACTGGTGCCATTCCCTTATTCGGTTTATTTGTTGAAAACAATCTACAAGAACCATTTTCAGAGACTATGAATCTGTTGAAGATTCTGATCACCACACCCATGACCACAGCAGAGTCTGAGCGGTGTTTTTCAACTCTAAAGAGAATAAAAACATTCTTAAGGAACACTATGATAGAGACTCATCTGAATGCATTGGCCATGTTGTCTATAGAAAAGGAACTTATCAGAGACATTCCAGACTTTAATAAGCGTACTAAAGAGAAGTTTGTCACTCTTACAGATCGCCGTGCAAAATTTCTGTACAAAAAGTGAACATGATTGACACCCAATAACCTTTTGGGGAGGGGGGTTTGACTCATACAGTTAAATCACAATGACACATTTTCAGCATTTTCCTAGTGCTTTAGAAATCACAATCAGTTGCTGTTATAAGCTTTTTGTATTCCTCAAAAAGATTTGAGCACTTTTCATTTTTCCGTCTTTTGGGTTTGCATAGTTATTTTTCTGTGTGTGTGGTCTTTATTTGCCGATGCTGCTTAAAAGTTTACATTTTTTAAATTACTGTTACTCGTTTAATATTATTGTTCAAATATAAAGAGTGGAAACCAAGCTTTGTCACTTTAACATATTTGTGTTTATTTAACAATATTTTCTTACCATGTTATCCACTTGGTGTGTTTTTATTTATTTGTTAATGCCAAATTAAAGTTTACATTTTATACTTTGCTTTTCTTTTGTACATTACGGGCCTCATTTATGAGGCCTCTTGCGCTGCCGGAATGTCACTTTTTGTGACGTTCCGTGGCGCAGGAGCCTGCTCCATATTTACACACTTTTTTTGGCTTAATGCTGCCTCGTAAATATGTTCCCCTTTAACGCAGTTTTCTGCGTGCAATGGGTGTTGCTGGGGGCGTTCCCAGCAACATCCATGGCTTTTTGACACTGCCCCAGATTTACGAGAAATCGGTAATCTGTGGCAGTACCAAAAACTTACGGAGGCACAAGCACAACGCGGAGAAATATCTTTATTTCTCCTCGTTTTTCTTTTTTCTATGCATGTTGCCTTCTGCAGCACACAGAGAAAGAGGAAAAAGCCTCTTGTGATTGCCCGCAATGCAGGCACCCGTGCACCATGGTGCAACGGTGCCTGCATTGGCGCACAGCAGCTCATTGTGTGCCGGTGCAGGGGAAAAGGACAGGAATGCGCCGTATCTGCTGATAGATACGGTACATTCATGCCCTTTTCTTTTGCCGTAGGGCAGCGCAGCAGGAAGGCCTACTGTTCTGCCCTACAGTAAAACCTCATAAATGAGGCCCTAAATGCAAACTACTTTCTTCACTGATTTTGATTTTTTTTCTTGTTATGCTCTACATTTATATGTTTTATTATTTATGTTTCAATTTAAAAATTAAACTTATTTTGTTAACTCCTTTTTCCCTATTGTAACTTTTGAAACACTTTATAAACCATATCTGTCTTTTTCAGTATATCTCTGCTTTCCACCCAAAATCTTGTTGTCAGGTTTGTATGTTTTGCACCTCAATTTCTGTTATGTGGACCTTCTGTCTGTGTACATTTATAGTATATAAATGCTATATTTTGCAAACTAAACACTGTTTGCTGAAATATAATTTCTGTTTGTCTGGCTAATCTTAAAAAAATCAAGGATGAACTGCAATCCTGGGATGGATCTCTTTCGCCATCTAATTTTCAAAGTATTTGCAATGTACGGTGTTACCAATGGTGTGAGCCTTGATGACTTCATTAACCAATACAGTAAAGAGGCAGAGATGTGTTACAGGTAGAAAACACTTAAAGGGCCTGTTTCCATTGGCTGTGTGTGCTTGGCTTGGGGGTCATTTTGCAAGCAGACCAGTTAGAGAATTGGGCACATTTTTGATATGTTTGTAATGTTTTCTTCACACTTGTGCTTTAAAATGCTATATTTGGATCCCGTTTTTGCAACAATTTGCAGTAAATATGTGGTGTAAAACCCACCATTTGAATCAATTTTTAGCAACATTTTCTTGCGGGGGAAAACCCTCCTTTTTCAGTTCGGGCTTCGCTCGCTCGTTGTACTAGGGTACAAATTTTTCGGCTCACCACTTTCAAAATCCACCAGCCGCCACTGGTAGTGTCCAATTTGATCATTATCTCTGGTTGCAACCAAATATGGCTCTGCCGCTACATGCCTCCATAAGGTTCAGCCACCAGGATAGCTGGGTTTTAGCTTCCACAGACAACTGTACCTAATCTGTGTTATACAGTTCCTTACCAAGATGTTGAATCTTCAGTCGTGGAAGGGCACTGTATTATAAAGGGCCTGGGAATATTGCCTGACTTGACAAAGTCAGTAGGCTGACAATCCTGGCTAACACTCTCAACGATAGAGTCTGACCGCACAACACAGATCTCAACTCTCTCTTGATGCACTTCACTTTCTGTATTGGCAGTTGCAACTGTGTCCTTATCAAATTCACTCTAAAAACCTAAGAATTCTATGCTTTAGGAAGGAACTAGTACTGGCTTTTTGACGCTTATTAAGAACCCTAGATCCTGAAGCAATTGGATTGGTTAAGTCAAGTCTAGCATGACACGAGCCCAGTCTTTGACCATAATTACTAAGTCGTCTAAGTACACTATTAGACATACTCCCTTGGCTCTTAGTGTTTCAAGAACCGCTCTCTTCAGCTTCATCAAGCACCATGGGGCAGATAATAGGTCAAACAGGACTGAAACTGGAGGAACCACCTGTGGAAATGGAAAATAGGAATGGTCAGATAAGCATCTTTGATATCTAATCTGACCATCCAGTCTTTTTCCTGGAGTAGGTCTCTTAAAAGGTGGATCCCTTCCATTTTTAAATGCCTGTACATCGTGCAAACATGGAAGTTGCAGAAATTCAAGACTTTACCTGAATCCTCCTCCCTTTTTCGTTACTAAAAAGATGTTGCTCACAAATACACTGGGCTAAGGTTGAGTAACACAAATTGCTGCTTTGGTTAACCAATTCCTGAACCTCGGAGGTATAAAGGTTGGTTCTTTTTGGGAAAAATACAGCTGCGTGGGAGTGGTCTGTTGGTAAGTGGTTCCAAAAAACTGATGTCCTAATCGCAGAAACTTTTCTAATATTCACGCATCTTGTTTGATCAACTTCCACTTGTGTACAAAATGACTTACTCAGTACCCCAAGGTTACTTCTGAATAGCCTTGGGGGTCATAATGCTCACCTCCAAAGCCAGATCCTGCAGTGTTAGAGGGGCCGCGTCTGTAATCTCCTCTGTAGAATTGTCCACTACCACCCTTGGAAAGAATGCGCCGTTTCCTCTCGAATTATCATACCGGGCACAGCGCCTGCGGGTGGGAGAAATCCTATCTGGGGAGCTTGTCCAAAGTACCAGCCAGGTGAGCAGGTTGAAATACCTTTTTGCGCAACATCTGAGCCTTGTCGAGCGCAGTCAATGTTGTCACGCAAAGACCAAGATCTTTTATGAATGGGTCCCCAAGAACTAACCCTTCAAGCTATGGATCATGCTTCTGCTGAGGCCAATTCAGTGAGCTTAGGATCAATATGTAGCAATATGGAACAGCACCTATCCGATGAGAAGGCACAAGTGGCATTTCCCTGTGGACATATTACGCATTGGCCCCAATCGTCGAGTGTGTCTGAGTCTATGGATTATTTCAAACAAAGAATGACCAAATGCACACCTTTTTTCCACAATATTTTTGTCAAACGTTAATCCTTTTTCTTTTTTCCGCGTGCAGCTTGGGGTCGTGGTCTGCATTGTGGCCACGTATGTAAACAATTCACCAAAGAACTAGAGCGAAGTAACACTCCTGTCCCAAACGCACAGCTCAATTACTGCGACATTACACAGATCCCATTCTTTTAATCACGTTAAGTCCATTTTATTCATAGTATTCCAAACTTTCATCTTGCTTGTGGATGTAATCCTGTCACATGAGAGGCAACATGTATTTAAATGTTTCTAATAATGTGATAAACGGAACAGTCACATGAGAGACCTTTTTTCCTCACAAGCATGAGCTTTTTTGAACTGCTCCTTTTAAATTAAGACGGACGATTCTGTTTGAGATTACCTTCGCACACCAAGATAGAATGTGTGAAGCGGTGGGTACAGATTATAAATGTTTTGAAATACAATTTTTTATTACCAACTTTGTTAAATAATATGTTCACGTCTGAAAGACACAGTATTATATCGCATGGTTGACGTTGAAGATACCATCTGCGGGAGGGCGGTGTATTCAAGCAAGTTACCTTGGGAGGTTCAAAAACACAGGGAGCGGGTTAGTACCGTTTAATTAAGATGGATAACAAAACGGAGTATTGCAGCATCCGAAGCAATGGATTATGGGAAGTGTAGGCATGGAGGGTGGGGAGATGAATGTAATTGGTTGATTGGAAAGGGCGTGGTAACATCGGAAAAGCAGTAAAGGAAACAGGTGGTGAAGTTGAATTAATGTTTAGTTGTCGGGAAGGAGATCAAGCTGACACATGTTGGAGGTATGGAAGAATGCTGAGGAGGTTTTATTTATGGGAATAAGATTGTTTAAAGTAATACTCAAGGGAAACGGCTACTGTGTGTTTTTCAACAAAACAATGTGGAGATAAATTAAGGGAGGATGATGAAGTTTGGAAGAAACTTTTTTGGGTATTTGGCTGTTAGCGTGTTGATACAATTATCACATAGTTAGAGGGAAAAACGTCGATCATGGGGCTAGTATCAAAAGCAGGCATTAACTTGGAGATGTGACATGCAGTATTTTGAACGCATTGAAGTTTGAACAGATAATCTAATGTTGATTTTTTTATAACTTGTAGTGAACCCCTGACGAAGGGCCGGAGAAAGCCCGAAATGCATTGGGTACTATATCCACTACGGAGGATAAATTATGTATATTTCCTACTTCAGAAAAAGGCTAAGGCATATCTGCCGTATTAGAAACATTTAAATACATGTTGCCTCTCATGTGACTGGATTACATCCACAAGCAAGATGAAAGTTTGGAATACTATGAATAAAATGGACTTAACGTGATTAAAAGAATGGGATCTGTGTAATGTCGCAGTGATTGAGCTGTGCGTTCGGGACAGGAGTGTTACTTCGATCTAGTTCTTTGGTGAGTCTATGGATTGCCATGACTCTTTTGCCCGATAGGCTACCTCTAATATTTTTGTCAAAGGCGCAGACAGGACTAACAGCTAATCTTAACAAGCTCACCACGCTTCGTCTATACCCTTCCGTCGGTCCTTTGCACATTTTTTCAGGAACATGCCCATACTAGGGTCTACCTCTGGTGTCTCGATCGGTTTATCTGGAAGTGTTGGCACGGGACATGCGGGTATGCACCTCCTTTTCAAATCCTTTCCGAATTCTGAATTGAACATAGTCAGTCACTTCAGGCAACCAGTCAGAAGATCGAGGGTGAACGATCTTATCCAGATCAGAACTCAATACTCGAGAGTGCCCCCTATGGTGTGGCCAGTGGGAGTGAGTCCCAACTTACTCTCTTCTTTTTGCTTTCCTTCAGGAGTAATACCTCTTGGGAAGCATCTGCAGAATATGACTGATTTTAGTCATCAGTGTCACCTGTAACAGAAGATTTGGTGCCTGACATATTTTGTTGTATATTTGGACTATACCTATGATCAGGAAAGACAGTCTGTGACAATTTGTCTAATGTCTTAAAGTGAGGCCATTCTGCTGACTTTGCTTTAACCAGCCTCAAGTCTGCAGACACATAGGGTGTGAGGATGTAGCAAGGCTTTCATTACCCTCAAAGTGTTGCGCATGATGTTTTTTTTTTATCTCAGGACTGATGTTCCAAATAGTTTTTATTGTTTGTTTCAATTAATCAATGCTGTTTTACACTGTAAATCAATTCAATAAGCATCACTCCACAGTGAACATTTTGAACATTTCCTATACATATCCAGACTAGTAAAATGCAACATACGTATTCTTCAACAGGCAAGCATATTAATAAATGTGAAGTTGCCATCTCTTGCTATCACTCTTAATATGTCTCACTAAAGGCGAGTCACAATCATCCTAAAGCTTTTAGACTCCCATATTTTGCTGATTAGACACCTGGTTTTCAATGATGGGGAATTTCAACTTGGAGAGGGGAAACAAAGAGGAGTGCACAAGCATTTAACATGAAGAATAGGCAGGTAAAATGGTCAGGGGGGAAATCCTGTGCAGGGGGGTAAGTCCAAATATATTCTGACCTTCACATCCTCCACCTGGAAGAACAATGGTTAGGAGATCTGATCTCAGGACTGATGATAAATTGGGACTGGTTAATTCCCTTCCCAATAGTTACATTAAAGGAGAGGGATGTGGACTTCTCCTAGCATTAAGGTGTTGGTGGGAGACCGAATCATTTTGATAACTGAGCATATGGAAATCATAATAGAAACAACACAGCTACAAATTTAATCTAGGGAGAGTAATAAGTTTGAAAAAATCTCTAGGTTTAGATGACATAGCCATTATCTCTAATGGTTAAGGGTAATGCAACCTCGCTGTCTATCTATTTGCCAGGGCTGTTAAAACCTGTTTTCAAGAATGGTTTAGAGACCAGATTAGCATTTTAGCCAATTAGATGATGAATAGGATGTAAGGTAACAATGGAAAAGGGTAAACATGGTCATGCTGAAATGGGTGGGCATGGAATGTTTTATCTAGTGGCACAGTTACCTTATGTATTAAGTTGCCTGAAAAAGGTACCAGAAATACACTTGGAAATTCTGCTTGACATGTGCCAGGGACCCCAATACTAATTGTCTTGTGAGTCCTTCTACCCAGCTATGAAAACTGTTGGTGAGAATGGTGTGTACAGATGCCTCATTCATGGCGGTGGGTCCACACTGGGGACTCCCCAGGCGGCGAGGCACATAGATGTTCTATGCTTGAGAATGGACAACTGTATTTTTCGTGTAGCATTTCTTTATTAATGAGTAATAAGGATATACAACATGAAGGATCATCATCCTACAATCAGATATAATAGCCAAATACAATAGTAACTTGGATGATATACGCATCATAGTAACGAGAAAAAATAGGGGGTATATGGGAGAGGAATTGGGAGGGGGGGATGATGTTTTAATTGCCTTGGAAAAGGCTGTAGAGCCACCATGAGTGTCTTGCTGACTGTGTATTGAACAGAGTTGTCCAATGCTTCCACAAGCTCTTCTTCAAATAGACCTTTAGATGAGCCTTCACAATAATCTTGGTAGTTAGTCCTCTACCTCAAAGGGCTGATAGCCAGCCGTGTTAACACTGACAAGGAGTCTAAGCATCCTCTAGTAGAAGAAAATCTGAAAGGCTTGTTAGAATGTGGAGGCAGTAGCCTTCGCTACTAGGGAAAATCCCTTAATCAACAATGATGTCGAACCCTGCAGAGTATCCTATAGAGGGCGTCAAGGGGACACTTAATTTGCTGAAATCGGGCTGGCATACCACGATACACAGTTTGATTATGCAGCCTGCATTTGTGTTGGTTGGTCCAAGATCGCCGACTGCTAAGGAGCTCCCTTCAGGAGCTCCCGGGCTCGGGATTGCCATTTCGGTGTAAATCCCAGCAAAGCCCTTCCATCTAGCCACCACATATTGGGAAACGATCGCTCGATCTGCCATAGCGCACACTAGACAATCTACAAGCGGTTCTGTTGGGTAAAACACTTGCTTTAAACCTGTGCAGTATTGATCATGTTAAAAAATGATAAGCCTAAAACATTTCTTTATAGACTTCCGTTCGGAACACGCATAAATGAAACTTAATATTTGGTATCAAAATCGTTTTTTACTTTTTGAGTCATGTAAGGCTGCCAAATTCAATAATCATCAAATGACATCAATGACATAGAAATAATGTGAATCAAGTGCAATAAGGTGACATAAGTGGAATTATGTACATGTGGTATGAGACAAACAGTTATGTACACAGAAAAACAAAACAACTAAGAAGGGGTCCATCCTATACACTTTAACACATGGTATCTGATGTCCCCTATATAACTTTTTGAATTTTGGGGCCAGGAGATCCGATGGACATAGACTAAAGTGAACGTCGACGTTTCGACCCTGTAGTATGCGCAAATGGGTAAGCATCACGGCTGGTCTTTCTCAGGACAAGTGGACAACACAAAGGAGGGACAGCCGATTCCAAATGTGAATAAACACTCCCTCAGAGGGGTGTTTAGAGTATAGATATGAATTCAAAGCGTAGGACCAATGTCCAAAAGATCTCCAATCATGAGATTTAAAACATGCGCGTTAGTGCTAGGCCTTACCACAAAAAGTGTGTAGAGACCACCTTGAGGGTTGTAGTCTCATCAGAGTTACTCATAAAGGCGGGAAGCCCACCAACTCAGTTAAGATCTTGGTGTCTCTAGTCGGTTTCTATTCTACTTGTAGCTATTTGTACTTCTTCAAGAAATTCTTCAGATCTACTTCACAGTCAATGTGTCTCCTGCGGGAAGCGCTTCCTGCAGGAGACACATTTACTTCCGTACGGAAGTCTGTAAAGAAATGTTTTAGGCTTATCATTTTTTAACATGATCAATACTGCACAGGTTCAAAGCAAGTGTTTTACCCAACAGAACCGCTTGTAGATTGTCTGATGAATGCCCAGGTTCTGAGGTACACAGGGTTACCCCATTGACTGTACTAATAGCACACAATAGAGCCCAAAATCGTGGAACAGGGTGACACAACGAGGACCGCACAACAACACAGAAGGAAAACGAGGGAGACCACCATCTCGGCAGTGAAGCCCACTCCAGCAGGAGGGTGGTATGCTTTGTGGCCCGGGTCAGACACGCCCGACGTTGGGTCCTGAGTCCGCTGATGTGCTCCGCCATGCCCAGTGACCGGTGGTCAGGGGCGGACTGGCAACCCAAAGCAGCCCTGGCAGTTTTGTCGGACAAGCCCCAGCATGGTGTGTAGTGAGCAAACCTGACCACTACCAGGGGAGTTTGGGATGCAGATCTGAAGCACTGGCTGGTCCCAGGAGGCTGGAAATGAAAGTGAGTGGATTATGCTTGCTGCTTTTGTTACTGGGGGCCGATATTGCACCACCGCTGCAAAACCATCCCTCAGTAACAAAACCTTCCCCACCCTTCCAGCCTCCAGAGGAAACGCCTGATGCCCGTTATGGCCAGTCCGGCCCTGCAGGTGGTCAGGAGACTGACGTGCACCATCTGTCGTGGGCTGTCCAGGTGGATAGACGGGGTGCCAGGGGTGATGGGCTGATGCCGGAGAACACCATTTTGGTGACAAGGCATGCTCCGGGGTGAGGGCGATGTACACTCTGTGGCCCAACCCCGTCTCGTCCGATGTGTTGGTCGTGGGTCCACTGCGGGTACTGCTCAGCTGTGCACAGCTGTCTGGTGTTCGGGAGTCTGCCACTGATCTTCTGCAGTGTGGCCCCACGGAAAACTGCCAGTGCCCCGCTGTGCTCAGCCGTCTGGTAGCAGGTAAACTACCGCAACCGACATGGAAGCACCAACTCGGTGGAAAAGGTGACTTGGACATCCCCACAGATCGTTCCACTCAGCCGCCTCCCCACCCCCATCTCAACCCACAGTATGTGTGTACAGGATCTGCGCGTTCGGACAGCATACACTGTAGGATTGGCGTCGGACTGATTCTGAACACCCCCACCGGGTATGTTGGCCTTCTGTACCAGCTAGCTCACAGTGCCACTAAATTCTCCTCTTACCAAGGAGAGAATAGTTCTTGGCAACCATCGAACATGACAACCCTGATCCCTCAGGACGGTGGAAACAATATACTACTTTTCGCTCAGTCACTTGTGCTCACTTGGTCTGTCTTAGAGAGGTACACAGAATAACAGGCTGGGCATTTTCAATAAGTATTTATTGAACAGCTGTTATTCTGGTGTAAAATAGATGAGCTGCAACAACCGTTAGACAGTAGCAGATATATAGGATTAGAAGCACTATAAAAGTAAACGGATGGTAAAGCTCTACCATCTTACAGTAATCATGAATAAATACAAGTACATAAAATACATGATATAAAAAGATGCGTACTCCTACGATGTCTCCCTAACTAGATGTACCTAAGTGTACCTAGCATGTGTGTAGGTGTTAAGCCAAGAATCCCTCTAGGATAAAGTCAACCCCATTACCTGAATTGAGAGACTATGGGACCCCGTCTTGGTCTCGAGTTGGACACCCCGCGAAGGATGTTAGACCACTGCGAGCTGGAGTGTCTGCCTGCAGGAACCTCAGCGTCTCTGGTCAGTCCGTCTGCCGGGAAGTCCTGATCTCCTCTGTCTATCTTAGCAAGATGTGATGTATATATACCCATAGGTCACCCCAGGGGTCCTACCTCGCTGTATTACTGTGTCGGACTAAGGATGACGTCAGGCATGATCTTTATACATAGATATTATACAGGAGATGGTAGTCCTGCTGTGCTTCCGTGAATCCTCATGCATAATGTATGAGATTTCGAACTAGGGAAAACCCGCTTTCTGAATGCAGTGTCCTATCTAGGTAAAAGGTCAGTCCCTGTAAACCGTTATAAGTGTAATGTAGGGAAGAATATAGGTGAAGGGTTATGAAGTTACCTGGGCCTATATTGTGGTACCTATATAGAATATAACAGGTTAAGCAACACAAAAGCGTACTACTGTATTCCCATCGACACCCTAAAGGCCCCCGGGGATCTCTGCTGCTGCCTTGTAGATGTTGAGGCAACCGGGACAACAAGCGTGGGTGACATCTCACCATCACCAGCTCAGGGATCCCTCCAGGCCCAAGATCATCGCCCATGAGTACAACAACACCCTGAAGGCCTGGCTGAACGAGCACCGCAAGAACCCCAGCAATGGCAAGAAGATCATGCTCTGTAAATATGTAATATATATTTGTCTAACCACAATTGCTTCAACTTTTCTTAAAATGTAATCGAGTGAATTTGCAACTTGTATATATGTAAATCTAACCACTAGTATCTGTAGTAGACATATGTACTTATTACCATTCTTTGTGAGTTTAGAGTTTATCTGTTTCGTATCTTTTATGTAATTCATGTACTCTGAAGTCCTTATGTAATGTAACGGGTTCTACTGTAAAGCGATCTGACACCTTCGGGTAAAGTTTGCGCTATATAAAAAAGCATAAATAAATAAATAAACCAAACGCTGGAAGTAGCGTAGCCCAATTGGCAAGCAAGCCCAGCGTCTCTGAAACCTGAATCGGTCAACACATACGCGCGCTGCCGATCATGGGCATGAAAAGAGGGCTGCGCTCGTCTGCAAAGACCTTGCATGCGCGGGACTCATCCTGAACTACTACTACACCAGACAACACAACCTTGCAGTGGTCTTGACAGATTTGCAAGCAACAATAACCTAAGAAACAAGACAATCGACTATGGAACGGTATTGAAGTCAAAAGCACATGCAGTATGGACTAGGGTATGGGTGCTCACAAACATTTTCCAAGGGGCCAATAAGTTTGGTCTGTGATGTGCCCGAGGGCCGCATTGATGGCAGTGGGGTGACGGTTGGGCAGGGGGAGCTGGCAGTAAGGTGGGTATAAGGGAAGGGAAGCTTAATTGCACAATGTGAAACCAGAAAAATCTGGGATTAATCCCGGCTTCCCCACTTTATCAAATTGTGTGATCCTAAGCAATTGTTTTATTTCACTGCCCGCCTATTTTTCATTATCACAAATAAGAGGACATAAAAATAAATGACTTAAGGATGTGCACTGTACAAAGCCTTCTCCTGTGTTTGATTTAATAAACTATAATGTTGTTCCATTTATAATAGGAATCCTGGTCACCCAAAGAGTGCACATAACTGACTTGCCTCTTTAGTTCACCATTGGCATTATTGTCAGGGTGGAGGGAAGACTTAATGTTTATAACTTCATGTGTGAAAACTATCACTTTTAAAATAATACTTCTCAATGCACTGATGTAATCTGATAAACTAAGTTGAAAAGGTTCTGCGTGTTAATTAAATACACGTTTTGAATTTTGAAGAGACTATCATATTTCTGCTCTTGCTGCAAAATCTCTTTAAAATGAAGATGTTGTTAAAGTTCAGCAGTGCAGGACTCCCTAGTTACACCCTTTCTTTAACACAAATTATTTTTTAAATAAATACTTGCCTATTTAGTTAGCATCTTTTTATTGATAATGCTGAGACAAGTAAACAGCAGCCCAGAGCTGCTGTTGACCAGGGGTGCGCATGTAAAGGTCAGAAGGCCCGCACTTTGAGTATCAGTGGACTAGGGCATAGAAACAGTAAGTTAATCACTAAAGCGCGAACGCTCACATTATCGGTAACACCTTCTAGCAAAGAACTTACTGCAAGCAAGACCAATAAAACATGAAATATTAGAGCACATGACTCGGCTGCTAAGAAGGAATGAAAGAGGTATGAAGATGGAGTCTGGCATATTTAAGATCTATGTACATGTTAACTGGTGGAACGAGTCAGGACAAAAACACATACCAGAGTGTTCATGTAATTTAAAAAACAGTAACTTACTTGTGTGGTAAAGTCTTGTGGTGTAAGTGTGAGAAAGTGCCATCTTTCTTGCATGGTATGCCCCCACTTTTTGCTGAATTGCTGATGTGCTTTGACTGAGTGTGCCCTGGGCTCCTGCCAACCAGGTACCCAGGGCCTGTGTTCCTTCCCTAAAACTGCATTGATGCCTACACCCAATTGGCATCCCTGGCCATAGGTCAGCCCCTGGTAAATGGTACCATGGGTACCCAGGGCACTGTGACCAGGGAAGGCCCCTAAGGGCTGCAGCACTTGTTGTGCCACCCTTAGGGACCCTGTACCTTTACACACACACACACACTGCCTTTGCAGGCTGCGTGTCTTGGTGCAGAACAAAAGTGAAGAGTCGACATGGCACACATCCCTGTGTGCCATGCCTACAAGCCACTGCCCTGGCCTAGGTCAGCCACCCCTCTAGCTGGGTGCACTATGCCAGTGGTGAGGGCACAGAGGCATGAGCCCTGTGCCCCTACAGTGCCCAAGTCCATTCTTGGGCATTGTAAGTGCAGTGCTGCCATTAAGAGTATATGGTGCTGGGAGTCTGTCATTACGAACTCCACAGCACCATAATGGCCCCACTGAAAACTAAGAAGTTTGGTATCAAACTTCTCAGCACATTAAACCCACACTGATGCCAGTGTGGGATTTAATGTAAAACACACTCCAGAGGGCATCTTAGAGATGCCCCCTGAAACCAACCCGACCTCCAGTGTCCGGACTGAGTGGCTGCCCAGGCTGCCACCACCAGACATGTTTCTGGACCCCTGGGTCGAGAGCCTCTGCTCTCAGGGGCCTGAAACAATGCGCATCCTGGGCGAGGTGCCAAGCCTCCTCCCCAGGATGGGCAGGGAAGCTTCAAGGCCTGCCGCCTTTTGAGCTTCCCCAGACCATTTGCTGCTCCCATCAAACTGGTCCCCACTGGTTCTACCCCCACTTCTGGCGGGAGAACCGGCGGGAAAACCAGAGGCAGGAAATGGGTTGTGCCCACCTCGCCTCCCCCACCTTAGGGGTGGAGTTGGCAGAGGTGGGCACAACCCATTTCCTGCCTCTGGTTTTCCCGCCGGTTCTCCCGCCAGAAGTGGGGGTAGAACCAGTGGGGACCAGTTTGCTGGGAGCCGCAAATGGTCTGGGGAAGCTCAAAGGCGGCAGGCCTTGAAGCTTCCTCTGCCCATCCTGGGGGAGGAGGCTTTGGCACCTCGCCCCAGGATGCGCATTGTTTCAACTGACTTGGCCCCAGCCCTACCGGCCTGTCGACCTCCGAACCTGCTCCTGCGAAACCCCGGCCTCAGCAACCTCAAAAACCCCGGAGGACCTGACTTCTGTGCCACAGCCTTCAACCCAGGGACTCCCACGAGCAGTGGTACTGTTCAAAAGAAAAACTACAAAAGACCCGGCCCTGGCACGGAACCGCGAAACCTGCACACTCTGCACCCGCCGAGCCCCGCCTGTGCCTGAGTGAACAAAGACTTTGAGGACGTCCCCCGGCGATTCTGACCTGGAATCCAGTGCCCAAGGACCCTCCTCGACGACCCAGACGACGCCTGCAGCCTCAGGACAAGGGACCCCTCCAACCGCGACCAGCAGGGGGTAAGATTTCCCGACCTCAAAAGACACCCCTGCACCCGGCGCCCCACGGCCCCCTGTGCCCAACTCCTGGGTGCCTACCTATCCTCCAAGACCCCAACTTACCTCTCGAAGTGTTGGTCGCTCCTGAAGAGTCACCGTCCCCGAGCCTGCAGCCTTTTTTCACCTTCCAAGATCTCCATTGGTTAACATTGAGCGCCCGACGGCTCAAAAGCACCATGCACCCAGCCGCCCGAGTGCCCCTGGAAGTGCAACCTCTACCCTAACCTACTTCCCCATTTGCCCTGAGCAAGTGACCAGGAGCCCAGCTCCCACAGCAGCGTGGCCTGCTTGCCAGCAGCCACCAACCCGAGGCCCCCTGCTTGCCATAGGATAACATTGGGCCTACTCACTCTGCACCCGGCCGCCCCTGTGCCGCTGAGGGTGTAACAACTGTACTTACCTGATCCTGGGAGACCCCTGAGTCTATGCCCAGAACCTTAACTCTGCCAGTCGAGTACTTACCCAAAGACCGATAACTGACTTTTCTTCCATAGGGTAACACTGACTGGCTCCCCCTGGAATTTCTTCTAAGTGTGGAGTTTTGAAACTTTAAAATATTCACCTAAAATCAACGGAGTCACGAAAACGAAAATACTCACCTACTATTAGAAGAGATCCCAGTGCTGGGTCGGGGTGCCCAGCACTGACCCTAAAAAGTAATCACAACGTTACTTACCGCTAACTCAATTTTCTTCCATAGGGATCCATTGACTGGTTTTCTGTGAAATTTCTTCTAAGTGTCCACTTTTGAAATACTAAAATATTGTTTAAAAATCACAACAGTAACGAATTCCGAATTACTCACCTGCTATCAGGAGAGACGTCAGTACTGCATCTTTTAGTCCAGTACCAACCATGTAAAGTAATTTTAACCGTACTTACCAGTAACTTGCAATTCCTGCCATAGGATATCTTTGCCTGCTTTTTACTGAAAAAGTTTCTAAGTGTCGATTTCTGAATCTTACAAATATTCTTTAAAAATCGTGCCAACGATACAAACGTAATTACTTACCTGTTTTAGATAGATATCCCAGTGCTAACTCTGAGAACCCAGCACTGAATTACAAAAGTAACGTAAACCTACTTTGCTTGCAAACTGCATTTCCTTCCATAGGATAACATTGGTAATTTTACCCAGAAAAGTTTCTAAGTGTCAACTTTTGAAATACAGTAATATTCCTCAAAAATCACTACTATAACCAAAACGCTTTTTCTTACCTGTTTACAGGAAGTGTCCCAGGACTGAATCCAGGATCCAGTCCTGTGGTTAGAGAAGTAATCTACAAAGTAATTAACTGCAATTAACCAAAACTGTCCATTGAGCTCAATGTTACATTGTGTTTGAACTTGTGTTGCCTCTTGCACCAACTGTGACTACTATCATCAAACAGTCTATTGCCTATTTGTAAAGTGGTTAACCAAAGCATCTCATTCTGAGAAAGTATATTCTGATACCTATTGTTGGTTCTAAAATAAAACAAGCATATATTTTTATATACAAACCATTGGCCTAGAGTTCAGTTCTTGAGTGTGTGGCTTCATTTGCTGACTGAGTGTGTACAACAAATGCTTTACACTGTCCTCTGATACTGCCTTACTGCTCTACCAAGCTACCACTTTAGAGAGTAAGGTTATATCTAACTTTAGCCTCTGCCAAACCTCTGGGGACCGTGGACCCTGTGCACCCTGAACCTCCCTTGGGTTCAGTATATACAGAGCCACTTTCCTACAGTAAGGAACCTTCTCATTGAGACAAGATAGAAAAATAAAGTTTAGGCTCTCTGAACTCAGAATTTAATAACATCTTTTAGTAAAGATGGTTTTTAAATTGTGTGTTTGAAAATGCCACTTTTAGAAAGTAAAAACAACAGTTGATGGACAGAATGCAGAACAATGTCATACATTCACCCCAGTACAGAGATCTGGGCCTAAATCCATCGTTTTTTTGCTCACCATGCCATTCCAGTTTGAACCCAGCCATATGCAAATCAGTCTTGACCCTGTGCCTCATGGGAACAGTCCAGCCCGAACTGCCAAGCCAGGTCCTCCCTGGACTGGAAACAAGCATCCTAGGACCGGTTTCGGGGTTTCACCCCTCTTCAGCCAGGATAGCTTGAGTGGCCAGGTGGAGTGAGCTAAAGAATGATGATGGATTAAACCCAGATCAGTTGACTGGGGGTGAGTGTTTGATTTGCTCTAACACTCCGTCCATCATCCCCTTTGGTATCGCTTTGTTCGCCCTAAGTTGGCAGGGTATGCCCAGACGTGGGTCCCTTGCTCACTTTGCCACTGGATTCAAGATAGCCTGGCTGATGAGGGTTTTGAACCCGAAACCGGTCCCAGGATGCTCGTTTCCGGTCCAGGGAAGATATGGCTTGGCAGTTCGGGCTGGACTGTTCCCATGAGGCACAGGGTCAGACTGATTTGCATATGGCCATGTCTGAACTGGGGTGGTGGAGTGAGCTAAAGAATGATGATGGATTAAACCCAGATCAGTTGACTGGGGTTGAGTGTTTGATTTGCTCTAACGCTCCGTCCATCATCCCCTTTGGTATCACTTTTAGAAAGTAGGCATTTTCTTGTTTAACCATTCTGTGTGCTTCTGCCTGTAGGTGTATTGACTGTCTGGTTTTGGAGTGACAGGGGCTGGGGATGTGCATTCACTGTAGACAGCCACTGGGGGGGGGGGTTGAGGTGTGCCTGGCCCTTCCTGGATTACTCAGAGCTGAGCTGAATAGACCTGGGCTGAATTTAGAGTAGTCGAAGGAGATTTCCTTGCACCTGAATAGGGCCTGTCTCCCTTGCACAATGCTGTCTCCACCCCCTGTGGTCATACTGCACCAGTGAAGACAGAACTGGTTTGGACTGGGCTCAGAGACCCTTGCACAAAGAGAACAAAGACATTTTGGGGTATAAGTATTAGACCTAAAACCCCAGAACTTTAGACTACTTTGGGAATCAAGAGGAACCTTTGCCAAGGAGAAGAGCTGGAGAAACTGGAGGAGGAGTACTGCCCCTTTTCTGTGTGCTGTCTGGTGTTGGCCTGCAGTAGCTGTTTCCGCCAAGGAAAGGACAAGGACTTTGCTGTGTACTGTGTCCCCCTGCTTGAGGAAAATCTCCAAGGGCTTGAGTAGAGCTTGCCTCCTGTTCTGAAGTCTCAGGGACACAAAGACTTTACCACCAGCTCTCCTGAACTTCCTTGCTGGGAATTCTGACCAGACAAGAAGTGCCTGTGACTGTGTTGGGTCTTTGGAGGTTATTCCTGCTGTTGGGAGCTAGAAAAGCAACGCAACTACAAGAAAAATCGACGCATCGCTCTTCTTGCGGCTGTTTTCTTGATGCAGCACTGCTGTGCGAGAAGAATCTCCATGCATCGCCGTGCCGCTGGCGAAACCGACGCAGTGCCTTTTGCCGCTGCAAGAACCGACGCATCGAAGGATCGTGGCTGAAGAAACCGACGCAGCGCCGCTCAACGCCCCATCGATCGCCCATGCATCCCGGATTTCCATGCATTGTACCTGTGCGGCAAGTTTTCCTGATGCATCACCCGCGGACCAGAACCGTCTCGGAATCGACGTATCACTTCCCCCTACAGACCGGATTCAACGCATCACTTCTCCTGCGTGCAGCAGAACTATTGCATCGCCAATCCCCTAGTCTCAGGAACTGACGCATATCTTTGTTTTTCGACGCTTCCCATCTCTGCAGCTGTTTGGCCTTGTGAATTTCGTCGCAACAACAGGTACTTTGAGAGAAATCACACATCCATAGTTTTCTATGGGCCAAGATGTTTGAAACCTTTTTAAAGTCATATTCTTATTACATGTATGTTGGATTTTTGTTGTTTTGGTCTTGTTGAGTTCAGATAAAGATACTTTATTTTTCTAAACTGGTGTGGTTTCCATTTGTGGTGTTATCACTGTATTACTGTGTGTTTGGAGTACAAATACTTTACGCGATGCCTTTGGGATAAGTCTGTCTGCTCGTGCCAAGCTACCCAGGGGGTGAGGAGGGGTTATCTAAAGTGTGTATCCCCCTTACCCTGACTAGAAGCAAGGGTCCCTATTTGGACAAAGGTACCTACCTCTGCCAACTAGAGACCCCCATTTCTAACACAAGGATTGCAGCTTCTGCATCCAGTGTGCAAATAGTGCCTAAACATTAGGCATCCTACCCTCACAAGAGAGTTGCCTTGTTTATTGACATCCTATCTGGCAAATATTGCAAATGTATTGTATACTTGTAAACACATTATGAAAGAGCAATTGCTAAACAAATATCTGATTATGCTGAGACAAATTCAAAAGGGTCTAGTGTATTTTAGAATATTTCATTTGCCATTGATTGTCCTAGAAAATAGAACTCGACGTTCTACATCCTGCCAAGTCTACTGCCCTAAATGCATGAAAATGCAACATTTAATAGTGTTAAATAATTTCTGTCCCCAATGAGTAATTTAGACACAAGACACAGGCTCTGAAGATCACGCCCCTTACAAATACCCGGCCTCCACCCCCCATACCAAAGTTTGGGTCTAGTTGCGCCCCCTATAAAGTGCTTTTTTGGAAAACGTTAATCTCTGGTATTTTATGTGTTAAATAACATGTTTTTAGTGACGATTCTTGAAAAACTTAGTCTGTAATGAAGTCTCACGACTACCAACACTCTTTTCCTGTCAAAACAATATCTTTTAGAACTAAACTCGCCAATGCCATTTCCCTGGAGTCTTCGAACAAGTAGGCTGCTACTGAGTGAAAACAGCGAAGGCTCCTGGTCTTCGCGTCCTACTCGTCCCACTGCTGGTCCTAGGAGATGGGTCGCATTCCTGTTGATTGGCGCAGCAGTATTCAGTGCTTTATACTCCGGACAGAAGTGCGTGAAATCCCTTTATTTACAGTGTGCGCAGCCACTGAGTCTCCAGTTCCGGGACTTAGACAAGGGAGGCCGTGGGACTGACCGGGAGTATGGCAGTGCGCCACCGGCTCCTCCCGCGGCACTACGGGCCCTCTCCTCTAGATCCGGATCCTCCCTCGGGACTCTAGGCCCTCCCCTCCGCCCCATCTCCTGGTCCACCCTTCGACTCCATGCCCTCCCCTGCCTTTCTCCTCCCTCGGCCCTCCCCTGCCTACCTTCTCCCGACCCTCCCTTGGCACTTCTCCAGTCCTCCTCTCTTGGCCCTCCTCAGCCTGCCTCCTGCCCGGTCCCCCCTCCCTCCGCCGGCCGCCCCCGCTCACCGGGCCCGGCCGCAGTGTGAAGATGGCGGCGGCGGACGATCGGTCCCGCTCGGATGCGGCGAAGCTAAAGCGCCGGGAGCAGCTGAGCCGCTGGCGGGCCTCGGAGGAGGCGGGCGGGGGCCCGGCCGGGGGTTCCGCGGGCAGGACGGCCGGATCCCGAGTACGCTTTGCTCAGGGCGCCGTCTTTATGGCCGCTTGCTCGGCCGGTGATCGGGCCGAGGTGAAGGAACTACTGGCGGCCGGAGCCCCTATTAACGGCACAAATGTGGACGGACTGACAGCGCTTCACCAGGTGAGGGAGTAACTGGGACCACGCTGTCCAACGCAACAAGTGGGCAGGAGAGAGAACACACAAGGACAGAGTGAGGAAGCAAGGGAAGTAGAGAGAGATGAAACAAATATTGTAAATGTATTGTATACTTGTAAACACATTTTGAAAGAGCAATTGCTAAACAAATATCTGATTATGCTGAGACAAATTCAAAAGGGTCTAGTGTATTTTATAATATTTCATAGAGATGAAACAAGCAGAAAAGGGGACAGCTATGGCTGAAGTAACAAGTGTGACTGGGGCAAGAACTAGAAGCTGGGAGGTAGGGGCCGTAAGAAGTGGGGTGGGAATAAAACTGCACTAGAGTGTAAACTTTGGATAACCAGGAAGCTGATGCAGCAGGTGGTACTGTGCAATCGGGAGCAACAGGTGGCAGACAGCAGGGTTTGTACAAACGAACTGGAACAAACGAGGTGACAGTTGAAAATGGTGGTGACTGGAGAGATGGGGGCACACCGAGGGAAGCTATAGTGGGGCATCATGGTAGCTTGGGTAAAGAGGAAGCACAGCAACAGATTGGGCCTGGGGAGTTAAGTTTACTTTGCTTGCGATTGGGGGGCATTAACGGTTATGATAGCAGCGAGGAAGAGTAACGAAGAGGATGGTCACTGAGGCGAGAAGAAAGCGTTATTAGGGAGCAGGGAACCGGGACACCAGGATGGAGCAGGAAGGGTGGCTGGGGAGAACCGGTATTTGGGCATCGGGGGTGGGACGGAAGGGATCTGTGATCCTTAAAAAGGGGTAAGATGAATGGTGTTATGCGGCAGTGCAACCAGTGTGGCTAGGCTACTGTGGGCAACAAAAAAAGCAGGAAAATGGGGCAAGTAGGAAGTCAAAAGGGGCGTGCGGGCTGTAGTGTGATTGCGGAAAAGAGACGACTAATTAAAGGGAGTGGGAGAGCAACAGGATTGATGTGAACACCGATAACAAGAAGGGGTTTGTGACAACAGCTTGGCATTGGGTTAGTGTGGCGGGGAGGGTGACTGGGGTACAAGACGAATGAATTACCAACTAAAGGGAGTATGGAAAGAAGGTCTGTGACGTGGTGAAGCAAAGTGTAAAAAAGATAGGTAAGGGAAGAAACTGGGCATTGACAGCATAGCTAAAACAAGACAAAGGCAGCGGGGGATGTAGTCGAGTGGTACGGCTGGCATTGTGTTTTAGAAATGGCTTGCCATAACTGAACAAACCTATTAAAAATGATACCCTTCTGCCGATAAGTGATATAAGCTCTACAGGTGGCATACTGCTAGTGCCAGCACTGCATATAGCGTTGGCAGTTGTATCATCCATGGGATCATACACATCCCCTCCCTCATCCAGACAGTAGTGCAAAGGATGATTTCTGAACACCGTTGGTGTTGCATTTCTAGAAAATGGTTGTATGTTTTGGTGCTAACTGCTAGCCCCTTGGCGCATGTTGTGGGTTATGTTGCTGGTTTCAGGACCTTGGCTCTCAGGCGAATGGGCGGAAATCGTTGACTTCAAGATCCTTGCTTCCCATGCTGGGTCCTCTGACTGCAAGTCTGTTGCTAGCCCTCGGCTTACATGGCTTATGCTTAAGGGTTCATTTCGAACTCCTTGACATTTGTTCCTTTTATTGAGTTTCTGCTCATCCAGAGATTCAGATGGTGGTAAGTAGTAGAACATGTTTATTTCGAAATTTACACTCCATAAGACATACAGATAAATCATTTCATATTTAAATACAGTCATACTTAAGTTAAAACATTAAAATCTGATTTCGTTTGAAGTAGAGTGCATGTGTAAAGGTAGCAATAAACAAAAACAAAAAAACGTTATCAAGCTTCACCCTTCCTCCAATGACTGGTCTACTGAAGGCGACTAGTAAACATTTCTTAGTTGGATATGCTCAAAAGTATTAGCACGTACCTTGGAGCAGATTAACCATTACATAGCTTGCGTCATAAACTAGTTGCAATAATGTTTCTTTTTACACATATAATAAGGTGCTTGCAGGAGCTATAAATTGAAGTAACTATAACTACTATGTGTATTCCGTGGAAATCTGATAAAGACCATTAGAAACAGCACACCATGTGCAAACTTCACTGCTATGCAATCCTGTGCTTGCTTCCAAGAAGCTAATCATAGGAGAATAAATAGGTATATAAGTTATGCACTGACAATTTTATACAATGCATTACAATTCTATTAAAAACAAATCTTACATATGGGGAAAAGCCTTCGTCTAAGGTTAGCAAAATTATTTGATGGGCTATGTGAGTCATTCTTCCTTTAGATGATCTTGAGGAGGAAGCGGCTATGTCTAGTGTGCCACAATTTGTTCCTCAAACTCCCATAGCATTTAGGTTTAAAGTCTTAGGCCTTTTTCTTTCCTTGCCAAGCCTACTGCAAACAGATATTTACCTAGGGTGATCACCGTATAGAGGCTTGTCACCCTTCAGCACTCTTAGGGCCTCGATGTGTCTCCTGATGCTGAGGTGATTACAAAGTGAACCGATCCATTTATGTCTGTAATTGTTATAAGCAAGGCAGAAAAAGAAGACCTGGCTTATGCTTTCTTCTGCTTGCAAACAACACATTGGGCAGGTGTTAGTAAGAGTAGAACATCTGCCGGGGTTCCACACCGAGGTAAAAGATTCTGGTTCAAGCATACCATATTGAAATTTCAAACAACGTTTTTGTCGATTGTTGTTGGGGGATTTCTAAGAATGCTTCATTTGAGGAGCTATCTTTAATGAGCAAGAATTGGTTTGTCAGACTCCCAGGGGTAGATTTTGGTGGAGGCTAGCTTGAATGAACTACCAGTAGCAAGATTTGTGGTGTGTTTTTCCAGATTGTTTTGGGCATATGGGCTCCCGGGTACTTACTTCAGGTGCCTTAGTTCAGGTGAATGAGTTTGTTCTTTACCACCTTAGTCAAAAGGCGGGGTCCTGTAGTAGAGATCTTTTAGTTTAGATTTTGAATTCTGTGGTGGGCTCAGGTGGTGGATGTTGTTGGTTCAAATGTTGGCTTCTCTTGCTGACTCATTGTCCCTTGGATTAAATGTTGGAGGGCCATAGTTTCCTCATATAGGTTCAGTGATTTGATGGTGAGCTAGATTAGATTTAAGTGATGGTATGCTGAGATAGGCTCAAGGGAAATTGTTGAAGTGCTGTGTTTAATTTGTAGGAGCCATTGGTAATCTGTACCATTTTCACAGCGGATCCAGCAGGACTCGGCCCAGGAGGCAGGCTTTCTGTGTATTTATTAGTTTCAGTGGCTCTCATGTGGCTGGTACACGGTTTGGGGAAGGGTTGCCTTTGGCAGCTGGTATTGTAGTAGCATTTAGAGTCTGGCATCAATCACATTCTTTCCCATCACTTGCTTTCCCACACATCAGAGATGTGAAACCTCAGCGGCTTCAAATGATGAGATTAAAATTGAGGGGGATAATCCAGACCCTGGCTACTGCTGTAAGGCAAAAAACAACCGGCTAGGAAGAGATTAGGTAGTAAAATGTTATGGATTTGATATTGCGGCTGTGTACCTGTAAATTATGACAGTACTGGTTAAATGGGTCAGTCGTGCCTAGAAGATTTGATATTTGTTGATGTAGGCAAGTACAGCAGGTCAAAGTTCTAATGTTCAACCACGGATATTTAATGGTGATCATTGATGTGTCAAAGTCTTGAAACGAAGAGGCACCAGTTGAAATTAAGAGTAAATATATTGATCCTCCGCACAATTTAGGGAAATAATAAGCATTGTTGAGCACTTTACTTATCAGTCCAAACTGGGAATCCTGCAGGAGTTTTCTGAAGAGAAATACAAGGTAGGACAAAAGCAAACAGAAGTACAGCGTAAATCCAAAAGGTTGAAAATAGGTCTGAGCAATAACTAATGGTCACCAAAACTGCAGTTCAGAATGAAGTTTTTACTTCAAGACCCTTCACCTAGAATTTGGGGCATAGTGAATTTGACAGGGCATAAGTATATTGGAGGACCTCTGTGGAGACATCATCATTCATTCCACGCTGAACCTAAAGTCTATAAATGCCAAAATGATGATGAGCAATGCACCATGTGCACTGCACTTCACTGGATCCTACTTTCCTATCTAATGTGGCAGAAGGATTGAGTACCTGAGTGTAGGTTCCTCCAGTCCTGTTAGCTGACATGCATATGGAGAACATTCAGAGATCTGGGAGCAGTGTGTGTCACTAGTAACATGGCCCCCAAGGCCACAGCTGGGAGGAGGTACTCTCCTGTTCAGTGTGTTACAGGCAGCTAATATTGGCTCATGATGGTATCTGAAGAAACCAAGTTGCCAGTTGCCCTGCCAGCCTGAACTGGGATCGAGGTGCCTTATGGCCTGCCCTAGGTGTTGCAAGTGTTGGGTTATGTATATGGTTCACAGTGGTTTGCACTAGGATCAAATGGTCTCTTCTGGCCTATCCGAGGTTCAGTGTCTTTGTGGGCTCTGTATGTGGTATAGGGAGGTCTCTGGTGGATGAATACTTTTCAAGGAGGCCCTAGGTGGCAGTATACAAATCAGAAAGTCTAGGGTTTGACAGGCTGTAAATATTTCAAAGGCGACACTTATTGGCTGTACTAGGTTTATGGAGGTTTTTGGTCATCTTACAGTTTTAGAGGTCTGTGGCATCCTTAAATAAATTCAAACTGTCTCTGGGGTCTCTGTGGGTTCAGTAATAGGAGAGATTCTGGCGGCGGCTATCAAGTGCTTTGTGGCTCTGTCAGCTTGTGCTTGGTGAAATGTGCTGCAGAATGCTACCAGGTCAAGGAGGTGTCTGATGTGCTATAAATGAGTCAGGAGGCCTGTGCCACAGTATGTACAATGTTGGGGGTCTGGCCATATGCATTTCATAGATCATGTTGCACTAGGTTTGAGGCTGGCATGCTCCAACATCCACTCCAGCTTTAGGGGAGTCTGCTTGACGTATTCAGTTCCAGAGATCTTTGGTTTCATTAAGAGAGGGTGTGGGTTATACGTTAAGGAGACTTCCCAGATGGACTGAATATGATTGTGGAGCTCGGCAAGCGCTGTATACTGTTATGGGACGTTTTTGACAGGCTGTTTACACTAGGGAGGTTTCTCAGGACTGGATATCTGATGGCTTAAGGCAATCATTGAGATCTGTACTTTGGATAGGAATTCTTTCATGGCTTTCTACTTTAAAACGGTCCTTACCAGGATATATCTGCATTGGAGTCCCTGCCTATATTCTGTGCACAAGTCTCTCAAGCACGATGCAGGATTTTCAAGAATAGCTTTGAGGGCTGTTAATAGTTCAAGATTTTTTGGTTGGTGAGCTGTGCACAGTTCTCTGATTGGATGTGCTGGGGCTTTTTGAATGTTATGTCTTACACGTCTACATTGAGAGTTTAGGACCATTTCATTTTAAGCACACAATATTGATTCAATGCTGATGTTTGAGATGTGGCTTTCAACTTTTTGAAAACAAAAATGTAGGGTGCCGAATGCGAGAGCCAGCACCACCGTATTCTGCTAAAAAAAAAAAATCATGTGCCGATACAAATTGCTTCTTCTGCACTTTTGAGTTTATTCTGGAATGTAGATTACACGCTTTTGTTCTAAGGCAGACATGTAATTAACATCTATACAAAATAAAGAGATAGTTTAAGTCCCAGTGGGTTAAGAATGAGTTTCAAGATACATTTAATTTGTGAGATCTGAAGTCCCAGTGGGTTAAGAATGAGTTTCAAAATGCATTTCATTTGTGAGATCTGAAGACCACATCTATGTACATAGTAACTTAAAAGGTAAACGGAGAAAGTGTTTCTATGAGATTTGCCAAAAATCTATGAATGTGTGCCTTTCCAGGGGCACAGTTCATCTTAATGGGTCATTTGCCCTAGGTCTATCAAGAATTGGTTTGTGTTCTCATCCTTCAGCCACCCTGTTTCCAGTTATTTGTCCATACCAAGATACAGGGAAGGTCATCTTTAAGGGAAATTATCAAACCTAGGAAGAGCTGGGGTATCCAGTTATAAGTTTGGACACAGAATATCTACAATACAAATGCAAAGGCCAAAATGTCAACTGCTGTCATGTAAAACTGAGTTTACTTTTTTCTTACTGAAGTATCGACGTGAAATAATTGTTTTTTCATACCATTATGATGTTGTGTCCATGTAGGCTAGGATTCTCGTTTAGGATACTACATAACCCATTTTAGAATAAGTGGAAAGTGTGTTTGCAGTTATTTCCTCTTTGTTAATGCATTGATACTATGCCATGTGGCTAGAAAGAGTTAGTCAAGAGTATTTAGTTGTTATATTTGCTGCTAACATTTGTGTCGTGGATATTTTTGTGGATTTCATTATGACCTTGAACCTTCAGGATATTTCATGGTGCTATGACTGAGAAGCTGTTGGCCATGGTGCTATGACTGAGAAGCTATTGGCGTCTGTAGGCTTTGCTCAGCCATCAGTCCTGAACAATAGTAGCATCGCCCAGCATATGAAATAGGGTTCAAATTTCATAGCTCACAGACAGACTGAACTTACCCTTCGGGTTCTGGTGAGCACACTGAAGTATTTCCCACCCACCGGGCGCTGGAGCACGCAGCAGGTTGCACCTAGAGATGGGCAAGAAATAGAAGACACCTGTTATAGCATACCTGTCGTAGGGGCGACCACTACATGACTTGCATAGGATGATGCTGTGCACACTCACCCATTCTGCTCCAATTCCTTAAAGATGGGAGTTAGGGACCATGTATTTCATTTAATCAGTGGCTACCCAGGTAGTCGGAGGGTTCGTTTAGTGGAGAAAATGGAGAATTGAGGGACTTGTGTGATGTTACATAGCGACTGTCTTATAGAAGGTGTGGGCTCCCAATGAGCCTCTTGACACTTGGGGAGGGTCTCGTGGTGTATATTGGGTCAGACAGTCTTACAGGGTGCACTAGTTGGTGTGGGTGGCCTTCTCTAGTATCGCAGCATGAGAAGAGTTTTCAGCGCGAGTCTATGGGGTCTGGTCTGTATGCAGTTTGGGATTTTTTGCTGGGATGTCTATGGTCCTCACCGTCTCTGGCATGCTGCACTCGCTTTAGGGCGTTTGTGATGGGCTGTATATGTTTCAGGGAGTCACTGCAAGGTTTGTATGAAGGTTGTATATGATTCATGTAGGTTAAGGCCAGCATATTGCTCGGGGGTGTCTAAGAGCTATATATGAATCGAGGGTCTTTATAATAGTTAATTCGCACTCGTATACCACACCGTCTGCCATGGAGGGCAGCACACGATTCTGCGTGTCGTCGTCTCTTGGCGGCTGCTAGTTCAGAGCGTCGCTGAGTTTATGCAGATTAAGTGTATTTTCGGGGGTTGTTTATGATTGCCTTTTCTCTGAGGACGTTTGTGCGGTCCATTCAGTTCATGGTTGGTGACTGCATACGGCTTACAGGGGCCTCTTATGGCTCTATATGGTCTGCAGGTGTTGGTTGCCTTCACAGTTATGAAAGCACAGCGTGTGGAGGTGAGTCTGAAATCCTGACTGGGAACACACACGGCATCCAATGATCTGATTCCTTTTAAGGCCATTTAATCATGTCAAACCTTAAACCTGACTGAGGGAGGCGGGACTCGGGAGACGTGAGAGGGAAACGGAGTCAGGGTGGAAGAAACGGGGACTGTTGTAGGAGCAGCCGAGGGCAAGAGACTGCACGCTGGTCACAGAAAAAGGCTGTTAATGAGGGGAAAGATGAAGCGGCTCGAGCCAATGAGGGAGATGCTACAAGAGGGGGGAGAGAGACTTCGTGGGAGAAAAAAAAGGAGAGCGGAAAAAAGTTTTGCCTTAACCTTTAAAAACTATATCAGGGAGTCACTATTGTAGCATTTGTGTTTATGAGATGCAGAAATCGATGAGGTAGCGCAGATTTCCGCATGTTATTCCCCATCGCATAGAACACGTGTAATCCCCACGTAGTATCGCACCTCGGAATTATCATTTGTGTAAACAAGACTTCCCATGTAAAGCAATACATGGCTGGAGAGTTTCCGCCACACTTTTACAATCCCGTGTATGGTGACGCATGGCCACATTAAGTGACTGCATATATGACTGTTAAAATGAATTCTATTTCAGACTGAACCGTTAAATGTTGAACTGCAATTAAAAATTATTATACAATGCTTTTCGCATAAAGTTTCCCATCTGTCGTAGGCTGTCTTGGAGTAACAAGATGTTTTCTATCCTACCATACTCGGGCGTCTGCATTATGTAAAAGAGTCTTGATCCAGGAGTGTTCTGCATACAGTACTACTTTGTCTTATTCAGGTAGTCTGTACTTGAGGCACGTGTGCGACTTGGAAGCCGGGATATTGGTTTTGAATAGCTTTAGAATAAGCAGAGCTTGGCGGTCATAGCCATAACAAACGAGAGAATAAAACGGGCATTGACCAACCCAATAGGTATTGAACGTGTCAACGTATAGAAACACAGAACTCCACAAATAATCTTTACATGTACTAATGCTGCTTAGCGCATTAAAGTCAGCCCAGTTGGCTTTGCCAGTGCTAAAAAAAAAGCAGCAAAAAGTATTGTTTTTTTTGTATAGTTTTCATGCACGAGAATAACTGAAAGTTACAAACGTGTAATGGTTGAAAGTCCTTTTCGTATGCATAATAGTCCCAGACCATTCCAGTCCATGCAGCCAATAGCATGAAGTGAGAGAGAAGTACTTCTCTGGGCGAACTCAAAGCTCAGTCTGTGAATTTTTCAAAGAAAGGGGAAGTATAGATCGTGCAGACAACTACTTTGTGAAGCCAAACCTAAAAACGCAAAGAGTAAGTGCTGGCCATTGTTACACACACATTCTGCTATAATAATACCCAAAGAGCATGAGGCTGCTTGGAAAAACACAGCTGGTAAAGATTTCGTGCTTGGTAGATTCTTTGAACGTCCCCATCACTATAATGTAGTTAAAAAGGCAGATGCTACTGCACAATCTAGAGGTCCAGACTTCAGTACATATTTCATGTTCAGTACCTGCTTGGAGACAAATCACCTGGATTCAGAAAGAACTTGAAAATGCACTACTTCAACCTTCGTGTAAACACCACTACAGCCAAGCAGCGCCTTGGAGTGATTCTACAATCAGTTTTATGGCGCAGAGCTCGTTATTCGCCCAGTCCATCGTTTCAAAATGGTGATCAACTGCTTGGTAGTCTTCCTAATACCTTCTAGGCTATCGCAGTGCAGTATGTGCCACTGTATGTGATAACTTTATAAAGCTATGGAGTTTGAAGATGTGTTGAATGAATGGGTAGACTATTTCCATTCCAGTGGAATTTTCGCTCTGTTTATGGGTGGAATGCAACCGTTTCTAAATTGGGTCTGCCACAACAAGAATAATTTATTTTTAGAATGTGTTAATTAATCAAAGTCCCATAGTAAGCCGCCACAACCCCGCGCCCTTGGGGATGCTAGAGGAACAAGGGGTATTCTTGTTATTCTTGTGTTGTGTATAGGTGGAATAATAAGGTGCATTCTTCTGCCTAATTTATTACAGCCTGGGTCTCCAGGAATTGTGCAGAAATTAGTTCATTGCGCTTTGTGTTTGGAGTTATTATGCCACTTGAGAATCATTTGTACTTGCTTTCCAAAATTAATCAGCACATAGTGTATCTGATCTATCGGTACAGTTCTTGCATATCTATCTTTGTGCTAACAACCTGAAAAAAGTCCTTTGGTTGAGGAAGGGCACTGGGAAATATCTCTGTGTTCGTTAAGTGAGAGTAAAGTTCTAAATAGAGTAACTCACAGTTATGTACTCTTTTAAATGAAGTGCATTTCTAAGATCTGTAATCACTTATGGGGTGTACTGTACCATTCTAAATAGGATACCACCCACGAGGTATCTTATTTGGTTAGAAGGTATGATACAGTTCACCCCGGCCACCTCAGATGGAAATAATAGTTTCAGGCTAGATCGTCCAATCGTCCACGTTGTGAACTTTGATCCAGCGATAACTGTGAGAGCAGGAGGGAGGAGGTTCTGCGATAGGCCTACAAAACTATGAAATTATTTATCAGCTCACATTTGGAAGATGAGCAACCGGTTGGGCTTTTGATAAACTTTATTGGTTCAGTTTTCCTTCTTGTTTTTACTGATCTTAAAGCTTGGTTACTCTATGATAGCTTCAGCAGTTTTCAAATACTGCAGAAGTTCAAATGATGATCAGGCGTAGCATTTCTGGACTATGTCTTGCGCTACCTGCTAACATCACTGCAATGTTATTGTGAGTCGAAAAACATTTGCACAGAAGTAAAGGCTTGAAAAAAAATTGCATTAGAAAACGAATGTGTCTAAAATATTGGGAAGTAGGGAAATGTGAGGCAAAAGTAACATCTAAGGATATAGTAAAAATACTTTTTTTCTTTAGCTTATCAGCAGAATGATATCAAGCACAATTGATTTTAAGGTTTATCGGAACTTCATCTCTAGAACAACAACTGTTTGTTTTTTAACCAGAAGAGAGACAGACAAAAAGAGCACAAAGTCATTCCCTGCAGCTCCCGAATCTAGAAGAGGTCTTGCTTTAATTGTTTTCAGTGTATTCCAGAAAATGCGACAGGAAGAAAAAGATTATTTGTATTTTGTTGATGGGATAATACAGAAGGGCCAAACACCAATTATACTCCCCGTTTGCCCATTTACAGCCGAGCGTTTACGTTGCCAGAGCTAGAAGAACCTGGAAGTCCTTAGATATTTGTGAAGAATCTGTCTAGCTTTGCCCCAGTCACAGCTTATCTGTGTTGATTGACTGTTGCTTGTATTATATTTCCACGTGTTCTGGTGACAGTCCACATAGTAATGGGCTACCTACTACTGTAAGAGCTGACTTGATTCAATGGTGTATTTATTTTGACATTCATTCATAAGTGAACTTTCTGGATGTCCTATTCCAGCAAATTACTATCACCAGTTCATGGTCTACACCTGTGGTGAAAAAAGGACAAGAAAACGAACAAGTCCCCAACTTTGTGTGTGGATCAAGTGTTGTACTATAAACATGTACAATGACGGTGGGGTCTATAAATGTATTCAATTATTTAGACAAACTTGTAGTGACAAAAACAGCAACAGTTACACCATGTATCCCTTGAACGTATGGTGATTCCCAGATAACACGTTAGGATGTGGATGCACAGAAAACAGCAATGCCAAAGACAAAAATTTTCAAAAATTACAAAATCGATTTTATTCATAATTTGTTAAAAACAATCAAGATACATATAAAAACATCTTTGCCAATAGTCAATATTTATAACACATTTGAATTAATAATTAAAAATAAGCAACCAAAACTACACAAAAGTCATATTTGAATTGATGATTCAAAATAAGCAAGAAAACTACACAAAAAGTCGACGCGGCGTTTCGGTGACATTAGGATCAACCACCTTCTTCAGGACAGAGTTTTTTCTAGAAATTTAATATACGACAATACAATAATATATTAGTTTATACATTTGTTAATAACAGGTTAATTTTGCACATTTTTTAAAAAAGGAAGAGTTAAAAAATTGGCACATACTGTTTATCATTACATCGCCCCACCAAAAAATGAATAATAGAAACACATGATCCACCGTTACTGAAATGTGACGTACCTTTTAAAATCTTAGTTACATGTAACCCTTATATGATTCAGATGGGAAACATTCAGCCATTGGATTTTTGGTTAAAAATAAGGAATGTCCTTCTTATATGGTACTATTCCTTCATAAATTACGTTCGTAGGTGCAACCGATAAATTTGTAGCTAATTAATAGCGACCATTAAAAAAACCAGAGACCTTTCATCAGAAACAGGTGAGCCGTGATAAGGCTTTTATTTATTGGTTTCTCGATGTTCGATTTATTGCTAATTTTGTTGATCTTTGATGGTGTAACTCAAAAAGATAAAAAATTTGATAAAAATACTCCGGCCTCCCTGCAGCCTACGAACGTCTTCCGGGTCAGGACACGTATTATATTTCCACGTGTTCTGGTGACAGTCCACATAGTAATGGGCTACCTACTACTGTAAGAGCTGACTTGATTCAATGGTTTATTTATTTTGACATTCATAAGTGAACTTTCTGGATGTCCTATTCCAGCAAATTACTATAACCAGTTCATGGTCTACACCTGTGGTGAAAAAAGGACAGGCATAGTATTGCTCTGAGTGGATAGAAAAGTTAACAGTAGTTAAAATACACCTGGAATGAAATCAAATGCTGCAACATATGCCCCAAGTTCAATACCATCTGAATTATGCATGGTGATACTCCCCTTTCGAACGTGGTGAAGATTATCTTCCAAATGCTGTGCTCCAGGGGCCAATACTGCATACGCGAGAAGGGCGTTTGTCAGGGGATTGGAAGGGGTAAGGCATACTTGTAACTGTGGAGTTTGGCTGAGGACAGTATGTGAGTTCAGCGCTCTCTGATGTGTACCACAGAATTACAATAGTTATGTGTAATTGGCTCCTGTTCCAGAATCTGGGTGGTTGTCGACCAGATAGTGATGGTTGAACTGGGACAGCCCCAGGACGCACAGGGAGTACTATAATAAGTAACTGAAGGAGGCAGGTAAAAGGTAGGGTCGGGAATGGTATGGCAGGAACACTGGCAGATGCAGGCAAAGATACTGGTAGGAATGCAACAGAAAGGCTGTTGAAATGCAGATCGTAGTTCAACGAACATAAAATTGAAAAGCAAAAACAGAGTTATAGTTCTAGCCTTGAGCATATTCAGGCTCCTACACCTTGGTTGTTTCTCCCAGCCTACCTTCTAGAAAAGTATGTTCTGAATGCAGTTACCTGTTTACTTTATTGCATGCACCTGCTTATGGTGATGCATCACGCAAGTGCATCTGCACGGACAAGCCAAATGACCTTATTTGCAGCTGAATTAAGAATCTTTAACTGTGCTGTGTATACCTATTACCAAAGCAATTTTTTTAGGGACCCATCAGTATGCCATGCAAGTGTCCGCTTTCCATCTCGTGACATAAGTACCTGGCTCCCTGCAAGGCAAGAGTCATCTCGTAGGCTCAAGGAAGAACAGGATGGGCCAGATTTATGGACCTATTTATTACTTTGTACCTTAGGTCGGCTATCCTGAGCCAGTGCTTTGTGTTGGTTCGGGAGGTTGCTGGCTGTGTATCAGTTGGGTGGCCATTGGCTGTGTAATGGCTGGGCGGCTGCTGACTGCATAACGGCTGGGCGGCTGCTGGCTGTGAAACGGTTGGGCTGCTGCTGGCTGTGTAACGGTTGGGCTGCTGCTGGCTGTGTAACGGTTGGGCTGCTGCTGGCTGTGTAACGGTTGGGCTGCTGCTGGCTGTGTAACGGTTGGGCGGCTGCTGGCTGTGTAACGGTTGGGCGGCTGCTGGCTGTGTAACGGTTGGGCGGCTGCTGGCTGTGTAACGGTTGGGCGGCTGCTGGCTGTGTAACGGTTGGGCGGTTGCTGGCTTTGTAACGGTTGGGCGGTTGCTGGCTTTGTAACGGTTGGGCGGTTGCTGGCTGTGTAACGGTTGGGCGGTTGCTGGCTGTGTAACGGTTGGGCGGTTGCTGGCTGTGTAACGGTTGGGCGGTTGCTGGCTGTGTAAAGGTTGGGCGGTTGCTGGCTGTGTAACGGTTGGGCGGTTGCTGGCTGTGTAACGGTTGGGCGGTTGCTGGCTGTGTAACGGTTGGGCGGTTGCTGGCTGTGTAACGGTTGGGCGGTTGCTGGCTGTGTAACGGTTGGGCGGTTGCTGGCTGTGTAACAGTTGGGCGGTTGCTGGTTGTGTAACAGTTGGGCGACTGCTGGTGTTGTGGTCCGGTGGTTGCTAGCATTGGGGGCGATCAGGCAGTTGCTGGTGGTGAGAATGTTGGGCAGCTGCTGGCAGTGGTGGATCAGGCGACTGCTGACTGTCGGGGTCTTGGTGGCTTCTGGCTGTTGAATTAGATTGGGGAGGAGTGTTCGGCCTGGAGGGTTGTGGAATAGGTGACCAAACAAAAATGGGAAGTTAACATTTGGCAGGCATGCAGTTTTGGAAAGACAGGTATGCACTGCACTCTCTTTTTGGTGACCGAGAGGATACATCACATTCCTCGTGGTTGTAGGTTTGTGGTTAAACCTGTTCCTCAGGCTGCTCTGCCTGCCTTGAGGTCTCTAGTGAATGAAGATTGTCTGTTCTTGCCTGCTGCTTAAACATACCTCTTACCTCACCCACCACACCGAAACACCTTTCTTAAAATAATAATAATTACCAAATATTGCAATTCACCCATTTGCAACCCTCCCTTGAAAACGGTGTTTGAATGAAGGCATGTGGTGGCGGGGGGAGATGGGGTGGCACATGATCAATATTTCCTGGTGCATTCTGCATTGGGGCTTTGTAGTTTTATTGGGTGGATACGTAACTCCAGTATGACTTTGAGGGGCAGGAAGAGCGTTTGAGAATTTCCTGGCTTCTTGCACTGCCTCGTGTTCTTACCAGAACCCAAGCTGCCAAGAACCCAAACTCTTTTAAAAAAAAATTTATTAAAGAAAATCATGAGTACATTTAGATACTGAAGTTCAAATGAGCGCAGTTTTTACATTAAATCAATGGCCTGCTTGCAGGCAGTGCAAACCAATACATCTTTACGACAATTATCATAGCGAGCTAGGCAGAAATTAATCTTCAATGATCAATCTATTTAAAGGCTCTCTTTCTTTTGTCTTCGAGGTACCATTAGCGCCAGCTGGTAGTCTTCACTTTAACATTTGTTAGTTCTCGGTACCCAGGTTTGGGCTGCGAGTGTCGTGTCTTCATTGGAGTAACCCCTTGCGGTTGTGCGCTATATTGTATGTATTAGAACTTTGCTGTGTTGTGTAGTTTAGAATGTGTGGTGTCATGTTATGTTGAATGTAGGTTGCATGCGATACGTGGATAAATGATGTAGGAGGCATGTGCTGTGGAAGGTGGAATGGATAGAGTGGGAGTGAAATGTGTGTATGGTGGTCAACGAGGAGGGCAGGGACTGTTAGTGGGTTAGAGACAGTCGCTCCTGGTGCTGCTCGTCTTCAGGTACAAGATTGCTTTCAAATAAATATATATAAGGTGGGCACTTTGACACCCCTCTGCTCCCATTCTTAGCTGTCCTGCCTTTTGGCATCCCAAGGCTTGTTGTTGCAAAATAGTCTTGCATCGGGTAAGCCTTCTCAGCTGCAGCTTGGCACATATTTGCCTGATCACTAGATTACCCCCATGCTACCAAGGCGTTGTCCACCTTTTGCAGGTCCCCATTTGAGTTTTTCATCTGTGCCTGGTTAAGGAGAACCTGGCTAATTCTAGGGCACTTTGCCCTCCGCTAATGTGGCTGCAGCCTCCAGGCACCTATTGGCTACCAGGGGTCTGCGGGGTTGCATTGACGATAGGCAGGGGCACAAGAAGGGGCATTTAAGCTTTGGGTTGTTTGAGCACCCACATTGCTGCATGGTTTGCCGTGCCCCTGCTGACCGTTGACGTGACCTGCTGCCCTGGACACGAGCTGCTTCCATTGCCCCACCTGTCCGTAGTTAAATAATTTGGGAGAGTGGGGGCAAATGATTGTTCGTGGTTGATTTTCTCCATCTTAGTTTCCTTTATGTTTATCCTCATGATTTGTCATATTTATTGCGGGGATTGAGTCAGGTTTGGCCACAAAGCTAGTAGACACCTTGGCATCTGAAACAAGATGGCAGGCAAATTCTGGATAAATTTGGCTTTAAACCTCTGATCAGGTCGGAAAGAAGTACTACGGTATATAAGGCATGGCCAGGGACGTGCGCTACAGCAATTGTCCTTGGCTCTCCCGAGTTCTCTGACACTGATCTAGGGATTGTGGGGAGTTGGAGCTTGTGCCAGAGGACCAAGACCCTGCCCGGTTACCCTGGCTCATCTCCTGAATGATACCGGGGGGTGGGGGGGGGGAGAGGGGAATCACTCTTTGGGTTGCTCTGGCATGAATGTTGACTTTGCCTCCTCTCCTTGTGCGGGAGGAGGAGAGTTGGCCCTGAAAGGATTATATCTGGGGACTTGGTGGCTAGCACTCTGGCTCTCAAGTCAATTAGCCGGTGCTCTAAGGGCCAGTGGGGTGGCCAAACATGACTTCAACAAAGTGGTTGGGTGATTCCAAATTATAGAAGTTCTCCAATGCTTTTCCATTTTAAATGTAAAAGTTTGTACATTGTGTGATAATCAAATGTTTTAATCCTATCCTGTTGTGTAATAAATATGGCCTGAGAACTGCTGTCCCCTACCAGTTAAATGACCCCCTCGTGATGGCCAAAATTGAATTAGTCAAGGCGAAAGACCGTCCCTCGGAGCTTCACGCCCTTCATTTGAATTTCATGCCAAATGATTTGAGGGGCTTTGTGATGCTCCCACTTCTGTTAAGGTGACCCATTATGATGTGACAGCTCCTTCCACAGGGTATGGTTTGCTGCATTCTCCTCTGCACACTACCTGGGCACTCGGGCCCTCAAGTGTGTTAACACTGTAGGCTCCTATGCCCCAAATGTTGGCAGCCCTTGATGAGTTCCGTTCTGTGCAACTGTTCTCCTTTTAGCTCCTCTTTCAGTGCGCTGTATGCTTCTTGTGCTGGTCTGTGCTCCCCTGACTCTTCACACTGTACTGTGATGCTCGCATTCTCTGGCTCCTCAAGAGATACTGTGACTGTGCTTTTTCTGGCTCCTCACATTGCCATGTTGTTGTGCAGTGACTTCTCAGTCTGCACTACCAGTGTGTCTCCTTTTGCTTGCCGCACTGTACCGTGCTCCATTGATATGCTCTCCTGGGATGCGACTGTGCTCTTTAGCTTCTCAGTCTGTGATATTGCTGTGCAACGTTTGATTCCGTACTTTGCATTGTGCTACACTAGTTTGGGACCACAGCGAGACCGGTCATATCTCAAACCAGACATTATACACCCATAAACGTGTAGCTGGTTCTGTAAAAGGTCCCAATACCAGATGCTATTATTGCGTTGGAGAATAAAACATTCTCTGGCCGTATTTATTGCATCTCATAAACATGACAAATTTTTCATTTTCTTATTAAGTTACAATATGTACAGAATAGCATTGTGATTATCACATGGACATAACTAATACATGAAATTCCTAGCAAATACTCCTTAACAAATACATGAAATTTCCTAGCTAACACTCCAAAGGAGTCCTGGTTGACCACCCCTCAGGCCCCTTGTGGCATCGACTGATTCAATTGACTTAGACCCGGGATGAAACCCTGCAGGTCCCTCAATAAGTTGTCCTTTACAAGGCAAACTCACCTGCCACCTCAAGACAGAGGAGGCTTGGGCCAGCATGACAGCTGATCCCCCAAACAACTATGTCAGAGCCAACCCGATAAAGGGATCCGATGGGAACCCATTGGGAGATGGGCCTTGACAACCAGGCCATATCTTTGTCACCTGGCGCAGCCACCACCCCCAGTATCCCTAGGGCCATGTAAGGGAGTACCCTGGCCAGCTATGGACAATCACGGTAGTGGACGTCCTCAGCCTTCCAATGAAGACAATAGTACCCCTGCCTCGGTTTGAGCAAAAGGCTTAAAAAACGATTCCATCCTGAATTCGCCTTCACTTATATTCTTGATGCCAAGGTTGTCTACCTATTTTGTGACCAAACACGCCTCCTCCTCCGCCTGAACTGATGATCAAAAAAGGCGAATCACTCAGTGGACTTAATATAGTGATGGGAGGGTGGGGAAAAGAAGAAATCAGTTGCTGAAAGGGTAGGGGGTGAGTCTGCGGTCATCAGGGGCAGCTAGCAGAGAAAGGGCAATCGGGTAGCCTTGCCCATTATTTAACTTGTGCTGCTGCCCCTGATGCTCGCTCAGGTGACCCTGCCGACCCCATGACAACCAATCGCTGCTTACCATGAGAGACCGACAAAAATTCAAAACACGGCCACAGTTGGCCACGGCCCCTGACCGGTCCGTTCCGGCCCGCACCTGTCTCCGGGGCCTGCGAGCTTGTACCTTGGCTCCTTGTCCATTTGCTCTCGTGTCTTGCTCCTTGTTCTTCGTGCTGTGCTTTTGCTTTGTTATTTTTGGCTTCTGTGGCTTAACTGTGCAGTCTTCTCACACTGATTGCTGATCTGTCCTTCCCTCACTCTGTCCTGTGCACTCTTCCTTCTCATGCTCTCATTGTCCTCGGTCCACATACTGCAACCTGCTCTACTTTGCTTCACAGCGCACTGTGCTCTCCTTCCCATACTACTCTGTATTTTCAAGTGCGTCTTACTCTGTGCTGGCTGTGCTTCCCGTACTACTCTGTACTTCCCCATGCTCCACTCACTGCAGCATATTCTCCTTCCCGTGCACCTCTCACTGTAGCGTCCTCTCCTTCCCGTACTACTCTGTACTTCCACATGCGACTCTTAGAGCACTGTGCTGTCCTCCCTGTACTACTCTGTATTTCCACATGCGTCTCCCTGTGCTCTCTTTCCCGTACTACTCTGTACTTCCACATGCGTCTCACTCTGCACTAGGCTTTCCACCCGTACTACTCTGTACTTCCACATGCATCTCCCACTGCATCGTGCTCTCCTTCCCGTACTACTCTGTACTTCCACATGCGTCTCACTCTGCACTAGGCTTTCCACCCGTACTACTCTGTACTTCCACATGCGTCTCACTCTGCACTACGCTTTCCTCCTGTACTACTCTGTACTTCCACATGCATCTCCCACTGCATCGTGCTCTCCTTCCCGTACTACTTTGTACTTCCACATGCGTCTTGCTCTACACTATTTTTTATTTTTTTTATTCCAGTTCAGTTATGGTTTAAATTAACTGCATAAACCGCAGACCTTCTCATATATATATAATCTACTTTTAAATGTTGGACTATCAAGCATACAATTACAAACCATACAGTCAGCTAGAATGAAATCAGCTGTTTTCATTGTAAGGTCCCACCCTCAAAAAATGATCCTGATCCTTACAATAATTCATCGCATTTGATACAAATTGTCACTTTATCAGATTCATTCATAAATGTGTAAAAACACTTTATGTGGGGTGACTACAGTACCAGTTGGTTAGTATTGGCCATTACAGACTGATCTTAACTTTTGAAAGACCTTACACTCAAGCAATATATATAGGAAAGATTCATGGAATTATTTAAAAGGTCGCCAGTGTTTGATGCTGCTCAGCTGAAGCCTGTGCCAAGCTCCTTTTCTGTCCTCCGACGATTCCTACTAACTTTTTTTTTTTAATGCGCAATGGGAAACCCAGCTCCTCCTATTCAAAGAGGTAAGGGTGTGTCAGTGTAATATTCACAAATGGAGAAATCCTCTTGGTGTAAATAAACTCTAGGTCTGTTGAGTTGTTTAAGTTGGGCAGTGCTGCTTTGGTCATCGATATAAATGTATTAGGTGAAATTGTTGGATCATAAAAAGTCATTTCGTATACTTTAGAGTGAGATCCACTTTGAACAAAGGGTATGGCTGCTGAACTTGTGAGTAGGCCCCTCACAGAGCCAACTGGTCAGAGTATTGGCTTTCACTCTGCTTAATGTAAAGTCCCAGAAAGCGTTACATTCCAGGCACTTGTTCAGCTAAACTTGACACTGATTCCCAATCTGATGAATTCTATATTTCCCCCCAGTTTTCTGCAAAACAGAGCTTCTTTACTGGGGTCTCGCATTGGATTGTGCTTTCCCTGTCTCCACACACTGCACTCTTCATGGCTCTTCACACTGCCTTGAACTCTCTTTTCCTTCTCTTACTGTTCTGTACTCCCACTGGCGTTTCTCACTATACTACCGCTGTGTGCTTTCATGCTTCGCAGTCTCTGCTGTTGCTTTGCTGCTTCTGGAAGATCGTGCTGTGCTCTCACTGGTTCTGCCCATGGTTAAGTGTCTCCTCCGTATGATTCGTCTTACTTCCGACACTGTCTTGGGACTCCTCTCTGTTGCTGCTCTCCCTTTGGCCATCGCACTGCACATTGTTGCTCGTTTCTGCTCACGTTATGTAGTAGCTGTGCCCCCTATGAAATCCCACTGTGTTGTTTCAGCCATACATGGGTCATTTGTTGATTTATGTTCTATTTGCCGCACACGAACAATAGCTTTTGGGGAGTAAATTATTTGTGTTTAAACCCAGGGCTGGACAGCTCTGGTCGAGGTGTCTTATTTATTATGTATTGTAATTTCATTTGATTAGCGCTTATTACTCCTTACGAGGTTTTGAAACACTTTATGATGGGTGGCACAGTACTCCGGAGTCGAGGGTTAGTGTTTATTCCAGTTGTTATTAGCCTTGTGCTCTCAGGAAACGGTTCCATGCATTTCCGCCAGTTTCTTTCGGGTAGATTACTTAATGTGAGCTAGCGGGAAAGATTAGTTTGAGCTCCTACATTTGGAAGATGGGATGAGTAGATAAGCTAGAGGGTGTTAGATATTGTTAGATTGCAAGGAATGGTTACACATAAGGAGGGTTTATGATTTGCGAGGAGTGGTATGGCCAGTTTGCAGAAATATAATAGAAAGCTCAGGCAGGCAACCCTCGGAGACAATAGGACATGTACGGGCTGGAGGGTAAGAAGGGGGTTATATGATAGAAAGGAGAGAGAGGGCAAACAATAGATTTAATTCAAGGGCAATTGCCCTGGAGGTTTTTTTTTGGAATATAGTGGTAGGTTTTTTTGAGACCGCAATCTGGAGCTGTTTAAAGTGTAGAAAGAAGGGTTGATGATTCTCACCCTGTGGGCAGGTTCTATATATTATCTTTGGTTGTCCCGTTTGGCTGTTGATGGTGTTGAACAGTTTGTCCTTTGAGGGGTTATATTAATAGGGAGTATTTTTTTATGTTTTTTCAAATTTGTACCTGGTTCTTTCTAATATGAGGTAGAGCGTTATGTGGTGTAGTCGGGATAACTGGTTCTTAAGGCGTGCTGGCTAAGCTTTGGAGGTATGGACCATCTCGGCAATTTGCATTGTTCGTGAATGGATTGAGCTGCTTTACTTCTCTCTTGATCTTAAATATATCAATATATATCGTGTGTGTGTGACACGCATCAATGTATTGTAAATGTTATCTCACCTGCATGTTTAACTATTATCGTCCATCGGCAGTGCTGGAGCAATTCATATCAATGGGAGTATATTCGACTCTGGTGCACAAGTCAAGGTAGACTGACTGTTAAATAGTAAGACCATTTTATTTTTTGTGTCGTTTTGCTGGTTAGTAAGTGAGACCGTCCGTCATTGAACGACATGGAGTCATTTTGAAAGAGTCTGTGGCACAAATGTATATACAATTTTAATTTGTTTGCTACTAGTTCCCAGTATCTAATCTGTGGGAACGAGTGGGATTTTGTTGTATGTGCACAACCATTAGTGTTGTGTGCGTTTTTTCGGTCTGTCCTAAATACAGCTTTGACTGTTTCACCTGCCCTATGTTTTCCAAAACACTCTTCATAAAAATATATACATGGTATGTAGAAATGTGAATTACACTAGAACAAAATTGCTTCCACCTTCCACAGCATAGAGTAATAAGTCAGTCCTCTTCATCCATTGACTTCATTACATTGCGAGTTGATGGCATGTTATCTGATCACGAGCACAAACTCCTGAAAAGGGGTGTACTTCAGGTCAAGTACTAGGGCTGCTAGGCCATTCCTTTATTTTTATGTTTGACAGTTTTTTGCATAGTTCATGTGCTTGCAACAAAAAAAATTGGACGTTTACCAAGACCAGATCTATTGATTTGCCAATGCTTGTTGTGTCTCTTGCTTATGAAAACACTTTTTCAAGATTAATGATGCATATATCTTGCACTTTCTCTGCTACCGGGATGTTCAAACCCCAATGGCTTTATGGAATCCCTGCCTTTTTTCTGGTTCAAGTCTGACACCTGACAGATTTAGAACAATGACCCTCTCCATCCCATATTGTCCCTTAAAAGGTATTATTATTCCAAGTTAAGAAGCCCTCAGTTTCCTCCCAGTTAAGAGACTTGTCTGTCATTTCCACATCTCTAGTGTGAGTGCACTCCATCTTCCTCTGCCTCACCCACTAAGACCCTTAACATTGCAGTAATTTGCTCCCTGCCTCTGGAGAGATCCCCCATCATTGCCCCGGACAATGGTGACAGCACACCTCCTCTTGGCTCTTCACTGTCTGGAGGCCTCCTCAGTCATTGCCTGTCATTTTAGAATTGTCCCTCTGCTGTAATAGTGGCTTATGTGTTAAAGGCTGTTCGCCTATTTTGTGCAATTGCAACTGCATTTATATAGCTGCTCATACCCATGATGAAGCACTGAAGCTCGTTATCGGACGTTACACCATTAGGAAGCGTTTGGTTGCAGTGATTTCTTTGTAGGCTATGTTTTGGTATTATGTGTGAGTGACCAGAGAGGTGCTCTTAGCCTAGATTAGGTTGCAACGTTTTGTAGTGTGGTCGTCGAAAGAGAAGTGCTAGATGGACCACATGCAGTTTACATTTGTTGGCTGCAATGAGTATTTGGGTGGCAGCTGAACCCCAGTCCGCATTGTGTCCTGGAGACAATGCAGGCAGAAGTACTTTATAATCTTAGAGGCACTGTTGAATGAGGGGAGAGAAGAGAGATTCACAGTGATGGCCTGTACTAAAGTTTCCCTGAAGTAAGTGGTTTTGACGAGTTTATAGTACCTCAGTATTTCCAATCACCAGGGTGATGAAGGACAAGAGTGGAACTTGCAGGGGTAGACAATATTCAAGTCGTACAATATCCCAACCATTATTTTATAGCAATCTTTTATAGATGTATCCAGTAGTAGTTACGGATCGCATATCTCTTTGTGTATTGGCTGCCTGGACTAATAGTATTAAGTGGATTAGTTTAGGAGATTAGATGGTGGAATCCTAAATTTAGAGGTGGGTTCAGGACATGACTTTTCTGTGGGTCCAGTCTACAAGTTGAGAAGCAATTGCCAGTCCGCCCTGGTTACCGGTAGCCAGGTCATGGTTATCAAAACAGCTAGGAGAAGTACAAGAGTAGTCGAAGGCCTGCACGGATTACAGTCAGTCACAGTACCTTTATATTTTAGTGGTTCCTGTGATTTTCCTTTTAGCGGACTGAGCTTGCGTCTGTTTTGGGGCACTCTTCTGTAGAGTGTGCTGTACTGACCTCCAATGATGTTTTGACTTTCTAGTGTCACTATTCCAGTTGGTTCTCCTCCTTATTTCAGATATTGATAGGTTTTGCTTTTTTTCTGAACTTCAAATGGTCTTGTGTGATTCGTGTCTTGACTTGTAAGAGGTTATAAAGCTTTGCTGCTGCACTGAGATTGATTTTTCACCAATGATTTTTTTCTTCTAGAAGGGCAAATTAGCATCTTGTAGTTTTAAGCAGAGCAGTCTGATCTGGGAGTGCCTTTGGAATTTAGCTTGTAAGAACTGCGCACTGTTCCGTTAGTTGGATCTGTGCACAATACAAAGTTGATTGAAGTCAGAGTATCTCGTTCTAGGAGGCTAGTAGAGTGCATGAAGCACTGGCGTTGTGTGTTTCTTTGGACTGAGGTGCAGTATCAGTCTTGCTGTAGTGTTTAAATCCTTAGTAGTTTGCACTGGACAACTCCACGGACACAGACTTTCCTCCAGCTGAAAGGCTTTTGGGAATTAAATTGGCTGCAAGACTTTTCGCAGAAATGTCCAAAATGACAATTGATTATTTCAAATAATCATTCATTGAACTGATGGCCTCTAGCACAAACATAGCTCGATTCAACAGGCCAAGAATGAGTGGTCCAGATTCATCCTTTTTAGGCCTCGCCTAGTGTTGCAGCGCGCATGCGCTGCTCGCTCTGCGAGGCTTCTTGTAATCGGGATACTTCAGAAGTGGATATTAAGCCCCGCCCATCAATCTGATTGGGTTGCGTCATCGTTTATGCTAAACGCTGGCTTCCCATTGAAAATGAGGCTTCTTGGTTACCGCCCTGTCTCCTTCTCGAACGGCCCACCCGGACTCCATCGTTTACTTGCGGCGTTAGACGGTCTTCTTAAATTACTGGGTAAGGACTTATTTTTTTATTATTTACAATGTGACAGCTGGTTTAACATTGCGGTAGCCTCAGCTGTAAGTATTGTTTTTTTTCTTCTTTTTGTAACTTGCGATAGAGTAGTGTCTGATTTCACCACGTTTTCTTATAGCCTCAGCTGTAAGTATTGTTTTTTTTTTCTTTTTGTAACTTGCGATAGAGTAGTGTCTGATTTCACCACGTTTTCTTATTATTTTGTTGCCTAACTTGCGATCGAGTGTATTGCAGTTTGATTTCCCTTTGTAGCTTGCGATCGAGTTTATTGACGTTTGATTTCCCCACGTTTTTCTGTTGTTTGGTCGTTGTTGCTTGCTTACCATTGCGGTATTTTAAAGTCGAGCTACAGGCAACGCGCATACGCTGCTCGCTCAACAAGGTATACTATATTACAGTTAATCTTTAAGCTCTACACACTCTCCCCCATATTGGTCACTTGCTTATGTTATTCCCCATCGTAAATAATAGCTTCTAATTCCTACATACACGTGTTAGTCCATCCTTAGTACGGCATTATATTACTTTGTAACATACCACTAGAAATGCCCCTTTTACTTCCATTATTACACAAAATAAATTATAACATAAGAAGTACTATTTTCGATAATGCTATTTCCCTATTACACCAACGACACCAAAGCACAGGCACACCTTGGCATTATAAATAATAATGCCTTTTATTTATGTTTACAAAACCTGCAAACGGTACTTAAACGTCGCTTGCAGATTTTATAAACGCATAAATAAAAGACAGTATCGTTTACAATGCCAATAGATCAAACTCTCGCAAATGCGAGACCTATTGCACTGTAAGTGCATGTTCTCGTTGGGATCTGGCTTTAAAGCGCAAGATGACCAAGCATGTTTCACAGCTTCACTCGGCCCTTTTCAGAGACATCATAAAAGAACACTCCCTCAGCTCAGATCATTTATTGAAACTGAGGTTTTTAACCCTGGAGTTGATGTTGTCAAGACCAGGCTATTCTGTGCATATAGACAGATCACTTTTGTAAAGGTTGCCTTCTCTTGTTCAAAATCACATCAGATTTAAAAAATGCAAGTAGTTTCTCAACTATTTTGATTCCCTCCTTCAAACTGCTTTGCCATTCTGATGTGAACGATATCTAGATTTATCTGAAGGCCCGTCTGTTATTATGCTTAGGGTTCTGGTTGCTTTCGAAGAATGGATGATAAATTTCTACCACTGATTCTGTTAATGGAAAACCCAGTTCATGCTCCTTAGCACACTGAAGGTAGGTTTTCACTAAGGTGTGACTTTCAGTTTGGCGGTAAGGAATTTGGGAGTTGTGTGACCAGAAATTGACCCCTAAAGAAGATGGTTATCCAGTTGCTCTGTCATTCCACAAGAATCCTAGCTAGTGTTTACAATGGTTATTCCAAACAGTGTTTGATACCAGGTGCAGCTGCTAACGAACCTCATGGACTAACAGGGGTCTGGACTAAATGATAACATGATGGATGGAATGCTTCAGTGTGTCTTGGCTACTGCAAATTACTCTGGTCTGCATTCAAGTTTATTGTGTTTTTGTTCACTGTGCTGCTACAGACCGGGACCAACGATATGCAAATTGGCCTTGAACCTGCTCCAATAAAAACAGACCCCCTGTAATTGTTTGGCCATTTCTCCACTACACAAAAACACAGTCTCAGATCAGACTTGTTTTGGGCATATCCTTTGAACTTGAGGGACCTAAGGCAAGAATCCCCAAGGGTTGGTGCTTTCTGGGAGATTTATTCATGATAGACTGAATGAGGGAAAGGCTATGGTGGGTTTACTTCCACTCCAAGAATGCAAAATGTTTTACAGAAATTCAGTTACAGATCCTCATTCCCTTGCTTCTTACAACATGGGTTGGGGCTCACTGGTACTGGTTGTTTGACTTTCTTTTCATGCCCAAGAACAAATCCTTCATCCTTCTCTAAATCCAGATATCCTCCTGTTTTAGAAGAAGGGATTGAATAGTCCTCTGTCTGTCTTCAGTTGCTCCTCCTGTAATTTTGATCCTAGCAAAATGAGTTTAAGCACATTTGAAGGTTTCTTAAAATAAACAGAAAATCTTGTGTGTTACTAGGAATTTACCGGGACACAGTACAAAAAATGATGTGAATATTTCATTTGGACTTTGGATTAGATCCGATCCCTTTTAATAACTATAGCCTTATTATTTTACCAGGCCTTGAGATTCGTGTAGGCCTTGTTCTGACTACATCTCCACAATTGCTATCTGCCTTATTTTGACGTCTATATTATTTTATTGAACTAAAAAAGACAAAACTTGCTTTATGATCTGCCGCACTTGTATCTGCTGTTTCCGCGCCCGCTTCTTTGTGGGATGCCACTTTGTTTCTTGCTTCTTTGATGCTTAAACCTTTTTGAGCCTGTGGTGTTAATCTTTTATTCACTCATTAGGGCTTCAGAAGAATCTGTGGGGTCAGACAGTCATCGGGCAACGAACTTTGCCCTACTGTTCAGAGATCATTATAATATGCACTATTATTTGTTTATACTGAATTGCTCTTAAGTTTTTTTTACTTTCATCCTGTAAATATTCTTTCTGTGTATAAAACGTCTAGCAACTAGATTGCTTGAACCCCCTTAATGTGGCAATTAAAAATAAAAAAAACTTCCCTAAAGTCACCCATCCTGGTGACCTCATCATGCAAGTTAAGCTCTTGATGCCCCGTGTATACTCTATGGGCCTGATTACATTGCTGCAGCAAATCCCGTTTTGAGTGCAAACTTCAGTTTACGTCCAAAATTGAATTACAAACTGGGCGAAAATTGTGTTTTGTCCGCAGTTTCAGCTTGAGTTTATAGTACACAAGTGCTGTCTGCACACGTCGGAATAATGAATAATATGCTGTCGGACCTGTAGTCCCATTTCCTAGGTGTCAAACTCGACATTGGTTGAGAATTGTGCACCCGCTAATAAGTGCTCCCTGTGCTCATGATAATTCATAGGTGCACAATTTCCACCTGCGTTTTTCTGGTCTTTTGTAATTGGACCCTCTGTGGCAAAAGAAGCCACTTTAGTATGGTGTGTAAATGTGAAAGGGTTAAACCAGTGCCTTCTTTTAGCCTGCCAAGAGAGAACTTCTGGGGTAGACTAGATGGGAGAAGGTGAAAAGCAGAAGGCGTTCAACTGGAGACAAGTAGTGGAAAGCACCAGGAGTGCACTGGACAAGAGATGGCATAGGGCCATCAATGCCCTGTACGAGAGGTGCTCAGAAACTCATGCGGATTTTTAAAAAAAATATACTGAGGTACTTCAGAGCGATTTACAGGTTAAAGTGCAAGAGTTGTTTATGAATACATGGGCAGAACATATACAAGGATAGCGACGATTTGCTTGCACATCAGGGTGGTTACAAGTGGCAGTGACATCTTAAGGATTTTTGGGGCTGCGGGTAAAGGCATATTTTGGCAGCACCTGTTGGGCACAACTTTTAATTGTACCAATTTTCTGGTAATGCAAGCTCACATGATGCCACACAATAGTGAATTATAAAATTAACTTTCAGAGGTCGAGGGAGGCAGAAAGAGGGAGAGAAGTTGAAATTAAATAATGGACGGAGGTGAGAGAGTCAGAAAGACTGCCTCCCTGGGGGTAAGGGTGGAGGCTTTGGAAGGTGGGTCCCTGTGCAACTGCCCACTTTGCCCATGCCTTAAAACGTCTCTAACGAGGCATTGTTGCAGTAGCTGTAACTAGGAGTAGAGACTAGTACTCTGGTTATGAAGACTATGGAAACAAAGAGAAACTAGAGGCAAGTATTCGATAATGTATGTAGTGGTAAAGGTCCCTGACCTCTGGTCAGGGACCTGCCCTCTCCCCCAGCAGCTCCGATGTTGTGCCACTGCCGCCGATGGAGATCTGGTAGGTGTTCGAGCCTGCCTCTGCTTGTGGCCTGTCTGCCTTGTTGTGCCCCTTTTTTGCCTGGTGTCTTCTTCTGTCCTCACTGTATTTCTTGTGATTTTTCTGTGCCTGTGCCCGTAGTATTGCTAATTTCTGTGCCTGTGCCTGTAGTTATTGTTATTTTCTGTGCCTGTGCCTTCCGTGCCCGTTTACTCGCCGCCCTTTTTCCCGCCGCTGCTCCCCCGCGGCCCCGCCCCCCTGCCGTTCCCGCTACCACCTCCCAGCTGAGCTTCCCTCCACCCTTCCCTATTTAATGGTGGCCGCTGCACGGCCGCGCCGCTGGCGCGCCAAAGGCAAGCCCATCTGCGCCCGACCGCGACCAGCACCAGGGACCCTGGATCTCCAACCACCCACCGCTACGACTCAGCTGCCCTCCTCGCACTCAACCCCGGAAGAAACACCCACTGCCAGCTGTCCACGCCGAACACCACCCACGGCCAATTCTCCTGCCGTCACTGCCGCCAGACCTTCACCACCCTCTGCATCCCCACGGGCACCGCCCCTACATCGGACGCCAACACCACTGAAACCCTGAAGTGCATCCTCCTCCCTGCATAAACACGCCGTAGAGATTTGGGACCTCCTCGACACCCTCTCGCCAGACGTCGCCTTCTTCACGGAAACCTGGACCAACGCCTCCTCCGCCCCCGACATCGCCACCGCCATCCCTGACGGATACAAGATCGAGAGGAAGGACCGCCCCAACCACCCAGGAGGAGGACTCTCCATCGCACACAAGAGCCTCCTCCGACTCTCCACCTCCACCACGAGTGACTCCTTCTCCACCACCGAACACCTTCACTTCCAGATCCAGACCAGCCCTAGAACCACACTTCGCTGCACCCTCGCCTACAGACCCCCCTGGACCACGTTCGCCACTACCATCGCAGACCTCCTCACACCCCACGCCATAGCCTCCATGGACTACATACTCATCGGAGACCTGAACTTCCACCTCGACAACCCCAGCGACCCCCCCCTCCCCCACCCTCCTGGACAACCTCGCCAACATTGGACTGAAACAGCTCGTCACCACGCCTACCCACAAGGCAGGACACACCCTTGACCCAATCTTCGCAAGTGGGAACAACATCCGCTTCAGCCTTTCCAAGCTACCCCCATGGACAGACCACCACTGCGTACACTTCCTCGTCAACAAACCCACGCCGCCCAAACCGGCACCCCGCCCTCTACGAAGAAACTGGAGCAAAGTCACTGAAGAGCAGCTCCACTCTACCCTCAACCGCAATGCCCCCACCACCTCGACCGACACCTACCTCGCAGCCAAAGAACTCCACAGATGGATCTCCAACTGCACAGACGAACTCGCACCCCTACGGAACCCCGACAGACATCGCCCCAGGAAGGCCACCTAGTTCACCACCGACCTCCAAGAATGCAGACGCACCTGCAGATGACTTGAGAAGAACTGGAGAAACAGCAAAACGCTGGAAGATCGCACCACCTACAAGAATGCCATGACGGAATACCACCAACGCATCAGATCCACCAAAAGGACCTTCATCCAGAACAAGATCCTCACCAGCTCCAGCAACTCCAAGGAACTTTTCAGCGTCATCCAGGAATTCACCAACCCCTCTGCGAAACCACAGACATCACCCCATCCCAGGGCCTCTGCAACAAGCTCAGCTCCTACTTCCATCTGAAAATCAAGGGCCTCTGCGACAATTTCAACGACCAGACACCTGACTCCGAAACCACCTCCCACTCCAGCAAAGCCACCCAGCCCACCATCTCCTCCTGGACCCCAGTCACCACCGAAGACACCACCTCGACCATGAAAGGGATCCACTCGGGAGCCTCCACGGATCCCTGCCCCCCGCACATCCTCCACAGAACCGCCACCGCCCCGGAACTACAACGCACCATCAGTGCCACCTTCAAGACCAGCATCCTCCCCGACGACTAGAAACGCACTGAAGTCAGACCCCTACTCAAGAAGCCCTCAGCAGATCCCACGGACCTCAAGAACTACCGACCCATCTCCCTCCTCCCCTTCGCGGCCAAAGTCACCGAGAAAATCATCAATGCCCACCTAACAAAATTAATCGAAGAAAACTCCATCCTCGACCCCTCCCAATCCAGATTCCGCAGCAACCACAGCACCGAGCCCGCCCTACTCGCCGCCACAGACGACATCTGCACCCTCCTCGACCAAGGACACACCACGGCCCTGATCCTACTCGACCTCTCTGCAGCATTCAACATAGTCTCCCACCGCACACTCACCGCCAGACTCCACGACACTGGCATACCAGGAACCACCCTCAACTGGCTCTGCTCCTTCCTCGCCGGCAGAACCCTAAGAATCAGACTACCACCCTTCATCTCTGACCCACGGAAATCAACTGCGGAGTACCCCAAGGATCGTCTCTCAGCCCCACGCTCTTCAACATCTACATGGCCCCCCTCGCCGCCATCGTCAGACAGCACGGACTCAGCATAGTATCCTACGCCGACGACACCCAGCTCATCCTCTCCCTCACCAAGGACCCCATCACCACCAGACTCAACTTCAAGGAAGGAATGAAGGACGTCGCATCCTGGATGAGCAGCAGCTGCCTGAAGCTCAACTCTTGAGAAAACAGAGGTCCTCGTCCTCAAACCCTCCCCCTCCGCATGGGACAACACCTGGTGGCTCACCGCCCTCGGCAGCCCTCCCACCCCCACGGACCATGCCCAAAACCTCTGCATCGTACTCAACTTCTCCCTCTTCATGACCCAAGAGGTCAACGCAGTCGCCTCCAGCTGCTTCAATCAATCAATCAATCACAGAATTTGTAGAGCGCACTACTTACCCGCGAGGGTCTCAAGGCGCTGGGGAGAGGGTAGGGGGGGGGATGCTGCTACTGGTCGAACAGCCAGGTCTTGAGTAGCCTCCTGAAGGTCAGCAGGTCTTGGGTCTTTCGTAGGCTTAGTGGAAGGGTGTTCCAGGTCTTGGCGGCGAGGTGTGAGAAGGATCTGCTGCCAGTGGTTGTTCTTCGAATGCGAGGGACGGTGGCGAGGGAGAGGTCGGCTGAGCGGAGCTGGCGGTTGGGGACGTAGAAGAAGAGCCGTCTGTTGAGGTAGGCTGGGCCAGTTTTGTGGAGTGCCTTGTGTGCGTGGGTGAGGAGTTTGAAGGTGATCCTCCTGTCGACGGGGAGCCAGTGCAGGTTCCTCAAGTGGGGGGTGATGTGGCTGTGGCGTGGTACGTCGAGGATCAGTCGTGCGGAGGCGTTTTGTATGCGTTGCAGTCGCTTGATGAGCTTGGCCGGGGCTCCCGCGTAGAGGGCGTTCCCATAGTCCAGTCTGCTACTGACGAGGGCCTGGGTGACTGTTCTTCTTGTGTCTGTCGGGATCCACCTGTAGATCTTTTTTTTTTTTTTTAAATCTTTTTATTTTGTGTTTCAAAAATAATAAACACCATTTCTGCGTTACAAAGCATCGTTTGTGTTAGAACAGCCAAATGCAACATTGAGAGCAATCAATACCATAGTGCCACAAGGGAGAGGACAGTTCAGATTCCAAAATCCAGCATTCCATAGGGCAGATGAGACTCCCGCATGTGGAGGGGTCAACACGCCACTCTTTACGTGACTGCGCTGGTTTGTCTTTGCAGGTACATACGTAGTGGCTCCCAAATGTCTCTAGGTTTAGAGGAAATCGGTAGCTCCTCCGCATAAAGTTCCAATGTTTCTTTACAATAAACCATATCTCTGATCCAGGTAGCAACCCTGGGCGTCCGTCTGCAGTCCCACGTGACAGCCACCACTCGCTTAGCCATAAGTAGAGCAATACGCACAAACTTCCCCAATACTCCCTTTACATGAGGGACGTAGCTCAAAAGGCAAACTGAAGGTGTACACTGAACATCCAATCCTGACATTTCTTTTATATGCTGCACCACCTGTTCCCAGTAACAACCCACCCCCCCACATTCCCAAGCGAGATGCATAAAATCAGCCACCACCCGCCCACAACGTTTACATCTGCTATTGTCCCGCAAACCAGCTTTGCATAGACGAGGGGGCGTGTGGTACGTCTGATGTAAGTATTTAAAATGGATAATGCGTAGGTTCCCGTTGGGAGAGAGTCTGCGGGTAAGATCACACACATGCTCCCAGTCTTTCAGCGTCAAAGGTATGGGCAGTATCGCATTCCACCTTGCTAAACTTTTGTCTGGTCTACCAGCTTTCTCATTCCTGATTGCTCTGTACAGCCTAGTAATTAATTTCTTGCGTGTGGGGGTGGTCAATAACATTTGTAGAGACTGAAGTGGCTGCGGTTCAACTGGATACGTGGGGTAATGCGATCTGATAGCATGTCTCAGGCGGTGTATAGCAAAATGAAAGAGTGGCGTGGGATTAGTAACGTACTGTATATCTTCCGGGAACAGGTCCCGCATGGTGGTGAGTCCTGCCTCCCGGAGCAAGCGCATGGGGCCGATCTCCTGTGTCACGGTAAGCGCCGCATGATATTCTATTGTCATCGCTGGGGCATAGAGTGGAAGCCTGTTCGCAAGTTGCCCAATAGAACGCCAGGCTGCTATTGTGGTGTTGATCGTATTTATTTCCGTTTTTGGATTTTCGCGTCGTGTGTGAGTGAGGAGACTGCGGAGAGGCACCGGCGATGCGTCCCCGTCCTCAACCGCCACATGAGGTATGAAGTCATGTGTGTTTACCCAGTAATATGCATATTGCGCCTGCGCGCTTAAGTAGTACATATAGAAGTCCGGCACACTAAAACCCCCTTTAATGTAGTCTAGAGTGAGAGTGTCCCAGGCCACACGAGCCTGTTTGCCTCCCCATATCAACCGGAGAATAGAGGTCCGCAATGTGCTGAAGAACCCCTGCGTCAACTTAATTGGAATGTTAGAGAAAAGGTACAGGAAGCGGGGTAGCACCACCATTTTGAGAATAGCAACACGATCCGCGAGGGACAACGGCAGTGTCGTCCAGGTATCAATATGTCGATCCAGCTTGGCGCCGGCCCGCCCATAGTTCTCCCTTACCACCGTCTCAGGGGCCCGGTGGACCCAGATTCCCAGGTTCTTGACCGGGTCTACAGTCCACAATATAGGGTATTCCAGTGGGGGTGCGGAGGTAACTGCCGTCAGGGGGATGATAAGCGATTTGTCCCAGTTGATGGTAAGGCCCGAGATTAGTCCGAATCTGGTGTATTCCCGCAACACCTGTGCTAGATAGCGCTCTGGCTCCCTCAGAAATAGAACCATATCATCGGCGTAGAGTGAGATGCCGACCGGTCGATGGTTAAAATTGAGGGCGGTCTCTCTATGCCTCTGTCGTATTGCACACGCCAATGGCTCGATAGCAATGGCAAAGAGTAGTGGCGACAGGGGGCACCTCTGACGCGTGCCTCTCTCAATAGCAAAGGCCTCTGATGTCAGTCCCCCAACTCGGACTCTGGCCGACGGAGCCGCATATAGAATCCTAATCCAGCCCAAAAACAATGGCGGGAAACCCATGCGCTGTAAAATACGGAACATATAGTCCCATTCAATGGAGTCGAACGCTTTAGCAGCGTCGAGCATGACAGCAGCAGCACGCAGGTTGGGATCTAGGACATGCAGCATAGCAAAAATGGTTCGTACGTTGTGGGAAGTGGAGCGCTCTGGTATAAACCCCGACTGGTCCGGCAAGACCAGACGTGGCATTAATGGCTGGAGCCGGGTGGCCAGGACCTTGGCCAAGATTTTTGCGTCCGTGTTGATCAAAGATAAAGGCCGATAAGATTCACAGGCATCCGGGGACTTATCTTTTTTAAGAAGGGTTATGATGAGAGCCTGCCGGAGAGATGGAGGCAGCACACCAGTATCATGCGCCTCATCGTACATCTCTAGTAAGAAAGGGGCCAGGAGGTCCGCGTAGGCCTTATAGAATTCCACGGTCAGGCCATCTGGGCCTGGAGCCTTGGCATTCGGCAGGGCGCATATCGCGGCCTTGATGTCCGCCACATCCAGCGGTTGGTTCAGATACTCTCTGTGACCGTCAGCCAGCCAAGCGCACGCAATGTTATCAAGATAGTCCGCAGTTGCGGAGTCTGGTCCCGTCCCGCGTGATTCGTACATGCTAGCATAGTATTCCCTAAACTGCTCTAAAATGTTCAATGGGGTGTAGTGTTCCTTGCCTTGAGAATCAACTATCTTGTCAACATGGTAGTGGTCCTCGACCGTTTTGATTTTCCTAGCCAATGTGCGGCCCGGTCTCCCGCCCTCGCCATAGCGCCTGGCCATGTGTCTGCGGTTGATGTATCTTAGTTCTGTGTCCGCGGCCGCGTCATAATCTTGAATCAGAGTTTGGATGCGCGATAGCTTGTCCAGGGAGGGGCTAACTGTGTAAGCTCTCTCAAGTTTTTTTAGGGAGGTCTCTATCTTGTGGAGTTGTGTACGTAAATCCTTCAATATACCGGCGGTTGTGCTCATACAGACTCCTCGAATCGTTACTTTGAACGCTTCCCATAGCGAGGAGGCGGTCTCCACGGTGCCTTTATTTTCAAGAAAGTAATTCTCTATGGCCTTACGAACAGTATCGTTATATAGTGGTTCAAGGAGTGCCTCCGTTCGGAAGCGCCATGTGAACGGGCGGCGGGTAGGAGTAGGGACACAGAGGGAAAGCTGTACAGGATTGTGATCAGAAAGCGTTCGTGGGTGGTGAGTGACCTCTGTCACCCATTCCGCTGTACTCTCGTCAAGCAGCCAATAGTCCAGCCTAGACCAACTGTTGTGTGCAGGCGTAGCATGTGTGCCCTCCCTGGTGGAGGCATTGCGCAGCCGCCACACATCCACCAGTCCAAATTCCAGCATGGCCTGGTTAACGCTCCGAGCTACTCTAGGGGTGCGGTTGCTCTGGGGGTTGGACTTATCAAGTGTAGGATCTAAATATGTGTTGAGGTCCCCACCCCACACTATAGCTGTCTCGGGCCACTGTCTGAGCTCGCTATACATGCGATAGAACACCTCCGGCTCATCTGCTATGGGGCCATACATAGCTATGAGAGTGAGTAGTGTATCTCCCAGCTTGCCCTGAACCATCGCGCATCTACCTTCCTCATCTGTGTGGGTACGATGAGGCACAAACGGGACCCCTTTTTTAATCAGTATGATGACTCCCGTGGCATAGGATGAATAGGAGGAGGCCAGCCTGAAGCCCGCCCAACTACGCGCAAAGTTCACCTCTGATGCCTTGGTCAAGTGCGTCTCCTGTAGGAGTACGACTTGGGCGCTATGACGATTTAAGTATGCAAGCACTTGTCGGGATTTCTTCGGGGAGTTGAGCCCTCTAATGTTCCATGTTATCAGTGTATATTTCTCACCCATGGAGCCCTGTGGCATCATAACATAAAGGCACAGTAATCATCTGAGTGTCATGATGTATTAAGTGAGCAGTACAATAGATAACCTTGGTATTGATCCATTCAAGAGAAACATCCTTCAACACGGCTGTATAGTTACATTGGCTACATGCAAACGCACGGTGTCCCCCCACCCACCCTCCTCCCACTCCAACCTCCCAATTAGGTCGAGAAAAAGAACCCCTCCCCATCCCAAAAAATTACCCCAAATATATCAAGAGTTACAACCAAGTAGGGGATCACCCTCTGGGGGGGGAGGAACAGCGGCGAACACCCACCGATAGGCAGGGTGGCCAGACTGCGTAAGTAGTGTAATTGACTCTCACTGAGACCCCAAAAGAAATACTAAACAACTAATCAGCCCTTCCATGCAGGTTAGGGACACATCCATTATGAGGGAGACCCTACAGAAGCAGGTCGCGAATCTAGTTCAGTATCACATTTTACAATCCGAAAGAACAGCCATGGGGAGTAAATTGGTAAGACGCCAGTCCAGGTGGGCCTGCACTTTGGTTCCCCCATTGGGCATTAGTGTAGCTTGACCATCAGTCCGCATCGCTGTGAGACGGCGACGAGGCTGCATTCTGAGAAACAGATTTGTGAGGTTTGTGAGGGCAGATGTGTTTAGCAAATTTCAAGGCCGATTTAGACTCTGTAAAAAAGTGTGCCTTATCTTCATGGGTGATTTTCAGTTTGGCCGGGTAAAGCATGGCATAAGGAACAGAGGCGGACTGCAGGATTCGTTTCACCGGCTGAAACTCCCTGCGAGCTGCTTGCACAGTCGGTGTGTAGTCCGGATAGAAGGACAGGGTGTTGCCTTGATGTACGACCGGACTTTTAGCTCTTGCTTCACGGAGTATAGCATCTCTATCCGCATAATTCAGCAGGCGTGCTATTATTGGTCGCGGCGGAGTTCCGGGAGCCGGCCGAGGGCCAAGGGATCTATGCGCCCTCTCCACAATCATAACCGGAGACAACACTGGACCAAACAGCTCACGGAGTAGGTTATCGATGTAAGGCTCCATCTTTGAGATGGCTGTCGATTCCGGAAGGCCAAGAATACGGACATTGTTTCGGCGCGAACGCGCTTCTAAATCTTCATTTTTCAGCTTGATGACCTCCAGTACTCGCTCCATGTTCAGGACCTACGTTCTCGTCTCTGCAGTGGCATCATGTGTGTCTGACAGCCTGTTTTCCAGGACATCCAGTCTGGTCTCATGCACATCTACCTTTTTTTTAACGGCATCCAGGCTGGTCGCAAGAGCATCGATCTTGCTGTCTATTGTTTTCAGACCGGTGCGCACCTCGAGCAGTATTGTTCTCAGGTCTTCCTCTGGGTCATCAGCATTGTCCGGTGTGCCTGTGTCGAGCGGGGTTTCCGCCGTGCGGGTGCGCCTCGCACTCTCAAAGGGGAGTTTGGGCTGCTTGGGGTCCGTTTTGCCCATATTCGCAAATCGCCGGTATCACAGCGGGTCGCACCGTAGGCAGCGGGCAGTATGGCAGTCCACAGCCGACGAGGGCCGGTACAGTGGCGCTCCCACGTTTGGTAAAAGCAGTCTACTGTCCCCAGTGAGCCGTATTTGCGGCCGGATCCGGCCTATTCCCAGCGGATCAATCAGGGGAGGCCGACACAGATGCCAAGGCCGGTGGCAGCCGCAGCTGGACGACGACCCCACCTATAGAGAGACGGTCAGGTAGCAGTGGAGTGACATCGTAGGGCCGCCTGCGATCACCGCCGCCGTCCAACCATGAGCGCAACACAGGAGGGCCCTCCGCCCGGCCACCACGCGGAGGTAGAGCAGGATCGGACGGCCCGCGCACCGTACTAGAGACAAACCCCCCGCAAGCCCAGCGAGGGGGGTGTCTGACGGCGCCCGCAGCCCTCCGCGTACTGCCCCAGGTCCACAACAGCGATCAGGGGGGGAGCACCTCAACTGCAGGAGGCAGACTAGGCCCCAAAGACCCGCACAGGCCCTAGCATATACGGCGCTGACCGCAGGACCCCCAACGCAATAGCCGCAGTGCAGGTCCCGGCCGCCCCGCAATGCCCAGCACAGCGCCGGCCGAGCAGAGCCCAGTCGCTCCTACCTTATGTGAGTTGGACTTCTTAGGCGGGAGTTCCACGGCTCGATCGGGTCACCACAGTCTCTTCCCTCCGCCTCGCGGCCAGCACCGGTCCCCCTCTCTCCGACGATGGCAATCTCCGCTTCTGTTGTGCTTCACGTGTAGGTCAGCAGCCGTCCCCGGGTCACCTCAGGGTGTCTCCGCTGCCATACAGGGCACCCCGCTCGCAGCCGGCCTCGCCACTCGCCAGACACCCTCCACAGCCACGTCTGGGGTTTAGATGGCGGCGGCCATGTTCTCGGCAGGTCCGCCGATCCGCGCCGCTTGGTAGTTCGGGGGTTCCAGGACGCGACCCGGCTCGCAGATTGCAGCCGCTGGTGCAGGAAAGGTCCAGTGATCAGGGCATACGTTGTTCTCGGTCTCAGGCCGAGTTGAGCATGTGGTATTTGCCGGATATTGCAGCCTGGCCTGCGGAGCTCCCTCAACAGGCAGCCATTTCGCAACGCGCCGTAGCCACGCCCCATCCACCTGTAGATCTTGCGAAGCATGCGGAGGGTGTTGAAGCAGGAGGAGGAGACTGCGTTGACTTGCTTGGTCATGGAGAGCGTTGAGTCGAGGATGACTCCCAGGTTGCGTGCGTGGTCGGTGGGTGTCGGGGCTGCTCCCAGCGTCGTTGGCCACCAGGAGTCGTCCCAGGCTGAGGTGTTGGAGCCGAGGATGAGGACCTCCGTTTTGTCCGTGTTCAGCTTTAGTCGGCTGATCTTCATCCAATCGGCGACGGCCTTCATTCCTTCATGGAGTTTGGCTTTGGCGGCGAGGGGTCCTTGGTGAGGGAGAGGATCAGTTGAGTGTCGTCGGCGTAGGAGATAATGTTGAGGTTGTGTTGTCTGGCGATGCGTGCGAGCGGGGCCATGTAGATGTTGAACAGTGTTGGGCTGAGGGACGATCCCTGGGGTACGCCGCAGATGATCTCGGAGGCTTCGGATCGGAAGGGTGGGAGGCGGACTCTCTGGGTTCTGCCGTCGAGGAAGGAGGTGGTCCATTCCAGGGCCTTGTCTCGGATCCCTGCGTCGTGGAGGCGTGCGCGTAGAGTGCGGTGGCAGACAGTGTCGAAGGCGGCGGAGAGGTCCAGCAGGATGAGGGCTGCGGTCTCACCATTGTCCAGCAGGATCCTGATGTCGTCGGTGGCGGCGATGAGGGCAGTCTCAGTGCTGTGGTTGCTGCGGAACCCTGATTGGGATGGGTCCAGGATGCTGTTTTCTTCGAGGTATCGGGTTAGCTGTTTGTTGACTATCTTCTCGATGACCTTGGCTGGGAACGGAAGCAGAGAGATGGGCCGGAAGTTCTTGAGGTCTCTCGGGTCCGCCTTGGGTTTTTTGAGTAGGGCGTTGATCTCTGCGTGTTTCCAGCTCTCTGGGAAGGTCGCGGTCTCGAAGGAGAGGTTGATGATGTTGCACAGGTGGGGTGCGATGGAGCTGCTGGCTTTGTTGAAGATGTGGTGCGGGAAAGGGTCTGACGGGGAGCCGGAGTGTATTGTGCTCATGGTCTTGATGGTGTCCTCGATTTTCACGCTGGCCCAGGCTGGCAGGGGGTCGTGGTCGATGGTGTGTGGCGGGTCGATCTTAGTTGGGGTTGTCTGGGTGTCAACACCCTCCAAAAGACTTTCAAATGAATCCCCCTCTCCCCCCCCCCCCCGAGTCAAGGAAAACCGTCACCCACACACTCATAACCAGTAGGCTGGACTACGGAAACGCCCTCTACGCCGGTATCAACAAGTCTCTGCTCCGCAAACTCCAGACCATACAGAACACCGCAGCTAGACTCGTCCTCGGCATCCCTCGACACGAACACATCACCCACCACCTGCGGAACCTCCACTGTCTCCCCGTTGAGAAGAGAATAACTTTCAAGATACTCACCCACGCCTACAAATGCCTCCACAACACCGGACCCCAATACCTCAACGAGAGAATCTCCTTCCACGTACCCAAGAGAAACCTCCGATCCGCCGCCCTCACCGAAACCCCGTGCATCCGCAGAGCCAGAGTAGGTGGAAGAGCCTTCTCCTACATCACGGCCAAGACCTGGAAAGAGCTCCCTATCGACATCAGTCGCGCCCCCTCTCTGAACATCTTCAGGAAGACACTCAAGACCTGGCTCTTCCACTAAACGGAGCTGCTCCCTCCCTCCCTCCTCCCCCCTCCTAGCGCCCTGAGACCCTCACGGGTGAGTAGCAGCTATACAACCCCCCCCTGACTGAGTGGTACCGAAATTACTTGTGCGGGCACACATCTTTTGGTAAAGTGTCTCATTCTGTAGAGGATAGCGCAGAGAAGACGACACAGTTCATTGGCTCATGAGCTGGGGTGAAAGTTAAATGAATGATTTGAAATGGCGCCTGGCCCTGGACATATGTTGTTACCAAACTATCAGATTAAAAAAGAGGATTAGCATGAACATTTGTGAAATATTAGCCAGTGGAGGTGAACGTTTACTGTGAATTACGGTTGAAGCAGCCCAAACAAGTGGTTGGGACTTTAACTCGAAAGCCCACTCTACAGGAATTGGTAGATTAGTTTAAGGGTTGACAAAAGCATACTCAAACATTGATCGAACCATCGGGGCTTACATAAATCAGACAAAGCTAACAAAGCCGGGGTAAAGGCTGATGAGAAGCTTTCTGGTGCAGATAGAGGAGGGTGGAGGGCTCACGCTTCAAAAGGGCCTAAAACATAAGCACTTAAATTCTGGCTATTTATTATGGAAAATATTTTATTGTGGTCCGGTTCCGAAAAGCTTCGAGTGGCCCAGGCCTCGCAGGGCTGTCACAGTTCGGGTCTGGCGCCCGGGGTACACTGGGAGGAAGCTGATGAACAACTTCGGGAGGGGGCGGTGGGCACGGGAGATGCTGGTGGGAAGAAGTTCGAGGGTACACATGCACGTGAAATGGTGAGAAGCAGCGGGAGTGCACTTTGGGTAAGCGGTCCACGAGTGCCTCGCGAGAGCCCCGTGAGAGCTTGCGAGAAGCTGACCAGAAGTGCACTGTAAGGAGCTGGGGAACACTGCGAGCAAACGGCCTGTTCCCAGGATCCAGGGTCCCAGAATGTGACCTGGAGTGGAAACGGCTGCTTCTCCGGGGACTTCACATCCTCTCCAGCATCCCTCTTAGGGCTGCAACTCATGGAAAATCTGAGTGTCTCGGGGAGGGGGGAGGAGGGCCTGGGATTCAGAGGAGGGAAGAGGGTGTATCCCTGATGCGGGAGGGCTGGCCTGGCATGGAGAGCAGGAAAGGTGGCCGGGCCTCATGAATGCTCCAATAGGGTTGTTGGTCTTTGCTCTGATGCTCTGAGCTGGGCGTGCGCATCTAAATATAACCTTCAGTCAAATAAATAAAATTAGGGGCTGGAAGTTATGGGGAGGGAGGAGGCTGACTGAGGAGGTGGGGAAAAGACAGGCTTGTCTGTATTTATAGAGAGGAGGGAAGGCTCTCCTCTCCGCTGCACTAAGCATCCGCCTGCGATGCTGTAATCAACAGTATCTCTGTTAAGGTTTGGACTGGGACAGAAAATAGGCCAGGCCCCAAAATAAAAGTGGCCCCATTAGCAAATCAGATACCTAAAACAGTGGCCCACGTTTGCACATTAGAACAATTTTGAACTTCTGAAGGCCACGCGGTATAGGTGTTTTACAAAGTATCAGATATTGCATGTATGTCTGCTTCCTGCATGCAATGTGTGTGGTAATGTTAGGAACATTATGCCGAGTCTGGTGGCTCAGTGGACTAATGCATCCACTGCAGGGGCCTGTGTTCGAATCCCGGTCCACTCAGCCTTTCATCCATTTGAGGTCGATAAAATGAGTACCATTGAGTTGGGTAACAATAAAGTTTAAACATCTGCTAACCCCAGCAACGCCAAGATGCCCCGTTGCTGGGGTGAACGTGCGCTTTACAAATACACTATGTTATTAGTAAAAACTGGCCCAACAGACCCTAAACAGGCCCACAAATAGCCCGAAAACGGAGCTGTCCTTCTGGCATCCATGTTGCTCACTAGGCCAGCCCGACAGTGCTCTTGTTCTGTGCAGAGCGCTGCACTAGCCTAGGTTTTAGTGCTGCAGGAATGTCCGCAATAAATTACCCATTAAATAAGAGTTTGGGAGAAGAGACTGTTTAGCAGGAGCTCCCAGCGTGGACTAGAAAAGGAGTGTCTGTAGTGCAGGATTGGAACCGAGAAATCCTTAGGCTTCCCGAACGAGTAGCTCTCCAGCTCCTGTTTGTAGTAGTCTACTAAAGTGGAAGCTCTTGCTTATTTGAATGAGTGAATTTATCCCAAAATCGAAGTGTGTATTCAAAATTAAAATGTGCGAATTTCCAGAACTCATAAGCGGAAGTTTTGAGAAAAATGTGTTTCCCAAATAAATATAAAGTTTGTTTGAGTCATAAATCATGCCACACCACTAACATATAGAATGATAAACCACAACAATGCAACATTTCTAATATTATTAGAGGCATTGTGAAAGAGGCTTTTTCACGTTACAGCTGCCCGCTCTGCCTGATGCTCCGAGATGATCCCTACTCATAATCTTGTTTGGCGGCGCTGTACCATTAATGTCAGTCGCTGGGGATGATTTTAATTAAACACGAGTAGCTCTTATTATAGAAGGGGCTGGAGCCCCCTATTCTGTCGGATGCAAGGGGGTGACTACACTACTGGAAGAGACGCCATACATGTAGGACAATGAAGGAAACAAAAAAAGACATGCCTTTTACGTGGGGCGGGTGAAAAAAGGCTGCCCGATATTTGTACGATCTTCGGCGACTCTTCAGGGGGCTTAGGCACTATATAATGCGAATACAGTGCCGCGTTGTAAGTCTCTGATGTCGATGAGACTTGCGTATAAATTGCAGCATTGCCCCTTGAACTGGCACACACACCCAGTAGGTAGCATGGTCGGCATAACTATTCTGCGAGTTTTTTCAAGTGTATTACTTGGCCAGCACTCTTACCACAGGCCTGGACTAGCGAGTGGTAAACAGCCCAGACCAGAAACCAGGGGCTGAATCTGCCATCAGTGTGACCTGGTAGTGCAAAACATTATGACTCGTTCTCATACACAACTCAGACACACGACACGTCTGACTTTCTGCGTTAGGCGATGCTGGAATAAGACCGGAAGTAAACTGACAGAATCCTGAGGCGTAGATGAATGGAATACGTGAGACACCTTCAGAGATGACTATTTGCTTTGAGCGTGTGTACTGTACATGTGCTATCTTGATCATATTATTGCGCAAGGTGGTACTTAGGCAGTAAATCATATAAAATATGTCCGCACGCTACTTCTAAATGAGAAACCGCGGCTGAAAGTTGACCACTCCTCGCAGTTTCGTTTACACGGTGTATTTACTTTGGCAACTCCGGCCTGGCCGACAGATCCTGCCAACAAGGCGCTCGGTTTTGTATTGTGTTGTGTTCGTGGAAGATAGTCTGCGGAAGAAGGGGAGGTTGTAAAGGAGAGGGGACAGGGAGGGCCTGTGGAGAATGAGGGTAAAAGGAGTGGCCTAAGGAAAGGGGAATGGAAAAAGGAGGACCTGAATAGGATGGGAGGGAAGAAGGAGGGAGCCTGTGGAAAATGGACGGAAATTAGGGAGCCTACAGACAGCGGGAAGGAAGCAAGCCGCCCAGAGAAGAAATGGGAAGGTTTCTGTAGAATGGGAGGGACTATGCAGAATGAGTAGGTCGGAGGAGGGCCAGTGGAAAGGGAATGAGGCTGCTTTGGGGGGAGCAGAAGAAGAATAGTTAGTGAGAAAGGGTAGTCCGGGAAGAAAGATGGGAGGCGGGGGGGCATGCAAAATGGGGTTCTGTGTATCTCTAGAAAAAGACAGTGCTGACATAAGAACGCGTTAGGGTCTTGGAAACGGCCTGGCCAGCCAATGCACACCTCATCACTGTGTGCACCCTATCTATTTACTTGTGGTCATGCTTTTCATGGCCATAGGGTACTCAGTATTCATTTTGGGGCCCGATCCTCGGGGCGTTCGGTGAGAGGCAGGCAGGGCGAGAAGCGGAAGCACTGCAGAGCCCAAGTACCGTGCACAAACGCTGATGGGTGCCGCATCTCTTCCCGCCGGCGGGGAGTTTACAGGGGACTGTAAAGCCGGGGAGTTGCAGTCCCTCGCGGCCGCGGGTGTGAGTTGGACACAGGTGCATAGAGCTGCGTGTTAATTACCCGATGCCTTGGTGTTTACTGACAGGTGACCGCATTGGGTGGCGGTACCTCCTCTTCCTGAAGGTGGGGCTTTTACATAGTTTGTACAGGCCGAAGGCGTGGCGTATATAGAGGCGGAAAGGGATGTGCTCGGGGCACAAGTCCTAAAAAAAGAAGTGGGGGGACTAACCTAGTTAATCTGTATGCAAGTGGCATCGCAGTGCGTGACATCACGGCGCGTGACATCACAGCACGTGACATCACAGGAACTGGCATCACAAGAAGTGATATCAGATCTTAAGCCCTCACATATATGCTTAGCAGGTGTATCATGAGTACATTTGAGCACATTTCGAGTATACTTGCAAACCCTCCTGATTTAGGCAGAAGATTCACACTTTTGTACGCTACATATAAAGCAATGTTACCAGCGTTAAGCTTTCTATAGCCATAGTGCTTTAAAAGAAATAGTGATATTTAAATCATTACAACGCCTCCTCAAGGGTAATAAGCGTATATAAATGCAATTTATTTTGTGCAAATACTGGGAAAGATCAACACATCTGACTTCTAACAGTGCATGCAAATCTCCTAAACAGAGCCTGAACAAAGTGAAAAGCTGCCTCTTTAAAGTATGTGTGAAGTGCTAACAAGGTGTGAGCCTTTGTTTCTCCTCTGCTGCATTTGCATCAGGTGTGAGGCTCCTGACTGCTGCCAGCCAGGAGACTCCAACAAAGGAGGCTTGATGACCCCTGAGACTCGGCCTTTGTTATGGCCGAGTATCCCAGCAGGAGTCAGAAATAAGAGAGCCCTGTCCCCGCCTGCACGTTGTTGTGATCGAAAGCAGACAACAACGTGCAGGCGCTGCTGAATGTGTCCCGGTGTTTGGAAATTACACCGGGACGAATTCAGCATCTTTTTTAGTGGGGCCCAACTTCTTGGCAGGGTGGACGCCATCCACCCTGTGAAAGAAGTGGGGGGACGCCGTCCACCCGCGTGGACCCCCGACTCGTGCCCTGGATGTGCTGCTGCTATTCAGCGGGGCTTGGTTACAGGTGTATGGGGGTACGAGCGTGGGGTTTATTGTTAGAAAGAGTTAGAGTAGAGCCAAGCGTCGGCTTTGGCTCTAAGAGCTCGTGCACAAACTGAGCCCTGAAAATAGCTGACATGTAAATCACGCAACAAACATCATGTAAAAACAGTGGTGGAGGTGGGGACCTGTGGGCGAAGAATCGGAGGGCGGGAATAACCTGATGACTCGGTCAGTGGGCGGAGTCAGAGGTGTGGCCAGAAAGAGCAGAATATCCAAATTTCTCCTATTTGTTTGGCATTTCACTGACCAGTTACAGCTTATTCCGCTATTTAATTCAACCAAGGGCTACACATGTTTATTTAAGGTTTAATATGAGTTGATATTCAAATACATTAACGAAGTGGGATATGTTTCCAGTCACCGAATGTCCCAAATACACTTAAAAGTGGCACCACAAGCCATTTGTATTCGAGCCATGCAGTTTCTGTCATCAGCACTTTTCCCTTTTTCCATAGAAGCAGTTCAAACATGAATGGCAAAATATCCTAATTTGGAAATGTTTTCCACATAATTATGGTTCTGCCATATTTACCACATAGTTCATCATCTGTTGCATAATCTGACGATTTTAACAAAAAAATTGTTACTAAAACATGTGACTTGTGTTGCTGTGAAGTGGAGGGCCCTATGCACAGGTTGACTGGTCACCTTTCTCACTGCTGAATTTGTATGTTAAAATGGTACTAATGATGCAAAATCTTTGCAGAGACTATTAGTATGTGTAAAAATAATAAAGTATCAGAAAATGTACCATATTACGCTCAGCCTTTTTTTTCCTGCATAATTTAGTCAACAGTGCGACATCATTTTGTCCTCCATTGCTGCATAATTCCAGTGGCCCCAAAGCAGGCAGCACATTTTAAAAGTGCTTGTGCATAAAGCAGAGAGACCGTGAAGTTTGCAAACTTAGTTTGGTGTGCGTGCAAATCCTGCATTGCCGATCCCTGGTGAGTTGCTCTACTACTGCTGGAACATGGCCAATGGAGGTACCAATGGGTGAGGTGGACTGGCCTCAAGGGTCATGTGACCACAGTGACAGAGACAACAGTTGCTCTAGGGTTTGCTGCTTCGTAGGCCTGCCCGCAAGACTGGAGGTGAACTGCAGTTTGGATTGAGGTGGACAGACGTTCAAGGTTAACCCATACTTGCCACCGCTAGGGTCCACCTGCTGGTGCTAAGACACCAGGGGTTCTTAGATCTAGCAGGGCCTCCTAAGATCTAGCATGGGAATGTGCTCCCTCAGGAGAGTGGTCTTATGGACTGGTCATGAAGGCTGAACCTGGTTCCCAGTTCCAAATTCGGCAGCTTTGGCCCTAGTTCCTCATCCTTTCCCCCCCCTGAACACCATACTGCCCCTCTGGTAGACACCAGCGCTGCCTTCCGTTACAACCCAATTGTGCCCTGCTATAAATACCTGGATGCGACTCATTTCAAATTATGCACTAGACAAGAGTAATAGGCTACCTGGAAAAAAAAGTAACAACATCCTGGAAAAGACTAACACTCATAGGGATTTTAAGATTAAGTAAAGCATGTGAAATGTAAGCAGGAACAACATGGTTACCTTAACACTTTTGCACTCATTATTCAGAAATCATTGAGTGTTTTTGCCTGAAAAGTTAAGGACATGACTACAAGGCAAGAAGGGACCTGCTTCAATAGCCAATATCCATCCAAATGTGGTGTGTCCACATTGCGTTTTGGCCCTTTTCTTGTCGCGGGCACTAGGCCTACCCACACAAGTGAGGTACCATTTTTATTGGGAGACTGTCACCTGCCCAATGACCACAGACGACAGTTCTGGTTCTGGGAAGTGGATCTTTTATTAAGTCCGTTATTGAACAAGGTGTGTGTTTTCTCAGGTGGGTCTGCTATCTTGACTCGTCGCGGGGTTCTCAGCGTTGCCACAGTGGTCTGGCCGGTTTCCTTCGCCTCTTCACGTCTCTGGCAGTGGCCGTCCCTCGAGGAAGAAGAGAGAGGCGATTAGTAAGGGTCCCCTGCTCACGGGTTCCCCCTGTCTTCTCGCGCTCTCCTGCTATCGTACCTTTGCTCTTCCCACTCTGAGCTCCTCACCCACCCTGGGTTTCTTTCAGCCCTGTGGTCCCAAGGGAGCCACTTACTTCAGTGGCGACCTTTGCCCTATCGGTGACTTGCTAATGGTGGGAGTGGCTCGGTCGACGTCCTCCCAGCGTTTACCCACGTAGACGCTCAGCGCCCCAGACTACAGTTCCAGCCCAACGCCGGACCGAGCAATGTTGTATACAATAAAACAAAAAGGGGGGGGATAGATGCCTCTACTCTTTGTCCCCCTTCCTCCCCTGCTCCTTACAGTCCTGTATATAACGCTTGCGTGTGCAACCACCCGCCCAGTCGGCGTCCGGTTCCCTTGATCACTTGCCTGAAGCCGTGACCCGATGATGGGGTCACGACCGCCTCGTCCAGCACGCCTTTCGCAGGGGACGCCTCCGCCCTGTGGTGATTGGTGTCTCCGCCGTCTTCCGGTGTCTTCACGTCGTTGCCTCTTCCGTTCTCCCTCTCCGACCTCCCTTCGGTTTCGTCGTCTCCAGAACCTCGCTCGCCGTTCCCGACCTCCTTTTCTCGCTTGGCGACTTCCGGGTCTTTTGTACTCAGCCCCCACGTGTCCACCGGTATCCATGGAGACGGCACAGACGTTCGTCCTTCGGTGCCCCTGGGGTACTCCTCGCCGTCCTCCCGGAGCACCCTACCACAGAGACTTTGGGGAATGCGGGTGGGTGCAATTTTGTGGATCCACACAGATTCCAGAACTTTCCATAACAGAAATGTGAGGAAAATGTTTTTTTTTTTTTTGTTGCGAAGTTCGAGGTTTGCAAGGGATTCTGGGTAACAGAACATGGTGAGAGTCACACAAGTCACCCCCTTCTGGATGTCTAGTTTTGAAAAATGTATATGTTTGCTAGGTTTCCCTAGGTGCCGGCAGAGCTAGGGTTCAAAATCCACAGCTAGGCACTTTTCAAAAAAAGTGTCAGTTTTCACTGTAAAAATGTGGTGTGTCCCTGTTGCGTTTTGGCTCTTTTCCTGTCGCAGGCACTAAGCCTACCCACACAAGAGGTACCATTGTTATCGGGAGACTTGAAGAAACACAGAATTGTAGAGCAACTGTTATTACCTATTGACTTTCTATGCATTTCTGCCTTCCAAATGTAAGACAATGAGTAAAAAAAAAGTCACTTTAAAAAATGTCCTATAGTTCACATGCTAGTATGGGTACTCACAAATTCAGAGATGTGCAAATAGCTACTGCTTCTGAACTCTATATTTTGTTCCCATTTCAGAAATACATAGGTGTCCTTGATACCGATTTTTCACTCTTTATATTTTACCAAATGAATTGCTATATACCCAGTACACAATGAAAAACCATTGCAAGACGCAGCGCAGTTATTGGCTCTGGGTTCCTCGGGTTCTTGGTGAACCTACAAGTCCTATATATCCCCACAACCAGTAGGGTCCATCGGATGTAACCGTATGTTCCTTTAAAAAATCTGTCATACTTGGAAGAAGTTACGGGTGAAAATGTTGGCACAAATGGCTGTTTTTTTTCCAGCTCATTTTCAACTGTTAGTTTCTATAAAAAACCTTGAAGGATCTACACAAATGACCCCTTGCTGAATTCAGAATTTTGTCTACTTTTCAGAAATGTATAGCTCTCCGGGATTCATTATTGCTTTCACACCCATTTTTACCACTAACTGGAAGGAGGTTGAAAGCACAAAAAGTAGCAAAAATAGGCTATGTCCCAGTAAAATGCCAAAACGGTGTAGAAAATGTTGGTTTACTGACAAAAGTCTGCCTGTCCATGAAAGCTGGGAAGATGGTGATTTCAGCACCGCAAACCTTTTGTTGATACCATTTGCAAGGAAAAAAACAGACGCTTTCTTCTGCAGCACTTTCCGCCTATTTTTCCCCCAAGAAACAACATTTAGCTGTATTTTGGCTAATTTCTGGGGCCCCTCCAGGGGAATCCACAAACCCTGGGTGCCTTTAAAATTCCCATGATGTTAGAAGAAAAGGATGCAAATTTGGCTTGGATACCTTATGTGAACAAAAAGTTACAGGGGCCTAAGTGCGAACTATCCCAAATAGCCAAGAAAAGGCTTAGCACAGGGGGGAAAAGGCATAGCAGCGAAAGGGTTAAAAGTGATAGTGTGTAAATAGGAACTTGGAAACATTCTTGCTCCTCAGCCCTGATGACAATGTTATTAGCTACTTAAGAGACAAGTCAGTTGTTTTCTGTACCCTATATGTGCTCCAGTTTCTTTTTAAAGATAGATTAACATTATATCCCATTAAATCAAACCCAAATGGTATTTGTACATCACATATTTTGAACGCACGTTTTTAAAGGTGCTCTCATATCTGTTAATGAAGGAAAAGGAGACTTGATGAAATAAAATATCTGTCTAGGATCACACAGTTTGGTCAAGCATGAAGCCAGGGGTGATCCTAAGTTTTCTGATTTCACATTTTTTTGGGTTCAGTCAATAGAGGCACATGAGTTTAGAGCGTAGGTGGCATGCAGAAGTCACACAAAAGTTCGGCTTGTTTTGGTCTCGAGGGTCCAAGAGTACCTCAAGTTTAGCCAGAGCCAGGCGCCTGGCTCGAGCTTTCAGTGACTTGCTCACTTCTGGAAATAGTAGTGCTGTGGACTCTCACAGAATTTTTTTATACGTAAATATGGAGGCTCTCCAAACTTTCCAGAGGGTGTGGTGTTTGTATGGTGCGATTCGAGGTGATACATGCATGCTAACTCTGTAAACAAAAAACAACCAACTGCAGAAATGTATTAGGGCTATAGCCATTTGGGATAGAGAGTGTTGAAATTATGATCTTAAATTGCCAACCGCAGGCCAGCAACACAGTCGTGCACTGTGAGGCTGGGGGTACTCTAGCATCTCTACTCTCTGGTCAGTTGGGTGCATGGAATAAGGGAGGGCACAGTGTTTACATGTATAACTGCCATGTTTCACAGGTCCATACATGATGTTCTGGTCCAGGCCAGGTTTTTTTTAATAATTCTGGGGCCTGTAGTCCTAATTTATAATGGAATACATGAGCGTTCAAGTCACAGAATTCAAAGAAAAACCTTGGACTGGTGCAGCACATCACGCCTGGACCTGGGAAACCTGAAAGGGCTGTACATGTGCCCGGTATGAGTGAGGTGTGCTGGTGTGTGGGGGTATGTGTGTCTACACACTTATTTTTTTGATACTCAACTTTATTGGTTTTTTAAACGGGGAAAAACCAGCAGTAATCAAATGCAGCATTGTACAGCAACTGTAGGATGTCATCATGTTACCCATACAGAAAAGGCATCTGGAATACATAATTACACAGAGGAAGACAGAATAAAGTCTCTCACATAGCTCACAGTCCCGCGAATGAGGTATTATCATTCTACGCACCCCAACCATTTACCCCAGACTTTACGATATTTCGTCGGGCACCCCCTAGCCTCGTACATAGGTTTCTCTTGTGCTGCGCACCAGTCCACCCCTCTATGCCATTTCGTTATGGTAGGTGAGGCAGGATTCAACCAGCTAGCAGCAATGTCCCTCTTGGCCACCATCATGGCTGTGTTCAGTAATAATTTGTCGAATCTAGACCCGTCCAGCCCATCTGTGATTCCCAGGAGCACATTTAACGGCTTATGTGGGACCTCCCAGCCCAGAACCTCTGTGAGCTCCTTCTCTATGGAGTCCCAGTATCGTGTAATGAGGGGGCAGACCCATACCATGTGAAAGAAGTCTGCTTGGTCTTGGTTGCAGCGTGAGCATGATGCATTTGGTCTTAGCTCTGCATTATGGAGGAGTTTTGGTGTTAGGTATGCGGTATGCAGGTAGTACAGTTGGACCAAACGGAGTGTAGCGGAAGTGGTGACTGTTTTGGGTGCCATCAGTGCGTCTCTCCAGTCTTCTTCCTCCAGAGGCCCGATCCATCCCTCCCACTGGTCCCTAAGTCGGTCCAACATTTTGGGAGTGTTGTTTGTTAAGGACCGGTAGATACGGGAGATCCCTCCCTTCCCCAAGTTACCTGTCATGGTTTGCACCTCGGGTGGACTATATTCTGGCAGTGAGGTGCCATTTGATATGCGGCTGTGGAGGGCGTGGCGTAGCTGCAGATACCTATAAAACTGAGAGGAATGTAAGGAATATCAGGCTTGTAGGTGTTGAAAAGTGCGCATGTGGTCACCTCCCCATATGTCTCCGAGTTGCGAGATGGCAATAATGTCCCAGGCCCTGAATCCTTCTAAGCTGCTGACTTCCTGGAGCCAGGTGCCTTACCAGAGCGGCGTGTATTGGCTCAACGTGTTCGACCGTTTGGTATGGCGCAGGGAGGCCCATCTCAATCAGTACTTGTGTTTTCCATTTATCTTCCTCGTGTGCTTCTCTTCCTCCATCATGCTCACTCCGTGTTGCTCTCTCTCGTCCATGTGGGTCTCTTCCAACCCCCCTTTGGGATGTGCTTGCTCTCATGTGCTTCTCCCCAGCTCCAAGTTGCTCTCTCAAGCGCATGTGCTTCTCTTTCCCACTACGCTCCCATTTTGCTCTTTCGCTGTGTCGTGTACTTCACCCCCACCCTCTGTGTTTCTTCCACCCCCTGCCGTCTGTGTTGCTTCCACCCTCACCCGCACCCTTTGTCTTGTTTCCAACACGCACCCTCTGTGTTGCTTCCATTCCACCTTTCTGTGGTGCTTCCCTTTCCCTGTCCTCCCTTGCTGTTGCTTCACACCACCTGCTTTAAAAAAATAAAAAAGCGTTTTTGCACCATTTTCTTTTTTAGGTCGAGCATCAATAATACAGTGCTATTCCCTAACGCTACTTACCATTGGTTCAACTTCTGTGTACCTCTTCTTTGATGCTTCGTAATTGGTTCATGCAACAATACAATACATCACTTCAGTTTTTCCTCAAAGGAGCACCAGTCTAGTACAGTGTCCTTTCTTTTCTGTTAATTTGGGAGAACTATTTTTTTTTTTATTATTCTGTCCACTCGTCGCTTTTCCGCCCGCCACTTTCCTCCGATTCTATCTTCATCAGCAACTGCGCTTCCAAATCTAAAGTTTGCCTCTTTCCAACCATTTATTTTTAATCCGACACATTTGGCCAGATTTTTACTAATGAAATCTGTCTAAAGAAAATTGCAGGTGTAACGTGATTATCTCAAAACTCGCATCCCATATCAGGCTTAAACTCCCATTTGTACCCCAAAGTGGATTCTAGTGTGATTCGAAATCTGACGACCCTATGTGAAAGAGAGCTCACTAAATGGGAGTAAGTGAGGGTCTATAAGAGGAGGGACTAGAGAATTGTAAAGTACGACATTGTTGCATTTGTGATGCACCAGTGCTTCCCAATTTAATAATTTGTTTTTATTGATTTGACCAGCATGAGAACTCGGAAGCATTTTTAAAAGGAAAAGTAGAGATTCTATTTTAAATACATTTCCAAGATAACCGTGGGTGCAGTGTTGTGAAAGTAACTGCTAGTGCATGTTTTGAACTGTCCTTCAACACGAGATCTGGCATTTAAAGGAGTTGAAAAACACAATCACCTTGCTATGCAGAGTCAGGACTAAGGAAGTCGGGTTAGGTTTGCGACTAGCGCAGCTCGCGGCCGAAGAGTGAAAGAAGGTTTAGTATGGGACCTTCTTCCCCTCTCCAAGAGACACTAGAATTTTTTCGCTGAGTCTCTCGAGGGAGAGCTGTGTTTAGATTACTTTCTACCCTGCGAGGGAAATGAACGGGGAAGAACAAACAAAGAGCTAAGATTGCGGGCTCTTGTGGAAAACATAAGTCAGACTAAGTTCGTGTGTGTGTCCCCTGCAATGTAAATCTTACACAAGCAAGCACATTTCTTGTGCTAGACACCCTAGTAACATGTTCAATGTTTGCTGCTTTACCATGCTTTACAGTTACACAGAGGCATTCCGCTTAATTCACCTAGTATGGCCGCCATGCTGTCTGCAAGATCATTTGTAATGAATAATACAATGCTATTCCCTTACGCTACTTACCATTGGTTCAACTTCTGTGTGCATCTTCTTTGCTGCCTCCTAATTGATTCATGCAGCGATACATCACTTCCGTTTTTACTCGAGGGAGCACCGGTTTAGTACTGTCTCTACGTTTGCATTGCTTTTCTGTTAATTTGGGAGAACTATTTTTTTTATTTTTTTATTGTTGTGTCCGCCCGCCACTTTGCTCCAGTTCTATCTTCATGATGCTCACTTCAATTACGGCAGTATCCCCTTTGTTATGAGCGCCGATGCCTATTCATCATACTGCTTAACGTTCATAAGTACCCACAAATAAAATAATCGGGTGACTCCTATTCTCTTGGATTCAATATGTCCATATCCGGCATTTCCCTTTATGTAATAAAGCATTCTCGTCGTGTCCTTAATAACTGCATAGTATCCATTTGTTAAAACAAATCCAGGATTGCTTAAAACTGTATCCCAGTAAGCCCCATACACCATAACCCACAATCAACACGCTTCCTTTTAGATGAATTGTAAAACACACAATTGCCATCACATCCATCCACTAGTACTAAACACATAAGTAAAAAATATTTACATTTACAACGTCAATAGCTCTAACTCTAAAAAATGCGAAACCTATTGCATTGCAAATGCTTGTCTTTTTGTGTATTGGTATAACTTGGATTGGTAAAGAGAGAAAAAAGGCCCACCTCATTTTGTTTCCTCTTTAGCCAGGTTGCACAGCATTGGGGATTTGGGGATGCTATACAGCATCGCTAAAAACCATTGGCATAGACAATTGGTCCCAAAAGCAAGACCCATTGGCTTTGCCAATGCTTGTTTTGGTTTGCATGTAACTTTGGCTGCCTTAAACAAATCTGCGTAAAATAATTATGTAGATCAATTCTGGGGAATTAAAGAAGATAGGAGGCAGAAAGTGTTTCCCATTTCAAAGGAAACTTTTTTCTCTGCTACATTGAACACTGCTGAGGAGAATTACAACAAATTTGGCATAAAATTAGAACTTTGCTCGGAGGGTGTCTTATTTTGGAATGGTGTAAATCTGTTCAGTAGTGAGCTATTTGGCATGCAAAATGTGTCAGATTGGCTTGGAAAGGTTCATTTGAGAAATATTTGGACTGTTCATTTGTAGATCCTTTAGAAAAAGGAACATTTTTTAATTCATCCAGTGTGTGATCTGAAGATCCTCAGAGCATTTAAAGATGCAAGTCCTTGTCGGCACACAACATTTTAAAGTAGTGCAGCACAGAGGCTGGGAGTGCACAACTGCAGGTGCATGCATATTCAAAACCTTTTTGAAGATGGTTGCACCTCTGTGCCTATCTAAAGCATAGTTACTTAGGCTGTGGTTGGGCCTAACAACAATGACCTGCTAGGTAACGGCTACTTCTCAATAAATGGAACACCAAAGAATCAACCCAATCTCCAGTAACTTGTAAATGGCTCCAGACTTTCATTTTCCTCTAAATTCCTAGCTAAAATACCCATCTTTCATATTGAAATCATCACTGCATTGATTTAAGTCTTTAACCCTACATAGGATTTTCTGTCAGACCTTCTCACCTGAGCCTCTAAGTTGATATTGCCAAAAGTGGAAACCAGCATTATTTTCACCAGCATAATTTTCAAAAATGATCATTAAATATTCAAACTGGTGATAGGGACTATAAAAACACAACCACACTTGAAGTTGTGCATCTTTTTAAGTCAGAGAGCAAATAAGTGAAAGTGCTTGTGACATACAGGCGCTGAGAAAGAGAATATGAGCTATGGATAAGTGACAAGGCAGTTAAGTGTACAAGGAGAGCAAGTACAAGGGGGTTGCGAGAGTGAAAATTGGAAAGGGGGAATGCAATGTATGCATATATTTGTAAGAGGAGCATTTCATTGAGAGTGTGAGTGCTTGTGAGTGAAATTGGGATAGTAAAAGGAGTATGTGGGACTGAAAAGATGGTCCTTTAAAGAAGGGTGTGAGGAGAAGGTGAAATTGGAATATATGTGAAATGGTGTGAGAAAGGAACGTATGAGATACAATAGTGAGTTGACTGTCAAGAAGAGTAGTGTGTGGTGTGGTTGAAGGAAGTGAGAAGGATAGAAAGAGCAGGGTGTGAGATGATGGACAAAAATGGGTGTGTGGATGAAGTGTGAGTGGAGGGTCTGTGTGATAGAGAAAAGGAGACAGAGGGTTGAGAAGAGAAAGTAGTAGCAAGGGTAGTTGTGGGATTTGAAAACAATGTGAGACATGACAGCAGGTGCAATTTTTGGGGAAGAGACTCTGGAGTGTGGAATTCCTATAGCCTGATGCCCAGGACATATTGTTTGGGGTCTAGGGCAACAAGTTGTCATGTTTATTTTGTCCTTGGGACAAGTAGGCCCAACCTCCTGCAGCACAAACCCTTTGGCTGCCAGATTGCAGCACCACATTATGGATCAGGGAAGGGCATTGTCTGCAATTAAGGTAATATTTGTGCCCATAGGTTAATGCTTTTCAAACGTTTTGCTTCACTACTGTGAAATTTTAGGGCATTTCTTTGAAACATCATTTAGTAAAATGTGTTGATGCATGCTAGTATTTCCCAAAAATATCCATAAAGGAAACTCAGTGTAACCAATTTCAACAAAGTTATAGGAAACTTGAAATAAACAAGCATTGGCAAAGCCAATAGGTATGACATTGGTGGCCAGCCTTTTGGTTTTGTCAATGCATGTCTTGTTTTGACAGGGTTTTTGTAAAACTTTATTTTTGTGGGAGCTGCCGTGTCCTCAACATTAGAACAAACATTGGCAAAGCCAAAAATATGTTTGGCCTCAAAAGACACACATTACGACAGTAGTTCCTGGCACTGAACAAAACTACTTTGGGTGCCAGTATGCTCTCTGTGAAAGAGCAGAATTATGTCACTCACAGCGAATTTGGCTGGTAAATAGAGAGGGGTAGAATTTTAATAAAAACAAAAGGTCTTGGTTAACGCCAGACCTAAATAGCGGCCTAACTCTTAAAGAAAGTCACAAAAATGTGCACCCATGGTATATCCTTGCATTAGTGCAGATTTATGGCTTTCATGGATTAACAAGAATTTACAGAAGTAGGACAGGAAATCATACTCCTAGAAAATAAATGTGAACTGCATTTTATTACGAGCAAATAAGCATGTGTAGATTTGCTCAAGAGAAAATCTGTTGAGCAGTAACAAGTTCACTTTCCCACCAACTACTTTATTTTTCTTAACCCTGGAAGAAGTTTTACTTCTTCCCTTGTGAGGAGGAAATGTCCAACCTGTCTCTGTATGGAAAATTATTAGAGACAAGCTGATGCAAACTCATAAAACATGCAAGTTAGTAGGCTTGCACAGACTCAGAAGGGCATTCCAACCATGGGGAACTATTGCTTACAGATACCTCTAGCACTCTAGCAGCATGTAGATCTGCAGAAAGATGGCAAAATAAGGGAATTGCTGGTATTCAAACCCTACTATGGTACGAGCTCTGGCATAATCGGAGAGGCTATTATCAGAGCCCTTTGTATAATGGGATTGCTGCCATAATTTGTCATCGCACTACATGGCACCAAAGGGACAAGTGGATTTTGCTACAGTACACGTAGATTTATGAAGCAACCGTCCCATGGACAAGTAGATATTTTATTAAATTCCACACCCCTGAGAGAGAATACAAAGTAGATATTTAACATGCCTTCAGCATAGTCCCAGTACAGGCAGCAAATGTGGCGCTATTGCTGAGTGGGTAGTTCAGGAAAATATACCCTGCACTAAGGATGTCAAAGAGACAGAGTTTGTGAGAGATGGGGGTGAGAGTGGGAATAACGAGAAGAGTGTGACCGGAGGTATGTATATTATATTAAAATGAGATGGAAGAGGATGAGGGGATGAAAAGACAAATGAAGGTGAAACGAGAGAATGAGAAGAAATAAGATGCTGAGAAGAGATAGAAATGCAAGCCAAAGGGAGGCACATAAGAGAGTGAGACAAAGCGAATTACTGACAGGATGAAAGTAGGAAAAGTGAGAATGGATAGAAGTACGGACTGTTTAGAGAGGAAGAAAGTTAAGGCTAATAAAGAAAGGGGGACTATAGAGGCAGAAGGAGCAATGGTGGAAAGAGAACAAAATAGTTGTACTGACGTTTTGTTTTTGCTGTTTTTACTTTAAATGGGCTGTACTAGTCACGTCGCTTTCTCCAACCCTTTTCACACCACAAGTAGGGAAATGTGTACATGTTGGCATAGCAAGGGCCCAATCTTTGACAAATGTGCATGTGAATGTCAACAGTTTGGTCTTAAAGGAAGAGACAGCAGCATGACTGCAGGATGCAACACCAGGAGTTAAAAATGTGACAGCAGCTGGACTTTCAGGATGCTGATCTGGAATATTACCCGAGCGAAAATAATATAACTCATATATTAATTCACTCGTCAACCAATACTTTCCTCTGTGAGTTAAGCACATGCACCAGCGATCTGTCTTGTGCCTTAGCTGTGCATGTTCTGTGACCGAAGAACAATTGTACTTGTCTGCCGTGCTGAATCTGCTCAGCTGGAAATGAAAGATTATGCTATCCCCTTTCTGTGAGAGGGGGAAGCTTGCTTTATTACTACCATGCTGTACCTGTTCTGTGAGAAAGCAAATCTTGCTCTGCTCCTACATGATTTGTACGTGTCCTGTGGGAAAGTTTGCACTCCTGCTTCTCTAGCTGTACCTGTCTTATGATGGATGGAAACCTACACTGTTTCTGGCTAGATGTGCGTGTTCTATAAATAACGGTTGTTTCCACTACCAGTGTCCCATCTTACGAAAAACAAAGGATATATTGAATTCACTTGCATAACATTCCCTATGAATCAGAGACTATCCCACAATATTTGATTAGAGTTACCAAGCTCTGTAGTCACGAGGAAGGTGGCTGACCCTATAGGGACAATATTCTAGCATCGAAACCTGGTGACTGATCAGTGAAGTAGTGTCAGTTAGCCCACCCCCTTTTTTGAATCTTGTAGTAAGGAGACAACAGTAAAAACATTTTTAACTCGCATACAGTTTTAATATAGGCCTCGAGTTTAACAAAGGAGGACAAAAATGTCGACTTAAAGAACATAATCTCATCCAAGATAGGGAACCCTTAGCTAGGAAACTATACAGACAGTGAAGAGTGGTACTCTTGGATGATTCCCAGTGCTAGATGTGGAATCTGTTGCTGAAGCATACCACACTAGGTAGGTGAGGATTCATCATCCTATGTGATACAAGTGTATGATAAATACATAGGAGGTTTGGCCACTCTTCTAGAAGCATTGCACTTCTTGTAGGTTTATGTCTCCTCTCCGAGTGTACAGCAGTTCTTTAACCCCTCTGACTCTGGCTTTAGTGTGTTAGCGATCTGTATTATACATGCTCAATATTTGTGAGAGAAGCATGTGATGCTCCTCCTGCTTTTTCGACCTGTCGTTTACTTATTTTATGTGTTAGAGAAGGTCGCACTGCTGCTGCCAATGTTGTAACTTTGTTGTGATGTGAAGCTGATATTAAACTTGCCACTATGTGAAACAACTTCAGTTGCCAGTGCTTGTTTTAATGCATGATGTCAGTGAAAGAGTGAACCCTCACAAGATATGTGAGCGGAGTTTACTTTTGGCTTTGTGTGTGAAAGCACCAATTTTTTTAAATGTACTAGATGACTTTGTAAAAATGTAAAACATACTGACATAATAAATGACATGTTTAATACCATAGGCAAATATTAGAATTGTAACCAACAGCACTTTGAATGCTGGGGTTTGAGCCCATATTGGTAGCTTTCAAAGCTAAACTATAACCCCCACAATGCAATATGCAGTTGGCTGGGAGGCCAGGAATGGTGGATGGTATGCAGGACAACTGGAATTATGTGGCAGTGGAGGACCAAATTATGCGGTGGCTGATAAAATTATGTAGCTAGGAAAGGCAAACTGCACAATCAACTATTAAAAAGCGTCTAGGTAAATCTGCACCATACTATCGGTTTAACACCTGAATGCAAAATTCAGCAACTGAAAGTTGACCGACTAAACTTTGCGAAAGATCTGCCACTGCTCAGAATTATGTGTAGTGCCTTTTGTTTAATAACTTTTGATCTTATTGTAATTCAAGAAGAATTTAATTGGAATTAATTAAAAAACGAAACAGAAAAAGCAGTTCAAATTAACAATGTAATCATAAGCTGGAGGGCGTGCCACCGATACTTCCCCAAGATTAGACCTAGTTAGGTATCCTGTTCCAGTGCAAGCAGACGGTTAGTGTACCCATGGGCATAGGGTGCTGTGAGTGATGCAGCATTGTCAGCCGTCGTCAGAGAGTACACGGCAGACTGCCCAAATGATGATCAGTATCAGGGAGAACGATATATATACAATCCAGAAATTACTGTAACTAGGTGGTATCCAAAGCATATAGTACCAGAAGACTAAGCAAGAGAAAGAGGGGGAGGGGAAGGCGGAGGAAGGGGAAGTAATGGACTATAACATAGCAACGCAGTCCGCCACTTCAGAATGTCCTAGATTTGACATACAAGGCACTTGCATCCTATCTGGAATCTTTCACTTTGTGCTAATCAAGGACATACCCCAGTGAATCTGTTAAATATGATTGTTAATAAGTTTTGTTCTTTTGAGCTAGAAACAAAACTCTTTTTGGTAAAATTTTCAAATTATACAGCAGATGCTGCATTATCTGGCAGATGAAGATGATCAATCATTATGCGGAAAACTCTGCAACCGCAGAAACAGACAATTCTCGTGGCTCTGAATAAATGTCATAGTTATAAATGTCAGAATTCTGAAATACAATGTAGTTTCTGACTTTATGCCCTTTTTAGGTCTCGGGCCTAGCGTTGCAGTGCGCGGCACTGCTCGCGCAGCCCGAGACCTCTTGTATGGGCTTTTGAAAGCTAACCACACGCTCGTGCGTGTGGTTTTGCTTTCCCCTGCTGTTATTGGCTTGCACGTGTTTTTTTTTAATAAATCCAGCACGCGATTGGGCAAAGGCGGGCGCATGTCCCGCCTTTGCTCCTCCCATTCCCACTGGTGGCTAGCACGCGCAGCAGCGCGCGTTCGCCTCGCTGCCGCGCTCCTTCCCCCCGCTCCTCTGTGGTGCGCGCGCACCACTGTTTATTTTGGCCGGGTGAGGTTTCGCAGTCTTTCACAGTAACCCCATTTTACCGATCGCATGGCTGGGATCCGGGTTCTTGTTGTGCAGCATGCTATTCTGTAGCTCCCGTTCATGGCTCGGGGTTTCTGCTCTTAAATAGGTCATGCAGCGACAGTGAGCTATTAATCCCCGAATGGGCCCACCCCGCAGCAGAGCTCTGCGACCATCCCTCATCTCTCGCCCCTCCTTAAAATCACGCCGGTATCGGGCGGAGAGATGCTGAGAGTGGGAAGTTGCAGCGTGACTGTGCTCGTAGCCCTCCTCGCCGGAGCTGCTCGGCTCCAACTGTTGTGTCCTACCAGTACTGCTAGAACTGCCTGTCCCCTTATATCCCTGGTTTGGACTGCAGGATACAGTTGAAGGACGGCACGAAGGGACACATGAAAAATGCACTGCGCCGATCCCTAGCTGTTTTCCTCACACCGCTCACTGCCCCGGTCATGCTCTGCCCTGTCTGTGATGCACTTTTCAGAATTGTGCTAGTCCTCCGAAGCGATGAATCTCGATACTGAAAAAATAGTGTAAAATGTTCTGTCATATTTCATCCAGAAAGCTCACCTCATTGCTAGCCGGAAAATACGTGCCGTTCGTCAGTGTGTGATAAGAAAACTGTAGGAGAGGCATTCGCCGGTAGCATTTCCAGAAGAGAGTGCTCATATCCCCAACGTATCCAAATACTTGAGAGCCTGATGTGCTTTGCTTGAGTAACTGTTATGCGTTAGACTGTGCTTGGAAAATATTGTTATGAAGAGGAGTGTGCATAACATTTTGCTTCGCAACACATTGTATCCTTTTCCAGTGTGCCAACAACATAATGGAAACAAAAAGGTCTTTAAAAATCTTTTAAATAAAGAGCTAAGTTTGCGTTGAGGGGATCAAATTCGTGTCTGTAATGTTTAATTAATGCATATATTAAATCCGAAAGCCTTGTTCATTTAGTAACTCTTCAGGAATTTGTGTAATTTTAAAAATTATATGCAATATTGTATATCCATAAGATGTCTTATAAATACCATCTCCTACAATTTAATTCTACCAGTTTCTCTTGTCCCTGACGCAACAAACGTATCCAACTAATTTTCGGTGCGGTTTAGAAAGTGACACTCCAGGTGCCCCCTATCTGAAGGCGATTGAGGTGTACAATTTGATGAGTGGGTGCAATAAAAGCCCTGATGTATGCTCTTTTCTGGTAAGAAAGATACAGAGAGGGTAATGACCCTGATTCGGAGTTTGTCCGACTCCAGGCTTGTCTTTGTTTTAATCACACCAGATAAATAACGATATTAGGGTATGTTCTTTATCAGGTGTAGTAAATAGCACCTCTTCTGAGTGTCTAGGTTATAGCATACAGATTTTGGTGCTTTCGGCACCGAAATCCTCATTGTACGGTAAATGCCATATACTTTTCCCCTGTTCAATTCTGGCAGGTTTGACCCACCGAAATTTAATGAATGGTGAGATTTTCAATGCACCCAGTAATTACCAGACGCAGTAAATACCATCCAAATCGTAATTGCGACCCATGAGCAAACTAGAGGTGGGTGACCTTATAAATGAACAGGGAGAGACCAGGATCTAGCTTGGATCTTAGAGCCTGTGCACGAGCTAAGCCCTGAACATGCTTGCTTTGTAAATCCTATACAAACATCATGTAAAATATGACAGTACCACTTCAAAATTCAAAAAAGTGTTGTGACGTGGAAGCTTTGACATTAACATGTCACATTTTAGTGTTTAAACTTAAACTGTTCCACTGCTCTGAGAAATACTTATTAAAAGTAATAGTTTTAAAACACGTATCATTAGTGAACTAAGAGGCAGGTCAGTTGTCATGTAATTCCTGTACATGGAACAGATTATTATAGAGCAACATTACAGTCTATTAAATCAAGCAACATAGCTTTTGGACAACTGATATTCTGAACTCAAATATTTGAAAGTGCTTTATTAAGCGATAATGATGAAAAAGGAGTTTGCTGATATGAAATATTTGCCTGAGCTCAAACAATTTGTGCAGTAAGTTGCGATTTACCCAGGTTTTTGGGTTTCACTTTATACAAATCTGCTACTAAATGGGTGTTGGTTTGTATTTCATATTTATATAACTGCTTTGTTTTTACCACTTTGTGTATTTTTCTTCAGTTTTTATATAGCGCAGACTTGACCCAAAGGTATTGGAGCGCATTACATGAGCACCAGTTACATTACACCAGGTCACATTCATTTCTTAAAGGCACAGGGAGATTAATTGATTTGTCCAGATTCATAGTGTGCTGAGCCGATGCCAAGGCTCAAACCTGGTTCCCCAGATCTAAAGTAGACCGCTCTGGCCGTAGTGCTGCATTCTAGTTAGAGGTAGGGTGACAGGCAGAAGCCACTTGAAAGCTTGGCTCGTTATGGGCTCGAGGTTTCAACAGGATATTGAGCTGAGCCAAAGTCAGGCTTCAGGCTCGAGCCTGGCTCGAGATTTCAGCGTCTCGCCCACCTTTAGAGCAAACAAGGGTTTATGCTCTCCCTGGTTATGGCCCTAAGTACTAAAATACTTTTTTATTTTTCAACAAGGAATTATTTGTTTTTCACTGCTGCAGCTAAATTAAAAAAAATGTAATCGTTATTTAGCCTGACGTTGACCCGAAACATAAATGATACAAGTGTTTTCCTTAACCTTCGTTAGACTGAAACTGCTTAGCAATGATTCACGTTTAGCGTGACGTCTTAAGTTAAGATTCCTAGAGTGCAACGCACAACCTAGTAAAAGCAAGAACTGGCGTTCTACCGGGCAACTTAATAGCAAGGTTGTGTGTATAGTTTGTGGGTCGCACATAATTTAACTGCACTGTTCCAAGTATCAAAATGGGACTGCTTCTCAACCCCAACATACATACAACCACTGCACACAATCCCATTGAAACATCAATCACCAGTCCTTCGTCTCGCGTGAGCTCTTATAATAGCAGCCTTGCTAATAATCACGCCTTGATTTAGAGACTAGCCAATCACAAAAGAATATGAAGACCTGCTCCCCACCCCCGCCTTGTAGGCGGTGACCGTCCTCACGTAGAATCAACCATGCTCTGCCCCTGCCACTGACTCCTCCCTTTACTCAGTTTCCTTTAGTTACGTCACCTGTCCTGATCGTTTCAAGATGGTGGAGTACGCACGTAAACCCTGGTAGGTGATACAGAATCGCCACTTTTCATAGGGCATCAGAACATAGGGCGTGAAACATGTGGTCGGTTAGTGTTGGAGCCGTGGCGTTCTTTCCCTACAGCGTAATGTCTTATGTGCGCCTCATGCTTCCTGTCTGTGAAAACCAGCGCCTGTATAAACAAGTAATGAGTGGACGAGACTGGGGTGACCTTGTCACTGCCCAATCTCTTCGTTACCATGGAGGGTGGCGCCAGTGGTAGGGAATGCAGTCATAGCGAATAGTTTAGCTTAAACCAGGTTATCCCCACGTTTACTCTGTAGAATAAACATGTTAATGTCAGAGTTGTACAATTGCATTTATCTTGTTTTAGGCCAGAAAGCTGCACGACCAACGATTTATATGTAGTAGTGGATATTTTTGTTATCAGCCACAGTGTTTCTAAACAGCTCAGAGTCGGGCAAAATACATTATTTGGTTCGTACCGATCTTCGGCGAGGGAATATTCAAATGGCTGTAACGAAAGGGCGGAGCAAGGAGTGTGATCTGAGTGGAAATATATCACGTCCAAAAGGAAGAACGCGTTATGACTGTATGGTGTGCCGCCAGGTAGTGAGATCTAATGTGGGCAAGTGTTGTTTCCTTAGAAAAATTTCTAAATTTTACCTTGTATTAAATGGATAATTAAACAAGCATTTGCAATGCACTAGGTCTCACATTTATGCGCGTTTGAGCTATTGGCATTGTAATTGACAATGCCTTTTATTTAGGTTTTGGGTTTTAAAACATAAATAAAAGGCATTGTCATTTACAATACCAATATCTTAAAATCGCGTATATGCGAGACCTATTGCATTGCAAATGCTTTTTTGGTTCATTGTGACTTGGAGTGATGCCTTCCTGCACCAATCTAGGTGTCTTTTTGTCCAGTAGACTCTCTTTCCTTGTAAATGCAATAGTACCTCTTGGTTTCCTCCAAGTCTCTTCTGCCTATTCTCCCAGTTGCACGAGTTTGTACAGCAGAAGTTATATAGCTGCATGTCGTCTGCTGCCAGTTTACAGGCCTGTACCTAACGCTGCTCAAATGTTTCAGCAGTATCTGAGTGCTGCAGCTGTGTCTCTGTTCCCAGTGGTAATTCCCAATTCTTACTCCGGTAGGCAGTGCTGCACCGGAGTCTCTGTTCCCACTGTTAATTCCTCATTCTTAGTCCTCTAGCCAGTGCTAATAGCTGCTTCTCTGGTCACAGTGATGATTCCTCATTCTGAGTCCTCTAGATTGTGCTGCTAGCTGCTTCTTATGTTCCGTCGGTAATTCCTCATTCTAAGTCCTCTATACAGTGCTGCTACCTGCTTCTTGGGTCCCAGTGGTAATTCCGCATTCTAATTCCTCTAGCGGTTCTGCTGTCTCTCTGTTCATACATCCACTACACTCCAAATCAAAACACATAGGTAAAAGACATTATCATTTACAACGCCAATAGCTCTAACTCTAAAAAAATCCGAGACCTATTGCATTGCAAATGCTTGTTTAGGTTGGGCCTAGGCAGCTCATGCGCTGCTCTACGAGGCATGCTGTAATCTAGACTGTGGCGTGAAGCACCTCCCCTCTTTTCCATTCGCTCCTGTTTGTGCCCTTCATAAATGCATGCTTTTGGTTGGTCAGCATGCTTAATTGGTCCCGCCTTTTTGTGTTTCAAACCCTCCCAGGAGACTCCCCCTGTTACATGTGGTCTTACCCTTTTTTATATAGGTTCCATTGTGCTCACTATTTTTCTTTCTTGTTTGCCTCAGCTTGTGTATCAGCTGAGCGCCCGCTACACGGACGCTGTGCTTCATGTTTTGGTCGGCATTTGCATTGCAGGTTTAATTATTGTTTTACTTTGGAGTCTGTGCACCTTTTAACGATGTGTCCACTTTCATTTTCACCATCGCGTCTTGTTTCCTGCTTGTGGCAGCCTTCTCGACCTGTGCTGCCTCTCCGTCCCCCTTCACTCTGCCCCAACCACCCCTCGGAGATCGCTGCTTGTATTTTAAGTGATCTTTCTCAAAAACACAGGATGTTGAGCTGACGACAAGACTCAAACTCCCGAATCAGCAGTTCTGACCGAATGCCCTTCACAGCATGTTTGATGCCGTTTCATTGCTATTTTTTAAATGTTGCCAGTCATTTATAAGCTCAAATGCTGTTCTAGTCACATTGCGTGCGGTCTCTCCCCACCCCCTCACCGCTTTCATTTTCACCATCGCGTCTTGTTTCCTGCCTACCCCTTCACCCCGCCCACACCACCCCTTCGAGATCGCTGCTTGTATTTTGAGTGACTCAGTGACTCGGCTTCAGTGACTCGGCGGGGCCGCACAATATGCTGCATTACTAAATCCTTATAAGGTCCCAAAGACGAGACCTATTTAATTGCAAATGCTTGTTCTTGTAGGCACTCGAGTTAGACAGCCCAGAGAGTGAGAGGGCAGTGGCAGCCTTTGACCTGCGGATGCCAGCATCTCACTGCTAGTGGGCTAACATTAGCACTTGTTGGATAAACAAATGGGTGTGTTAAAAATATATTCACCAGAACAATGCAATAAGAAAAGGAAAACAATGAGCCGGCGCCTCTTTTCCTGTACCCATGCCCGCCCTAGAGGTTAGTGTGAGTTAGTTGGAGTGCTAGAAACGGGCGGTGGCTTGAACAAGTACAGCACATGCTGCAAGTGCTGCCTTGTGAGGACCCCCAGTGATGCAAGCCATCTGATTGACTGGCATCAGCTCAAAATGTTAGTTGTGGCAGCTTTTAGAATGCAAGGCACTGAATCCTGCGTCCTCGGTGGCAGAGGGGACCTAAGGGTACTGCAGGAGAATCCCCAGACACAGAGAGGTTGTGGGAGGTTCAAGAGCAGCAGATACTCTGAGTGCTGCCTTGCATTACCAGGACAGTGGACAGTGAATACTGTGGATCCTTGGGGTGGCTCAGGGCCTACCCATAGGCTAGATTGTGTGCCCTGGCACAATCCCCGCCTTACATTCAATTTACCCACTGCACCTGTCACCACATGTATTTACAGCCTGCTTAAGGAAAGTGATAGATTTTTTTGTAAAACTTCCTGGACCCAGAGGGAGGTTTGAGGGAAGGTGGGTCCTGCACAAAGAACCTGATAATTCCATGTCCGGCAGATTATTCCCCATTCTACGGAGCTTAACTTGTGAACTCTATTAAGTCATGGGGAGACACTGGCCAAAATCTTCAATTTCAGGCCCAGTGTTTCCCCGGGTAGTTAGTGGGGATCTTAAAAGAAAATGTCTTGAGTGTTAAAAGTGATAAAGCCTGCATTCCCGGTCATAGGTCTTATCTCAAGTCCTCCACTGCTGAAAGTAGATCCCCTTTGTCACTATAAATACAAGGAGAGCATGCCTTCAGCAGGCAGTGTCCCGCACCCCTCTGCCCTTCGAATTTACTTCTGTGGATTTGTTACTGCACATTCGCCCTTTATCCTGGAATTATCTCCTCTTGTTCCTCCCACCCTGATCCCCAGCCTTCAGAGTCCAATCTTTCTACCTGGCTTTTTCCTACCATTCATTTGCTTCCAAACCTGTATTACTATCTCCTAGCGGCATCTATACTTGTTCTTATCCTGGGGGTCACAACTGCTCTCCTTGATTACACTCTTATGTCCGTCCTTTTCTGCTGTTGGTTTTACTCCTTCACCTTTACTCTCATAGGGACTCCTCCAGATAGAGCTCATGGTCATAGACTAATTTCTTTTGGCTTGGGCATAGCTTAAGCAAAACATGCAACTTAAAGTCGAGCACTTCAGGTCAGTCTGTGAGTGACTTTGAGTTACTGGCGCAGGGCTCACAACGTAGGCATGGCTTTCAGGGGCGATGTGCAGGAGTGTACTTCCATTTAGAGACTGTGCTTTGTTCAGACTTTTGGGTGCTATCCTATCAGACATGAAGCTGATTTGTGGGATTTCTTTCTGTGCTCAGGAAGGGAAGCTGGTTTTGTATGGGAATGGGTGTGTATGGAATGAGAAAACGACTCCAAACATGAAGTTCCTTTTTGCTTCTACCAAAACATCTTTACTCTTCTTTTTGGGAGAGACCTGGCTTGTCGGGGAAAATGTGTGTATTGTCTTCAGACAGCGAGCAGAAAGCATGAGCTGTAGTGGTTGTGACTCAGTGCTTCATTTTATCAACTACATTAATGCCCCTTCTACATACACTGACAATGGGGTTGAATGAAGTGTTTGCCATGCCTCATCCCCAGGATACAGTATGGCGACAATAGCATAAAAAGATTAATTGAAGCAAGCTACCTATAACAAGTATTGGTAAATGCATTATGTTTAGCCTATGTGATTAATAATAAGCAGTTTTTTGTTGTAAGTTGTAGCTTGCTGAATAGTTGTACATTATAAGTTACAGAAAGTCTGTTAAAGTGTTATGACTTGTTCACGTACAAAAAGGCAATATATTGTGCTGTTACTAGTTGTCTAGTGCGGTAAGAATTTGCAAAATTTTGAAAAATGAAAGAGGGAAATAATAGAATCAATTGATGTAATAGCTATATTATGTGTTTAGAGGAGTTCTGACAACTTTTGGGCCCGATGCCACTGCACCTGCTGCACCTTTCAAATCATGACCCGAGTGCCTGCAAGATAACTGCATTTGTGACTGCCTGTTTAGTTGTAAAATATAGCAATATTTAGTGTTTATAGGGGTTCCTAGAGCTTTGGGCCCCGGTGTCACTGCACCTGCTGTACCATTCAAATCATGACCCTGTTGTCTGAATGATAACTGCACTTGTGACTGCCTGTTTAATTGTAAAATATAGCAATAATCGGTGTTTAGTGGGGTGCCTGGAGCTTTTGGTCCCGGTGCCACTGCGCCTGCTGCACTATTGAAATCACAACCCTAGCGCTTGGTAGATAACTGCACTTGTGACTGCCTATTTAGTAGTAAAATATAGCAATATTAGGTCTTTAGAGAAGTTCTGATAACTTTTGGGCACGGTGCCACTGCACCTGCTGCACCATTTAAATCTAACCCCTTTGAACTGCAAGGTAGCTGCAATTGTGACTGGCTGTATAGTAGTAAAATATAGCATAGCTCTTGTATATTAACTTTATTTTTAACGCGCAATGTTTATTACAACATTTAGAATTTGATCAGAATGACCAAATTGATTAAGTTAAAAAAATCAATCCGATAATGCCTACAAAGTGCAAAGAAAGGTACGGAGGCATGGATAGGAAATTCCACAAACATTCTAAGGCTAAAGCATCTGCTTTACACAACTAAGTAATAAAAAGCAAGCATTCCAGCATACTGTTGGAAGCTGTCTGACTTTTCCGCGGGAAAAAATATTATCTTGACAGTGAATGGGGCTTAAACAGTGTAAACAGCTTTAGTAGAAGTATCATACATTCGTGCAGCCAGGAGAAGTTAACAAAAAAAAAGTTCCACAAAAAAAGCGAATGAATACAGTAATTTGGCCGTGGGAACTGATAAGAGGCCCCTTTTTAAGAGAGATTAAATACAAGGGCTGTGCAGGCGAAACTGACGGGAACTGATAAGAACCCCCTTTTAAGATATATTAAATACAATAAATTTCACAAGCTGTGCAGGTGAAACCTAAAATGTAGCATTCAACTGAAATAAAATTGGGAGATTTAATGGAAGTCTCCTACTGTTGTCAAAATTAGTCTGGAGGAGGATACCATTCCCTGAAAGTTTAGTAGTTAAAATTTTTATGGAAACAAAACCGTATAAAACACATGAAAGGCAAATCATTTGAAATGTAAACCTAGATCCTTAAAAAATTTAAGTTTGTCGGTCAGTACTTCGTTAGAGACTTCTGTGCAAAATCAGAACATCGAGAACAATGTTAATTCATCTAATCAGTAACTAAACTGAAGTGTAGTTTTTCAATAAATGTACAGAAGGCAGAATCTAGAAAGTAAGGGTTGGAAAAAGAAAAGTTCTTTGTTGGAAAGTTAAATAAGGAGAAAGTTAATAGTAAACGCTTGCCCAGTAAATATGAGAGAACAACCAATTGCTATTATGTAAGTTCAAAAAAACGAATTGCCTTCAATAAAAACCCTTTCATAAACTAAATCAGAAATTTGAGCTCCAGAACGTTTTACCACAGATAAGCCAAGCATAGCAAAAATTAAATCAAGCAAGGAAATATGTGCTATATAAACTACCCCAAAACGACAGAGGTGATGTTTCATTGCTGTTTGTTCTGTTTTCTACTAAAGGTTAAAGGTATTTATACAACTTTCTGCTAAATCCTAATTGGCATGTTTTAGCCAAATGGGTCACATCTGCTTCTTAAATGCGCATTGATCGTATAACATACACATGACCATGAACTTCCAAGACACAATGAAAAATGTAAAAATAGAAAATCAGTCTTAACAGTTCACATAATATAAATCATTCTAAGCTATAAACAAGTTATGTATAGTTCTTTATTTGTACGAACAGTACAGCAGTGAAAAGAGACGGCACAGGATAGGGGTAAGGAAAGCAAATACAATGGAAATCGTAGGAGCATGAGAGAAGAACAGAGAAGGAATTCATGCCCCACAAGCCACTTGCATATTTTAGCTGGGGTTAGTGCAGCCCCCCCCGCCCATCAGTAAACATCACAATGAATTGACAGTTACCAGTGGCAGTGGGAGAAGATCAACTACAAATGAAAAATAGGCTAGTGAAAATCCATACTGGAAAAATTTAAGAAACTCCCGTCTATAAATTAATCATTTGGAATGCAGAACAGAACTTGGGAGAAATGTGATTATTATCTTTGAGTTCTACTTAAAAAAAAAATATTTTTATTGTGCATTATTGCATTTTACAGGTATACAGTTCAGCGTCCGCCCCGTTGCCAATTACAGTTAAACCTCAGCATATGTATACACACTTTCTGGGCAGAACTTTCACAATTGTAGTCTATAAACAAAACCTTAAACTCCTTGGCAACTACTTAAGCTATTCCAAGCGGGTGTATGGGTGTGCTTTGTCATACTCTTAACATATATCCTGTCAGGTCAGATGATGAATAGTGTAGGAATCAATTCTTAGAGGAGTAGGTAGGGGTCAATATCAGAGGGGGAAACAAAGATCTCAGGCCTCCGGTATGTGCCCTGGGAGTGTGGCCCATGTAACTTCCTTGCGTGCACCCCACTGCGTACCCCCTACTACTATGCTCTCTATGAAGCAGTCTATTACTTCGTGCCATGGCTCCGCTATTGGTTTCCTGTGTATCCCCTCGTCTTCCTCTAGGCGTAAGGCAGTAGCCTCTGCCAGCGCCCAGTTTACCACATCAGCCTTCCATCTACTACATGGGGGGGGGGGGGCTCCGATGTCTTCCAGTGTCCAGCTATGACCCTACAGACCACACCCAGCACCTGATCAAGGAATCGATTGCCAGCTTTCCTGCCTACGATAAAGCCCCAGCAGGCTGAGTTCCACGTTATAGAACACCTGTCTATTTAGGGTTCTTTCCAGATACGCAGTGACCTTGCACGAAAACCGGGCAAGGTCACTGCCCGACATCTATGGCAGCTTATGTCAGTGGTGTGCTACATACATCATGTTCGGACGGTGCAGTGTAAGATATGTGGTGTGTAAGTAGTTGAACTGGGTTTATTTGAAACAGGTATTCCTGGAGACAATGTGGGTGTATTCCTTTGCCTTGTCCCACCCCTTCCCTGTAAAAGGTCACCCTACTAGCGTCTTCCCATGTGGTACGGGCCTTCAGCAGGGCATTGACTGTCATGGCCAGTATCATCTTATAAAGCCAGGATATTAAATGACTGCTGCTGCCGAACATCAGGATCGTCTAAAGGAGGTCATGAGTTGGACGCTATACGTCCAGTGTCCCTAATAGATGGTGTGTCGCTCGTACCAAGGCCCCGTAAGTCAGGAATTGTGTACCCAGGAGGCGAAATTCATCTATCAGATTTTCTAAGGTCCGGAAGGTCCCCTCTTCATAGTAATTCCCCAGCGTCAATAGGTCCACCCCTTAACAGCTCGTCATCTGCCACCCCATAAAATATCAACCTGGAGGCGTCTGGAGGGTGGGCAGCACCGATATTGCGCAAGTTTTATTCAATTTCCTTTGAAGTCCAGACACTTCACACAAATCGGCTGGGTTGCCACTACCCACTGTATCCAAGCGATGGCATCTCTCAAATATAGCAGCATATTACCAGCATACAGCAATATGGCCTACTCCCTGTCTCTCAATCGAATCACTTTGCCCTGCCCCTCAGTTCTTAGTTTTCTAGCATATGGTTCTACCGCCAGCAGACATCCCTTCCGCAGTCCCCACTGCATTGGGATCTAATTTGATATACAGCGACCCGTTTGGATTCTCGCCTGTTCATCTGCGTAAAGCAGGGAAACCCATTTATCCTACCTGTCACCTAGTGCCATCTGGCATATAACCACTCTTGGTTATACCCAGTATAAGGTATCCGATGCCTTCCGTATATCTTTGGACAGCACCACCGCTTTTGGGATGTCCGAGCCCGGTGCTTAGCTCAGAACACAGTACAACCGCCTAATATTGTAGGAGGTATTACGCTGGGCTATAAAACCATTTTGGTCCTCATGCACCAGTGTATGTAAGTAGGGATACAGGCGGTTGGCTAGTACCTTGCTAAGGATCTTTTTAATCCAGATTGAGCATGGAGAGTGGGCGATAGGACGCCACTTCAGATTCACCCCCCAAGGGTTTGAGGACTGACACTAAAAGTGCCTCCCTGTCAGTTTCAGAGTGCACGTGAGGGTGTACGCCTCTGCGTAAACTGCAGCCAGTCTCGCAGTAAGAAAGCCTATCATCAAGCAGAGCCTCTTCACAAGACTCGTGGTGCTCCCAATCAAATATGTAAATAGCAGATGGAAGACACTTGCAAATATTGATGCATGCAAACTGTCATTCACATAAGGAATCCATGGTCCATCTGATCTGCATATGTCCGACCCTCTTAAATGAACGCCGCACTTTAATAAAACCAGTCTTTTTAAAATATAGTGCACGTTCATGGCAAAAGAACTGCTTTTCAACCTGGAAACCCCCAAGATTCGCCAAATTAATTGATTTATCTCAAAACCTACTTAATTGCATGCTAGCAGGTTTCTTGATTTATCGCCCAGCCTCTCAGTTAACTGCCTTGGCTGATGTTATACCTGCTTACGCACTACGATATTCTAGCTTTTTAATTTTGGGTGACCTCAATCTTCATTCTGAGGACACCGCATGTCCCTCGGTAACCTCCCTTAGGGAAAGTCTAAAAGCCTTTCAATTTTATCAACTGGTCCATGCTCCCACACATAAGGAAGGTCTTACCCTGGACCCCTTATTTTCCAATTCTCTCAGTGTGAACACGGCCACCTATACCCGTGGGTTGGTCAGACCAGTTCCTACTTCATTTTCAGATCACCATACCCTCTAGAACCTCCACACCACTAGGTAGCCAGCACTGTTAAACGCGGACATGGTCTAGAATTACCCCAACAATCTTTATGGTGACTCTGGGAGCAAACTGTCCGACCCTTAGTGACGATACGGACACAGCAAATGCACAAGTAGAAAATCGGATTACCAATTCATTAGATTGTATCGCGCCATTAACTACCTGTACAGTCACTTGGACCAAACCATCTGCGAAGTGGCTCAACGATGAGCTCCTTCTGCAAAAAAAAATTGCAAGCGCTTAGAGCGCTAACGGAGCAAGGAATACAATGTCATAGCAAAGACCAATTATGATAAAGCACAGAAGTCCTACCACAAGCAGATCAGGCTTGTACATAGCCAATATTATGCTCCATAAAATTGAGCAAGCACAAAACTCATCCAATTTCAGATAGTGAAAACCCTGTCCTACTTGGAGCGCGTCTCACCTGCTACTGTGCCTTCGGTGGAGAAATGTAATGCAATCGCTCAATTCTTCTCTAACAAAGTTGCTAAGATATACGAGACCTTCATCATAGAAGCCAGAGAGACCCTCTAACCCGCCATCTAGCCTGAGCCACCTAGCTCTACCAGTGGTTTTCTTAGGATTAATACCTTGACCACATCAGAACTGCACGTGCTGGCCCTCAAAATAAAATCAGGCTCATCACTTGATCCCACCTCTCCTGCGATGCTAGAGCGGGGATTGGAGGACATTTTACCTAGACTGTGCGACTTACTTAACCAGTCCTTCAAAATATGCCAACTTCCTCGAAAGTGGAAACATACCTGCTGAAGAAGCCTAGTCTGCACCCAAGTAAACCAGAACATTTTAGGCCCATCGCTCTACTCTCGTTCTTCTCTAAAGTAACAGAAAAACACATCAACCAACACCTGACAATTTACATCCAGGCTAATGACTTGCTACATGAGACCCAATCAGGGTTTCGCCCCCAGTATATTACCAAATCCGCATTGATGCTTGCCTCTGAATCTCTGAGACTCACTGCGGATGAAGGTACAATTGCAGCATTGATTATGCTGGATTTAGGTGCAGCTTTTGACAGTGTCCCACGGCCTTTTAGCTAAACGGTTGTGGTCATACGGTGTTGCACACCTAGCCTTAAAGTGACTGATCTGCTTTCTTCAAAATCGCACTTATCAGGTGGTCCAACAGTCATGCTCCTTGGAGGTTGTTACACTTCTACAGGGGGTTCACAAGGCTCAACGTTGAGCCCGACAATTTTTAACTTGTATATGCGTCCCCTTGCTGACGTGGTTGAGCATCATGGCGTAAAAATAGTGTCATACGCCAATGACACTCAACTTATTATCACTTTGACACAGGATGATAGAACCACTGCAGCCTGTTTTCAAACCTGCTTGGTTAGCCTAGCAGAATGGATGGACCAGAGTTGTCTCAAATTAAATGCAGAGAAAACTGAGATACTCATTGTGGAGGAACAGCCATCCATCTGGTCTGCAGCATGGTGACCAGATGCTCTGGGCCCAGAACCGACTCCAAAACCAAAAATAAAGAATCTTGGAATCTAATTTGACAACAATCTCACTTCTGAAAACCAGATATCCAAACGTGTAGGTGAATGATTTGGCATTCTGCCACTCAAGATCATAGGTCTACTTCCAGAAGCAAACAGAAAGACTAATCCAAGTACTCCTGGTTTCCAGACTAGATTACTGTAAAGTACTCTACCTGGGTGTCACGCAAGGCAGACTGAAGATGCCCCAAAGAGTACAAAACTAGAGTACAAAACGCAGTTGCCCGGCTGCTGCTGAATATACCTAGGCGCTCCTCTCTGGGATCAGGGCTCGTTAAACTGCACTGGCTCCCGATTTATAAAAGTGTATCTTTCAAAGCTCTTTGCTTCTGCCATAAAAACAATAGAGGCCCCCGCTACCTTCATATACTGATTAAGCCCTACAGACCTAACCAGTGCCTTAGATCTGCTAAAACCAGGCTAGCCACTGTGCCAAGAGTGAAAAGAGTTTGGATGGGTGGTCGCTCCTTCAGCCTCTTGGGCCCCAAACTTTGGAACTCCCTCCCGCTAGACCGGAGCCAAGAAAGTTCAGAACCAAACTTTCCCAAAAAATTCAAAACCTGGCTGTTTACATTAATCTAATAGCTTCTCCCTCTGTAGACTTGGCGGTTGACTTCCTAGCACGGGGACACTCAATTTTGAAATAACCGAGCGTTTTGCAAATGGCATAACATAAGTTGCATGGCAGACTAAAGGAGGCTCACTGCCAGAGACTGCTGACTGTTTTGTCAATATGAGGGGAGTAAGGATGGAGGCAGCATACAGACGGTCCCTGCAGCTGGCACCCCACAGAAGCCCCCCTCCATCAGAGTGGCACTGGGGGTTCCCATGAGGGACAGTGTCACAGAAAAAGCAGTCGCTTCACAGCCCGCAACTGTGCCTTTCATTTCCCCTTGGCAATGTATCGGGCAGTCGTTATCAGGTCAGCCTACTTATTCAGAGGGGCAGTTCTATTGCCCAGGTGTTGCCTGCAGCTGGATACCCCTACAGATTGTCAGCCAGTCTGGGCATAACGTGGGGACCCTGCCGAAGTGTTCCACAGGAGTCATCACAGTCCATAGTCCCTGGGAGTGAGACAGAGCAGGGGTCTCCAGATTCCCATTCCTCCTTAGATCGGAAGGTGGATGTAATGTCTATGGCCTCTTCTCTTTCCATCGTATTTTGCAATGTCGTGGGTCTGTAGCATCGTTTCTCGTTTCTCCTTTCTTCTCCGTCTGCGTCGGCGTTATGGTCTGTGCCATATCCTGTCCCTCTCCCCCGCTTTCTACTTCTCATACCAGTCCCAAGCTCCTTTTCTTTCATCAAAGAACCAGGACCGTAACCCCACCAGGATTTTGAGACAGACAGGAAAGAGGAGCGCATAGCGCACGCCGGCTTCCCGCAGTTTGTTTTTAACCTCACGTTGGTGGACTGCTTTTTTTGGACTGCCATTGTCTAGTCCGGGAAAATGGTGACTGTGGCATCCTCCACCTTCAGGCAGCCCGCTGCACACGTGCTTTCTATAGGATCATGTCTCTTATCTCGATAATGTAGCAGTCCTGCTACCACCAGGCAAGGTTGCATCCCAGAGCTAGGGTACAACGCAGGCACCCCAAGCACTCTCTTAAGCATGAAAAATTGCGACAGGCCCTGCGGTGCTACTTCAGTTGACAGCAAAAGCTTTGGGTATGCCACCTCCCTCAATCCGTTCTGGGAGGCCAACAATTCTAATGTTATTGCGTTGACTACGACTCTCTGCATCCTCAGCCCTGCAGTCTAGCGTCTCGACTCACTTGGTTAAGGTCTGTACCTGATCCTGCAGCAGGGTCAACATAGGCGTACTTTTCCAAGGGCCTCAGTGTTACTCCTGACCTTATCCCCCAGCTTGCAGTGATCATATCTGAGAACGTTAAGGTTGACGGACACCGCGTCGATCTTTGCCTCTAGGAATTTCCTGGTTGCGTTGACATTTTTGAGGATTTGGTCCAGCTTGTCTGAGGTCCCAGGCTCTCGCCTAGAAACTGCCATATCCTGCTCCTGCCTGTTCCCTTGCTGCGAGGACTGTACCCCTACCGTTGTTGTGCGCCCTCCTGCTGAAGCGTCTCTGACCGTTTGGGATCATCGCTTAATGACCTAGGGTGTCTGTCACAGGTCCCCACGATGGCCTTTGCCAATGCTACTTGAGCACTGGTGTCAAGACTCTCCACATCCTGTGTTGGGCGCTTTCCACCTCAGATGCTCCCTCTGTCGACTATAGTGTTCAGGCTGCAGTGTGTGTGCGAAGGCCACGGCAGAATCTGGGGCAGCCACAAAGAGGGTAGTACGGATCCTAAGCCTGTTACTCCAGCCTACAACTACATGTGTTGTTCTGTAGGGTCCATACAGTCGGGGGCAGGGGCATCTTCCAATAACAGTCTATCTCAGCGGAACCCCCCTCCACAGCTCTGCTTCGCCCAAGGCACGGGTCTGGGAACCCTCACCGCACCGCCCATGGCTTGCTTAAGTGTGCAGCGCCCAAGGCCAGCCCCCTTTCTCAGCTCCCTCAAGCCTAATCAGGGTTTGCATGCCTCCCTTGGGCCCAACGCCTCTCTGGTAGCCACAGGTTGACTCACCCTTTCTCAGGGGTCTCTGCACCTTTCGTAGACAACTCTGGGGCCAGGCGACTTTCCACTCTGCTTTGTAATGAGCGGCTGCGTCGTCACTCAGTGCCTGCGCAGTAGCCTCCCCGGCCTCTCCACGGGCCAGCCCCTCGACACCGCCTCCAGGGCCCGATGGAGCACGACAGGCATACTCGGCCAGCAGTTTCTCTTTCAGTGCGTTCAGTTCAGCCCAGCTGCCATCTTAGCCACACCTGCTCCACAGCTCCCTGCTTGTGGTCCCTTCCTCGTACGGCTCTTGGAGGCAACGATTCAGTCACCCATCCATCGCCAGAGACATCAGGATGAATTCACGGCCCTTGGCAGCTCTACAAAATGCTGTGGGCTGCAGGATGACTGGGAATCCGGAGCAGTCACCCCGGAGCTCAAATGCTGGCGTACATCTTGGTCTGTGACGAACATGTGGTGCAGTCCTTGGAATGCATCAATTCAGTTTTAAAGCTAATGTCAGTTTAAATTGATTTCTTCTTCCCTGCCTTTTGTAGAGAAAATGCTTTCTTTTCTCAAGGACACCACAGATACCATATTATTGGCTTTTTATTCCACGTTTGACAAAATCACAAAAGTATTTACGACCCATGATGAAAAATGAATCTCTACTCCTATTTTACAAATAGAAGCAATTGAATTGCTGAGAACAGTTTTGAACTCTTGCATAAGTTGCCTCAATTTTATAATTGAGTGTACCGAGTGGAACTCACTACTTCTCTTGGCAGAAAAACAAGGGCTTCTATAGTGCCATATTTAAGATCAGTGTTGTCAGTTACTACATTGCCTATTTCAGAGACAACTCCACCTTCAATTAATTGCATCTTCTCGAGGAGAAGCAAGGATCTAATCAAATTTTTTTCTGCTTGGGAGAACCCTCTGTAGATTCATCTGAAATTTGCAGAATATGTTGGCAATATTGAGATTTGTTTTCCCAATTTTGAATAGATACTCCAACATTGCATGTGGAAAGAAATTCTTTACTCCAATATGAAAGTGATCGCAATATACAGATTCAATCCTTGTCATGACCTGGTCAGCATAAGACAACATGCAACTGTGGGTCAGTTCTTCTTTTGAAGACATTGCTCAAGTAAATCTGAGCCTACAACGATTTTAGTGATGAAATTAAGGAAATAGGAAATGTGGGTCATGTAGACGGATCACCAGACTGTTGATTACTAGGTTTATTCTGAAACACAGTCTTCTGATTGCTGGACCTGTTTAAAAATTCAGACTTTTTGAATGTTGCCTTCAACTTTGTCCTTCTTTCCTATGTCTTCGCTCCATACGTTTTCAGTACTAGGCCTAAGCAAACTGCCTTGACATAGACCCACAATGATTTGCAGATTTATCCAAAGATATTTGGTTAACTGGCGAATATTGGCTAATTTCAACCCCTGTATCCTGCCACGAGCTTGCAGGAGGAGTTTGAAACCTTCCCTAAATACAGCTTTTAAAAATGTTTCAAGCTGCGTGGAAGAAGGTACCTACAGAGCTCTGCATTTATTGCTTTTTAAATTGTTGGGCTGTTCAAGCTCTCTAAATATAGAGGAAGGAACTGCCTACTCCCATTAAAGTAAGGGCACGAGTGCTTTGCTTGCGCTTTGATCGGGTCTTTTTCTTCTCTATTCACAGTGTGAACACTAAAATCTTGAACTATATTAACTTCAGTGCTCCTGTTTGAAGGTAGTCCTGTTTGTAAATGTAGAAGTAAGACTACAGTTTGTCTTAAAGCACGGACACAATGCTGTTTACTCTACAGACATGTTTATTTCGCCCACACAGCCTTATACGGTTGGGGACAAGCCTGTACTGCTCCATGAGGGTCTGCTGTGCTAAGTGGAGTTGGAAAAACAATATGACTGCTTTATGTAAATACCACTTACTTAGCAATAATATAAAGGTCTGCCTCACCCACTTTTCCCAACCACCAGGGTCACACTTCCAGAAAATTAAGCAAACTCTGAAACCTCGAACCATAGGGTTTATCTGAATGGATTTGTGCATTACTTGTATTGCCTTCAGCGTGGTTAGCCCTGCTATAAAAAAATAACTGTCACAAAAGGTTAAACCCACCTAAAGTAAATTCTTACTTTGCAATGCTGTCTTTGGTGATGAATTGCTCACATTAGCCGATAAAGCTCACAAGGACATTGTAAAGGTGTGAATTGCACACTAATTTAACAGCAATCACAGAATGAGAAGCACCTTGGTGTTTAAGTAGATTTATTCCCTCCCTCCTTAGGTACGTGCTTTGGGTGATTACGTACTATTTTAATTTTTCTGTTTATTTTTTTAGTTTACATCATCATTGGTTTTTAATGTAACTGAGTTGTATTAACTTTGTGTCTTGCACTTCCACTATCGCTATCCTGAAAAAAGCTCCGACGTTCGGCCCTATGCTACCTGTATAATACATTGAACTTAATTCAGTCTTTTTACTTTGAATAAGTGATACCTTTTTTGAATTTTATACTTCTCAGAACAGCACTGAGGATAGGGTGCAGCAGTCCTGATCCGTGGAGACTAGGATGTACACACCGGCTTAGGGGCTTGGGCTCACGGTTTACCAGTGTTGGACATGGGTGTGTATGTCATGGCCACACTAATCACAGGTCTTCAGACAGCCTGGTGTTGGAGGGGTGGGACCCTGGGATGCGGACAGGGGTACAATGAGTTAGGACCGCCCCTCGCGGATGCAGGTGGTTCCACCTGTGTGCTCCATAGAGATTAAGGATTGCCGAAGACCTTGGTGTTGTAATGTTCACGGCGGAGGGCTCGTTTATGTATAATTGTATTCCTGCCTTTAAGTCTTAGGACCTGTAATGTGTCTCACTTCCTTCTGACAGATGTACTTCATTGCTTGCTGTGTTGATGTGTGACGTTTATTCTTTGATTTCATTGACCTTCACGCTGTTAATGTAGTTTTGTGTGCTTCACTATCTTGTAATAAATGAATTTTACCACAAAATGCTACCTGTACTGTCAGAGTCTCGTTTGAGTTTGTGGGTGCACTGCCCAGACCTAGGGTATCCGGGTCCTAAATAAGGTGTAAGAATAATTTCTACTTCATTAATCTTACATAGATGGCAGAGCCAGTTCTGTCTTGGATCAACTGTTTTGGTGCTAAAGAGTATAAAGCGCCCAAGAGCATAAAATGCAATATTGAGTCTGCTTCCTAACATATTGTGACGATAGCGTATCCCATTTTGAGCGATAAACTCTAGTTGGGTATGTCCCTAATCTAAATTTTGTATAAGGAACTCTTCATTTCTGGGTGCTACTGATCTAAACAAAACTTCAAACCCTGTTTATAATGCATAAAGTAGTTAGCAGCCAGAGAGCTTGTGTTTTGAGTGTCAATAATAGACTTCCTTAACCAATATGTCTCTTTTACAGATATAATAATCCCAGTATTGATTTTACCAGGGTTAATCCATAGATGGCTCAGATTCAGTTCATTAAGCAATCTATTTGCATGCCCTCTCCAGTAGCTGCCTTTTATACCCATTAAAGACATCACTTCGTGTTGATTTTTATAACAATATAATTTAATTAAAATTTTGAGCAAAACCTACGACAAAATTCCCCAAATCCATCCCCCACCTCACGTTTCACGCCCGTTAAGAGACGCACAGATATGAGATTTATGACACATATACACCACCCACATTTCACACAAGCATGACAGGCGTGATCTTATTCACATAGGATAGCTTGTAGCCTCCGGCTCCCACGGGCCACACCAGCTCCCTCAACAGTTCCTCTGTATTTCTGCCAGCCCTTCCAAATCTTGACATGTTTGTTAGAACAGCCTCTGGACTCATAGATCAGCAGTTCCAGAGCCATACAGTGATCATGCCAACTCTCCAGTGGGGGACATTACCCACTAACCCAGTCTCTGGCAATGTCTCTCTTTGCAACTAGCAGCCCTAAATGGTTATAGTTTAATACTTGTAAGAGGGGAGTCTGGGACTTTAAAGTGATATGCCATTTTGATAGCAGAGCACTCTTTTAACCGTCTCTATTACGTATCAGATATAAGCATATGGGCAAAAGAGGATGTTTAAAGATTTAGTGTGACTGTTCCTGTGTACCATGGTGGTGTCGACATTGATAACTCTGGTACTCCTCCTGAGATGTTTATATACCATACTCAGCCAGCCTAAACTCCATCTGCCTCAGAATTATTTTGGTAGTAAACATAACCAGGGATTCTTGAGGTAATAATTACAGTTAACTCGAAGTAGAGTAATTGTGACTCTGAAGAGCGTTTGTTATTTATTGTGCAGTAATCGTACTGTCACAGCTAAGGGTGAAGCTAGATTAGAATGAGGGGAGCCGTTCTATCTAGAGGAGTCTTGTGGTGGGTGACTTGGGAAATCCTTTTCAGGGAAATCATATATGTTTGCTTATCCTTAATTTTAGCCTGCCAGGTGGTATGGTTTCGGATTTGTTTTGGTTATCCATATTCCTGCAGAATATGAGCAGGCAAGTGAAGGAGACAAGGAAATTGTCCAATGCATCTCTAACATCCATGTTGAACCTCTTGCCTCACTTCTGGCTCTGTATTTATGCCAGCAATACAGTTTTTTTTATTATTCCCCATGATGCTGCTTTGTCATCCCATCTGCTTTCCAGCTATGACTGAGAAACATCAAGAAGTGCATTGTGTGCCACTTACTGAAATTAGAAGTATCAAAACTGAAATATTGATGTTGGGTAAGAAAGCAAGCGTTTTGACCCTTAATGATCATTGCCCAGCAAAGTTGGTGCTAGTCCCACTGTTAGTTTCCTCAGTACACAACCTAGGCGTTAGGTTTGCCGTGGAACTGACCGTATCTGCTCATATTACTTCCGTCATATCTTCTTGTTACTTCAGTTTATGTAATTTTAAGCAAGGTTCTCCTCCCTTTTAACAATTCTTCATGTACCTTAGGCTTCTGAAATACGAGGTACAGAGTTTGTGTCTACAAGCCATCCAGAAGCAAGTGGTCTGTATCATTACCTGTCTTCATATTAACGAAAGGATTGCCTTTAAAGTGCTTTGCGTTCTTCTCATAGCCATTGGTAGATAGTATCCTGCCTTTATATGGAAACAACTTAAGCCCTCCAACCCAGTGCGCAGTCTCAGATCACCTGCTGCCACCTTACTCACCATTCCTAGTAAACAAATGATCTTATACTGGCCGTTGCAGATTTACTCTTCATGGGTCCCACTTTGTGGAATATGCCCTGCCTTTTATTGATTTCTTCACTCTTTATTCCATTGATATGTGAAAACTTACCTCTTCGCTTATGCACACTGATTGCTAATCTTCAATAATATTCTTGGCTTCCTCTTGAACCACGAAATGGTGTGGTATATGAGGGCTACACGAATGTCATACAACGTAACATAACTGGTGGGCTTTAGCTAGTGCAGTGCGCCAATTCAGATCTTTCCTTATCAGTAAACCCCTGGACTTGAAATCCTTTTCCTTGGACACTAGAGGATCAGAGTCCTGGGTCTTTCTTTTGTCTGTCTCGTTAATATTTTATTTCAACATTCCCGATGTTCTAAGGGCTATTACTTCTCTATGAAGCCAGATCTGGCTGGCAAGTCATCAATAAGTATTCAGAACAACCCTTTAGACATACAAGTACCTGTACTCAATGAGAGAAATATGTAAAGGTGGATCATTCGAAACCACCCAAAATATGACCATTTAAAATGATGCAAAGAGTTAAACACAAACATTACCAGTTGTCTATTTTGCACATTTTCTGCACACATTAATCCAATAAGATCTCCTTCAAGAGCTCCTAGATAAAGAAGCCTATCCACACTACCTGTCCAGATGAGAAGCAGCCTGATGATGAATCATGACACCTAGATGGAAAAGGGTTTGGATTCTTTTAAATTAACGGATTTTGAGTGATTTGGATGGATTCACATTTACATATCTCTGTCATTGAGTGCAGTTTCTTGAGTCTAAAGGGTTATTATGTTTTTTGCAGTACTTTTAAGGGAGTATACGTTTTAGACTGCCTGCTCCTTTCAACTGGCAAGCCAACATGGTCTTGCTTTGCAAGGGACCTGTTTATAGGTGGAAAGTGGGCAGGAGGACATGGGCTAGAGCCACCGCGCAAATGTCTCTCCTCATCTCCTTTTCTCACAAATTAAAAGTTTATTTTTAGTAGATATTTCTGGTGCTCTATATGTCGCTGGCACTGGTGTGAGTCAAACAAGGCTTTTTAATACCTAATCTGGCTCCCCAAAGGAACTTTATATGGTTCTTGGTTGAGGGGGTGTGGACTGAGGAGGGCCACATCCTGTGCCAAAGAGCATTCCGCCCTTTGGTTTCAGGTGTCAATGGTGTTATCTTGGTTGCATTTTTAGAGCGCGCCATCGTCCACAACAAGGGATGACGGGCACCAGAGAAAAGAGACACATCTGTTCTTTCCACTGGTTCCTCACTTGTGAGCTGTCCATTGTTGGAGAAAAAATATGGGTGCAGAACTGTGTTCTTGCTCTTACTGCTGCGGGTAAGTGGCTTGATGAAGTTCTCGTTCTCCCTTCACCTGCACACAAGTGCCACAGTGCAAGCATTTAAAAAAAAAAAAAATAATAATCTCTTTATTGTATTTCCAAGAGTACAAAAACAATACGTCATCGCCAACGTGAAGGTGACGCCATAATATAACAACAAACAACATGTGATTGTGCAATTTGCTCATGAATCGTACAGTCGGGCATCGCATAAATCTACAGCTACATTCATAGTTGACAGCAAGATATAAAAGTATACAATAACATCACTCCATCGCAATAGGCACAGTGTCCTGAGTTTGCGATCTAAGGTATTGGCGTAGAGGTTCCCACATATCTTTGGGTCTGGAGGAGGTTGGAAGTTCTTCCGCATACAATTCCAGGTTTTCCCTGCAGTACACCAAGTCTTTGACCCAGTGATCCACACGAGGGGCTAAAGTGCTTTCCCAGGTTAGTGCTACGTGGCGTTTTGCCATCAGCAGTGCAATACGTGCAAATTTACCAATAACCCCCTTCAACTGAGGTATGTAACACAATAGGCATATCTGCGGTGAACATTGCAGGGAGATCCCAATCATGGAGTGAATATGTTGGATAACAGAATTCCAAAACCTAAACACCAGGACACAGTCCCATGCCAAATGCCAAAAGTCGGCATCCTGTTGACCGCATCGCTTACACTGACTAGTGTCACGCAGGCCCAACCTGTGTAATTTTAGAGGTGTGTGATATACTTGGTGGATATTTTTGAAGTGAATGATCCTTAAATTGCCATTAGGAGTGAGGGAGCCAGTCAGCCTGCATATATGCTCCCATTCAGGCGGTGCAAGCGGGGGTAGAAGTCTGTCATTCCAACGAGCTAGGCTTTTGTCACTAGTGGCGACTTTCTCATCCCGTACTGCTCTATATAATTTAGTTACTAATTTGCGGCGTGTGGGTGTAACTAAGAGTAATTGCAGAGAAGGGGGTTCAGCGGGTAATGTGGGCTAATGCGCTTTCACAGCAAGTTTCAGTCTATGGAGCGTGAATTTAAAAAGCATAGTTGGATTGGAGACATACAGAAGCTCTTCTTGTGTGAGAAAACTCCCATCCGGGTAGATGTCGTGCATGACATCAATACCAACCTCCCTCAAGGACCGCATCGGACCCTCTTCCTGCGTTACCGAGAGCGCCGCATGATGAGCCAGCGGCAGCGCAGGTGCATAGATTGGAAGTTTGGCCGTCAGTTTCCCAATGGCCTGCCACGCGGCAATGGTGGTATCTAGTGTATTAATCTCTTGTCGTGGTGTGCCTCTTCTCGAGTGTGTGAGAATGCCAGACAGCGGAATAGGGTGCGCGTCCCCATCCTCCACTGCTACATGCGGTGTGAAAGCATGCGGTTTATACCAATAGTACGTATATTGTGCCTGCGCACATAAATAGTATATGTAGAAATCTGGGGGCAGAACCCCCCTTTAGCATAATCTAACGTCAGTGTGCACCAGTTTACCCTGGCCTGTTTACCTCCTCAAATCAATTTCAGCATTAAAGAGCGGATAGTGGCAAAAAAATGAGCAGTGAGTTTAATAGGGATATTGCTAAAAAGATATAAAAAACGAGGCAAAATTATCATTTTGATAATGGCGATACGGTCTACCAATGATGGGGGCAATGCTATCCATCCCTCGACCTGCTGCTCCAGAGTCGCACAGGCCCTCCCATAATTATCTCTTACAACTACCTCTGGGTCCCGGTGCACCCAGACCCCCAGATATTTAACCGGGTCAGTAGACCATATCAGCGGGTACTCCAGATTCGGGGGCGTAGTCACTGCAGTTAGCGGAATTATCACAGACTTCCCCCAGTTAATAGCATACAAAGATATACCGACAGGGCGGTGGATAAAGTTCAGAGCCGTTTCCCTATGCCATTGCCGTATAATACATGCTAGGGGCTCCAGCACCAAGGCGAACAGCAAAGGCGACAAAGGGCAGCCCTGCCTGGTGCCTCGTTCTATCGTAAACGGTTCCGAGGTGTGGCCCCCGATGCGCACCCTCGCCGATGGGTCCGTATATAAGAGTTGTATCCAATTTATAAAAATCGCAGGAAACCCCATATGCTGCAATATCCTAAACATGTAGCACCACTTGATGGAATCGAATGCTTTCGCGGCGTCCAACAGCACAGCCGCCGCATGCAATGTGGGGTCCAGCACGTCAAACATCGAAAAGATAGTGCGTAAGTTATGGGACGTAGAGCGCTCCGGTATAAAACCAGATTGGTCTGGTAACACCAGACATTTCATCAGGGGTTGGAGTGGCGTGGCGAGTATTTTAGCTAGTATTTTTGCGTCCAGGTTGATCAGGGAAAGGGGCCGATAGGAATCGCACGCAGTGGGTGATTTATCTTTTTTAAGCAGGGTAATAATCATGGCTTGTCGAAGTGACGGGGACAAACGACCAGACTCGTGTGCCTCACCATAGACCTCTAACAAGTGTGGAGTCAGGAGTTCAGCATATTCTTTATAGAATTCGGCCGTGAGGCCATCTGGCCCTGAGCCTTTTTATTCGGCAGAGAACGGATTGCTGCTTGAATGTCTGATGCTTCTATCGGCTGACTAAGGTATTCGCGGTGGCCGTCCGCGAGCCATGCGCATGCGATGTCCAACAGATAGTCCGCTAACTCTGCCGCCCCCCCGGTCCCACGTGAAGTATACATACCAGCGTAACATGCATGAAACTGCTCAGCTATGGCCTGGGGTGTATAGTGCTCCTCACCTTGCTCATCTATTATTCTCGTGATGTGCTGGTGTTCTGTGCGGAACCTGAGCTTAGTGGCAAGATTACGACCCGGTCTCCCCCCCTTCCCATAGGCCCTTGCAGTGTGTCGCCTGGCAAGATCTCGTTTCAGTTTCTGCCAATTCATTATATTTCAGGATGAGCTCATGGATATGTGACAGTGTAGTTGTGCAAGGGGTTGCGGCATACCCTCGTTCAAGGCGCGCTAACTCCTGTTCAGTTTTTGTAAGTTGCCCTCTAATATCTTTTAAAATACCCGCCGTAGTGCCTATACAAACTCCCCTTATAGTAACCTTAAAGGCCTCCCACAGGGTGGCTGCGCTATCTACAGTGCCCACATTGGCATCGAAATAGTGCACGATTTCTTTCCTGATAGTGTCTGCATACACTGGGTCCAGCAGGGCCTCTGACCTAAACCTCCAGGTAAATGGGCAATGAGTGTTAGTGGGAATGGAGACAACTAATCGAACAGGGTTATGATCGGAAAGAGTACGGGGGAGAAAGTCTATCTTTGTTACCCAGGCAGTGGCCCCTTCACTCAGCAACCGATAGTCCAATCTAGACCAGCTGCCATGCGCTGGTGTGACATGCGTGCCCTCCCGCGCCTCCCAGTACCGGAGCCGCCACACATCCATCAACCCAAACTCCAACATCGCATCTCTTATACCTTTGGCTACTCTGGGGGTCCGCCCACCCTGTTGACCAGATTTATCCTTTCCTGAATCTAAATGAGTATTGAGGTCCCCACCCCACAATATCTCTGCCTCCGGCCACTCCCGCAACACATTAAACATTCTGGTGAAGCACTCCGGTTCATCTGCGATGGGACCATACATATTCACTATGGTCAACAATGTTACACCCAGTTTGCCATGTACCATAGCACAACGTCCCTCGTCGTCTACGTATGTTTTGATTGGGGTGAACCGTAAACCACGTTTGAGCAATATGAGTACCCCCCTTGCATAAGAAGAATAAGATGAGGCGATTTTATAACCAGCCCATTTAGCAGCAATCCTGACTTCCGTCGTCCTTGTGAGATGCGTCTCCTGTAGGAGAGTGATTTGAATCTCATGCCTGTCTAGATAAGCAAAAACCTGTTTGATTTTCTTAGGAGAATTGAGCCCTCGAACGTTCCATGTTAAACATGTAAACTTATCACCTGCTACCGCCATTGAGAGTGAAAAAAACCACGCATATCCTCTACCCAACTACAAGAGTGAATGTCAAAGCATGTCCATCCGAAGTTCAGAGCGAGCACATTGAACAAACCCATCTTCCCAACTGTCGATTCCCCCCCAGCCCCACCCACTTCAGCATACCCAACGTGCTAAAGCCATCCCTTTAAAAAAAACTCATACCCCAACTAAATGAAACATAACTCAAGTGTGAAGTGGGGTACACCCAGTGGGGAACGCTGTGGCGCTACTCACTCCCTAGATAAGGGAGTTGGCCGACAGCAATAACAGTCACCCCCCCACACCAACCATCGGTGAACAACATTATATAAGCAGAGTGGCAGTTCCTAAACAGACAAGACAAAAGGAGGCATTCAGTGTGCAACAAACAGTTGAAGAGCACTCTAACTCTCGATCCCAGTATCAGTCCGAGGCCTGGTATGAAGTCTCTGCAAATATCATGTCAAAAAAACACATAATCGCTATCAAATAAGGCAATCAAGTAAAAACACAGTTTAGTGAACATAAAATCTTAGCTGTCGTCTTCAGAGTCGTCTGGGACGGATGTTTTCTTGCGACGGAGAGATTTGGCAAAGTCCAAAGCCTGCTTAGGATTGGTAAATATCTTGGCCTTATCGTCTGTCCCAATCCGTAGGCGTGCAGGGTACAACATGGCATATGGGACCTTCTCAGCGATCAGTATCTTTTTTTACTGACTGATATTCCTTTCTAGCAGCTTGAACAGCAGCCGTAAAGTCAGGATAGAAGGCCAATGTGTTACCCTGGTGATGGTGCCCTTCTGCCGGGAGATACGAAGGACCGAGTCGCGGTCCCTGAAATTGAGCAGCCGCGCAATTATAGGTCGGGTGGAGCCCCGGGCGGCGGTCGGTTCGATAAGGAACGGTGAGTCCTCTCCACAATTAGGAGTTGCGAAAGGTTCTCAGCGCCACAGATGTCTCGGAGCATGTTCTCTACATAGGTTTCCAGGCGGCCTACGTTTGTTGATTCGGGTAGGCCCCTAATGCACAGGTTATTACGCCGCGAACGAGCTTCAAGGTCCTCGTTCTTGGCCTGGATCACTGCAAGAACCTTGTCCATATCCATCAGTTTAGTTGACACCCGCTGGAGGCCATCCTCCGTAGTCGATATGCGCTGTTCTGCTTCGCCTATTCTTACGGCTTGTTTATCCAATTTGGCGGACATATGATCCATGCGATTGTTAAGGGCTTCAATTTTGCCATCTGTAGATTGAAGACTAGCCTGTATTGCTAACAGTGTCTTTTCATAGCGGATGTGGGCTCCGCAGGAGCATCAAGTTCCGAATCTGAAGTGGCTCCCCGGCCAGATCTGCTAGGTTTCTTCTGCTCGGTGAGACGAGGCTGCGACTTGTCAGGTTTCCCCATTGTGATAATGGCAGAACCGGCGCTCCCACCTCCAGCAGAGCGCAAAGGGTGTCCTCTGCGATGACCAGCACGTTTGTTGTTCGCTTCGGGCGTGCGCCGCTAACCTCAAGCACCCGTGGAGGAGTTATGAGGCATATAACAAAAGGCTGGCGCAGAGTGTGTGAGCCCCCCACCACCGCCAGTGAGCTGGGAGCAGGAATAGTAATGAGGTAGCAGGCACTGGAGTTCAATGGTAGCACACTCACTAACAGAAGCGCTGCAGTTAAGACAGGCCAGATGGTCACGCAGTTCCGAAGATGGCCCCGGCATCCCCTCCACCACGATCCCCATTACCTCATAGTAGTTGCAGGAAGTGCCTGGGCAATTCGAGGAGGCCGCCCTGGTATTCAGTCAATGCGCCCAACTCCTACTTCGCCGATTTAAAGAGCGGGGGGGGGAGAACCAGAGTCAAAGCAGTGCCCCTAATCCAACAGTGGGCCGTAGAGCTCAAGTGTGCAGCAATGGCGAAGCATCCAATGTCCCCACTGTCACCGATCTGCCGCGCCTGCACCCCCTCGTCGAGATTCAAGTGCAGTGCCCGAAAGCCGGGCGCACCCACCGCAGCGTTCCGTGGAATTGCAGGCCCCAGGAGAGGAGTTAGAGAGGCGAGTCCGCGCCGCGCCTCGGCAAGCGGCGTCGCCCAGGGGAGGCCTCAAGGGGGGGTCGTCCATCGATTCACGGACCCTGTACAAATATCAGGGGCACAGCCAGGCTCACCTTATGTCCGTCGCAGAGGGGGGGACCGCTGCAGGCCAGTGCCGATAGACTCCGGCCGCCGCGACAAAACCCAGCTCAATCGTCCTGCAACACGCAAGCGACCTCACCCACAGTGGCGGGCCGACGCGTCGTCAGCGGACCTCGTCCCAAACGCGCGGGTCCTCCGCTCCTGTCGCCGCCTGGAGATGGAACTCGGTCGGGCCACCGCTGTAAGCGCCTCACCAGTCTGCCGGGGTCCGGGTGCCCCAATCACGCCACCTGCAGTGTGCTCGGAGAGGAACGTCACAGCGCCAGCCGCTCCCCTCCGGTGTGTACTGCCCCCCACTGGCGCACGTCTCGTCCCTCCCCCGTCGGTTGTCCCGCAGCAGCCAGTCCACAGAGACAGTGACCCGCTATAATCACTGTCGCTCCAGTCGCTATGTTCAGGAGAACAAGGACATCTCCGCAGGCGGTCCCCCGGGCTCTGTGGCGGAGGGCCTCGATGACCGCCGCCATCTTCTAGCAATGCTGCCCAGTCGGCCTCCCGGTCATTCCAGGCATCTGGCAACTACGAATGCCTCCTCCAGCCAGCCACTGGCTCACCACATCGCTGGGACTCAGATCCGCCACTGTGTGACCTCCGATGGCGGCTGGGGGATCAGGATATTAAAGGATATTTGGCGTCGGCCGGCAGAGCTGCTTTACAGCGCAGCCATCTTGCCGCTCGCCAAGCCACGCCCCAGTGCAAGCATTTTTTATGCTATTTTGCTTGTTTGGAAAAGCGCCTAGTTTGAGAATCAGATGTTTCCCCAGGTGGGGTGCAAGAACGTGGTGATCTTTAGCCTTTAGAATGGTGTACACATTGCACTGTAATATTTCCTTAACTGTAGTTAGTTGTCATTTATGTATCATATCTTGCATTGGTGTGGCGTTGCAGCGAATGCAGTAATCTGGAGATGACACTCCAGTTCTGAGTCTTCCTTTGGAGAGCAGTCTGATTCAGTTTGGGGATCAGTACAGACAGTGGAGTGAAGGGGTTGCCCCTGTTAGGTGAGTATCCCTGTCTTTGTACGCCTGGTTTTCAAGGGTTCGGTCCCATGGCTCTACCAGATATCTCATGTCGCTTCTTGTTCGTTACACATGTCCATTGTCCTGTAAATATGTTGGGAAACGTGCTCTTGGATGATGGAGTAAGCAGTGCATTTTTAGGCAGTGTAGGGTGTATGTGCAGGGCTCTGCATATGCATTTTGTTTGAGGAACCTGTGGTGTCTCTTTAAGGAATAGTATTTTAGATGTCCGTTTTTATAAAAGTGCACGGAAGCCATTTGACACTCGAAATACATCCCGTTTTATCACCTGTTCTTTATTCTTCTTCATGGCATGGACGTCGATTCACCAAAATGCCAGGTATAGCGGAAGTGGCATCTCATAATCACTTTTCTATACAATAACATCATTAAAAGTGATGTTAGATGATCTTTGACACTGAATCCTCCTTGGTAATGATATGTGGCCTTAATCCAGATGACATGATATAATACTTGACGTTGCTGAAATTAAAAGCATCGTTAACACATAATTATATCAAAGATAGCTAACAAAGATAAATGTCCTTTCAATTTTCTGCTTACATTTTAAGTAGGGTACTGATGTGATGGGAACATTAGACATTTCTCTTTTTTTATTTTTTGAAAAAGTTTTTGTTGGAAGAGGACAATATATAGTGCCAAAAATACTCAACACTGGGAAGCCAAATTATTTATACCAGACTGTCATGGTTTAATGTTTTCCCTCTTGTATGCTCCAATACAAAATGTATAGGCAAATTACAGAAAGACGATCAAAAAGATTTATAAAACAATTGTGATATTTTTCATCTGTATTATTTCATGTAGAGCAGTTATTGAATGCGATCTGTCATTGACTCAGTTATTGCTTAGCATTGTTTTTTTTTTTTTGTCCTCGTATCATGCAAAGATGAGATATAATAAGACCGGGATCCCGATCCGGAAGCTTTACCGACCCGAATCATTCTCACCTCTCCCGGAACTGTGAAGACCTTATTGGGCTGAGGTGGAATGTTGTCTTAAATCTCCCAATTCTTTGAACGGGCCACTCGTGGTACCTCCACCGTGCTGGATCCAGAATTTGTTATGCGGTGAGAATAATCATCGGACTCCCTTCCTACCTTTCCCTGTTCACCTGGCCCAATCTAAACATCATTCTTTTCCCATACCTCCCAGAACTTCATCCGCTTTCTTCCTTTTCTACTCAGGTCCAACCTCTTAATCCTACACACTGATCTCAAGCACTCATTCACAGTTGGGGGAGGGGGGCTGCTATAATCCATTTTATTCATATCTCCCGTCTGGCAAGTAAAATTAATACAAACAAAAGATCTTTCTGCCTGTTATTTAAATGTAAAGGGCCCCCGTTGTTATTCGTCACCCCAAAAATAGTTAAGTCCACGCTTACCTCTGTTTTGTCCCGTTATTTCATTTAACACCTTACCCACTTCAGACCAGAATTGTTGTAACTGGGGGCACTCCCGGAACATGTGTGTGTCGTTTGCATTTAACTCTCCACATCTCGGGCAACTTTTCTCCACATGCTTATTTATCTTGGATAATTTCCCCGGCGTCCAGTAAGCCCTGTGTAATGTAAAAAGATGGTTTTTCCTAAGGGGTGCATATTGTGTAACACGCCATAAAGTAGTCATAGATACTTGCCATAGGTGACTCAGATCCCTCGATGGCAAGTCTCTCTCCCAGAGCTTCAAAGGAAGTGTGAAGTCTTCCTCTCCTGCTGAAATTATAAGCCAGTACCATTTGGAGATCTCCTTCTTTGGTGGATCTCTTCGAATCTCCTCCTCTGCTTCAGATTCTTCACCTAGCGCCTTCTCCATGCTTTTGGCCCAGCTTGTCAGTTGGTAATATTTGAACCTTGATAGTTTCCCATCCGTGCTTTTTTCCAGAGATTCCCAACTGACCAATCTCCCTGCTTGTATCAGTTGACCCCATTTTGTTATTCCTGCTTGTTTAATGGGGATTGCTAACGTGTCTCTCAGGCATTCTAGAGTACCAGGCGAGTCCCAGATTGGAGCAAAGGTGCTGTAGGAAGATATTTGTAATATCTTCATGATCTGATGCCAGATGAGGCAGGCAGCTCGTAGGACCTTCAGCTTGACTTTTTTTAAATAGTTTGGGTGACCAAATTTATACAAATCGAAATCATCTGTTAAAATTGACGTATAGTAGGAGGGATAGGAATGATGTTCTTTGAGTAAAACTCTAAAACTTTTAAATTGGAAGGCTCTAAAGTAAAACAGCAGGTCTGGGCTGGCTATGCCCCCATGTTCTTTTTTCCTGCGTAGTTTTTTCCACGCTATACGCACTCCGATTTGATGCCCAGATGAAGCTGTTAATCTCGCTTTGTATTTTCTTAAAACATTTTTTCTTAAATTCCAGAGGTATAGTGTTAAAGATAAAAGTGAATTTTGGCAGGATCATCATTTTTATTGCATTCGATCTCCCCATAAATGACAATGGAAGTCCACTCCAGGTTTTCAGGAGTTTCCTAGCCTCTTTCGTCTTTGTCAATATTTGTACGAGCTATCCCATCAATATCCTGTAGTATTTCTATTCCTAGATATCTAAGTATATTTTTTGCTGCTGGGTGTGGGAGTGGAGAGTTCCATTCCATAATTTCGGTTTTTAGATTGTTGACTTGATATCCTGAGACTCTCCCAAAGTCATCTAATAGTTTATTAATATTTGGTAAAGATGTCGTGAGGTTGTTAGTGAAAACCATCAGATCGTCCGCGACTAGCGCCACTTTTTTCTCCCATCCTTGAAAGCTAAATGGAACAACCCCCTGTGATGTTCTTATGGAGTAAGCTAACGGCTCAATGTATAAATTAAATAATATTGGAGAGAGTGGGCAGCCTTGACGTGTGCCTCTTTCAATCCTGATTTGTTTAGTCAGGACTCCATTTACCAATATTTTGTGCCACCGGAGAATCATAAATATTCATAATTGCCATCCGAAATTTATCACCTAAGTTATATTTGCTGATTACCTTCTCAAGAAATACCCAGTTCACTCGGTCGAAGGCCTTAGCGGCATCGAAGGTAAGAATCGCAAGGGGGATGTTCTCTTGGGTGGCTATATCGATTGTTCCTATCAGTTTCTGTGTTGCTTCATGTAGTTGTCTGCCCTTAATAAAGCCTTTTGATCAATATGGATAAGCTTATTTGACACTTGCCCCAGTCTTGTTGCTAAAATTTGCGAGTAGATTTTATAATCATTGTTCAGGAGGGAAATGGGTCTATACGATTCACATCTCGTGGGGTCTTTCCCTGGTTTTAAAGTATGCTAATGGTAGCGTCGTTCCAAGATTCAGGTAATTTTGAACCCTTGTAGAAAATCTCATTCAGTAAAGTTACTGATATGGGGCCCAATAGATCTTTCAAGTGGATGTACAACTCGTTCGGAAGGACATTTGGGCCAGGTGCCTTCCCTTTCCTTAACCTAAACAGAGCCCTATCCACCTCTTCGATTGTTATTTCTGTGTTGAGTTATTCCCTTTCTTCTTCTTCTTCTAAGCTTGGAACTATTATTTCGCTCAAGTAGGATTCCACCTGACCCTCTGACGGCTCTAAATCCTCTACGTATGAAGACTGGAAGAAATCCGAAAAGGCATTCTCAATCTCCTCCTCGTCTACTGTCTGCTCCGCTTGGTTCTCTATCTGAATTGCTGCTATTCTATTTCTATTCTGATTAGTCTTGAGTTTCCAAGTGAGCAGTTTACCACTGCCTTCCCCATATTGGTAATTAGACAGCTCACTAGCTTCCCACCTTATCCTAATTTTGGAGTCTAGTATGTCGGTTAACTCAGCTTTCCTAGTCAGTATTTCTTTCTCAATACTTTCCTGATCTTGATTAGGCTCCCCTCCCTCCAATTTCTTGGTCTGTTCCAATATTTCTGATTCTAATTGATTTGATTTTGGTTCTTGTGCTTTTGTTCCTAAACGCCGACAGGTTCATTAAAACTCCCCTAATTACAGCCTTGTAAGCATCCCAGACTATCTGAATTGGTGTTTCCTTATTACTATTATCCTTAAAGTATTCCTCCGTAGTTACTTTGAGCTTGTCTATCACCTCCTGATCTAAGAGTAGTGTACGATCTAGGGTCCATCTAGATGTTACCTGGTGCCTATCAATCTTTAATGACAATGTGACTGGGGAATGGTCTGACAAATGGGCTGGGATGTGTTCCACGCTGATTATGCTATTACTTAGAGTATTGTCTGTCAGGTAAAAATCAATTCTAGATGCATGTCCATATTTTTTATTCCTGTAGGTGAACCTATTCCCTGACTTATTTTTCCCCTTAGGCCTCCATATGTCCACCATCCCCAGGTCTTCTATGTATCTATTCAGCCATGCCCTCATTTTCGGAAGGTTCAACCCTTTACCCGGTGGGGATCTATCCTGCCTAGGTTCAACTAGAATATTAAAGTCTCTCCCCAGAATAATTGGAAATTTTAGAATACCTAAAAGTGGTAAGCTGCGATGTGATAATTTTTACAAGAAACACATCTTTTGAAACAAGAGTGGGTAAAAATTAAGAAACATCAAAAATGGATAGAGCGCTTTGTTTGTACAAACCAGTCTTGTTGTGTTAAGGGAGTGGCAATTATATTTAAAAAATCAGCAAAAGTTACGATTTTAAAAGAGGTAACAGATCCAGGGGGAAGGTGGGCCATAGCAAAAATAAAAACAGGGAAGACCTTATATACAATTGTGGGATACTATGGTCCAAATTCGGATGATCCAGCTCCCCTACAAGCTCTTTATTCCCAGTTATTGGAGACGTCATCCCCAATTATTCTGGGGGGAGACTTTAATATTCTAGCATTGTTAATCTATTTTGATTAGCATCACATATAAGGCAATCTCACTCATTAAAGCTCAGAGGTGAGTTTTTTTTAAACACATCATTTTCCATGTGTTGACAATAATGAAAACTAGCAACATCCTGTTTAAAAACGTGTATTATTTATTTGTTTTATTCTTTTCAGGCGAGTATATATTGCATCGCTGCATTTATTTGTTTTACAGAACAAAGAGCCTATTGCATCTGTTCACAGTCGGAGCTGCAGAAAGTAAACCGTCCAAATCACAGCACTATTTACCTTCTGTTTCTGGGTTTATCTTTGCCACCTCTGAGGCTAGGAGGTCACAAAGGCAGTGACCCCCTAAATGACAGCCATCTTCTTTTCTAAAATGTTATTATAGTCTGTCTGAAAATAGAACCATTTTCTTCATGAGCCTCAAGTTATTGTCCAATTTCCATACAGGAAAAATTGGTCTTGTTCCAAGAACGAATTAGCAAACTCAATGGTTTATGATCTTACATCATACATCCGTATTCTGACTCTTAATGAATGCACATGCAGCTCAGATTAAAAAAAAATAGTCAAAGCGTGAGGAGCATCCATACTTGATAAAAAGGAAAGAACATTCCATGCATATGTGCCTTCCACTTTCTTGGATCTGTGTGTTCTTTTGCCAACTTAAACATGACTGCTTCATCTAAGGACTGACTGCCAGTCAAGCTTTTGGTTAAACATCATTTTAAAATTGAAACTTTGAAGATGTTACATGGATGAGGGATTATTTTCATTCCATAGCCAATTAAAAATAATTTACTAGTGGATGATTTTTGTCCTGTAAGGTTATTTTCCTTTATGGAGTTGCAAATTCTTTTGTATAAGAAGTCAAGGAGGCAGGCACTAGTTCAGTTCAGATCTACTTTTAGAATAACTGAAGCGTTGCCATAAAACAGCAGTTAAAAAAAAGACAAACTATGTGGCCACTGTCATTACATACACTAAAACATTGTTAGGGACACGCTGTAGAAATCATATAACCAGATTAAATTAAAAAAAACACCAAGATTTTTTTAAAATTAAAAACGCTGTCCACTTCTGAGTCTAAATGTCATTTCCCCCAATTTTTCCAGCCTTGGTTGCAAATCTTAATCGTTGTTTTATTGACATTACAGACATCCTATTTATTTTATTCTAAACTGGTAGCTCTTTCAAAAACCCTGTGTAAACCGACTCGATACAGTTCAGCACTGCTGTATAATCGGCATACTGAAATACATAAATCTGTATCAGGCTTAGTCTGCAAGGAAATTACCTTGATACTGACTACCCTAGATCTGCAGTGTGAAGATTGAAAAGTAGGGCTGTTGACAAGCACCCCTGTTTCAGTGGTCTGATCATATAAGTGGGTTCTGACACTGACGGGCCATGCCGAGTTTCACAGATCCCAACTGGTTTGGTTTTGCTAATGCTGAACCATGGCTATCTCTTGACAACATCAAGAATTTTATCTGCTGTCTACTCTTGAGTTTCATTGCCTTCTTCATCTTGAATCTGTCATTTAAATCTAATATTTAAAGAGAGAAGTGGGATCTATGTTGATTAATATCATCAAATTCCGTGGTAGAATCGAAGCTAATTCTATGATTTATCCGCTTTACTTTTGCAACTCGGCAGCAAAATAAAATATAAAAATAAAAGTGTCGGGGCACCGAACCTGCCCGTCAGCAAGAACAAGTCTTCCGATTCTCCTTTGCTCCCCCATGTGCGTCTGCTGGGCTTTTTTGTGTAACGACAGTGGCTTCTGCATTGCTATTCGTAACAATTGAGGGCTATTACATTCCACTTGGGAAGGTGAGTTGTTTAAGGCACACAAGTTTTTCCTGGTGTTATATTCGTATTATACAATAAGTTGTGGCCAATACAGTATTGGCGTGTCCTGGCGCTGAGGAGATCAAAAACAGCAAGCAGAAAAAAGAGAAGAATTAAACCTAATTAAACAACCAGGTCTTGAAGTCTTTCCTGAAGGAAACGTATGTAGGAGAGAATCTGACAGTCAGAGTAAGAGAATTACAGTTTTTAGCAGTTGTATAAGAAAAGGATTAATTTCAAATTTGGCTTCTTTTGACCACAGGTACCTGCAGAAGCTGAGCAAACTGCTCATGCAGGTCTGTACAGCTTTAGTTTTTTTTTTTTAGATGGCTGGGGCCCTCATTTTTTTAAAGCCCCGTAGACAAGACATAAGGCCTTAACAGTGCTTCTTTGTCACACTGGGAGCCAATGTAAAAGAGGAAGATGATGCAAAACTGGCTGTTTTTGCGAAACATTCTGAATGATTTTGCAGTTGTATTCTGAATGATTTGAAGCCTATTAATAAAATAGGTGGGAAGGCCTAAATACAGTCTATTCCTGGGATCTAAATGGGACATTATCAGAGTTTAAGTTGCAGTATTCCTTCCAGGCACAGGAAGAATAGGAAGTTCCTTCTGAATAGATCTTACAAGAGTAAAGCACCACAGAAGAAACTGGAAAAGCAAAAGATAAGCTGACATCAAATAGAATGCCTAAATGCCTCGAGCATAGAGTCTGAGTGGGAATATGAACTAGCTCAGAAGGCCACCAACCAGATGACCAGTCGGAAGATTGAGAGTCGAGTACCAAAATGTCTGTTTTTAGATCATTTTCAAGAAATGTTGACATGTCCATGCGTCCACTGCTGACATACAGGCGGATAAGCTATTCTGCTTTTCGCAGAGGCTATCAAAGATGGGACCAATAACGCATGTGCATTTAGCATATGACATAATGCTACATTTGTAGTAACTGATCAAGACTGACAAAGGAGTAATGTATATGTTAAATAGGGTGGAGCTAAGAGAGAAACTCTGCAGAACGCTCAGAGTAAATTGAAATTTCCAGAGCAAAACGATTGCAGGAAAACATAGTTGGATCTCCCATCAAGAGACCATTCAAGCCACCCTAGAGCAGAGCCTCAAACCAATATATCTGATAGACGTTGGATGAGCATAGAATAAGAGACTGTGTCAAAAGCCGCAGAGAGATCAAGGATCGAAACAGCAGATCTGCCTTGGTTCAAGATGATTCTAAGATCAGCAACTGCATCAATGAGCCTGATCGCAATGCTGTGAAGTGGCCTGAAACCAGATTGTCTCATCAAGCAGCCGATAGCTTCAATAACTTCAAGCTAAATTGACAAATTAATTTTAACATGCTTTTCAATGAAGATGAATCTAAAATTAGACAAAACATTGAGACCCGCTGAAGGTTACTTAGGAAGAGGGACAATATACTCTTGCTTCCAGCAAGCGAGAATCTCTGCTTTTGTTAGAGAAGGATTCAATATATCCACTAGAAGAGGAAAAAAGACCCACAACAGGATCTGAGAATGGCACGGAATGGAAGGCGAGACAGATTTAATATCCGATAACAAGGTGCCCATTTCTTCCGAAGTAAAGGAAACAAACTGCTAAAGAGGGGTCATCCTACGTCAATATAGAGTTTGAAACAGTAGATCCAACATCGAACCAAAACCGAGTAAAATGTTCTAAATTTTATCCTGAAATAACCATGACAGTTTATCACATGGATCTTGAGAAGTACTAACTAGTCTAGGCTTGTTATGAGAAAAGTGAGACTTTTAGAAGAATATTTGACAACTCCTACCTTGGAAGCATAAAAAAACAGCATGTGTGGTACCGATATATGTTGTCAACTCTTAATAGCCTTGCAATAGACTTCTTTAGCCATAGGTCAATAATCTCTTTTCCAATGGTGTTCAAGCGTCTTACAATGACCCTTGGACTCTCTCAGATCATCTGAGAGCCAGGGAGTGGATGTTCTTATCATACTGGATCCCTATTGTCTTAGTAGAGCAATTTTATCTAATGAACTTGCAGTCCAACAATTAAAGGCCAAATGTCTTTAATCTGATAGGACAGATTGTAAGGAGTGGTACCGAAAACCGCCACAATGTTCTTTTGGGTCATTGTAAGCCATGGGTTAGTAGGTTTCTTAAACCGAATGTTTTGAGATTTAAATATCGGTTTATTAATAGTTACAAAGAAGGGTGTAAATGTAATGCAGTCCAGTGTTTTTTTTAGATTTCACTCCTGGGGACCCGAATCAATGCTTCAGTCATGCTACAGGTTCGCCATTATGGCATTTTCATCAACATTCATTAATGTTGACTATCCCCTCTCGTGTGGCATCACAGTGCTTTTAAAAAAAACTTAGCCACTCAAGATTAGTAAATGAATTGGAGTGAAAAAGCAGGGCAGATTTCGCCCATAGTATTTGTTTTAAAAAAACATAAATGTAGACCGCTCCAGTGCCCAGCTATGCACAGCAGTGTCAGTTCGAAACCACAAGTCTATTTTTCTGTCTCTTAAAAGCTGAATTTTTAACCATTGGGCTCTGCCCGTTTCACGTTTCCAGGGAGATTCACCAGTTATATGTAACAGACATAAGCATAACTTGCACTGCTGTGAGGCTCTGCTTTTGACTTCACATATTACATCACTGATGACACCTGAAATCTATGGCAGTGCACATAATACATGTGTCAGTTACGTATAACTGGCGAATTTCCCTGTTTTTTATACGGTATGCCTTTTCATTGAATTTCTAAGTTTTTTTAACGTAAGTTAAAATCTTACTACCGTCCTCACGTATAACTCAACTTTAACCTATTTTCATTGAACAGACACAAACACATGCAGTCGCCACTATTGATAGATTTTCACCAAATGTGGCAATCTCTAGGCATACTCAGCTAAGGTCTGGCATGCATATGAATGCATATATCCTCGCACAGGGCCATTAAAAACCCTTTTAATACAAATTTGACACCTCACTTAAAGGTAAATTTGACTTTTGTACCCTTAATAACTTTGCCCTCCTTTGACCAATCGGCAGCAAACTCAGAATATTTCAGAGGACATCTAAAAGCGTGCCATATTTGGTGCAGATCACGCAACTGTTAAAAAATTAAAAGGGGGTTTTCTTCACCAATATAATTAGATTTTCCATAAGACATTTTGTGAGCGCATAACTCCTAAACCAGAGAAAGAATGGTCCCCGAATTTTAATGGCAAGTGACCTTTTCGTCATTCGGTGCCTTTACTTGGTGTGCAAAAATCCATTCAGCCGTTTTAAAGCTATAAAGCAAAATGAGTGTACATTATGCATATTAAAGTATGCCTATTTTTCAAATAGATCACACAAACGGCAGACTACGCATGTGTGGACAGTAGGGGCACAGTCTGTGTGCACAACACTGTAACCATATGCACTTGAATATTTGGGAGGCAAACACAAGCCAAATTAAAAAAAAGAACAGCAGCAGTGGTGGGAAACTCGATCTAAATTATTCATAAGTTTGCAGGTAAACATGCTCACTTATGAATTTCTCTCTTCAAGCTGTTCCACTCCCTTCCCTGCTTTGCCTAAAGACTGGGGAGGGGAGACTGGTGCCCAGGTCCACCCCCTTATCTAGAGTTAGGAGGGCAGCCTAAAGTTACACCTGGACTTATTACTGTCCCAGTATGTGCTGCTCCCATCTCACCTTGGCAAAGGGGTAGGAGGAATTACACAAAACCCCCTCTCTTTGCCAGTGGGTTTTTCCAGCCACCTGCCAAAGCCAGTGTTAGAAATGGGGATTCTGGTTGGCTAGGGTATGCACCTAATCCAGGCAGAACCCTCCACTCTAATCAGGGTAAGTAGGTTACACAGCAAAGATAACCTGAGCTCACCCTCTGGTAGCTTTGCTCAGAGCAGGCAGGCTTATCATCAGAGGCAATGTGTAAAGCGTTTTTACAACTCGCACACACTCAAACACACACACACACACACACACACACACACACTCACTCACTCACTCACTCACTCACTCACTCACTCACTCACTCACTCTGTCTGCCCAGGCTTAGAAAACGAGTAGACTTTTGTATGAATAAAATAAGACCAAATTGGCAAAAATCCAATAAGTAGGTCAAGAGATATTCACTTTTGTATATATCAAAGCAGTGCTTTCAAAGTCAACTGGGCTCTTATTAACGCCTTTACAGTAACTTCTTGAGAGTCATAGGATTGTGGGCTTTGTTATAAGTATCGAAAAGTACGGTCCATTTAACTGCGAGGAGCACAGTAAAGCAGTGTTCAGGCCACTCTTGTCCGGTTCAAGTGAGTAAAATAACGGGCTTTGTAATCGGCTGCGGGGAGCGCAGCACAGCAATACAAAGACCGCTCGGGTCTAATTGTTGGTGTAGGAAGCTGGCTCTGTATATGGTATCACTACTAGGTGGTTGTACCGTGCACAGAGTCCAGGGATTCCTCAAAAGTGTACAGGGCTCAATGTAAAACCCAAAGTGCTCTATTAGTGGTAGTGTGAGCGAGCAGCCTTAGGCCTAACACAGAGGAGTGCAAGACATTTATTGCACAACAGTGATCAATAATGGACACACGACTCAAGAAAGAGATCTGACCAATTTTTGAAAAACTTCTTTGTATTTTATTTTAAGACCAAGATCTTCACAATAAGTTAAGCACGTTTTTAAATAAAAATACTTTTTACTTTGATAAATCGACACTTGGAAACTTTTCAGCAAAGTTCAGTGTTATCCTATGGGCAAAACAATATCGCGGTTAAACAGGTAAGCAATGCACTTACAATTCCAGTCTTCGGGACCAAAAGTCAGCAAAGGTCAGGTGAGTACCAAACTGCACCTCCAGAGGCACATGGGCGGCCGGGTGCAGAGGTCAGAATTGGAGATCGGTCCAATGCTTTTCAGTGGAGACTGGTGGTGCCTGGAGCCACACTTGCGTGCAGGTAGGTAAATCGGTTGCAGGGGCCAAGCTTTGGCGGTTAGCACCAGCATAGAGGGGCCACAAAGCAGCTCCAAACATACACCACCAGCGGCACAGGGACAGCCGGGTGCAGGGTGCAAAATCAGCATTGGGCGCCCAATGCTTTTCAATGGGGATTCTTCTTTTGGCAAACAGGCTGCAGGCGTTGCACCTGAGGTTGTTGGAGGAAGACCAACAACAGCCAAGGTAAGTAGAGATGTAAGGAGTCTTGTGGCACAGTCGGTTCAGCTCATCCACGTCCAGGGGCTTCAGGTGCAGGGGTGCCTTTCGACGTCGGAGTCTTCTTACCAGAACCGGTCAGGAGGAGCCTCTGGATTCATACTGCAGGCGCAGTCGTGGAAATCATGAGAGGTCAGCCAACGCTGGACACTAGGTCAGGATCGCTGGGAAGACTTCACTGGCTGCAAGACAAGTCGCAGGTTCGCAGAAGCTGGAGACAAAGCAGTAGGGCCTGGGCCAAGACAGTAGTCGTCTTCAGTCTTCTCTGCAGGGTTGTCTTCTTGCTTCTAAGGTCATTGCAGATCTAGTTTCTAGGTCTGGGGGAGCCGCCTAAATACTAGATTTAGGGGCGTTTTAGGGTAGAAGCAGGTAGGGCACAAGGGCACCTTGCCTGGGGTGACTACCCCCCTTAATATGCCACCCTCCTGTGGGAGTGGGCATAGACCTAGCCCTGATTGGAGGGGTTCCACAATCTTCAAAATTGTGGGGACTGAAAGATGTGCTTCACCTCGCCTCCCCCACCTTAGGGGTGAAGTTGGCAGAGGTAGACACACCTCCTATTCTCCTATGTTTTCCAGCCGGTTTCCTGCACAAAGTGGGGGTGTAAACCAGGGCTGCCATCTGCTGCTAGAAGCAGATGCTGGGGGCTGCATTACAAAGGCGGCAGGCCTTTGAAGCTTACCCTGTCAAGCACTGGCCCCTCCCGGGGGAGGAGGTGTGACACCTCTGCCCAGGATGTGCATTGTTTCTGGTCCCAGATAGCAGGGGCTCTCTACCCAGGGGTCCAGAAACATGTCTGGTGGTGGCTGCAGGGGTGTGGAATTTAATAAAATATCTACTTGTCCATGGAGGAGGTTGCTTCATAAATCTACTTGTCCTGTAACAAAATCCACTTGTCCCTTTTGTGCCATCTAATGCGGCGACAAAATATGGCAGAAATCTCATTATATAAGAGCTCTGATATAGCCTCTCTGATTATGCCAGGGCTCCTTCCATAGCAGGGTTTGAATACTAGCAATTCCCTTATGTTGCAATGTTTCCACCTTCAGCCCCATGTTTCCACTGGGGCTGAAGGTAATGGTAAGCAACAGTTTCAGGGTTGAAATGCCCTTTTGAGTCTGTGCAAACCTACTAACTTTCATGTTTTAAGGGTTTTCTCCATCTCTTCTTTAATCTTTGCCCATACTGGGAAAGGTTGGAAATTTACTCCTGACAATGGCAGACGTAATACTTCTTCCAGGGTTTGGGAAATAAGTGGTTGGAGGAAATTGAATTTGTAAACACTCAGATTTTTCTCATGAGCAAATATACACCTGCATATTTGCTCGTGCTAAAATGCAGTTTACAGATATTTTCTAGAAGTACTATTTCTTGGCCTACTTCTGTAAAGTCTTGTGAATTCACGAAAGCTGTATATCTGCACTTAATGCTAGGACATGGGTGCAGTTGTTAGACTTTATTTAATAACTGGGTCCCTAAATTAGGTCTGGCGTTAACAATGACCTTTTGTGTTTATTAAAATTCTGTCTCTCTCTCTCTGTTTATCGGCTAGCTTCACTATGTGTGACCGCATTCTGTTCTTTCACAAGGAGCATATCGACACAGTAGTTTTGTTCAGTGCCAGAAACTACTGTGGCAATGTGTGCTTTTTGAGACTAAAACAATTTTTGCTTTTGCCAATGTTTGTTATAATGGTGAGGGTCTGGCAGTTCCCACACCAATAAGGTTTTACAAAAATCATGCCAAAACAAGTCACACATTGACAAAACCAAAGGCTGACCAACAATTTCAGACCTACTGGCTTTACCAATGCTTGTTTATTTTTGTTTCCCATAATCTTCTTAAAACTGGTTACACCGAATTTCCATTATGAATATTTTTGAGAACTACTAGCATACATCAACACATTTTACTAAATGTTGCTGCAAAGAAATGGTACCTAAAAGTTTACAGTAGTTTAGCAAAATGCTGCATTTTTTTGTGAACATTTTATTTTGAAAGCAAAGACACATCAATCTTGCTTACAAGCTTCTGCAAATATATGCATCTAATCAGAGAGCATTCTGGTAGTATTATACATAGCCTCCTATTGCTAAACATTGAAAACATGTGTACACATTTTTTTTTTTGGAACCACTGTCAGTAGTGCAGTCTGAGCTTACAACATTTACTTCACCCGGATAATAAAGGCTTTGCATTAATGAACCATAAATACAAGTTTGAACAGCATTAACACATGGACACAAATATTACCTTAACTGCAGGCAATGTGTTTCCCTGAAGCAAAAGACACACAATTGATGGACGGAATGCAGAACAAATCAAAACATTCACCCCCAGTCAAGAGATCTGGGTTAAATCCATCATTCTTTTGCTCACCATGCCACCCCAGTTTAGACCTGGCCATATGCAAATCAGTCTTGACCCTGTGCCTCATGGGAACAGTCCAGCCCGAACTGCCAAGCCAGGTCCTCCCTGGACCGGAAACAAGCATCCTAGGACCGGTTTCGGGGTTTCACCCCTCTTCAGCCAGGATAGCTTGATTCCAGTGGCACAGTAAGCCCGGGACCCACGTCTGGGCATACCCGGCGCACTTAGGGCGAAGAAGCAAAAGACACACAATTGATGGACGGAATGCAGAACAAATCAAAACATTCACCCCCAGTCAAGAGATCTGGGTTAAATCCATCATTCTTTTGCTCACCATGCCACCCCAGTTTAGACCTGGGCATATGTAAATCAGTCTTGACCCTGTGCCTCATGGGAACAGTCCAGCCCGAACTGCCAAGCCAGGTCCTCCCTGGACCGGAAACAAGCATCCTAGGACCGGTTTCGGGGTTTCACCCTCTTCAGCCAGGATAACTTGATTCCAGTGGCACAGTGAGCCTGGGACCCACGTCTGGGCATACCCGGCGCACTTAGGGCGAAGAAGCAAAGACACACAATTGATGGACGGAATGCAGAACAAATCAAAACATTCACCCCCAGTCAAGAGATCTGGGTTAAATCCATCATTCTTTTGCTCACCATGCCACCCCAGTTTAGACCTGGGCATATGCAAATCAGTCTTGACCCTGTGCCTCATGGGAACAGTCCAGCCCGAACTGCCAAGCCAGGTCCTCCCTGGACCGGGAACAAGCATCCTAGGACCGGTTTCGGGGTTTCACCCCTCTTCAGCCAGGATAGCTTGATTCCAGTGGCACAGTGAGCCCGGGACCCACGTCTGGGCATACCCGGCGCACTTAGGGCGAGGAAGCAAAAGACACACAATTGATAGACGGAATGCAGAACAAATCAAAACATTCACCCCCAGTCAAGAGATCTGGGTTAAATCCATCATTCTTTTGCTCACCATGCCAAATCAGTCTTGACCCTGTGCCTCATGGGAACAGTCCAGCCCGAACTGCCAAGCCAGGTCCTCCCTGGACCGGAAACAAGCATCCTAGGACCGGTTTCGGGGTTTCACCCCTCTTCAGCCAGGATAGCTTGATTCCAGTGGCACAGTGAGCCCGGGACCCACGTCTGGGCATACCCGGCGCACTTAGGGCGAGGAAGCAAAGACACACAATTGATGGACGGAATGCAGAATAAATCAAAACATTCACCCCCAGTCAAGAGATCTGGGTTAAATCCATCATTCTTTTGCTCACCATGCCACCCCAGTTTAGACCTGGCCATATGCAAATCAGTCTTGACCCTGTGCCTCAAGGGAACAGTCCAGCCCGAACTGCCAATCCAGGTCCTCCCTGGACCGGAAAAAAGCATCCTAGGACCGGTTTCGGGGTTTGCTTTTGAATGTGTTTCCCTGATCCATAATGTGGTACTGTAAACTGGCAGGCAAAGGGTTTGTGCTGTAGAGGGTTGGGCCTACTTGTCCCAAGGACAAAATACACATGAAAACTTGTTGCCCTTGACCCTAAACAATATGTCCTGGGCTTCGGGCTATAGGAATTCCACATCCCTGTGGCTGGCTGCCTACAGCCAGTCAGAGACAACATCAGGGTTGATAGCTTTTCATGGAGCACCTCTGAGGTACCCATTGGGTACATGGTCCAATAAACCACACACTGGCATCAGTTGGGACTTATTGAGAGGAGTAGATTGGTAACAAACACTCCTGTGTCCAGTGAAGCCATCATGGTGCTGTGGAACTCGAGTTGTCGAGTTTCAGGCCCATGTACTCTCTATTGCTTCACTGGCACTTACAATATTAAGGAATGGACCCCAATATCGTAGGTGCATATCTGCTCATGCAGATATGCCCTCACCTGTGGTACAGTGCTCCCTGACTTAGGGCTGTGAGGCCTGCTAGAGGGGTGACTTACCTAAATGATTAGGAAGTGCTAGCTGGCACGGCCCCTAGGCAGGGTGCCATGTCAACTTTGTCGTTTTTCCTCTCACAGGGGCCTGCAATCTGCAAGGCAAGAGGCATGGTCCCAGTGATGGGGATCCCAGGGGACCCTCTTCAGCTCCCAGGTCCTAGGAACCCACAATACCACTTACTAGGGACTTGCAGGGGGGCAGAAGTACCAATTGGGGATTTGTTTTTAGGGAAGAAGCACTGGCACAAGGCACCTGGTTGGCAGGGACCCTGTTCACTACAATTGAAACCACACCAAAACCAGGCAGAAAGTGGGGGCTAATCATGCAAAAAGAAGCACTTTCTCACAGTTGGCAAACCAAAGTAAAACTGTTCATAGCTGCGAGTAGCATGATTCGATTCTCCTCTAGGCCCCCACCACTCTCGGGTACCTTGAGGTTTGCCGCTGCCGGGTTCGTTCATGGCATCTGGGCCCAAAGTCTCGATCAGCCTCACGGGCTGGGAGTCGGCGTGGATGCCTTAGGCGTCACTCGACCAGTGTGCTTGCTATAGAGGGCCCCACTGAGAGAGGTTTCCGAGGTGTGGTAGTGAGGCTGCCCAGCCATTCTCTTGCAGAGGGGGGCCGCACTGAGGGAGGTTTCCATGATACGGCGGTGAGGAAGCCCCCCATACTCTCGCAGAGAGGGGCCGCCCCTAAAGAGGTTTTTGTGGTGATGAGGAAGCCCCGCCGTTCTCTCGCAGAGGGGGCTGCTGTTTTGCATGGACAAAGAAGTGCTCTGCCTATGCTAGGTCAGCAAAGCTAGGAAGTGCCCTACACGTGCTGAAGGTAGGAAAGCAACTGTTTGCCGCATGAGGCTCTTTGCTTCCCCTATAACTGAGTGCTGCTTCTTGTCAGGAATGCCTCTGCAGGTGAGAGTTAGATGCAGGACAAATAGCGCGTGCTTTGCTGAAACCACCACAGCGCGCTGAGCCCACGGCACTCGAGCAGTGCTACAGTTTCAGGCAAAAATGTATATCTTGTTGTGGCACAGTCTTTGATATCCCTGAGACCTCAGGGGATAACAGGGTGCAAGCCAGCAAGCCCTTGTAGTCACTCTGTCAATCCCTAGTTCTTTTTTGCGGGGCAGGGATCAGCGAACAGCAGCAGGGCAGCTCAGCAAAGCAGGGCAGCAGTTCCTGGGAACTGTGAGGCACAGCAAAGTGGAAATCCTTCCAGCGCAGCAGCCTTTACTCCAGCAGAGTCTCTTTCAGGTCCATTAGTGTACTGATTTGAGAGGGCAAGACCCTAATACCTATACCCTAAAGTGCCTTTGATGTGGGGGTGACTTCAAAGAACCTTCTGAAGTGCACAATTATCCCTTTAAGATCAGGACTGCCTCCAGACTACCAGTAGGAGTAAATCAGCCCTTTGTTTGAGAGCAGGATACAGCCTATTCAGAAGTAAGTGTGAGTTACCTCTCCCCCTCTCAGCCCGAGAAGCCTATCAGAATGTAGATGAATGCAGATGTATCTCCTGTCACCCCCAGCCCTTCCTGGTTGGATGGCTGTCTTGAGAGTATACACAAAGTGTAGCTGTCACCCAGGTCAGATGTGTATTGGAGACAGGCTGCAAGGCACACAGAGTCAAGTAAAGAGCAGAGAAATGTGCATTTTCTAAAAGTGACATTTCTAAATTAGTAGTGTTAAATCCAACTTTACCATTAAAAAGGATTTATCATTACTATTCCAGCCATACCAAACATGTTAAAGATACTCCTTTCTGATCAGGAATTACCACTTAAAAGTATATAAGGGAAATTCCCATGCTGGCCTTTGAAAGGAGTAGGCCTCACAGCAGTGAAAAACTAATTTAGTGGTCACTGCCAGGACATATAAAACTTAAAAGTACATGTCCTGCCTTTATGTTACACAACACCCTGCCCTTAGGGGCACGTAAGCCTACCTTAGGGGTGACGTGTTATAAAAGGGTAGGTTAAGGCTTGGCAAGTGGTTTTAAATGCCAAGTCAAGGTTGCAGTAAACTGCATACACAGGGACTGCAATGGCAGGCCTGAGACAGGTTTGAGAGGCTGCTTGGGTGGGTGGCACAACCAGTGCTGCAGGCCCACTAGTAGCATTTAGATTACAGGCCCTGGGTACATGGTATATCACTTTATAAGGGACTTAGAATATAAGCAGCTGCGGCCTGTGCAGGTAAGAGCGGTGGGGAGGTGTCGAAATCCCACCCCTCCAACTCAGCCCCACCGCTCTTACCTGCACGGGCTGCGGTTGAATATAAGTAAACTAAATATGGCACTCTGGTATATACCATGTTTCAAGGGAGAAGCACATGCACTTTAGCACATGTTAGCAGTGGTAAAGTGCCCAGAGTCCCAAGGCCAACAAAAAGATACAGCAAAAAGTGGGAGGCAAAAGGCAAAAAGTTGGCGGAAGACCACCGTAAGGATGACGGGTCTAACAGTCAGCATTGGACATGGTTGGATGAGTACTTGGCTGAACATTATTTGCCTGCCATTGTGTGAATGATCGCAAGGGAGGCATATTCCTCTATCCACTGAGCTATTGAAGGGATTTAGAGTCCTGACCATTTGGAGCAAGTTTGAATTGTGCCAAACACATTTTGGGGATTTCTTAGGGTTGACTGTAGACATGGCAGGCTTTACCCTCAATCTCTCCAGTCAGAAGATGTGCGCCATCAAGTTGTAGTGGCTGACCTAACACTCAGTCCTAACACAAATCCGAATACTGAGTGTACTTTTCTTTTCCATCCATGTAATTTTGGCCCTTTTTGTACCAAGAATAAAATATGACCTCTTGTGATGGGGGAGCCATGTATCGAGATCCATACTGGACTATACTGACTAATGGAGAGGGCACGCCAGCTGAACATTCTGTGATGCTTCTGTGGAAGCGCTGCCACTGGAGAGAGGTGGTCTTTAGAGGAACAAAAATTAATTGATCGTTGCCTGAAGCTCCTGTTTGGTTACTTCAGTGAGTAGTCTTTCACCAAGGACATAATTCACTGCTGTACCCTCCTGGGGATGAACCACATCCTGATTGTCTGCTATATCAGTTACCAAGGAGGGATTAGGTCTGTAGCGGTAGAAATAGCTCAGGGCTTCTGCCCTGCCCACAGTACAGAAAAAAGGCAACCAACGCACAGTTGTACTGGAATTGTGCAGCATGGTAGCTGATTGGATCTTTTGCTATCAAACATAGGTGAATGGAAGCTGTATTGTAGAGTCTGATGATAAAATGCAGGCTTTGTCATTCAATGATCTGTTTTCCCCAGTTTGGACACCCAGTATCCCAGGATTTTTAGTTGGAGACTTGTCATGAATGAAGGAATTTTAGAGCGCACGGCTACTTGAGTGTGCCCCGGCGCTAAACACGGCATGTCATGAAAGTGGAGTGGCAGATACTTTTGTACTGTTATGGGAGGTGCAACTTAAGTGTGTGTTTCGACTTTCATTACGAAACCCAGAGTTTTGGCCCAGGTGTTAGAGGCAAAGGGTAGAACTGATCCTGCCCACCCTTCTGTGAATGTCACTAGCATGGTATCTGGTTCTTCTGTAACATCTCTGGCTTCTGCAGTCTACTTTCACTATGAGGAGGGATACTTCTCCAACTCCCTGGACATCTCGTTTGCCTGATGTAAAATGGATCAATTATAGGATAGGGGATTTCAGCGCACAGTGCGGTATCTTGTGTGGTTGCACTACATATCAAGGAGTCAAAAGTCTCAACAAAGGACATTAAAGAGATGTAATTCAGCCTGGGCTTATTGATCTTGCAGGTGTGTTGCTTTACAAATGTAGTACTTGCCTTGCGTTTTATTTCAGAATTGACTGAAGGCAGACTATTAGCTATTTCACACTTCTGGAAGGCAGCCAGGCTCCTGAGATGTGACACAATGGAGCAAGTTGTCTTTGCCACTTCCAGGTACTTACATTGGGCTTGGAGAATTAGCTCTAGGAAGCTTGGCAAGAGGCTTGATAATTCCATATAGAGATCTATGTTTTATCAGTAATTTTTATAGTATAGATCTTTTTTTGTTTAATACATATATTTTCTTCTTATATGGCTGCATGTGCACTTTAAGATCCTAATTGTATGCAATTTACAACAATACGAGCATGCATGATTGTTTTTAACCTTGATTAGTCTTGGTTTTTGTATTGCAATTAGAGATACATGTTTTTACTGTACTTTTTAACATGTTTAACTGCTTTCTACTTTTAGGCTTTTTACAAACCGAAATAAAGTGATTATTGATTGATTGACTGAACGAGGGTAAGACTTCTAGGCAAATTAATAAGCATTAGCCTGCCATCTCCTTTATGCGATAATATTTACAGGGTCCTCCAGTTATGGAGTAGCCTTTGGTTTAGAGTCTCCTCAAAGGAGTGCAACAGGCCAGACCTTCCACCAAGTACTTCTGTCTGTGGGATGTTAATATGAGTTTGATGAAGCTCTGGTCTTGGTATTGTCAAGTGTACGTAGGCGCTTCCCAAGTTCATCTAGCTCCCTGTATAGGATTTTCCGCACACCAACTGACTGGCTCAGGCAGTGCCCCCGGATCACCACTTTAAAAGCTTCCCATTCCATCAATTGCGTGGAGGTAGAGTGTGTGCTGTGGCAAAGTAAGTTTCAATACAGGATTCTAGAGACTCTTTAAAGGGGCCGTCTTCCAGCATCTCTGGTCTGAACCTCCACAAAGGGATCGGGGGTCTAGTTCCCGAAGGTCGGTGGAACAGTAGCAGCGGTCTATGGTATGAGCAGGTGCGTCCCAGAACCTCAGTGTGTGCGACAGTCTCATTGATGTCTACAGAACAGAGAAATGCATCTAGCCTTGTATGCAACTGGTGTAGGGGGGAAAAGGAGTATTCTCTATCCGTGGCATGTTGTACCCTCCAGGTGTCAATAAATCCCCAGTGATTGCTCCACTCCTGGAAATCCATTGATGTGTGGTGTGGCTGTGTTTCAGAGGGGGAGGGGGGGTGAACGGTCTAGCGCTACGTCCATCACACATTTAGTCTCCCCCTATTATTGTGGCTCCCGGCATCTGGTCGGCTAATTGGGCTGAAAGCCCTCACAGGAAAGCCAGCTGTTCTTGGTTTGGGGCCTAGATGCAGCCAATGGTAATGTCCCTGCCTCACAGTTTTCCAGAAAGCAGTATATTTCTCCGTTACTTGTCAATTTAAGTGCTGGTGACGTCTAAGGGGACCCCTGGCCGTACCCATACCAGGACACCTCTAGCGAAAGCCGAATAACTCTTTGTGTACATCTGCCCTCTCCACCTTTTATGCAGTTTCTTAATTTCGCTCTGTATGAGGTGTATTTCTTGGAGTAGGCCAATCTGGACCCCCCTCCTTCTCAGGTAACTATGCACATTATGCCTCTTGCTCATTGACCCCAGCCCGCTTTCGTTCCAGGTGAGGAATCTAATAATACCTGGTGTGACTGCCATGGTCTATGGTGATATGAAATTGCACAGCTCCCCTCAACACCCCCTAGACAACCCTGGTGTCTTGATGACAACCTCTGTTCAGCTGAAAACAGCACATAGAAACACAACTTCCCATAACTTACAACTCCCTTATCCCAGAGTGGCTCGACAACGGTTAGCTTCCCAAACCTTACCCAAGTCACTAACCACCAGTGTCGGGCACGGACCATTATGGTACCCGCCCGTCTTGCAGCCAGTAGAACAGAGTTAGCAGTTCGCCCTGTTGCATCAGCCCAAAGCGCATCGACTGAGCCGAAACAGCTTCCACAGAGTCCATAGGGGGCAGTCCCCTATCGCTTCCAGGTGTGGCCTGGCATCACTCAAGTCATTAATCAGATGATGTCGTCCGCAGTTCCAGGAGAGGCTTCGGACTTTGAGCCCTTCGTTCCCTTAGCCGAGCCCATTTCTGAGGGGGATCCAGCACTATGCACGATCTTGGCCACTGCCCGCAGTGCTGCGGCCCTCTCCTTCCCAGTCTGCGAGGGGCTGGGCTTTTTTTGACTGTTCTCGTCGGGGTCGTCTCCTGGGTCTTTTCCTGTTGTTTCTATCACGTTGCCTCTGGGGATGACTTTCTCCACCCATCAACTTACTAGTTTTGTACGCCTATCCAGTCTCATGCCATTTTTGGGTCATCACAGAAGTGGGATTGGCCATCTAGCATGATGGGGAGACGGGCGGGGAACATTAGCGAATATTGAAGACCTTCGTCGCGCAAAGCTTTTTTCACCTCCAGATACTATGACCTCCTTCTTTGGACCTCCAGTGTATAGTCAGGGAATATGGAGACCTTGCGGTTCACTGTGAACGGGCCGTCTGGCCGTGCCCTCTGCAGGAGCCAGTCAATGTCTTTGTAGTGCAACAGTCTGGCCACCACTGGGCGTGGGGGGCGGCCGGGGGCTTTCCCGGGAACAGATGTGCTCTCTCCAACGTGTAGTATGAGGACAGCCGCTCTGGCGCGACCACCTTTTGAAGCCATGTCTCGAGGTAGCCAATCATGTCTCCCTCCTCCACTTTCTCGGGCAGTCCCACCACGCGGATGTTATTCCTTCCATTGCGGGCTTCCGTATCTTCCACTCTTCGTTCGAGTGTGTCCACTCTGGACCAGAGGCCTGCAACCTGATGTGACGGCGCCGCCTGCGCTGAAGTTAGGTCCGCTATGGACAACTCCGCTGTTTTTACCCTTTCGGATAGTTTGTGGTATTCAGCTCAGAGGAGCCCCAGGCCCACTGAAACCGTACTAATGTCCTGATGCAGCGTAGCTTTAGTGTCTGCTATGGCTTCCAGGATTTTGGCTCGCTGCTGCTGCACTGTGTCTACTGGCGGTTGAGGCGACGTGTTTGGTTTTGGGGGACCGGAGGGTCATCCTCTTGCGCCAGTGGAGCTCCCACCGACTTTGTTCTGGCCTTGCCCATGTTCACACTTAGCTTCCGACCAGGCGTCCCCACAGCTCAAAGATTGTGTGTGGGGCTTCTGCACAAGCAGGCCGCTAGGTTGGAAGAAGGGCACTCCCAACCAGTTTCCACAGGTGCCCGGTTATCTCCTGTAGGCCCCGTGTCTCCTCATGGATGCAGGGGTCGCCTTTGCAATTGTTCAAATGGTGTAGGAGTTTGGTCACCCTCCTAAGTATCTCCCTGCAATGTATTCCGCACCTCCACAAGCACAATCTGTTTGCGACTGCCACTTCCCAACTCAATATGGTCTCTCAGGGGGAGGGAAAGCGAGAGGCACACCCCGAGCCGTGTGCCCGGCCGTCTGTTTTAACTGGGGGCCCCTGTTCTTCACCCCGTTTCAGGTCTAAGGTGGGGACTGGGCACTTCGTCGTGCCAGTTGGGGAAGGCTACTCGCGCTGTCCAGGGGGTTGGCTATTCTGTTGCAGGGTATTGCCAAGTCCCAGGCCGCTCACCCTCATTCACAGTAAAGTAGCCCTCTCCCCTCTGTCACATCTGGGCCTGCCAAGCACTCTTCCCCGCCACTGTTTGGCCACTGTTTGGCCGCTTCGGGCAATGCGGCAGCCACCCCCACTTCAGGTGCCCCTTGTTATGTTGACGTTACATATATCTATATTAAAATCGCCATAGATAATTAAAATTGCGTGATAATTTTTTTTCTGTATAGTTTTTGTTATTCTAAGCAACATTTCCATGTGTTCCCTTTTCTTTGCTTTATTGGGGTGTATATATACATTTATAAATAGTACTGCCGTACGAATGGGGCTTGCCTTCTTGAAATCCAGCTTGATTGCTCGCATCCAGTTTATGCCGAGGTCTATTTGTTCTGTGACCCAGTTGAATTTGGTGGAGCAGAACATGGCAAGGCCCCCTTTGGGGTGTCCGAATTTCAAGGGGCTTATCGCTGGAATATGATGCCCTACTTAACCTACAAATTGTGTTGGTTCCAAACAGCAAGTTTCCTGCATCAAGATGATGTCATAGTTCTGAAGAAATGTCCTTGCGTCATCTTCTTGTAATAGGTTCTCCAGCCCGTGTGTATTCCATGAGCAGATGTTTATGCTGTCCGACTCCGTAGTAGGGTTTTTGTTCTTCTTGTCCGGACTGGTTGATGGCTAAATTATTGGGAGGCCAAGGCCTGCCCTGGTTGTACGTGGCCATGCAATCAAGATACACTTGCTGGACCTGACCCTGGTGGGACGTGCATGGAAGGTTCACAATTGTTAGATTTTCAAATGATCTTGGGTTCATACCAGCTTCTGCCGCTCCCCTTAAGACTATGCTCCCTCTTGATTTAATAGGTAGCAACGGACCTGGTTATCGCGGGTATTCAATTTTTTTGTAGCTCTATCTCCAATGAATTGCGACCCATGTACCCTCCGGAACGACCCTAGCTGGTAATTCTTGAGTTTCCGTGTCCACCGAATTAGGATTTTTAATTTCGAAGGTGAATTAGACCTTGGCCGAGGAACTGCTACTATGAGCCGAGAATGGATTTGGACTGACTGTTGTGATATCCAAATGTCTCCCTTCCCCTTGCAAGGGGGCGAGAAATAGTACCAATGGATTTTTTTTTTTTATGGAGTTTTATTTAGCGCAAACTTGACCCGAAGGTATCGGGTATCAGAGCGCTTTACATACCACCAGTTGCGTTACATGAGGACACATTCATTTTTTTGTTAGACACGGGGAGATTAAGTGATTTGCCCAGAATCACAGGATGTTCAGCATCATTGCCGAGACTCAAACCCAGTTCCCCAGATTCGAGGTCGACTGCCCTAGCCGTTAGGCCAACTCCTCTCTGGCTTCATGCCTGAATGACATTATTTCTGAAAGTTCAATTAGTTGGTCCTGTGACTCTGGGCAGTCTGGTTGCCCCTGTTGATTGATTAGTGAAGACCTTGGGCTAAGATTGTCCCAGTTTCTAAGGAGTAGCAATGAGAAGGACTCTGTTAAGTTGGTTTTATGCATGTCCACTTGAATGGTGCATGATGTGGCTGGCATAGCTGGTGGAGTACCTTGAAGCACTTCTTGACTACATCCATTCCTCCTAAGGGCATCATCTTTCTCTGCATTGGTTATTTTACTTACTGAGTCTAGGTTTGGAGGAGGGCTGCTTGTTACGGGGATTGGATTCTCGGATATTTTTGTGTGATTTTAAATCCCTCTTTCTTAGTTGCTTTTTTGGAAACTGCTGATGTGTGGGGGGAGTTTCAAAATCTGTAACGTCTTCCAGACATATTACTGAATACTGCGCTGAGTTCTTTGCCTGAATCTGTTTGATGATTTGATCCTCCCCTGTACCGGGACCCCCTTGCTTTTCCAGACCGCATTGAGGCTCCCTTTAGCTCTCTGGTTTCACGGTGTCTGATGCCTAAATTCCTCCCCAGAGAGGACATGTCCCTCGCTGGACTGATGGATATATATTTTTTTATGATTTCTGATAGATTTAACGTGGACCGTTTGTTTTTTCCTTCTGGTCCATTGCCTTGCCATTGCAGGGACTAAAACAGATTAAGATACTGCTTCGGTTGGTTCTGATCTGAAGGTCACCTTTTAGCTTGTTTGACTAAGTAACAGTGACACCAATTCAGGGAGGCACGATCATCCCAGTGATGTCCTCCGCCCTCTATCCCTGGTTGATGCACTACTTATTCCTGATTTCTGCACCACTGCTCAGTGTTACGAGTGGCCTTTGTGTGAATTCTGGGCGGTGTTCTGGGCGGCTTTTGTTGGTGATTTCCTGCAGCCTCTGGGTGCCTATGTGAGACCTTGAGGACTGCCAGTTGAATGTTACTCTGAGGCCAGGGTTGGATTACCAGGCTACTAGTGGGAAAGCAGAACTCCCCTCATGGACAAGCTGCACTGGCCTAACGCCGGCCACTTCCGTGCAATTGCTGGCAGTCTGCGGCCTATTGCCGTTGAACTACATGTAGGCCAGCTCCCGGTGCTAACTCGTGTCTCACTCTCTTCGCCAACCTGACTCAGGCTCTAGCTTTCTCTGCTGCAAAGCTGACCTGTTCATGACTGTGCCACTCCACTCTGCGCTAAACTGCCTCAAACTGCCCCAACTTGCCTGGGGCTTATGGGTTTCTTTGTCTTTTTGGAAGGCATCCTGGGCATTTGCTGAGTATTACTGGCTCCTTAAATCCTCAATCCCTCTTTCTTGCTGTCGCTCACTGTTTTTACTGTCTGGTTTTTGTTCTTTATTTTTCTTTGTTGCTCCTCTTTTTTCCTCCTTGCCTGCCACTTTTATCGCGCCCTGTCAAGCTCTGGATGCCTTTATCTGACTCTTAAGTCTCCGAAGAACTTAAGACTTTATGGTGGCAATGTGATGCATTTGGCAGGAGTGGGGTCGAGGGGATCTGAGCAGGGCTGACCGACTAGGCGAGGACGAGAGCTGGGCCAAGCGGCGAGCAGCAACAGTGGCACTCAAATACTTGAATGCATAATTTCTCATTCGCTTAAGGTGTCTTTGCTCACCTCTCAGGTCCACAGATCGGGCCTAGATGCGAGAGGCTCACTGACGCCTACTGAGCTGTTCAGCACAGCCATGTTCTCTTGACCCAATGCCGCCCGATGGGGGACCTGCCGACCACTGGTGGGTGTCTGGCTGCGGCATACCGCCCCCCAATGCTCCGTCCCCTCTGGCTGCCGATGTCCTGTGCCCCGCCTCCTTACTTGGCAATCAACAATCTGCAGTGGCTCAGACCTCCCTAGCAGCAAATCATGAAACCAGTGGGAAGGTGAAATTATTATAATGAATGAAATTCCTGGGTGTGAAGGAAAATGCACACATTTCTGTGTCCCTCCTAGCTCTGCATTTTTTTGTTGAGCTGAAACCTATCTAAAAGACGGGGCATGACCCCACTCATGGAAATTGCTGCATCTGTGTGGTAATCCTTCTTAATTACTAGATGCTAGTTCCTCCCTGCCAGTGCAGAAGTGGTGCTAGTCCAGTTCCCCTTCTCTGGATTAGGAAGTATTATGACTTTTTTTTTTAAGGAGGCTTATCCTACTGTTAGCCAGGATCTCTCACCAATGCCTCAACACTGAAAAAGAACTGCCCTTCGAGAGTCCGTTTGTTATACTCGATCTGACTCAAAAGGTTCTCTGCAGCCCTGATCAGGAAAGGTGTTTGACTAGGAAAAGGATCTTGTGGTGTTCTTCTGAAGCCCAGGACTGAACCGAAGGCGCCGGAGAGGCCCTCTTGTGCTCTGCTTCCAAAAGCTACTGCTGTAGTGGCTAGGGGAGAAATTTGCAATCTGGAGGACAAGCTCAATGCTCAGCTGAATGAGACTTGCATGGAGAAAGATTAGCAGTAGAGCCTGCCCAGGAACCACAAGGATCTGCAACCCAGGTAGCCTTGTCTAAGTGACACATCTGTACCACCTGAGGGCTGAGGCTGTTGTCTGCACTGACTTTATGGGAGCCTTAAAATCCTTGTCCAGCCTTAGTGGGGCACCAAGGGTATTGGCTTTCATGTTAGGACCTTAACTGTGCCCTGTTGGCTGTTGCTAGTCACCTTAATTCTGGAACGATTGAACCACGTTTCTATGACCCAGGGTTCTCGAGATACTGCTGCTTCAATGTTCTGTATGACCTTAACCCCAGTGCTGTCTTAAATTGCTGGTGGGAGTTAGCTGGGTGATTAGTGAGTGCCACTTGTAGGTGATTTCACTACTGAAATACGAAATCCTAAAGTTAAACACCACCTCAAAGCTTACCCTGGGTCCCCGGCAAACATTGTTAACTGGAAATTGGGAACCTTAATTTTGGACCAATTATCATTTCTATCTAGAAATCTGAATTTTATTGGTTCGAAACCGCAGTTCGCTTTTGGGTTGCATCTTTTTAGGCTGTAATTCAACAGTCTTTGCTCATCCATGCTGTGGTAACTCTCCTTGCACTCAGACTCCTGAGAAAGTAGAAAAAATGTCAGATGTTTACTGATACACCGATTACTTTGTAATATTGTTTGGCCCCTTCATTAATTGACAAAAAAGTGTTAGTAGTAAAAGCTCTGAGATTGGGGATTTTCAAACATTGCTGAGGTATCTCTCCCGAGCTCTGGCTCATAGTATTGCATTGCCATAGTGCCAGAAAACTGTGGGGCTCTGGCCCACGGGATTACAATGCCAAAGTTCCAGAAGAAGGCTTTGTATGTTTGGCCTAGAGAGACTGAATTAGCTTGGATGTCAATTCACCAAAGTGCCAGGGGTAGCGAAAGTGACATCACATGACCTTTGACCCCCCAGTGACTTCACAGAAAGGGACATCATTTGGCCTTTTCTCTGAAGTTATCCTATGAATTGATTTCACCAAACTTCACAACCATGAAATACGTTTTTTCTTCTTTTAAATAAAATATGAAAACGCCTAAAATTCCCAAGCACACCTATTGAGCGCTCTGGCATTCATCATTATTGCTCTGCTGTCCATCATCATGCTAGAGTGCCGTACAACCTTAATACTGTGCCGTGTTTATTTACTAGAGAAAGTGGTGACTGCTTTGCTTGCCCCTGTCTCCTCCTTTTATCGCTCCCCTTCTCTCATTTCCAATCTGTCTCCCTTTTCAAATTTCTATATTGGGTATTTCTCTGCAGTGCTCATAACTCTTTTGTCCTGTTTTGTTGTCGTCCTCTCTCTTGCGTCATCTCTCATATCACCACTATCCCTGGCCATCTCTCCCTCTTTACTGCCATCTTCTCTCCAGTTTTTCCTTGTTGTCATCTGCCTACTCTCCTCTTTCTATATCATTTGAATCTGTTTCACTTGTCTCCCCTCTCATCTGTCCCTTTTTAGGTCTCGCCTAGCGTTGGAGCGTGCATGCGCTCCTCGCTCTGCGAGGCGTCTTGTAATCGATAAGATTTCTGAAGTGGAGTTGAAGCCCCGCCCATCATTTTGATTGGCTGGTGTCACCGTTTATGCTAAACGCTGGGTCGTGATTGAGAATGAGGCTTTTTTGTTACCGCCCTGTCTCCTTCTTGGACGGCCCATCCGGACCGGATTTTTTACTTGCGGCGTTATACATTCTCCTTTAACTAAGGGGTAAGCACTATTTGTTTTCATTTGCGTAATGGCGACAGCTTGTTTCAGTCGCCTTTGGCAAGGGTGGCCGCTTGTTTATATTTGCATCGCGTTTTCACTTGAAGTGAAATCGCAATGCAAATATAAACAAGCGGCTGTTCGCCTAATAGCGACAGCTTGTTCTTTAATGTTTTCCTGACCTCGGACTCTCCCGCACCGTTACATATTCCCGGAAACCACATGACACAGGCCCGCGCTGTTTCTTGTTTTTGGAGGAAAAAGGAAGTGGCAGTTCTCGGCCCGCGATCTGAAGCAAGACTCTGAGACCGCAGCCCGAGCACCTCGAGTGGCCGCCGGAGAGGTACGAGCTCGCGAGGTCCGGGAGTTCCAAAACCGAGGCCCCCGTGACGTTGTTCGCCCTGAGCCCCTGAGTCACTCCCGTAAATAGTTCACTCTGGGGATCCCGGGTTTTACGCGGCGATATCTCCTACCATTATTTATTTCTTCTACTCTCTGAACTGTGGAGCTCTCGGGGTGAATGCGCCCGCATGAGGTTCCGTCTCTGTAAATTACTTTGCGGGTTAATGTGCCTACTACAGATATCTGTTTAGCCCGTGCCTTGTATTCCGGTGCAAACGGATTGGCTCAGAGGAGTTATGCCTTTGTTGCTGCGAACAATATTTTACCAGGAGGCTACAACTTCCAGTCGTGGTAAGGTAGCTCAGGTGGTGAACGCGCATTACGCACTAATCTGTGTAAGCTGGAGGTAAGTTATAGTTCAGTTTAGATAGATCTCTCATATGATAATTAGTTCGTCCTCTGTCGATATTTGGATTACTTACACAGGTCTGTTGATTTTGGAGCTGTGGATCCGGGTTCGAGTCTCGATGACAGCGAAAACCTCCTGGGATTTTTGGGCAAATCACTTAATCTCCCCGTGCCTACCCTCCCAAAAATGAATATGTCCTTGTGTAACTTAACTGGTGCTCATATTAAGCGCTCCAGTACCTTGGGGTCGAGTTCGCGCTACATAAAACTCTCCCAAAAAAGAGATAGCTTTGTAGGGTTAGCTGGTCCGTAGCAACTAATTGTGGGTGACTCCCCCCACCCCCCGGCAAAATAACTCATGACACGAATTAATGTTCTATTCCCATCATCAAAATTTAAGGGGTTTCTGCTCCTACTACATAATTTTTGGGGTACGGTTGTTGCGATAAAAAGGAGCACTTATTTTCTTCTAAGAACTCGCGAAATGTTGATTAAATGGGTGCACGGCTCTAAAAGTCAGACAAGAAAGAGGTGACTGACTAGTGTTTCTTTGTCTGCCTTTAACTTTCTGATCCCCCTCCCCCAGGCCCCCCTGCAACCCGCCTTCCTTGCTATTTGGCACCTGGTTGGAATTATATGGTGGTGTGATAGCTGAACCAGCCAGAGGCCCAACGTTGGGGAATTGGCTCAGCTTTTTTATTTCCACGTTTTTCTTTTTCATGAAGAGTCGGCAACGTTCCATTATTATTATTTGCAGATTGCTAATTATTTTTATGAATATTAGACGCGAGGTTGTGTCGAGAAAAGGAGCCCAACGCATTTGGTGGCTTTGTAGAATGTAAAATCGACAATCTCGGCTAGTTGGCTAAAGAAATAGGTCTCGTTCTTGTTAAAGTTATTAAGGGGTGAAGTTATAAACATGGAGCAGTGTAACAGCGTGCGTCACTAAGATATTAGCATTTTCCGGAATAGAGCATATTTATTTGTGACGTGTTGGTGAGCGTACAGAGCAGCCACAAGCAGCAGAAAAAGAACAGAGGGTTAGGGAGGGCAGTGCTAGGATTGGAATAAACTCTACTGGGCACCCCAGGGGTGTGAATTTAAAAAAAAAAAAAATTTCGTGTAATGCTTCTGAAATTTACTTGCTCTGTAAAAAAAAAAAAAAAAATCCACTTGGCCCAATTGGTGCTATGCAGTGATGTGACAAATTATAGGAGCGTCTCTGATTATGCCGATATTATATTAACGTTTGGATTGTCGCAGGTCTCAGATTTTCACACATTATTGCAACTCTACATACAGTAGCTAAAAGAAGGTGTAGAGCGTAGTTGTAGGGTTCGAATGACCTTTGAGTTTGTGCACACCCACGAACTTATATGTTGAACAGTATTCACCATGTCCTCTCCACTCTCTTCACACACTAAACAAGCATTTGCAATGCAATAAGTCTCGCATTTACGCGAGTTTGAGCTATTCGCATTGTAAATTACAATGTCTTTTATTTATGTTTTGGTTTTTAAAACAAATCAAAGGCATTGTCATTTGCAATGCTAGTAGCTTAAACTCTCACAAATGCGAGACCTATTGCATTGCAAATGCTTGTATTTCTCTGTTTTGAAAACCTGCAAGCGGTGCGTAAACACGCACTTTGTACTTATAGTCGCTGCTTACGAGAAGCAAGGCTGGCAGTAACTGCTCCTCTTTTACTGCCAGCCTTGCTTCTCGTAAGCAAGGACTATAAGTACAAAGTGCTTGTTTACGGATCACTTGCAGGTTTTCAAAACACATAAATAAAAGGCATTGTCATTTACAATGCCAATAGCTCAAACTCTCGCAAATGCGAGACCTATTGCATTGCAAATGCTTGTTACCTGTCTCCTCCATTAGCCATCTGTGTCCCACCTGTTGGTCTCTTTAACATCTGTGACATGTCTCCTCTGCTCTCTCAGCTACATTTCTAACCTATCTCTTTCTTTTTTACTCTCACCTCTTTCTGTATCTCCTCTTTCTTTCATCTCTTTCCTTTCCACTTCCCTTTTTCAGCTGTCTGTTTATAAGCTGCCTGCTTCTCTTTATACCCAGTTATCTCTCACCTGTGTATCCCTCTTTCTCGCTTTCAGCTGTCTTACCTGTCTTCCTCTTTATTGCCTTTTACTCCGAGCTGCCTCGCACGAGCCTGCCTTATCACACCTCTTTCACTGCCTGCCTTCTCCTCTCCCCTGTCTTACCCTCTCACTTGTTTTCCCCTTTCATTTTCCTGTCTCCTTCCTGCATGTCTCGGTTTCACTACCCCTCTCACCTCTGAAATGCATATATCTCTCACAACTGTTTTCTCTCTCACCCAGCTCTGTATTCTCTTTCTCTCTCGTACACATACACCTTCTCACCTATAACATTACTTTGTAGTGTCCTCCTTGCCTCTTCCATTATTTCAGCTACCCCTGGCTCGCGCTCTCCTGTGTTTTCTATATTTCTCTTTCCCTCCAGTGGCAGCTAGAGAAATGGAGACACCTTTTTCCAAGATTGTTAGTTTGTTTTTGTATAGTTGTTTTTCATGCCTTCATGCACACGTTGCAAATCATCTTAGGGGCACCTCACAAAGGAACCACCGGGTTACAAATGGTTTAATATGGTAGCATGTTTGATTACTGAATGAGCTTTACACTGTTACGCTCCCTGAAAGTAAACAAAGCTCCGAGAGCCCTGTTTAATTTCTGTTCCTTGCACTGCCTGTTTTACCTTTAAGGCTAGGGTTGCAAAGGCAGCGCCAGGGGTCGCAAGTGGCAAGTCAGGGGTCGCAGCTGGGACCACTGACAACCCCTAAATGACGTTCATGCGCATTAGCTGTCTCGCCTGCCAGTTGTAATCTCGAAAATTAATATAACCTGTTCTTAGTATTAATGCATATACAGAGAAGTTTAGGGTCATTGTTCGTCAGCCAATTCTCTCTTGAAGTGTCATTCACAATTCAGTTCAGCACACAGGATAGCACACTTAGAGCCAAATACTGGGTTATCTCTCCTAGCTGCTGGCTTATTGGCAGTGTCTGTCACATTTTGCATCCACACACAAAGCAGCCATTTGGTGTTTAACTTGTCAGACCGTTTTGGTGACTGCGTTTTGCCTGCTTACTGTCTGCCTCTTTCTTCATCCAGAAGGGATAGCTACTAACAGGCAATAAACTTCACACTAGTCTGTGAATTTGCTGCAATCCTTGCTGTGCCTCTCCCTCCTTTTGAGCGGTTCACTGTGTCTCACAGCGATCCTGTTTCCTGCGCCCTCCTTGTTTGTTCTTGTTACCGTGGCTCATAGCGATATGTTTTTGGTCTGACTCACCTGCACCACAGAAGCTGCATGGTAATGTTTATCTAAAGTTTTTACATTGCCAATGTCTAACCTTTTGAGATCTTGACCATACAGTGCCCTATTCTTTCCATCGCCATTATTACCACCATTATAGTTACCATTACCACATCACTGTTACTGCCACTACCGCCTCCACTGAAACTATCATTACCACCCCAGCATTCCCATCCTCACCAGTGCCACCACTGCCATTGCCAGTACTACCACTACCATTAATGTTACCATTCCCATCACCACTACCATTATTACAGACACTATTACCACCAGAGTTACCATCACTATCCCTTGTCATCAGTTCTAACACAAACATTTCAGTTATTGCCACCACTGGTAAACCCATCCCCCCCCAATATCACCACTGCAACCACTAGCACTCTTACCACCAACACCACTACAGCTTATCACCAGCAGCACCAACACCACAGTGTTCTTATGGGTTAGTGTGTGCAAGCATATTGTGTTTTACAGTTTTGTGTTTTTCTGTAAGAGAAATGGTGATGTGGGAAATATGTCGGTAAGGTAAACGGCCATTCCCATTGGTTTTTGACACTGCTTTTTAGGTTTCGCCTAGGCAGCGCTTGCGCGGTCTCTTCGAGACATGCTGTATTCAGGATAAGGGCTTGAAGCCCCACACATCTTTTTAATTGGCTCCTGTCTCTGTCCTTTGTAAATGGTGGCGTTTCATTGGTCAGTAGGCTTGGTAGTCCCTCCTTAGTACCACCTTTTCTCTTCTTGTAACCTCCCATAAGTACACCTCCTGTTACATGTGTTGTTGCTAGATGGGCTTTAATTACAGCCTCCAGAGCACTATTTACTTAAATAGCTTTGTCCTGCTTGCTGTTGCAGGCAGGACACGCTCTCCCTCCATGCTTAGGTTTTCATTTATCCAGCACGGCTTGCCTCGGCAAGCTTAATGGCGGGCGTGCATTTATTTTCCTATTTGCTGGCTGAACGTGGCCGCATGATTTTCTCTTTTTTTTATTTATTTTAAATTACTTTTTTTTTTTTAACATGGTGGCACCCTTGCTTTAGCTTTGGAAATCTTAAGCTAACACGCGTGTGCCGCAATTGTTTTAAAATTAAACAAATAGGAAACAAATATGCATTTTTTTCTATTTGTTTACTTTTGAAGCAAACTCGGCACCCATGCTTTAGCTTAAGATGTTCAAAGCCAAAGCGCCAGGGCCGCAATAGTAACAAAAGTAAATAAATAGAAAAAAAAGCGTGCGGCGGACATTTTTTTCCCTACTTTTGTTACAATCACGGCACCCGCGTTTTAGCTATGAAAATCTTAAGCTAAAGCGCGGGTGCCGTCAATTGCTTCGTTGCCCACCCAACAGGCACTTGCTGGTGCCTGTTGTCAATGGCAGGCCACGCAGGCTCTGGCAAAGTAGATATCTGTGCACACTTCAAGGCCACACGTACGAGTTCTCCTGCGTCACAATGAAAGAGCCAGTGCAGTGGGAGAGAGCGCTTGTGCTGTTTCTCTGCGTCCCACGAGGATTCAAGGGTTTCAGGCATGAAATATGAGCGAGAAGCACAGCTTCCTGGCAATTTCCCTCTGGAGCGGGGTCCATAGTGACTGGGTTCACCATGACGCCTTCTTGACCTAATCCTGCTCATTACGGCTCGGGACATATCATTCCCCTCACGAGCTTCCGCCCTACTACCTCCAACGTCCACACCTGGACGGGACGCCCCGCGACTACCACTTCGTTCGGCTCCATGCGATTCTCCCGCTGTGACGGGAGACCACGACTAGGACCTTTCTGATCCCCCATGCAATTTTGATCTGGCCGCTCCACCCATCCCCGAGGAGGCTCGCCCTTCTACCACATACTAGACTTCATCGACCATTAGTTCTGAGCAACTTCCCAGGCACTTGTTTTATTGCTTAGTCCTGATGATGATCCCATAACCCTGTTGGGGATCGAAACGTCGTCGACACTTGCATCTTAACTCTAAACTGTAATTGAAAATAATTGTGGAGTGCAAGATGTATTTTTGATTGTGACTTCTGCTTATTTACATTTTTTCACTTTGAAAGTCACTTTTAAGTCACCTGCCTGTGGTAAGGAAATCCGCTGATTTCCCAATACCCTGTCACGTCCTGCTCACTCACCTTTTTCATGTATTGTTTCGTTTTAATTATTTGTGAATAAAATCCTTGAACTGTCAGTTGAGACACTAATAGACCTAATCTTGATTGTGAAATTGTGGCATTATACTGACTCACCTTGTAAGGGACCATTGTTTCTTTTTACGTATTAGTGACTGGGACACTTTGAGAAGGAAATTTTAGAATATTGACCTGCTGAAAATCTGATTAGACATTTAAAATGCAAAGGAATTTGTATCCTTTGCAGCGCAGCTCCAAACGTCAATGCCGGCTACTGTACGAAGGTATTACTGAAATAGATTACAGATACACAAAGAGTACGTCTTCTGACCCTGGGAAGGTATTCGAGACAAAAATGAATAAATATGTTAGCGACTGGGCTGTGAAGACGAAAACACGGACAGTGCTTTAACAGAGTTCTCTTAGCACATGTGGTTCATCACTAGGGCCTGACAGGAAAGGTACACAGAAATAATTAAGTCACCCGCCATGCGTTTCAGCTGTAGGTCAGTCTGAGTTCATATGCCCCGGGAGAGGCTAAGCCTGGCAAGGATTGATAAGCAGAGGAGACAACAAACTGCCACACACACTATGGTTCGGCAGGACTTTCCGTAACAAAGCTTAACATAACAAACATTTGCAATGCAATGAGTTTCGCATTTACAAGAGTTTGGGCTATTGCCATTGTATATAATAATGCCTTTTATTTATGTGTTTACAAAACCTGCAAGCAGTGTTTACGTACCGCTTGCAGGTTTTGTAAACGCATAAATAAAACGCATTATCATTTTCAATGCCAATCGCTCAAACTCTCGCAAGTGCAAGATCTATAGCATCACAAATGCTTGTTTGTTTATCTAATTAATCTGTCTTGCGTTTGGCTCTTGTAAATTAGACCGCCACTCTTTTATACATACAGCTCTGTCTTTGAATTGACTGTATTTGATTTCTATGTCCTCATTCTCTCCTAAGGGGATCCTTAGCTGCTTAACTACTGTACCCTTTGGAGAGCCACATAGGAATAATCTGGATCCATTGAGCAGTGCAAAAGTAACCTGTATCCTGAGACACCAATGGTAAACACTTGTCCACCAGAGAACTTGCCAGGAATCCTGTGGAGAGATAGACATTTTGGGGCAAACATTAACACGCTGTGCACATTTGAGATCTTGCTCGGCCCTTGGGGTGTTGTTCTCTTAAAACAGTTGTGAAACGGGGTGGAATTGTGTTTTTTGCTTCACCTGTCTGGAGTTTCTTCACATCTGAATAACTGGACCATATCTCATCGACTGCCTGGAACCCATGGAAACGGGAAGACTGTTCTTCCAACTTATCAAACTAGATTGTTGTGGCTGCTTTTTTTGTAAAGCTTGGGAAAAGTGCTACTTTCATGTTTTAGTCAGCAGGTATGTTTTCATCTTTCTCTCCCTCTGTAAGTATGGACAATAATAACGTCTCCATTGGGTTTCCCTACTCTGGTACCAGGATCCCCCTTGCTGATCTAGCTCTTTGCAGGCATGGCCCAAACTTCTCTCTGTGAACAGCTTTCACTAACCACAGTGAATTGGGGCTCCACTTTCTTTCACTTGTACCAGGATCAATTTAGATGCCCTAAACCTTCACAGATTATGATAGTTATTCTGTCTCTTGGGACTTTCACACTTTGGTAGGCTGTGTCAGGAAATTCATCACTATTCAACATTTATTCAGTTAGAGAGAATATAATGATACTGAGACAGAGATGGCATGTTTTAATGGCAGTATGATGGTGGCAGTAGCTAAGGAAGGAAGTATGGTAGGTCCATGCTAACACCCGACATCCATTCTTCATAAGGTTTAGTATGGCGCTTCTCAGTAATGGGAGCTTACTGTAAAAACAACATGGAGGTGCCTACTTTAGCATCATGTAGAGTTTTAATACAAAATCATGCAGAGTGCAGGTAACCCTGAATGCCGTCTTTGGTAGATGTAGCAAAAGGTCTCGGTCTTGGGCCTGCCGTTCTTGGAACTAAACTCTGCATTGCTTAGTTTGACGGTGACTTTTTTTATACATTTGATAATAGCCATTTTGATGTGTTTGTTGCTTGTCCATGGGAAATAGATGGTTTTATGGTAGAATAATTTTGCAGAAATCAGTATGTCTTTAAAGCAACTGTTGCATTTTTGCTGCTCCTTTTTTTAGTTCGAGCCTGGGCAGCGCATGCGCTGCTGTGAGGCATACAGTATTAGAGTATGTACTTGAAGCCCCACCCATTCTCTGCCCATATTTTTCATTGGCTTGTGTCATTGTCCTTCGTAAACGCTGGTTTCCGATTCGTTACTAAGCTTGTTAGTCCCTTGTTCGTACCGTACCGCCTTGTCTGCATTGGTTACCTCCCATAAGGGCTGGACCTTTTACTCGTCATGTTACCCGGTCTGCTTTATCTTGGCTGTGAGCACTATTTTGTTTAATGATTTTTTTTAAAATTTGCAGCGCGGTCCGCTTTCACTTTAGCGGCCGCGCTTCTTTACTTAATTTGCAGCGCGGTTCGCTTTCACTTTAGCGGCCGCGCTTCTTTATTTAATTAATTTACATGCAGCGCGATCTGCTTTCACTTTAGTGGCCGCGCTTCTTTATTTAATTAATGTGCATGCAGCGCGGTCCGCTTTCATCTTAGCTGCCGCGGTACAGAAACTTGTTTGATTTGCATTCTTGCTGCCAGGCTGAGTGAAGGGAGGAGGAAGAAGGCTTGGATCCACCTCGTTTTTTTTGCAACGTGGAAAAGAAGGGAAAACAACTTATCACACAGCTAGGATAAAACTTACCGAGGGGGAGCCGCCAGGGCCACCAGTTCGGACTATGCATGAAATCAAGAGCAGCTATAGTGGGCACTTACAGTGCCCATCACCCCTTTAAAGTAGTAAAGCAGCATGTAACAGTCAGAAATGTACCTTGGAAAATAAAACCACCTCAGACCTGCTTAAAAGCGCCCTACTGCCTCTGGGTGGAGGTCAGGATTGATGAGCATATTGACAAACACCACATCCTAGAACTCTTCCAGTCACGTTTGAGATCTGGGCATTATGCTGAACTAGCCTTATTAAGATAAGTAATGAAGCCTTCAGAATTTTTGACTAAAGAAGTGCTTCCTACTAGTATAGTGAGATCTGTTGTTGGTATTTGATACCATTGATCACAATGTTCTTATGCCACTAAAGCATGATGAAATGGATTTAGACTCCTTAAGTGGTTAATTGGTTTATGTCATACCTCCCCATCACACTCCTCAGTGTGAAAATTGCCTGTTCCTCCTCTGAACCTACACCACATCACAGGTCAGAAGACTTCCATTGTTCGTTCTGCAGTTATGCTTTAAATTTCACTTACGATATCCATTTGTATATCATAGGGCCATTCAGAGATGAGATATGAAACTGTAATTAAATATTCGAAAAATTGAATTTCTGATCATCCACCACATATCTGACCACCTGCTTCCAACAAAGTGGTCAGACATTTTGAAAACTGTATGCACCTCTTAGTCACAGCATCCAAATCAGTAGGTGACAACCTTGATTCCAAGGATATGCACATACTAAAGCCATGATTATTAAAGGTGCAAACCACAATCTGAGAATCATCAGAAACATCAGACACTTACTATCTTAATTGAACCTGTAAAGCGCTGTTAAACTTCCTAAGAAAAGTCTTGGGTGCTTTTACGGCCATTCTACATTCATCTGCCATACTAATCTTTGGTTCCAAGAAACTTGATTGTATATCACCAGTCCTGGCTGACCTAGAATGGGTACTGGAAGCACTTATAAAGACAGCCTGTATCCTGTATAAAGTACTATACCTTACAAACACAATCAACATCTCTGAAAGAAACTGATCATTTAGAAGGAAAGAGCTCCTTCATCTAGAAATCCTGGTTAAGAAAATAATCTGCCTCAAGATTTTCTTCTTTGGAAATACACCCAGGATCTGTCAGCAAATATCTGCCAGGCTGCTAAAGAAGCACCTTGTAACCAAGCACAAATGGTGCATGGCAGTGCTTCTCTACTGGTCCTAAACACATCTGAGCCACAAAACATTGTGGTCTCTGTTAATCAAATGGAAAAGCGGCCAGTGTGAACAATTTAGGTTTATATGTTTAAACTGCCTTCCAGGCGTGTTCATTGACGTCTCCCTTACAATATATTCCTTCTTTGTCCGAGGTTTCATTATGTTTGTCCACTTGACGTAAATAGTCCAAAAAACCTTTCGTTGAGGGGCCTGAGATGCAGTGACAGAGTAAAACGGACTGGTCACTCAGAATGTCTAGACTACATTTACATAATGGTTCAGATCATTGTCGCCCCTAGCCAAACAAATAACCATCCTTGCAGTTGCCTTCATTTGAACACCACCACCCTCCGCCAGTCATCCCGGACGTACTCTGTGGGGTTTCCAAGCTTACAACCTTCGGGCCAGCACAGAATCGGATTCACAGAACGATTGCAATGAATCATAGTAACCCCGAGAAGATCACGTGCCTAGACCCATCTTGTCTATACCTTGCATATCAATTTTGCCACCTTGGAATAAATTGGACAAAATTAAAAATAATTCCACAAACATTTCGAAGTGGTCCAAAGTGGTTTGTTAGTGCTGTACAAACCTCCATAAATAAATAACATTTACATTTTACAATTGGTTTCAGCAATATCTGCCCCTCCGTTATCTTTCTGTGAGTGTCGTAGCAAGGGTGACAGAGGGCCTAATGCAAGCAAGGAAAGGATCCACCATCCTCTGTAATGGCAACAGACCACTGCTATATTTGGGGTGAGGTGGCCCCTCATTTCCTGGGGCCCTGCTGCACTACACCTGCTGCACTATTGATTTCTAATGTCTTGCTTTCTGTAGTCTAAGTTGTAGTGTGAACCAGTTGTCGTTAGTAGATGTGTCTACACCTACTGCGCCGTTAGCCTATGATTGCAGTCTGTACAAGTGCTTTCCGTGTCTCTGTCAGTCACTTGCTGCAATGGGGGCCTTTTTAAAGTGATATGTGGTTGCTGTTTCCATCATTACAGTTTTTATAACATCTTCCAAGTCTTTGCTTCTTGTATTTCTCCTGCTGTTTTTGAGTGTCGGAGGTAGGTTGCTGGTTAAAACCACCTGCTACAAATCAAAAAGGCATAGGTTTGAATCCTGGCTGATCGGATTTCATTTATTCGAAGTTTTATGTACTGCGTCTGTTTGCCCCAGTGAGCTTCCACAGCTTCTGTTTTTCAGAAACTGGTGAATTCAGTATGTTGTGTCCTATATTCTGTGTACTGCTTTTGAGGTAGCTTCGGTTTTTGAGGCATCTTCAGTGTTTGAAATTCCACAGCCACACACTTCATTTAACTTTTCCTCATAAGTGCATGGCACGTTTATTTTCCATGGCCCTGCGAAATATACTGCTGCGCTCTTCTCTCTGTAGTCATCTTCCCCTAAATCTGTAAGTCATTTCATAATTGTTTTGATTAATTGCATTGCAGCAGACTTGCTATTGTAGCTGGTAAACTATGTTTGGCTCGACTGGAGCTAAAGGTTTGCCAGGTAATGCATTGAGGCCCTGTCCCTTATGAAGTCTTTGGTTAAAAAGAACCTAGCTCATTAACATGGTAAGCTAGACTGGGCGGTCAGCGTCATTTGTGGTTAATCCCTTCAGTGCAGTTTGTTCATATTTACTTTCTCCATTCGCTCAGATTCCCCTACCCACCAAACCCTATTAGTTTCTATAATACCGTTATTTAGATCCCCAGTGTAGTGTCCGTAAATTGTGTGCATTACACACAATTGATGTATAAAGCAGATATTTATTGATCCGCAGTCTTTACCCCGGTTGGAACTATAAAATTCCATCTACTGAGGATATCCTATTGCCCTCTCTCCCACAGAGGATCTCTGAGTGACCTCAGTGTTAAATGCAATTTTCTGAGCAGGAAAGCTATGGCTAAATCTGCGACTAAGTATGTATGCTTTGGACAGGTTTATTCCTCTTGCCTGTGCTAAGGTATTTAGCAGAATATGAAACAGTACTTTCTCCAGATGCAAGGACCCTCACTTGCTGGTTGAGGTACTCGGTCCTGACAAGTGGTAAAAGTGATTAAGTCATTTTGATTTGGGTGTTGGCTGTAAAGCACTGTGAGTACTTTACCTGGTGGCACTTTCTTATCACAAGGGTGATCTGTTCCCTCAGGTTACTACAAAACTCCCTGAGGACCTTGACCACGTGGTCTCATGGAATGCAGTGTCCGGTCTTTGTTTTTGCGCCAATTAGATACAGTATGCTATGTTGCTTCCAACACACACAGACTCAGTCTCTCTCTATTTTCACAGGGTAGACGACGTCTACCCTGCCATGAGGTTAGGTGTAAAGACCACAGGAACGAGTAGAGGTGAGTTAAGCAGTCTTTATTGTAGATAATGCCCTGACACCAAATGGCGTCCGGTGAGAATGACAGATTTCCTCCAACTGCCCTCCAACCGTCACCCTTGCCCAAGGTTCCACAATAGAACGAGGGAACGTCATAGAACTCTGGGCAAGGGCGCGTGGCAAGGGGACAGCGCGAGGCAGGTCGCGAGACCAAGAACAATAGTAAACACAACATTAGGGCTCGCAGAAATATGCTAAACTGTGGTGACATGCCTCCTCGTACCTTCAGCACGAGGGCCGGCATGTAGAATGTGGGTGGAATGTGGTGGTACATGACGTGGGAAGTTGGACAGTTACTGTGGAAACTGGTCGGAGGCTCAGCACCTGTTTCGTTGTACCGTGCCAGTTATTTGGAAATAAAGTACTACTTGTATTACTTCGCTGGTGAGCCCGTCTTTACATAAACGTGTCCCGGTGTACCTTTCAAACACCGTGACGCGTTCAGCAGTGCCTGCACGTTCTGATTTTGTTTGGAGCAGCAGCGTGCAGAGGGAGAGGGGGCTTATCAGATGGCCCATAACAAAGGCCTTTGTTAAGGGGCCATTAGGCCTCATTTTGTTGGAGTATCCTGGCAGGGAGCTTCACACCTAAATGCAATGGAGGGGAAATAAAGGCACACAGCTTATCACTTCACAAGTGGTTAAAGGAGGCATGCTTTTGACTTTGTGCAATCCCTGTATATAAGATATATGCATGCACTGTAAGAATGTCAGATGTGTAGGTTTGTCCCAGAATTTACACAAATAACAATTATATAAGTGCCACGATTTTGTTTTATGTGTTTTATAGTGCTACTTTACTTTTTTTATTGATAGAGAAAGAAACTTTATTCGGTTATTCCTAACCATAAAGTGCATAACTTGAATACAATAGTTCGTTAAAACACAATTTAAATATATAAAATCACAGTTCATGAGTTGCTTGATTAGTCAAAACCATTCAGCTTATTACATATAGAGGCATATAACCTGTACCAAAATTTAGTTTGGGGTTTCCCTGCCCGACTAGATAGTCAAAGTCACTTAATAAAATGCCTTTGCGTGGGACAATTTATAAGTTCCAGGGACACCTAAAATCTGAATCCAGTATTTGCAAAGCGTAAACTACTTGACCCTAAGGGCCTCAAGGCGCTGGGGGCTGTCGGGGAGATTAAGTGAGTTATTGCCCAAAGTCAGATGGTGCTGAGCCTAGCTGCCTCCGGTGCTGAGGATCGAACCGTGAGCCCTGCGCTCCGGAGTCAGCCGCCCTGGCCGCTGCCCCACACCTCTTCCTCTTTTAAAGTGCAGTGTGCATTTGGAGTCAGAACAGACTTTCAAATACTCCTTCTCACATGGGACAGTTCTTAGGTTCCAGGGACCCCCCTTCCTCTTTAAAAGTGCAATGTGTGTTTGGAGGCTAGACGGACTTTCAAATACTCCTCCAACTTTGTGCTGCTTGCTCCCTGGATCCTTGGTTTTCGTGAGTACCCAGGCTTAATCTGCCCGTGTTTTAAAATAACATGTCCGTTACATGCAGTCGGTTTTCTTTAAATAGTTCCTAGAGTTGTGTAGTAATCCCTAATCGGTTTCCTTTTCAACTCTGCGGAGTTGTTCATTCACCAGGTTTAAAAGTTTTACTTTTTGGCATGCCAGACGAATTGAGGCACCACCCAACCAGCTGGTAACTGCTTGCCTACAGGTGCGGACATTCAGATTAAAAAAGATTGAGAAGTGTCTTCCTTTGGTCCATTACTGCTGGGCACGTGCACATGAGGTGACATATTGACTTCAGTTTGTAACCGCATAAGCGTCAATTTGGGTCTGGCGGCCTGCCCTTCCATGTTGGTCGCAGCTCTTTGATATCGAAATGCTTCAAACGAAAAAGCATGAAACTAAGTTTTAAAGCCAGGGGGGAGTGAGCTTCGGTGTATGCTGGAGGCCTCAGATTTTTGTAAGAGTTTATCACTACTTATCCCAATGCTGGGTGTCAGAGCGCTATACATTGCACGTAAACATTTTATACTGACAATAAATGTGTGTGTAAATCAGTGTACAGGATGTGTTGCATAAGGCAGTGAAAGTTACAAGGTGTAGGAATCACATCTTCATACCTCACTGTGCAATATTAGAAGGAATACAATTTATGAACCGCAAGTAACAAAAGGATCTGTGTGTTAAAAGCAGTAACCAACCCACTTACTGATCGACATAAAATAAAAATGTGCCATCTGTATGTTACATGATGTACTTTTCAGGAGACACATTAACCCTCTATGCTGCTTTGATTAAAATGTCTGACTAGACAAAACATAGATCTCTCCACCAAGTGCATTAACCTCCAGAGTTATCTTACCATTATTATGTGATTTAGTTGGTGCACAAAGCTCTCTGCAGCAGCTGCCTTAACCCAATAAGATATTTTAAAATGCAGACTTTGAAACAATTAAGCAGAACAGATTTACTGCCACATTTCTCCTTGTTGGCAATTTCTTTGTTGCATGGTTTTAAATAATAAGTGTATAAGTTGAGGCCCAGATTTTGCGTATGGGTAACGTCACTTTTTTGGCACAACCCCGACGCAAAATGTAATTGGTTGAATATTATAATGCGCTCTAATGTACTCATACAGAACTGCTAAACATATGTGTCTGATCTTTATATCTGATGTCACTTTCTGTGAGGTCATGAGTTGTGATGCCACGTCCTCTGATTCAACGTGCAATGTTGTACGCCGTGATGTCTTGCAAGGTGATGTGATGCGCCATGATGTCACTAGCATACTGCCTAACTTGGTTAGTCCCCCCACTTCTTTTTTTAGGACTTGTTCCCAGGATAGGTGCAACCACCTGAAGTAGACCCTAAAGAATACTGTGAGGTTTGAAAAGAGACTGGGGTAAAGAGTAGGGGGGAAGGTAAATCTGCGCATTACCATCAGGTAGATAGCGGAGAATGACAGTTTTGTTAATCAGTGTGCAAGTATTGCTTCACACAGTAAGGATTTTGGGTCACTAACATGTTTGTGGAAGTTTTGTCCTAGTCCACTTGGTTTTCATAGATTATGCAGAAAAGAGATTAGTCATTTGCATCTGTATGAAAGAGTTTACTTGCATGTCTACAACACTAACTGCTTTTCTCCTCATCTGGTTTCTCAAGGCTGTAGTTAGTAGCAGGGCCGTAAACATGAGCGCTTGTTTCAGGGTCATGGCCCCGGTAATGGCAAAAATAAGAAAGAGTTGGGGGTAGGGAGTTCAAGCTCCTTAAGATTTATATATAATAAAAATGCCTTTTCGTTTGTAGTTTTTGACCACAGTATTGTTCTCCACCGGGGATTTTTGGGAGAAGTGTATGACAAATATCGCATTGTAAAGCATTTGTGAATTCAAAATGTAATATAGTTTGAAGACAGTTTTACAGGAAAGCGGTCTCCCCAAGGAATTGTTTGAAGAAGAGTCCTGTATTGTGCGTAAAACATATTAAACATCTTTCTAACAAAGGGGAAAATATTTGTCAACTACTGAGGAAATTGGTGCATTAAAAAAACACATTGGACCGATAACATCAACACTGGATTAAAATGAAATACAAGTTTATAGGAGATTTGGGGATTATCCCCAATGAATATTTGGGTGAAGTAGTGGAATAGAAGTTCAACCATCCAGGGTTTAGGAACACATTTGAGATTTAGCCAGTAGCCTCAAACTTAAAGCTGAGCTTTTGAGAGTAAGTTAGTGCACTTAGTAGGTGCTCTAAAGACATGGCCAGTAGGATGAACGATTTAGATTTATACACATACGAAATGTATATAGTTTGAAACATATTTGAAAAATTGGAGAACAACAGCAATGGTACTCGGACATAATAGTTCACTTGCTCTCCATATAATTTCCCTTCCTCTCTGCACCTGCACCCATCATCCTCATTGCAAGTATGATTGATGGTTCAGTCCACTTCATGGTACTTTACACGCTGGCCACTACCACATAACAATGGTAAACAAGCTCACCCATACCACAGTAGGACTGTTCCGCTGCACGGCACAACTGCAAGAAGTTCCATTGATGGAGAGGTACCAAAGTTGGACAGGCCCGTGCTGGACACATCCACTGCACTAAACCTTACCGAACACATATATAATTTAGGAGTAGAAGCGATGGGTACACACAGAGCTGCTCCTGATGACTAAAGTATTCAGCTGTTTTACTGAGTCCTTGTATGGTTATGGGAAATCCTCTTACACGATCAAAGCTAGCATCTTGAGCATGAAGAATTTACTGAAAGCTCTCTGAAAGTAGCTTAGTGATCTGAAATGCATGTCTCATTTTCTGATGGTCGCTAATTGACCATACTGTACTCCACAGGTATGTTTGATGATGGTCCAAATACATACTGGAAATCTTCATCACTCCGGTTCCAACTTCCTCATTCCAGTTCTTATGTTACTAGTGTATTACTCTCGAGACAGGCAACTACTTTGAAACCTCCTCCAAAAATATAGATCACTCTTTTCTCTCTTTAACCTGTATACTGTCTACCCTGCCTGCACTTTACTACGCAGTTTACTTCTACCTCCCTAGCTTACTGTCCTCAGTATTACTTTACTCTTCTTGCCGCACTCTCTCCGTCCTCTTCCTTGTCTGCCCTCTATCATCACTACCTTCTAGCCTACTTTGCAGTCTGCTCCCTACCACAGTCCCTTTTTCTGGTTTCCAGGTAACTAACTTAACTTCTTTAATTACATACTGATAAGTACCTCTCACTACTCATATTCTTTGTTTCTTGACTCAGCAAATACTATTTGAGGTTAGTCTGCACACCATGACAGGCACCTCCCTCCCTATGATAAATAAAAATCATACTCTGGGGCCCTTCTAAGCCTCCTTATCCTTGGTAGGCCTAGAATTCCCCAGTGGTACTACCAAAGCCCATGAAAGTTTGAAGCAGTCAAGTCCTTTGGAGAGAAGTGTCGTAAGTAATTGGGACAGAGTAAATATCCGAGTTCCGGGGATCCAGTGCCATGACTGAAGGTTCGTGTTATGTTTATCTTTATTTTACCTCAAAAGCTCATCAGCAACCTCTAAAACACCAGGCTGCAAATCCCGTAGCATCTAGAGATGTGGTAGTCTGTTAAGAACAAAGGATCTCACACAGCTCCACCAATGTTTGTGCCTTAAATCAGGCCTAACCTATTTCACGTTGCCATACCATGGGTGTCATGGGCCCTAGTCCAGGAAGTGGAAATGGGCTTTCCTAACCGCTGGTTGGGCAGTAAAATTAAAAAATAATCCGGGTTCCGTGAACCCCTCAGGATCCAGGTGGCACTGCACCATTAATAGTTACTACCCTATAATATAATTTCCATGGACCTCCTCATTACACTGATTAGTGATTTTGAAGCATAAAAAAATCCTTCATCTTTCTAGCCATACATGTTATGTGCATGCGCTGCTGTACTACTTCGGAATCGGTGTACTTGCTGGAGGGCATCACAAAAGCCATACACAACAGCAGGGGCAGTGCAATACATGATGAGAACAAGAGGAGACCACAACCAAGTGACCCGGGGCAAGCTGGCAGAGGGAGATGAATTTCAACTACAGTTCATGTTCATCCTCGTTACACCTCGTGCCTGTTGTCACATAAGTGCTTTATGATCACAGTCGGATGGTGCCAGTGTGTCAGCGGTGCCACATGTCACAGCGGGCAGTTGGGGACACATGGTGCAATGTCTGTCACAGGCCTACCTGTCTGCCAGGCAATGAACGAAATGTGATGTCCCTCTTGATGTTTAGTACTAGCGACTCGGCCCAGCAGCCCTGAGATTCTGTCCCACCTGGGCTTATGTGGCTAAGAGTTGTATACAATTCATAACTCTTTCTGGCTGCAGCGTACAGAGGCATGCTTTTCAAACCTATATCCCCTCCAAAAAAGTGTTTATTTTCTATTGACCTTAATGGGATCATCTTTTTAAAGGCTGTCTGACTTCACCTGCCTTTTAGAGGCAGGATGTTGACAGGTGTGCGAGCTTCCACCCCCCCTTGCCTAGGCTCTCAACAGACTTCTAACTTTTCCTTATTACTATCTCTTCAAGTGACTGGCTCTCAGCGCAGCCTGTAGCAATAGGTGGATACAGCTGGTATTACATTTTAAATGTTACACAGGAACAAGAAAACTATGACTCAGAGTTCCAGGATTGTAGGGGGCACACAAAAATATGGACTGGCCTAGCCCTGCACCCTTAAGCTCCACCCCATCCTCTTGCCCTACGACCTTGGTTAGCTGGTTTTATATACAGCACTGTGTTCTCCAAGAGTAAGCACTGGTTCCCTGTACCTTCGTCTTTTGAGTTTTGCAACATTAAGTAGTGTCCAGCAGTCCGACGTTATTTATACAGCATTAACTTGGCGTCAAGGTGAGTGATTGCTTGGACAACATTTAACCACAGTATGTACTTTATGCTACTGAAATAGCAATTAGATTATGTTAATTATGAAAGTAGATAATAGAGTGATGGGAATACATTGGAGAAGAAGGCTTTTTAAGTGAGAGAGGTATAAGACAAATGTTTAGATGGAAGATAGGCTGGTGAGGTAGCTTTATGAGGCAAGTTTAGAAGTTGTTCCAAAATGAGAATTTATTAGGATTGAGGTGGAGGATTGGAATTAAAGTGCCACAGTTTTGGTGTGAAGCACTCAAAGGCTTGTTTGAGAATCCTCTAACTCATGGAGTTTGGATTACCCAGTGAGTTAAGGGGTTACTTTCAGGTGCAGCAGACGAATCAGGATATGGATATTCTGTCTATAAGGTACCAAGCTTTGAAGTAGGTTTAGAGCTTCAAATATATTACAGCAAATGATGAATATGACAATACCACTGTGGAAAGAGGAGAAATTTGGATTTTGTCATCTGGCGCTGGATAGTAGGGCTCAAATGTATGTGCTTTGGGTCAGTTTAGTGACATGCAGTATAAAGATGTTTTGTTTATAGTTAATCGGTATAGGTGTGGGTTTGAACATGGACCTCATATACAAATCTGTGTGACACAATTCGACCATCAGCATATTTGAATCAAGAAAGATTATAGTGCTGTGTTCACTATGTATTTCCGGTTTGCAATGATGCTAAGCAAGTTCAGGATAATTTCGGGCAATTTCTGATTTTGATTCAGAACACCATAAAGGTAGGTTCACAATATTAAAATAGATTAGCCCCAGGAATCTGCAGATCACAATAAGATGTTATATGCCGAAGGGGTCCATCCATTCCATAAGAAAAAGAAAATGCCATACACCAAGTTATTAATCATTTGGACAGTTATGAGAGCAAATGAAATATTAGACTGTTGGAAATTTGCCCTTTCTGCAGGGTCGCCTTGGATTTCTTTTGCTTTTTTGCTGAACACTATTTTTGTTGGCTATAGAACTCTGTGCACTTTAAACATTCTAAAATTGATATATACCAGATTGGTTTATTTAATTTACCTACAAGTCTCTAGTATGTGATACCAGTGTACTTCGGGCATGTAAATTAAATGTTACCAGGGGACTGCAACACTCATTGTGCCATCCTCTGCAATGGCACAGTAAAGCATGTCTCCCGACGTGCCACTGTAGCCTGGCTATACGGTTTTAAACTGCAAATTCAACCTGTCAAAATTACCCATTTTAACAGGCCTAAACCCTTCTTTTAAATATACGTAAATCACGACTAAGTAAGAGGTAATGCCCACTCAGGCAGGGTGCATGATATATAAAAGTAGACATGTAAACTTTAATGTCAAATATGTCCTAACACGGACTAGGACGTCAAAGCTACTTTCCCTGTAGCAAGGCAGGCTGTTCTATAGGAAAGTATTGGAAGACTATATTAAGTTTAATAAATGTTATCTCCACTTAGAAAATATTAACAGTTTATTTTTTGGACTTTATGAAATATTTATTACATGCCCAATTCACTGGTGAAGTCAGGTTTGTAATTAAAGTTTTGGAAATATTTCTATTAAAAAGTCACATGGAAACGAAATCTGCATTTTGCTCCCTCCTGCCAGCCAGCCAGTATTTAGCATTTCAGTGGATGTGAATGAGTTGTGAACTTGCTCCCAGGCCATGGACAGAAAGCTTTCGATGTAGGGAGGTGATGTTGTGCCCTTGACAGGATGGCCTGTGGGCTGGGTCCAAGGACTTGATTAACTTTAAAGAGGCCCACCATGTCACAAGCACATATAGCTAGCACCCAGCCTTGCACCCTTCTTTTGGTCTTCAGCCAGACCAGCCTCCATCACAATGCGCCTTTTGCTGATATTAGTGTCCATTCGTGCTGGAGTGTCGAGACTTGCTTGACATGTCTGCTGAGTTTTTTCATATAACATTAGGTGTGCACTTCAAAGCAGAGGAACAGAATCCACTGTCTGGTTGCTGAAAACTCAGCTTTGTCCTACCAGACGTCTGTCTCAGAGTTCCTTGGGGGTACAGGGACTACCTAAAACTGTATTTTAGTGTTGGATGTGGGAGGACACCAGGACTACTAGAGTATACTCTCCACACACCCCCAGCCCTCAGATTCCAAATTTAGTGTGGTTGAAGAGTTCAGCCTTCTTGAAAATGCCCAAAGTGAGTAAGGTTAGCACCATAACATTTACCCTATTGGTTAAATTGTCCCAAGGGTCATTCATTAGCTCATGCCTGGCATAAATGTGGAATCTCCAGAACACTCCTGGACCTGAGGACGATCAGAAGAGACCTGAACCTGCTGTGTGCAACCTGAGAAGAACAATGGAGGACTAGACCTTATCTCTCCTGTACCCTGAACTAAGAAGTGGACTCCAAGGGTCATAAGGTAGACCCTCCATGTCCGTCAGTTGACATAATATCTTCCCCCACCCCCCCACCCCCTTTACCATCCTCCCCGCATTTTATCATAGTCACGGGTACATCCCCTGCCCTCTTAGACCAGTTTTTCTCTCATCCTGCACAATTCCATCCTCCCACTCTTGTAGTCTCGGACAGATTGTGCTGCCCCATTTCCTGGCAATATCTGTGTTTGCTATTGTGTAGCCCAAATTAATCAGCAGTCTGTATTACGTTGTATCGGATTCTGCCCAGCAATGCCATTGGAGCTGTCAATGCTATAGGGACTCCTGTGGCTTCTGCTAAGGTGAGGATCACTCCCTCCCAGTGTTTTGGGCAGTCCGGCAAGGTGTAAATGAGTGAACCCTGTTGACCACATTGCCTGAGGCATAGATAGTCCTAGGATCTAACTATTCTATGTAGGAGTACGCTGGTGTAGTAAGTTTTGTGTAGGAGTTTTATTTGAATTAAGTGGAAGCCTGCTTTAATGGCCACTTCCCTAGGAAATTGGAGGGTATCCCCCCAATCGTCATCCTCCAACTCCCCTATGTCCCTCTGCCATCTTTTCCTCGGCTGTTAACTTTCTCTGTTTATTCCTCATATGTAAAGGAGATAGCTTTTGTAGTCATGTGTTGGTCCAATAGTCTTCTTTCCAGTGGGGAGTCTTCCTTCGTCTCTTCCCCACTTAGGGCTCCTGGCCTGAAGGGCCTGTCTTAACTGCACATATTTAAATATTTGCGTGTTGGCTACGACGCATTCGTCCTGTAGGTGTTCAAATGGTACTTTTCGGTTTGCGGCCCCCACCTCATCTAGCACGGAGAGGCCGATCAGGTCCAACTGTTTAAAACCAGGGAGATCCGGTACCGGATGGAATCTCGTGCCCACCTATAGGAGAGCCCTAGGTGTTTGTCTCTTTTCCCTTCCCATTTCTCTGGTCAATCTACGCCACGTGGATGCAACTGTGACAGTGGCCGACGGGGCGTTTGGTGGCTCCTGCCTTCCATATAGTATGTGGAGATAGTCTTTCTGTCCCAATCTCTCCTGGTGCATCCAAAATGCTGGATCCTCCAGTGGGGCGTATGCCCACTTTTTTACTGTGTGTACTTGTGCTTCCTCATAGTGCTTACAAATGTTTTATTAGTGCAATGTCCCCCTCGTACACCAATCGTTTCAGTGTGGCGAGGGAAATTCGTGCTGGGCCATCCAACCAGAGCAGCAATCGCAGCAGTCTGTTCGTTGTCTGGAAAAAGGTGCCAGGGTTGGTATATGGACTATTTTGCAGTATGTAAGTAAATCTGGGTAATGCTATCTTCTTGAACAGCACTGCTCTACCCATGAGAGACAGTGGTAGTGCTCTCTAATGTTTTACATCCCTCTCCAGTCTCCGTAAGAGTGAGACTATGTTGTCCTCGTAGTGTGTTCATTCATCCCTGGATATCCAGAGGCTCAGGAATTTAAAGTGCCAAGTTTCAACTTTCAATGACAGAGGAAGTATTTCTCCAGCCACCCAGTTACTCACCAGGAAAATCTGAGATTTCTCCCATTTCTATCTCCAACTCCGAATGTGCTCTGTAGATGGTGAATATCTCCTCGAGACCCTCCAGCAAGGTATCTGGATCCGCAATGTAAAGCAGAATTTCATCAACGTCTAATGAGATCCGGTTTCCCCATGATTCACTCCAGCACCATCCCCATATCTGGGAATCGACCCGTATCCATTCAGCTAGGGCCTCTATGGCTAGGGGAATTGTACTGGTGAGAGGGGACACCCTTGTCTTGTGCCCTTCTGGTTGGGGAATTTCTGGGATAGGATTCCACTCACCTTAAGTTGGGCTCTAGAGTTTGTGTCAAGGCGTCAGATCCATTACAGATATTTGGATCTGAATCCCATTTTTTCCACAATGCCTTATTCGCATCCAAGGACTTCAATTGCCAGTAAGAGCCCTAGTTTACCTGCTGTTGGGATATTATTGAATAGGCGTCAGAGATTCAGTTTAGTCGACCTGTGGGGTATTAACCCATTCTGGTCCGGGTACGCCAGGTCTGAGATCACGCCCTGTGGTCTGTTCGCCAGAGCCTAGGCCAAAGTTTTTATGTCAGCGTTGAGAAGAGATATCGGTCTTTATGAATTCTATCTATCTTGGGATTTGCCTGCTATGGGGGCCTAAATCACATTTACTGTCAGAAATTCTCCAACCAGGGCCACCTCCATTTTTACCCTTTAAAGTGGCACTCATGCAGACGTTTATGGCCACTTAGACAAAACTATGCTCAGCCTCTCGAGTCAGTCAACCTGTTGCCAGACAACACAGAGAGGTACCTGGTGTCCAAATGTTCCTCACGCAGAACAGTCTAGTGGTACAGATGTTCGTGAGTAAGGTGGCTCCTAAGTCCTTCTATACGATCCCACCCACCAGAGAGGGGATCTAGGAAAATCATGTTAACTCTTGGGATGTTTTCTTCAGCCAGCCTAGCGTTATGCCGCTAAATGCATTCTGCCTGCTGGGCAGGTACACCCACGTGTTGTGGGAGATCGTAAGCCAAAACTTGCTGGCCATTCCAGCGGACCTCATAGGGAATTTTGCTGAAACCATTCAGGATGGACAGGACACAGTGAAGTATGTGCTGTGTGCTGACCTTGAAACCTGTAGGTCAGACCATGGGCCCCAGCGCACTGCTCAGGTAGCATCCCTTTTGTATGTGCCCTTCAGTGGCTTGAGGCTTTTTGAGGAGAAGGCCGAATTTGCATTGGAGAGATTGAAGGAAATCAATTCCATAGGTTTGCTTCTTCGGCCTGTCAATTTCACCAGCAATACGAGAGAAACCCAGGGACTGCTCATAAGTTCTGGCATACAGGCAGCAGCAAACTTGCTAGCTAATGCAGCAGCCAACCAAGATTTTTCGTGGATCCAAAGGCTGTGGTAGCGGCTGAGGTCATACACAACCGGAACAGCAGTCTTCTTCATTCTCCTCCCCACTGCAGTAGCTGCCAAGCCTCTCTGATCTGTACTTCTAGAGCTGCGACCAGACAAAAGGGGGTAGGTTTCAAGTTTTCCTCCCCAACTGGAAATCCATCAAATCGAGTCAGTGGTTTTCTTACAAATTGTTCAGAGCCCTACCATTTAGTTACCTCCTTGTATCGCCTCTTCACCAACACAAGTCTTGCCACACCCTGCCACAGTTTTGATGCAGGAAGTCAACCATCTTCTGACAAAAGGTGCCATTCATGGGGTGCCGGAAGCAGAGAAAGTTGTGTGGTGCTATTCTTGCTTCTTCTTTGTGCCAAAGAAGGACGGAGGTCTCAGCCCCATCTTAGACCTTCGATCTCTGAATGCCTTCATATGGAAACACAAATTCAAAATGGTCACTATGACTCTGGTTCTTCCCGCCATGGACCCAACAGTCTGAAGATATCAGGGGTGTCCTTGATACTCTGCCGCTGCATTTCTCTTCGTCGAGCCCGACGGTCCCGCAGAGTCTTTTTGGATCGGAACAACCGACAAGCATCGCAGTCTTCTTCTTTATGCTCCGGGGAGAGGCAGAGGTTACAAACCTTATGAAGGTCCACTCCATTCTCACTCTCTTGCGGGAAAACAATCTAACAATGGAGTCGATGCCCATGCACAGCATCACCAAAAGGAGGCGTCACCTTACCTCGTGACTGGAAAAGACTACTTAGAAGGAAAACAACTTGCAAACATCCGGACCCAACACTAGACGGCAGGAGTATGCAAAGCATGTGAATCTACAGCTCTACATGCCAAGAACAGATGCTTTTAGGGTAAGTAACATAATCCTTTCATGTACTTGTCCTGCAGTCCCACAGATAGTGCCTGCGACTCAAGATGGGGTCAAAACACTTCTAATTGGCCATTCTATAATACAGAGTCACCTGGGTGCCTTCGGTGTTCATGAAAGTGATGATGGTTGTTAAAGTCCATCTTTGGAGGTCGGGGATTGCATATATTTCCTTACCTTAGTGTCTGTCTTCTCAAGGTGGCTCACCATAGTCAGTCGCGGATCACCACCGGTTGACAGTCAACTTCATCCGTTTGACATCTCTGGGGTATTCCGTCAATGATCTAAAGTCTTGCTTGATCCCTAGGCAGAGAATTCCCATTATATAGGCTGTCTTGGACTGCGTAAAGGATTCCCTTACAGGGGCTATTCTGGACACAGTGGTGTGCAAGGCCTTTCCACCGCCACAGCAAAGCTCGGACATTCAGGATATGATTTTGGTGTCTCACTTAATCCTGTGTTGTGGTGATGATGGTTTTGTGGCTTCTCAGGCTCCTAACCTTGTTCATTCTCCTAGTGTATCTGCCAGGTGACATGGTGCCCTACAATGAAACCTTCGGTTTCAGTGTGCTCAGCACTGGGGCAGTATGTCCTAAGCTATCTGCATCGCAGAGGTGATGGCCCAGGACCTTCAGTGGTGGCAAGTGGACAGCAAAGAACAGGCACAGCCCACAAGCCAATTAATTGCACTTCTCACAGGGCCACTGTTCAAAACTCTTTCAGATATAAAACTGAATTGCACAATTTCTAGGAGTGCTATAGTGGGGATGGATATTGGGTTTCTCAATATCCAAATGCTTGAATAATCTAGTTAAGTCCACCCCACATACCACACTGAATGTCCCTTTGTGTGACCAAGCTTCACAGTGAATTTCTTTATTCTCCATGTGTTTCGTCCAGTTTCAAATGTATATTTCACTGTTCATACAGACAGATTTAAAGCACTTCTTGCCAGTATGTGTTTCATACCCAAAATATCTTTGCTTAGAACTTAATCAGGACTAGAAGCAATTAAAAAACTATAAATATATTGCTACTTGTACTACCATATGGAAACTAAAATTTCACCTGAGTGCCATTTAAAATATGCTATTAGTGGCACTGGTTCTGACAGTGATTTGGTGCAACCTATTGAATCTCACTGTAACATGGGTCTCATTATTGTACTTTGTGATAATACTACCACAACCCGTGCCTTTTGAAGCAGTGAGTACCGACCTCCATACCCCATATTTAAAATAACTTACAGCATCATTTGCTGCCAGCTCAGATGGTGATTTCAAGCTAGAGATTATAATGTCTTATTTTTAGACAGGTGACATGCACTTAAAAGACGCAAAGAATGATTCTCCATACTTATTGTTACCGTAGTGATCTACCACTTCCACAAATTAACAGATTTTTCTAAATGAAAGGGCGGGCTGGGGGGGAGGAAGAGAAATATGAGTTGAAACTGTTGCCATCATTGTGTGACTGGGGAAGCATCTTACCGGACAAACTGGTTCACATTATTTGTCTGTATACCATCATAAAGTATCTCATAATTAGTTCCACTTCTTTCAAACTCAAAGCGGACAGCTTATACATAGATCAAGCTGTGAATGTATATCATCGAGACACTTTGTCATATTGGATTCAAATTCATAATCTCACAAATGTAGGATTATAAGCCATAGGCGCTGTCTGTTCAACTGTACAATCTGCCAGTGTAAAATCCCATTTGTTTGCACACCCCATTATGAAAATTGGGATGCAAGAACATATTCACAAAATTGCACAAGTAAATTGTGCTCAACCACCACATCACGGTATGCATGACATTTTATTGACATTCTGACAAAAGCAATTTTTATTAACCAATAAATTGCAGTATTTGAATATTTCCACGAAGTATAGTACACACAAATTAAAACGATCCAGCATATCACTGATATACTATAGTTACGAAATATGTTCATATAGTATATCCCACAAAACAAACACTACATAGTCCTTTGGCAATTTATATCCAAACAAGACCAGTACCACAGCCTGGTCTGGGGTGTAATCTTGGATGTTCCTTGAGTTTCGTACTGACGGTAATCCTAATCATATGGACTCAGTCATCCATACTACTGCACAAGCAGCCACCATCTTAAAAGTACCCATCACTAGAATAATTATTAAAAATCCCTCAGTATTGTAAATCAAATACCTAAAATCTATGATGATCTATTGCAAATTGACACATTAATTGTATGTGTCACATAGTTCTGACAGTGCTTGCTCCCAATTGTATAGATAGCTGACCTGGACATGGCTTGGAATATTCCATTTAAAACTCTATTTAATCTACATTATGCCTATCAAATGAAGTTGACACTGCAACGTTCCGATTCTACAAAGTAACCCAATAATTGATTCCGGTAGTAATGTGTCAATCTAACCTATGACCTTTTATTCTATCTCAGTTCTTTGTTTCGTATGTCCGAAGTGATAAACTCTGTGAGTCTCTATGTTGGAAATACAGATGGCATCTGTAAGTATTTTAAAACCCATACAGTTAGTCTGCTTGGACTGTGTCCATTACAGAGTGGTTTCTATTCGAAAACAAGGGACCCGCATGCCTTTTTTTCTCGAGACCCGCCTACTCTATTATTGCCATTCTACTTAGTGAGAGTCATAACAAAGTCCCACATGGCATATTACCTGTGCTAGTCAGTCTCTTCTCAATGTTTCATATATCTAAGTCCCTAACATGACAAGTGTCCGCCATCTTTATGTATCTTTACACACATTCTATTAAAGTGTGCTTTCCCTAAACTGCCTATTTAATTGCCATCATTCCCATCTTAGATAAGAGCCATAACAAAATAACTTAATACGTGCATGTTCTACATACAAATGCACACCAAAGAATTGTTAGTCATGGGTGAAAAATGGAAGGTGCGTCTAGTTATCCGGTAATCCCTGGAAAACACCCACACGTAAGATTCTTCTATCTAGCTAGAGTCATACTACAGAGAACCCATAATGTCAATACATGTGTGTCCCTAATGTGGGGTTATTTTAGCCCAGCCTATACTTTGCATTTGTCTGACCTGGCTTATCCTTCATTAGAAACCACTAGAATATGTTGTCTTATTATGCTATACTTCTCTTATTTCATTCTCGCATGAAATTCCATGGACAATATTTTTCCTCTAATCATTGGTCATGTGCCATTGTTCTGTCACCATATAACGCACATTTTATAAACACTGTGTTACAGTGTAATTACATTGCCAAATAAAAGTGTATTCTTTAAAGTCAGTGAACTTTACACATAGAATCATGAACTTTGGAACATAAACTAAAAGATCAGCTGCCCTACATGAAAGAGCGATACCACTTTAGGTAGTAAGTGTTATCTTAATGAGCCCTTCTGTTGAACATATTTTCTTTAAGGTTTCCATATTTTAGTCCGAACTTAATGACAACGTATATTGTTCTTGTCGTTTTGAACAGTGACATTCCAAATCATCTGTCCTGGAGAAAAATACAATTTCTACATGGCGCAATATAATGGAAGTGCAAAAGTTACATGCATATTCGCAGGAAACCTACTCCCCAAAAAATAACGAAGTTCATGATTGACATGCAGTCCCCTTTCAACTGCTTTTAATTTCATTATCAAATTTGCTTCCACTCTTTTTATTAGTTTCAGTTCCCTTTTCTCACCTATTTTGTCTCCAGAAATAAATTCCACAGCATGGAATCTCAGAGCTATATCTACTGTTGCATTTATTTGACCACTAGAGGTGATCTCCCATCATTGTTAATATCTCTTATATGTTCAGCTATTCTCTCACATAATGGTCTTATTGTTCTGCCCACATAGATTTTCTTACATTCACAGATGAGTAAGTTAATAGTAATATATGTATTAAATTATAACTTAGATAATCATAAAAGAGCAACATTTAAAAAGCAAAGGAAACAGTAAATTGTTACAAGCATATCGAGGCACATTCAGAGCATAAAAGCCAAGCCAAGTCAAGGAAAGCTTTATTTGACTGTTATTTTTAAAACAATCATAAAAGCATTAAACAAAAAAAGAAAAATACATTTTCCAATAAAATCCATGAATTAAAAAAACAAAAACAATCACAATAAACAATGCAATTTTATCATTTAAAATACATACACATTTCGTTAATTAAAAAGACCATATATATTAAAAACGGGGGTTCGTTTATAGTTACAATTCATCAATAATAAAACTTTTTCTTAAACGAAGCACTCTCTTTAAAAACGGCTAGCCTCCATGCTACATGTTCATTCTCCAGAAACTGAAGTTTTATCAGAGCAGGACGACATTGCCTCAGCCCCAGAGATTTTAAAAGTGGTATTAACCACACTTTCCTTAACTCTGAATAAAATTTACAGAAAAGGACTAAATGAATAGTGGACTGAGAGGATTGATTGTCACAGGGACACAGTGGCAACTGTCGCGACCAGTCGTTCATTTTAGGCAGCGTCACTAGTCTATGGACAGTATTAAGCCTAAACCTAGTCAATAACAATCTGTCGTAGGTCCCTGGCACAAATGACAAATATGGCTCCATTCTTAATGTGGTTAATAATAATTGGTGATGATTAACACTGGGCTTTGTGTGTTCGCTTGACAATCTAACAGTTTCCAATAAACATAAACCCTCCTTTTTAAGGACTTTTCGGGGTATTGCCTGCAAGGTCCTTGGGTCGGTAAAGTATTCTGGGTGACCTAAATCAATCATAAAGTCACGCACAAACCTGACCCAAGGAATCTTTAAAGCTCCATCTAGTTTAAGACAGTCCTGCAGAATCTCCCTATTTAGCTGTGTCTGCTCCTTTGACCAGATACTGTGCCACAGCAGTATCGGTTCTATTTTAATAAGGTCAGAAATAAAAGGGAGACCAAGCTCCTCGTGGCAAACATAAGAAGAGGTACTTGGTGGCACAGATAGAATAAATCTTAGAAATTAATTTTCAACTTGTTGCAACAACATAGTGTTAGCTAGGCCCCACACCCCAGCTCCATACATAACAGAAGTGATGCATTTTGCTTTGTATATTTGTAGTAGCTGCCCCGGGGGTTTTCTTCCTAATTTCTTTGAAAAAGTTGCGAGGGCTGTAGATGCCCGAATGAACAACAGTTTTTTTGTGGATATTGTTTGAGCCCATGAGTCATTGTAATTAAATTGTACTCCGAGGTATGAGAAACTCTTAGCTGAAACTAGTTTCTGACCATCCACAAATATATCTTTTGGTCTCATGGTCCCTTGACCGCATCTCATTACGAACGTCTTAGACCAAGGTCCTTCATAAAAACTGAGGAACAGTAAAGGACCCTCTGGAGACCAATTTGGGTTCTTGCCATTAAAACTGCGTCACCTGCATAAAGAAGAACCGGAATTGATCGACCAGCGACTTGAGGGAAATCTTGTGCACTACTTGCTAATGCTTCGCCCAATCCATTGATATACAAGTTAAAAAGGAAAGGGGCCAGCACGCAGCCCTGCCTGACCCCCCTCCTTACGGCAAAGGCAGCCGTGCACTCACCCCCTACGCCAAAACGGACACTGGCTGATGCACCGTTATAAAGGTTTCCTAGAAAGATAATAAAGTGTGGGTCAACCTTTAAGGCCTCGAGGACCTCCCATAGTCTATCGTGCCTAACTGAATCAAAGGCCGCGGTTAGGTCCACGAAGACCAGGAACAGTCTACCCTTTTTCGCCCTTGTGTATTTCCCTATTAGCATGGCCAAATTTAGACACTGCTCCGTTGTGCCCAACCCCTCACGGAAACCATACTGTAAATCTGATAAGACCCGAGTTTCTTCCGCCCAGTCTTGCAGACGCTCCAGAATCACACGCCCCGCCACTTTAACTATAGAGTCGAGCAAGGAGATTGGCCTGTAACAACCCGGGTTTTGACGGTCCCCTTTTTTAAAAATAGGAACAATTATTGACTACCCCCCAGGTCTTAGGAAGTTGAGTTTGACAACTGGCATTAATAACCTGCGTTATAATCGGCCCCCATAGATTGGTATTAGTTTTAAACAGGTCCACAGGAACACCATCTGGACCTGGGGCTTTGCCAGCCTGGCTTAGTGCTAATGCTCTATTTACCTCCTATAAAGTGAATTTCAAATCAGCATTAACATGATTGCTCACTATGCTAACACCAGTTGAGGGAGAGGGATTATCCGGGCCGTTGTATACCTGTGAGAAATGCCTGATCCAATACTCTTCCGAGATAGCAATTTCTATCGATGGGCCATCGCTGGAAGTTAAAAACGGGGCCCTCACTGCCCTCCAAAATGCTGCACTGTCCTTCAACATTGCTGCCGAGTGAAGGGATTCCCTTGCTTCATCTCTCATGAGGCTCTTTCTTTCCTTAATTGCCTGCCTATATTCCAGTCTTGCCATCCTGACATTATTCAAAATTCTAGGCTGCCTATGTAATTCAAGCTTCAAGTTGGAATACGCTCGTGTGCACCTTGTATTGAACCAGCCCCTATCCTTAGCTTTGTTACGATGTTGGGCTGACAATAATTTCCTGAGCTCATTGGATATTTCAATATAAGATGGAACAATCCTATCATAGGAAGCCAGTTCACTTAGGCAAATATTGATGGCAGATTTACAGTTAGTCACCAAACGTTTAGTCATTACCAAGGGGTCCACCATCGACCATTTTATAGTATAGCCATTAGTTTTGTCAAGTTCAATTTCACCTATCCCCTGTGTGGTTTTCTTGCTTCCAATCGGTTTATTTAGTGGCAAGCTAACCATTAAACTTAGGGGGTAGTGAATTCTCAGGGGGTTATCACCAACCTCAAAAGAGAGTAGTCTGGATGCATGATTACATGAAACCAGAATATAATCTATTGTAGAGGCTAAACCCCTTCCATTAAATGTGTAAGGCATTGGTGCTGGTGTTGAAACAAGCTCGTTCACAAATCCTAGATCGGTGCAAGCGAGAAATTCGTTGAAACACTCCCCCGCCGCCTTGTGACAAAAATGGGTATTACTAAAGCCTTCTTCATACATAAGGCCACATATTCTATTAGCCTCAAAGGGACACAATGCACAATTTAAATCTCCCATCATAATTATCATAACATCTGTTGAGCTAGTATTACAAAACAAGTTCAGGTCACCACCCAAATTTTTCAACACCTGATTGAGTTCTTCTGGAGCAGTGTTGTTATAAAAATTGACTACGACTACACATTGGTTAGCACTGAAAAACAGTTTAACTATCTGATAAAATCTGTCCCCTAGAGAGGACTCTATTTTATTAGTTACCAGCTTATTAGAAATATACGTGCAAAGACCACCCTTCTATCTACCCCCTAAACCCTTCACAGCATGAGTATCGACGGGTTTAAAACCATTAATGTGGGATGGTTCTCTAGACCAGGTTTCCTGTAAGCACAGTATATCACAGCTCTGAATGTAATTACACCATACTGGGTTATTTATCTTTGACCGCAGCCCTGAGATGTTCCATGAAATAACTTTACAAGGAGGCACACCATTGTTATGTGAGGTAGTGGATGGAGAAAGCCCATAGCTGTTAAAATTATCAGTGCGGGCTGCCGTTGGTAATTGGACAGGAAAATTTCGGGGCGCAGACAAAAGCACCTCGTTCCCTTTAACGAATTCCCTCGCTCGTACATCCTTTTCCAACTGTTGCATGTTTATATCCCTCTCTAGGTCAGACTGTTCCATATTACTCTTCTGTGCTAAAGTTCCCAGTCCACTGCTCCCTACTGACCCATCCTCCCAAATTAAGTGTTTGTCCTGAGGAGTCAGTCAATCAATATCTCCTAGGGTGCTGAAAACATCGAATTGGTTACTGATCGGGACGGTATACCTTTGTTGTCCCACCCCAAGGAAATTCTCTCCCTCTAAGGGATATTGCATGAGCATTAAAGCATTATGATGAGCCACTGCATATTTCAAAAAGCTTTCCACAGAGGAGCAAACTTAGGGTTGGCTTGAGCGTCGTAAAAACAAAAAGTGCATGTTTACAGTGGTAAAATTGTAAGTCATCATCATCAACAAACCTTATTCGGTTTTATGAATAAAACCATAAAAGTCAAACAAACATGAATTTAAAAAAAACATCTTCCAAAATACAAATTAGCTAGTGTTGATATGTCAAATTACACTGGATTTGTAGTAAAAATACATAGATTACAATATATAAATTAATCACAACTTGACCTGAGGCTGAGAGCAACCCGTAAAGAATTGAGAGTGTACAAAACAGTGTCATTAGAGAGGAGGTGTAAAAAAATAAATGCTGGTCTTACCCTCCTGAAACCAGCTTTTTTAAGAATAGGAATAATAAATAGCTTTCTAGGAACATCATAAAACATTAAAAAGTGCATCATGTCCTGAGGAGACTCACCGTCGCAGCCACAGGGCATGTGGCACTGACCTCTGTGGGAGCCACGAGGTTGAGCCAAGAGATAGTGGAAAAGGTGGAGCCGAAACCTCGTCATTAAAAAACGATCATGAATGCTTTTGAGCCCTAAAAGATATGGTTCGGTGGTTGGCACCGTTTTTAACATGATGTGCCTTCGCACACTGGGCTTGCACAGCTCTATTTCCTCTCTTTCGCAACGGCTCCTTCTTAAAAAACACTCTTTGGCCCATGCGTAGTCCCTCTTACATATACGTTCAGGGTTAGTAAATAGTTCTGCTCTACCTAACCTGGAAAGGCCTACTCTTATGTACTGGAGCCATCGGATGCGTGAGAGATGGTCAAGCGAAAGACAGTCCTTTAAGACGTGTTTACTGAGTGTATTTTCATGCTTGGCCCAAATCCTGAGCCACAATGCCAGGGGACGAAAAGCCAATTCGTCTGAGAGGAAGGGCATCCCCAGCTCTTCGTGCACAACGTCCTATGGAATACTTTGTGGCACAGAAAGGGCCCGTCGCAGGATTGAATTTTCGGCGATTTGCTGTGGCCCTACCCCAATATGGCCCCATATCTCGCTCCCGTAACTGGCCTCTGGAATACATTTGGCTTGGTAAATCTTCAAGAGAGCCCCTATTTGTTTCCCTCCTACTCTGGTGGCAAAGTTAAAAACAGCTGCAGAAGATTTCATTAGGTCCCCTTTCTTCCGAGTGAGCAAGGGGGACCAACTCAAGGAGTCATCAAACACTACCCCCAAGTAGGAGAAGATGTTAGTCTTGGGTATTGGCGATGGTCCTAGCTTGAAAGTAAACTGCTTTGCTTTACGAGGTCCCACCTGCATGATATACGATTTCAAGTGATTGACCATCAGGTCAAGGTCCTCCATAAAGAGAGCAAAAGCGTTCAATAAAAGTTGAAGACCCCTGGCTGTCCTCGCCATGAGAACTGCGTCGTCCGCGTATAGTAGGACCGGCAGACTACGCTTGCCTACCTGGGGACAATCGGCTTTTGTGGCCAAAAGGGCCTTGTCTAAAGAATTAACATATAAGTTAAAAAGAAAGGGTGCTAGTATGCACCCCTGACGCACCCTTCTCTTAATGTTTAGTTGGCGGGTCACTTTCATATCTTTCGTATAGCGAACAACCGCTCTTGATTCTCGATGAAGGTCCCTAAGGAATAAAATAATGTTGCTGTCAATGCCAATGGAAGACATCAACTGCCATAGCTTAGATCTGTTAACACAGTCAAACGCTTGGGACAGGTCCATGAAGGCTAAGTATATGGTGCTGGAAGGCGCCACAGTATACTTATTCAGAACCATATACAGATTTAGACATTGTTCCACGGTGGAACGGCCTGGGCGGAAGCCGTATTGAATATCGCGTAAAAAGTTATTTTCATCGGCCCAGGATACAAGTCTGCCCATGACTATATGACCCACCACCTTCACCACAGAGTCCAGGAGAGCGATGGGCCTGTAGCAGAGGGTGCTGTCCCGGTCCCCCTTTTTGAAAATCGGGACTATAATCGACAAGGCCCAAGAATCTGGGTGGCCGACCTGGATTGCAGCATTAATAACAGCTGTGAGAACCGGTACCCAGGTGTCTACATGGGTGATGTAGAGATCAGCCGGGATCCCATCTGGCCCAGGGGCCTTATTTTTGGACAGCCCCAGAATACCAGCTCTCACCTCTTGCATGGTAAAAACAAGGTCCGCCTTGCCTTCCACCCTTTCTTGCCTCTCAGTTAGCGGGATGTACGACCAAAAAATGCCCTGAAAGTGATGTACCCAGTCATCCTCTGTAATGTGGGCATCCAAATAGTTGCCGTTATCTCCATTTAAAAAGGGACTATTAATGATGCCCCAAAACTTTGAGCTATTGCCCAATGTGCTAGCCTCAACTAAATCAGACCATACCTCCTCCTTCAGGGCAGACTTCCGAGTAGCTAAAGCATCCTTGTATGCTTTTCGTAGGCCTTAGACTGCCACCTGATCCCGCGGCTTATCACCCAGAGCCTTTCTCAGAGTCCTGGAAGCCTGGGAACACGCCGAGTCGAACCAACTTGGGCCTAGTTGCTTGCGGCCCCCGCCTGGGGCCCGTAGTAACTTCCCTATAACAGTAGACATTTTCCCAAATGCATCCATAATGTCCAAAGCGCTTGCCTCACCATCAATACAGATGGCAAACGCTCTATGACACTGAGTTAGGAGGGACTCGTGAAGTAGCTCTGGTACTATATGCCCCCACTTTAAACTCCTTCCTGCTTCCACCACTTTTAGAGGAGATCCCGCACCCTCCCCCCTTGATATTACTATGTGCTCGTGACCAACCTGTTAAAACAAAATTGTAAGATTTAAGAAGCGGTATCAAAAAAAGACATTTAAAAGAAGCATTAAACTTACCAAGAAAAAAACAAAATATAAAAGTGACTGAACAGAAGACTCCTCACAAGGGCAAGGTAAAATAGATGCAGTATCATATTGGCCCAAGGGGAAATTTAGAAGTCAACTAACTGTGCCACAGCAGAATCTCGTCAAAAGGTTTCTCTCCCAGGGGTTTGAAACCCAATACAAGGAAGGTCATAGCCCCTGTAGTTTGCACCAAAACATAGTCCCTAATAGAAGGCTTAAGTAGTTTCACAGCATCTCGATGTGATGAAGCTGTAATGCTAAGTTGATTCTTGACCCATTGAATATCAGACTGTTACAGACTACGAGGTCAGTATACACATCAGGTCTGTCTACTTGGTTGGCGATAGACTTAATTTACAGAAGTCACTGAATAAAATGGCCCTGGTCACATGCCAAGCAATCTGATAAAATCTTTCCATTAAAGGAAGCATGAGGATTCACCTAAATCGACAGCCAGAGAAGCATAGGGGATAGTGCCATTGAATCTGGCAAATAACCCAGCCCCTATCCCTCAAGCACGAAATAAGTGGGACAATTAAAAGGAACACCTAACAAAATGTCCTACATAAACAATTATCCTCTCCCCGGAGAAATTTGATTGAATGAAGCGATGGGGAGGCACCCGTGCATATATACTACTAGGATTGGTTTAGCTGGCTTATTGCCTATATTTTTGGCAACATTTACAAGAGACCAGTGGACTGAGCACGTTTGGTGTGCCTAATGGAGATGCGAGGGCCCCAAGTCCCCTTAGCATCAAATGTGATGCCCAGAATGGCTTGGGGACAACTCTCTGCAGTTTAATGGGGGTAAAACAGAGATTGTACATTGCACAATGAATAAGACACCTCGCCCTCTCCCTGCTAACTTCTGGCCCCTTCCAACAGATATCCCACTGACTCCATCGAAGACAGTACGTAATCTTGGAGTACTATTTGACAGTAATTTACAGTTAGACTCGCAAGTAAACAGAACAATCAGTACTTGCTGGTCCTTGATTAGAGCCCTACGGAAAATAATTCCGCTGCTACCACCGTCCGCTAGGGCACAGGTAGTGAGGAGTGTCATCTTGAGCAGATTAGATTACTGCAACTCCTTGCTACTAGAAGCACCAATGTTTCTGATCAAAAAACTGCAGAGAATCCAAATAATAGCAGCCAAGCTAGCTTTGAAAAGACAATGTAGGTCCTCGGCATCTTCATCATTGAGGGATCTTCACTCGCTGCCAATCTCACAGAGAGTTCAGTTTAAATCGCTCTGCATTGTTCATAAAGCAGTTCACAGATTGGGACCTATACCACTGCAGAGCAAATTCTCCTGGTATGCACCAGCTAGAAACCTCCGTCCATCATCTGCCAAACTGGTGTGCACAGCCAGATTCAAGAAAACCCGGATAGGAGGCAGGTCATTTAGCACTGCAGCCTCGCGTCTGCGGAATAAACTACCGCTGGATCTCAGACAAATCGAGAACCTGCTGGATTTCAGAAAGAAACTGAAAACTTGGCTCTTTCCTAGGGATTAATTTGGCCTAGTTTTAGTGCCTCTTCATCTCTGCCCGCATACTCGCAGGTCGCACATCCTGTAGGATAATCTCTAGCGCCAGGATACCCGTAGGGTGACAGAGCGCTATATAAATCTCTATACCATACCATACCAGAATGAGAACTGGTTGGCCCTTTCATCACTCACCCTCTTGAAGCTGAAGACCCTAGATTTGTGAGAAAATGGGCCACAAGCCATACAGTAAGTTTTTAATGGATTAATATCAAGATCAAGCTAATCCATAAAGTCTGTAAATTTGTCAATAAGTAATTTCAGGCCGTTTGGAGTTAGAGGAATAAGCCCTGCATTGTCTGCATATAACAAGGTGGGTAATGGAATCACGTTTACCTTGGGCAAATCCTGTCCATGTGCAGGCAAGAATGCCTAAGTCTGTTGATATACAATAGAACAAGGTAGGGGCCCTCACACACCCCTGTCTTAAACCGTGATTCAAGCTAAAAGACTGAGTGCACTCTCCACCCTTCCCATATCTTACTGACACAGAAATGTCAAGGTGAAGGACATGAAGGGGGGGGGGGGGAGGGGCGTGGAGGTTCCTACCCATTTCACAAAGAAGGTGCCAGAGCTTAGCTCTGTTCACACGGTCAACAGCCGAGCTCAAGTCCATAAAGAACAAAAATAGAGGTTCTTTTTGCCAACCGTATACTTGCTGATCACCACGTGAAGGTTTAGACACTGTTTATTAGTCCCTAAGCCAGGTCTGAAGCAATATTGGACTTCAGACAAAATGCTAGCCTCGCAGCACCATGTTTGAATTCTAGAAAGCACCACCCATCCCAGGACTTTCCCAATTGAATCAAGAAGTGATATAACCTATAGCAAGAAGGATTCTGCCTATCGCCCTTTGCTGGAACAATAATGGCAGAGTGCCCGAAAGGTGGAAATTTAGCACGGCAGACAGCGTTCAGCACGTTGGTAATGAGGAGAGCCCAAAAATCAACATTGGATTTATAAAGACCAAGAGGGATACCATTGGGTCCCGGCGCCTGGCCGCTAGGGCACCCTAAAATAACAAGAGCGATGTCCTCGAGCCACAAATTGCATGGCACAGATGAGTATATAAACCACATATTTAGTAGAGCATGAGCTATAACCTTTAATTTGAAAGTCGTTTGATGGTGTAGTTAAAGGTCTCTACTACATCATTTACGTCATTTGCAAATCTACATTCACCATATTTCTGGAAACCCATTTTGTTGCTATGGAGCCATGTTTTCTTGTCTTTAATTCAATAATTTGGAATCCACGTCTTCCTTAACATAACCCCTCTACTGAATGTTATGTTATACTGGGCTTGCTCTTGATGTTTTAAGAAGTACCTGGGTTTCGGGTTAATATGCCAGTCTACTCAACCGCGGTGTGTTCCTAGAATACGCGGTTATTAATCTTATTTTATGAATTTCCTCCTACTTTTGCTTGAGATTGGGTTCAAAGTAGCTTTTATATCCGTTTTATTGATCTTCTTTACAGCTATCTGTACGATTTGTTCCATATATCTTCTCCTCAAAAATCTATAATGTACCTTCTCCACAGTTGCCTTGAACTCATGCTCTTGGCTACAGTTTTGTGTAGCTGTCACCATTTGTCCCAGTGGTATTGCTCTAATCTGTGACTTAGGATGACAACTAGAAGCATATAAGACAGCGTTATTTGAGGTCCTTATCCTAAGTTGTCAATCTTACCACTTTGTTGACATAATTTAACAGCATGAAAGAAAATGCTGTTACGAATGTAGCTCATCATAAAACATATGTGGTAATAGTTGGTGTTTAAGTATGAAAAAAAATTATTTGTGGACGCCAACTGGACTTGTGGCAGGCTGCACTCCCTACCCCACCCAGAACTCACAGTAGTGACTGATGCATCATCCTGGCTTGGGGAGGTAACCAGGGGGACGTGGAATTCAGAGCCCTAGTCTCCAGTGGAGTGTCTGCTCCCCATGAATCTGTTGGAGCTTCAAACCATTAGATTGGCCTTCATAGCCTTCCTACTGACCATCGAATGACGGCTGTTGCAGGTTCTCGCAGACAACACAACCGCCATGTGGTATTGGAACAAGCAGGGTGGGGTGGGGTGGGATTCTGTGCCAAGAGCCTCTTTGCTTTTGTATGTGGCTGAGCCAGCAGGGAATCTTTCTTGTGGCCAATCATTTTGCAGTGTCCCTGAATGCCAAAGCAGAAGAGATGCGCAGATGTTGGCTGGTGGACCACGAATGGCATCTTCATTTTGAGGTGGCTCAGAGCATAACCAGTGGGGTGTGTCCTGGCTAGGTCTTTTTGCCACTGCTGAAAACTCACTTTTTCACATTTACTGTGCTATACAGATTCCACAAAGTGGTTTCTTGTCAAACATGTTCCGTTTGTGGTTGAACACAGGTCTCCTGCAAGCGTACCCACCATTACCTTTCCTGCCTCAAGTTCTGGAGAAGTTCAGGACAGATCAGGCCAAGTCATTTTGATTGCTCTGGTTTGAGCCAGGAGTCGCTTATCTCAGCAACAAGGGAGGGTCTGCACCCAAATCTCCAAAACTTAAACCTCCAGACATGGAGATTATACCGTGGCATCTGAGCAGTTGTGATTTTCCATCAGAGGTAGTGGAGGTAATCCTCGCAGTCAGAGAGTCTTAAACCACGTCAGTCTATTTTGGGTGCTCTGAAACTTTTGTGACATGATGTAGGGACCATAATTTGAATCCTCTGCAGGCAAAGCTTACTGAGGAGTTATTTGTTTGATGGTTCAGCCTTCCCTTTTCAAATCACCCATTTTGATACATTTCCTGAAAGACCTAACACGTTTCCCACAAAACCTTTCAGAATACCAGAGCGTGACCTTATTTTGGTTCTGGTGTTTCTCATGTGCACGCCATCTGAGCCTATGCACATTTGTTCATTGCAGCTCTTGACTGTTAAGATGGTGTTCCTCATTCTCATTGCATTAACCTATGCACCTTGCACCAGTGAGCTGCAGGTGCGGTCAGTTCATCCTCTGCCCACCCTCTTCTTTCTGTACAAATTGGTGCTGAAGACCTGGGCCACCTTTCTTCCTAAAGTGGTATCGCTCTTTCATGTAGGGCAGTTGACATTCTACCAGCTTTTTTCTCTCTGCCTCATCCCTCTAAAGTGGAGTAGAGACTTCATCGGCTTCACCCCAAAAGAGCTTTTTTACATTGAACACCTGAAACAAAAGGTGTCTGTGATCGGCTCTTCATGGGGTTGCTGGTGCTAAAAACGAAAAAGCAGTATAGAAAACCACTGTGTCAAGATGGATAATCCTGTAAATAGAAATGTGTTATGTATGCCCTGCCCAATAAAGTACCCTCTGAGGAACTGCTGGCTTGTTCCACCAGAGCTAAGGCCTCCATGACGGGGTGTTACTGCCTTAGACAACTCCTAGGCTGCAACGTGGGATTCAGTGCAAACATTGACCAACCACAACTGCCTTAAATTCACTCCTCAGACCCTCTACGTGTTGGGAGGTACTACCTGGGTATTCAGATTCTGAATAGTGAGAAATCTATAGTTGGAGTATCCATAAGAGGAACAGGTTAATTTCGGGAATGCTCTTTCTGATGAATACTCTGTCTGACCGCCGATACTACCACCACCCACCTGACTCCATTTATTTGGAGTATATATCTGCATATTCTAAAAAGGTTCAAAGTTAGACTTTGATAGACTGTTTCCTGCAATTTGTCGCAGCTGACCCGTGACTGAGGGTGCAGGATTAGAACAGTGCAGAAACTGGCGTTCATCCGCAGTGGTGGTGCTTATATGCTGCTCCTTTACATCACTTTTGGGGTGCTGTCAGGTACTGTGGAGCCACGTGGCACCACCTGGTGTCACATGGGAGCTATTTCTTCAAAATGTCCAAATCCTCTTTGGCGCCTGGTAATGTTCTGAATGTGAGGAATCTGCGATTAGATTTGCCAGAAACAGTGTAACTGATGGTAAATAACTTGTTTGCTTACTCAGTTAAGTGCTTCTGTAATCTCTTATGTGCTGGAGAGATCACTTGTACAGCAAAGGGTAACATTATTGAGTACAAGTCATTCAATCGTCAAGGGATACTAAATTATCAATAGTTTTTCATTTGCTGGAAGGAGTAACCCAGCAGTTGTCTTTTAATCTGTAAAGTGATCTGAAAAAAAACGTGTAGGGGGTGTATCAAGGAGAAGCACTGAATGTAGAAATTTGTGGTAGATATGATTTAAACACTTAGACCAGATTGACTTCAACAAAGGGTTGCATTTTAAATGGTTTATGTGAATATTTTTAATTTGAATTACATTTTTATTCGAAGACTTTTTGTATTGTTTTTGGATGAGGAGACATCGGTGGAAGTCCACCTTTAGTGATTTGCTGGGGAAATAAACTTAAGTTGCCCAGCTTTGATGCACCATTGGTTTAGCATGCGTTAGAAATGGGGGTCTCTAGTTGGCAATGGCTGGCCACTGTCCAAGTAGGGACCCTTCTTCCTAAGTCAGAGTAAGAGGGCTACCCTCCTTGATACCCCTGCTCAACCCTGTGGTAACGTAGCACGAGCAGATAGGCTTATCTCAGAGGCAGTGTGTGAAGCATTTATGACCATACACAGTAACACAGTGAGGAACACTACAAAGGGACACCACATAAGTAGTTATAAAAATAAGTATCTTTATATAAAGGCAGATTTATCACAAGACCAATAACTGTAAAAGCCACAATACTGTCAAAAATAGGATAGCTGTTGAAGGACTGTCAAAGATAGTTCAAAGGTTGCAAGAGTAAGGTTCAAATTCAAAGCAGGGGTCTCTGCGCCCCTTCTCGTTCAGAGGTTGCAACAATAAGGTTCAAATTCAAAGCAGGGGTCTCTGCGCCCTTTCTCGTTCAAAGGTTGCAACAATAAGGTTCAAATCCAAAGCAGTGGTCTCTGCGACCCTTTCTCTCACAAAGTACCTGTATTCAGTAGCAAAACCAACAAAATGTCGCAAAGAAGTGTTAGCGATGAATTTCCTCACGCGAGGCCGGCGATGCGTTAAAATCCTTGCCGCAAGGGAGGATGATGCGCCGATCTGCTGATGCGTGCGGAGACGATGCGACAAACTTCTTCACGCTAGGCCGCCGATGCGCTGAGGCCTTGCCGCGAGGGGAAGACGATGCGACAATCCTGTTGCGTGTGCGATTGTGTTGCGATGCGAAGAAATGGCGCTCCGCGAGGGAGCGACAAAATCCGGTGCGATGCGATCAAAATGGCGGACGCATGGCGTCCGCAAAGCGGTGTCTTGAAGCGATGATTTCTTTGGGGGTTGCGAGCGCTCGGCGACAGCAGCGCGATGATTCTTCCAGCGCGTCTCAGCTGCAGCGGCTCGCAAAGGGGTGTTAGCGATGGTTTCGTGTTGCGAGCACCCAGCGGCAGCAGCGCGATGATTTTTCCAGCGCTCTCGGCTGCAGCGGCTCGCAAACGTGCGTTAGCGTCGATTTCCAGCACTCTTTTCTCTGAAGCAAACTAGAGGCCCTGGAACTCACAGGAGCCTCATCAGCAGATAGCAATCCTCGCAGGGAGGAAGCAGGAGGTTGGTGGTGGAGTCTGATGTGCCTGAGACTCCAGCAGGAGGCTAGATCTTTTCCTAGCCCTTGGGTAATTGCTGTAACAAAAATAAAAGTTCTCTCAAAAGTTTCTTTTCCTCTTCTTCAAGGTCCAGTGGTCACTGCTGCAGGCCAGTGCAAGAAACAACACACAAGCACAGGGACAGTCACTTCCTGCAGATTCCTCCAGTGGCACGGACAGAGTTTCCTCTCCAGATCCAAAAGCAATACAAAATGTAGGGGTTTGAGCACAGATATTTATACCCCAAAAGCCTTTGATCTTTGAAGCTACCAGTCACTGAACCTAGCCAGAACCAGTTCTGCTCAGGCCTGGAGCACTTTGTTTACCAGGCTGCATCCTTCCTTTCAGAAAGAGGGGTCTGCTAGCAGACACACAGTGGGAGGTGGAGCCAGCATTCACCTTGCCAGGCACAGCCCTATTCAGGTCAAGGAGCCACCCCTCCCCACACTCTAAATGCAGATCTCTCTATTCAACCCAGGTCTGACTCAGCCTGTCCTGCCCCTCTAAAACCAGACAGCCAATACACATAACCGCAGAGCACACTGGAAGGCTTAGGCAAGAAAATACCTACTTTCTAAAAGGGGTATTTTCAAACACAGAATATAAAAATAAACTTCACTAAAAGATGTATTTTAATATTCTGAGCTCAGGCATACTAAATTCGTTTTTCTACCATGTTCCTGGGGTCAGTTAGGACTATAGAATGTAATAGTCAAACTGCCCATTCTAGCCTATGAGGAACAGGTAGCCTTACAGTAGTGAAAAACGAAAGGGGCATAATTCACTACCAGGACATGCTACACACACCAAGGCATGTCCTGCCTTACACATACAAGGCACCCTACCATAGGGGTGACTTACAGGATGCCAAGGGAAGGTTCAGGGGCTGGGAAGTGGGTGCACTTCACAGCCAAGATGGCAGTTCTGGACTGCACACAGACACTGCAGTGGCAGGTCTGAGACACGCTTTACAAGCTGCTTCTGTGGGTGGCACACATCAGTGCTGCATGCCCACCAGCAGCATTTGGTTTACCAGCCCTGGGCTCACACAGGCCACACTACTAGGGACTAACAGGTAAACCAAATAAGCCAATCAGGGATATACCAATTCACATAGACATATTTACCAAGGGAGAGCATATGCACTTTAGCACTGAACAGCAGTGGTAAAGTGCCCAGAGTCATAAAACCAACAGAAACAGGTCAGCAAAAATACAGGAGGCAGGCAAAAGGTTTAGGGGTGACCCTGCAAAAAGGGCCATTTCCAACACAACCCCCTTCCAGCCAAAACGCAGGGTAGACCAATCACTACTTTGATGGGCTTCCTGCTTCGGGCGATAGAACACGGAACTGGCCCGCAACTGCAGGGGCATATGCCAGCTCTACTCCAATCTGAACTCTGATGGATCCCTCTGTCCACACTCCCAGGGCCCACTAAGATAACCAATGGGGAACTCTGCCCCTCACCTGTGGACACCACCTGTGCAGCACCTAACCCTAACTGGCCCCCAGGTGTGTCCCAACAGATAAACAATAAGCCACAGTAGCCACTGACAGTAGTCAGGGATGAGACCCAGGCCTTATACCTCTCAGGGCTCACTAAGACAACCAATGGGGAACTCTTCCCCTTACCTGTGGACACCACCTGTGCAGCACCAAACCTTAACTGGCCCCCAGGTGTGTCCCAACAGATAAACAACAAGCCACAGTAGCCACTGACAGTAGTCAGTGATGAAATCCAAGCCCTATACCTCTCAGGGCTCTCAAACTTTTGTGGAATCAGAGAGTGAGGGGCAGTAACCCCAGGTGTCTGGCACCTTTTGTCCACTCTCCCTCCTGTCAGGTCAGGTGACGCACCCTGACACTGACCCACCAGCCCTGGGCCTGTTCCCAGCGGCGGGGCCAGAGACTGGGGTGGGCTCCCCACACCCGGTCCCTCTCTTTGGGGCTCGGTACCTTCCCACTTGGAGCGGTACCCCCTCCAGAATTGTCAGGGCACCTGAGGCAGGTGTCCTGCATAATTCACCCACCAGTTCAGGGGTTCTATCCTGCAACTGGTATCCCAGCATAGGGTCTGTACCCTTAGACTGGGCGGAGGTCAGGGGTGAGGCTGCCCTCTCCCCGCCCCCTTTACTGGGGCCCGGCACCCTCCCACCTGGAGAGGTGCCTCCATAACACAAACCGGGAGGGGCACTGTTAGCAGTTGCCCCTTTCTCCAGATCAGGGGGACACCCTGAACCTGGCCCCCCAACCTAGGGTCTGTACCCTTAGGCTGGGCCTGTGCCTGGCAACCCAGGACTTCTGGGGAGTACACCAATTCCCCCCAAGGAAAATACACTCTTCCACTAGTTCAGGGCCTTGTCCCTGCAACTGATCCATCAACCTGGAAAAACCCTCAGGTGGTACTGGGGTCAGAGGCGAGGACTCCCTCCCTCTGCACCCCCTTCCAGCATACTGCACCCTCCCACCTGGAGTGGTGCTTTTAGGGAAAAAAATGGTCGGGACACTGCTTACAGTTGTCCCTCCCTCCAGGTCAGACAACTCCTGGACCTGACTTACCAACCCAGGGACCAACCCCTGCGGCTGAACAACTGCCTGGCCAACCAGGACTTCCTGAGGGTGACACATACCTAGCGTGTTGCGTGACAGTCTGCCTGGAACAGAGCTCACGACCTCCTGTCCCTCTGACAGTGCGTGAAGATGCCCCAGGACAGAAGTGGCGTCACCATGGCCAATCCTATGAGGCTCAGCCCTTCTGGCTGGCCCCTGACCCACTGGTTCTTCCACTGGGGACTCTTTCCCCCTTTCATCCCTCAGACTGGACTTCTGTACCCTCCCCTAGGAGTGGCACTGCCAGGCACAAGAACTGATGGAGGCCTGACTACAGGCACTCCCAGCTCACCTAACACTGCGGTACCCCCCACAATGGACGGTCCATCCAGACAGACTAGGCTCCCCACCTGGTGTTCCCTCATGGAACCATCCAGTCCTGGGGACTGAGGCTGGGGCACTTCGGTACCTATCCCAGTCACACTCCTGCTCCCACGAGACAGGATGTGAGGCCCTACAACCTCCTCACAACAAGGGGACCCAGCTGTAACACTCCTAACCTTTCCCAGCACTCTGGGTTGGAAAACTTCTGAACCACTTCTCTTAGGGTCACTCCCTAATGCCTCTACAGAGCCTCTGGTACTCACCCAGAGGTCTGCCTCCTGCGCAAGTTCCCTAGGATCAGAGAACTCGCACTCTAACACATGTTGGTTTAGCTCTGGAAAATAGGAACTCACAATATGCTCTCCCACAATTGGATTACACAGTTCCACGCAGGTGCTAACCTTTACCTCACAATCCAGTGTCTCACACACGTACCCCACACCACTCTCTTGAAATGGGCGAGACATTAACTGACTGTCTCTATCACTCAACCCACACTCTTCTGGGCGGTCCTCACACTCATACACCAGGACTTCAACCACGGGGGAACCCCTCTCCCTGCACCTCTCATCCAGAGTCGGTAGAGTATCCCTCCTTTCACTAGGACTATGGGCCCCTGCGCTAGTTCCCCAATCCACCTCAGGGACACTGCACACTAATGGAGCTACCTCATATCCTTGAATCCCCTGGTGTAGATCAACCCCTCCTTCAAGTCAGGTGCTACATCTCTGGGTGGGTGTACTACACTGTCATCACTATATACTTCAATTTTGCTGCCACCACTGGACCCCACCCTCTCTGGGGAATCCAGACAATTAAAACTGCGCTCCAGGGGTAACCTACCCTCTTGAGCTAACTTCTCCTTTTCTGCTATCTGCGCTAGGTGCGCCTCCAGCTGGGCAATCTCTATTTGGAGCCTCTCCAATTCCAGCTGTACTCCCTCTCCCTCTGTCGGCCCAACTCCTCTGGGGACCATGAAGGGGATTGGGTGCTACCCTGTGCACTAGATCCAGCAAGGGACTCCCTACCTATGGGACCTTCCCGCCTGTCCAACAACTCCTCTGGGGACCCTGAGGGGAATCTGGCACTACCATAGGCACTAGACTCATCAAGGAACTCCCCACCTATGAGATATTCCATAACACTTTCTTCCTCCTCTTCAGACTCTCCAGAGCCACCCTCAGACCAACTACCCTCTTGGTAGGTGTACTGGGACTCCAAGAATCTCCATCTGTCTTGTTGCCAAAGTCTCAGGGATGTCTGCAGGGATAGCTGAGTCTCCTTCCTACTCACTGCTAAGCCCCTCTCCTCACAGAACCCCTTAGCTCCTCTAGACTGTAGGTCAACAGATCATCTATATAAAAGGTAGGTCTCATTTCAGCAAGACCCATTGTAGCAATATCTGGCAATATCAATAATAAATAAAAATAGGCTTGCCCGTTGTAACAATCACGGGCAATATCAATACAGATAGAAGAAAACTTCTCAAGAAAATGTATGCTGGTAAAAAATCACCGGCAATATCAATTACAATATAGGATCCAACAATTCTCAAAAATGTATGCGGGTACTATCACCGGCAATATCAATAAAACATAGGCTTGCCCATTGTAACAATCACGGGCAATATCAATAAAAGATAGAAGAAAACTTCTCAAGAAAATGTATGCTGGTAAAAAATCACCGGCAATATCAATTACAATATAGGATCCAACAATTCTCAAAAATGTATGCGGGTACTATCACCTGGCAATATCAATAAAACATAGGCTTGCCCATTGTAACAATCACGGGCAATATCAATAAAAGATAGAAGAAAACTTCTCAAGAAAATGTATGCTGGTAAAAAATCACCGGCAATATCAATTACAATATAGGATCCAACAATTCTCAAAAATATATGCGGGTACTATCACCGGCAATATCAATAAAACATAGGCTTGCCCATTGTAACAATCACGGGCAATATCAATAAAAGATAGAAGAAAACTTCTCAAGAAAATGTATGCTGGTAAAAAATCACCGGCAATATCAATTACAATATAGGATCCAACAATTCTCAAAAATGTATGCGGGTACTATCGCCGGCAATATCAATAAAAAATAGGCTTGCCCATTGTAACAATCACAAGCAATATCAATCAAAAATAGAATTAAAAAAAAACTTCAAAAATGTATGTGGTTGCGTTATGGGCTGCACTCACTAGTAGTGTACACTATAATTATTGTATGCGATCATAAATGCAAGTCCAGATCCTCACCGCTGACCACCAATGTTAGAAATGGGGGTCTCTAGTTGGCAATGGCTGGCCACTGTCCAAGTAGGGACCCTTCTTCCTAAGTCAGAGTAAGAGGGCTACCCTCCTTGATACCCCTGCTCAACCCTGTGGTAACGTAGCACGAGCAGATAGGCTTATCTCAGAGGCAGTGTGTGAAGCATTTATGACCATACACAGTAACACAGTGAGGAACACTACAAAGGGACACCACACAAGTAGTTATAAAAAATAAGTATCTTTATATAAAGGCAGATTTATCACAAGACCAATAACTGTAAAAGCCACAATACTGTCAAAAATAGGATAGCTGTTGAAGGACTGTCAAAGATAGTTCAAAGGTTGCAAGAGTAAGGTTCAAATTCAAAGCAGGGGTCTCTGCGCCCCTTTCTCGTTCAGAGGTTGCAACAATAAGGTTCAAATTCAAAGCAGGGGTCTCTGCGCCCCTTTCTCGTTCAAAGGTTGCAACAATAAGGTTCAAATCCAAAGCAGTGGTCTCTGCGACCCTTTCTCTCACAAAGTACCTGTATTCAGTAGCAAAACCAACAAAATGTCGCAAAGAAGTGTTAGCGATGAATTTCCTCGCGCGAGGCTTGCGATGCGTTAAAATCCTTGCCGCAAGGAAGGATGATGCGCCGATCTGCTGATGCGTGCGGAGACGATGCGACAAACTTCTTCACGCTAGGCCGCCGATGCGCTGAGGCCTTGCCGCGAGGGCGAAGACGATGCGACGATCCTGTTGCATGTGCGATTGTGTTGCGATGCGAAGAAATGGCGCTCCGCGAGGGAGCAACGAAATCCGGTGCGATGCGATCAAAATGGCGGATGCACGGCGTCCGCAAAGCGGTGTCTTGAAGCGATGATTTCTTTGGGGGTTGCGAGCGCTCGGCGACAGCAGCGCGATGATTCTTCCAGCGCGTCTCAGCTGCAGTGGCTCGCAAAGGGGTGTTAGCGATGGTTTCGTGTTGCGAGCACCCAGCGGCAGCAGCGCGATGATTTTTCCAGCGCTCTCGGCTGCAGCGGCTCGCAAACGTGCGTTAGCGTCAATTTCCAGCACTCTTTTCTCTGAAGCAAACTAGAGGCCCTGGAACTCACAGGAGCCTCATCAGCAGATAGCAATCCTCGCAGGGAGGAAGCAGGAGGTTGGTGGTGGAGTCTGATGTTCCTGAGACTCCAGCAGGAGGCTAGCTCTTTTCCTAGCCCTTGGGTAATTGCTGTAACAAAAATAAAAGTTCTCTCAAAAGTTCCTTTTCCTCTTCTTCAAGGTCCAGTGGTCACTGCTGCAGGCCAGTGCAAGAAACAACACACAAGCACAGGGACAGTCACTTCCTGCAGATTCCTCCAGTGGCACGGACAGAGTTTCCTCTCCAGATCCAAAAGCAATACAAAATGTAGGGGTTTGAGCACAGATATTTATACCCCAAAAGCCTTTGATCTTTGAAGCTACCAGTCACTGAACCTAGCCAGAACCAGTTCTGCTCAAGCCTGGAGCACTTTGTTTACCAGGCTGCATCCTTCCTTTCAGAAAGAGGGGGTCTGCTAGCAGACACACAGTGGGAGGTGGAGCCAGCATTCACCTTGCCAGGCACAGCCCTATTCAGGTCAAGGAGCCACCCCTCCCCACACTCTAAATGCAGTCTCTCTATTCAACCCAGGTCTGACTCAGCCTGTCCTGCCCCTCTAAAACCAGACAGCCAATACACATAACGGCAGAGCACACTGGAAGGCTTAGGCAAGAAAATACCTACTTTCTAAAAGGGGTATTTTCAAACACAGAATATAAAAATAAACTTCATTAAAGATGTATTTTAATATTCTGAGCTCAGGCATACTAAATTCGTTTTTCTACCATGTTCCTGGGGTCAGTTAGGACTATAGAATGTAATAGTCAAACTGCCCATTCTAGCCTATGAGGAACAGGTAGCCATACAGTAGTGAAAAACGAAATGGGGCATAATTCACTACCAGGACATGCTACACACACCAAGGCATGTCCTGCCTTACACATACAAGGCACCCTAGCATAGGGGTGACTTACAGGATGCCAAGGGAAGGTTCAGGGGCTGGGAAGTTGGTGCACTTCACAGCCAAGATGGCAGTTCTGGACTGCACACAGACACTGCAGTGGCAGGTCTGAGACATGCTTTACAAGCTGCTTCTGTGGGTGGCACACATCAGTGCTGCAGGCCCACCAGCAGCATTTGGTTTACCAGCCCTGGGCACACACAGGCCACACTACTAGGGACTAACAGGTAAACCAAATAAGCCAATCAGGGATATACCAATTCACATAGACATATTTACCAAGGGAGAGCATATGCACTTTAGCACTGAACAGCAGTGGTAAAGTGCCCAGAGTCATAAAACCAACAGAAACAGGTAGGCAAAAATACAGGAGGCAGGCAAAAAGTTTAGGGGTGACCCTGCAAAAAGGGCCATTTCCAACAGCATGTATACATTATCTTTACCTAGTCTACTTTGTTAAGAATTTGCAACAGTAGAGATAGAAAGGTGCCCTCAATCCTTATTAAAGGAAACTGTAAAAAAAGACATTTACTGAGCAACTGGGCAACTAGTCAAGTGGTGTAGATTTGAAGTTTATTTTAACATTTTCATTACATTAGTTTCTTTTGTTTGTGTGTAAAATTCAGATCCATATTTCGCCTTTACTCCCTTCATTCGATGGGATAGCCATTCATCTTTATACAATTAAATTGAACGAGTTGATTATTACTAAATTAGACTATATCTGATCATTCACATCAAGACCCTCACTCCTGTGCTGTTGGACTCTACTCGGGATAATAACTTTGCGATGGCTGAAAGCTTTTCTCCTAAGTGTTGACTTGCTTTGAGAACTATGTGATGTTCATCTGTGTGGTTAAGTACACAAGGTAGTGTGTTAAATGTATCCAACCCTTACTTAGTACCTCTTTAAATATTTCACATAGTTCGCATCTTTGTTAAAGTGAACCTGGTGAAAGCTACTGTTCGGAAACAGATATTTCGGAGCGCCAAGGATAAGCAAGTCAATACAGAGCACATAAGAGATATAAGATGCTTATTTTCCGAATACATTCTGGGCCTGTAGTTATGTATAGCAAATAATCATGCCCATAGACGTGTAGAGGTGGGGGAATTTAATTTCCATAAATATTCAAGAGCCATGGAATGTATTTCTCTTTACTCTAGTCCTAGATTATTTAGGGCTACTTCAGTTAGATTGCCTTAACTACATAAGAACAAAAGAAATTTGAATTTCTAATTCTAGCCTTGTAATATTTGGGGATAGCCAGATAGATTACTGAAATGTGCAAGGACAGAGTAATTTCCCATTTCTAACTCTTAGAATGGCTTGTCCTGAGAGCAAGTCGTTTAAGTGTGATGTAATGAGGTAGTAGAGCTTGATTTTGCTGCATTGGCATACCTCAAAAGCTGAACACATGAAGAGTGATGAAAGACTTGCCTGCTCGATTTTTTGGTAAGTAAAATATGCTCCCTGCAAGCATAGCAGAAGAAAAAAGGGAATTTCTGCCCAAATTTTTGAAACGGGCCAGAAAATAATTTCTCTTGTGAATTGTGCCATCATTTGGGAGCCAGGTCAACCCTATTGATGCCAGTTCCATAGGGCCTGCCCTGACATAGTTTATTTGAATTTAGGATGCTTCTGTAGGGAAAGTAGTTATGCAGTTTTTCTAGCCTTGTTGCACACATTATTGCTGGCATTGTGCTCCCCCTTCATCTCCCTCCCAGTTCTGAGTCTCTTTTTTGATCACCCAGTAATAATACTTACTCCTCCTTTTCACAGGCCTGCATCGATGAGAATGTGGACATGGTGCATTTCCTGGTTGAAAATGGAGCCTATGTGAACCAGCCGGACAATGAGGGCTGGACACCACTACACGCTGCTGCATCCTGTGGATTTGTGGAAATTGCAGAGTGAGTCCGTTTCAGACCCCAACCTTCCAGTGTGCTTGGCCGATTAGGGAGTTAAACTGAAGGTGGCTATCTTCTTGGGTCAATAACTTAGAAATGCCTGTCTTGCAAGAAGTATATGCTCCCATTGGCATTGTGGAATGATTTTTCGTTAGTGCTGTATATTGTTGCTGCTGATGTTTTTCCTTTCAATCTGATCGAGGCATCGATAGTGTTATAAAAGTTGTTTATACATTTTATGCGAGTTGGATGGGTTTATTTTTGAATGTAAGGTGCCCTGCCTGTTAATGACAATTTTAAAGAAACGAAACAGTCCAATAATAGGTGCCTGTCCCTTCTGTACAGTACATGATGTTAAACTCTGCGGCCTCGAATATTTTACACTCACACTGGCTACTAGAGTAAAGTCATGGCTAGCATACTAGACTTTGTTCAACCCAAGTGTCAGTGTCCTACTTGGGCAGAGTAGAAATACAGTGTCATAATAAAGTAAAATTTAAAAAATAAAGGAACCCTAGTGATCCAGATAGGACAGATAAGCGCCGTGGCTCCACCCGGGCTGAGAATACACACTTGCTATAATTGCCTATGAGAGGCCAGTAGGCTCGTAGTAGTCGCTTGCCAAAGTTGACTCCACAAGTCTGGCTGGGGTGGCTTCGCTTCAGTCACATGACAGACTAGTGAGTAAAAGATTAATAATAGGTATTTGGCAGTCTTGCATATGTAAGGGTAGTAGAGTCTGTTGCGTCCCATGTGCCCTCATACTCCACCTCAACACTAGTGCATCCCGTGATCAAAAGTAATCAATACGAATGCACGGATGAGTGGAGACTGGGTAGGCCTAGTAGTTTTATCTAGTTACTTAGCCTGTGAATCTAGTGACCAGGTGTTTGTTTTTCAAGCCTTTACTTTTCTTTTTACTATGGGAATTGGCTTGCATTTAGTTTTTATTGGTTATTTTCCAGAATGTTTTCTTAAAATGAATTTCATGTATTCAGTTTTAATACTTTCTGGACACTGAATCATAGATCTTTTAGTTCGGATATATAGTTTTTATAGTGCCGATTTATGCCTTTTAGCTGTAGTGTCAGGGGACATGTCAAGGGAAACCTTTGACGTTCTTCAGTGCTGCATAATAGGGACATTTTGAAGAATCTTCTAGTGTTTAAGAGAAATTGTCAAAAGATGATTTCTTCTTCTGGTGTTTCTTTGATTTATTTCTTAAGTTTCCTTTGTTTAACGTTTCTTCCAGCTTTCCTTATAGGTGCACACTGCTTTTCACAGCTTCAAACGAGTTTCCAAATTTAGCATATCTAGCAGAGTCAGACTGTCACCACACTCACTATTACGCCCACACATGCACGCCCCCTCTTTCTCTAGTAATGTAAAAAGCCAGAATTAAGAGATTATGGGGCGTTTGAGAGACCTTGCAGAAATGTCTTATGAATGCTCCTATGCGTGGTTGTAAAATACAGCTCAGCTCCGAACTAATCACTAGTTCTCCTAAGCTGGTTAACCAATAGATCTCTAGCTGTTTCACGCTGAAGCACCATCACATTTTTTAACCAATTCTTTAGTGGAATTTAGAAATTTTGTACTGTAAATGCGTATCGTATTGGGGCATACAGAGAGCCTGAAACTGGCAAATACCAAGGTGCAAGCAACAGCATACAATACAATAGTAGTGTAACACAAGATGACTAATATTCTTCACATTTTATCATGAAAAATCAGCAAATGACAACATTTTAATGTCATCATGAGCAGATAGCATAGTCTTTTTACCTGATTGATATATTTCAGTCCTGTATGATGGCTAATGCACGAAGCTCACATAACTCTTACTAACCACAAGGCCACAGAGCACCTTTCAGGGATGGGCAGACAAACTTCAGATATTTCACCTCGTAAGGCTAGAAGGAGAGTAAATTATACAATCACTCTTTCCTTAAATGTAAAAAGCTCTGGATCATCGTTTGTTTCTTGGTAGACTGATATATTAGCACGTTTTTGGAGAAGTCAATTTTGGCTAGCCTGGAGTGTAAGAAAATAATATCCTGTCAATAGCCAGGTTTCAGAAGGCAGATGTCATGAAACAATGTCTTAGCTTGTTCTTCCAGTACTGTACTTTAAAAACAGCCAAGGTATTTTACTTTTATGGACATTAAGACTACATTAAATGAAGTAGATGGGGAACTATGGTTTTGCAGCATGAATCCTTTTCTGGATTCACATGCTGTGCATTATTCCGTCATCTAATGGCTGGGTCCGGAATTGTCTGTTTCCCTTTTTTTTTTGTTTTTTTAGGTCGAGCATTCGAGACCTCTTGTATATACTTTAGTATATACTTGTATGTCTCAGTACTTTGTGGGCTCTGGAGATCAGCCCTAGGACTTGTCTGCTTCCACTTAGGGACTTTTTTTTCTGTTCAACTGCCTGTATTTAACTGTCTTGATAGAAAACAACCAGCAGAGGTCAGTAAAATACCAGAATTGCTTTCTGCTGAGGGACTTTCTTTTTTTAAATTCTTCTGGCAACTCCCTCTATTTAACTTTCTTGATAGAAAACGACCAGCAGAGGTCAGTAAAATACCAGAACCACGTTAGCATTCTCTAGATTCCTGTCCAAAGAAATTGTCTCCCACGAGCACCCGTAAACAATAATATTTTTTTCAAATCTTGTATTTTCAGTGATATGACCACCGAAGGCCCTGATTTTATATTAAAAATAGAGCTTTGGACTATACCATTTCCTGCTGAAAGGCAATATTTCTCTCCATGTGTTCCCATACCCGGCGTGTCACGCAGTTTGGTGCTTACTTTCCCTCCATGTTAAAGAACAGTAGATGTTTCAGCACCCAGGCTAATGTGCTGCATAGCTAAATACATATAAGGTCCCAAAGGCGAGACCCATTACATTGCAAATGCTTGTTTTCATGGGTGTCCTTGACCACCATTTGGTGCTAGGTCTATCCCTTGTGTGACTTCAGGCGGCGACCCGGAAGTTCCTGTGCGTGGTAGCCATCTTCAGATTCTTTTTTCCGCTGTTGGGTCTGGAAGCAAGGGAAGAGACTCCGAATTTTTGGAAAAAAAGGTTTGGCAAGGATGGGTCCGTACCATTTTTCTCATTAATCTCTTGGTCAGCTAAATGAGATTTTGATTGCACCGACCTAGTATATTCCAAGTGCAAGAGATGTGAAAATTCTAGATATTTTTGCCAGTAGTATTTTTTTGGTGACAAGGACTGAGATAGGACTGGAGAAATTGAATTTGACTGGTATTGGCTATATGTGATGTAACAGAACAAAACATTGGCAGTGCTGGGCAGCCTTCCCTCCTGTCCATCTCACTGTGGTTTGCCCTCTAGAAACCTAGTCCAATGCACTGAACTGGGTTTGAATGTTCTGACTCAGTTCCTTCAATATTTTGTATATTTTTAAAATAACTGCCACCATGTGACATTGTGGTAGATGTGTTGAATTTATTATTTTGTAACCTATATCACAAAATTGGCCAGTTTTTCACATCACAGACATTGATCAATAAACATATGAAAAACCCGCAAAATGGACAATATTTAGCATACTTTATAGGTTTTAAAATTGACTGTGTGGCATCTGTCTGACCTACAATCTGCGGTGCAGGGGTAATATATATACCACACATCACTGTTTATTCCCGTGGCTGCTAGATGAACGACTATAAGGTGCAAACGGGTGTTTAAAGAAGAGCAATGAATAATGATGGGTACAACCTCAGCCCAATGTGGTTAACATATATATGAATTATCTTTCAACCTTGCCCGAGACTGTCAGTGCACTAGACATGCCAGCTATCAGCATATGGTCAAGTCATCCACTCATCCTTTCAAGACAGTCTCTAAAAAGCCCAACATGCAATGCTCGTTCTGAAAAGCGGGGTCATGCGGGCTGCCTGGTAAGATCGGCCTAGTGGTCTTTAAAAATAAAGCAAACTCTAATCACGATACAGTAAAATGATTCAGCAATGATAATGGTATCCAGAATACAGAATATGGCAGAGTACTTTAGGAAAATGCAATGCTATTGCAAAAATGTGACTTTTATTAAATCTGTCATATGGGAGTTAAGTCTTGGATGTGAAGAAGTTGAACTGCCTTGTGGTCAGAACTGACTGACGAAAACCTAGTGGCAACTAAGCACCAGGAGTGTCCATAAATGCTGATAATTGTAAGAGTTCCTTAAACCAGCACACATGAAAGAGGCGAGGGATCTCGCCGAATCCTATAAAGCAACTTCAGCTGTCTTCCCCAGCTCCGGGATCCAGGTAATCACTGGATTTGGAAGAGACCACATTGTACCGAGAACGTTGAGACCTCCAGCCTACCTCACCAATATCCCCATGGCTCCCCCAAAGGAGAAACGCAACAATAAGAGGACGACCAACTGCATGCTCATAAACTGCAGATCTGCTACCAAACACGCAACAGAACTTGCAGAAACCATCCTCACTCATGACATAGACATCACGTTCATCACAGAAACCTGGTTGAATGAATCCTCACCCCCCATCATCGACATGCTTGTACCCCCGGGGTTCTCAATCATCAATAAAGACAGAAAGAACCAGCGAGGCGGGGGTACCGCAATCATCCACAAGAGTAACATCTCCGTAACGAAAACGGACTCCTTCAAATATAACACATTTGAATACCTAACTGCCACCATTAAGACGACGGACAACAGAACGCTATACTGCCACCTCCTCTACCATCCACCATGCAACACCCCCGCATTTGGAGATCACCTTTCCGACCTGATAACACACTGCTCACTCTCGGACACGGACGACCTAATACTAGGCGACCTAAACCTACACTGGAATGAGGAAAACAACCCTCTGATCCAATCCATGAATGAGCTTCTTCACAATAATAATCTGACCCAACACTGCACAGAGCAAACCCACAACAGAGGCTCCATCCTGTATGCCATCATAGCACACGAAGACTCGGTCACCATTGACCTTATCCTCCCTGTCGACTGGTCAGACCACCATATCATTCTATTTCACATCAATCAAAAGACCCAATGCCTTCCTAGCACAAATGAACCCCTTCACTGGACGAGAAACCTAAGCCAGATCCCCTCGCCGAAATAGAAGAAAAGATAAGTGCACTCCTCCCCACCACTGCATGCGACAGTTCCACAACAGAACTTACCTCACATTACAATGCGACAATGACCGCCATACTTGACCAAATAGCTCCCCTGAAACAAAAAAAAGTCAAGAACATTCCATTGAGATCGTGGTTCAACACAGACCTAAACTCGGAAAGAAGATAACTAAGAGCTGCAGAAAGACTCTGGCGTAACAACCCTTCGACAATCCACCTTGAACAACTCAAAACGGAACGCAGGAAATATAAAAAGCACATCAAAAATGAAAAAACCTCCTTCTGTGGTGCACTAAACAATGCCAAAAATCGTCCCAAAGAACTCTTTAACCTCATGAGACAGCAAACATCCAAACACCCCCCCCCCCTTCCGCAATACCGGCCTCCAAAGACCTATGTAACAACTTTGCCAATTTCATTAACAAAAAAATCTCCAAGATTGAGCTCTCACTGGAGGACCACCTCCGCCCACCCAACGAAAGGCCCGCCCCCCTACAAAGAAGTCAATAACCCACCCAGACAACCTCCCAACAACTGGAAATCATTCAAGCCCATCTCCGAAACAGAAATCGTGGAAATGACTACCGGAACCAAGCCCTCGTCACACATTGAAGACCCCCTCCCTGCCCAACTGGCCAAAAAGCTCAAACTCTCCCTAGCCCCGCTCTGGTCAAAGATTATAAATAGCTCCCTGGAAACAGGAATCATGCCAGAATGCCTCAAAATCTGTCAAGTCACACCATTACTGAAAAAACCGGGCTCTGACCCAAACGATCTCAATAACTTCAGGCCCGTTTCCAATCTCCCATTCTTAGCCAAAATACTAGAAAAATGTGTTCTCCGTCAACTTACCCATCACATGGACAACAACAAGCTTCTAGACCCTCACCAATCGGGTTTCAGAAAAGGTTGCAGCACAGAGACAGCTATCCTGAATGTCATTGATGACGTCTACAAATCACTCGACAAGGGCCGTTGCTGTCTACTCGTACCCCTGGACCTATCGGCGGCCTTCGACACGGTTGACCACAAACTGCTCATCAGTGTTCTTCGTGAAAGGGTAGGAGCAGAAGAGGTGGTCCTAGAGTGGTTCACCTCCTTTCTGCAGAACCGCTCCCAAAGAATAAAAATCAGAAACTTCACGTCTAACTTACAACCCATAAGCAGGGGCGTCCCTCAAGGATCAGTTCTCTCACCCGCACTATTCAACATCTACATGGAGCCCCTCACCACCATACTCAAAAAAGCCAACATACCCTTCCACCTCTATGCTGATGACACCCAGATCTACCTAGAAACTTCCTCCATGGCTGACATGCAAAGACTTAATGACACTTGAACAGAAGTTCAACAATGGCTATCCCACAACCACCTGAAACTCAACCAGGATAAAACTGAAATCCTCCTCATAGCCAACAAAGAGCAGACCCCCCAAATCACAGAATGGCTAAAAACTATTGATGCTCTCAACTGCACTCTCATCCCGGCCGACTCCGTGAAATCACTGGGAATCACTCTGGACCCCAACCTAGACATGGTCAAACACATCAAGAACACCGCAAAGAGTGCTTTCTTCAACCTAAAACTACTGAACAAAATCAAACCCTTCATCCCTCCAAAAGACCTTAAGCAAGCCACGCAATCCCTGGTACTATCCATATTGGATTACGGGAACGCCACCCTCACAGGCACGGCTAAATCTCACCTTGCTCCTCTCAGATCAACTCTAAATGCAGCAGCCAGAATAGTGACTGGAGTAAAGAAATACGAACACACCTCCCCCGCTTTCAGAGAGCTAAACAGGCTCCCAATCGAAATGCGTGCCAACTTCAGAACTGCTTGTCTCACTCACAAAGCTCTGCACACTGGCAAACCTGCCTATCTGGCCTCCAAACTCAGCAAAGTTGGGCAGACAAGAAAGCTCAGGAGCACCAACACTCTACTTCTCATCCCGCCGAAAACTCGCAAACAAAAAACCTTATCACGCTCCTTCTCTGGAAATGCGCCCAAAATTTGGAACGCCATCCCAGTCCATATTAGAACGAACCCTTCCTTCAAATAATTCAAAAGCCAGCTCAAAGTCCTCTTCCTCAATCGAACTCTTACGAAGTGATAGTTAACGCTCAAGGCAGAATCGTGCCCATCAGAGCATCCAGTCACTGTGATAGGAATAACTTCTTACAGCATCTTCCTCTTGACTTGCGCCTTTGTCCCCCCCCGAACAAGACTCGTCACAAATTAATGTTTTTACTACTGTTATTCTTTGTACTCGATTGTTACATGACTATTGTTGTAAAGCGCTCCGATACCTTCGGGTCTGGCCAGCGCTATATAAAACTCTTAAATAAATAAATAAATCTCATAACTCCTCTTATTTGCTGATCGTCTTCCATTAATATCCCTCAACTCCACTGTGCCCTTGTAGTGACAGTGATTAAAGTTTATTACCCAGTAGATGGGTTGGTGGGAAGGGTAATGTCTGAAAAACAAAGTGGAAAACATTCTGTGAGCTCTTCCCCTTGTGCAGGGACATTAGCCCTCTGTTGTCTGCTTGCTTCCTCATACCTTCTCATACACCCTCGCTTGTGAGCTTGCTTCCCCATCTCCACCCTCGCTTGTCACCTTGCTTTCCCATCTCCTCCCGGCCACCCTCGCTGTCAGTTTGCTTCCATGTCCCCTCCCACCCACCCTCTGTTGTCGGCTAAGTGCACCAGCCCCTCCCGCCCACCCTCCATTGCCAGTCGGCTTGCTGCCACAGCTCCTCCCACCAACCCTCTGTCTTCGGCTTGCTGCCACAGCCCCTCCCATCCCCTTCCATTGTTGGTTTGCTTCTACCTTCCACCCAACATTCTCAGTTTGCTGCCCCAGCCCCTCTGCTTACTCTCTGTTATCGACTTGCTGCCCCTTCCGCCCACCCTCCATTGACAGCTTGCTGCCCCAGCCCCTCCCGCCCTCCCTCCATTGACAGCTTGCTGTCCCAGCCCTTCCCGCCCACCCTCCATTGACAGCTTGCTGCCCCAACCCCTCCCGCCCACCCTCCATTGACAGCTTGCTGCCCCAACCCCTCCCGCCCACCCTCTATTGACAGCTTGCTGCCCCAGCCCCTCCCGCCAACCTTCTATTGACAGTTTGCTGTCCCAGCCCGTCCCGCCCACCCTACATTGTCAGCTTGCTGCCCCAGCCCCTCCCACCTACCCTTCATTGTCAGCTTGCTGCCCATTCCCCTCTGATCACCCACTGTTGTCCGTTTGCTTCCCCAGATCCATTGTCCTTGTGCTTCCCCATTGTCTCCCGCGTGTCCTCTCCCCTACCTGCATCCTACTCTCCGCTCCCCCATCCCTCCGTGTTACCTCATCCCCAGCCCTCACCTCATTTTTTTCCCTAAAAATAAAAAAGAAAGCGCATTAGCGCTGGCCACGTCAAAGCACTTAAAAAAAAAAAAAAAAAAAAAAAAGGTTTTTAGCATTGGTGTTAAAAAGCATGGCTAAAACCCATTGCCAAAGCCAGTAGCTCTAATAGCAAGACCTATTGGCTGACCCAGAGGTTGTTTTATGTAGGAGCATAGAGTGGAGTGTCGTAGAGAAGAGTATTGTGGAGTTTAGTGGCATAGTGGAGTGTCATAGAGTGAAGTGGCATAGCTTTGACTAAAGTGGCTTAGAGTGGAGTACAGTGGCTTAGAGCCGAGTACAGTGGCGTGGAGGGGTGGAGTAGAGTGTCAGTGGCATGAAGTGGCTTAGAATGGAGTAGTATGTTGTAAAGTGGAGTGGCATAGATTAGAGTGCAATGTCGTAGATTGGAGTAAAGTGTTGTGTGGTATAGTGTCGTGGAGTGTCATAAAGTACAGTGTCCTAGAGTAGCTGTGGGCGAGTGGCTTAGAATGAAGTGAAATGGAGTGGAGGAGCATAGAGTGGTGTAGAGTGGAATATGCATGGTGTGGTTGTGCACTGCCATTACAGACAACACAATTTCAACTGAAATTACAATTACATTTGCACAGACAAAACAGTTTTACTGATAAAACTATACAGCGCTCAAATGATAATGTGTGGAAATCCGCATCACCTGGCCTATTGATTTGTTTTGATTGCATTAAAATATTTGTCTCAACTACACTTCAGAATTACAAAAAAATTTACTTCATTTGTGGTTTCCTAATTCTGATATATTCTGAAATGTGTACAGTTAATTTACCGGTGTTTAAATTTTGTTGTGTGCTAGAAAAAATAACATCCTACAGCTTTTCCTTTTATGCCTCCAGTACCCAGCTAGATTGTCACTTAAATCCTCTCACTTTGCATTCAGAAAAAGAAACGTAAGCACCAACCTTCTTCAGAAGGCAGAGCCTATCATTTGACCTCTGTCTTTCAATGCACAGCAAATGTGATGAGATAAAAACATAATTTAAAGGCCTGTATATTATTCATTCACTTCTGAACAGCAGCATGGTTATTTTGGGGGAGCTTCGGCACCCCAACTCCCCTACTTCCAGGGCCTATGTATTGCATGTGCATAAAATTGAGGAAGAAGATTGTTAAGTTATGCGTAAAGAGCACTGACCTTTGTAGGTGGCTTTGGAGGAAGGAGTGTGGGAGATCAAAGATCTCAAAGACCGAGTTTGAAGCCTCAGTTACTGGGTTGACCCCTACATTATCTGTGTATTGTTAGTAAAAACATGAATGTGAGGCTGCTAAGAATCCTAGTAATAGATGATAAAAAATGACACATAGTTTATTTCTGTGGCTATGCAAGAGTTTCTGAAAGATTATGCTTCTGAGCCTAGAGACAGTACATTTTACTTTGCGTATGCCAATGGGTTGATAGAGCGTGTGATTCGAATGGTGGCAGAGTTTATTAGCTTGGGTGATTGACTTAGAATGAAAAGCAATGTTGGACTTACCACACCACCGACCCCTCCTATTGCTACAGGGGTTCCACCTTTTGCCTTGTTAAAAGTAAGAGATTCTAGAACTAATGCACTACTTGGGTTGTTGGGTAGTATTGATTCTGTGTGGGTAGTTTGCAATGCTGCCCAAGTTAAAGAAGAGAGGATAGCATTATGATGGCCATAAAGTGGGTACGTGACAAGGTGTTAAGAGAAGAATGTAATTTATTTTGAAGCTGAAAAATATTGCGGAAGTGAGGATTGGTGCGTGGAGTGTATACGCCAATTGCTAAGCCCTAGTGGCATGAAGAAACTGTGTGATCTTCAGGTGTGGAACGTTTTCAAATGTGTTTACTCTGTGAGTTGTGTGATTGTAAAGGAGTTGTCGGGCAGCTTTACTAAGAGCAGGAGATTAGAATGTTGTAATTTGGAGCGAGACTTGTGAGTTTGTATGTGTATATCTAGGGATGTCATAGAGGAAAACTGGTGAAAGGACTCTTTCATTAGGGAGCTGTATCACCATAAAGAGTTGCTGTTTGACAGGTTATTTTTACTGGCTGTCTATATCTTACCGTCTTGTGTACTTTATGTTAAAGAGGTTTTATAGAGTGCTCATACACCCATGGGTTTCTTTGCACTATCCAAACCACATAAGGTAACCAATGGTTGTTAAACTACTTTAGAGAGCAACCATGTTTAAATCTGACACTGGAATTTGGTAGTGCCTGGTATTGCATCTAAGTGTAAAGGGACGGAGTTCTGCAGTCTTAACTGCACAGACTGAGAAGCTTCGACCTCCCATCTTGCATTTTGTTAACTTTGGAACAGTCTGTTGGCACTGGACGAGCGGAAGGATCTCAAAGGAGTGGGTTTATTTTTGCCGCATTTTGGATTGAAATTGGAGAGCATCTATACAAGGCCCTCTGTAAAGTGTATAGTGCCTTGAAGTGGATATGCTTCATAACTGGGAACCAGTATAAAGAAAGACTACAGGATGGGGTTGGCAGTCATACGGAATTGAAAAACTTTACACATAAGATTCACAGCTTTATTCTGAATAGCTTGGAATCTCTGTAAAAAAATATTCTGCAAGTCCCAGATAAAGAGAATTTCCATAATCGAGTCTTGAGCCAATGATACTAGAAATGGCCCACCTTTTTGCATTCTCATTCAGGAGAGAAACAAACGTCCCGAGTAGTTTCAGATTAAAAGTACAAGAGAAGATGAGTGCAGAGACCTGCTAGAAAAGGGAAAGATTTCAGTCGGTCTTAATTCCCAGTCATCTAATTCCTTTTGAAGGGACCAGGAGAGAACCCATGTCATTGAGCCACAGATTAGGCTTTCCATTTACAATCTGGGCAACTGTGTTTTTTGGATTCATTTTAGGCCAGTTAGCTCCCATCCATTCCCAAATAAATCTAAGCTCTTATGCATATTAGTGTTTCAAGGAGTTTCTTTAGTGGAAGGTGACTAGATTCTGCTTTCCTCTCAGTCTGATCAAGATCATTGGGACTTTTTAGACTGTGGACTCCTAAATACTTTCACCTTTGAATTTGCCTTTTTAATTTTGGTGGGAGGATTGAGAGGTCATTTGTTGTTCTGACGACTCAAGTTGGTTTATAGCAGGGGTACCCCTAGTTCTGGCAGAATTTTATGCTTTGTGATTGGTATACATGATTTTGAATATAGAAGTTGACTCCAGTGGAAGCATGGGGTTGGCTTTTTGGGCTAGCTTAAAAGCGGTCATATCTGCTCATCGTGGCTTGATGTGACTTGATGCTCACTCTCGAACCCTTGTGCTGTAAAAGCTGATGTCTGTGTAGAAAGTTTGATGGGGAGACTGATTTAGACTACATTGTAATAGTTCAGCCTTGCCATGGACATTGTAAGCTATATTTGATGATTATGTTGATGCTTTAATTAAGACATTTAGGGGTCATTAGGCGGGAATGGGACTATCTGAGTCTCTCATTGACATAGACCAAGGGTATTTATAAAACTTGTAGATGGCAAGGTTCTAAAGTTAATACCTTTGTGGGATTTATTTAAAAAAAAAAAATAGTATCATGACCGAAAGCAAAAAGATTAATTAATAAATCAAAAGAATTTGCATAATTATAAAAGTAGCTAAATAAATCTGCAAAATAGACTGACATAGAATCCGTCTTCCGAGAAAGCCCAAAAATCTCTTATAGACAACTGGTTCTCCTCCAAAATAACATGGCTTTTGTACTGTTTTAGGGACAGAAGACGCACACATTTGCATATCATGACATTACATAGAAGGGTTGTATTCAAATTGGTTCAACATGGCACAACATGGCAATAAATCTTTTAGTTGATACAACTCCCCTAATAACGCCTACATCCTAATGCATCTTATTGGTTAAAGCTGTACTTATTTAATTAACAAGATGAAATCATGCGTTATGAAACACAGGAATATGATAGCTTGTTAATCTACAGCGTTATGAAACACAGGAATATGATAGTTTGTTAATCTACAGCGGAGCTCGGTTTAGATTTCTTGAACTCGAAACAGAAACGCATCCTTCCTTCCAGAGAGAAAAAAATATTATACATTTGGATTAGGACAAACCATTATTGAGGCTGTACTTTTGTTGTTTGTCTGAAATAATGCAAAGCACGTGCACGTGGAATGCTTGCATACCTAAAATAAGCATGCACATTTCTGCAGCATTTCATCAATGAATTGTACATTCTAGTTATGCTAACTGAAGCATGTCTAAATTAATTATTATTTTCTAGCAAATTAAAATCACTTTAGCAGTTGGGTCATTCAGAAATGGACATGATCAAGGTGTTGGAAGATGTTATCCTAGCCTCCTGATCCATTCCCTAGGCAGATGTATGTATATCTGTGTGTTGTCTCTATTTATCTGGAAGTTAAGTTTGGGGAGCTAATTTAACTTTACTAGTGTGTAGATGTGGGTGTTGAATATTTAATGTGAGAGAGCAAAGTGTAACCGAATAAGATTCAAGTTCTTATGTCTAACAGACACAGCAGCCCCAATTTGGATTTGTTGTCGGTGATCTTGGGAGCATGTCTGAATACGCTGTAGATCCATTATAATTTTAGAAAAGTGCAGCCACTTGTGATGTTTTTGAGTGGTGTTCATGATCTACTGTGTAATAAGCAAGAACAAATGTATTTGCTGTTTTGATTGTTCTTATCCAGAGCAATAAATAGGTTTTCTCTAGTGTGGATTTTGTTCCCCTCAGTCAATTCACTTTCTAGAAACCTACCCTGGAGAACAGATCTGCATTAGTCTTTTTTATTTTTTTTTGCTGAGGAGCTGATGATGGCATATATCATCGGCTCCTTCTTGAAGGTCAACTGGAACTTTGCCCATCAAGAAGGATACATTTATTACTCGTTTGAAGTTGGGAGTGGGTGTGAGAAGGTTCATCTTGAGGCATGCAGCTAGGCCGAAATTGACCCATTGATTAGATGCTTTAAACCCAAGGAGCTAATTTGCTGCCCTCAAGTCGACAAAATAATGTTGATATTGCCAGCAGGTTGGTGTTTCTTATCTAGGTTATGGAGATGCTTTGGACTGCTTGTCATAATTTTTAAGTCAAACATTCTTAGTCCTATTTGTTGGCCCAGGTATGTCTTTCAAGTGTCCTCAGTTTTGTCAGTTTGTAGAACATGGTGAGGTTTCCCATTGTTCCTTGGTTGATTCATTGATGCTCTTAAAGTATCTTTATCTGCCTTGACCACTATGGTATCTCAAACATGGCTCCTTCTATTCCTTTTTGGAAAGCATTCTGTTTGACCAGTGTTCAGACATTCACTCTCCAATTGGAAAGTAGGATCTGCTTTCATGGTCATCCCCACTTTTTGCTGATGTCTTTCTGTTTTTCTGACCAGTCTGACTGGGTTCCTGCTAATCAGGACCCCAGGCACTGTGCTCTCTCCCTAAATTGGACTTGACAAGTACTTTTGGTACCTTCCTAATTGACTACTGGTGTACCCTTTTGAGTCCCTAGTATATGGTACTACGGTACCCAGGGTATAGGTAAACCAGGGGTCTCCCATGGGCTGCAGCATGTATTGTGCCACCCATGAGAGACCACTCAAACTCTAACTACAGGCCCGCCATTTTAGCCTGTATGAGCTGGTGCTATCACCACTCGCAACAGATATAAGTTTCCTTATATCTGAGGTCACTGCACTTAAAACCTATAAGTCACCCCTCGGGTAGGCCTTTCAATCCTGAAGGCAGGGTGCTTGGTTATAAGTGTGAGGACACACCCTACAAACCAACGAGTCGATTCTCCAGGCTTTGTAAGTGTGGTCAGCCATTTTATACATATAGTGGACATCAAGTCAATTACAAGATGTCTAACTATATATTGGCTGCACCGAAACCGGTCATGTTTGATATCAAACATGTTGGAATCCTACCCCAACACGGACTCCAGTGTTGGATGTAGGATCCCATGTACTGGGGGGCTCCCCTAGGGAGCCCCCTGTATTCCCAGTACCAGCCTTCCAGGGTCTAACAGCCAGCTAGTTCTGCTGCCGACCACAAACCCGATTCTACCCTCCTGCTGCTGAGCCAGGGTCGAGCAGGGGAAGGTAGAACAATAGGTTTCCTGTCGCAGGGAGGTGTAACCACCTCCCAGACAGGACTTCATTTATTGGGCTGGGGTGGAGGCGCTTTCCAGCGCCACCGGACTGCTTTGAAGGGCACATTTGGTGCCCTCCTTGCATACTCCAGTTGGAACCAGTTCAGGGAGCCGTTGGCTCCCGCTCCCGCTCTGGTGCGAAACTGGACAAAGGACATGGGAGTATCCTCCCCTCTGTCCAGCCCCTCCTTTGGGAGGAACCCCTGAATCTCCCAACCCTTTCCTTAGGGTACTTAAGGGCTTACCTGTGGGTGGCTCTTCAGATTCGTCGTGGGACAAGATTCAGATCCGAAACCACTTCATCTTCAACCGTCTGGGCACTTTGGACTTCGTTGGACTTCGCTTTGAGAACCAAGACTGTACCGGGTACACTCCTTCTGCTCCTGGTCTCGTTGTTCTGCCAGTCTTCTGCGTAGTCTGTGCCTGTGCTCCACACAGGTTCTTCTCCAGGCCTGTGGACATCCAAGACACCGGAAGGAATCTCCCTTGGAGTGAAGGAGTCACTCCCCTGCATCTGCAGGCAACGCAACAAAGCTGACCAGTCTGCAGTTCCTGAGATCCTACGGACTCCGAAAGGTTCAGCAACACAGGTGGTGCTTCTGCAACTCCCTCGAGACCTGCACTGTCTTAACAGCAAGTTTGAAGCCAGTATCCCTCGTCGGAACTGCTTTAGCAGTACCCCTGTGCACCGCGTCGACTTGCCGTTGCCAAGGCTTGATGACTCTCTTCTCCAAAGATCTTCAGGCTCAAAGAAGCTCCAGCATCTCTTGCTACCAAGATCTTCATCCTCACTGCATCCTCTGCACCGTGGGCCTGCATCATTGGTGAGCTGCTCGAGGTCCTCTTGCGACTCCTCTGCCTTCAGCCTGTGGGCCCTCTTGAGGGTCTTCTTTGGCTCTAGTGGGCTCATCTGCTTGCTTGGGCCTACTCTGACTTGGCTTGTTGGTGCTCCCACCGGACACTGACCCTCTGGCTCTTGATATCCGACGTGGGACAGCTCATGAACGGCTCCTAGTCTGCTACAGTGCCAAGGTCACCGTCAACTCTCCTGCATCTCCCGACATCGGTGGGCATTCGTCTTCCATGCCTCCTGGTCACTCCTGAGTGGCATAGACTCTGTCCCCTCTCCTTGCATGTACCGCTCATCCCTTGGAGTCCACCGGACTCTTTCCCCTTCTTCGCCAGCGGCATCTTCACTGAAGTCCTCCATTGTGGTCTACGGCGGTTTCCAATGTCACTTCACACCTATGCACCCGGCTTCCCTGGTGTAGGTATCCTGATTCCAGGGGTATTCACGGGTGGGGTGACTCTACAAACTTCCATCTTCCACGGGGTTTCTGCAGGGTCCTCTGGGAACTGCAACCGCGACTTCCCCATTGACTTGTATTGAGCACGTGGTCGTGTTTCCACTCTGCACACGGCCTCCGTGGGGTTCTTGGGTACTTAACTTGGGTGGGTCCCTGGGTCCCCAGCTCTTCTAAGTCTTCTGGGTCCAGTCTCGACTTCGGCCGCGATTCGCATTCCACTTTATTCGTATATGGTTTGGTCTTCCCTTGGAGACCACTGTGTATTTGTGCTATAGTATTGTGTATATATACTATATAGTATACTATTGTGTGTATTGTGATTATATCTCCGGGTAGGAGATATTGCAAGGTGTTAGTGAATGTTTATAATAAATACATATTTTTATAACTACACTATGTGGTTCTTTTTCACTTAACCTACACTATATGATTAGTACTGGTAAAACAAGCTGCTTTACACACCTTCTGGACTAAGCCAGAAGGCTGCTCCCCACAGCCCCTACTTGGAGAGCTTTCTATGGTTGTCTAAGACCAGTAAAATCACCATAAGGTTTGTCTGGACTATTGCTGGTTGCTTCATCTAAATAAGTGTACACCATATACCAAGCCAGCCTCCTACAGTATGTATGAAAAAAGTACTATTTCCTCCCCAGAAAATATATCTGTAATTGTGATGCCATCCTTCCCTGCACCTTCTGCCCCCATTCTTTTTGTTATTGTTATAGGATTTATGGTTAATCTGAACTTCACACATAGATTTAGCAATAGACATTGTCTGCTATGCAAAACGTCCTGCATGGGTTTTACATTTTGGGAAGGAGGTGTTGGTCCTCCTCCTGAGGATGTTCCCCACTGTCAATTTCCCGTGGCCAGATGAGTGGTGCAGTATCTCAGGACCCCACCCTCTGGGACACTGCTATGTTCCCTGCCCGGAAGAGTGTGGGCAGGGAATATAAGCTTTATTCCCTGCCTGCACTCTCCCAGGTAGGGAATTCAACTTTCTGTTTGCGGGTGCGAGCAAAGAAATGAAGCCGGCTCGTGCCGCACCCGGGAAGGTGTGCTAGCTGTGGAGCCGGTGGGGGCCTTAAGGCTCCCTCGCATCTCCAAAAGAGTAGACATCTTGTGGGTGCCCAGGGTGGGCACTGACCCGGGCACCCACTGTAAGTAAAAAAAAAAACAAAAAAAAGTTAGTACCTGGTATAGATGCTGGCTGGGGAGCCGGCAAGGGCTTTGGGGGTCCCCAGGCAGCTTCCAAAATTTGCCATGTTGTGCCATCAGGGCACCATTAAAAAATAATAAATAAATGAGCAGCTCATTTATTATTACCTACTCCGTGTGAGGCGCACCCCATAATACCCTTGGTCTTTTTCTAAATTATATTTTTTCTTGTTGGTGCCACCCCTAGAAAGAAGGGGCAGAGATGGGGAGAGCAGCAGTCCCATACTGCAACATTAAAAAAATAAAGAAAAAAACGGTAAGTCTCCCCGGTCATTGAATCGAGGAACCCAGGAGAGCCTACCGTATTTTTTTAAAGCACTCGGAGCTGGAGCTGTATGCTCTTCATCTGGAGTGCAGGTACCCAAAGTGGTGGGGTCTACGGTTGCATTTTTTTTTTTTAAAGACTGAGACATGTTGTTTTGTCTTTTAGTAATGCTTTATTTTAAAAAAATCTTTTATGAAAATCGCTTTAGTTAAACATTACAGTAATGTGAATTCATAATATGTACATTTGATTATAGTTACTGGTGACTTTTTGACAAAGACAATAGCTCTGCTTAATATATGTTGATGTGCTGACCCCTTGGTAAAACCAATACCAAAAACCAACAGGCCGACTTTTTATATGTTGGTGTTCTGACCCTTTCACAAATTCAGTTGGTCTGTCTTACTTAAAATGACACCCTTTATCCTTTATATTGTTACATCACATGTGCATAGTCCGCTGTGCACGCGCGTGTAGGGCAGATTATTGGTGAATCCCATCGCTGGGCATGCCGAAGCACTCTGTGCTGAGGGGGTAGAGCACCAAACTTTACGTCGTAATTTTTACTGCAAAGTCTTTAAGCATAGGATTAGCTAGTGCCACCACGCTAAGCTGAAAGATCACAAAAGCCTTTTACCTCTCCAGGCACTGTTTTACAACTTTTAATTGGTAAAATGTCATCCAGGCTAACCTGGAAGAAATAAAAGCAACCCCTGATATGTGTGTTTTACTCTAATTAGAGCTCGTCAAAAAAGTATAGCTTTGTCCAGACGCAAGAAGTATCCCGTATGTCAAGACAATTCCCTTCCGTGCTTACATTTTGCAAAAAAGAAAGCAGGGAACTCTGGGTAATTCCCAGGTTTAGGAGAACAGCTCATTTATATGGAGCTCGCTACAACACTGCTCACACTCTGAACCTGCTCACCTTAAATGTATGTTTCCTAGCAGAGCCTTTAAGTATAGGATAAGCACAGTGCCATCCATGTCAAGCTAGAAAGTGACAAAACCTTTTGCCATTTTTACAGAAAGATCTTAAAGCATAGGATTAGCTACTGCCATCCATGAGGAGCTGAAAAAAAGCAACACTCTTTTACCACTCCAGGCACCGTATTACAGCTTTGGGTTTGTAAAATACCATCCAAGCAACCTAGAATGAATAAATTAATTTGCTATGCTATCCAGAACACATTGTTCCTTGATGCCCGCTTAATATCTGTAGAGAGTCAAAATTCCACTTTGATCCTTATGCAAGTGTCAGTGTATAGCCCTGTTTTTGTTTTAGTACTGGATCTGGCATTACATTTATATTTCTCTATGCTATTTTAATTTTGCATATACTTACTTTACTTTGACTCCTCTGATAAATTCAGTATATTGAGGTTGATAGCAGGAACTACGTGCTGGCACTTCGGAAAATGTGGTACTGTTTGTGCCAAACTGGTGGCCATGTGATCCAGTGGAACCACAGATACATTAGATATTTGTGCTATATATATTGACCACAGAACGTTCGTATTTCTGGAAATCCAAAATCACAGAAATCACAAACTGGACAACCCTCGGGTCCCCTCTTCCTAATCGCAACAAACCTGACTGGTCTTATTTCACATCTAATCACGTTCTTCTATGAGGTGTGTCTGATTTACAGTTATTTATAAACAGCACGTAATGACACCTGATGACAAGGTGTTTGGAATTATATTGACAAGTTTTTTGATTATTAGTTTTTTTTTGTAGATTCGACAAGGTTACTGAGAATTGTTTGTGGAATTCCCTAGAGTGCATTAAAAAGGCAATCGAAATTCGTGAGAAAAGAAAGCTAAATATTTTGAAAAAGTTGCATCTTTAAAAATGTAAACCGAGTATTTTAAATTGTGCTTAGAATTCAGTGAAAGAGTGGCCAGCAGCCAAAGCTCCTTTTATCTTATCGCCGTCTCATAGAAAGTGCATACAATTCTTCGAGAAAGACCTCTCAGAAATTATTTTTGCTTAGTGCGTTTTATTGATATTAAGCAGAAAATCCATCAGCATATGCATTCTTTATTTTGACATTTGGTTATCACCGTTTGGCAAATTATTTGCAAACACGAGCCAATAGCTTTAATTTAGTTTCACCTTCAGCCCAAAACACCAACTCCAAATAAAAACACATGACTATGCCACATTGGCTAGTAGCATGTTCGTATGCTGCCACTGTGTTGCTGGTCTTTTGTGTAAGAAATGTTGGATCGCCATCATACCCAAGTCTGGTTTGATACTAGTGTAAAGCGACACTACATCTAGGGTCGCAAGGATCATCCCCTGTTCCCATGTGAAGTCATCAAGAATGTTCAGAACCTACCTCTCGTTTCAGGTCTAAGAGTTGTTTCACTTCGCCACAGGTAGGCCTGTTTTAAATCGCTCATATAAGTAGGCTAGTCTCTAGACTTCACAGCAATTTTACTTTGGTAGAGGTGTCCCTAGAGTAATAGGACACGTCACAATCCCTGTTCTCAGATCCCGCACTTTCACCTTAGACGCCGTTTGACGTATGTGACATCACGTATTTCACTTATGATCCCGCATTTTGCCTTCGATCATCTCGTACTGTTAATAGACTGTTCATGTTTTTATGAACTCACCACTTTGTGTGCACCAAACACAGCACCAAACTTGATATATATCGCCTGTTTTTCCTAAGCGGTACAAACTTGCATGTGCCCGCCTTAATGTGCATTAGGATATATAGATGGAGTTTCATTTTGAACAAGAGGGTGCTTTTTCCTTCACGTCCTGAAATTCAGCCCTGGCACATCACTTTCACTAAAGGTGTTTGCCTTTATTATAATCGTTTACTGAATTCATCTTGTGACACACATTGTTCTCCATGTTGTTTCCAGCCCTGAAGAAGTCAAGCGTTCATACCCCACTGACGAAACACGTGTTGGCTGGCTCGTTAAGCAACACACCATTAAAGTGAACACTTTAAAGAAAGGACGTCATTATCATCCTTGACCAACGAAAACTGTGCTTTACTTTCCTTTTACTCATATGCGTGTGCATAGGACCTGTTTGTTCCTTTTTAGGTCTGGCTTGACAGCTCAACTGTTGCCAGACCGTAAGTGATCAACTAAAAAAGAGCTCTGAGGAGTACTACAGACAGTGGCTTTGACTCCGCCCACATGTTGATGCACAGGAGTACATGTTTTGATCGGGCAGAAGTTGAGATTTCACAAAAGAGTGCATCTGTGAATATTTTGTTTACCCAGCTGCATGAGCCAGTAGCAGTATGGTTGCCTAGAGAAGGCTCACTTAACATGCATAAAGTATCAAGTTTACAATGGGATTGAGCTTGACCTTTTATGGGCACACAGCTGGCACTGTAATGCTGTTATAAAGTCCTCAATCAGTAGATAATTTACAGTGTTTATTTTTCCCTTACAAAAGCACAGACGGGAGGAGGGCAGCTGTGTAGATTTTTTTTCCCCCGTCTCGGCACCCTCACCTTCCCTTTCCATCAATAACTTTAGACTTCAAGGAGCAGTTGTGTGTTTGAGAGCAGTATGGGTTGCCTAGGGCGACACTAATCTACTTGTATTTTTAGCATACTTTAACATGGAACTTATTGAAAGATTGTTTTTGTTTTCTTTTTAATTCATATATTGATTTTCTTTGATTTGTAAGACTAGAACAGAACAATTTGCTTGTGTTCAGAAATGCAGATGGAGTGAGATCTACTAATGTTTATGAAATGCGTGCATAATGGCAAAAATCTCTTTAAAATCTCATTACAAATATGAATAGAGAAATATGTTATGTGTTATTGACATAGTAGCTATAGTTGATACCAAAACTTGCTGGAGAATGGTCTCCAGCAAAGCACTTTTTCAAAAGTCTATATTACTACCCAGAGAACTTTCATAATGTTTCCGTTACCTGGAGAGAACTTTTTAGTGTTTAAGCTAAGGACGAGCCATGTGAGAAAACGCATAGGGACTGTCCAGAATGCATAGTTCAAAATCATCTTAACCATCTCCCGTGGATCTAGCAGAGCTAAACTTCCGTAAATGTGTAGCTTTGTGTTTCTGGATGATAGAATAAAAAATGAGCTGCTATTAAGGCAGCAAAATGAACGTGTTTTTGTTTACTGTTGGCAATATGACCAGTAGCAGAAAATTATTTGTAGTGTCATCGTGCTAGATAGGTATAAAGATGTTCTTCATCAGGCTGCCAGGCAAATATCAGAGAATGTTATTTAGTTGACGGTTGTATGTGTAGTGGCAGACTCTGTGATGAGCCTCCAGTTAGCTAGCAATGTGGGTGTAAGCAATGAAATTGCAGATGTTGTTGCGGTGTGAGGGACATCAGCACAGTTATACATCCAAGCATTGCAATAAAAGGCATAGTTGGAGGCTAGAGATTCACTGGGCACACTTGCTTTGTCACCGCCCACCCCTCCCTCTGTGTTGCTTTGTCCCCGCCCACCCCTCCCTCTGTGTTGCTTTGTCCCCGCCCACCCCTCCCTCTGTTGCTTTGTCCCCGCCCACCCCTCCCTCTGTGTTGCTTTGTCCCCGCCCACCCCTCCCTCTGTGTTGCTTTGTCCCCGCCCACCCCTCCCTCTGTGTTGCTTTGTCCCCGCCCACCCCTCCCTCTGTGTTGCTTTGTCCCCGCCCACCCCTCCCTCTGTGTTGCTTTGTCCACGCCCACCCCTCCCTCTGTGTTGCTTTGTGCCCGCCCGCCCCTCCCTCTGTGTTGCTTTGTGCCCGCCCACCCCTCCCTCTGTGTTGCTTTGTGCCCGCCCACCCCTCCCTCTGTGTTGCTTTGTGCCCGCCCGCCCACCCCTCCCTCTGTGTTGCTTTGTGCCCGCCCGCCCACCCCTCCCTCTGTGTTGCTTTGTGCCCGCCCGCCCACCCCTCCCTCTGTGTTGCTTTGTGCCCGCCCGCCCACCCCTCCCTCTGTGTTGCTTTGTGCCCGCCCACCCCTCCCTCTGTGTTGCTTTGTGCCCGCCCGCCCCTCCCTCTGTGTTGCTTTGTGCCCGCCCGCCCACCCCTCCCTCTGTGTTGCTTTGTCCCCGCCCGCCCACCCCTCCCTCTGTGTTGCTTTGTCCCCGCCCGCCCACCCCTCCCTCTGTGTTGCTTTGTCCCCGCCCGCCCACCCCTCCCTCTGTGTTGCTTTGTCCCCGCCCGCCCACCCCTCCCTCTGTGTTGCTTTGTCCCCGCCCGCCCACCCCTCCCTCTGTGTTGCTTTGTCCCCGCCCGCCCACCCCTCCCTCTGTGTTGCTTTGTCCCCGCCCGCCCACCCCTCCCTCTGTGTTGCTTTGTCCCCGCCCGCCCACCCCTCCCTCTGTGTTGCTTTGTCCCCGCCCACCCCTCCCTCTGTGTTGCTTTGTCCCCGCCCACCCCTCCCTCTGTGTTGCTTTGTCCCCGCCCACCCCTCCCTCTGTGTTGCTTTGTCCCCGCCCACCCCTCCCTCTGTGTTGCTTTGTCCCCGCCCACCCCTCCCTCTGTGTTGCTTTGTCCCCGCCCACCCCTCCCTCTGTGTTGCTTTGTCCCCGCCCACCCCTCCCTCTGTGTTGCTTTGTCCCCGCCCACCCCTCCCTCTGTGTTGCTTTGTCCCCGCCCACCCCTCCCTCTGTTGCTTTGTCCCCGCCCACCCCTCCCTCTGTGTTGCTTTGTCCTCGCCCACCCCTCCCTCTGTGTTGCTTTGTCCCCGCCCACCCCTCCCTCTGTGTTGCTTTGTCCCCGCCCACCCCTCCCTCTGTGTTGCTTTGTCCCCGCCCACCCCTCCCTCTGTGTTGCTTTGTCCCCGCCCACACCTCCCTCTGTGTTGCTTTGTCCCCGCCCACACCTCCCTCTGTGTTGCTTTGTCCCCGCCCACCCCTCCCTCTGTGTTGCTTTGTCCCCGCCCACCCCTCCCTCTGTTGCTTTGTCCCCGCCCACCCCTCCCTCTGTGTTGCTTTGTCCCCGCCCACCCCTCCCTCTGTGTTGCTTTGTCCCCGCCCACCCCTCCCTCTGTGTTGCTTTGTCCCCGCCCACCCTCCCTCTGTGTTGCTTTGTCCCCGCCCACCCCTCCCTCTGTGTTGCTTTGTCCCCGCCCACCCCTCCCTCTGTGTTGCTTTGTCCCCGCCCACCCCTCCCTCTGTGTTGCTTTGTCCCCGCCCGCCCCTCCCTCTGTGTTGCTTTGTCCCCGCCCGCCCCTCCCTCTGTTGCTTTGTCCCCGCCCGCCCCTCCCTCTGTGTTGCTTTGTCCCCGCCCGCCCCTCCCTCTGTGTTGCTTTGTCCCCGCCCGCCCCTCCCTCTGTGTTGCTTTGTCCCCGCCCGCCCCTCCCTCTGTGTTGCTTTGTCCCCGCCCGCCCCTCCCTCTGTGTTGCTTTGTCCCCGCCCGCCCCTCCCTCTGTGTTGCTTTGTCCCCGCCCGCCCCTCCCTCTGTGTTGCTTTGTCCCCGCCCGCCCCTCCCTCTGTGTTGCTTTGTCCCCGCCCGCCCCTCCCTCTGTGTTGCTTTGTCCCCGCCCGCCCCTCCCTCTGTGTTGCTTTGTCCCCGCCCGCCCCTCCCTCTGTGTTGCTTTGTCCCCGCCCGCCCCTCCCTCTGTGTTGCTTTGTCCCCGCCCGCCCCTCCCTCTGTGTTGCTTTGTCCCCGCCCACCCCTCCCTCTGTGTTGCTTTGTCCCCGCCCACCCCTCCCTCTGTGTTGCTTTGTCCCCGCCCACCCCTCCCTCTGTGTTGCTTTGTCCCCGCCCACCCCTCCCTCTGTGTTGCTTTGTCCCCGCCCACCCCTCCCTCTGTGTTGCTTTGTCCCCGCCCACCCCTCCCTCTGTGTTGCTTTGTCCCCGCCCACCCCTCCCTCTGTGTTGCTTTGTCCCCGCCCACCCCTCCCTCTGTGTTGCTTTGTCCCCGCCCGCCCCTCCCTCTGTGTTGCTTTGTCCCCGCCCGCCCCTCCCTCTGTGTTGCTTTGTCCCCGCCCGCCCCTCCCTCTGTGTTGCTTTGTCCCCGCCCGCCCCTCCCTCTGTGTTGCTTTGTCCCCGCCCGCCCCTCCCTCTGTGTTGCTTTGTCCCCGCCCGCCCCTCCCTCTGTGTTGCTTTGTCCCCGCCCGCCCCTCCCTCTGTGTTGCTTTGTCCCCCGCCCGCCCCTCCTCTGTGTTGCTTTGTCCCCGCCCGCCCCTCCCTCTGTGTTGCTTTGTCCCCGCCCGCCCCTCCCTCTGTGTTGCTTTGTCCCCGCCCGCCCCTCCCTCTGTGTTGCTTTGTCCCCGCCCGCCCCTCCCTCTGTGTTGCTTTGTCCCCGCCCGCCCCTCCCTCTGTGTTGCTTTGTCCCCGCCCGCCCCTCCCTCTGTGTTGCTTTGTCCCCGCCCGCCCCTCCCTCTGTGTTGCTTTGTCCCCGCCCGCCCCTCCCTCTGTGTTGCTTTGTCCCCGCCCACCCCTCCCTCTGTGTTGCTTTGTCCCCGCCCACCCCTCCCTCTGTGTTGCTTTGTCCCCGCCCACCCCTCCCTCTGTGTTGCTTTGTCCCCGCCCACCCCTCCCTCTGTGTTGCTTTGTCCCCGCCCACCCCTCCCTCTGTGTTGCTTTGTCCCCGCCCACCCCTCCCTCTGTGTTGCTTTGTCCCCGCCCACCCCTCCCTCTGTGTTGCTTTGTCCCCGCCCACCCCTCCCTCTGTGTTGCTTTGTCCCCGCCCACCCCTCCCTCTGTGTTGCTTTGTCCCCGCCCACCCCTCCCTCTGTGTTGCTTTGTTCCCGCCCACCCCTCCCTCTGTGTTGCTTTGTTCCCGCCCACCCCTCCCTCTGTGTTGCTTTGTCCCCTCCCACCCCTCCCTCTGTGTTGCTTTGTCCCCTCCCACCCCTCCCTCTGTGTTGCTTCGTCCCCTCCCACCCATCCCTCTGTGTTGCTTTGTCCCCTCCCACCCATCCGTGTTGCTTTGTCCCCTCCCACCCACCCATCCGTGTTGCTTTGTCCCCACCCCTCCCTCCGTGTTGCTTTGTCCCCTCCCACCCACCCATCCGTGTTGCTTTGTCCCCACCCCTCCCTCCGTGTTGCTTTGTCCCCACCCCTCCCTCCGTGTTGCTTTGTCCCCTCCCGCCCACCCTCCGTGTTGCTTTCTCCCCTCCCGCCCACCCCTCCCTCCATGTTGCTTTGTCCCCTCCCGCCCCCCCTCCCTCCGTGTTGCTTCGTCCCCTCCCGCCCCCCCTCCCTCCGTGTTGCTTCGTCCCCTCCCGCCCACCCCTCCCTCTGTGTTGCTACGTCCCCTCCCGCCCACCCCTCCCTCTGTGTTGCTACGTCCCCTCCCGCCCACCCCTCCCTCTGTGTTGCTACGTCCCCTCCCGCCCACACCTCCCTCTGTGTTGCTTCGTCCCCTCTCGCCCACCCCTCCCTCTGTGTTGCTTCGTCCCCTCCCTCTGTGTTGCTCCGTCCCCTCCCCGCCCACCCCTCCCTCTGTGTTGCTTCGTCCCCTCCCGCCCACCCCTCCCTCTGTGTTGCTTCGTCCCCTCCCTCCGTGTTGCTCCGTCCCCGCCCACCCCTCCCTCTGTGTTGCTTCGTCCCTCCCTCCTTGTTGCTCCGTCCCTCCCGCCCACCCCTCCCTCCGTGTTGCTCCGTCCCTTCCCGCCCACCCCTCCCTTCGTGTTGCTTTGTCCCCTCCCGCCCACCCCTCCCTTCGTGTTGCTTTGTCCCCTTCCCGCCCACCCCTCCCTTCGTGTTGCTTTGTCCCCTCCCCGCCCACCCCTCCCTTCGTGTTGCTTTGTCCCCTCCCCGCCCACCCCTCCCTTCGTGTTGCTTTGTCCCCTCCCGCCCACCCCTCCCTTCGTGTTGCTTTGTCCCCTCCCCGCCCACCCCTCCCTTCGTGTTGCTTTGTCCCCTCCCGCCCACCCCTCCCTTCGTGTTGCTTTGTCCCCTCCCGCCCACCCCTCCCTTCGTGTTGCTTTGTCCCCTCCCGCCCACCCCTCCCTTCGTGTTGCTTTGTCCCTTCCCGCCCACCCCTCCCTTCGTGTTGCTTTGTCCCCTCCCGCCCACCCCTCCCTTCGTGTTGCTTTGTCCCCTCCCGCCCACCCCTCCCTTCGTGTTGCTTTGTCCCCTCCCGCCCACCCCTCCCTTCGTGTTGCTTTGTCCCCTCCCGCCCACCCCTCCCTTCGTGTTGCTTTGTCCCCTCCCGCCCACCCCTCCCTTCGTGTTGCTTTGTCCCCTCCCGCCCACCCCTCCCTTCGTGTTGCTCTGTCCCCTCCCGCCCACCCCTCCCTTCGTGTTGCTTTGTCCCCTCCCGCCCACCCCTCCCTTCGTGTTGCTTTGTCCCCTCCCGCCCACCCCTCCCTTCGTGTTGCTTTGTCCCCTCCCGCCCACCCCTCCCTTCGTGTTGCTTTGTCCCCTCCCGCCCACCCCTCCCTTCGTGTTGCTTTGTCCCCTCCCGCCCACCCCTCCCTTCGTGTTGCTTTGTCCCCTCCCGCCCACCCCTCCCTTCGTGTTCCTTTGTCCCCTCCCGCCCACCCCTCCCTTCGTGTTGCTTTGTCCCCTCCCGCCCACCCCTCCCTTCGTGTTGCTTTGTCCCCTCCCCGCCCACCCCTCCCTTCGTGTTGCTTTGTCCCCTCCCGCCCACCCCTCCCTTCGTGTTGCTTTGTCCCCGCCCACCCCTCCCTCCGTGTTGCTTTGTCCCCGCCCACCCCTCCCTCCGTGTTGCTTTGTCCCCGCCCACCCCTCCCTCCGTGTTGCTTTGTCCCCGCCCACCCCCTCCCTCCGTGTTGCTTTGTCCCCGCCCACCCCTCCCTCCGTGTTGCTTTGTCCCCGCCCACCCCTCCCTCCGTGTTGCTTTGTCCCCGCCCACCCCTCCCTCCGTGTTGCTTTGTCCCCGCCCACCCCTCCCTCCGTGTTGCTTTGTGCCCGCCCACCCCTCCCTCCGTGTTGCTTTGTGCCCGCCCACCCCTCCCTCTGTGTTGCTTTGTGCCCGCCCACCCCTCCCTCCGTGTTGCTTTGTCCCCACCCCTCCCTCCGTGTTGCTTTGTCCCCACCCCTCCCTCCGTGTTGCTTCGTCCCCTCCCGCCCACCCCTCCCTCAGTGTTGCTTTGTCCCCTCCCCGCCCGCCCCTCCCTCTGTGTTGCTTTGTCCCCGCCCGCCCCTCCCTCTGTGTTGCTTTGTCCCCGCCCGCCCCTCCCTCTGTGTTGCTTTGTCCCCGCCCGCCCCTCCCTCTGTTGCTTTGTCCCCGCCCGCCCCTCCCTCTGTGTTGCTTTGTCCCCGCCCGCCCTCCCTCTGTGTTGCTTTGTCCCCGCCCGCCCCTCCCTCTGTGTTGCTTTGTCCCCGCCCGCCCCTCCCTCTGTGTTGCTTTGTCCCCGCCCGCCCCTCCCTCTGTGTTGCTTTGTCCCCGCCCGCCCCTCCCTCTGTGTTGCTTTGTCCCCGCCCGCCCTCCCTCTGTGTTGCTTTGTCCCCGCCCGCCCCTCCCTCTGTGTTGCTTTGTCCCCGCCCGCCCCTCCCTCTGTGTTGCTTTGTCCCCGCCCGCCCCTCCCTCTGTGTTGCTTTGTCCCCGCCCACCCCTCCCTCTGTGTTGCTTTGTCCCCGCCCACCCCTCCCTCTGTGTTGCTTTGTCCCCGCCCACCCCTCCCTCTGTGTTGCTTTGTCCCCGCCCACCCCTCCCTCTGTGTTGCTTTGTCCCCGCCCACCCCTCCCTCTGTGTTGCTTTGTCCCCGCCCACCCCTCCCTCTGTGTTGCTTTGTCCCCGCCCACCCCTCCCTCTGTGTTGCTTTGTCCCCGCCCACCCCTCCCTCTGTGTTGCTTTGTCCCCGCCCGCCCCTCCCTCTGTGTTGCTTTGTCCCCGCCCGCCCCTCCCTCTGTGTTGCTTTGTCCCCGCCCGCCCCTCCCTCTGTGTTGCTTTGTCCCCGCCCGCCCCCTCCCTCTGTGTTGCTTTGTCCCCGCCCGCCCCTCCCTCTGTGTTGCTTTGTCCCCGCCCGCCCCTCCCTCTGTGTTGCTTTGTCCCCGCCCGCCCCTCCCTCTGTGTTGCTTTGTCCCCCGCCCGCCCCTCCCTCTGTGTTGCTTTGTCCCCGCCCGCCCCTCCCTCTGTTGCTTTGTCCCCGCCCGCCCCTCCCTCTGTGTTGCTTTGTCCCCGCCCGCCCCTCCCTCTGTGTTGCTTTGTCCCCGCCCGCCCCTCCCTCTGTGTTGCTTTGTCCCCGCCCGCCCCTCCCTCTGTGTTGCTTTGTCCCCGCCCGCCCCTCCCTCTGTGTTGCTTTGTCCCCGCCCGCCCCTCCCTCTGTGTTGCTTTGTCCCCGCCCGCCCCTCCCTCTGTGTTGCTTTGTCCCCGCCCGCCCCTCCCTCTGTGTTGCTTTGTCCCCGCCCGCCCCTCCCTCTGTGTTGCTTTGTCCCCGCCCACCCCTCCCTCTGTGTTGCTTTGTCCCCGCCCACCCCTCCCTCTGTGTTGCTTTGTCCCCGCCCACCCCTCCCTCTGTGTTGCTTTGTCCCCGCCCACCCCTCCCTCTGTGTTGCTTTGTCCCCGCCCACCCCTCCCTCTGTGTTGCTTTGTCCCCGCCCACCCCTCCCTCTGTGTTGCTTTGTCCCCGCCCACCCCTCCCTCTGTGTTGCTTTGTCCCCGCCCACCCCTCCCTCTGTGTTGCTTTGTTCCCGCCCACCCCTCCCTCTGTGTTGCTTTGTCCCCGCCCACCCCTCCCTCTGTGTTGCTTTGTCCCAGCCCACCCCTCCCTCTGTGTTGCTTTGTCCCCTCCCACCCCTCCCTCTGTGTTGCTTTGTCCCCTCCCACCCCTCCGTGTTGCTTCGTCCCCTCCCACCCATCCGTGTTGCTTTGTCCCCTCCCACCCATCCGTGTTGCTTTGTCCCCTCCCACCCACCCATCCGTGTTGCTTTGTCCCCACCCCTCCCTCCGTGTTGCTTTGTCCCCACCCTCCCTCCGTGTTGCTTTGTCCCCACCCCTCCCTCCGTGTTGCTTTGTCCCCTCCCGCCCACCCCTCCCTCTGTGTTGCTTTGTCCCCTCCCACCCCTCCTCTGTGTTGCTTTGTCCCCTCCCACCCCTCCGTGTTGCTTCGTCCCCTCCCACCCATCCGTGTTGCTTTGTCCCCTCCCCACCCATCCGTGTTGCTTTGTCCCCTCCCACCCACCCATCCGTGTTGCTTTGTCCCCACCCCTCCCTCCGTGTTGCTTTGTCCCCACCCTCCCTCCGTGTTGCTTTGTCCCCACCCCTCCCTCCGTGTTGCTTTGTCCCCTCCCGCCCACCCCTCCCTCCGTGTTGCTTTGTCCCCTCCCGCCCACCCTCCGTGTTGCTTTCTCCCCTCCCGCCCACCCCTCCCTCCATGTTGCTTTGTCCCCTCCCCGCCCCCCTCCCTCCGTGTTGCTTCGTCCCCTCCCGCCCCCCTCCCTCTGTGTTGCTACGTCCCCTCCCGCCCACCCCTCCCTCTGTGTTGCTACGTCCCCTCCCGCCCACACCTCCCTCTGTGTTGCTTTGTCCCCTCTCGCCCACCCCTCCTCTGTGTTGCTTCGTCCCCTCCCTCTGTGTTGCTCCGTCCCCTCCCGCCCACCCCTCCCTCTGTGTTGCTTCGTCCCCTCCCCGCCCACCCCTCCCTCTGTGTTGCTTCGTCCCCTCCCGCCCACCCCTCCCTCTGTGTTGCTTCGTCCCCTCCCTCCGTGTTGCTCCGTCCCCGCCCACCCCTCCCTCTGTGTTGCTTCGTCCCCTCCCTCCTTGTTGCTCCGTCCCTCCCGCCCACCCCCTCCCTCCGTGTTGCTCCGTCCCTTCCCGCCCACCCCTCCCTTCGTGTTGCTTTGTCCCCTCCCGCCCACCCCTCCCTTCGTGTTGCTTTGTCCCCTCCCGCCCACCCCTCCCTTCGTGTTGCTTTGTCCCCTCCCGCCCACCCCTCCCTTCGTGTTGCTTTGTCCCCTCCCGCCCACCCCTCCCTTCGTGTTGCTTTGTCCCCTCCCGCCCACCCCTCCCTTCGTGTTGCTTTGTCCCCTCCCGCCCACCCCTCCCTTCGTGTTGCTTTGTCCCCTCCCGCCCACCCCTCCCTTCGTGTTGCTTTGTCCCCTCCTGCCCACCCCTCCCTTCGTGTTGCTTTGTCCCCTCCCGCCCACCCCTCCCTTCGTGTTGCTTTGTCCCTTCCCGCCCACCCCTCCCTTCGTGTTGCTTTGTCCCCCTCCCGCCCACCCCTCCCTTCGTGTTGCTTTGTCCCCTCCCGCCCACCCCTCCCTTCGTGTTGCTTTGTCCCCTCCCGCCCACCCCTCCCTTCGTGTTGCTTTGTCCCCTCCCGCCCACCCCTCCCTTCGTGTTGCTTTGTCCCCTCCCGCCCACCCCTCCCTTCGTGTTGCTTTGTCCCCTCCCCGCCCACCCCTCCCTTCGTGTTGCTTTGTCCCCTCCCGCCCACCCCTCCCTTCGTGTTGCTCTGTCCCCTCCCGCCCACCCCTCCCTTCGTGTTGCTTTGTCCCCTCCCGCCCACCCCTCCCTTCGTGTTGCTTTGTCCCCTCCCGCCCACCCCTCCCTTCGTGTTGCTTTGTCCCCTCCCGCCCACCCCTCCCTTCGTGTTGCTTTGTCCCCTCCCGCCCACCCCTCCCTTCGTGTTGCTTTGTCCCCTCCCGCCCACCCCTCCCTTCGTGTTGCTTTGTCCCCTCCCGCCCACCCCTCCCTTCGTGTTCCTTTGTCCCCTCCCGCCCACCCCTCCCTTCGTGTTGCTTTGTCCCCTCCCGCCCACCCCTCCCTTCGTGTTGCTTTGTCCCCTCCCGCCCCACCCCCTCCCTTCGTGTTGCTTTGTCCCCTCCCGCCCACCCCTCCCTTCGTGTTGCTTTGTCCCCGCCCACCCCTCCCTCCGTGTTGCTTTGTCCCCGCCCACCCCTCCCTCCGTGTTGCTTTGTCCCCGCCCACCCCTCCCTCCGTGTTGCTTTGTCCCCGCCCACCCCTCCCTCCGTGTTGCTTTGTCCCCGCCCACCCCTCCCTCCGTGTTGCTTTGTCCCCGCCCACCCCTCCCTCCGTGTTGCTTTGTCCCCGCCCACCCCTCCCTCCGTGTTGCTTTGTCCCCGCCCACCCCTCCCTCCGTGTTGCTTTGTGCCCGCCCACCCCTCCCTCCGTGTTGCTTTGTGCCCGCCCACCCCTCCTCTGTGTTGCTTTGTGCCCGCCCACCCCTCCCTCCGTGTTGCTTTGTCCCCACCCCTCCCTCCGTGTTGCTTTGTCCCCACCCCTCCCTCCGTGTTGCTTCGTCCCCTCCCGCCCACCCCTCCCTCAGTGTTGCTTTGTCCCCTCCCGCCCACCCCTCCCTCCGTGTTGCTTTGTCCCCTCCCGCCCACCCCTCCCTCCGTGTTGCTTTGTCCCCTCCCTCCGTGTTGCTTTGTGCCCTCCCGCCCACCCCTCCCTCCGTGTTGCTTTGTGCCCACCCCTCCCTCCGTGTTGCTTTGCGCCCACCCCTCCCTCCGTGTTGCTTTGTGCCCGCCCACCCCTCCCTCCGTGTTGCTTTGTGCCCGCCCACCCCTCCCTCAGTGTTGCTTTGTGCCCGCCCACCCCTCCCTCCGTGTTGCTTTGTGCCCGCCCACCCCTACCTCCGTGTTGCTTTGTCCCCGCCCACCCCTCCCTCCGTGTTGGTTTGTGCCCGCCCCTCCCTCCGTGTTGCTTTGTCCCCGCCCCTCCCTCCGTGTTGCTTTGTCCCTCCCCGCCCACCCCTCCCTCTGTGTTGCTTTGTCCCCGCCCACCCCTCCCTCTGTGTTGCTTTGTCCCCGCCCACCCCTCCCTCTGTGTTGCTTTGGCCCCGCCCCCCCCCCCCTCTGTGTTGCTTTGTCCCCCCCACCCCTCCCTCTGTGTTGCTTTGTCCCCGCCCACCCCTCCCTCTGTGTTGCTTTGTCCCCGCCCACCCCTCCCTCTGTGTTGCTTTGTCCCCGCCCACCCCTCCCTCTGTGTTGCTTTGTCCCCGCCCACCCCTCCCTCTGTGTTGCTTTGTCCCCGCCCGCCCCTCCCTCTGTGTTGCTTTGTCCCCGCCCGCCCCTCCCTCTGTGTTGCTTTGTCCCCGCCCGCCCCTCCCTCTGTGTTGCTTTGTCCCCGCCCGCCCCTCCCTCTGTGTTGCTTTGTCCCCGCCCGCCCCTCCCTCTGTGTTGCTTTGTCCCCGCCCGCCCCTCCCTCTGTGTTGCTTTGTCCCCGCCCGCCCTCCCTCTGTGTTGCTTTGTGCCCGCCCGCCCCTCCCTCTGTGTTGCTTTGTGCCCGCCCGCCCCTCCCTCTGTGTTGCTTTGTGCCCGCCCGCCCCTCCCTCTGTGTTGCTTTGTGCCCGCCCGCCCCTCCCTCTGTGTTGCTTTGTCCCCGCCCGCCCCTCCCTCTGTGTTGCTTTGTCCCCGCCCGCCCCTCCCTCTGTGTTGCTTTGTCCCCGCCCGCCCCTCCCTCTGTGTTGTTGTCCCCGCCCGCCCCTCCCTCTGTGTTGCTTTGTCCCCGCCCGCCCCTCCCTCTGTGTTGCTTTGTCCCCGCCCGCCCCTCCCTCTGTGTTGCTTTGTGCCCGCCCGCCCCTCCCTCTGTGTTGCTTTGTGCCCGCCCGCCCCTCCCTCTGTGTTGCTTTGTGCCCGCCCGCCCCTCCCTCTGTGTTGCTTTGTGCCCGCCCGCCCCTCCCTCTGTGTTGCTTTGTGCCCGCCCGCCCCTCCCTCTGTGTTGCTTTGTGCCCGCCCGCCCCTCCCTCTGTGTTGCTTTGTGCCCGCCCGCCCCTCCCTCTGTGTTGCTTTGTCCCCGCCCGCCCCTCCCTCTGTGTTGCTTTGTCCCCACCCGCCCCTCCCTCTGTGTTGCTTTGTCCCCTCCCGCCCACCCCTCCCTTCGCGTTGCTTTGTCCCCTCCCCGCCCACCCCTCCCTTCGTGTTGCTTTGTCCCCTCCCGCCCACCCCTCCCTTCGTGTTGCTTTGTCCCCTCCCGCCCACCCCTCCCTTCGTGTTGCTTTGTCCCTCCCCGCCCACCCCTCCCTTCGTGTTGCTTTGTCCCCTCCCGCCCACCCCTCCCTTCGTGTTGCTTTGTCCCCTCCCGCCCACCCCTCCCTTCGTGTTGCTTTGTCCCCTCCCGCCCACCCCTCCCTTCGTGTTGCTTTGTCCCCTCCCGCCCACCCCTCCCTTCGTGTTGCTTTGTCCCCTCCCCGCCCACCCCTCCCTTCGTGTTGCTTTGTCCCCTCCCCGCCCACCCCTCCCTTCGTGTTGCTTTGTCCCCTCCCGCCCACCCCTCCCTTCGTGTTGCTTTGTCCCCTCCCGCCCACCCCTCCCTCCGTGTTGCTTTGTCCTCCCGCCCACCCCTCCCTCCGTGTTGCTTTGTCCCCGCCCACCCCTCCCTCCGTGTTGCTTTGTCCCCGCCCACCCCTCCCTCCGTGTTGCTTTGTGCCCGCCCACCCCTCCCTCCGTGTTGCTTTGTGCCCGCCCACCCCTCCCTCCGTGTTGCTTTGTGCCCGCCCTCCCCTCCCTCTGTGTTGCTTTGTGCCCGCCCACCCCTCCCTCCGTGTTGCTTTGTGCCCGCCCCTCCCTCTGTGTTGCTTTGTCCCCGCCCACCCCTCCCTCCGTGTTGCTTTGTCCCCGCCCCTCCCTCCGTGTTGCTTTGTCCCCACCCCTCCCTCCGTGTTGCTTTGTCCCCACCCCTCCCTCCGTGTTGCTTTGTCCCCTCCCGCCCACCCCTCCCTTCGTGTTGCTTTGTCCCCTCCCGCCCACCCCTCCCTTCGTGTTGCTTTGTCCCCTCCCGCCCACCCCCTCCCTCCGTGTTGCTTTGTCCCCTCCCGCCCACCCCTCCCTCCGTGTTGCTTTGTCCCCTCCCGCCCACCCCTCCCTCCGTGTTGCTTTGTCCCCTCCCGCCCACCCCTCCCTCCGTGTTGCTTTGTCCCCTCCCGCCCACCCCTCCCTCCGTGTTGCTTTGTCCCCTCCCGCCCACCCCTCCCTCCGTGTTGCTTTGTCCCCGCCCACCCCTCCCTCCGTGTTGCTTTGTCCCCGCCCACCCCTCCCTCCGTGTTGCTTTGTCCCCGCCCACCCCTCCCTCCGTGTTGCTTTGTCCCCGCCCACCCCTCCCTCCGTGTTGCTTTGTCCCCGCCCACCCCTCCCTCCGTGTTGCTTTGTCCCCGCCCACCCCTCCCTCCGTGTTGCTTTGTGCCCGCCCACCCCTCCCTCCGTGTTGCTTTGTGCCCGCCCACCCCTCCCTCCGTGTTGCTTTGTGCCCGTCCACCCCTCCCTCCGTGTTGCTTTGTGCCCGCCCACCCCTCCCTCCGTGTTGCTTTGTCCCCGCCCCTCCCTCCGTGTTGCTTTGTCCCCGCCCCTCCCTCCGTGTTGCTTTGTGCCCGCCCCTCCCTCCGTGTTGCTTTGTGCCCGCCCACCCCTCCCTCCGTGTTGCTTTGTCCCCGCCCCTCCCTCCGTGTTGCTTTGTCCCCGCCCCTCCCTCCGTGTTGCTTTGTCCCCGCCCCTCCCTCCGTGTTGCTTTGTCCCCGCCCCTCCCTCCGTGTTGCTTTGTCCCCACCCCTCCCTCCGTGTTGCTTTGTCCCCACCCCTCCCTCCGTGTTGCTTTGTCCCCACCCCTCCCTCCGTGTTGCTTCGTCCCCACCCCTCCCTCCGTGTTGCTTCGTCCCTCCCGCCCACCCCTCCTCAGTGTTGCTTCGTCCCCTCCCGCCCACCCCTCCCTCCGTGTTGCTTTGTCCCCTCCCGCCCACCCCTCCCTCCGTGTTGCTTTGTCCCCTCCCGCCCACCCCTCCCTCCGTTTTGCTTTGTCCCCTCCCGCCCACCCCTCCCTCCGTGTTGCTTTGTCCCCTCCCGCCCACCCCTCCCTCCGTGTTGCTTTGTCCCTCCCGCCCACCCCTCCCTCCGTGTTGCTTTGTCCCCTCCCGCCCACCCCTCCCTCCGTGTTGCTTTGTGCCCTCCCCCCCACCCCTCCCTCCGTGTTGCTTTGTGCCATCCCGCCCACCCCTCCCTCCGTGTTGCTTTGTCCCCGCCCGCCCACCCCTCCCTCTGTGTTGCTTTGTCCCCGCCCGCCCACCCCTCCCTCTGTGTTGCTTTGTCCCCGCCCGCCCACCCCTCCCTCTGTGTTGCTTTGTCCCCGCCCGCCCACCCCTCCCTCTGTGTTGCTTTGTCCCCGCCCGCCCACCCCTCCCTCTGTGTTGCTTTGTCCCCGCCCGCCCACCCCTCCCTCTGTGTTGCTTTGTCCCCGCCCGCCCACCCCTCCCTCTGTGTTGCTTTGTCCCCGCCCGCCCACCCCTCCCTCTGTGTTGCTTTGTCCCCGCCCGCCCACCCCTCCCTCTGTGTTGCTTTGTCCCCGCCCGCCCACCCCTCCCTCTGTGTTGCTTTGTCCCCGCCCGCCCACCCCTCCCTCTGTGTTGCTTTGTCCCCGCCCACCCCTCCCTCTGTGTTGCTTTGTCCCCGCCCACCCCTCCCTCTGTGTTGCTTTGTCCCCGCCCACCCCTCCCTCTGTGTTGCTTTGTCCCCGCCCACCCCTCCCTCTGTGTTGCTTTGTCCCCGCCCACCCCTCCCTCTGTGTTGCTTTGTCCCCGCCCACCCCCCTCTGTGTTGCTTTGTCCCCGCCCACCCCCCTCTGTGTTGCTTTGTCCCCGCCCACCCCTCCCTCTGTGTTGCTTTGTCCCCGCCCACCCCTCCCTCTGTGTTGCTTTGTCCCCGCCCACCCCTCCTCTGTGTTGCTTTGTCCCCGCCCACCCCTCCCTCTGTGTTGCTTTGTCCCCGCCCACCCCTCCCTCTGTGTTGCTTTGTCCCTGCCCGCCCCTCCCTCTGTGTTGCTTTGTCCCCGCCCGCCCCTCCCTCTGTGTTGCTTTGTCCCCGCCCGCCCCTCCCTCTGTGTTGCTTTGTCCCCGCCCGCCCCTCCCTCTGTGTTGCTTTGTCCCCGCCCGCCCCTCCCTCTGTGTTGCTTTGTCCCCGCCCGCCCCTCCTCTGTGTTGCTTTGTCCCCGCCCGCCCCTCCCTCTGTGTTGCTTTGTCCCCGCCCTCCCTCTGTGTTGCTTTGTGCCCGCCCCTCCCTCTGTGTTGCTTTGTGCCCGCCCCTCCCTCTGTGTTGCTTTGTGCCCGCCCCTCCCTCTGTGTTGCTTTGTGCCCGCCCCTCCCTCTGTGTTGCTTTGTGCCCGCCCGCCCCTCCCTCTGTGTTGCTTTGTGCCCGCCCCTCCCTCTGTGTTGCTTTGTGCCCGCCCCTCCCTCTGTGTTGCTTTGTGCCCGCCCCTCCCTCTGTGTTGCTTTGTCCCCGCCCGCCCCTCCCTCTGTGTTGCTTTGTCCCCGCCCGCCCCTCCCTCTGTGTTGCTTTGTGCCCGCCCGCCCCTCCCTCTGTGTTGCTTTGTGCCCGCCCGCCCCTCCCTCTGTGTTGCTTTGTGCCCGCCCGCCCCTCCCTCTGTGTTGCTTTGTCCCCGCCCGCCCCTCCCTCTGTGTTGCTTTGTCCCCGCCCGCCCCTCCCTCTGTGTTGCTTTGTCCCCGCCCGCCCCTCCCTCTGTGTTGCTTTGTCCCCTCCCGCCCACCCCTCCCTTCGCGTTGCTTTGTCCCCTCCCGCCCACCCCTCCCTTCGTGTTGCTTTGTCCCCTCCCGCCCACCCCTCCCTTCGTGTTGCTTTGTCCCCTCCCCGCCCACCCCTCCCTTCGTGTTGCTTTGTCCCCTCCCGCCCACCCCTTCGTGTTATGTTATGTTATCCGAGTTTATAAAGGGCACAGCTGCCCCAGCAAAGAGGCGTCCCGGCGCTACCAGCGTCAGAAGGAACAAGGCCAGGAACACAACAAGTAGGCAAAGGGAACAGACAGAACCAAGAAGGACTAGACAGAAGGAAAGAGAAACGTTTTGATTGCTTTCCTGAAGTCCACCATGCGATCCAAGCTGCGAATCTGAGGGGGCAGGGAGTTCCACAACTTAGCAGCTAAATAGCGGAAGGACCGACCTCCCACCCGAAGGCGCTTCACATGGGGGACAGTTACCAAATGCTGTCCCAGAGAACGCAGCTGGCGAGGGGGACATACAAGGTTAGCAAATTAGTCAGGAGACTGGGCGAGGCGAGCTTCAAGACCTTAAAAGAGAGGCAGAGAGCCTTAAATTGGATCCTTTTGGCCACTGGAAGCCAATGTAACCTCCTGATGGCCCCACTGGAAGGACAGTTACGTGGGAGCCCCACCAAGGCTCTGGCGGCAGCGTTTTGAACGCGCTGCAATCGCAGTATCTCAGCCTGATTAGCTCCCAAAAGGAGCGAATTAGCATAGTCCAATCTGGATAAAATGGCTGATTGAACAATCACTTGGCGAGTGGATGAATCAAAGAATTTCAACAAGGGCCTAAGTCCCCGGAGGAGGCCAAAACAGGTACCTGCAACTGTTGCTTTGTCCCCTCCCGCCCACCCCTCCCTTCGTGTTGCTTTGTCCCCTCCCGCCCACCCCTCCCTTCGTGTTGCTTTGTCCCCTCCCGCCCACCCCTCCCTCCGTGTTGCTTTGTCCCCTCCCGCCCACCCCTCCCTCCGTGTTGCTTTGTCCCCTCCCGCCCACCCCTCCCTCCGTGTTGCTTTGTCCCCTCCCGCCCACCCCTCCGTGTTGCTTTGTCCCCTCCCGCCCACCCCTCCCTCCGTGTTGCTTTCTCCCCTCCCGCCCACCCCTCCCTCCGTGTTTTGTCCCCGCCCACCCCTCCCTCCGTGTTGCTTTGTCCCCGCCCACCCCTCCCTCCGTGTTGCTTTGTCCCCGCCCACCCCTCCCTCCGTGTTGCTTTGTCCCCGCCCACCCCTCCCTCCGTGTTGCTTTGTCCCCGCCCACCCCTCCCTCAGTGTTGCTTTGTGCCCGCCCACCCCTCCCTCCGTGTTGCTTTGTGCCCGCCCACCCCTCCCTCCGTGTTGCTTTGTCCCCGCCCTCCCCTCCCTCTGTGTTGCTTTGTGCCCGCCCACCCCTCCCTCCGTGTTGCTTTGTGCCCGCCCCTCCCTCTGTGTTGCTTTGTCCCCGCCCACCCCTCCCTCCGTGTTGCTTTGTCCCCGCCCCTCCCTCCGTGTTGCTTTGTCCCCACCCCTCCCTCCGTGTTGCTTTGTCCCCACCCCTCCCTCCGTGTTGCTTTGTCCCCACCCCTCCCTCCGTGTTGCTTCGTCCCCTCCCGCCCACCCCTCCCTCCGTGTTGCTTCGTCCCCTCCCGCCCACCCCTCCCTCCGTGTTGCTTTGTGCCCGCCCACCCCTCCCTCCGTGTTGGTTTGTGCCCGCCCACCCCTCCCTCCGTGTTGCTTTGTGCCCGCCCACCCCTCCCTCCGTGTTGCTTTGTGCCCGCCAACCCCTCCCTCCGTGTTGCTTTGTGCCCGCCAACCCCTCCCTCCGTGTTGCTTTGTCCCCGCCCACCCCTCCCTCCGTGTTGCTTTGTGCCTGCCCCTCCGTGTTGCTTTGTCCCCGCCCCTCCCTCCGTGTTGCTTTGTCCCCGCCCCTCCCTCCGTGTTGCTTTGTCCCCACCCCTCCCTCCGTGTTGCTTCGTCCCTCCCGCCCACCCCTCCCTCCGTGTTGCTTCGTCCCCTCCCGCCCACCCCTCCCTCCGTGTTGCTTTGTGCCCGCCCACCCCTCCCTCCGTGTTGCTTTGTCCCCGCCCACCCCTCCCTCCGTGTTGCTTTGTCCCCGCCCTCCCCTCCCTCCGTGTTGCTTTGTGCCCGCCCCTCCCTCCGTGTTGCTTTGTGCCCGCCCCTCCCTCCGTGTTGCTTTGTCCCCGCCCCTCCCTCCGTGTTGCTTTGTCCCCGCCCCTCCCTCCGTGTTGCTTTGTCCCCGCCCCTCCCTCCGTGTTGCTTTGTCCCCGCCCCTCCCTCCGTGTTGCTTTGTCCCCACCCCTCCCTCCGTGTTGCTTTGTCCCCACCCCTCCCTCCGTGTTGCTTCGTCCCCTCCCGCCCACCCCTCCCTCCGTGTTGCTTCGTCCCCTCCCGCCCACCCCTTCCTGCGTGTTGCTTCGTCCCCTCCCGCCCACCCCTTCCTGCGTGTTGCTTCATCCTCTCCCGCCCACCCCTCCCTCCGTGTTACTTCGTCCCCGCCCACCCCTCCCTCCGTGTTGCTTCGTCCCCTCCCTCCCTCCGTGTTGCTTCGTCCCCTCCTTCCCACCCATCCGTGTTGCTTCGTTCCCACCCACCCGTGTTGCTTCGTCCCCTCCCACCCACCCATCCGTGTTGCTTCTTCCCCTCCCGCCCACCCATCCGTGTTGCTTCGTCCCCTACTGCCCACCCCTCCGTGTTGCTACGTCCCCTCCCGCCCACCCCTCCATGTTGCTTTGTCCCCTCCCTGCCAGTTCTTGGCCTTAATGAAGTGTCACTACTGTTCTGAGACTAGAGACAGTGGCCTAGGCCTGGTGATGGGATTGGCTGAGGAACTTCATTAACTTGAAAGGGGCAGGGGATGAGTCTGCCCATTCATAGTTTAGTGTAAGGGTAGACTTGAGGAAGCCTTTGGTCACTAGGCCCAAGGTAGCCAGTTGGGCACCAGCCCAATGGGACGGAGAGCTAGTCCCCAAACCAGTTTGGTATACCTTAGGAGGAGGTGACTGCTCATTGCCCTGAACATACCCCTGCCTGGCACACAAGCTCCCTCCAGAAGACCTGTGCCAGCTTGAATTTTGTCTAAAATAGTGCATTTCGAGCCAATTTGCTGTTAAACACTGAGGATGTGCTATAACATTTGGTAGATTTGCCACTGGAAACTTTTTCCCCATTTGTTAGGGGTAAAGTCCAGGAGTCCACCCCATCTACTTGCTACTGAACTGAACAAAAATGGACCTCACCATAAGCTTCACAGAACTTTCTGAACCTGTACTTTCTGAACCTGTGGAATACCAGAACAAGAATTGCACTTGCTATTCGAGATCTGGGAGGATACCTGTGAGGAGGGCAGAATCTGTTCCCTCTTGTACCCAAGACAAAGACATGGACTCATAAGTGTCAGTTGGCTGATTTCCTGTGTGGCTGCAGAGACACAACAAACTGGGAGAGGCCTTTTTCTTGTAGTGCCCTCCTGATTAGTTGCAACTAGACCTGACCTGGATCCTTCTGGTGGCCTCTGCTGAAGTAACTACAAACAAACACAAATGCGGACAGAGTCATTTTGGTCTGCCTAACTGTACTATGAGGACTTACAGCCATGTTCTTCATACTTAAGAGACATGTGGCCTAAAACCCCATGTGTCCTAAGGGGCCTGATTCCAGTTGGGATTGGGTAAGAGACTAACAATGAACCTGCATTTGTTTCACGGTGTTCGTACGATAATTTATCTATGATTCATGCATTGATCACATTGACCTGAGTATATGTGATACCTATCACAAACACTGATGTTTGTGATAGGTATCACACTGGTGTGACCCGTACCGTATGGGATTTGTGAGATGTGACTGGAGAACCTTGTCCATGAACGTAAGAGGATATAGGTCCCTGTTCTGTAATGCGAACCTCTGACATTTTATTGTTTTTATCATTGTATTTTTTAAGGTTGGTTTTAGTGTGTGGAATTATCCCCGCACAGACAAGATATAAATGATACAATAATGAATACAAATTGGGTGATCCTTTGAGTGGGTGTACAATATGAATTCACATTAGGGACACACTACATGTATATTGGGTTTATTTGGTCCTAATGAATTGCCATAGATTTGTAGAGACTGAGAAGGGCAAGAAACATGTCAACCAGTTAGGAGAATGTAAGGAACATTATTTCCCAGGATATTCCCAGTTGTTTATAACCTTTAACAGAGGCTCCTAGAATAAAGTACTTTCAGAAGGGTACCTTGATTAATTTTAACTTAAGTTCAACCATTCTAACTATTCGGCTGGCAAATAGCTCCTATATTACACCAAGTCTATTTGACTCACTTTTGGCAAGTTGAGAGAATAGATCTCCAGCAAAGAGACCCTTTCTTGGGGGCCGTTCGGCATTGCAGCGCCATCCCAGCGAGGAGCTAGCCTGATGATGAAGCATACCACCCTTTAGGGAGGGTGAGGGCACTTGCTCCGAAAAGTAAAACTAAAACACACTCTCTGACCTTATCACCATCAAGGTGCACAAGTGGTGTTGCCCTGGGTTTGGTTAGGAACAGCATACTGTGTACGATTGTAGTTCTAGAGAAGGCGTGTGTGTGCTTGACCTTCCTATTATTCGTGGTCTGCTGAAGTAACTTCTGCCCCTTAAGCGCTGTCCCTGAGGTCCTCAGACCCTTGGCAGCATCGAGCTGTACTTCTCTCCAACAACCTCTGAAAAGCTGACACTTCCAGACTTCTGGAGGATTGGGACTAACACCCCCTCCCTCCCCCCATGTCAGTCTGCCCAAGACTTGCCATTGCTAGGTAAGAAAATCACGTTGGTCCCGCTCTGAGCTTTTTGCAGCTTAAAAACTCTGTTCAGCGTACGTTTGTGGCAAGCCCATCTGACTTCGGTGCAACCTTCCCAGATTTATCCTACAGCCCTGCCCTTCTGGAGCATTCTGAGTTCCAAAAATGAGACTAAATCCAATAGAAGAACTCTTGACCGGGCGAAGGCATAAAATGCATTGATCAACTAGAGGACTTCTCTGGGCGTGAAATGTAAACTTTTGCCGCTCTGAATTTTTCCAGCCAAACCCAACAGCTTCAGTTTGACATTGTCAAACAGCTGTCCGACTTTGAGAGGACTTACTCGGATACAGTCTGCAACCATGCCAAGCTAAAAGATTTTGACTTCCATTTCAAAGACTAGGCCTGAAAGTAAAATCTTTGAACAGGCGAGCCTTCTTAGCATATCTGACCCATGCTCCATTACGGTCAGCCTAAAATTGCGCCTAGGTCGGCGTCAAACAGTACTTTCTATTGGTGCTTTCTCTCCTAAAACCTTACAAATTAGTATCTCCAGTTCACCTTTTTAGATTTATGCAGTTTTGATGTCATTTTGTTTAAGTTCATCTCTATTTTTATAAATTGGAGTGTGAATTTTATTGTGTTTTTGACTCTTAACTATTTTGGCATTAAGAAATGCTTTTCATTCTCTAAATTGAGCCTGTCTACCCTACTGGGGATGAGCTCTGGTTAAAATTATTGAAATCTTAGCCTGGACCCATCAGGTTATTGTCTATCACTTGTGGTGGACTACCATCCACCCCAATTAATAATAATTCACTTACTTTCTTACTGATTCTATCAGATTTGAGAACATGTTGTAGCACTACCCTTCCATGGAAGTTTGTGTGAGCAGGGGGGCAAGGCGCATACTGTCATGCTAATCTCTATTTCCAACTACAGGTCAAAGATGACATGGGCTGTGAAAGCAGGACTGTTTATGCCAAATGCTGCTTGAACAGCTGAAGGAGGGACATACAGCAGACACTGGTGCTTGGGACCGTAGATTGGGGTGTCAAGGAGTCTTAAGTATCAAATGTCAACACCACAGAAGACCTTAAGTTTCTGTGGGTAGAGGTATGCTGATTGGGACTGCCCTCTCTGTAGTGCAAAAATAACAAGATAATGGATGGAAGGCTTAAATTAATGTAGCCATTGGCAATTGCTTGCCGCATTCCAGTCCATTGTTTTTCACCCACCATGCTACTCTTTACAAAAACCTGCAAATCATCACCAACCCTGCTCCTCCATCCCCAAACTTCCAGGCGAGGCCCCACCTGAAGGGACCACAAGCTCTCCTGACCCAGGAAATTCCTGACCAACCCCAAAGAGCGCGAAACCGGTTTGAGGTTGTTTGTGATCCCCTCTGGAGGGTTCTGGACTGGCAAGCTTTCACGCAGTCTCCTACCTCTGTAAATATTAAGAGGCAGACTGGGCAGGATGTTAGTACACAGTAGACTGCTGCTGTCCTTGTCTCGGGTAAGGACAGTTTTTTAGGTCTCGCCTACGCAGCGCGCATGCGCTGCATAGGAGACCTTTAGCCGTCGTTCTGCTGTTTTTCAAAGCACATACTCGTGCTTGTGGCGGCATACACCTTGCGGGAGCGCGCAGGGGCGCGCCACAAGCACGAGTATGTGCTTCGAAAAACAGCAGACTGCTCTCCCCAGCGCGCGTGCGCGCACCACTCGCTGACTCACCTCCTGCTCCCCCTCTCACAATTAACTTTCGCGGCCGCGGGGCCGCGCTTGTTTCAGCGCTTGTTTACAGCTCCCTCCGTTGTGTGCGTGCTCCCCCCCCCTTTCCAATACCTTCCTCTCTGCACTTTCTGTTGCTGTCTCCCTCCTGTTACAAGCACTCTCTCGTTTGTTTCTCCCCCTCGCCCAATTCCCTGCCTCCTCAGCGCTCCAAAGTGCTTTCCCGCCTGTGTGCTTTCGCCTTTTGGCGATGCTAGATAGCAAGCAACGCCAAAAGGCATTGGCATACCCAATAGGTCCCAAAGGCGGGACCCATTTGCTTTGCCAATGCTTGTGCTTAAATAGTCAGAACACTCCGACACTCAGCAGTTCCACAAGGTGTCGGTTTTTCACCCTCCCACCCTGGGAACGGCGGGTCTTTTTGCAGCATTTTTCGTTGCATCAGAAAGGAACGCACAGGATATTCTTAATTGCTTTAAATGTTCATTTGTGCGGCTCAGAGAATGAATTCAGGTTTCCGCATAGACTCTCCCACCTGGCCGTGACTAACATTTTTTAGATTTTATGCGTCATGAAGTGGTTATAATAATTCTAGTTCAGACAGCCCGGTCGTTGGGCATGATTTGATACTTTTGCACGTTAGCTTCGTCGACCCTACGGGTTCTTTCTAAACGTAGAAATCCGATTTTACTTGGCTCTGTTATTACCTTTTTTAACATTTTGGAGACAGCGTCTAAACACATCTGACAACAGGGCCTTCATTTGAAAGACATAACAGGATGAATCCATTTCACATCTTTGTTTTTACATTGTCCGGATTTACTTAGCCACAGGACAAAGGTTACTGAATCTTGAATGGGTAGCCGGATTGTTAGACATGGATCAATGCATAATGGCGGGTGGCTATAGATATGAATGAATGCATGAATGGGTAGGTGGATTAAGATATTGAAGGGTAAATAGATGGATAAGTAGAAAGCTGAAAGGATAATGACTAGGACTCCTGGCTTTATGGTGTTTATTTTTTGGGCATTTCCGCCTGTATTTATCCATATTTATTTTTTGCTACTTTTCTCTGTATTTATCCATATTCATTTTGGGTTTTGTGAAAAAAATAAAGCTGAAACTGGTATATTTCCACATTTATTTAACCAATAAATATGCAGTCATGCTTGAATGTCTGCCAGGTTTCCATGATGTGAACAACTGCAGAAGATAAATCAGTGCACTTATATGAAAATATGCACATTTCAGAATCAACCTTGCGCATCTCTACTGCTGTTTAAGCCTCTTTACTAAAATTATTTTCTTTTTTAACCCCCTTACATATCAGTCCTCACAGCTATTGGCCTGGTAGTCATGGCAAACAGTTTTTAGAATCACTCAAAAATCAACCCAATTTCTGTTTTTATCCCCATTTCAAAATAAACACAAGAAAATACATATTTTTCTGTATGTTTTTATCTGTAAAAATCTATAACAAGCATTGGCATAGCCAATAGGTCTCGCCTTTGGGACCTTATAAGTGTTTAGCCATGCAACAGTTGTTGCACCAAGGATATTGTGCTGGATAACTAAACACTTATAAGGTACCAAAGACGAGACCTATTGGCTATGCCAATGCTTGTAATTTTGAGTTATCCCTAGCCCACCCCTGGACACTCCCAATCCACACTGCTGGATCACTGGCAGTACACAACACCAGTCCATACCTTTGGACCAGCCCATCATGTGGAGCTCCACATAGATAGTCCCAGCCAGCTGCACTGTAGTACAACACTCTTACGGTGCCTCTACCCCATCAAACCCTAACACGACCCTTGCCAAGACAAAACTCTGTGTTACATTAGTCTCTTAAGGGCCACTTTTATTATGCAAAGCTGTGTTCTAAACGTTACTCTTCGTTAAGACTAACTCTCTGCGAAATGCATTGATGTACAAGGGATGTGAGCATAACTAGTGCACAGATTTTTAGCACTCCAGCCAAAACAGCATTTTGACATTAGAGCGCTCCCTGCACTTTTCTTTCCTCCCAGCCTTGGCATGACCAATAGAGAAGGATTTCATATGATAAACATACTTTGTGTCAGCAACGCATATAAACATCTGTGAATGCCCATGTTCTCATGTGTTACAACATTAAAGCCAGATCTATTGTCTTTGGCAATGCTTGTTAGAGTTTATTATAAAGCGTTTAAGTGACATTGTGGCTGCACACGATTTGAGTAATTTGTTAGGTGTGGATTTATTCTAGTCTCCTTAACAAATAATAAAATGCATAGCTCAATTGAAAGGCATGTTGTTTAAAAAAATGATTATTAGGGGTGTGGACAGGGAGGAAGGGAGGATACCAGGCAAGACAAGTCTCCCCTGACCTCCGCGCACTTGGACCGACCTCCTCCTTTAAACTTAGCATGACCTGATAATTTTGGGCCCGAGGGGATCCCGAGACAATCCTTCAGTGTTGTAACAACCAGTAACCTGAAATTTGCAGAGTGCCTGACCGCCACTTGTTCCGAGGCCTCTGACGACTCGGAGACCTTGTCAGTATACCGAAGAGATTCAAAAGGAATAAGACCCTCACTATCAGACCCTTGCCTTGAAAAAGCCCTCGGCCGATGGGCCATTCGGGCGAAACACGTGTCGGCTGTCTCTTCACCACTCCTGTTCCTATTCCATGTATGGAAATACTAATAAATACAAATGCACTTGAAAAGCACCAAAGAACTATTGGAATTTATTCTGCATAAAAACACGCGAATCAAGCAGGCATAATCTTCCATTTTTCTCAGTAATGAAACCAAGATGGTGGCCGGCATCCTCCCATAGCGGCTTTTGGACTCTGACCGCTGCCGGAGTTTCAGACCTCCATACTCCAGCGGTGACTCTTCCCCATCTGGAGTGGGCTCGGGGTGGCTGGGGGTGTGGAAGACCTCCACCAGGAACCAAGATCCTTCAAGCTTTCGCATCTGGCCCCTTGGGGCTTGGCCCAGGCACTGGAGACATCCTGCAAGTGAGGATCCCCGGCCGGGACGACAGAGCTACACCCATCGACTAGTTGAGGCGCGGGGCAGTGGGCCACACAATATCGTCGACAGTGTGAGCCCCTGTGAGCTGCCGCATCTCTGCGGGAGGTGAGCGCATTGTAGGAGGGAGCAAAAAAAATTCCCTCCACTACCAGGGATAATGGTGATAGTGCGGGCGCATCCCAACGGGATCGATGAGGCCTTAGACTATGAACTTTGCACCAGGAGATAGGCGGCCTGGAGCAAGTAGTTGGGGCTGCGAGTGGTCCCTCCCGAGGCTGGCGTGCCTCACCCTCACCCCCGCCTCTCCGGGTTGCTTCTGAAAAAGGGAATAAAGAACCCCATCACCCATCGTTAGTGTCTCGGTGGAAGTCTCTGGACAGGAGGCATGGCGATAAGATTAATGACATGGAGAATCATTTCTGCCGGCAAAACATCTTCATTTGTGACATTGCAGCAACTGTAACGGCTCCGGACCTTGAAGCTTACATCCAGGCCCTGTTTGCCCAATTACTTCAGCTTCCAAACTACTCATCTGTTCTCCTTGACCATACACATAGGTTCTACTCTGCTTACCAGCAGCAACAGATCCTGATCCCTGATGTACTCATACATTTTGTGGTTTATGTTGGTTTTGATAAGATAGTTTGTTGAGGTAGAATTGAGTGGTTGGGGTAGGTTTGTGAAGTGACAAAAGCGGTGGATTATGGGTTTTGTATTTTTTGAGGATCGGTTGGGGTAAGTGATTGGTTAAGTGTGATTGGTTTAGTACGAAGGTGGGGTCACGTTGCACGAGTCATAACGGGTAGGGTCACAAGGTATGCGTGAATGGAAGATGTTTTTTACGGAAGGAGCGGAAAGTGTTTAGAGTTGATTGCACCGAAATTAAGAATGCAGGTACTGGAGAAAATGTAGTTGTTTTATGTTGTTTTTCGCAGGTACGGTTGAACGTGAGGAGGATTGGAGCATTATTTCACTGGGTATAATGGGTTTGAGCAAGCATGAAGCACTGGGTGTGCAAATCTAAGGGAGGTACACTCTAGGGGAATGTTTTTTGGGGGTATTTTTGATTCGTTTTGAACATATGTTTCAGAGGGATAACGCTGTTCATTGGAAAGATTGCATAACATGTTAGAATGTTTCACAAAATCTAATGAGCAGAATACTAACTTTGATGCAGAGTGGTCTGAGTTGTAAATCGAGTGGCAACTTTTTAATGTAATTTTGTAGTGAACCCCTGAAGAAGGGCTAAAGAAGCCCGAAATGCATTGTGTAAACATGAGTAACTGCTATGGATAAACTATGTATTCCGCCGTGCCACAGAAGAAAAGGCCTGGATAGGCATATCTGTTGCATTAGAAGCATTGGAAAACATACACATCTCACACGGGAATGGTGAAATGAAAAGAATAATAGAATTTTGGAGTGACCCAAAAGGAATAAAAAATCGTTAAAAACTGATAAGCTTGTGATATTTTTGTTATAAGTCATCAATCAAGCAGTGCGCCTGGTGGAGTGGGAGTGCTATGCTCCAGTTTTGACTACTTCAAGAAACTCATCTGCTGAAAACGGATGTGAGACTTCTCTGATCATATTGGTACCCCATACAATTTCACTCATCTTACTCACGCAAAACTAGAGGTGTGGCCATACTGATACGCAGGGATCTCACTTTCCCTATAGAGGACATGTATCGAGATTATGAGGGCATCCTAGCAGGCATTCGAGGCAAAATAGGCCAGATCTTGCTTTCTATCATCTCTGTCTATGGCCCAAACGAAGACAAAGAGAATTTCTACTCAGCCCTATTCCCAAGGGTAGCTCAGTTCGCCACAATCTAGACACGCGGACAGTCCACCGCCATCCCCACTAACCCAGAGACTTACAAACCTCAACCTGGTAGACGTAATGGCGGAATCACCACCCTAATGACCGGGATTACACATTCTCTTCCCATGTCCACAAGCCTTACATGCAAATTGATCATTTTCTGGCCCCTGTGAGCCTCATTCCCTCCCTGGTGGACTCAACCATCGATGTCAATTCTCTCTCTGACCACGCACCCCGCTGGCTTATGGTGTCCCTGCTCACGCCACAGAAACCATTCCCAAAACCTTGGATGATAAACGAAATAGCATTAAGAGACCCAACCCTTAGGGACCGCATCAAAGATATGATAGAACACTGTTTTGCAGAACACGACAAAGGCAAGGTCAATCCCTCCAGCCAAGGCAGTGTTTAAGGGAGACTTAATCTCCCATACTGTAACATTTGAATGACTAGTAAAGCAGACGAGGGCAGATCTTGAACTACAGCTCTCCCGATGCCTAGTCGAGACACAAACAAGGAGGTTCCGCCTGAACAGTGAGAGATGTATGCAGAATAAGGCTTGAATTGGAACACCTCGAAATGAAAGAAGTACCAAAAGAATCTTATATGTTAATCAAACCTATTACTAAAAGGGTGATAAAGAGTACAGATTATTAGCATATAAACTCCGGCAGGTTGATACACGAAACCACATAAAAGCACCTAGAACACATGAAGGCCAGTTAGTTACAACTATGGCGGAGATCCAAACCGTCTTCCACCATTATCACTCTATACTATTCCATAGTCAGGAGCTTGCCGAAATAGCTCAGGAGGGATATCTCCAGAGATATGCTCCTCCAGACCTTGAAAGGGATCTGCTCTCCCTGGAAGAAGATATTACTGTTACAGAGGTATGTGAAGCAATGAAACGTTTGCCCAAGCGCAAATGCCCAGGCCCCAATGGCTTTACGGCCGCATTCTATAAAGTGTATTCCTCCTTGCTGGCTGCACCCCTAGCACACGTTTTTAACTATTTTTTGACGACTGGGAGAGTTAGTGATATGATGATAGGTTTTCACCCTACACTCCTCAAGCCAGGCAAATACACACAGACCTGTACATCCTACAGGCTGATAGCCTTGTCGTTTACGAGGTAAAAATCTTTACTTCTATACTGGTACATCACATATGGCCTATCCTCATATGCCCTCAACAAACCGGTTTTATTAAAAATCGTTAAGCTAACGATAATACTAGGCTGGCAGTCGCCCTGATGGAGACAGCCGAAAGACGGAAATAGCCAATCGCCCTCCTCTCCATCGATGCGTAGAAAGATTTAGACACGAAGAAATGGTCCTTCCTGTCGAAGGTACTTGCCACGACTCAAATGGGCCCAAAAACGGCGACATGTATTCAGGCCAACTATCAGCAACCCACTGTCAGGTTAATGATTAATGGGGAATACACAGCAGAGGTTCCCCTGTCCAGCGGCACAAGACAGGGATGCCCTCTTTCTCCGCTGGTCTTTGCTTTGCCAATGGAACCCCTAGTAGCCAATATCTTGCGTAATCCCAATATGCCTGGCCTGCGGGTGGGAGAGAGAGAACATATGATAGCTTTATTTGCAGACAGCATACTCTGCTTTGACTAATACTGACCAAACGATCCCAGCACTCCAGGCAGAGCTTGACCATTTCACACAAGTCTCTGGGTTTTAAATCAACTACTCTAAATCGTAGGGCATGGGTGTGGCAGACCCACTAGCATCGATGTGGCTACCTCTCCAGTAAAGCGGTTTTTCATGGTCTGGGACCTACATACAATATCTAAAAAGGTCTTCCTGGCCCATACAAAGTCATTATACGGGAGGTTATATCCCTCCTCACCTCACCACACTCTTCAAATACCTGTACCGATGGGGCAGATTAGAAATCTCCTGGATGGGCAGGATGAATAGCTTAAAGATGAACTTCCTCCCCTCCTACCTCACACACTACAGACACCCACCCCTCCCCCTTACATTAACAAGAAGCACACTGGGTCACATTAGACAAAAGATGCTGAAGCTTGTGTGGTAGGGCAAATCCCCAAGAGTCGCTCTCTCAACACTGATACAGCCCACAACTGAAGGAGACCTGGGTTTCCCTGATGTCAGAGCATACACCTGGGCAGCTCAAATCTGTCCGGCTTGGGACTGGAACAACGATCCAGATCGAAAACCCTGGGTACAAGTTGAACAAGCATTTTCATAATATGGTTGCTGCGCTCGACCAGGAAGAAATCCCAGACCCTACTCCCCATGATGATGTCCCTATTAAAATATTGGCAATTGCTACTCAATAAGAAGGCATTCTCGAAGTATCCTTTCCCCTTAAACTCATTGATTAATAACCCAGATTTCCCCCCCCAGAGTCACGGACCCTGGATTTCGGACCTGCAATCAGGGAAGTCCTCCATGCCTAAAAGAATTATTTGTTGATGGCGTGTTTCAGCCTAGAGAAGTCCTAATTGAAAAATTTCAACTACATAGACAAGATACTTTCAGAAGAACACAAGCCCTACACTGTGGGAGGCAGACAAATGCAAGGCAAATTGTGTAGAGAAGAGACACACCTTTTTTCTAACAACGTGTGGTGCAGGCAGATTTCTTGGCTTTATTGGTACATACTAAAATTCTGACCCCATTAAAAATCATGCCTACACCGCCAAATCGGAGCGAGATATTGGGATAGAAATATCGACCGATACATGGAAGTCCATCCTGTAGAGAGCAGCACATTCCTCTAAATGCACACAATATAAACAGAATGCTTACAAACTGCTCACACAATGGCACCTCACTCCCACAAGATGTTTGGTAGTCCAGACACATTCTGGAAGGACTGTGGAGAACGCAGCACACTACTTCACACATAGTGGTCATGCCCCCACATCCAAATCTTTTGCCAAGATATACTCTCTCCTTCATGCAATCATGAATGTTTCCCTCACACAAGACCCCTTAGTAATACTGTTAGGATACTCTGGCGACCAGGGCCTCTACCCTACGACCGTTCTAGTAGGAAAATTGATAATTCATCTTTTACTAGTGGCCCCCCCCTGAGCATCGCCCAAATGTGGAAATCACAGAATACTCCAACACTTAACATGTAGTGAGGGAAAGTATGGACCATATATGCAATGGAGAAACTTTCTGCTCTGATCCATGACAGAATGAATACATGTTATAAAGTTTTGACATCTCTTTAAGACATACGTAAGGGTGGGAGGATGCCACAATGATTTCTCATATCCTTTGTAGCTCCGACGTCTACGACATGTCCCATTCGGACGATGACAACACAGAGGAAGACTGGCGCTAATTGAATGTATTTGAGACTTTACTCCTGATGCAGCTTACATTGTTTGTTCCCCTGCTACTACTGAGAGAATGTAGTCTATATAGTCACAGTCTTGGTTGTCCCGCTGTAAGCTACCAAATGGCTCTGTTATCCCTCATGTGCCCCCCATCTAATGTTTATCTACGAAAATTAAAATAAAGTTGTTTTTCTAAATTTTAAAATTTGTTGTATACTTAAGGCAGCCATGTTTAGGTGACAGCATATTTTTTTGTTTTCTTTTTATTTTTTGGCATATGTTTGCAATAAAAAAATCAAAAAGTAACCATTGCACAACCTATTGGCTTTACCAATGACTGATTGATTAAAGCACCCATATTCTCTGATGCCATTTGAGCAGTGCAAAAGCGGTAGATTTTTTTTTACCACATTGTTGCTGTTCACTGGTTTTCTGACATGGTTAACATATTGCACATTGCCCTTGAGAATTCAGTTGCCTCAATCCAATTGGCACCCTTTTCAGGGTTGCCTAGATCCGATATCCCAATACGCTTTTGAAAGCCGTCCATCCCTCTAAAATATTGTTGTTTAGGGCAACACCAGCATATTAATGAAGCATTATTTTGTTTTGTATTCCTTTCAACAGTCTGTGGCTACATTAGGGTAGTAGTTTCTTAGTTTCACCGGGGTGTCATGTCACTCATACGTGATCTAATAGTGTATCTCTTTGTCTTGGACTTTTTCTCCTGCTCCTACCCATTTCTAAAGAGTTTCCCAACTGACTTTTCTATATGGGGCCCTAGAATCTGTTTTCATTGCTTGAATAAGTGCTATGATGTCTGAGAATGTCTATATAGATGAGCTACTCAAACGGATGTGTTGGTCTTGTCACTCTTGCCTTGATTTCAGTTTGCATTGCGCAGACTTCGATACTATTTTGGTGGAATTATGAGGTAGCTATTTGTTGCCGTGTTACATTTCATTCGTTCTGATGGAAGTGAGCATCTTGCGGATATTAGATCTTATTATTTTTAAAATGAACTTGGGTTTTTAATATAATGCTTTTCAGACACATTATTTCAGAATAACAGGTTGATAGATTTCAGTTGGGTGGAACACTGATGGGTCCTACATCTATCGAATTTCCTAAATGGATCTTTAAAGTCAGTTTGGGCCTGGTAGGTATGTTTCCACAGGTAATTCTGGGATGGATATATATATAAATATATATGTATGTGTGTATATATATGTATGTATATGTGTATATACATGTGTGTGTGTATATATATATATATATATATATATGAAGGAGGCGTGGCTTGGCGCAGATGGAGTGAGCAGCAAACTTGCGAGCTCCCGTCGGCCAGCCTCCATCTACAACCATCCTGACGCACTGAGCGAGACCGGGGCCCCCACGGCGCACCCCCACAGTTATATAAGGGTGAGGTGCGTTCCGCAGAAGACGAAAACCCCAGGCGAGTGACTGGAATCGGCGACGCTGTGGGAGCCGATCCCGGCCGCGAGACGAGCCAAGATGGCGGCGCCCAACGAGCAGTGAGGGAGCCGGGAGCCCAGCGGGGACTGAGCAGCGGCTAGTAGCAGCGGTGGGTGTCCCCCTCCCACCCCTCGGTACCACCGTAAAACCCGACCGGAGCTTCCAAGGTCCCTCCGGTGGTCACGCCTGAGGAGCAGAGTGGAAGCTGGCGTGGACTAGACCGAGCCTCACGTGACGAGCTCAAGTGCCGGATTGAGTGGTGACCGAGGACAGAGGAAGGGGGGAAGACGTCCCGCTGAGAGACGGTGAGCGGGGAGTGTGGCCCCCTGAGGCGAGAGGATTGCGGCGACCCAACGCAGTGGGGAGAAGGGGCAATAACCAAAGCTTATATCAATTCCATCCTATCTAGCTATATTGACACTAACAACATGTTGGACCCCTCTCAGAATGGTTTCTGTCCGCGTCATAGTACGGAATCGGCTCTCCTGGCGGTCACGGAACATCTGCGTCACTCTCTTGACTCTGGAGGCACTTCTGCTCTGATGTTATTAGACTTAAGTGCTGCATTTAACACTGTGTTCCACCAGATTCTTTTGCAGCGCCTAGAGGACAATGGCATCAGTGGCACTGCCCTGGGGTGGCTTTCCTCGTTTCTTCCGGAAAGATCCCTTCAAGTGATCGCCCCCCCCCCTCCCCCCTCTTTCTGCTCTCAGACGCACAGTGTACGCCAGGGCGTTCCACAGGGCTCTGCCCTGAGTCCGACCCTTTTTAGGTCTCGCCTGCGTTGCAGCGCATGCGCTGCTCGCTGGCGAGAAATTTTGTGGACAAAATGTAACATGGTGATTGGAGATCAGGTGCAGGTCACAGGTTAGGACCCCCAATAATAATTGGGCCAAACATGGCATATAAGTAGATAAAAGATAATGAAAACAACATGTGAAATATACAAATCAAATAGATAAACAAATCAAACAAATAGATAAACAAATCAAATAGATAAACAGGGGCAGGAGCTATACATATCAAGTAATTAGGCAGATGATGTTCAGGAAATGGACAAGTATTACTGGACTAATATAACATGGTGAAATTGGAGATCAAGTTGCAGGTCACAGGTTAGGATCCCCCATAATAATTGCGGAGGTGGATTTTGAGGTCTTTTTTGAAGCTGAAATAGGAGGGGTTGCAGCGCAGGTTTTTTGGGAGGGCATTCCAGATGATAGGGGCATTACCAGAGAAGGAGCGTGATTGTGTGGCTTTCTTTTTATGCAGTGGTGGTATAAGGAGGAGGGAGTTGGTGCTTCTCAGAGGTCGTGTGGTGCCCGCGATGAGGAGTTTCTTGGAGAGGTACTGCGGAGTGTTTTGGTGGAGGACTTTGAGTGATGCAGGCAGTTTTGTAGGCAGATCTGCCTTCAATAGGGAGCCATTTAAGAGATTTGAGAGCCGGGGATATGTGATCGAAGCGTTTGCAGTCTGTAATGAGCCTGGCTGCAAGGTTGAGCACAGCTTTGATTGGAGCAAGGTGGACCTTGGGGATTCCGTTGAGGATGGCGTTACCATAATCAATACATGAAAGAACAAGTGACTGAACTACAAGTTTAAAATCATCTGTAGGTATAAAAGATTTGATTTTCTTGAGGTGACGGAGAGTGAAGAAGGCTCCTTTAGCAGAGTTTTTGATGTGGACGTTAAGGGTTAAGGTGTTGTCGATAGAAATACCAAGAGATTTGACGGAGTTGGAAAGGGTGAGTGAGCAGTTGAGTGCGTTAAGGTCAGAGATCCATGATTGAACGGGGAGAGGGTTGTTTTTAGGGGAGAAGAGAATGATTTCAGTTTTATTAGGGTTAAGTTTGAGATGATTGGAGTGGAACCAGGTTTGGATCTTGGTGAGGGTGTTGTTCAGGTGTAAGATGTCCGCATGAGTTTTAATCTTGTAATAGATTTGGGTGTCATCGGCGTAGAGGTGGTAGTTGATGCCTGCTTGTTTAAGAATGAGGGTCAGGGGTTCCATAAAGAGGGAGGGAGAGAGAATAGACCCTTAGGGGACTCCAAGGGAGACAGGAGGGGGTTAAAAAGACAGTTTTGAATTTTGATTTGCTGAGTTCGGTGTTGTAGGTAGGAGACGAACCATTTGTAGGCAGTATCATTAAGGCTGAAACGGGTCCTAAGCACATAAGTAGGGCTGAATGGTTGACTGTATCGAACGCTGCGGAGAGATCAAGGAGGATAAGAAGGCAGGTCTCGCCATTATCAAGTGAGTGGTGGATGTCATCGACGACATTGAGCATTGCCGTTTCGGTGCTGCAGCCTTTCCTGAAGCCTGATTGAAAGGGATCGAGTAGGCTGAAGTTTTCGATGTGTTTGTCTAGTTGTAGTAGGACACATTTTTCAAGGACCTTTGAGAGAAGGGGGAGGTTAGTGATGGGGCGGAGATTGTTTAGGTCATTGGGGTCAGCATTGGGGTTTTTGATTATGGGAGAGATTTGTCCAAGTTGAAGGGAGGTGGGGACACAGCCAGTGGAGAGAGAGGTGTTGATGATTGTGGTCCAGTATGGGGTGATGATGTGCTTAAGGGCAGGGACAAGGTTAGAGGGTAAGGGGTCTTTTGTGTGGGAGGATGGTTTAAGATTACCAATTATTTTAAGGACTTCTAGCTCAGTCACGGGGAGGAAGTTGAGCAAGGAGGCATTGTTCTTTAATTGTGAGTTAGGGGAGTTGGATTCCAGAGAAGTAGCAGGGGATAGGTGTGGGGAGTGGTTAGGGGGGGGGTGAGGAAGTAGGTGGGAGAGGAGAGTCGCTAGGGAGCGGTAGAATAGTGGGCGGAAGAGTGAAGGGGTCAGCTGGTCGAGGGGATGTGGAGTAGGCATTAGAGGTGAGGACGGGTTTGCATTGGGAGTTGGAGGGGAGCTGTGTGGAACGGAAGGATTGATCAATTTTGGCTATTTTTTCCGAGAAGAAGTGGGAAATTTCTTCACATCTGGCTGAGGAGGCGATCAGATTTGGAGGTGCGGGGGAAGTTTGGTTACGAATGATTTTGAAGAGTTCCCTAGGTCTGTTTTTGGCACGATCAAGTTGAGTGCGGAAGAAGGATGCCTTTTCCTTGAAGATGTGTTTTTGTACGTGGATCTAGCATGTCTGAGGAGTGCAAGATGGGAGGGAGAGGTATGGTGTCTCCAGGTTCTTTCCGACAGTCTGAGTGACCGTCTTTCGTTATTAAGCTCGGTATTAAACCAAGAGTTGGAGTTGGTGATTCTTTGGTTTTTGAGTTTAGGTGGGGCTAATTGGTCAAGAATACCAGTGACAGTATTGTTAAAGTGTTCAGTGAGCTCATTAGCATTTTGTGAGGGGGGAATGAGAAGAAGTTGAGCTTGGAGTTTAGACTCAAGAACACCCGGGGGGATATGTTTTAGATTTCTGGTCAGTTTCTTAGGTCTGTTAATTTTGGAGGTGGGGAGATTTGCATTGGTAGCAATGGTGAACAGTATAAGGTGATGGTCAGACCAGTCAATGGGGACGATATTGGTCATGGAGGCCAGATCTTCGTTGGAAAGAATGGCGTCAAGGTTGGCTCCTTTGGTGTGTGTCGGGGACAGGCATAGTTGTTTGAGTTCATTGATCTCAAGTAGATTAGTGAGGAGGGAGATAGTGGGATCATCGGTATCGTTCCAATGGAGGTTAAGATCCCCAAGAAAGAGATTTTTTGAGTTGGATAATGAGGATTGTGTCAGGAGCTCAGAAAAGTCCTCGATGAAGGGCTGGGGGGGGGGCCCGGAGGGCGATATATGTTGTGTAGACGAATTGGGTGGGAATTTTGAGTTGTCAGTTCAGCTTCCAGGTATTCGCAGGAGGAGTAGCCAGAATTATTGACAAGGGATAGCTGAAATTCATTTTTAAAGATAATGGCTAGACCACCCCCAACTCTGTCAGGTCTATCTTTTCTAAGAATAGAGTATCCCCGGGGGAGAGTAGGTCAAGTATGCTCGTTGAGTGGTCTTTGAACCAGCTTTCTGTGAGGAATGCAATGTCAATGGATTCACTCAGGATAGTTTCCGAAATTTCCGCGGCATGTTGGATTTCGGAGCGACAGTTGACAAGCATACATGTAAGTGGTGTGGGGTTGCATATGGTGGGTGGGCAAGTGTGGATCGACGTGAGTTGGGGCGGTGGTCTGGGGGAAGCGGGGGAGGAGGGGATTCTATTAGTCCCTAAGATAACAGGGATGTGGGAGTAGGGGAGTGGAGGATTGGTGGTTGTTGGTAAGCTAGGAAGGTAAGAGTTGCATAGGTCGGAGAGGTCGGACGGGGAGAGATGGTTCGAGGTGCGGCGAGGTCTATGTATACGGCAGCGGAGAGTAGTCGATCTCCAATGATTGTGTTTGGTGTTAGGGATTTTGGGGGGATTTTTGGGGGGGATTTTTGGGTGGGGCTGGGTGGGGATTTTATGGTGAGGGAGGGTTCTGGAGCTGGGGAAGATAAAGTCTTTCCTGAATTGAGAGTTTTTAGTGATCAAATTAGATAGGTCAAGTTCGATGTTGTGTAGGCTCTGGGCAATAAAGGTGAGGGGAGGTACCGAGGGGGGGTGGTCTGGGTTAGTTACGGAGGGTGGACTGATGTGTGAGGGGGGAGATAGGGAAGTGGGTGTGGAATGAGGGGTGACGGGGCTGTTAGGTGTGAGGGGTTCGGTAATCAAATTGGATAGGTCAAGGTCAGTGTTGTCGGCTCGTGTCAATTGGGGTGAAGGGGGGTACTGAAGGGGCGTGGGCGGGGGGTAGGGAATGATCTGGGTTAGTTGCAGAGGGTGGACTGATGTGTGAGGGGGGAGATAGGGTAGTGGGAGTGGAGTGAGGGGTGACGGGGCTGTTAGATGAGAGGGGTTCAGAAATCACATTAGATAGGTCGAGTTCACTGTTGTGTAGGCTCGGGCAATTAGGGTAAGGGGAGGTACTGAAGGGGCGTGGACGGGGGAAGGGAATGATCTGGGGGTAGGGAATGGTCTGGGTTAGTTGCGGAGGGTGGACTGAAGTGTGAGGGGGGAGATAGGGTAGTGGGTGTGGAGTGAGGGGTGTCGGTGCTGTTAGGTGTGAGGGGTTGGGCTAGGTTAGACAGGAGGTTTAGAACTTCATGAGATGTGGTCAGAGAGGATAAAAGGGCATAGAGTGAGTGGAGAGCGGATATATTGGGGTGGAGGGGTTGTGTATTTATCGGGGGTTGGGATAAAGGATTGGGAGGCGGAGTTAGGAGGGCCTGAAGGGGCAGGATAGGGGGATGGGGAGGGGAAGAGGGTGTACGGGATGGGTAGGAGGAGGGGGTGAGGAGTTGTGTTAGGGGATTGAAGGGCAAGGACGGTGGAGTACGTGAGTAGTTGGGGAGGGGGGAGAGAGGTTGGGGGGGTCAGGCAGAGGCGGGGTTATGGGAGGGGAATGAGAAGTAGATGGCAGGGATTGGGGGCAACCATTTTTAGTGGAGGGGTCAGAGGAGTGTGAGTTCCGGGAGTTAGGGGGAGAGAGGGAAATTAGAGGGGGATGAGAAATAGGTAACAGTGGTTGGGGGATGTCATTTGCTGTAGAGAGGTCCAGGGAGGGTGATGGTGAAGTCGATTGTTGGAGGATGGTGTTAGCTGGATGGTTGAGGGTGGAGGTGGAGTGAGGGGGAAGGGGGGAGGGAGAGGTTGGAGGGGCGTTATTCAGTAGGGGAGAATTAGTGTTAGGCGCAGAGTGGTCAAGGAGGAGAGACAGAATGCTGAAGTGGTGTTCGAAGATGGAAAGGTGGGATACCGTGGCTTGTATGAGGATGTTACCTGTTTTGAAGATGGAGCTACTAGATTTCTCTGCGATTCTTTCATGAAGGCGGATGGCTGGGAACGCTTGTTTTTGTTGACACGAGTATTCTCGTGCTGCACTGCATCTGCCCACCGTCCTGTTTGGAATCGCACATTGGCAACAATAAATAGCAGGGGTTTGCCATTATTGAATTTTTAAAACTCGATTTGTGTCTGCATTTTATTTTTGGGATGCACGGAGAGTCGACGCCGAGACTCGAACCACGTTCCCCAGTTCCAAAGTCCACAGCTCTGCATGTTGCACCACATCATCTCTCCAAAACAATCAGCTTTTTTAGGGGGATTTGTCTCAGTTTTCCTCAGTCAGTTACCCTCCCACCATGCACCCTTAACCCCTTCCTCTCTTTTACGTCCCTGGGCGACCCTGTGAGTGTATGGGAAGGCGATCATGTGGATGGCGCTTTATTCCATTTCAAGGCCCCAAAGCGAGGAGAGCACTGCCCTAAATACAGAGCGTATCATTAAGGTAAGAACTTCATAAATACGGCTTCATGTACAATGATTCCAAACACTATAGCCCATCTAATAATGTTGCAAAGGCATCGCAACTGCAACAGGACAAGCGCATACACTTAAAACTTGCAGAGCCTCGCAGCCGGAGTCTCTCTTCCGGGGCCCCTCCCTGACAGCTCTCACAACATCCACACACCGCGCATAGCTTATCTCCCTCATCAGGGCCATAAATCTTCTCAGGCTGCTTGTTTGCTTCGCTCTCACGTCCTAGCCCAACCATTGCAGACCCGTCCGAAAAAATAACTTCTAATATGTCAAGATTTTTTATCAAGCACAACATGGTGCCCAGCGGTCAGCAGCCCCTCTGTGCCATCCCCCCAAACACCCACCCGCATGTCGCTGCTTGTTTACTGTCTCATTGTCAGTTGTCCGTTTTGCCTTTTCTCTCCCGTTGTCTGTTACCAATGATTGCTTTTTATGTCTCGCCTGAGCCAGCGCATGCGCTGCTCTGCGAGACATTTAGTAAGTGTGCTTTTCAAAGTGCTGCCAGAGGCTTTTGCTGGCTACCAGCTTGCGTTCACGCGAGCGTGAACGCGCCAGCCGCCATCTGTTTTTTCTCCGTCACGGGTAATTAAGTGCATCGCGATCACTTTAACTTTCGGCGCCCGCGCGGCCAATGCTTTTCGCGCGCGCTTGTTATCTCTATCTTGAGCTCTTATTTCCTAACTTGCATGTTGATGTTGCAGTGTTTGCTTGTTTTTGTTGTATATAGGCAAGCTTTTTTTATGTGCAGCTGCTCCTGTTACACTCCCGCTCCGTTTGTTGCTCTCCCGATGTGCTTTCACGTCCTCCGTTACACTCCCGCTCCGTTTGTTGCTCTCCCGATGTGCTTTCACGTCCTCCCAGTGCATCGGTGCTGCCAATGCTTGTTTAATGTTGCAGAGTGTATGTGCAGCTGCTCCTGTTACACTCCCGCTCCGTTTGTTGCTCTCCCGATGTGCTTTCACGTCCTCCGTTACACTCCCGCTCCGTTTGTTGCTCTCCCGATGTGCTTTCACGTCCTCCCACTGCATCGGTGCTGCCAATGCTTGTTTAATGTTGCAGAGTGTATGTGCAGCTGCTCCTGTTACATTCCCGCTCCGTTTGTTGGTCTCCCAATGTGCTTTCACGTCCTCCCAGTGCATCGGTGCTGCCACCAGTCTGACTGTTACAAGTCAGTCATTTTGTTTGCTTTTATACATCATAAGTTAAAACCGTTTCTGCCGGATGCTGTTGAGTTCTACTGGTTGTGCTGTTTTTATTAAATTACTCAAACACAGGTGAGTTCACAAATACAGAAAGAGAAAACCGAATACTACTGCCAAACAGACAGGAAATTGTAGTAAACCTTGCAAACGGAACCACGCCTACTGCCCAACAGCTGTCCTGACCTGAAATAATAAAATTGTTCCACAGAATCTCTATGTTGTCACTCTTGTCTAGAAAAGGCATACGACCAGCAATGGCTTTTAAACGGAAATTTCCTTCAAGAAATATCACTCTAAGCTAAACTTGCTCTCGCTTGAAAGCCAAAATGCAAACAAACTTATATGGTTACGTTGAATGCCCCCTCTTTTTTTTAAACAATTAAATGCACTTCTACAGCCATGACATCTTTTCAGCATTTAGTAGAGTCCTGAACACCTCTCGTGATCCTTCTCCTCATGGGACCAAATCAGTGGTACCCCCACGCCCCCTCTCGTATTCTGACCTGGGATCACAGGGAACCGGACAGGGCCCTTATTTATACCACCGACCCACGCAATATGATTTTCTCGCTAAGGACTATGGAACTTGAAGTTCCGTCTGCACATATTTGCTCTTCATATCTTTTGCACGACTCCAATAAAACCAGCACTGTTCATTTTTGCCACCTCCTTGGTTGTTGGAGGCTTCGTTGTGTCTACATAGCCGCTTGGGGTGCCAGACATGCTTCCTTGAGTCCAAAAGTAATATCCTCACTTTTTAGGTCTCGCATAGGCAGCACGTGTACTGCCATCTTCATACAGTAGACGGAAAAAATGCACTGCATGAAACGTCGAGCTGTGTGCCTAAACCATAATCCTTTCCTCTAACCGCTGCAGCCATCTGTATTCATCAGAAAAAAAAACAGCATCTTTTTCACAACCAAGAAGCAGCTTCCTAACACAGGGATTTCAGTATGATTTGCGTGGAGACAAAGTATTGCACAAAAATCACTGGTTTTGTTTTATTTCTCCCTTTCGTATTTCTCTTTCTCTTTTCTTCTCGTTTCTCTTACCCTCTAGTTTTGTTTTTCTCTTCTCACCCTCTCCTTTCTCTTTCTTTAGCTGCCGTTTTTCCTTCGGCCTCTCATTTCTCTTTCTCTCCCTCTCATTAACCTATCAGTTCACTTTCTTTCCATCTCGTTTCTTTCACTCTTGTTTTGCTTTCTATCCCTCACATTTTTTTTGCACTCTCGTTTGTCCATGATCTTGCCGTTTATATTTCTCTTGAACTATGATTCCTGCTTTTTCTCTCTTCGTTTCCCTTTCGCTCCTCATTCTGCTTTCTATATATTTGTATTCTTTCACCTTCAGTCTCTGCCCGTTACTCTTCCTCACTCATTTCTTGTTCTGTCTAACTCACTTCTCTCCTTTCTTCGCCTTGTACCTATTTCTCAACACTTCCTTGTCCTTCTGTCTTCCTATTTTTCTTTCTCTCATTTCTTGCTTTCTATCCCTCACATTTTTTTTGCACTCTCGTTTGTCCATGATCATGCCGTTTATATTTGTCTTGAACTATGATTCCTGCTTTTTCTCTCTTCGTTTCCCTTTCGCTCCTCATTCTGCTTTCTATATATTTGTATTCTTTCACCTTCAGTCTCTGCCCGTTACTGGACTGTTCCCATGAGGCACAGGGTCAGACTGATTTGCATATGGCCATGTCTGAACTGGGGTGGTGGAGTGAGCTAAAGAATGATAATGGATTAAACCCAGATCAGTTGACTGGGGGTGAGTGTTTGATTTGCTCTAACGCTCCGTCCATCATCCACTTTGGTATCGCTCTGCCCGTTACTCTTCCTCACTCATTTCTTGTTCTGTCTAACTCACTTCTCTCCTTTCTTCGCCTTGTATCTATTTCTCAACACTTCCTTGTCCCTCTGTCTTCCTAGTTTTCTTTCTCTCATTTCTATCTTAGTTTGCACTCCCTGTCCTCTCCCGCTCTGATTTTTCTCCCCTATGGTTCCCACTTTCTACCTTTTCAGGCTTCGCCTTGGACTGTTGCATAATGTGCTGTATAGCTAAATGCTTATAAGGTCCCAAAAGCGAGGGACTGGCACATAACTTGCACAGACAAACGCAATTTTGCTCTAACATTTGCACTGATGGATTGATGCAATAAATGTGTTTTTGTTCCAAACAGCTCATGCACATCTTGTTTTTTGCACGTGTTGATCGATGTAAACTGTTATGCAAAATTGGCATTTTGTTGCAATCTGCACTGAATCAAATTAATGCATTCATATATGTTCATGTATAGTCCTTGCTACAGTTGTCAATTTAAATGCAAGGTGTCTATCTAAAGCGCTCTGATGCCTTTGGACAAAGTTCGCTCTATATAAAACGGCAAGAAAAGTCCCTAAGGTCTATTATCATTATGCAGAAACAAGTTGCCAGCATTGCAAGAACAAAAGACAAGCATTGGCATAGCCAGTAGGTCTCGCCTTGGGGACCTTATAAGTGTTTAGCCATGCAACAGTTGATGTTGTTGCACCAAGGATATTGTGCTGCATAACTAAATACTTATAAGGTCCCAAAAGCGAGACCTATTGGCTATGCCAATGCTTGTTTTAAGTCTCTACTTGTTTTGTTTACTTTTGGCCAATCACTGTCCAAGAGAGCATTTCGGCAGTCCGGCCCCCGCTGTTCCCTCCCTCCTCTCGTCTTGGCCCCCACTGTCTGTTGCTGCTGCACCCCCGCCTCTCCCATGCTGTATATCCTTAAACCTTCACAAGATCAAATGACGAGAGGGGTTATTTGAATACCAGCGTAATGTCAAGCAGTTATGTTGCTTCCACTGGCTCATATACGATCAAGTCGTCACTGCTGTTTTATTACCAAGAAAGAAAGTGGCAGTAATTTAAAAGAAACCAAGTTCTCATTTCCATGTAGGTTATTCTTGCGGTGCCCGATGCAAAAAGGAAATCCTGGACGGGGATGCACCATCTGCTACATAACAAATTAACCAGCACTGCTTACTGAGCATTCCAATTACTTAACACATACTTGCAACTCCGCAGTGACTGCTATATGGAGCACTCCTCTTGTGGTGGACTCCAGCACATATGCCAGGAAGTCAGGGAAGCGAAATAAAAAGATGGAACTTCTGCATTAAACTTGTTTTCCAATATAAGAAGTCTTTTGACAAACGGGAAATAAACCACAAACAAAATCCCAACCGGGCAAAACACCACGGGAAAGGAATTCATTTTCAGGTAAAAAAAAAACCACATCAACAGTGATATGTAATACAGTTCCGTCTGTATGTCTATTCATGGTTTTATGTGTTGCTTTTTAAAAATATATATTAGCACAGAATAAGACCAATGCTATTGGGCAGGGGTACGTTGTGGGTACATTTTACTGCTAAGGGTTTAGTAACGGGTCAGTAACCGAGGTGCCACAAGCAACTCTCCTTTGTACTCCTTCCCTTAGTGTTTTGTTCCTTTTTTCGAGTCACTTTGAAGACACTGTGATTTACTGCTTGTTACACCTTTTCACGATGCTCTGCAAAACACATTCTTTATGCTTACAACTCAGGAGCCAAGTAGTATAATGCATTCACTTTGATCACAACTTGCTAGCCAACGTATGTTTTTTAAAAATTTAACTTAAAGTTTGTGATGAGTTGTCAAAATTTAGAATGCGTGTGGATGTTTATCTTTTTTTCTCTATATTAGGTAGCAATTAGGTGTGCTTTATATTTCATCTGCACATCGGTTGCTTCCGATTGCCCGTATTTTTGGAGGGGTTTAATTTTCCTCGCACTCCAGGCCTTTACTGTACATAATATTTGTAAATCTTGGCTGCACCAAGACATGCAGGCATAGGGTGCTTTTGCACAAAGCTGGAAGAAACGTACATGTTCAAAAGAAATTAAAAGAAACATGTACATTTAACATACGATCTCAATATCAGAATGGAGATATGAATCTTTTGTTACTAACAGATTTAAGAACACATGCATTATAGAAATGCTCTTATTCGGTTAAATAGTGTGGGTTGTGTAAAACGTGTTGCTTATCCGTAGTACAGGAATGCTGCTTATTTAGTGCAAACCTGCCGAAATATGTTAGGGAAATGGAATTGCATGTGATGACAAAAATGATATTTCGTTTGCATGTGATACCATTTAGCTGCAGTCTTTTTGGCTATTAGTGATTTTCCTTGTCAATCTCCACCAGCCTTTCTGGGGCAACCTTCTTGCAATAGCTTCTCTACTCTGGTAGGTGGGACCATCTACCTATTTCTTTATTTGGTAACTCTTTGGTAACTCTTTCAATACCTTATCTACTCTGGTAGGTGGCACCTTTTGCCTCTGTCGCTACTCCATCCTGCCCATAAATATGACAAGGAGCCCCATAAAGGCTCCACTTATGTGTCCAGACATCAGTTTTTCATTTTCTTTAAAACCCAAAGACACAGACCTAAAGCAAAGCTCCTGCCTATTTTTTTTTTCCGACACCAACAATTCAAAGCTATCCACAGAGTTCCATGTCACACAACTCAACTCCACACATTTCCAATCCACACTATATAATTCAACACCAAACCACACAAATCAACTCAAAACAATTACACTGCACACCACATACATTCAATCCACAGCACAAAATTACACATCATGCCACAAAATTCAACAGCACACCACATAATTAACCTCCACTACATACACTCCACAAAACAAAATACCATTCCACATAATTACACTCTATAACACACAATCCCACTGCACATAATTCAAGTACACTCAATACCACATCATTACTAGCTACATAATTCCACAGCACACCATGCCACATAATTCCACTACACAAATCCACTCCACAACATACAATTCAATGCCACACAATTCCAAAACTAACTAATCCAACCCACATCATTCCAATACACACCACATACATACACTCCATAACACATAGGTAAAAGACATTGCCATTTCCAATGCCAATAGCTCTAACTCAAACAAATGCGAGACCTATTGCATTTCCAATGCTTGTTAATATTTACATCCGACCTCTGGCTGCGTTGGCAAAAGATAGGGGTCTGACTGTGGTCTCCTACGCAGACGATACACAGTTAGTGATCGCTCTATCCGACAACCCCGCTCGGGATGCTGCTAAGTTCAGAGAGGATTTAACAGAGGTCGAAAACTGGATGACATCAAATTGCCTCCAACTTAACGCCACCAAATCAGAAATCTTGCTGGAAGGGAAAAACACTCATTTGTGGAGTGAGCAATGGTGGCTTTCTGTCCTTGGTTCTCCACCCTCACCTAAGCCAACAGTCAAAAACGTGGGCGTTTGGTTAGATTCGGCTCTCTCCTTCCAGCCCCAAACCAAGGCGGTGGCCGGAGTCTGCTTCAGACTCCTTCGAGGTCTCAAACCTCTGCTGGGCTTCTTTGAGGCTAATATCCGGCAGGTCATCATCCAGGCCACCATATTGTCTAGGCTGGATTATGCCAGTGCTCTATATTTGGGAGTTAATAGAGCAGAGATACAGCGCCTCCAAAGGATACAGAATGCGGCAGCCCGACTGTTGTTTGGGCTCCCCAGGACTTGTCATACCTCAGAGTTCATCAATAGACTCCATTGGCTCCCTGTGGAAAAGTGTGTTCTTTTTAAAACTTTGTGCATTTCTCACCGGATTCTCAATGCCCAATCCCCTGAAATTCTTGCAAACCTCCTCATACTGTACACGCCCACTCGCCTCCTGCGCTCCTTTAATCAGCACCTGGCGGCATTCCACGGGTTAAGAGAGCCAGAGCCGAAGGACGCTCGTTTCGAGTTTTAGCTCCTAAACTTTGGAACTCCCTTCCGGTGAACATCAGAAGCATTCACAATCATGCAGCTTTCCGTAAGGCTATTAAAACTTATCTGTTCTCTAATTAATTGGTTGTGGCGTTTTTCTCGGCCCTGTCTTCCTCTTGCTGTCTGTGCTTAGCGCTAGGACGCCCCTTGGCTTGGGCAGCCATGCGCTCTACAAATTATTTAACATAACATAACAATACCAGAGTGACAGTGGGGTGTGAGTGCGGCCCCTGCCCTGAAACATTGGAAGCCTGCTGAACTACCGGAGGTCCCCACGGCATGAGGCACCATCGAGAGACCTGACTTGAACGCCTGGCGGTCCTGAAGAGACCTCGACCCCTGCACAGGCGGGCGCACGACGACCTGCGCCTGGAGCCCTGAAGACAGCGGGTACGCGAGGCGGATGGGCAGACTCTAGAGATAGGCCTAAACCAGGCGACTAGGCCATGCTGTCTTAGAACAACCGGTGGCTGGGCCAGGAGACCGACAGAGTGTCAGCATAGAGTGCCGGGGGGAGACGCAGGGCAGCGGAACCGCCCCCCCCCCCCGGATACATCGCCTCCCGAATGAGAGGGAGAACTCATAATAGCGGCAGGCGGGCCCACAATTACTGTTGCGGAGGTGACCTGAATAACTGACCCCAGACCTGCTGCACAAGTCGGAGGTGAGGGCCTTCCCTCTCGTGACTAACACATCTGCGAAGGTCCAGTTGGGAGAAAGCAGAACCACTAAGACGAGGATTGCACGCACATAACTGCCCTCACAGTGGACACGAAGGGCCTGAACATAGTACGGCATTGGCCCCCCTTACCTCAGCAGACGAGAAGATCGAGGCGCACGTCAGAGACACAAGACGCGCTTGAAGACGGGAGCGTCTACCGGAGGAATCTGCGGCGGAGACGGACGCGATTATCCTGGGGCTGTCCTATGAGCGCACGTAGCACCAGAAGCACGGCAGACTGGGAGGATACCATGGGGAAGGGCCTCAAGAAGAAAGATAGAGAAGAGGCCCCGTCGGACAAGCAGATGGAGGAGAGGGGGAAGGCACTTTCTCAGGTGGAACCCGCTGGCGACCCTACATTGCAGGACATACTACAAGCCATCACCTCGTCCAGTGAGCGACTGGAAACCAAAATACTCGCTGTCCTTGGATCTGGGCCTACTCCGAGAAGACCACAAAAAACTGGCGGACCGCGCCAAGACAACAGAGGGTCAACTCTCTGAAACGATGCTGGATATAGTAACCATGAAACAACACCTTACAACGATTGAGGTGAAAGTGAAAACATTGGAATCCCGAGCCGAAGACAGGTCACGGAGAACAACCTCAGAATCATCGGCCTGCCGGAGAAAATTGAAGGCCGCAGTATGATAGCCTACCTGGAGAGATGGCTGCGGTAGGAAGTGGCGCCGGACGGGCTATCGAACTTCTTCGCCCTAGAGAGGGCGCACCGAGTCCCGGCGAAGCCACCTATACCTGGAGTACCGCCGCGAGTGGTGATAGCGAAACTTCTCCATTTTAGGGATAGGGACCATATCCTTACCCAAGCGCACCTCAAAGGAGACATAGAGGTGGACAACTCGGTGGTCAGAATCTTCCCAGACTTTTCCGGGGAGGTGCAACGACAAAGAGGATCTTATCGAGAAGTGAAGCAGAGGCTGCGGCAGCTAAACTACAAATAAGCGACGCAATACCCGGCCACACTATGAGTCGTCATAGGAAAGGGAACGGAGTTCTTCAGGACCTCCCAGGAGACAGCTGACTGGCTGGAGAAACCTGACGGGATGGCGACGCTTCGAGAACTGGAGAAGAGGAGAAGGAGAGAAAACCGCTCTAGGGATTGGAGGTTCATGAGAGAGAACTTGGCGCCGACACAGGAAGAGACACAGCTCAAACGCCAGAACGCGATGCAGGTGGTGGCGCTGATCAGCGGCAAGGAGAGAGAGCACGTCCCCCCTGAGGGCAGTGAGACAGCAGCGGATCCGAGGCACCAAACGTGGTGCACCCGGAGGTCACACCACAGACGGCGGATGGCATCGCCTAGCTGGGGAGAACAGAGCCCTCTCCGGTGCAAGCTTAGAGTAGAACGCGACGCGACTGGCCCAGCAGCAAGTTACAGGGACTGTTGATCGGGGGTGGAGCGCGGGTCCTGAGGGGACAATGGAATTAAGAGGCGGCTGCAGAGACTGGGAGCACGGCGAACGAGCAGCCTACCCCCTTGCAATTGACTGACCGAACTGCAAGCACTCACTTGCGGACGTTCTAATAGTGGTTTGGATGGGGATCTTTTTCTGCCTATCCTGGGGAGTGGGAGTTGGGGGAAATGTGTAATGTTGATACGGGGGGGAACACCTTGAGTTGCAGCATACAGGGAGCTATGCAGGATGGTATGGGGAACACGGATGGTCGACATGGGCGGCTGAGGGAGGCGGAGGGAGGCGGTCGAAACCTAATCACACACCCTAATGGCTGACAAGCAACAGTATAAATGCATGACATGGAACATCAGGGGTATGCACACAATGACGAAACGCCACAAAGTTCTCTCTTATATCCGGCGGCGGGGAGCTCAGGTAGCCCTACTGCAGGAGACGCACCTAACGCAGAAAGAAAGGCAAGCTTTGTAAGAGACGATGGAGGGGCCAGCTTTTTTACACTACCTACTCCGCATTCACGCGGGGGTGCTAATTTGGATACAAGCGGGGGTTCCATTTCAATTTACCGATTCTGTAATAGACCCAGAGGGGCGTTATGTAGCTATGAAGGGGCGACTGGAGGGTCGGGACATAAGCATAATTAACGTCTATGCCCCTAACGTGGACCAGCCAGTCTTTTTTGCAAAGCTGAGCCATTGCTTACCGCACTATCTGACGGGCACTACCCTGCTGGGGGGCGACTTTAACAGTGTGGACGATACACAACTAGACCGATCCCACCCACCTCTCAGAAATTCTCAAGCAGCGCGTGCCTCGCATGCCTTCATTACCTGGAGACAGAGCTGGGGACTGATAGATGCCTGGAGGACCTTGCACCCCCACGATAGAGACTACTCCTACTTTTCAGCGGTTCATGAAGTGCATGCGTGATTAGACGCCTTCCTAACCTCTGCAGATGCGCAGTGCCACGTCACGTCACGGCTGCGGAATACCTAGCACGAACGATATCTGATCACAACCCACTAGTCCTGTCTCTAAAGTGGGGACATCCCCTGTCAGCGATCCCTACATGGAGACTCCGCCCAGACACCTTGGAGGATCAGGTCTTCCGGGAAGAGATCAGGGGGGAAATAACGCACTATTTTACGGCCAATGAGGAGACGGCCTCCTCGACGAATGCGGAGTGGGATGCCTTCAAAGTGGTCCTGAGGGGTCAGTGTATAACGCGTACCACGGGGGTCAGGCGGGTCCTCCTGGATGATGTAGCGGGGGCAGAGGCGGCTCTTAGAAGGTTAGAACGCAGAAGACCAGGGCGCCCGGAACTGCAACAGGCATTGCTAGAGGCCAAGGAGGAGGTAGCAAAACAGGCAGAAAACCTTAGATGTTTTGATTATAAAAAATATTTGGAGCGCACTCGGGCTGAGCGAGATAAGTCGGGGTCACTGCTAGCGTGGTTGGCGAATCCAGTGAGTAGGAGTTCGCCTCTAGTCAAAATTGAGGACGAGGAGGGCGTCGGACACTATGCGCAGACAGCGATTAACGAAACCTTTGCCCGCTACTACGCAAAACTTTATAGGCACTCGCGAGCAGATGGTTCCACAGATACACGGGAATACCTTGCAGATCTGCGAATGGCGCGGCTAACCCCAGAGGAGGGGGAGAAGTTGGGCATGGATATCACACAACGAGAGGTGCAAGTTGCCATCGGAAGTATGGCTAGGAATAAGACCCCGGGTACAGACAGCTTACCGGCTGAGTTCTACGCAACCTACTCGGAAGAGCTGGCGCCCCGACTGGTTACGATGTACCAGGAGGCCCGGGAAGCGGGAGTACTGCCGGAGAGTGCTAGAGAGGCTCTTATTGTACCAGTGCTCAAACCTGGGAAAGAACCGCACGATTATACGGCATACAGGCCTCTATCCACGTTGAACATGGATTACAAAATCCTAAGCAAAATACTCGCGACGCGCCTTCTCCCCCACGTGCCGGGTCTAGTCCATGCAGACCAGGCAGGGTTCATCCCAGGGTGGAACACGGCCATAAACATCAGACGACTCCTTACTATTATGGGCTCCGACTGGTACGATAAACGAGAAGCGGCAGTGTTTGCAGTAGACATTGAGAAGGCCTTTGACAGCCTTGAGTGGCCCTATCTTTATGACGTCCTCGCTAAGATGGGATTGGGGGGAGGTTTCCTAGATTTGGTGCGGCTACTGTATGCGTCTCCTACAGCCCGGGTGGGCACGGGTAAGACCATCTCACCCAGGCAGAGGGTAGAGAGAGGCACGAGGCAGGGATGCCCACTCTCTCCGCTCCTGTTTGCACTAGCCATGGAACCGCTGGCGTGCAGGGCCCGAAGTGGACAGGATTTTAGTGGCCTGAGGACAGGTACAGGGCAGCATTTTATAGCTTTGTATGCGGATGACCTCTTGCTATTCCTCAACAACACGGCGGATGAACTGAGAGGAGCGAGAAACATGCTAGCCCGATTTGGTACTGTGTCTGGCCTCAGAGTCAACTGGCGAAAATCCAGTTTATACCCTCTCTTACCCAATACCCTCCTCCCACCTGAGCTGGAACGCCTGAAATGGGAGCCTAGCTGCCTGCAGTACCTTGGAGTCAAGATATACCATGGGCCGGCAGATCTACTAGAAGGCAATGTGGGCAGAGCGATCAGATCAGTGAAGTCGGCAATGGACTTCTGGGGAACGCTGCCGCTGTCCGTAGCCGTGCGGGTAGCTGTCCTGAAGATGATAGCCCTTCTGCGCCTACTGTACTATTTTGGGGGCCCTCCCGGTGTGGATCCCATGCGCCACATTCAAAGATCTTGACTCAGCAATCATGTCGTTCCTCTGGTGGGCGGGACGTAGGAGAGTAGCGCTGACCTCCCTATGGCGCTCTACGGCAGAGGGGAGCTTAGCGGTCCCTGACTTTGAGGGCTATTACATAGCTGCTCAGCTGTACTGGCTGATCCAGTGGCTGGCGGCAGATCGAGACCCGGGACGAGAGCAGTGCTTGGCCGCGCCGGACACTGCAACCCTTGCGAAGATACTACTTTGAGTGCGGCGGGACACATCCGAAGACACAATGGAGACCAGGGTGGTGGTGCGTTGTTGGGCCAGGTACTTGAGACGAGTAGGCGTCAAGACCCCCTATTCTCCGGATATACCCATCAAGCTGCTACGCTATTTGCCACAGGGAGAGTACTGGACAGGACGAGAGGACTGGGTGGAGGCAGGTCCTAAAGTGGTGGGAGACCTGTACCTGGACTCCGCGCTGCTACCATTTGACGAGCTGCGGGCTGCGTACGATTTACCGGCAGGTCACTTCTTGAAGCATGGGGCCCTTACCAGAGGGATTGGACGTCACTGGGGAGGGGGAGACACTGAGCCGCGGGCACTATCGGGGTGCAGATATGTGGCGCTATCTGCCGGGAGGATTAAAACAGTGTCATGCCTTTACAAGGCCATGAAACAAGACATACAACAGCCACTAGAGCGCTTGCGATTACAATGGGAAGAAGATGTAGGTAAACAGATACCAGAGGTGGAGTGGGATAGGATCCTAGAGCGTACCCCGAAGGTATCCAGAAACGCGCGGTTTAAATTAATTAATTTCTATGTCTTTCATAGGGCGTATCTTACACCGTCCCGAATCAGGAGATACTTCGGCACGGATACGGTAGTGTGTCCACGATGTGGAGAAAGGGAAGCACACATAATCCACATGTTCTGGAACTGCCCCACACTTCAACTCTTCTGGGAGGAAGTCAGACCGGTAGTGGGCAAACTCATTGATAAGGACCTCCCGCATACCCCAGAGCACTTCCTACTAGGATGGTTCCCTCACACGGCCAAAAATAAGACAACTGGAAAGTTCCAAGACTTGGCCTACGTACTGGCTAAAAGAGAAATAGCCAGAAATTGGAAGGCGCCGGGAGGGCCTAGGATCACCTCCTGGAAAAAAGAACTTGAGAAATGGGCGGGAGCGGAAGGCAGTTTATTGCTCAGGGAAGCTCATCGGGGGATAGGCAAACTAGATAGGGCCAGAGCGTGGGAAGGACTAGTGAATGAGTTGATATCTAGAGGGCAGGACAATGATAGTGGGGTGAACACTCCGCAACCCGCAGCACCAGACCAAGGGAACGGCTGAGTAGAACACCAAATAGGGCACCGCCCAGCACTCCGACACACACGATGCAACTGGAAGTGCGACCCACGCGAACCTACCATCGCACACGGAATGTGATTATCTATCATACGCAACTCTAGGCGGGAGGGGGGATGTTCTGTTAAACGGGATTGTTCATTTAAAGCATGCCAGAGAATGATACCAATTTAACGTATGTCTAACAAATGTGGGCGGGGACATGATCGGTGAACATTGAATGTGTGTAATGTATATGTCTTTGAACACCAATAAAATCTGGTTGGAAAAAAAAAATAAAAAAAAAAAATATAGATATATATATATATATATCACTGCTCCAAGGTTGTCCACCTGTAAGTAGCACTCGAGCAACAGCTTGATTCATGTGTAGGTAAGGACGGGGAACCGCCCGTAGGAGCCGCTCCATAGTGGTATTGCCTGACGCGTTTCGAATCACCATATGATTCTCTTCAGAGGCTTTAATGGAACGGTGTGCGCAACCGCTGACCCACTTCTGACACACCCCCCCCCAATGGGAGGCTCGAATGAAACTGGGCCTTCTGGGAAGTGTAGTGCGGGTAGCACATAATCAAGTCCTGTATGGACCCCACAGGTGGGCCCGTCCACGATCCTATATACAGCTGCTGTTCCACTTTCGTGGCCCCCAATCTTACGGGGTGGTGCACACTCCGCGGCTGGACTGCCGCGTTAAAATCACTGCTCCAAGGTTGTCCACCTGTAAGTAGCACTCGAGCAACAGCTTGATTCATGTGTAGGTAAGGACGTTCCATTAAAGCCTCTGAAGAGAATCATATGGTGATTCGAAACGCGTCAGGCAATACCACTATGGAGCGGCTCCTGCGGGTGGTTCCCCGTCCTTACCTACACATGAATCAAGCTGTTGCTCGAGTGCTACTTACAGGTGGACAACCTTGGAGCAGTGATTTTAACGCGGCAGTCCAGCCGCGGAGTGTGCCCCACCCCGTAAGATTGGGGGCCACGAAAGTGGAAAAGCAGCTGTATACAGGATTGTGGACGGGCCCACCTGTGGGGTCCATACAGGACTTGATTATGTGCCCCCGCACTACACTTCCCAGAAGGCACAGTTTCATTCGAGCCTCCCATTGGGGGGTGTGTCAGAAGTGGGTCAGCGGTTGCGCACTCCGTTCCATTAAAGCCTCTGAAGAGAATCATATGGTGATTCGAAACGCGTCAGGCAATACCACTATGGAGCGGCTCCTGCGGGCGGTTCCCCGTCCTTACCTACACATGAATGAAGCTGTTGCTCGAGTGCTACTTACAGGTGGACAACCTTGGAGCAGTGATTTTAACGCGGCAGTCCAGCCGCGGAGTGTGCACCACTTCGTAAGATTGGGGGCCACGAAAGTGGAACAGCAGCTGTATACAGGATCGTGGACGGGCCCACCTGTGGGGTCCATACAGGACTTGATTATGTGCCCCCCGCACTACACTTCCCAGAAGGCAAAGTTTCATTCGAGCCTCCCATTGGGGGGGTGTGTCAGAAGTGGGTCAGCGGTTGCGCACTCCGTTCCATTAAAGCCTCTGAAGAGAAACATATGGTGATTCAAAACGCGTCAGGCAATACCACTATGGAGCGGCTCCTGCGGGCGGTTCCCCGTCCTTACCTACACATGAATCAAGCTGTTGCTCGAGTGCTACTTACAGGTGGACAACCTTGGAGCAGTGATTTTAACGCGGCAGTCCAGCCGCGGAATGTGCACCACCCCATAAGATTGGGGGCCACGAAAGTGGAACAGCAGCTGTATACAGGATCGTGGACGGGCCCACCTGTGTGGTCCATACAGGACTTGATTATGTTCCCCCCGCACTACACTTCCCAGAAGGCACAGTTTCATTCGAGCCTCCCATTGGGCGGGGGGGTGTCAGAAGTGGGTCAGCGGTTGCGCACTCCGTTCCATTAAAGCCTCTGAAGAGAATCATATGGTGATTCGAAACGCGTCAGGCAATACCACTATGGAGCGGCTCCTGCGGGCGGTTCCCCGTCCTTACCTACACATGAATCAAGCTGTTGCTCGAGTGCTACTTACAGGTGGACAACCTTGGAGCAGTGATTTTAACGCGGCAGTCCAGCCGCGGAGTGTGCACCACCCCGTAAGATTGGGGGCCACGAAAGTGGAACAGCAGCTGTATACAGGATCGTGGACGGGCCCACCTGTGGGGTCCATACAGGACTTGATTATGTGCCCCCCGCACTACACTTCCCAGAAGGCACAGTTTCATTCGAGCCTCCCATTGGGGGGGTGTGTCAGAATTGGGTCAGCGGTTGCGCACTCCGTTCCATTAAAGCCTCTGAAGAGAATCATATGGTGATTCGAAACGTGTCGGGCAATACCACTATGGAGCGGCTGCTGCGGGCGGTTCCCCGTCCTTACCTACACATGAATCAAGCTGTTGCTCGAGTGCTACTTACAGGTGGACAACCTTGGAGCAGTGATATATATATATATATTTATTCAAAATAAGTGTTTCCCATGTTAATTTCCATAGGGATTTTAGACCCGACTACAGCCAGTAGCGCTAAGTGGAATTGCACCAAATTTGGCAGAAAGGTAACTCTTGGTCCTTTGTTACTTGGTGTGAATCCGTTCAGTAGTTTTAGAGTTATTAAAAGAAATCCAAATTTGTATATCTAGGGACATGGATCTTCCGAGAATCCGACAGTTCACATGCTGAAATCTGATTGGCTGCCACCAGGAAGGGTTGGCAATCATCTTGGGACTCGGCTGAAGCTGAGTCCCAAAAAAAAGTTAAAAAGAAAGAAAAGACGGCAGGGTAGGAATACCCTGACCCTCTATCCCGGGTCCTGTGATCCCCTGGGACTCTGCCAGGGCAATAAAGCATGTGATGGGGGCAGGGAAACCGATGAAACAATTGCTCTCGCACACATAGAGCTGCATTTCTAGCAGCTCCCTGTGTGCGAGAGCAATGCCGGCTCCCGCAGAAGGCGGGGAGCCGGCTGGGACTTCAGGTGCCTTGAGGCTCCCCCGTGGTCCCCATCAAACCACACTGGGTGGGCTCCAGGGCACCGAGGGAGTCGAGATCGGGCCCAGGCTGAAATCCGCCTGGGGAATAGGGCTGCCGTGACCCTCCTCCCCCATTGAATTATAGTGGGCCCCAGGGGATGGAGTTTCCGAGGCCATTCTGCACTGATGCTCATTTTACAGAAATTAAACCTCAACATGGTGGGAGCCTGGTGCCAAAACCGGCCTGGGGAGGGGGGTTGCTCAGCCCCCCTCCCACAATAGGTTTTGGCCTGGCCCCAGGGGATGGGGTCCCCGGGTCCTTTTCTGGCCCTGATGCTCATTTCACAGAGATTAAGCCTCAACAGGGAGCACTTACAAATATAAACATAGCAGGTGCCCCAGCTGAAGCTCCACTTCTGTAAAGGACAAATGATCCTAACTCCTAGGCTTGGCAAAGACAAAGCGAGTTTGCTTTCTCGCCAATTCCATATTAAAAGACAATCTGAAATGCTTTGTGGAGGTGAATGCATCGTTGATCCATTGGAGCGCAATCTGTAGTGACTGACGAGTGGGTACTTTCTTGTCCTTACCTGGTGAGAGCAGCTTCCATGGTTCTCCCTTTAATTTGCCATGAGTATTCAAATGTACAAATCACTTGCAAGCTTCTCCTTATGGCCCGCTCACTGCAAAGGTGTTCCTGCCTTTTGACAGCATAATGGACAGCTTAGCAAGCGCCCCCTTGCGTTTCCTGCCAATTTTGCTGAGGTTTGCTCGATGCCGAGGAATATGAGGACATCGCCAACAAACAAAGAAGCATTTATTCATATAGTTAAGAAGAAACACCCTTGTTTGGTGGAGATTTACCTTTTTGTAGTCTTGTTGTCTTCTCTATAGGAAGAATCATGTTATCACATATTTCTGGATAAAGACGCACCAGAAACAATCATATTGCCAAAACGCTCACAAGGTCAATGGTGACATTTCCTCGTGCGCCATCAGGCAGCTGTAATGTAGAATAATTACTGGACATTTACCCAAAGAGGTAGCACTTAGTAACTAACCAGTAGAAAGAACTCCACTTGAGTAGAGATTTTGTGCAAAACTGTGGACTCTTGTTGGATAAAAGGGCAGATACTTTTCCTTTGTGGCCCAGTCACTCACACAGCTACTGACACCCCCACACAGACACTTAGACCCCCACTCACACACACAGGCACTCACACACCCACTGGCAGGTCCACTCACATACTGCTACATCACTCACAGACCCACTTAGACACTGATACACCCATTTAGACACTCATGCACCCACTCACAGACGCACTCAGACACCCGTCACAGACCTACTCAGACACTCACACGCACTCATACACCCACTCAGACACTTATGTACCCACTCACAGATGTACTCAGGCACTCCTACACCCTCTCACAAACCCACTCACAGAACCACTTGGACACGTACACCCACTCAGACACTCATGCACCCACTTACAGGCCCACTCACACACACTCTCACTCAACAGACCCACTCACTAACGTTTGTGTGTGTGTGTGTGTGTGTGTGTGTGTGTATATATACATGTATGTATGTATATATGTATATGTGTGTGTGTGCAAAAATTAAACAAAACAAAGGGTACAGGGACATTATAGATAGGAAATACAATTTATAAAACCTTAAAAAATCACTGAAAAAACAAAGGTTACAGGGACGTTATAAATAGGAAATAGAATTTTAAAAAAATTAGAAGTTCACTGAAAAAAAAGGTTACAGGGGCGTTCTAGTTAGGCTCTAATTTCGCTCCTACGAAACCAGGGAAATTCAGCAGTTATAGTTACCTGAGCTAACTATAATTGAAGCCCTCGCAATGCACTGCTTATGACCTCACATTTTACATCACTCATGACACGTTCAGTGACATCACTCATGACATCTCAAATGACATCACTGATGACATCATCCACAGAACCACTCACGGCCCTATACAACCTCTCATACATCAACTCACACACCCACTCACATACCCATTTACAGACCCATAGAAGTACTCACACAACCACTCATTCATAGAGCCACTCACACACCCACCCACTCACTCATAGTCACTCACAACCACTCATCCATACATCTACTCATACAACCAGTCACTCATCCATACAGCCTCTCAAAACACCCACTCACTCACCCATACAAGCACTCCCACACACCCACTTACACACCATACACACATCCATACAAGCACTCCCACATCCATTCACTCACCCATACAGCAGACACTCACTCTCCAGTCCAGCCACTCACACACCAACTCATTTAACCAAACACCAACTCAAACAGCCACTCACTCACCCATAGAGCCAGTTACACACCTCAGTCACTCACTCATACAGCCATTCAGACACCCTGTCACTCATCCATACAGTCGCTCGCACACTCACTCATCAATACATCCACCCGCACCTGTACAGTCACTCAGACACCAACTCACACATGAATACACACAGCCACTCACATAATATATGTTAGAAGTACTATCACTCATTAGTAGTACTCCTAGTATAATAATTCAACTTTTGTAGTTGCTTAGTATATATCTTGAACAATTATAAGCTCTTAGAAAATATTTACACTCACTGAATGATGTCATCAGTGATGCCATCAGTGATGTCACTGACCATGTCATGAGTGATGTAATATGTGAGGTCATAAGCAGTGCATTGTAGGCGCGCAAGTCATAGTTAGCTCAGGTAACTATAACTGCTGAATTTCACTGGTTTTGTAGGAGTGAATTCAGAGCCTAAATAGTTGGCCTAACGGCTAGGGCGTCCGACCTCGAACCTGGGGAACTGGGTTCGAGTCTCGGCAATGACGCTGAACATCCTGTGATTCTGGGCAAATCACTTAATCTCCCCGTGCCTAACAAAAATGAATGTGTGTCCTAATGTAACGTAACTGGTGCTATGTAAAGCGCTCTGATACCCGATTCGGGTCAAGTTCGTGCTATATAAAACTCTGCAAAAAAAAAAATGTCCCTGTAACCTTTGTTTTTTTCAGAGAATTTCTAAGTTTTTTTGAATTCTGTTCCCTACTTATAACGTCCTGGTAACCTTTGAGGTTTTTCAGTAAATACACATATATACACGCACACACACAGCGGAGAGGTGTGGTGCAGCGGCCAGGGCAGCTGACTTCGGAGCACAGGGTTCACGGTTCGATCCCCGGCTCCGGCGGCAGCTCAGCTCAGCACCATGTGACTCTGGGCAATAGCTCACTTAATTTCCACTACGGCCCCCAGCGCCTTGAGACCCGTAAGGGTGAGTAGCTGCGCTATATAAAAACGGACTTACACACACGCGCACATACACACACGTATATATATGCACATGTGTGTGTGTTGGGCAAGAACTTCATGAAATGGGGCTCAGTGTTTGAAATGGTATTTTTAATGCTGCTAAAAATTGCATGGAATTCTGTTAAAAACTCACTGTGTTTATTCGAATGTTTTCCGTTTTTCTTTGTAAAATGTCAATTTTTTCAGTGATTCCGGGGTATGGTTGTTTTCCAGTACACTAATTTATGAGTAAACTATTTTACTTTTAGGAGTTGGATTCAATGTTGTGAGACTGCCTATGTTTCCCTGTTTCAACAAAATTAAAGGGCAATTTGTTGTCTTTTGAGGACATGTATACAAACAAGTATTTCTTTGGATCTTCATGGAGAGCCAATTTGGTTACTGGAAGAATTTTCTTTAGAAGCAGATACTATTCGTGCCCAGAGCAAAGACCATGGAAGCATTACGCCTTGATCTGGACTCAGTGGGCCTACTTATTCCAAGCCAAGGGTAATATGATTAATTTTGGGGATAAACTGAAATGGCTCGATGTTCTTTCCGCAATGTCTTTTGGACTTGTAGAGCTTTACAAGGTCAAGTGTAAAAGGTGCCTTTATGAGGTTTGTTTGATTGTTGATAAATATGCATGTAAGGACATTGTAATGATTGGGGCGGTCATCTTCCGCTCAATGAGAAAAGCCCCATGTTGAATATCGTCATGGTGTGGTGAGAGAAAGACTGAGCAGTGGCACATCAATGCAACCCGCTTGTTCATTTGGCTTGTAATCAATAAGCAATGCTGTGTAGAAGGTACATGCACTCTCTTCAACTCCACTAAAATACAGTTTTGAGGCCGGAATTGTTAAAACTGAAAATGGGGCCCACATACAATTTGTCCACCTTGGGTGCATAGCTTGGTTTCTCTCGGATGACAGTTGCATTTCATGTTGACTCTGTAGAACGTATGTTAATTTTACCTGTACCAATGGACTTAAGGCCATTGTATACCGAACTGTTATTAATTACGGGAATCTGGAATCTTCACTGTCTTCGAATCAATCAGTTTAATAATCTGGATGAAATATAAAATATTATGTAATTTTGTTACAGTTTTTAAAAGTGGTCTGTTTATGGAAAAAATGATATTTTTTGTGGTATGTTGATTCTGCCTTTTTCAGTTTTGTTTAAGAATACATGATGCCTATTATAATTGAGACTCATGCATCCTCTTTAATTCCTGCAAGGTATCTGCTGAAGCACGGCGCCAACATTGCATCTGTCAACAGTGAGGGGGAGCTGCCCCTGGATGTGGCCCACGAAAATGCTATGGAAAAGCTGCTGAAAGCGGAGATCAAAAACCAGGGTGAGCCAGGGACCGAGTAGCGGGAAGTTCTAGAATAGTTAATCTTGAATTGGTTTCTGGACTTCCATAAATATCAGAGAAACATGAGCTGTCTGGTAGGCAGCGAGAAAAGTTGAACTGTTAAGTGGTGGACGGAGGGACGGGATCACTGTTGATACAGTTAAGAGTTATAGCACGCTTGAAAAGGGGAAGAAGCGAACATTGGGAGAGGAAAGTGGGTGTGTGAGCGATGGAACTCCGGCCAGAGTATGAATGAAAAAAAGAGTATGCTCCCAAGTCATTTGCTAAAAAACGCAGACCCACAGATTTGTACATTAAAATATATAGGGCTACATCTCGGTGTTTCAGCAGAAGGCCAAATACAAACCTAAAGTAATTTGAAAAGTGAGTTAGGGCAGTGCAGCAGTTTGTGGTGGCAGGTGTGGTGGAAAGGAGTGTGACAGAGCATTGGGGAAGTAATAGTGGACACAAGGGATGAGTAGAAGTTTTGGTGTGGAAGAGATTAATTATCGTATGAACACTAATAATGAAGGTTGGCTTATAGACCCACTATGACCGGTTTGAGAGTGGAGATGGGTGAGTGTTGAAAGAAACTAGTTTTAAGGAACTATTAAGGCTTGGGTATGGTGGTATGTGTAGATGGAGTAGACTAAGATGTTTAGGCAAGGACCTAAAATCATGGTGATACACACTGGTGTGAAAAAATATACAAAATCCAAAACAAGGGGACGAGGGGCGAATGGAAGTCCAGCATACACACCCCCATTCAGGCTATGTAGGCCGAAGGAGTGTGCAGTTCCTGAAGAGAAGGAAAAAAAGTAAGAAGCTGAATAGGTCGGGGGTAACCTGAGAGACAAGATCTGGGGATCTGATTACTCAAGAGCAAGAGCCCTCACACACCCAGATGGGGTGTCATGCTTCATCATCGGGCAGCTCCTCGTTGGGCCAACTCTGCAGTGCCCAGCGGGTCCTGCGAAGGGGCTCTTTGCTGAAGTTCTTTTGTTTTTGCTCTTGTGAAGAGTGAGGTGCAGTATAAAGTGTGAGACTGTGAGTAGGCTGGTGTAATGTGAGGATAAAAATATCTAAGTGTTACCCAAATTTATTTATTATGTAGGTTCCCTTGTCATTAAAAGGTAATAATTGGCCCGGAATGAATACAGTGGTCAAACTAGCTCAGGAGCTGATACTTGAAAGAAGGTAGACCTGTTTCTTTCCTATTTATTGTCAAAACTGATCATGGCAATTCATCAGAACCGGGATCCTAATCTATTCGTAATTTTGGTCGCCAGAGGATGCACAATATATTAATCGTACCCAAAGGGATTCACACAAGTATATAGTAAACCACCAGGATTAAAAACCGACCATATAAAGGGCGGGTTGCTGTACCCCAACAGAAAGTGGCAGGGAAGATGCTCACAGTGATCAGGAGCGCACTTTGCTTATGGCCTACCCTGTCCTCTGCCACCACCTCGCGGGGCCCATTGGGCTTTGCAGCTCCTGCCCAAGAAGGAGCTGCCCAATGATGAAGCATGACTCCGATCTGGGTGTTTGAGGGCTCTTGCTCCTGACTAATCAGATCCCCGGATCCGGTGTCTCTGGTTGCCCCCGACCTATTTGGTTTGTGAAAAAATATACACTAGAAAAGCAATAAGGCAGGTGAAGACGATCAGCTGTACCTTTAAGGGAAACCGGACATCAGCAAATATTGGTGTGAAATTCTAGGGAGACCAGCATCAGAGACATTACTAGAACCAAGAGGCAGGAAACAATACCTAAAAAGACAATCCTAAGATGACCATTAGCGAAGAGAAGTGTGGAGGGGTGGATGGTTGTGGAATAAACTGAATCACAGCAAATATTTCGAACCAGAAAAAGATTCATAAGAATGGTTGAGGAAAGATCAAAGGTCAGGATGTACTGGAGACAACAAAGGGTGGGCGTAGAGGGAAGCAAAGTTAAAGAAATAGAGAAGTTGGGATTTATGGATAGTAGATCATACCCATTACATACAGGATTGTGACCTTTATACCCAATTTCCTTTGTGGAATTCTGAAATTTTCCAAACGTGTTGCTGTTTGTTTTAGGTTTGGGAGTGGCACAGCTGATTGCAGTACTGGGCCCCTTGAAGTGTTTGGTGGTTGCATAGTTTGTCCTATTTGTGTTATCCAGGCATAGCATTGTTTAGATTAATTGGATAGTATTGCACATGGTTTTTGGGTTACTGTCTCTGGACATGAGTAATGGCGGCCTGCCTCACGCCCACATTATGTACTGCCTTTAAGGCACTATTTTTGCCTGACCTGAGCCACCACTAATGTGAGCTTAAGTCTTCCATCAAACCCTTTTGTAATGCTGTTGTACCTTAATTCTTAAAATAAAATTAGAACTGAACTTAGCCACCAGTAAAAATAAAAAAATAAAAAACCCCGGACTTTTTAAAGATATTTAAAATATACCTCAGCATGTACACTACAGGACAAAAGATGGAAGCTAATGAAATCCCTTGCTAAATTCATAACCCAGTTCGGTGTTGAAGCAAGCAGCCAGTCAGTATGCCAGTGGCGGCTCCTCCGCTAAGGCGGAGGAGCTTCCCTCTACTGCTTTCAGCAGTGGAAATAAAGGAAAAATAAAATGATAATAACTTATTATAATTTTATTTGTTCCTGCTGCGGCGGGGCAGGGGGGGGGGCTGCTCTGCTCTCAGAGCTGGGGGAGGAGTGGTGGGCACTTAGTAAAGTTCACATGAATATTTGGCCGGCCGTCTTGGGCCGGCCAAACAGTCATGTGTACATAGCATGTTCTCCACCCAGGCTGCATTACAGCCTGGGAGGAGAACTTGCCCAGGCTCCCATTCCCTGGCTGAACGCCGAAACATGGCGCTCAGACCAATCACAACGCTGCATTTCAGCATTGTGATTGGCTTAGGGGAGCCTAGGTGCTTCCTATTCTGGCCGTAGCGGAGGGACGACGACGAGGGACAACGAGAAGAGACGCGGTGAGGAGGTAAATTATTTTTTCCTCTTTCCCCCCCCCCCCGCCCTCTGCCTCACCACCCCTAATCCGTGCCAGCCATCACTGCAGTTTGCCTGAGTATCTCAAACAAGATCAGGCTCTCTTGTTTAGTAGTTGGTTCTATGCTGACATGGTGGGCATTGCACTCTGGATTTTCCTTGTTGGGGACCAATCCTGTGCTTGACTCACAGCGGTGGCATTATACCCTGATTGATGTCCCTTCATTTGGAGTACCTCTAGAACCTCTGTCTCTTTGGTTGCCCATTCTTCTTTTTCCTGGGCTGCTGAGATGGAACGTTCTATGTGCTGTAATGGCCCTTTTCTGGACTCACATGTGACAGCTTGCTCAGCACCCAGGGCTGTCTTGTCTCCTCAGGCGTCTAAAAAGTGCCCCACTTGCAACAAGACACTCCATCCTTGTTCTTTTGACAGAACGGAGGGAGTGATTTCCGAGTCCGCCGAGATTGTGTTTCTTCTCTGCTCTACTGAGGAAAAAGATCCCTTTTCTGGTTTGCTGAGAGATTTTCGTATGCACCTTAGCCCACCTTTTCTGAAAGAGCTTTGTGTGCATCCTGGAATTTCTTTCCAGTCTGCTGTATGAGGTGTTTCCCAGTGCCAACGGACCACAGTATTAGTTTGCTGAGACAATTTCACCTCCTCTTCCTCATCACCCAACCCCCAAACCCAGAAGCCCTTTATATTCTGCTGGAAATCATGTTCACATGCTTCCATTTCAATCTTCTGATTGACACACTCACCATCAGAAAATGTCCTCAGCTCCAGCAATTGCTTCCTGGGTCATGTGATGGTGAGCTTCTTATGCTGCTAGGGCCTCTTTCCAGGTCTGCTTAATGAGCTTCCTATAAGGCCATGTGCCCCTAATTTGCCAGCACAGCTTTAGACATGCTTTGAATACGCACAGACTCACAACTGTCTCACTGCAGTCCGCTGGGAGGTGGAAGTGTACAAATAACTCTTGAAGGTCACACTTTTGGCGGCAGCTGCAGACATTCCATGTGCTCTTCAGTAAGGTGTGGCCATACTGACCTTGGACTATACCAAGCCAGTTTTAAGGCACTGGCATTCTGCTCTTCTCATCCTTGTATGGAAAACTGCAATGAGAGAAAGTAAAGATACATAATTTTTCGAAACGTAGATATTTCCCAAATGATTTATGGATGGTGCACGCTTGTCCTCCTGCTCGGGTTTTGGTATGGTAGGGTCTGTCTTCTCATTCTCCAGTATTGAATCTTCCATAGATTCAAATGCTTGAATCATTCCCATTGCCAGACTAGGAGTCTTACGTTAATCATAGTAAGTAGTAAGCGGTACAATGCTAGACATAGCTTGGAAGAGTTGAAATCTGTCATTAACCAACTCAACCAAATTCCAGCCTATTGGAGAGCAGCTCAGAAAACACCATTCCCTCAGTTTTTTTCTCTCCGAAAGAGATAGATGTACATTTGTGTCCTCAAATTGAGCTGTGTACAGAAAACATCAAATAGTAACATCACTTTGGTGTTATAGTCTGACAGATAAATTTGTCAGACACTTCTAAAAAGATATTTTCAGACCTTGTGTTTCCTGTGGCACGTTAAGGCTTCACTCTGATTATCCTCACAAGGATTGTCTGTACTGTCTTTATCCAAAGCATAAGGGCAAAGACTATAAGTACTATTGTACATTTTCAGCTAAAACCCTAAAGGACAGAAAAGGCTTATTATTAATATGGCTTCATAAGGTAAGGAAACCCCCTCTTCAGGGGAAGAACAGGAAGGCACATTATTATTTGTTCAGAAGGCCTGCAAGAGCGAATGTTCCTCAGACTGAGATTCCTCTCCAGAACATACCAGAGGGCATTAAAAGAGCAATTGGAGAAACAGAGCCCTGGCTCAGATGTTGTGGAAGTTCTAAAAAAAGGATTTATCACCATCAAAGCCTGAAAGACTCAACGTGACTTTAGCAAAATCAATGGGCTTTTTGACCTTCGCGGATTTATATCCAGAGGATAGCTTCTGCCCACCACCAGCCCCACTGGCTGATGGCGCAAGGAGTTTTTCTGAGCTGTTTCTATACTATAAAATCAGAGCCACATGTAGGCAATTACACACGACCTTCCCCAATCCCCCACCTCAACTGCCGGCTTTAGAACAGATCATATCGAACACTTCACCCCGCAAGCTAGTCATGCGCTTATATAGCTCCATGCAAAATGCTACCCAATTGACTGAATCCAGAGCCCACCATAATTGGAATACTGAGCTAGATGACCAAATTACGGAGGGCCAGTGGGCATTTTGCTGTGGTCAACTTCAAATGCTCTCCCCTAATTACAAACTGAGGTTAATACATTTCAAATACCTACATAAGTTCTACAGGACCCCCTCTCAATTATATCTTATGGGGTATCAGGCCAGATGAGAGCTGCTGGAGATGTGGTTTCACCCCAGCCACTTTCCTACACATGTCCTGGTGCTGCCCGCCTATAGCGTCCTACTGGTCTGACATTTTTAACAAACTTCAAGAAATTTTGGGCACGCCTAACGATCCACTGCCGATTGTTGGGCTATTGGGGTACGTGAAAGACACCAAAGCTGAAGCTCGTAAATTACACGCCTTGTTACTTTTACTAGCTAAACTCAGAGTGTCCATTCATTGGGGGGACAAAAAAGGACCCACGGTAAAAGCATGGATCCGAGATGTTACTTTCAGTCATAACCAACTCCCCACTTTCTGGGAACTAATGCCCACTGCCTCCAGACCGAAAGATATTTGGGGGCCCTTCCAGGATTGGCTGAAAACGCTCCAGCCTGAGCACACCACCACACCAGTCCGCACTGACAAACCCAGGTCGAGATCACCAGGATCACTGGATCCAGACTAGATCCGAAATCGTCACCCTTGAATTACAATAGTGAATAGATACTTCACCACTCCCCTTGAGAGGTTTGACACAGGAGGGTCAAATGCTTAGTGTCAATTTGCGATCTCAATGTAGGCTAGCAACACTGTCAAGATATTCTAATGCAATACTGTAAGATTTCATGATGTTCTCTGACTGTTTTGTTTGAAGAGTACACATTTGTGCTGCACTGTATACCTGATCTACTTGAATTATTCACTGTATGAAGAATGTGCATTAATGAAAATGTTAATAAACAAATTTTCACAAAGAAAAAGCCTGAAAGACTCAAATATGAGCCTTCAACACCTTCACTCAAGATACCATCGCTTGATATTTCTAAAACTGGAACAAAGACTCCGTCCTCTGACCCCTCGTCGATGAGAGAAACTTCTTTGATAAAGAAATCAATGACGGACATACCTTCTCTACTCCATCGACTACCACTCCAGCTATGTTCAGAAGGACAACAACGGTAGCATGATCATTGAAGACAAAGACGACGATAATATCATCGACAACATCAGCCGACTAAAACACCGTAGATGACCAACTGCCCCATCGACAACAGCGACATTGTTGTCAACGCCAACAACAACTTCCAACACACAAAATCATCTTCGACGAAGCAGTCAAATGTAATACTGACAGATAAGGGTATCCCTGTGCTACTGGCACCAAAGCACATTCACCCACAAAGTCTCTCCATTACCACCACAACACCTACTGGAAACAGAGAATTCCAACGATGAAGGTCCATTTGCCCCTGCCTACCTTCCCACACAACTCAGAGTTAAATGTCAAGACGATGATGACAAATATCTTGAGGGAGAATACACCTTTCAAGTTCAGTCCGATTCTCAACCAGGAATTTCTAAACTGAAGGCCATTAAGGGCCTTTAAAGAACAGTACTCGTATGACCCATATGACGATCAACACCATTATCAATATCCTATAATGCAAGTCCCTAAGGGCATTGGTAACAGATCTCGCCTCATGCGTGCAGATTTTTACAAGAGGTTTCCTGAACCATCTGGTCCACATGGTACTCCTCCATAGTCCCATTCCATAACCTACCACATCTCCACACACGTCTCGTGTGATGTATTCTTTAAATAGTCCAAGAACATAATCCAGACCTCAAGATCTTCCACCACAAACCATTCCAGCAATTACCATGCAGGATGTAGTTTCTGATGATGATCCAGAAAAAGGTGAACTCCCACAGGACCCTTCACATGTGCAGGCTTTGAGTGGGGTGATTATATGGCACTAGTTTCAGTGCCGCCTACTCCACCAAAGGTTAGTTCCCCTCCAGATGATATTGGGGGAATTCATGCTCATGTAGAGAGGGCATGAAAGATTAGACTTTCCCATCCCAATAAAACAGACAGTTTCCTATATGACTTAAAAGAACCGATTAACAAAGCGGTAAAGGCAATTGCCATTGTGGACTTCAGAGGGCCTGAAAATTATGAAAAACCCAGCAGCAGTGTCCGCTGTTATACCTCGCCTGCATACGAAATATAAACCCCTGAAAGATTCTCCTGTCTGTCTTATGGGTCACCCCGTCCAGAATCTGTTGTCAAGCAAGCAAACCAGAGTGTGAAACCCAATAACGCCCTGTTTAACTCCACCCAACAGGGAAGGTAAACAATTAGACAATATGGGCAGAGATTTTCTGCAATGGTGGCAACATATCAGGGCATCTAACTATCTGGCGATTCTAAAGACATGAGATAGGCAGATGTGGTCTGATTTAGTTGCCTATCTTGAATTCTATAGGATAAAAATAGCAAAGCCAAGGCTATTCTGTTGTAATGAGAAAGAGCATGTGCAGAAATCATAGACACAGCAGGGGATATTGCTTCGGCTAGCTTCCATCAACTTGTGGGGCGGCAGTCTTAAGGAGACAGGGATGGCTTAAGGCAACATCATTCTGGCATGTGGTACAAGTGAAAAGTTTGGTTATGCCCTGTGATGGAGAGTCTTTATTCGGCAAACATGTATATAATGCTTTACAATCCATTAAGTTGGATACGGAAACAGGAAGGTTTCTGAGGGTCCTACAACAATGATGACTTCAGCCCTTCTGCAGAACCCGAGAAAGTGGGCAGTTTTACTACAGGGTAGCTTTCAACCTTAGAAGCGATGCCAACACACCCAACATTGGGTTACAGTTAACAGTTTACTCAACAATCATTTAGAACACCACTACCACCAGCCTACACTAGGCAACTTCCCCACAAGAAAACTGCAACTCTACAGAGAAGCCAAGATACATCAAGGCGTCAATTACATTTTCCAGGTATCAATCACAATTTCATTCCCATTTCTAGTGGGCAGACGATTCTCTGATTATTACAAACAATGGAAATCAGTTACTACAGATAAGTAGGTCCAGGGCCTAGTGTGAACTGGGTGCACCATAGAATTTATTCAAAGACCTCAAAATCCACCTTGCTGAAAGTCTCATCAACATCTTTATCTGTTACAATTGGAGATCTTTTGCTGCTTCAAAAAGGTTCCATAGGACAAGCTACTTACTCCCTGCAAAGCACAGGTTTTTATTCCAGTTTTGTGTTTGTTTGGTGTTTGTCAGGAAGAAATTAGAGGAATTGCTCAGGCTAAACAATTGTCTGAATAAGTAATTGTTCTGTATGGTAATGATGCAAGAAATACTTGTGCTTCTTAATCAAGGAGATCTTATGACATGTTTAGATCTCAAAGATGCTTATTTGCATATTGCTATACATCCCAAACCCCGGAAGTATTTAAGTTTCAAAGTGGCTGGCCCCAATTACCAATTCATAGTTCTTCCTTTTGACCTCAAGTCTGCTCCACGATTATTCACCAAGTGCATGCCCCTGGTAGCGGCATTCCTGAGAGGAATTTGTCACCATATTGTTCCATATCACAACAATAAAAATACAATCAACAAAAACTCCACAACAGCCTGTTTACAGTTATTCATCTATCTATGTTTGACACTCAACATGGAAAACTGTTTCCTAACACAACAAAAAGTAACATTTATATGAATATGGTGTTTTTTATAGAACTTGGCTGTTGCTCCGAGGGGCATCCTGGCGCTAGCCCGAGAACAACATAATCGGTTTGTGGTGACATTGAGGGGCCATTTAAACGACCAAGTACTATGGTAGCACAAACAGCCATGCCTTTGTTTCCTACAGATATTGCAATTTTGTATGAATCTGAGGGAGTTCATTCCAAGCTCTTCCAGTGAGCCCTGGGAAAGAGCTGCTCCCTCTCTTTGCCAATCTAAATTTAGGAATGCTGAGAAGGTTGGAGTTTGACGATCTCAATATTCTAGATGTGGAGTAGTGACAGAATCAGTTACTGAGCTGATTTGGTCCCGCAAATCAGACGTCCGATGTGAACTTTTAGGCACCAGTCTCGCTGCTGAATTCTGCACTAGTTGTAACGTATTGGTTGGATATTTCGGTAGACCCAGTTACAGACTGTTGCATAGTCAGCCTTTGAAGTGATGAGTACAACTGTCACTATTTCTCTGCATTTTATTTCAGCAGATCAAGGAACGTTTATTAATAACTTTATCATAGAGAAACCTGTTCCTGTCACTGCGAGAAATCATGGATGATAAGATAAGTCCTCATCAAATTTAGCACCTAGTTTTCTCCTCACTGGTGCCGTCGGTGGAGGGTTGGCCAATCCCTCTGGTCACTAATCAGGCTCTAAATCCATTATTTCTAACAAAGAGTAGAATCTCTGTTTTGTCTGTTACGTTTTAAGTGTGCTTCATCATTTTTATAACTTGATCAAGGCATGTTTTAAAATTTTGTTCTGTAGCCACTTAGTCTTAAGATGGGATCAGTTGAGTATAGTCAACGTCGGCTGTAACTGTGATCCCAAAAGATTCTATCAGTGACACTAAAGGGCCATGGATATGTTAAGCAGGATCGGACTTAAAGAGAAACCCTGAGGGACCCGATATTTAAGAGGTTTAATCCCATGAGCTGAAAGAAGAGATTTCTCTGCAGCAGGAAACAGTGACAATGTTTGAAATTATCTTATTATGGTGCCACAGATTCCAATATCCGCTAAACACTGTAGCAGGAAGGAATTTGACACCATGTCAAACGCTGTTGACAAGATTAACAGTATTAGGACAACGTTCTAACCTTAATCTAAGGTAGTTTTAATGGATTCTGACACTGCTCTGTTGTGATCTGAATCATGATCGAGATGGGTGGAGTAAACCAAACTGTTCTTAGTATTCAGACACTTGAGTATTGACTAACTTCCCCAACATTTTGGAGAAGCTTGGGAGCAATGAGAGAGGTCAAACAGGTGGAATCTGATGATCTGCAGAGGTAACCTGCATTCAAATGTGTGGGACATTGGCCCGATTCATGGAGGATTTAAGCAATAAATGAATAATCTGATTAATTGACTTTAGAGCTTTGAGTAAGATTCCAGCGGGGCATAAGTCATCTGGTGATGCCAACCTACAGTCCAAGATTGCCTGTTCGGATTGTTCCAAGATAATGGATTTAAATTCCGCTATTTACCTTCGAAGCGGTCTGAGCTGGCAATTCCCAGGTAGTGACATGAGAAGTGATGGTGAAAAATTCTGTCTGGATGCTTTCTATTTTTTCTTCAAAATAGGTTGAGAGCTTATCACAAAGCTCCTGGGAAGGCGGAATTTCAATATTACTGGCCTTCGGGTAAAGGACCTCTTGAGTGATCATCAGAATGTCACAGGAAGCGCTTTTTGCAATCTCCATTTTATTAGCAAAGAAAATTGTCTTTGTTTCCTTTGTAGACTTATGATAATGTTCAATAACAATTTTATAGGTTTCTTTGTCTTTAAGAAGATTATCTTCTTAAAGATATCTTCTTTTTTTCCTCTACAGAGGTTTACAAAATGTTTTCTCCTTAGATATTGCTGGGCAGAGTCAGGTTTCTTATGAGTCCCTCCTTACGTATCCATCTAGTTTCAATGGGGCAAATTTATCTGCAGCAGCTTTGCGACATCCATTTACTTGATTTGCATCTATTCCGGATCCCCTGTGAGAATTGATGTGGAGTTAGCCAAAGTGGTGGTTAGAGCTTACTTTATAATCTTACCCCACTATCGGAAGGTACTAGTTTTCTTATTCCCATGCCGACTCTTAACTTCATTCTGCACTACTATCCACCTAAAAGGAATACACTTGTGATCAGATCAGACCTGATACTCTGGTTGGTTTATTTGATCTGACTCTGGCTATTGGTTGGTAAAAATCAACCTAGAGTGTACCCAGCAGAATGCACGGAGAGTGTCAATAATTGTAGGAAATTAAGCATGACAAACTTCCAGGAAGGATTGAGCTGGTACATTACTAAGATCATTTATGTGTATGTTAAACTCACCTAACACAGTAAATTTGGAAAATTGTAGACCAAGAGTCAAAGCTTCTCCAACAGAATTTATCAATTCAAAATATGGTCCTTGAGGGCGGTAAATTAAGACTCCTGAAAAGGTGAATTGTTGTGATGTCATGAGGAAGAAACCAAGTTTTCTGTTCCTTTAAGATTCTCCATAACAAAAGTGGTACTTTGATAAATTCTTCAGAAAACAATCACTATTCTCCCTCACCTTTGATAATTCCTGCTTTGATGGGTAATTGAGTGTCCATTAGGAATTTAGATAGCAATGTCTGGATTAGAAGTTTACTTATGCCATGTTTCTGTAATAACCATTATATCAACCTTTATATCTGTTAACAAATAGAAAATTTATGTTGCATGCTTTAGAGGTGAGCATACATTCATCAGGCTGCTCAGAATGTTGGTAGATTTAGAACCTCTTATTCTTTGCATTACTTCTTTATAATCAAAGTTTTCCCTCGAGGGTATGATGTTCCTTGTATGAAATTTTAAATGTACTCAATATTTAAGACAGATTACTGGCCCTCAATCTGAAGGGCTTCCAGCTCTAAGTTAGACTGTCTTTTCCCGCCTTATTGTTTAAGTTGTTGGGATGAACATCTCTAATAATGGATAGGATTCTGGTTTCACTTTGGCAGCAGGACTGGCGCTGGGTGCAGATGGATATGCCCTTGGTTCATCCATGCTGTAGGTCTCCTCGCCTTGCTTTTCCCCACCACTTCCAAACCACTAGTATGCCTCCTCCTCAAAATGGCGTCCGGTGGTGGCTAACAGGAGGAAAAATTTTGGCTGAAAGTTGCATAAATCACAGATATCTATCTGCAAATTCTGCAGATTGGAGAGCAGATAAAAATGCCTGGTTTGAATTGATACTAACACACGACACAATTGCCCCCAAAGTGCAAATTGGCAAACAAATTAATCATGCAGCAGATTAAAGTGCTAGTTTAAGTCAATGTTAACACACAATACAATCAAAAATCTTAAAAACGGTTTAAAAGCCCACAAACTGCAAATTAACTGATCTTGCATTACTTGTTCAAAAGGCTGCACGTCTGCGCTTCAGGTCTCTTTAAGAAGATTTTTCTTCCTTGCATCTCCCCACCACTATCAAACCACTAGAATGCCTCCTTCTCAACATCGGCCCTAGGATTTATTCTGAATAGAGTGAAGGCTAACGCCTTTCCTACCTGAGAGAAACCTAGCCAACAAGCTTAGAAGAAGAGTCTGTTTCAGTATGCCTTTTCAAATCCACTCATACCTCTGTTAACTTCACATGAAACCGTTTCAGGAGGAACTGCGAAATCAATGGGTGCAAAGCCCTATTCTCCTTTAACAGCTTCAACAAAATCATTTTCTAGATGAAAACCGCAATACCTTGATGGGCGCAATAAAAGAACACTATTGATGAGTGATATTTCTAAACTCACCCCTAGTTCGTAATGATCTCAGATGCATCCCTGGAAGGCTGGAGAGCAAAACTCCAGGATGTGGGAGTCAGTAAAGATGGTCCCCACATGCAATTCACCTGCACATCAATCTTCTGGAGTTGAGAGCAGTGGCCTTTCCTCCCCAGAATAAAAGGTGCACCTGTAGTGGTTCGCACAGACAACTGACAGACATATACTATATAGACAATCAAGGAGGAGCAAGATCACCTCTGCTGTCAAAAGAAGAGCAAAAGATTTGGAAATGGACTGTTCATCACCAGAATACGCTGAAAACAGAACATGTTACTGGAGTCAACAATCAAAGAGCAGACAATCTTTGCAGGGCATTGAAAGAATGTACCAAATGGGAACTAGACCACCACCACCAGGTAACAACCATATTTCATTGCTGGGAAAAACAAAACTTACACTTGTTTGTGACCAGTCACAACCACAAATGTCGGTTCTGTGCAAGCAGGTATGCTAAACAGGGTTCATGGGGGAATACCTTGTTGATGGCATGGACAGGGATCTTCACTTACCCCCTTCCCCCCACTTCCCATGATACCAATGGTTTTGGGCAAAATTAAACGAAAAAGTGTTGTCTCATTCTCATAGCCTCATTGTAGCCCAGACAAAATTGGTACACAGAGCTTATTCTCCTACCGGAGAAGCACCACATTCCACTCAGTCCAGTGAACAATCTTCTAACGATGAACAATGGCCAAGTTCTTCATCCCAAACCGAAATCACTCAATTTATCGGCTTGGCGCCTCAATAAGACGAGTTCCACCTGCTGAAAATTAGGACTGCAGAACGATTTTGGCCAAAGCAACAATGAATAGAATATACAAGGCCAAAACTACGTCTTTCTGTCTGTGGTATTCCAAATACAACATTAGTAGACTTATTAAATTGCTTAAGTGCCTACTCAGCGTTTATTCGTCAGTGAAAAGACCACAAGTTTCATGGCAGCTGATTACAGTTCTTTCTCAATTAATGAAGAGTCCGTTTGAGCTGATACATCAAGCAGACTTGAAATACCTATCCTGGAAGATGGCTCTATTGCTGGCTTTAACATTCGCAAGAAGAGTTAGTGAAATTCAAGCTTTTACCATTAGAGAAACATACAAGAAGTTCTCAGACGACAGTCCTACTAAGGATGAACCCATGGTTCGTTCCAAAAGTACCATCAGACTTTCATTTAAATGATACAATAGTTCTGAAGGCGTTTTTTTCATATGGTCTACCCAAAAAGGGACATGCACTCCCCAACCACGCTGGGTCTCTGTGGCCATAGTATTTTGCATCTTGCCATCAAAAAGTTGGACGTCCTTTAGACCGAAAAAATAAGGCACATTCCACAAGAAGTATGACCATTTCAACTGCTCTGTTTAAGATCTCTTTTATTGTCAGAAATAAGCAACAAGATACAACAATCATCCCACCTACATCCACTGGCCGGTGGGGTGGCAGTAAGTAACTTTAACAGGAAAAGGAAAGGTAGGAAGATCTAGGAAGGAAGGATGGATAGAAGAACAGTCGGGAGAATGTGAGAAGTGTGATGACCGAGGAAAGAGTGAGACAGCAAGTGTAGGACAATGGGATCTGAGCAGGGTAGTGCCAAAGCCGGTTCGTGTGCAACCACCCTCCATCAGTCTAAGCCTGTTCGCATTCCATATGGGTCAGGCGAAGAACTCGTAGGTATGTCTGGCAGATCAATTCACAGAATTCATCAGCAAGATAACGGAAGGAAGGTCCCAATGTTTTATTGAATAATGGTAGTGTGTGTGTCACCGCTGCATCAGCTTTTCCAATCCCAGCAGTTCCCATAGCTTGTGGAGCCAATCCACGTGAGTTGGGATCGTCTCCGCGCCCCAGTGGGAGAGCAGCGCTAAGGTGATGGCCCATCCCCTTGTTGATTTCAGGGGGTATGTAAGTGGGTTCGGAAGCCCCGACAGGACGTAGCTGGTAAACCGAGGGATGACAGTTTCCTATAATACATCTATGGCGTCTAACACCTCCTGCCAAAAGTAGCTTATTTTAGGCCAAAGAATGAGAGTGAGAGGCCCCGTCTGCCGACATCCTCGCCAGCATGCACTGTCCCCGTCAACTTTCCAGTGTGCAATTCTAGCTGGGGTGTAGTACCAATAATGAGCTATCTTAAGGAATTTGTTTTTGCTACAGTTGCTGCGCGCTGAGGCTCGAGTGCTGTGCAGGATGTCACGCCACTCTGTCAGTAAGAGTGTGCGCACATTCCGCCTCCCATCTATGCTATGCAGGGGTCTTAGATGACATCTGCGGTGTAATAAAGGTTTAAATGTCAGAAAGAAGACTTTTATTGGATCAGTGGGTGAGGAGCCACTTTTCGAACTGAGTGAGTGGTCTACCGGCATGAGGACGGACTGAGGGTTGGGACACCCAGTGGCGAATGATTATGTATTGCCAGCGAGCTGCTGATGGGAGAAAATAGGCCGACTGGAGTTGGGGGGAAGTCTGTAAAACCTTCAGCTTCAAAAAGGTCACCTACCCTCTTACAGTTTGCTTCCTGGCACACATTATAGAGGGAACCTGACAGTGCAAGGAGGGGGGGGGGAATCCGGATTGCCTATTATTGATGTCTGGGGTCAACAATCCCTTCTGGGTTTGTACCTTGTCCCACATCCCCATAGTGGCGCAGAGCATCAGTGAGGCGTATACCCCAGGCGGTCAATGTATCTTCAGCAACCACTGGACCTTACAGATATGTATGCCTGCCATTGCTTAGTCTGAGGCACCAGTGCTTTTAGGTGCTAGGACAGGACCACTCCACCATATAGCGCAGTTGTGACGCTTGATAATAGCACATTAGGTTGGAGACCCCAAGGCCCCCTGCTGCCTGAGGTAAGTATGCCTGTGCATTTGCCATCCTCCCGTCCCAAAGGAACTCCCAAATAAGGCTCTGTAATTTATCTAACATTTGCAGGGGAGGCAGAAGTGGTAGTGTCTGCATGATGTACAAAATCTTCGGTAGGAGCGTCATCTTGACCTCCGGCAGCTTGCCCAGCTAAGAGAGGCCGCCCCCTTTCCACTCAGATAAGTCTGAATGGGTAGTCTCCAGGAGTGTGGCATAATTATGTTCCACAGTTTTATGAGGAGTGGAGTGTATCTGCAGGCCCAGGTAACCCACCCCTTGCTTGGCCCTGGTAAATAGAAATTCGGCCTCCAGCTGTTCTCCGGCCATTTTGGGAATACTGAGGTTTAATATAGATGATTTCTGGAGCCTGGCTTTAAAACCAGAGGCTCCACCAAAGGTCTCCAATGCTCCCATCACCACAGTCAGAGAGGCACCGGGATTCGATAGGATGAGTGTGATTTTATGTGTCCTGCCCCCCATTGCAGTGTTCGAGATGTGGTGTTGTCTGCGTATCTGTTCAACAAGGGGTTCCATATACTGCGCATACAATAAACGTGACACGGGGCAAGCCTGATGGGTGCCTATGGCAATAGGAAAGGGTCAGGATAAGAGTCCATTAACTCTCACAGTCGCTTTGGGGGAGTCATAGCTACACTGGACCCACTGGCAAAACCACGGGCCGAGGCCAAACCGTGTCATCACTGCCCGGAGCTATGGCCAATGGATCCGATCGAATGCCTTCTCGAGTCAATAGAGAAGAGAATGGCCAGCGTGCTGGAGCGTTGTCTTATCCAGAAGGTGACCGAGGCGTTTGGTGTTGTCACTACAACCTCTCTCTCGAGTATAAACCCTGTCTGGTCAGGGTCTACCAGCCCTTGGATAGAAGGAGACAGTTGATTGGCCAAAATACCTGTAAAGATCTTTGCGTCTACGTTTAACAATGAAATGGGGTGATAAGAGGAGCAGTGGTTAGGATCTTTCCCCTGCTTGGGAATGACGATAATCGTGGCAAGTTGCATTGTGGTTGTTAGAGAGACAGTGGTGCTGAAATCGTTATATAGCCTCGCCAGTATAGGGGCTAGGAGTGTGCCAATTTTTTAATAAAAGTCTGCGCTGTAGCCATCCTGACCAGGGGCTTTACCAGCCTGCAGGCGCTGAATCGTAATAAGAACCTTGTTGCGAGTGATGTCCCTATCTAGGCTATCGACCGCCGCCAGGGGGATGCAAGTCAAGAGGGCTGACTCTTGATACGCCGCAATGTTCCCGGTATCGAGAGACTCTGCCGAGTATAGTGTGCTGTAAAAAAGCTCAAACACCTGGGTGAATAACTCCGCCTCGTGAGTCAGGGTACCATCAGACCTCATCAGTTCATCTACCCTATGTTACACAGCTTAAGAGTGAAGGTGCTGAGCCAGGAGGTGTCCAGCCCTATTCCCTCCTGCGTAATATTTTTGCTTTAAATGTAACATGGCGTATTCCGCCCTATCAATATCTATTGCTTTTAACTGCTTGCTAGCTGCCGTTAGTGGACGCCGGACTTCCAGCGAACCGGTACGCTTATGAGCTTTTTCTAGCTCTCTGACTGTAGTCTCAAGCTGTGTTCACTTATTACGTCTATCTATATTAAGGCATGCCACTATAGAGATAAACTTAGGCCAGCACTACAGCCTTTAGTGTGTCCCACAACAGCGTGATAGGTGTACCTGGTGTGTCATTTGTAGCTAGAAAGGATTCAGTGGTGGCTGTAATCTCTTGTGAGTTTTTTTCATATGTGAGGAGCCTGGCATTGTGATGCCAAGTTCGGGGAGAGTGAGTGGAGTTAAGCGGAGTTAATTGCAAGGTAACAGAGGAGTGATCCAATAGGGCGGCCATTTCAATGTCGACGGTGGTAGTGATGCTAGTAATACGTGGTGAGGTAGGAAAAAAATCGATGCAGCAGAAAAAAAGGTGTAGTCCTGAGTAGTCGTGTGCGTATGTCTCCATATGTCCTTCCACCTCACCTCGTCTAGCCAATGTCTGTAATCGGTTGACAGTGTGCCTGTCTGTCCCGGTCAATGGGTAGAACTAACTAATTGTGAATCTGGAACTATGTTGAAGTCCCCGCCCACGATAACGTCTACGTCTGGTGTAGTGAGAACACAACCCAATGCGTCCTTGAGTAAGACCTCCTGGCGTTCATTATGGCCATAGAGGTTGGCTAGTGTAATTCTATGACCCTTGAGACCGAGACGTAACGAAATCAGTCTATCCGGTATTGTCAGGCCTGTGTCACTCTTCCGGTGAAGTGAGTCGCCAAAAGTATAGCCTCCCCAGCCTTCTTCCCAGGTCCCGATGAAAAGTATTGGCGGTCGAACCACCAAGATTGTAGCCGCTTCCAATGTGCTTTGAGCACGTGTGTTTCCTGTATAAAACAAATGTCGCATTTGGTCTCCCGGATAAAGGAAAGACGCACTAACCAATTTACAGGGGTATTGTGCTTCTAACGGCTGAGTATATTCCCCAGTGATATGATAAGAGGGGTCTAACGGTCAGCAAATATGTCTGAGGGCGATCAGGGGGCTGCCACGCAAGTGATGTGATGCCTACAGTGAGAGGGAGCATGCATGGGTTGTCACAGTTAAAGGGAAGGAGGGAAACAAAGAACAGTTTAACAAAGTGGTTTCCTGCCTGGGAACACAAGTAAGCCAACTTTGAGGGTCCATCTCGTCAATCCAGATACTCTGTCTCCATCACGATGTAACAAAGAGGGGCGAACTTCGCCACCAAAGGCAGCAGCTATGATGGAAGGGATTGCGTCCTGGGACCCACCATTATCAGCAAGGATGAGATCTCCAACGTGAATGATCAATATTGTAATCGGACAGCAGTGGGGACACCACAGGGCCGAGGGACCTCAATGATTGCCGTCACTGTCCTGTAGTCGTAGCTGGCGTAGCAGTGCAGCCCGTTCCCTGCGACTCTGTCTCAGAATGCTTACGCAGCTTGTTCCTCTTCGAGCGTGTGGAGTGAAGCGGACATGCGGATGGGGAAGCTGGGCCCCGCAAAAACGGCTGGGCCGAGGCAGCCCCAGAGGTGACGGCATGTCCAACAGCGACTGAACCTCTTCTAAAGTTTGGAGACGATGCATCTCATTGTTTCACACAAATTGGAACCGAAAGGGGTGCCCCCATTTGTAACTAATACCTTTCTCATGGAGGAAATCCGTTAGGGGTCTAAGGGTGCGGCGACGTTGCAGCGTCATAGGGGAGAAGTCCTGGTACTTGAGACCTTGAAAATCAATGGTGGGTTTGTCACACACCGCAGCAAGAATGGTCTCTTTCTGTCTATAATAATGCAGACAGGTGAGTATGTCTTTTGTCTGACCCGGGGAACGGGCGGGGCGGCCAGCTCTGTGGATGCAGTCGACGATGATGTCATGTTCGCAAGCTCTGGGGTCACACGGCAGAAAAGATGAACAGCAAAGTCCTCCAAGGGCCTGGAGATCTAGGTCCTCAAGTTGGTAGTGCAGTGCCAGATTCTTATCCCGTAGCTCCAGAAGTTCTCAGCGGTGGCTATTCAGTTCCTCTTCACGGGATTCATATGTTTGTTCAAGGGAATTCACTCTCTGGCCTAGGTCACCGATGTCCCTTCCGAGGTTCTTGACCTGTGACTTTATGTCCTGTTTGAGGGTCTCAAAATCCTCCTGCAGGGTCGCAAACAGTTGTTCCAGGAATGACCTAGTCACTGGAGAGTCCTCTCCCAGCGATCCCATCACCACTGTCTCCTCGGTCTAGATCGATACAGAGGGCGCCTATCTGGAAATGTCTGTCTTCTTTGCCTGCGTCTAGGGAAACGGGTCCTTTAGTGAATTGTCCTTTTTTGCGTTGCGCTAAGAGGTCATAGTGGCGTGAGATGTGGACCTTTTCCTGCTGCAGAAGAGAAGGAGGTTGAAGCAGGAGAGGCGTGTGGGAGCGCCCCAGCCGCAGGATGAGCAATCCGGGTCTGAGGTCCACCAAGGTCCAGCAAGCACCAGCAGATGTCTATGGTGGGTCAGGAGGTGAGTACCGGCTGACTGAAGGCGCCAGTGCACTGTGCAGTCTCAGGGTCCCGGGTTGTGTGGGCCGCAGGATGGGGGCCCCAATAGATCGACCAATGGACATACAGACGCGCAGGTAACGCCAACCGCTGTCTGCAGAGGGACCAGGGCAAACGTGAGCTTGGAGATGAGGTCTCTGGGGGTGGGGGCTGAACGGACTTCACCCGGGCCAGGGTGGCCGTGGAGTGGTCAATATGGGGCCCCCCACACTGGATGTCCAAACCCAGAGAGAATGGCACCTCGAGGTGCAGGGGTGACACCGCTCCTTCTCCCTGTAGGTATGCGGGTTCAACAGGCAGCCACTGTCATTTGGGCCCCTACCTTCCCGGCACCCACCTGCATGGGGATCCACCACACAGGGAGGGCTCCAATCAGAATGCAACATGACAGCAGCGTGGGCAGTCTCTGATGTTGTCACAGGGGCTGCTGGAACCAGGAAGCAGAGGACCTTCGAGGCAGCAGAAGCCGCATCAGTTAAGTTTTATTTCTGTACTATTAAGCCCCCCGTGCTACCCCTGCACCCCTTCCACCTGCCCCACCACTTTTTATATGTGTCGGCCGCCATTGCTCTAAAATCTGAGCCACTCGAGGTCAGGTCTGTATTTTGGCTGCAGGAGACATATCAACCAGGGGTCTGTGGGTCCGGGGAACGGCTGGATCCGATCCGATGTAAAGAGCAGGTGGCGGAGCTCCGGGAAGATGCTCCTACACAGGCGCCATCTTATACACGCCCCAGCTGCTCTGTTTACTGGTGTGCTCTTGCTAGACATCTGCAGGACAGCTACATAGAAGAACAGACACACTTTTATCCAACATTACTGTCTGTATTTGCCAGCAGTAAATGATGCAGCAGTGGGATAGGCAGGTCTTGGACATCTTTTTCATTGAGGTGAGCCCTTTTTAGGTCGAGCCTCGAGTAGCGCGCAAGCGCTGCTCTGGCGAGACTTTATGTAAGGGGGTTTCCGAAGCTGACCACACGCTCGTGCGTCGTGGCCTTTTTCGGGCGGTTACGCGCGAGCAAAAGGCCATGGTGCACGAGCGTGTGGTCAGCTCTGCACGCTGCCGCGCTCGCCCCCGCTCCTCTCTCACGCTGCCGACGGCTTTCCGTCATGGCTCATTAAGAGCTCGCAGCACCCTAACAGCACGCGATCACTTTCGCGCGCACCACTCGCGGCACGCTTGTTTACTTTCTGAATAACTACCCTGCCTTTCAGGGCAGGTCGAATCCCAGGGTACAGATCATGGCCGAATTTAAGAGCAGGTCATTGAAGCCACGCTGTTTGTACTGGCTCTGCTTCCTAATTAAATACCTCCTCACACAGCACTTAAACTTGTTTTGTAGTGACATCGTGTCATTAGAAAATCTGGCTGTGTACTTTTTAATATGTTTTGCGCTTCGATGTCAGAGGCGCTGTTCTCGGAGGGCAGGCTGTTATATTTATGCATAGGCAAGAACACATTTCAAGATGGCAACACTGCTCTTTCTCTTATCATGTGACCTGGAACAGCGGGCCTTTTAAATGTGCCTTCCACCCCAGTGCCAGCTGCAGCACAAAATCCCAGACAAGCAGCGCAGCCCTGGTCCAAATAGTTCCCGGGCCAGCGCAGAAATTAGACTGCACATATTCTGCAGCCAAGTCGGGTCCAAGGAGAAGTTATTCCTCGGGCCAGCGCTATCCTCGCGCTTTCTGTTTAAGTGGCGAGAGCTTCCCTGCTAGTTTACCAGTAAGTGGTGAAGGGTTTCCTATTTAAAAGGGCCATGTGATCTAATTACTAGTTTGTGATGCCTCGTCTCTTCTGCAGTGCGAGATTTGAGTTTACCAGAGGTTTTCCCTGGGTTTGTGCACGTCTGTTGTTGATCCTACCAGGCGGAATTTTTCCAAACTATTTTTCCATGGTAAATTACCCTGGACTTGTTGAGCCTCAGCGGTTGCACTCCAGAGGTGTCAGTATCACTTGCATGTCAGGGTAACTATACTCCACAGTAATAGTTGTTGCATTTTGTACGTCCAAGGGAGAAAGCCCTACTCATATGTCGGTACCAGTACAGCATACAGAGATGGATGACCCATGTGGCATCATGGTGGCTAGTAATTTCTCTCTGATAGCAGACTCCCGAGTGGGGCGTGCAGGTGTTGGCCATTACAATTATGTGCTATTTTTAATATTTACACAACCTGGTGGTGATATTTTCAAATCATAGTATGTTGCTTGTTTTTTTAGGCACGGGGAAATGAAGTGATATGCCCATAATCACAGGCTAACGAGAAAACATGATTTAAATACAGCGAAGCGACAGTGGTGACTTAGGAGGGATCTATTAGCATATAGTACCCAGATTACTTCACAAAAAATGCCCTTCACTTGTAAGTAATACATTCATCCACTTGTCCATTTATTTATTCATTTATTTATTCAGGGGTTCCACTGAGCTCACTTATGACATTTTGCAAATGTCATTTTGCACCATGCGTGCGTTAGAAATAAAAGGCACATTTTAATCGGCACACTTAACAGCATTCGTTTGCTATGTTTTGTGTGTGTGTGTGTGCAACAGGAGGGGGGCTTGGTGAAATTGTTTGCTTTTACTGGAAATTGTCATGCTGTATTACCATTCTTCTTCAAAACACAATGTGAGTGATTGGGTCACGCAAGTCCACTTTCATCTTCACAAATTAAATTGCATGTGGAAATGAAATCACTCTATAGCGTGTGCGTCATCCGCCAGCATATTCGTGTTTCATGCTTGTAGCCTAGTGCTGTTAGCAAAGGCTGCGTCACCGAAGCTTTTAAACGGTATTTTGCAATCTTCCTGCAAAAGCTCCCTGACAGTCGTGCAAGGTGAAGATTTACTGCTCTCCTCCCAAATGCTGTTTAAGAGCCCAAAGTTCACATTTCTGGGATTCCTCAGATTCCAAGAGACAAAGGGGAGGGGCGGTGGGGCGCATTATCCCAGCGTTGTAGTGGTATGAAAGGCAATGGTTTTAATTTATTTGTTTTTGTTTGGGTTTTTTAAATGATGTGAAGTGTGTAGTTTGTCTGCTTCTAAGTTAACTATTGAGTAACCTGATCTGGTCGCCATAAAGATCTCGATGGCTCAACAGTTCTATGTATGTTTGTAAGTTCTAAACTGCCCCAATTTGTAAATATGGACTACTTTTTAGCAATCTAATGCACTAAATGGGCCACTTAAGCTCGTAAACACACTACCAAGCATCAAAACATCAGAGGTCTTAAATATGAAATTATGAAAACACTTTATTTTGAAAAATTATTTAAACACGTACAAAAACAATGATTCAAAAAATGTGTTCAAAGTTTAAAAAATGTCTTATTGGTTATATAGAAGGTAACAAAAACGCTTAAAATACGTTTTTATTATAACTTTTCAACATGTTGCACAACACCCACGCTGCTCTACAACATAGCTTAAAGACACTGACAAAGCCAATAGCTCTGCCTAAACACTTACAAGACCCCAAAGGCGAGACCTATTGGCTATGCCAATGCTTGTTTCTTTGTGTCTTTACATCCGATTCCCACCACCAGCTCAAAATATAGTTCCTTTCCTTTAACATTTTATGATTAATGCTTGGTATTCCGACCCACCATCCTCACCTTGTAAATGCCTCTAGTATATTACTTTTAGACTAGTGATGAAAAATCGAAGGTATGGTGGCCCTCGAGGGGAAGTGTTCTCTGAGCTGCTTCTTGAGAGGTTGGACTTTGGCTCTTTTCAAATGATGGAAACTGATTAATAATGTGACAGCTTTCAGCTTTTCCAAGCTATGTCTTGCATTGTATTACAATGATTACTCACGTGGATGATTTAAGTATGTAAATCTATGATAGTGGAGAACTACAGTGTACAGGTGAGTAACTTGTTTTTTGGGGGTTTTAGTGATGCTGCACCTGGATCCCTCTGTATTTAGATGTACAGTGGTGATTAGGCTTAGGTGTTGCGTGTGATTTTTGATGAGTGGTTGCCGCTGTTACCGGGAGTGATACGGCCGCAGCAATCCGATTTTGTCCTGGGGCTCAGCCTTACATCTAATCTCCGTACTCTTTTTGGAACAATACAACAAATAAACCCAGAGGTGAGAGCCATTACACTGTTTCTTGATGCTGAAAAAGCGTTTGATTCAGTCAAGTGGGCATTCCTGCGATCAGTTCTTCGCCGCATTCGTGTAGGGGAGGTCTTTAGGAAACTAGTTAAAATTTTATACACACAGCCAGTGGTGCGAAACCGAGTGGGGAACACTGTTACATCATTGTTGACAATCTCTAGGGGCAGCAGACGGGGATGCCCCCTCTCACCCCTATTATATTTACTAGTAGCGGTGCCATTGGCGAGTGCTACACAGGAGTACCGTAGCCATAGGGGAATACGTTTCCCAAACTACAATCTCATAATTTCAACATATGCAGACAATACATTGCTCTATGTCCCGGACCCTAAGAAGAACCTCTCCCCAGTACTAAGAGAAGAAGTGCGCTTTGGAGAATTATCTGGACTCCGCATCAATTGGGAGAAATCCATTGTGTTGTCTTAGTCCAGCTATGACACCGACCCCACTTGAGTTCCCTCTACACACGGCGATGGAACCAATTGGGTATTTAGGCATACAAATACACACAGATCCCTCGACAGTTACAATGAGCAATTATGGAACAGCAATATCAAAACTTGAAAAAGATGTGGATTGCTGGATCAAGCTTTCGTTGTCCCTTATGGGATGTATCGCCATTATGAATATGGTGGTCCTCCCTAGATTTCCATTCTTATTCCAAAATATCCCAATTCTATTACTGTGCACGCTTTTTACCACACTGTGATCTCTTATGACCAAACTCGCCAAGGCCGGAAAACAGCCGCAAGTGTACTGGGAAACTCTCACCATGCCATATGATATGGGAGGCCTTAATGCACTGGATTTAGAACTATACTACAAGGTAGTAGAGAGCTCTTTCGCACACTATTGGCTCCACAGACTGCAGGATATACCAAATTTGTACATAGAAAGAGATGCAGCAATTTCCAGCACCCCACCCCCCGACACTATTTTCCTCCTCGAAGAGATACTATGGGGTCTTTGATTCTTTAAACACCACAACACATGTTTGGTGGAATCTACTGGAAAAACAGGATGGGTCAGTACTGTATTCGCCACACATGTCAGTAGATTGGTGCTCGTGGCTCAAAATTGGGAGAGAAAAAGGGGTGGTGAAGTCCCTAAGATCACTAGGGATCACCAGAATGGGAAACCTATTCAAAGATGGTGCTGCAAAGAGCTGGGAAACCCTTAGGAGCAAGTCGGAATCTCCAACAATTATGGCCAGCTTTCATTATCATAGAGTTAGGCACGCGCTACGGGACCTCTTAGGTGATGACATGCTAGAACCTCCAGACATGCCCACATTCACATCCTTGATAAGGGAAAAGACACCCACTAATCTAATTACAAAACTATGCGTTTGCTCAAGAAACCCGTAGGCCAACCATGACAAAGGCGAGACAAGAATGGCAGAGGGATCTAGGTATCGTAAAAGAGGACGAGTGCTGGAGATATTGTTGCACCATGATTAGAGATGTTTTGCAAAATGGGAGGCACAGACTCACACAGTTTAAATACGTTAACGGGGTGTATTATACCCTGGAAAGGCTACACAGACCTGGGCTGCGAGCTAGAGCCGCATGTAGTAGATGTCCCGAACGGGAAACTGGTTTTATGCATGTGGCCTGGCACTGCCCGAGTGGATCTGCCTTTTGGAGGGCAGTCATAGCAGAGCTAGGGAACATAACAGGCACTACACTGAGCATGGACCCCCTTATGGCCCTATTGGGTAATAACAAAAACGTAAATAAAACTGATCATATGTAGATTTCTATTGGAATGCTACTGGGCAAACACAGAGTGGTGACACAATGGGCTAGAGGCCAAGCTCCGACCGTAGAGTCTTGGCACAGCGACATGCTATACTGTAATACACAATCAGAGATATATAACTAATTACTTCCCCAGCACAGCAGACCAAAAAAATGTGGGGAGCTTACCAAGTATACCTGGTGGGGAAAGAAGCGGGTGAACCTGAGGGAGCCAAAATTTTGGCCCCATGAGCTAGGTCAGAAATAGTGATGATGCAGAACACTGGGGAAACAAACAGCAGCAGTATTTGGTTGGCGATAATAATGTTGTAATAATAATTTTTTTAACAGGAACAAACGAGATAGGCACTGTGTAAAGGATTTGTATTTGATCGAGGTGTGATGCACATTTATGACCAACAAAGTCGAGAGATGATTACATGTTTTGATAAAGGGTCATAACTATGTCCTGTAGTGAAGATGGATGCATATTCAGAACTGTATCATGTACTTGTAATGGTATATAGTGACTTTGTAATACCCTGTCATCAGATGTACCGTTTATATTTCACAAATAAATAATATATATATATATATTTTTTAAATGCATAAATGTATAGTTTGTACCCATATCTTTTTAAATTCATTCACTGCGGGCAGGTTATTGCCTTTGTTCAATAGAAAACAGTAATTCTTTGTTAGTCCAGGGATTTCTTATAATCTTCAATGTCATGTTATGCCTTCTATCTTATGACTCGACCCTTCTTTTATTTAGTATTTGCATGTAAATATTTCTAGGTTCTTATCACTGATCTTGTGTTTTAAACCATGTACAGGTTTGGATGACAGTCTGCAGGCTTTACCCATGTTTCCTTTATCCCTCTAGAGTTGTACCCTCTAGGGTGAATCCTTGTAATGCAGATTAAGTGCCACTGCTGATGTCTAGAATGGTGAATGCCTCCCTTCTGCTGATTGTACATGAACTTAGTTGATTGCTTGCAGGCTATTCATTGTGATCAGGATCCCCCTTTTTGATCATCACTCAAACATCTCATCTTGTTCTATTTTTGTTCCTTATGATTTCTGTCTCCCAAATGCAAGACTTTGCACTTTGCTACATTGAGCTTTGACTACCACTTCCTATGTTACTCATTCAAATTTTCAAAATACCTTGCTCTTTTCCTCAGTTATTTAATGGGTGTCGCCCCTCATGTAGACCTGTACGTGATCAGTCTACGGTTAAACCTTCTAAAATAGAAGGATGATGAATCTTTTAAACATAAGCACCCAACAGTACTAAATTAAATAGTATAAATAATGGCGCAAGGAATTACAAAGTAGCATTGCTTTTTTTGTTCTAGCATTTCACAGTCTGCCACTTCACATTCAAGTGATTAGGTTTACTAATATTGGTCTTCTCCTATAAATTTGCATGGGGGACTTAGCTGACTCTGTCCACCCCTTAGAGGCTGTTCCATTCCCTTAATGATCTCTCTGAAATCTGTAATGCTCCAATATGGGTTTAGCTAATGCTTCCTTGTGATTTTTTCCTATGTGTGATATATTAACATGTTTACTTCCTAGTTAAATTAGAGATGTCCTTTGCTGTCTACTTGATTTCCACTCATAATCTTAGTGCCATTCCACACAGCATACATAGTTTCCTTCGGTTATGTAGTTGTGGATCAGAAATTAACCATTCAGTTATCTCTCCCAGTGGATGTGTCAGTCACTCCTTAATCTTCCTCCTCAAGAGAAGACCAGCACGTCCAGGGGCCAATTCTCCCCTTTCGGTGCTTTCCCAGGTGTAATCTTTCCTGACATTTATATTGAAAGGCTACAACTCTTTTATTGTGTACTCTAATTAACCAAAAGGAAATTGGAATTTTACCCAAATGTGTGCAAATTCTCACCCCCTTTTACATTTTATAGGAGCATCTATCGTACGTCATGAGAAACCTGCCGCCCGGCAATTTAAAAATCTTTGGCTACTGTAATTAATAGTCCTCTGAGGAGTTTCCTTAACAAGTCTTTAACTCAAGGTGCAGTGCACATTACTGATTCCCTTATTTTCAAATAGCAGGGTCCCTCTGTGCTAAACATTGCAGGCCTATAACTTTGCTTCCTTAACCAGTGAAAATCTTAGAAGTCTATGCAACCCAATAAATCTGAAGCACTTGCAGACGTCAGACTTACTTCACCCCCTTCAAACGGGATTCCGCCTTATGCATAGTACAGAATCAGTAAACCTGCGTGTAGTTGATGACTAAGATGTGTCTGTTTCTCTAGGCTCCCTTCTGCCAACACCTTTATGGCGGAGTGTTTTGGAACAGATCTTCTTTCTGCTTAAGGTACACATCATGACCTCTTGCATCTCAGGTTGAAGCTCTTAATCTCCCTGTTACTAAGAAAACCCCTGCTGGTCTTTTGCTTATGCTTTTGTACGGTCTTGCAACATAACTAGCTACTGTCCTTGCTTTCATCCATCTGTACTTGGGCAATAATGGCAAACATTCCTGCGAGATTCTCTGATCAGGATAGTAGGTCCTGGTGGTGCCAATGCTGCAAGCATTTGCGTACTGCACATGAGCTTCCTAGATGTTCTTGTTCCCTGGTTGGTATTGGTTTTTACTTGTTTATTCACAGTTTTCTTCACACCAAGGATCTTCTTCTTTAGTAGTCATGAACCTAAAGTCTTCCTCTGTTTGAGTCTTTGTACTTTTCAGTTTGGCTCCAAGATTAGACACGGATACAGCAATGTCCCTTTGAAAGATTGCTTGCATCTTCCCTTTATAAAACACTGCATAAGGTCGTCCTAACTATTCACTACGCTCCTTACACCCTAACATGGCCTCACACAGCCATCCCCTGGAATGACATGGTCCTAAATCCTTCCACATTAAATTTCCACCAAACCTCTCCAAACATGCCTCGAAAAACTACAAAAATATATTCCTCAAGAAACACCCTAAAATACTCATAAAAGACATCTATCACAGCGCAACACATGGAGGCCTCATAACAGACCTCATTTTCTACACCAAAAAACCTGCCAAATGGAGAGCTAATTTCCTACAGAACCTACACTTAACCAATGCTTTCAACATCCCATATAGATCCAAACTCACCATATCCCCATCACAAACGTTTGGTGGCAAACTGTTCATAACCAGCCCCAAAAGCAGAAAAATCCATATTCAAGCCACAGAACACAGTTTTTCCACCTTTTGACCATCACTTCCCCACCATCCACACCTCCCTATCCTCCATCTTCTAACCCACCATCCCTCCTATCATCGCCGAACATTCCCTCTCTCCTTCTCCCCACCAAGCTGAATCTGTCAACCCTAACCCCCACTCTCCAACCCCACGTCACCCCACCCTCACACCCTCCTCTCTCCAATCCCGCTAAATACCGCATTGCATTACAAAATCCACCTTCCCCCCATAAAGTCATATATCTCCTACATAATCACCCCAAACTACCACACAGTATTCTCTCTTCCAACATCAGAGAAGACCCAACCTTGACCCCCACTCTAGCCTATGACGACCACCAAACTACCCCACTCTCTGCCTCTGAACCAACCACAACCCAACTCATCTCCACATTCACCCACCTGGAACTTAAAATCAGCACCATACTAGATGAAATCACCTCAGTACGTAAGGACTTCAAGTCCAACCCGAGCTTGCTCCCTGATCTGTCTACCACCAACCCACCCTCAAATACCTCACTCTCTACTGCCTGGTCAACTATTCCTCTCAAACAGTACCATCTCAAAGCTAGACGTGCCACTTCTGAAATGTCACAAAGTGAAGTGGAAGCCTTGATCAACTCATATGCCACCTGCCAATCCTCCTACACTAATATCCCGGTCATCCTCAGTACATGCAGGATCCCTCAGACCAGTCACCCTCCCAGGCCACCAGCCCAACTCCCCTCCATCCACCTCACACAATTTGAACCAAAATCGGTAACCATATTAAATTGCATGCTCCTAAACTGTCGGTCAGCAGCCATGCATGCTACTGAAATAGTGGAAACTATAAAATCGACGTATGCTTTCTGACAGAAACCTGGCTAAACAACCGCTCATCTGCTATCATTGATCTTCTCACCCCTCCTGTTTCTCAATCATTCATTGTGATCGTAAAGATCATACCGGTGGTGGACTAGCGATCATACACAAGTATGAACTCTGCCTAATGGTGAACAACCTTTACCACAAAACCGTCACCCCGCATGTTGTTACAACGCGGTTGTTACCACGACCATGTTGTAACAACGCATACCATTACCCCGCAAGTCGTCACAACGACTTGCGGAGGGGGAAGAAGGTGTTGGATTTAAAATCCAACACCTTCCCTACTGTCCGCACAGACTGGAGTTGGAATAGTCAATTATACTATTCCAACATCCAGCGCCCCCCTCCGCATGTCATTGTTACGACTTGCGGGGTAATGGTATGCGTTGTTACATCGCGGTCGTGGTAACGACCGCGTTGTAACAACATGTGGGGTGACAGGCTGCGGAATTGTGAGGCATATTCCTGCCTAATACCCTTCCACACAGTCGAATACGCAACTTTCGAAAACCTAGGAGTTAATCTTCCCCCCAAAGGCTCCAACCCTTTGAAACTCCATACCGTCTATCACCCTCCAGGTGAAAAACGTCAATTTGTAGAAGAACTAAAGGACCTTATGACTCTAAACTTTCTGAAGGACTCCACAGACATTGTTCTAGGCGACCTAAAGCGACACCTCAATGATGCAGACGACACTACAGTACAAGCCTGAGACACCTTCCTGGAATCGCAAACCCACAACAAAGGTTCTACCCTTGACTCTATCATCACCAACCACAATGCCATATCTCTCCACTCCATCCTTCCCCATCGACTGGTCTGACCATCACCTAATTCTTTTCAATCTCAACATCAAACAAGCTAAGCTCTCCCCCCAAAATCACCTGCAGAAGCACTGAACGAGAAACATACACCAAATCCAGCAATTAGAGTTAGAGTCCCTAATCAGCCCCCAAATTATTCCCCCACTAGAACTGACCACCACTGATGAACTCGCAACCCACTACAATGCAAAATAACAGAACTTCTGGACTCCAACGCCCCTTAAAACTAAAAAGAATCAAGAAGTGCCCCTTCCAGATCATGGTTCAACACAGACCTTAACTATGGGATGCGACAACTCAGACTGACAGAAAGAAAATCAAGAAATCAACCCTCTCCAGCCCAGCTCTCTCTCCTCTGAACTGAACACCTTAAATATAAAAACACATCTACAGAGAAAAATCCGCTTTTTTCTGAACCCAACTGGACCATTTCAAAAACCGTCCCAAAGACTTTTTCAAGATCATTAAAAACCAAACCTCCTCCATCCCTCACCATCCTATAGATGTCTCCACCAATCGCTGTGAAGAGGTCGCTAAATTCTTCTCAGATAAAATAACAAACATTGAACTCTCGATGGCCCCGCCTTCTTACTCACCAACTGATGACTATCTCTACAATCCTACCCACTCTGAATAACAGAACACCCCCATCAATCACCTTCATCCAAAAAACAGTGCACCCTGGTCCAAATTTGAAAATATCTCTGAAAAGGAAATCCGTGAAATACTGTCATGCATGAAGCTGAACTCCAGCCTCTCTGACCCTCTCCACTCCTCTCTTGTCAAAATCTCAGACACATCATCGCTCCAACCTGGACTAAACTCCTCCCTATCCAGCGGCTCCATGCCAGCCTCTGTTAAACTTAGCCAAATATCCCCCCTCATCAAGAAGCCTAATGCCGACCCCAATGACCTCAATAATTACAGATCTATTACCAACCTCCCTCTACTTGCTAAAACCATCGGAAAATGCATGCCACACTCCAATCCGGATTTAGGAAAGGCTGCAGTACAGAGACTGCAACCCTGAACATCACTGATAACCAATGTTCCCTCTAATATTTTTCCTCTGTGTGCGACAGAGTAAGGTCTCTGTGCGCTGCAGCCAAGGCTAAGTGCGCCAAGGACCCGACCACGCTTGTAGACCAGGGATTTAAGTGGGATGAAAAAACTGGGGATCTCTCAAAGGGGCATGACCGATGCAATTAAGGGTGTGGCTTAAAAGCAATTAAGATAAAAATCTGTGCTTAGCATAGTGTGCCACCCGACTGATATTTTGCTTCTTCTGTCATTGCATCCAGATATATAATACAAGTAACATTACACCTACAAGAAGCAAGGACTATTGGCTTTGTCAATGGTTGTTTGTGGCATAAAGTTGTATATCATATTGAAAATGCTTCTGCTCTTGTGGTAGAGGTTGTGGCTTAATGCTCGAGCTGCCAGCTTAGGAGATGGGTTTTGAGTCTCGAGTCAGATTAACATCCTGTGATTCTCGGCAAATCAATTAATCTCCCCATGCATACAAATAAATAAAATAAATCATGTAAATCGCTCCAATACTATTGGGTTGAGTTTGCACTATATAAAACTTGCTGCATTTCTTTTCTAAATGCGGGGCTGATGGTTTGCCTTTTGAAAGAATTTATGTTAAATGCAGCCCATGACGGACGCTGTGATCAGGGGAGCAACTAGACCCGAACTTCGGGAGGGGATAACACTCCCAGCCAGGGCTGGCCCTAGCACTGGTTGCACACTCTGCAACAGTGGCGCCTCTCCCCCATTTCCTCCTCCTCCATGAATTCCCTCACTACCACTCACCAACAATGCACCTCATCTCTTTATAGCACCTTTCTGACAATTATTTCATTTTTTAATAGCGCTGCTCCTAGTTTACTCACACTCAGTTCTGTGATCTGCATGGTACACATACCACTTGTACCATATCTCTTTTAAATGACCGGTTTCCTCCCCACACTGTTTATCTCCCTCCTGCCTTATATTGTATTACTCTTTGCTTCCTACTTATGTTATGACGCTTGCAAACGATGTATAATTAATCCTTGTAAAGTGCTCTGATCCCTTCGGGTCAAGTTTGTGCTATATAAATCTCAAAATAAATAAAGTTCTTTAAGCACCGTTTACTACAGCACACATTCTTGAGGAGAGGGGAATGAGAGAGGGTTGTAGGGTAACAGCGATTGATGGCACATTTTTGTATCTGCCTTTTAAGTCAAGCCTACTAGACAGTGCATGCACTGTTGGTTGCGAGTCCTATTGTGGCCTACCAAGAACATAGAGGGTCTTTGATGGAGTCCTCCCATTGCTTACCATTGGTTGGTTTTCCTGTTACTCCGCCAAAGTCTCATTTGGGCCCTAGCTTGTCAATCATGGGTTTGTCCCTCCCATGGAGTATTGCCTCTTTACTGTCTCTTTGATTGGCTGGCATCTCTGCTTCCACTACTTGCGTTTCAATCCCTACTCTGTCGGTCTCGCCTACACAACGCATGCACTGTGCTGCAAGACGTATTGTTTACAATTCAGTGAGCGTAGAACCTACCCACAGCATACCATTAATTGTTTTCATTGTCACTCTCGTTTGCAATTTTTCGATTGCCTATCTCCTGTAGGCTTCCCGTCCTTTCTTATGTTAGCTCTTCCTGGGATCATAGACTAGGTACATGTGTTCTTCCTCGTCTTTGTTCTCCTTTGCATTTTTTGCAATGCTCTATTTTTTTAAACCATTTTGATGTTGTTCCTGGACATGCAATGTGATTTCCTACTTTTAACACAGGGATAAGGCTCCTTATTTATGTTGCTTTAACCCTATCTCCTGTCTCTATTGAAGTTTTAGTTACTTATGCTTTAGTTACTTACACCCACAACTGTATTACTCTCACTCCACTCTGTCACTCCACTCTGTCACTCCACTCTGTCACTCCACTCTGTCACTCCACTCTGTCACTCCACTCTGTCACTCCACTCTGTCACTCCACTCTGTCACTCCACTCTGTCACTCCACTCTGTCACTCCACTCTGTCACTCCACTCTGTCACTCCACTCTGTCCTCCACTCTGTCCCCACTCTGTCACTCCACTCTGTCACTCCACTCTGTCACTCCACTCTGTCACTCCACTCTGTCACTCCACTCTGTCACTCCACTCTGTCACTCCACTCTGTCACTCCACTCTGTCACTCCACTCTGTCACTCCACTCTGTCACTCCACTCTGCCACTCCACTCTGCCACTCCACTCTGCCACTCCACTCTGCCACTCCACTCTGCCACTCCACTCTGCCACTCCACTCTGCCACTCCACTCTGCCACTCCACTCTGCCACTCCACTCTGCCACTCCACTCTGCCACTCCACTCTGCCACTCCACTCTGCCACTCCACTCTGCCACTCCACTCTGCCACTCCACTCTGCCACTCCACTCTATGCCACTCCACTCTATGCCACTCCACTCTATGCCACTCCACTCTATGCCACTCTACTCTACGCCACTCTACTCTAAGCCACTCTACGCCACTCTACTCTAAGCCACTCTACGCCACTCCACACCATTCTACTCTCCTCTACGCCACTCCCCCCTACTTCATGTCACTCCACTCCGCTCTACTCCACATCGCTCCACACTACGCCACTCCACTCTATTCTGTGCCATTCTAATCAATGCCAATCTACTCCACACCACTCTACCCCTTTATTAACCCAGATCTCTTGACTGGGGGTGAATGTTTTGATTTGTTCTGCATTCCGTCCATCAATTGTGTGTCTTTTGCTTCCTCGCCCTAAGTGCGCCGGGTATGCCCAGACGTGGGTCCCGGGCTCACTGTGCCACTGGATTCAAGCTATCCTGGCTGAAGAGGGTTGAAACCCCGAAACCGGTCCTAGGATGCTTGTTTCCGGTCCAGGGAGGACCTGGCTTAGCAGTTCGGGCTGGACTGTTCCCATGAGGCACAGGGTCAAGACTGATTTGCATATGGCCAGGTCTAAACTGGGGTGGCATGGTGAGCAAAAGAATGATGGATTTAACCCAGATCTCTTGACTGGGGGTGAATGTTTTGATTTGTTCTGCATTCCGTCCATCAATTGTGTCTTTTGCTTACTCTACTCCACGTCACTCTATTCTAGGCAACTCTTTTCTATGCCACTCAAATCCACGCCACTCCACTCTGTCTCTCTTCTCTGCACCACTCCACATCACTCTTCACCACAATGCCACTTTATGGCACACTACCCCACTCCACTCTGTGCCACTCCATTCTACGCTACTCCACGCCCCTATATTCCACACCACTCTACTCTCCTCTGTCACTCTTCCTACGCCACTCTACCTTAAGGCATGCCACTATCTTTTAGCCATGCTGAACAGCAGACACGCTGCTGTACAACATGGTTAAAAGACATTAGCAAAGCCAATAGCTCTCACATAGGTGGGGCCTATTGGCTTTACTGGTAGAACAGTGGAAACTTGTAAGCAGAGGAGCTCATAAGCAAACATTGGTTAGGAAGAGGTGAACGGCATAGACTAGGTGTGAAGAAAAGCTCAGAGGGAAATGCGATGGCGAGGTGAACAACAGAAAGAGGGAATCGATCAAGAGGGGGAAAACTGCCTACTCATCTATTTAAGTGGAGAACGGTGATTTAATTGTTCAGGTGAAAACCAAATAGCAATTAGGAGTAAGAATCCCAGAGATGGAGCAGCCGCACAAAAATACTTACGTGCTCCTAAGTTTGATACGAAACCTTTAGTTTCGAGTCCAAATGTTTCTTTGCTTCCTAGGCCTTTGGCCTCTCTGGAAATATTTAGGGAAGAATGGAGATTTGTTCGTTAATGGTGTCTGAAGGCTTTGAAAGTGAGACAGGCAAGCTTAATGTATTGCTCCCTTCCCTGTATTTTATGTTTTATTATTAATGGCCATTGATTTGTGTATGGAGTGGCCATCTCTGTGTTTTGGGCTACATTGATAAGTAGTGTTTATTTTTTGGATTCTCTGTTTTTAGGCCTGCTTTGATGCAGTTCTCTGCAATTGTTCTGTATGCATCATTGTATGTTTTGGGATGCAGTAATGGTTGTTTGTGCATTTGCGTTCATGTTTATTGTCCCTTTTTATTTCGAGATGCATTGATATGTCTTCCTGTGCACGTACTGAAATCCCTACTGTTTTCCAGGCATAGACTTGGAGACTGCGAGGAAAGAGGAGGAGCAACAGATGTTGAAGGACGCACGTCAATGGGTGAACAAAGGGAAAGTAGAGGATGTCCGACATCCCAAGACTGGTGCGACGGCCCTGCACGTGGCAGCCGCCAAAGGCTATATGGAAGTGATGAAGTAAGTGTCCATGCACTTGGAAGATTGGGTTCCATTGATCCTAATAATCCAAAGTTCCCCATTCTGAAATGTGCTCTGTGCCCAATCTCCTAGTTTTGTCGATTTGGTTGATGTGTTTATACTGTGGACATCTTAACCTAGAACTGTCTGAAATGTTGTCATCGGTAAACTCTTATTGATTATCAACAATTTAAAAAAATAAAATAATTTCACCTTCAGGTATCTTAAATAGTCGTCTGTGGATAAGAGATCTATCTGCATTCGACATCACCAAGATGAGAAATTGATTCTCAATTCTTGTAAATGATCGGCATGGTATTACTAAGTGAGAAGAATGATGAAAACAGTCTAGAAAAAATGAGCGGAAAGAAGCCGAACTTAGGCCATTGAACATGTACAGCTCTGATATCCAGAACACCAAAGTTCAGCAGCTTATCTTTGCAGTCGGGTTACTATAAGAGTACCGCTGTTGGATAGCAGACTCTCCTGGGCCAAAATGTGACTGAGCTGATTTCCTCCAATGATTTATTTGGAGGTCTAGAAAAGACTCTGTAATAGGCAAGGTTTTGAATTGCCAAACAATTAGCCATTCAAAAAGTAAGAATAGGATGAGGAAACCCAAAAGTTTGGTTGGCCCTTCTACATATTTCCCACAATAAAAAACAAGTAACATCGTTTGGCCTGTCCCCCATTATTAGGAACACATATTTTTGCAGAATGCGCTGCTGACGATCACGTGCTGTCCACACATATGTCATCCATCTAGTTTTTGGTGCGGACGTTGCAAGCTGTTTATCTTCAAGAAGAGGTTTTGGTTTCAAAGTGACAAATGATAGCTCTCCTGAAGCCACAGTGCAGCAGGGCACGGACTCGTCTTGTTTTTCTTTTTTTTTTTTTGCCATCGGGTCTGATGTATCTTTGAGTGCTCTTCTACTCTCACATTACAGAAGCCAAAAAGTTAAACTCTGAGACACTGGAACACCAACTCTGAACATATGAGGAGCTTGTGCTACTGTCGGACATTTTGGAGATGAATTGTACAGAGAATCCCTGGATAAGTTAGTATGATAGTGACTCGGGGGGAGTGGTGCCCTAGACCATATCATTTAAATTTTGCCGTAACTGTAACAATAGGTTTCTGTGGTCGGACCAGCAGTGGTATTACAACCTCTGTCTCCCAGAAACTCTTTCATTGCAAAAAGGCTATTTAGCACCAATTGGATAGATGGTTGACTCATTACAGATTGCAGCATCAGGAATCTCCAGAGCCACTGCCCAGCTAAGGTGGAGAAGATGTAGAAGGGGCTTACTGTGATGGTGAAAGGGGCAGCCACTTCATTCATCTAGAGACCCATATTATTAGAGTCCCAAATACCAGTCGCCTGACTACTCCGACTTCGGAGTTCAGTCTTTTCCAGGGCCCTCAATGAAACCCACCAAGGAAAAAGACCACACCGAGGGTTTCTTACACACCTCTCACTGGAGATCTTTTCTCTGGAGTCTCACCTTGAACAAAAAGCAGGGAGTGGCCTTGAGAGCGCCGTGCCTTAACCCCAAAACCGCCTACTGTTCCTAAAGTCCATCGGAGCTTAAAAACACCTATGTCAGGAATTCCTTGTGGACCAAAAGTCCAGCCTCAACGCTAAGATCTCCAGCCTCAACACAAAAAATTCTCTGAGTCTGTCTCTAGACCGAGATCAACTCTGAAGGTAGCTTCAAAACATGCCTCCAGCTAGACTCCGAGCGAATCACTCACTGTTCTTCCTGACATATTGGAGTGGAGGGCTTATATTGACCCAGTCCCGGCCACATCCTTGCACAAGCCCAGGGTTTGCCCTATATTCAAAAAGACTAGGGAACCTCATTCCACTGCAACAACTTGATCACCTTCACTATCCCCAGAATAAGTCTGTTGACCCAGACCTAGATCAGTATCTCTCTGCAGAACAACCAACCCCATAAATGGGCCCATGCCCACATATGGCAGAGATGACCTTTGGAGCGATTACACAGTGGATCCTCCAGATGGATCACAAAATCAAATTCTATGTTTAGGAAAGGAAATATGGTTTCTACATTGAGACCTCTATATTATGCAGTGGCTTGTCCAATACCTGCCAGTACTATTAAAGAAAAAAAGCTTTTTAAATTTTCCTTTGAGTGTTTTAAGGACTTGGTGAAAGCATGGGTGATCACACCCAGGGTGGAGACAAAATATAAGCCTGCTCCGCAAGTCTAAATCTTTATATGTGGACCTGTTCCATCTGATTCCCTTGTCCATACTGCACATAAAAGGGTATTCATGCAGGACACATGGGATACTCCTACTCCTAATAGGGAGAGTAAGAATATTGAAGCTGTCACCTAAAGGGTAGCTGTTCAATGATGAATTACCTACTTCATCATACTCTTCATATACGACAGGAACTAGTGGGAGCAAATGGAAGAGTTCATCAAGCCCCTTCCTGATGCTTACAAAAAAGCAAGTGAAAGAAATTCCCCGACAAGGCAAAACAATTTCCAATACCAATATTCCGTACAACCCCGATGCTCCCAGTACACCACCTGCGAGACAAACACTACCATTAACCTCTTCTACTGCCACACTTGACTCTCCGTATCAGGCTTCCACCCCAAGGTACAGCAAAACCTTGTTGGCTTACCCTACGGGCCACAACAGTTGGTTATGGAACACGTTCTTCACACTTTAGATGTTAGAAATCCCTTATATACTGCCTTGGCCACGACAAACACTTTTAAAAGAGCAAAGAACTCTTTGTAGCTTTTGGACTGCCCGATCTAGGAAATCGCATTTCTAAAGCAGACATTGTTAGATGGATGGCCAGATGCATTCAGATTGCTATGTCAAAGACAAATGCACACGTCGTTGTGTTTCTAGGGCACATTCAACTTGGAAAAAAGGAGCATTGGCAACGTCCCACACTCTGACATCTGTAAAGCTGCAATGTGATCTAACATTTAAACGTTCACTAAGCATTAGGCACAAGTGAGGCAAATTTTACTTAAAACTCTGTTCCAAATCCTGTCTGCTGAGGCGTGCAAGCCACCGCTTTTGGCAGCTGGGTACTGCCTTTCAGTCTATACTTCGCATAGGATCATCAGCAGCACATGCTGCAAGCAGAAAACTCTATTTACCTGGAACAATCGTTTTGCAGCTTAGTGATCTAGATTCACATGCAATCACTCAGATCCTCATATACAAGCTCTTGGTACAATGTCAATCAAACTAGTCACCATAGATGCGTAATCCTCTACCAGTACACACTTCGCATCTCTGCACCTACTCTGTAACCTATTCTTATCACTAGGGGAAAAACAGAATCTCAGGTGGAGTCTCTGCCTTGGTGCATTGTGTCCTTTAGGGGAGGGATCTAAAGTTACCTTGAAACCGAAACATTTTATTCGAAGAAAAACAACTTGTAATATCTGCGTTCAACACTGGATGACAAGAGTGTGCTCAGCTTGTGAATTTACAGCATTACAAGCTGCAAACCGATTTTAACGAATAAGCAATGTTTTCCATAGTTTTGTCTTAAGAAAACACGTCTTAGAAAATCTGTTCTCCTTTATTAATTTGATTTAACTAAATAAAAGTTCTTGAAAATGTATGCATTTCCCCTCTTCATATTTACATGTTTAGGTAAAACACAAGAGCATATCAAGTGTCTCTCTTCTGCTAGAGCAGCTATAGGCAGGCATACAATGTAATGAATGAACTTAAGAAAATACTTGGCCCGTTGTGAAAGGCATTTATATGTTTACACCCGATTGATTACACACCTATATGATGGAAGCAAATACTAAAAAAAAAACCACCATGCTTATGCACTAACGCATCATGTGTTTGTACCAAGTTGTGAGTAAGGTAGTACTTTGTCTGCATAACATCTGAAACATACATGTCTCTCAGCAATTAACTTTTAGGGGTAGGGGTGTAAGAGCTTTCATACAAATAAATTGCCATTGCCTGTACCTCGTTCACAGATAATTGTCTAATTCTGTTGTGCATCTTCATACAGAAAACTGTTGGAAATATTCACTCTTTCTCAATTGAGGATTTTAGATTTAAAGGAATGGTGAGGATCACTGCCTTTTTGTTTGTGGTCCAGTAGTTGCACACACTGCGTTTTGCATTTCGGAGCAAGTCGTTTTCAATGAACAAAATATGTGGTGTACAAAATATCTGATATGATTGTTTGGTAACTAGAGGATGCTCAGTCAAGGCACATGCTTGTAATGCCCGCATTTCGAGGTCATTTTTAGAGTGGCAGAAGAATTCAAGCATATGAATATATGAAAGGTAACCATCTGCAAGACTGTTACAGGTAAGTAATTTATGCTTTTTGCACAAGGGAAGGCAGGGATTTCTCAAACATGGTTCCTTTAGCTGTGTTTTGTTCCCTGGAGGGCATAGGAAACCGATCTTATTCTAGAGAAGGGGACATATCTCTGTGGACAACAATTGGAAATAAGAGCATTCCTCTTAAAGCTCAAGGAGACCACATTCGACACACCGCTTATAGAAGAATTCCAGCCCCTGCTTTCAATAGTGCCTGGAACTTGCTTTTTGAGTGATCTGAAATGTTAATTTCTATGGGAAATCACTTTCCTGAAGAGACTAACACAGTTTGGATTTTCTTTTCAGTGAAGTATTGAGTGGGTTACTTAGTGTTATTTGTAACCTATTCATCAAATAGATCACACCGCAAAACTTAGCCTACTATCTTTTTTGCACTCAATTCTTGGTCCCAGTTTGCACATCAAACCGGGGCACTGCTTTCATAATTCTGCCTTACACAAGGATGTTTTCTTCTGCCTACTAGCCTTTCTACACTCAATTCCAGGTCCCTGAGTTTTCTGGCCGATAAAGGAAAGAAAGGTCAGGTAAAAATCAGGAGCCTTGGTCAGCTGAGATATATTGATTTTACATCATTTCTCAGGTTTGTAAGATAAGGAATTGCGGTGTACTTTGAATCCCTGTATCCCATGCAAGCTTTCTTGTCTAGTGTGCTGTAAAAATCTGTAAAGGGAGCTGAGGTCCAAAGATGATGAAATGAGTTGATGAGAAAGCTGGTCACATCAGTGTATTCTCTCGGCTTGCCCTCCTGATTTTGGGTTCAGTTCCAGGGCTTTCCGTTTTGAGTTTTTACTAACCCACTGAGCTTCAAGATCCTATATCCCACTTCTTGTGTTTTCCTGTCATTACATTCAACAGATGAATTGATTTTTGTTCTTAATATTGAAATGGAATCTCGTTGTCGCAGACACAGTAGGGCCAGTTCTAAGGAAAACTGTGAGTGGTTAGTGCAGCTGGTGGCACGCACCCCTTTGGCTAAGGCTCTACTACTCTCCTTTCATTTTATCATGCCCACATCACTGCCTCAGTCACATACATTATTGCTGCATTGTTATGTTAGGTTAATTTGATTTATAATGTGCACAAATCACCCTGGGAGGGGTATCCCGGCCCAACACAGCAAAATGAGTGGAGGAGTAGACTGATTATGAAATAATGCAGTTTTGATAAGTTTCCTAAAATTGAAATGATCTGCGCATTGGCGTAAATGAAGTGGGAGCTAATTCCACCAACGGGGAGCCAGCTAAGAGAAGGATCTGCCGCCTGAGCGAGATTTCGTGATACGTGGAACTGCCAGCAGGGCTTTATCACTAGATCTCAGAATTCTGCCATGACGATAGTGTACAAGCTTTGCAGAAAGGTAGCTAGGGGTATTGCGAGTCAGGCAGCAAACCTTGAAGATGATTATCTTGAAAATCGGTAGCCAATGAAGGAATGTGCAGAAGAAGGGCGGATGCCATCCTGGCTGGAAGATTAAAAGTTAGACGTGCTGCCGTGTTTTGAACGACTTGCAGTTTGCTTAAAGTAGTCTCATTTATAGAAGCCAATAGAGCATTACAATAGTCCAAGCGACTGATGACAAGTGTTTTCCTCACTGAATGTGGAAGACGGGGGAAGACTCTCCGTAACACGTGATAACAAGTGCCAGTAGTGGCTGCGACCTGTTCTTTCATGGGGAGTGCTTGGTCAAGGCGTTCACCCAAATTTCTTACAACCAGTTTGGGAGTAGGGGCTGGTCAAATTCAGAAGGCCACCATTTGTGTGTCCAAAGCTGCTGGGCCTTGCCAAACAGCATGATTTCGGTTTTGTTGGCATTCAGTTGGAGACAATTTGCTGTCATCCAAGATTCAATAGTGATCCAGCGCTATCAATAACATTTCTTCTCCTCTAGGCATTGACATCCAGGTTGAAAAACATTCTTCTTCACAACTATACCAATATGACGGTGGGGCCCATAACACCGCATAAACATTCACTCTCTCATATATTCCCTGGAACTCTTCCGCCTTTACTTAGGAGAAAAAGTTAATGACTTGCTGGAAGGAGGCGGGATACCTTTTTAAAACAACATAATAATTCTCAAATTTCTCAGGTATTCCGTTCATTGGTCGATGGACCAACTAGTAGGAATCAGTTGATGGTGATTAAGACCAGCTCAATCACTATAAACTCTTATTAAACATTTAAATTTTTATTATTGAGCTAAAAACCACAGACTCGTAAATTTAATTATAATATAGTTTATCTAATTTTTATAAGCATGAATAAATTCAGTTTTATTAATCAGATCAATACATGTTCGAGGCATGTGAGCTGCAGAGCTCACACTGTGCATTAGATCGCCATCTGGTGTTGGGCTCGGATGCTTGCACTTTGTTGTTGTCTTCGAAGAAGTCTTTGTAGTCATGTGATAGGTGACTCCTCCTTAGGACAATAGTGCGCATGGGCATCGACTCCATCCTCAGATTGTTTTTTCCGCCATCGGGTTCGGATGCAATTTCGACGCTCCGGTTCGAAACTTGTTTTTTTGCAGCGTTTTCCACTTTTCAACGCCTGATACCGACATCGACATCTCGACGTCCCTTCCTCGATCTCCTTTCCAGCCGCCGACGCGGGCCGTTGGGCCCATCGACGCCGTAAGGCCTACTGCCCATGGAAAGGACGCCATTCCGAAAATGCCCCCAATGTGGAGCAAAGTTTCCTCACAGTGACCACCACCAGGTCTGTAATCGGTGCCTCTCACCAGACCATAACGAGGCCACTTGTCCGGCCTGCGCCTCCTTCCGCTCCAAGAAGACAATCCGCGATCGTCGAGCCCGAAGGCACATCATGGCGCACAGGTCCGCTCCGGAACCCGTCAACATCTTCGACGAGGGTCCCGATGTTCCGGAAGAAGACTCGAAGACCTCGCTATCATCTCCGAGGCAGAGGACTCCGACAGTTCCATCCCTTCAGGGCAGCGTGTGAGTACTACTGCCCCTGCCCCAACCCTCCCTGCAAAATCGAAGGCACCGGTCAGTACTTCGCCTACGGGCCCCAGTCGAGACCGTAAACGTGTTTCGGACGCCCCGCCTTCGGGCTCGGCACCGAACAAGAAAACAAAGCCTTCTAGTTCCTCGGCACCGACCAAACCACATGTGCCCGTTACACCGGCACCTTCGGCGCCGAAACACAAAGACCACCCGGCGCCGAAATCCAGTTCGGTCCCCAAATCCGCCTCCAAGCACGCGGATCCCTCGGCACCGAAACCGAAGCTACTCGACACACCCCTAAACTAAAGCCGGTCGAGCCTGTAGCTAAACCGAAGGACGCCTCGACGCCTTCTAAAGCAAAGGAACATTTAAAGAAGCCATCACCACGTTCGGAACCGAAAAAGTCGGCGCCGAAAACTAATATTCAAGGAGAGGAACTGTTTACACCGGATCCCATCGATCCTAATCAACACAAACTTTATATCAATCCTAAAACAGGACACATTTCCTCTGTGCCACGTCACAAGCCTGTCCCTCCGAAGAAGAAAGACTCTTCCACTTCCCTATGCCTCCTTCTTCCCCTATACCTCTCTCTAACACCCCTCCTCTCCACATCCCTATCACACCTCCTCAACCTGCGGATTCTCCCCCACATGAGTATGAGGACAACATGGGGTACGGGGATGACCCTCATAATTTATATCTGGATCCAGATAATCCACCACAGGATGACTGGGGTTATAATGACCCCCAGGCCCTACAGACCTCCCCAGCCCTCCACCTTATCCCACAAAACCATCTCCACCAGATGATCACATAGGTTTTGGGCAACTCATACATAGGGCGGCCGTTTTTCATGGGGTGCATATTCACACCGACCAACCAGAGGAAGATTTTCTTCTAGACACTTTTGAACGGTCTCAAAAACTGTTCAAACTTTGCCCATGATCAAGGGTGTCATTAAACATGCACCTGAAATTTTTAACGACCCGGTCAGAGCCAGGATCCTTAATCCTAGAGTGGATAAAAAGTATAGACCTGCCCCCGATGACCCCACCTACATCAAAGGTCAGCTCCCCCTTGACTCACTGGTCGTTTCTAATGCCAGAAAACGCGCCAATTCCCAAACTTCAGGGGATACCTCCGCCCCCTGATAAAGAATCCAAATTGTTAGATTCCTCTGGCAAACGCATAGCTGCGCAAGCCACCGATCTCGAGCGCATCACTAACACCCAAGCTCTACTAGCTAGGTACAACAGGGCACAATCAGCTAAAACCCTCCTTCAACATCTACCTGATCAATACAAAACACAAGCCACTGACCTCATTCAAGAAGGCAAACTTATTTCCAATGCCTCCATTAAGTGCGCCTTAGACGCAGCCGACACCGCCGCTAGGTCAGTTAACACTAGCGTGCTTATCAGACGACACGCCTGGCTTCGCATTTCAGGTTTTAAGCCAGAGGTTCAGACTACCATACTAAACCAGCCATTTAACCAAAACCAACTATTTGGTCCTGCTGTCGACACAGCACTAGAAAAGATGAAGAAGGATACTGACACTGCCAAATCAATGGGAGCATTGCAGTCCCCGCAGCAACGTGGCTCCTTTCGCCGCTCCTTTTACAGAGGGGGCTCCAGGAATACCACCGCAGACAGTTCCTCTTCCTATCGAACAAACACCCAAACCTCTCCTAATAGAGGACACTTTAGGGGTGGTTACAGAGGCAACAACTCTAAGGGCAGAGGTCGAGGTAATAATAACAACACCCGTACCTCCACCACTCCCAAACAGTGACTTTCCTCCACTTCCCCCGACCACAACACCCCTGTCGGGGAAGGCTATCACAGTTCCTGCCTGTCTGGAACTCCATTACAACAGACAGGTGGGTGAGACAGATTATCCAACATGGCTACTGCCTGGAGCTAACAGCTACCCCCCACCATACCACCCAGACAGCGTCCAATGTCCACAGACCATCTTACACTTTTACAACAAGAGGTACTTTCCCTGCTTCAAAAGCACGCCATAGAGCCAGTGCCTCTGCTACAGCAGGGCACAGGGGTTTACTCCCTGTACTTCCTCATTCCCAAGAAGGACGGCACTCTCAGGCCTATTTTAGACCTCAGACCTCTCAATCAATACATACACTCAGATCATTTTCACATGATCACTCTCCAACAAGTGCTTCCCTTACTACAACAACAAGACTTCCTTGCCACATTAGACCTCAAGGACGCCTACTTCCACATTCCCATACATCCTGCTCACAGGAAGTATCTAAGGTTCGTTCTCAATGGACAGCACTACCAGTTCAAAGTACTCCCATTCGGAGTCACCACTGCTCCAAGAGTGTTTACCAAATGCCTTGCAGTAGTAGCAGCGCATCTACGAAGACAACAAATACATGTCTTCCCATACCTGGACGACTGGCTTATCAAAGCCAAATCATCCAACCAGTGTGTCCAACACACCCACCAAACGATACAAACATTACACAACTTGGGGTTCACAATAAACTATACCAAGTCCCACCTTCAGCCCTCCCATGTCCTTCAATATCTGGGAGCCACAATAAACACTTCCACTGCTCTAGCTTACCCCAGCCCAGCCAGGATAGCCAGTATAAAAACCCTTGTCCCCAGGTTTCAAACGCAACACTCTCTTCCAGCCAGAGTGTTTATGCAGCTCATCGGCATGATGGCATCCTGCATTTTTCTCGTCCCTCATGCAAAACTTCAAATGCGTCCTCTACAAGAGTGCCTAGCGCGCCAATGGAACCAGGCTCAGGGACATCTTACAGATCTGGTGTTGGTGGACAGCCGCACACATCGCTCTCTGCAGTGGTGGAACACCAACAATTTGTCCAAGGGGCGGCCGTTCCTAGAGCCGGTTCCACAAGTAGTACTAACCACGGACGCATCCCTTACAGGATGGGGAGCACACCTGTTACACCATACAACACAGGGCAAGTGGACCACTCAGCAGAAGCTGATCCACATCAACCACCTAGAGTTACTAGCTATATTCCTAGCTCTCAAGTCCTTTCAACTCCACGTACAAAACAAAGCTGTCCTGATCCGAACAGACAACATCACAGCTATGTACTATATACAAAAACAGGGGGACACACTCTCCACAACTGTCCCAACTAGCACAGGACATTTGGAGGTGGGCCATTCCACAAAACATATACCTTCTAGCAGAACACCTACCAGGGGTTCACAATCAGATTGCAGATCTGTTAAGTCGACAGACACAACAGATTCACGAGTGGGAACTACATCCACAAGTTCTTCTACCTTTCTTCCAGATGTGGGGCCAGCCACACTTGGATCTGTTCGCCACACACCAAAACGCCAAATGCCCAACCTTCGCCGCCAGGTTTCCACACCCGCAGTCCAAGGGCAATGCGATATGGATGAACTGGTCCGGCAGATTTGTGTACGCTTTTCCACCGCTCCCACTCATCCCACTTGTAGTACGCAAGCTTCGACAACAGTCTCTCAAAATGATACTAGTAGCCCCTACATGTGCACGCCAACCGTGGTTCACCACACTACTGGAGCTATCAGTAGTCCCATACCAAAGACTACACCTCTCCCCAACAATGCTAACGCAGAGCCATGGAGAGATAATGCACCCAGATCCATCTCAGCTGAACCTTGCAATTTGGCTCCTGAAGTCCTAGAATTCGGTTACCTTAACCTACCCCCAGACTGCATGGACGTTATAAAAGAAGCTAGACGCCCAACTACCAGAGCCTGCTATGCAGCTAAATGGAAAAGATTCGCTATTTACTGCACTAATAATAACATCCAACCATTACAAGCCTCTACGCAAAACATCATTTGCTATTTGCTACATTTGCAAAGATGTAGTCTTGCATACTCATCCATACGTCTGCACCTCGCAGCCCTTGCTGCTTACTTGCAAAACAGACAACACTTATCACTATTCAAAGTTCCCGCCATTAAAGCCTTCATGGAAGGCCTTAAGCGGATCATACCTCCCAGATTACCACCTTCCCCAGTGTGGAATCTTAATATAGTACTTACCAGGCTCATGGGTCCACCTTTCGAACCCTTACATAAATGTGAACTTCAATTCCTTACATGGAAAGTTGCGTTTCTAATTGCAATCACTTCTCTCAGGAGAGTCAGTGAACTACAAGCTCTAACTATACAAGAGCCTTTCTTACAAATACATCATAAAAGGTAGTTCTCAGAACAAACCCAAAATTCCTTCCCAAAGTCATTTCGCCTTTCCACCTTAACCAATCAGTAGAACTACCTGTGTTCTTCCAAAACCCAGATTCCGTGGCAGAAAGAGCTCTCCACACCCTAGATGTCAAAAGAGCCCTTATGTATTACATTGACAGAACCAAATCCTTTCGCAAAACCAAACAATTGTTTGTGGCTTTCTCTCCACCACACAAAGGTAATCCCATCTCAAAAGCCGGGGTTGCAAGGTGGATTGTTAAATGTATCCAAATCTGCTACCAAAAAGCCAAACGCACATTATCAGTTCCCCCTAGAGCGCACTCAACACGCAAACTAGGGGCATCCATGGCATTCTTAGGGAACATTCCCCTAGAAGACATATGTAAGGCAGCCACATGGTCTACAACACACACCTTCACTAAACACTATTGTGTTGATGTGCAAGCCAAGCAACAAGCTTCCGTGGGCCAAGCTGTCCTTAAAACCCTTTTTCAAACTACTGCAACACATACAGGTGACCACCGCTAGGGAGATACTGCTGTACAGTCTATGCACAGTGTGAGCTCTGCAGCTCACATGCCTCGAACGGAAAATGCTACTTACCAGTATGCATCTGTTCTTGGCATGTAGAGCTGCAGATCCTCACACGCCCACCCACCTCCCGGGACCTGTATGTGCTCCAGTCCTATCTTAATTAGATACACACACATGGACATCTCTTTTCTTTTCTACTAACTCCATCACTCCCCAATATGGCGAAAAACAATCTGAGGATGGAGTCGATGCCCATGCGCACTATTGTCCTAAGGAGGAGTCACCTATCACATGACTACAAAGACTTCTTCGAAGACAACAACAAAGTGCAAGCATCCGAGCCCAACACCAGATGGCGATCTAATGCACAGTGTGAGGATCTGCAGCTCTACATGCCAAGAACAGATGCATACTGGTAAGTAGCATTTTCCTTATTATCATTATAAGAATAAATTGAAATTGCAATGCATACCCTTTAGATGGAAAAATAAAGTTCGTCACAGCAGTTAAATTCAGATCTCAGCATAGAACTCCCAAAAACTGTCTGTCTGTCTTACTAAACAGGCCTCCTCGACGGACCACCTATATAGGTTTTCCGCCACACTCTCGTTCTTTCTCAATCAGAATTAAGAGTAAAAGATTAATCGTATTAAAATATAAAGACCTATGGAAAAATAGCAGCGGCTTCTCCAGCGTCAGCGTCCAGTGCTCAATAAAAATATGTAAAAGTAGCGCTCCTCCTACTTAAGAGTAGGTCCTCTTATACCCTAATACTAGCTTACTAAACAGAAATGTTACATTTTGGGGGCGAGATTCACTCTAATTGGTCCATTGGAGGGGTGGCATACATCTCATTATTACCCTCCTTGCTCAAACCAGTTCCGAAGAATGTTCATAACTTTGTCCTTTCTCACGGGTTCAGGACATTACCAATCCAATTGACAGTCTTTATTTGTATCTTCTTTCCGATACTTTATTTTAAACAGTTCATTGTTCATTCACGAATACTCTGCTGGTTCTCACACTCGTTCGCTAAGTCCCCCTTGGCACACGCTTGAGTAATAAGGTCAGCACAACCTTGATCTCTCTTCCATCCTAGGCTTTGGAAATAACCACGTGATGCATTCGTTCACAGCTTTTTCTTCCGCTTGGAAGCCATCTTGCGCCTGCGCACTCTAGCTTGTTTGCCTCAGCAGCCATTTTTACAGTACGGCCTAGCAGGCCTAAGCAAACTATCATAGAAATAAACAGAAAATAGTTAAGAATAAAGAAAATAAGCCTTTTCGTTTCCCTCCCGTCATTCTACGTACCCAAGTTAGGTGTTACCTAGCAAAAGCGACATATAAAGCTATTTCTTACTTACCAACCGCTTTCTTTTGCCACCATACAATTTACTACGAAGCACAAATCATGCAAAATTATTCTAATTAGCACGCAAATCACTATGTTCGCGTTATTCACATTACCAATTGTAAGTAGATTAGTTTGCACAGATATTGCATGTTTACCAATAACACTTATAAAGAAAACATACATTGTTGGTTATTCACTGAAACGAACAATTGTATTAATTACTAATGTTAATATTAGGGGTTCAAAATTTTCTCGTTTACCTTGCTCCATCAACTCCCCCTTTGATGATTTTTAACATCACCACAAAAACCCATGTTACACAAATTTTGTCAGATAGCATATTTCTTGTCCATTTGCTTCTTTTTAGTTTTAAACAACTGTATCCCTTTTATCTTGTCTTTTTGTTTTCTTATACAGGCTTTCTTTCAGTTCTTCCAGCTCTATTTCACCTATCTCTCTTTCTCTTTATTTATCTTATTTTCTTTTTCTATTTTGTTTTGTCTATTTCTTCTTTTGATACATATAATAACAAATTTTACAAATAATACTACTAGGCTTATTACTGTTGCTGTTATTATAACTTTCCCTATAATATTCTAGTAAACCATTTTGATACTGAGGAAAAACTCTTACCAAGTTTCTCCCAGGCATTTTCAACCTCCAGTGGAACAAGTTCTTTGTGCAAATTTGTAATATTCTTTATATACTTTTGTATATTTTCACTTTTATCTGGAATGTAAGTGCAACAATGTTGAACTTTCAGCATTCCACAGACTCCACCCTCTTTTGCCAAAAGAATGTCAAGGGCAAGTCGATTTTGCATCACCATAGCTCTCATAGCAACCATCTCGGTATTTACCATCAAGAACCCTCCAGCAGTATCTGTAGATAAACGATCTACTACTGTGGATAACTTCTGAATTTTAAATGCTTTCAAAGATATTCCCACTGCTGGTATCAATGCTCCAAAAATATCACCCACTATTTCTGAAAAACTTTCCCTTTTACTACGTGTGAATGTCTCACCCATTTCGTGTGTTCCTTTTTCTTCTCTATCTACATGAAAAATCATTGGAAAGACCAGGCCTAAGTAGCACGAGCCATACCAATGGTCCGGCAACCTGTAATAAGCTCTGTTTCCACAAATATAATAGATCCCTGGAAATATTGGATCTTTTCCCCTTTGAATCCCCAACCTCCTAAAATTTTATAGTTGTCTTGACAATCACTGGAACCCACGAAATAGTTATCATACCTTGTTCTATTTCTACTAATGCACAACCTTCCCTGTTGGGGCCAATCCAAAGTCATAGCTGCATTTGTCTTCTTATCATTATTTTCTTCTTCAAATGCCCAAACAGGTGTTTTTGTCTCTTCTTCTTCTAGCACTTTTCTCTGAAATTTTATTCTTCTGGGTTCAACCATTTCTAAAAACACTTTTTCCTCCTTCTTTAACTCACAGGTAAGGTTGTGTTTAACTATGTCATCTAATGAGAGAACTTTATTTTCTAAGAAAAACTCTCCAAACATTCTTGCCTCTTTCACCTTGTTTAGTTCAGATACTATAGGAATCTTTGCAAAAATCTTATCCATGTCAGTATAATAATATTCTAGCTTTCCTGTTTTATAAAATAGACTAGCTAAAACACTACATGTTATTCCATACATCAAAGGAAGGTGATGGTAGGTCACACCTTCTGCCACAGACGCAGGTAATTGCATACAAACATAACAATCTCTCACATCCATTGTTTCTATATATTCATATAATAATTTTGTGAAAACATTTTTGGAAAAATCAGTTATTGATTTATCTTTATGTAACTCTGCACTATCTTTTAATATGGCTGTTTTCTGCATGTTCGCTCCCTTATCCTTTTCCGTGCTATTCTCTAATATGGATGTTTCCTCTACCGCTAATCTAATTGGAATGGTGATTGCTAAGATAAACCATACAAACATTAATAATCCTGTACAAAAGAAGCACATCCTACACCATCTACGTAAGAACTCACATCTACATGTTCTATTTTTAGTATCTACCATCTTGTTCTATTGTCTATATTTACAATATGTACAGAAAATGTGTCACCACACCTCAGAAATGGCGTCTTAGCCACCCTACGTTCTCACTTTGTCTCGTTTGGTACTTTCTTTAGTTCTTCTCAGAACTCTTTCTTGTCTTATTCTGGGTTTTGTCCAGTCCGGTAGAAATTTCCTTCTAATTTCTTTAAACTTGTTGCACTTCACCTTCACCCATTAAGTTGTAGCTTTGTTCAGGGTTCTTGTGAGTGATTTCTTCTTCTTTGATATCAGTCAACGCAATGTATAGCCATTCAGGTGATTTATATTTCAGATTTGCTTTCTTTACTCTTTTTGTTTTCTGCAAGTGTTTTCCAACTTGTTTTTCTTGTTCCTTTTGACTTATTTCATTTACTTGTTATGCATTCTTTCCATTTAGGTTTATGATCTTATATCTCAATCTTTTAACTTTGTGGGGCCAATTATCTCCTTTTCTCGGCCTTTTCGGTTCATTTTCTTTTTCCTCTTTCTGTTCTCCAAGTTCTTTCTTGATTCTAATTTCTGTTTTCTTTCTTCTCCACTTTCTTCTGATTCTGTGTCAGACCTTTCTTTGTCTCTTATCTTGAACTTTATGATTTCACTTCTTTCCTCTAGTTCAGATCCTCCTTGTGTTTTTCTTTGATCTCCTACTTCTGTCCCTCCTCGAGGTTCTTCCGAAATTGTGTCGATCTCTCTATCTGTTTCTATATTTCCCTGTTCCATTATTCGCCGATCTGTCCCTATTGCTCCTCGGGAGTCTTCCGATTCTTCTATCTTTCTATTTGAAACTATCCCTTCATCTATTAAAATGATTTCTGAAGGATCTTTACCATAGCTTGTACTTGGTTGCTCACTATTGCTGTCTTTTTGCTCAGTCTCTTCTTTTATGATATCAATTTTCCAATCCTTTTTCAGATTTTCATCACAATCTGAGTGATCTGTATCAGAGGCTGAACTGGTGTCTGATATTTCCAGATGTCGACTTACAGGTCGATCTTCAGATTCTGGAACCTTTGCTATTTCATTCTCTTCTCCTGTCGTTGAACTTGTACTTGGGTCTTCCAGATGTCGACTTACAGGTCGATCTTCAGGTTCTGGGGCCCTGTTCGTTTCTTCTGCATTGGATGCTGAACTGTTATCGGATATTTCCAGATGTCGACTTACAGGTCGAACTTCAGGATCTGGAACTCTGATGGTGTGGCTGGCATGTACCCAGTGTTTCACTCCTGCACATTTGACCACAGTTGTTGTCACCAGGATCACTTGTTGTGGTTGGTCCCAGCGGGGAACCAAACAGTTTCTTCTCCTGTGGACTTTTATGCGGACCCAGTCTCCAGGATTCAAATCATGAGCTGGTTTTCTTTCAAGAGTGGTCGAATCCGGTCCAACCTGATGAAACACAGAACGTACCACATCAGCCAATCCTTTACAATAATCCAACACGAGATCATCAGTTATAGTAAGCAGTTTGTTGACGGGTACATGTGCTTGCCTCATTGCTCGTCCCATGATTATTTCGTGGGGACTCAGACCTGTCTTTCTTTCAGGTATGCTTCTGAGACCAATGGCAAGGCATCTGGCCATTTGAGTCCTGTGGCTTGACACATTTTCCCTAATCTGTTCTTTATTGTTCCATTCACTTGCTCTACTACTCCAGAAGCCTCTGGTCTGTATGCACAGTGTAGTTTCTGTTTAATACCAAGTGCTTCACATATGGAGAAGTGTGGCTCAATGGTTAGAGCGGCAGACCCTGATGCAGAGATCTGGCCCGGGACCAGGGTTCAATTCCCGCCTCGGCGAGTCTTGGGCTCAACTTCCTCGGACCTGATATTTCTCGCCTCGGTGCCTATTCTAATCATGGGTCCCACTCTGCAACTCTGGGCAATAGCTTGCTTAATCTCCACAACGGCCCCACCAGCGCTGGGATGCCTGGCTTCACCTTGGGGGTGCCCAGGAGTGGACATTTCACAGGGAAAAGCCAGGAAGGGTTCCACAGCGGTATGCGTTCAGCGCCAGGATGCCTCAGGGTAGCAGTGCGCTTTACAAGTACAAATTCATTTCATTTCATATCAATTGGATTAATTCGTTCTGAAAATGTGTTCCTCTATCTGTTTCAATCGTTACTGGAAAACCGTACCTAGGAATGAATTCTCTCAGCATGAGTTTTGCTACTGTAATCCCATCATTCCTTCTGGTCGGGTAGGCTTCCACCCAACGAGAAAACAAACAGACGACTACAAGAACATATCTTAGTCTATTGCTTGGGGGCATTTCGATAAAGTCCATCTGCATTCTCGTGAAAGGACCTCCCTCTCGTCCTATTGTTCCTAGACTCACTACTGTCTTCCTTCCTGGGTTTATCTGTTGACAGATAAGACATCTTTGACAAAGACTTTCAGCTATGGCTCTGAATTTTGGGTTATACCAGGTTTGTCTAAAAAGTCTGATCATTGCATCTCTTCCAATATGAGCTTGTCCATGGTACATCCGTGCCATGTCAGAAATCATGCTATCAGGCATAACTGGTCTTTCATCTCTGTAAACCAAAACATAATTTTCCTCCCTTTTCCTGCATCCTGCTTTTATCCAGCTATCTTTTTCTTCATCATCTGCTGCTTCCTGCAATTGTCTCACCTCATCCCATGTCTCGACAGGGTTAGTAAAAAGCAAAGGACATGAAACATGCTCTCTTTCCCTGCCTCGGTTCAATGAGACTACATTTTTGGCACAATACTGAGCTATTTCATCGGCAAATTTGTTGCCCACAGTGATGTAGTCTTCCCCATTTTTGTGTGCGTTGCACTTCACTACCGCAATCTGTTTAGGCAGCTGTATCGCCTCAAGCAATTTTTTCACAAACTCACCATTCCTCATTGGGGTCCCTGCAGATGTCAAAAAACCTCTCTGGGACCAGATCTGCCCAAAATCATGAATCACTCCGTGATTACTGTGATTCGGACATTCTTTCCCAATTTGCATGCCTGAATTAGAGCAACTAGTTCAGCCACTTGGGCAGAACGTATTCCTCTCAAACAAGATGCTTCCATTATGGCGGCCACTGTACATACTGCATATGCTGCACTCAAAACTCCACTCGTTCTCAAACATGAGCCATCCACAAACAGTACATAATCTGATTCTTTTAAAGGCTCATCTTTAATGTCCGGTCGCGGTTTTGTACAATACTAGAGTACATTCAAGCAATCATGATCAACTTCATCCATATCTATCACACTCTCTTCATCTGGCAATGATGTTGAAGGATTTACATTAGTGCATCTGTCAATTGTTACATTGTCTGCACTTAAAATCACTTTTTCATACCTAGTCAGCCGACTATGTGTCATGTATTGAGTTTTGGTTCTTGTCAAAAGAATTTCCACAGAATGAGGAACATATACTCTCAATGGATATCCCATCACGATGCCTTCACTCTGTTCCAGACTCACACAAGTAGCAGCTACTGCTTTCAGACATCCAGGCAATGCTTTTGCTACCGGGTCTAAAACAGCTGAAAAATATGCAATAGGTCTTTTCATGTTTCCATGTCTTTGCACTAAGACTGAAGGCGCACACCCATCTCTCTCACTACAATACAGCTCAAAATCTTTTTCATAATCAGGCATTCCCAGTGCCGGGGCTTCACACAGTTTCGTTTTTAATTCTCTGAACGCTTTCATTTCCTCATCATTCAATTCAAAGGGATCTTTAATATCCTTTTTTGTCAATCGCTGTAATGGTTTTGCAATTAATGAAAATCCACTTATCCATTTTCGACAATATCCAACCATTCCCAGGAACATTCTTACCTCTCTTTGTGTCATTGGAGCTCTCATTCCTTGAATTATTTTTATTCTCTCAGTCGTTACTTTCCGCACTCCCTTTTCAATCTTATGACCTAAATATTGGACCTCCTGCTGACAAAACTGTAATTTTGATGGGGATACTTTGTCCTCCTTTTGCTAAATGATTCAGCAAAGCAATTGTGTCAGTAACACATGCTTCCTTTGTTTTTGATGCCACCAATAGGTCATCAATGTACTGAACCATCACAGATTTTTCGGGCATTTTTAAATCTTCCAATGATTTCTTTAGAATCTGATTAAAGATCGAGGGGCTTTCTGTATACCCCTGAGGAATTCGGCACCATGCCAAAATACGCTCTCCGAACCTGAACGCAAATAATGGCTGGCTATCTGAATGTAATGGGATAGAGAAAAATGCATGGCACAAATCAATGACGGTGTACCATTCTGCTTCACGTCTGATCTAGAATTACAGCAGGGTTCGGTACAATTGGACAACAAGGAACAACGATTTTATTGACCTTTCTCAAATCTTGTACTATTCTATATGTTCCGTTCGGCTTTTTCAGTCCCATTATAGGCGAATTACATGGACTGCTCATTATTTCTCTCAGAATTCCTTGTTCAATCATTTTGTTTATTACAGGTGTTATTCCTTCAATTATTTCTGGCGTCAATTTATACTGTGGGGTATTTGGGTAACTTGTTCCTTCTTTAACAGAAATTTTAACAGGGTCTACTCCTTTCATTAACCCTATATCTTCGCCCGTAAAATCCCACACCTCTTGTTTCACTGTTTCTTTTAGTTCATTTGGGATTTTCTCTACATCAAACACAGGAAATAAATCGTTCACTTCTGACTCTAAATTTACCATTGTCATTTTATACAGTACATCTTCATCGGGGGTCTGAAATGCAATCCCATCTGGAGTACAATAGATGGTGCAATTCATTTTGCAAAGTAGATCGCGTCCTAGCAGGTTCACAGGACTGCAATCACACACCACAAATCGGTGCATTTCTCTGAATGGTCCAATTTTTACCTCTACTAATTTGGTAAGAGGCGCCTTAATTTGCTGATTTGAGACACCAATGACTTGGATATGTTCACCTGAGAGAGGAAGGTTTGGAATTTCCACTGATCTAACAGTAGAACGGGTAGCTCCAGTGTCCACAAGGAATGTTACATTTGCACCATTCACTTCTCCATCCACAAATGGACCTGCTTGATCTACCTCTAGAGTTGCGCCAAGCACGCACTCTTCCTCCTCTCCTAGGCACCGTCATAAACTTTCATCCGACTCATTCCCATCCTGTCGTAACCAATACTGTGATATTGCATCTGCGCGCGGCAATTGTGTTACCTGCTCTCCTCCGTAGAATCCTGTTTCTGCACTGTATCTCTGTGGATTTACACTCTTGGGAAGTGGTGGTTGAGGCACCTGACTCTGCTGAGTAACTACCTGCGGTTGCTGCAGCTGTTGGTAACTCACCTCACTCTGCACCTGTGGATTTAATTATTGATTTTCCGCATTAGCTTTTGGAGGGAATTTACACTCGTTTCTCCAATGCCCTAACTTTCCGCAGTTGTGGCATGGCCACTTTTTCTTTGCTTCTTCTATACTCATTTGGCCTTTTTCCTTTACCTATATTCGGTTTGGATTTAGTTTGTCCTGCCTCATTAACCTGATTATTCAATTGAGCTTCTTGTTTTTCTGCGACTTTCACTTGTGCCCACATTGCTTTCTCTTTTAATTTACGCTGTCTACACTCAATATCATCACTACAGTATTTAGCATACCTCAAAACTTCGTCTACTGTGCTGTTCTGCCAACAAATCATATGCTGTTTGATCATTTCACTTATTTCTGGTTTTAACCCATAAACAAATCTATATACAAAATGACTCGTGTCTTTCTCATTTAATGTCTCATAGCCACTATACTGTTTGAAAACCAGAAGTATCCTCTCATAATAGGCATGTACAGATGCCTTACTCTCCTGTGTGGTTCTATCAATTTTTACCCAATCTGTTTCTTTAGGTGGAATTTTATTTTTCAAAAAGGTAATAACTTGGTCGTATTTCCTCATAACTTCAGGTCCTGGCGCTCCTGTTTTTGTGTCTCTTGGGTATTCTACAGTTGGCCAATCAATGGTAATCTTACACTCTGTCCATAAATCAGCTGGTACTACAATGTCAAAAAATCCATCCAAATCTACCCACAACACCTTCGAAACTTTAACAAACCTTTCCACTTGTCTGTACCATTCTACTGGCTTTTCTCTTAATTTTGGGAAGTCATTTGTAAATGACAGTATATCTTGTCTGGACCAAGGGACATGCACATAACTACCTCCTGGAGTTTCTCTCATCGGAAACTCCCTTACAATTGGTTCCTTGTCTGTCACCGCAAAAGCCAAAGACGCTTTATCGGTCATTTTCTCAGTCCTTTTAGTCCTAATTCGGTTGTATTGTCACTTTCAACCTTTTCGCTTTGTGGGGTTTTCAACTGTTCTTTTGACCTATTTATGCCGTATCTTCGTTCTGGACTTTTATTCCTCCCAGTTTCCATTGGCGGTGCATTAGGTGTCACCACCGCAGAATTCTGTTGGTATGGAGGTGGATTTCGGTTTAAAATATCTTCCAGCAATTCATCCTCTGTCTCGCTACCACCATACCCGTACCTTTCGGTAACTAAATGTTTCTTTTTCTCAGTACACTTTCTCCTTGCTTCCTCTTCAACTGTAAAGGCTGGAAACAAACCTCCTGTCATATTAGCATATCTCCAACGCTTTATTCTGTCCTCATGATTCACTCCCCACAACCTTCCAGGAACAAAATCATGATTCTTTACTCCTCTGAATCTTTCTCTTTCATACATCTCATCTTCCCATTCACTTAACGCTTCAAACTGTGTTGGTCTAGGTTTAGGCTCAAGCTTCGTCATTTTCTCTCTCAAATTTCGAAGTACAGCTACACTAAATGAACCATTCTCGGGAAAGGCTAATACTCCATCATTTTGAGTATACTTGGTCCAATTTTCTAACCATATGCAGGTATGATATCCGTATTTCAGCATCATATGCGAAGCTGGTGATTTCGGCGGAGGAATTACTTGTCCCTCTCTAGTCACTACCTTTTTATCTTTCTTTAAAAAGTTCTTAATTTTCGCCATCCACGACGTTTTCTCTCTACCATACTCATAATAAGCCATATTTCACGATTTCCTTTCCTTTTTCAAACTCGTAACCCAACTCTGTTCTCTATGTGCTATTCAGACCTATCACAGCGAGACTCACACCAACGCACCAATCCGAAGCTTCTATGTCACTGCTTATCCAACCAATCCTAGCGCATCTCACACCAACGCACCAATCAGAGCGTTTTCAGTATAACCAGTTCACTGACCAATTCCAGTGCGGCTCTTTGTCGACGTCAGTTCTGCTCCTGACCCCTCCTTTACAAAATTTATCGGCAATTTATTTTCAACTGTTCTTGGTTAGTTACAACATTAAAAACACATTTCCATTGTCTGATTTCGCTAACAAAGTGACAGTTTTACTCTATTTCGCAAGAATACAGTTTTGTTCGATAAGTGTAGCCCTTCCCTCTACCTTACCCTTCTTTCAAGCAAGGGGTAAACCCGTTTCTCTGGGGATAAAACACATGTGGAGACTACACTGCTCCTGAGAATTAAGGCCAGAGTTTCAGAAGAAAACCGGTTGCTATTTCACTCGCACACCTTTTATACGGAAATTGTCCCTATCATAACACCACCTGTGTTATCACCAATAAAACTCAGACAATGCACTATTCCATGTGACTTCTCTTGTCACACGTGTCCACTTCCTACTTCCCGGAAGCTTCAAAACTTTCGACTTACATATAACGTAATACAATTCAACATGAAGTGTTAGACATGAAATAATCAATAATCGATAATCAATAATCACCAAACTAATCTATAGTAACCATAACTCTGCTACCAAGAAATCTGATCCAGCGCTATCAATAAAATTTCTTCTCCTCTAGGCATTGACATCCAGGTTGAAAAACATTCTTCTTCACAACTATACCAATATGACGGTGGGGCCCATAACACCGCATAAACATTCACTCTCTCATATATTCCCTGGAACTCTTCCGCCTTTACTTAGGAGAAAAAGTTAATGACTTGCTGGAAGGAGACGGGATACCTTTTTAAAACAACATAATAATTCTCAAATTTCTCAGGTATTCCGCTCATTGGTCGAGGGACCAACTAGTAGGAATCAGTTGATGGTGATTAAGACCAGCTCAATCACTATAAACTCTTATTAAACATTTACATTTATTATTGAGCTAAAGAACCACAGACTCGTAAATTTAATTATAATATTGTATTGTATTGTAATTGCATTTGTATAGCGCTTACTACCCCTGACGAGGCGTCGAAGCGCTTTTTCGGCGAGTAGCACGCTACTCCGGGACCCATAGAGGATTAGTGTTGAATTAGTATAGTGAAACATGCAAGTACATTTTAAGTGGTGGATATGTTAGTCAGTTATTTGGATTCGGAAGGATAGCAGAAGGATAGAAGAGGAAAGAAAGGTTTGTATTTATATAGCGCTTCTAACCCCTAATGGGGTGTTGAATCGCTTTCTTTTGGCGAGTAGCACGCTACTCCGGAAACCCATAAAGGATTAGTGGTGAATTAGTATGGTGAAATATGACAGTAATTTGAGTGGTGGATATTAGTCAGTTATTTGGAGTGAGAAGGTTAGCGGAGGGATAGAAGGGAAAGAAAGGTTTGCATTCATATAGCGCCTGTTACCCCTGATGGGGTGTTGAAGCGCTTTTCTGGCGAGTAGCAGGCTACTCCGGAACTCATAAAGGATTAGTGTTGAAAATTAGTATAGTGAAATATGAAGTAATTTGAGTGGTGGATATGTTATTCAGTTATTTGGATTGAGAAGGGTTAGGGGTAAAAAAGGAAAAAAGGTTTGCATTTATATAGCGCTTGTATCCTTGATGAGGTGTTGAAACGCTTTGTTGGCGAGTAGCACGCTACTCTGGAACCCATAAAGGATTAGTGGTGAATTAGTATAGTGGAATATGGAATTAGAGAAGTGAACATGCTAGTCTGTTATTTTGATTGAAAAGGATAGTGGATGGATAGGAGAGTGAAGGATTTCTTTTTTTAGGTCATAGCAGTAGGAGGAGGCTTTTGGATGAGTAAAAAGGGTTTTTGGAGGGGAAGAGTCAGAAAGGTTTGTTTTGGGGGATCGGTACAGTAAAGGAGGTGTCAGAAGATGTAAGGAGGGGTAGAGTAGGAGAGAGTCAAGAAAGGGTTATTTTGGGGAACATAGTAGTGGTATGGCATTTGGGATAAATGAGAGAGTGGGTGTAGAGGATATAATGATAGATGTATAGGGTGAGATGGGGTAGTGAATTGGAAAGAGTAGTAGAAAGAAGTTTGAGATGAGTCAGAAAGTTGGGCTAGAAGATATATTGAGGAAAGTATAGGCTGAGAAATAGGGTAATGCATTGGAAATGCTAAATTAGAAGAAAGTGATAAATATATAGATCCATAAGTACATTGAAAGTATATAGATGCATAAAGGAGGTAAGTATATGCAGATTAAAGATATTTATAGAGGTAGCGGATGAGAAATAGGGTAGTGCATTGGATATGCTTTTTCAGGAGAAAAGTAACAGACATACAGATCCAAGTACATGGAGGTACATAGATGCCCAATGGAAGCAAGTACATGTAGACCAAAGATTTTATTTTTATTTTTTATATTTTTTTTATAACATAATTATTGTACATGTTTATACAAAGCAATACATGAAGATAGGCACATATCTATAGTGAAAATCAATGCTTATGTACAGAGGGACAAATACATAGGGTGGGTATTAATGAATGGGAAAATGGGCAGCATTTCTGGCCCTGGTCCCGACCAGTCTTGAACAGGCTCAAACAGGCACTCACCCTTGTCCTCTCCACCCTTAACAGGCTCAAACAGGCACTCACCCTTGTCCTCTCCACCCTTAACAGGCTCAAACAGGCACTCACCCTTGTCCTCTCCACCCTTAGCCTCGACGCCCAGGCTGAGACGCCCTAGGCCATTTATAGCCCTAGTAGTCAGGTGACCCCTTCAGCCAATGGGAACCCTAGCCCTAACAATATCCAATCACAGCACTAGCCCTAAAATCTAGAACCAATTGGAGACGAGGACCTTACAGCCAATCTTAGCCCTAGTCCAAGCACCCAATCAGTTTAAAAAACCCTTGATCTCTACGTCCAATAGAGGCCTAGCCCTACCAGTAGTCTCAACCCTAGTCCAAGCAGCCAACGGCACAGGAAGCCCTAGTCCCTACTTCCAATAGAAAGCCTAACCCTAGTCCCACCCTAGTCCCAACAACCAATAACACAGGAAGCCCTAGTCCCTACTTCCAATAGAAATACTAACCCTAGCCCTAGTCCCAACCCTACATTGATTGAATCACAGACCCAGAAACCAATCAGAACCCTCAAATACCCAACCAATGAGGACACTAACCCTAATCCAATAGAAATATCAGATACAACCACCAATCAGTGTACACATGTACCAAACAATATCAGACTATATAAGGTCCCAGCTACCTCAGACAAGGTTTGCTGGCCAGGGAGTTGGAAGCTGCTTCTCTATTCGAAAATCTCCTAGGAGACAGACCGGCTCAATCCACACTTTGGACTTCTGCAGGTAAGGCCCCAACAAACTTGTCCTCTAACAACACTATTTGTATAAAACTTTACTCCCTCTCCTGGCCAAAAAACGAAGTGCACAGTCCCTTTTAAACACAGTTTAAACAGCTTACAGCACATTACTGCTGTCTCAAGAGGGAAGGGGGGGGGGGGGGCTGGTTTCACTGACTTGTTAACACAAGATGGTCGCTGGGGGTGCACTGCTTAACATGCAGATCTTAGCACAGAGCAAAGGAGACATTTGGAGGGAAAAACTGATAGTCACAGGGAATGAGAGGGAAAAACTACAGAGTTTGGACTGCAAATCCCACAATTCAACAGGTTAAATGGAAGCAGTCACAGGCAGGAAAAAACACAAGTTTAAACAAAAAACATGGGATAAATTATGCAATCACTGGCAGGTTAAAACTACAATTTTAAACTGTAACAACCACAGGCAAAGGCAGTTAAAGAAATTTAAAAAGCAAAAATAAGATGATGCAATCACAGGTAGGGAAAATCGTTTTTTAAACTTTTTTAGGAAAGAGACAGCACTAGTCTGCCTCCTTACCACTTCCTGGACTCGGCTCACTGCAATCTGAGGCACAGGTAGGCTGCAACTCACAAGATGGAGGAGAATGCAATATGTTGCAATACAGTTTATCTAATTTTTATAAGCATGAATAAATTCAGTTTTATTAATCAGATCAATACATTTATTATCATTATAAGAATAAATTGAAATTGCAATGCATACCCTTTAGATGGAAAAATAAAGTTCGTCACAGCAGTTAAATTCAGATCTCAGCATAGAACTCCCAAAAACTGTCTGTCTTACTAAACAGGCCTCCTCGACGGACCACCTATATAGGTTTTCCGCCACACTCTCGTTCTTTCTCAATCAGAATTAAGAGTAAAAGATTAATCGTATTAAAATATAAAGGCCTATGGAAAAATAGCAGCGGCTTCTTCAGCGTCCAGTGCTCAATAAAAATATGTAAAAGTAGCGCTCCTCCTACTTAAGAGTAGGTCCTCTTATACCCTAATACTAGCTTACTAAACAGAAATGTTACATTTTGGGGGCGAGATTCACTCTAATTGGTCCATTGGAGGGGTGGCATACATCTCATTATTACCCTCCTTGCTCAAACCAGTTCCGAAGAATGTTCATAACTTTGTCCTTTCTCACGGGTTCAGGACATTACCAATCCAATTGACAGTCTTTATTTGTATCTTCTTTCCGATACTTTATTTTAAACAGTTCATTGTTCATTCACGAATACTCTGCTGGTTCTCACACTTGTTCGCTAAGTCCCCCTTGGCACACGCTTGAGTAATAAGGTCAGCACAACCTTGATCTCTCTTCCATCCTAGGCTTTGGAAATAACCACGTGATGCATTAGTTCACAGCTTTTTCTTCCGCTTGGAAGCCATCTTGCGCCTGCGCACTCTAGCTTGTTTGCCTCAGCAGCCATTTTTACAGCACGGCCTAGCAGGCCTAAGCGAACTATCATAGAAATAAACAGAAAATAGTTAAGAATAAAGAAAATAAGCCTTTTCGTTTCCCTCCCGTCATTCTACGTACCCCAGTTAGGTGTTACCTAGCAAAAGCGACATATAAAGCTATTTCTTACTTACCAACCGCTTTCTTTTGCCACCATACAATTTACTACGAAGCACAAATCATGCAAAATTATTCTAATTAGCACGCAAATCATTATGTTAGCGTTATTCACATTACCAATTGTAAGTAGATTAGTTTGCACAGATATTGCATGTTTACCAATGACACTTATAAAGAAAACATACGTTGTTGGTTATTCACTGAAACGAACAATTGTATTAATTACTAATGTTAATATTAGGGGGTTCAAAATTTTCTCGTTTACCTTGCTCCATCAATAGCTATCAAACCTGCTGAGAATCGAGCTTGAACATTCTTTTGATCTTGATCCAGAATAAATATATATTTATAAGCTCCCAAGGAAATAGTTTGAGTACGATCAGTTAAAACGTCCTTGATCCATGATAATGTCGTCCCATGAATTCTTGCCTCTGGTAATCTTAGCAACATTCTAGAATGAGAAACGGTATTGAATGCTGTTGAGTAGTCCAACAGCACAAGCAGTGAGGGGGAGTTTTTTTCCAGAGAACATCTAATGTGGTCGGTCACTGCAATCAAAGTGGTCTCAGTGTTGCACGAGGGTCTAAATCCCGATTGGGATTGGATATGGCCTGCACCTTTCCTGATGCGCCTTGTCTGCTTACAGAGTATGTTCTAATCTGCAGCACCACAAGTTATAGCTGTAGTAAAAAGACAACTTTACATAATAATGTGTCTAGTTCACACAATTTGTATGCACTACAGTTAGTTTAATATTCCTGCTCATGGTCGAAGACGTTCCCTGACAAATGCATGGGTTTCAGGCTGCTCCTCCAAGTCGGATATGATGTGGATGCCACTGACGCAGATGGGTGGACCCCTTTACATGCTGCTGCGCATTGGGGCCAGCAGGAGGCATGTCGTCTACTAGTGGAAGAGCTGTGCAACATGGAAGCTCTCAATACAGTGGTAAGTGTCCTCGGCCCTGGAACTTGCTTTATGTCCACTGCCACTCCTCTTTGATCACTTCATTTCTTTTTGCTGCTTGTTTTCCTAGCTCTTCTGCTTGTTGACTCCTGCACTTTAGGACTTACCACCATTTTTATGATACCGATCCTCTCACACCTGCTGCCTGTGGTTTTTTTTCTAATTGCTTTTGCTGTAACCCTTACCTTTCTAGGTCTCTGTGTAACACACATACACATGCACAAAAAGTGCACCCCTCCTACTACTCCTTCCTCCCCCTCACTCTATTCTCTCTCCCTCTGTTTCTGCCCCCCCTCTGTCTCTTAACGTCTGTCTATCTCTCCTGCTGCCCCCACAGCCTCTTTCTGCTGCTGCTTTGGTTGCTCTTATTTTTATTTTCTACTCTACTAATGCGGTGCCCTTGCTGCCATAGGTGTGGGCTGCTGCCCTTTTACACAGTATAAAATAAAACCTCGTTGGCATCCAGGTTCATGCGTGGCATTTGTTAGCCTGAGCCTCACTCTAGTATTTCAGAGGCCAGTCTCCTTTCTCCACTTTATAGAACACTTTGTGCACATGAGACGGGGCACTACTCGCTTAACTCTGCATTACACAACTAGATGTTTTGTTCTGCCTACCAGCCTTTTTGCTGTTGATTCCTGGCCCTCTGTGGCAGAGCTAAGTACAGGAGAATGCTTCACAGGTTGCTGAGGTTGGTCGTTTAGCGATTCCTTGTGCCAGAGCTTCTCACAACGTGTTACCACTAGGGAGTGCAGGGGATGACATGCATAGAAAAGTCTGGGACGGTGACCTATCCAGAGGAGAGTTGTTCCCAGCACTTAGGATGATGCCTTGACGCTTTTGTACTTGGTGGCAACAGAGGCCTCACTCTTCCAAAAAGTGGTGTTGATGCATGTGCTATTGTGTTGAAACCATTTTAAACATGGCAGAGGAGAGATGGCACAATGCTGACTCTTCTACTGTTGTCTCCAAGAACGTGAACAATAAATTCAGAATGCAAACAGGGTGATGTCTCCTGTGCAGTTTTGCCTCACCGGGACGGGATGTAAGAAAGAAAGGTCTGGGTTTCATTTCTTTCTTCAGTTTTGAAAAGAAGACAAGTTCATTGATTTGAGTGGCAAAATGTTCTATTAAATCACCCTTTTCTGTCTATAACTAGCTAAATCCCTTGTGATCCATGTAGGTTTTGGGTTACATTTGAAAGAAGATCGCAAACCATACAGGCATGTGAAAGTGCAGCCAGGGGCGTGTTCTTGTGCTTCACTGTAGGCAGGCATGACTAGGTGTGCATTGTTGCTATCCAATGTCATAAGACTCCAAGAATCTGGTGAATATTCTCCTTTTTTTTTTTTTAGCATTTTCAGACAGTGCATTGCCTAAAAGCAAGCAGGGTATGGGTTAGGGTTGTGCTTGCAGAGTTCTCTAGATTATCTCTGTAGGACCTTCGGCCAGGTTTTTTTTTATATATCATTGGGTAAAGGTGGAGGGAGTGTATGAAAGGCACAGTTAGGACCTCCCAATGCTTTTTTTGCTTCTACCAGTCACTCAGCCTGGTGGGGTGGAGAGCGGAATGTTTCTCCTATTCCTTAATTTTGGTGCAAACTACACAGGACCCCTGGGATCTGCCAACTAGTAGGCAAAAGTCAACCACCATCACCTAATATTCCCAAGTGGCCCAACCTCTTAACTCCCCACTCCCTTTTCCTCAACTCCGTATTTCTTGAGTGCTTTTTCAAAGCCCAAAATGCCATGAATCTTAGCACAATAAAGCTGGGTCATCCTTCCGCGCTGTGTCAGAAATACTGGGGAACCTCACACTGTCTCAGACCAACACCATTTTAACTAGGTTATTGCAAAACAGGTGTCAGAAATGATCACCCTCTGTATATCCATTCTGCTTTTCAAATGAGTAGCTGGCTATGCACACTATACAATAATGTTACATATTTTAAATGCCCTTCTAACCTCTGCACAGCTTGTCTACAGTGATGACATTTACTTTATTTAGGAGGTATTTAGTCTGAACTTTGCACCATTGGTTAGCACCAAGGTGATGGAGGAGTGTCTATATAGGTTTTTGGTGTACCTATATCCAACATTACCCGGATGACAGGTTAATGAGGACATCATTGATGCCAGATGATTTTTGAGGCTCCCAGCTGAACCATCAGATTCTTTTTCTCAGGCTTCCCGAAATAGAGAGCCAGAGCTCTTTTTCTTCACGCTTGCTCTCGGTGCAATCAGGCATAGTCATCCGTTCTTGTCCTCAAATGCTGTGCTTTGCCACCCTGTCCCCGAGGTGATAGCCTGATGTCATCAGGGTGCAGACAAGCATACAATCTACCAAAACTCAATTCATGGTTTGACAACGTGCACTAAAAAAGAAAGGTTATCCCACGTTCATGTTCTGTTTGAATAGGCTCCTCCTAAAATAGAGATGCAACTTTCCTTCCAGCATTATCTATGCCTGCAAGGAGGTCTAGAGCTCCTGCTTGCACTTAAATGCTGTGCTTCATCATGTGATCGCCTAGGCGCTAGCCTAAAGTCATCTGACTCAAGCTGCAAAAAATCTACCAAACGCCAATTCATAGTTTCTTCACTGTACTCTAGACTGGCCCGTGTTCTGCTCATTGGGTAATATCAGAGGGAGTCATGCAGGTCATATCTAACAACAGTTTATACTGATAGATTGCTTCATACTGCTGTACCCAGCTTTACTTTAAAGCGTTTAGTCTATAGTTGCTTTGACAGATTCCAGTTTTTGGATGCTTGAAAAACTCTCCATTGTCTGGAGGAAATGGGACTGTAGTCTAGGTATATGAACATGTTACTCACTGTAGCAACTATTTTACTCTTGATCATGTAGCCCATCCTCTAATGTTTCTGTTCTTAACATTTAAGTAGATGGAAAGAAATATAAACTAATCTCAGGGGAAACCAATTGGCATGTTAGTGTCAGAACCGAAGTGTTCCATTGGTTTTATATTTCCATTCTGGCCAGTGAGGACATCCCATTTGCTTGGAGGAAGTGTGGGACTAGGAGAACAAACTTCGCTTTTGTGAGTAACTTGTACTTTTTTCCATGTAGGGACAGACCCCATTGGACGTGGCTGATGACTCTCTAGTATCCCTACTGGAGGAGCTGAAAAAGAAACAGAGTGAAGTATGTTTTATTTCGAATTCCTGCACCCCCTTTTTCCTTTTCTTAACATTTATCCTGGCCTAAACACCGACTTAAACCATCAGTATTCCCTGACTCCCTTCTCCACTCCACTCTTTGCAGAGGCTCAGCATGTCTCTCTGTTGCTCTCTCTGACCATTCCTAGTACTTTTGCTTTCTTCCTCTGTTTTTTAGTTGCGACTTGTCAAAGAGAAGAAGAAGCCTCCTAATTTGCTGATTGAGAGCAGCACTTCACCGACGAATCCTGCAGGCAGGGCACGAAGGTTGGTGTGGTGTTGGGTATATCTGTACTTGTGAGTTTAAAGAGTGGTCTGTTCTTGTATGTTCATGTGACCTCAATGTGTGTTTCCCCCTATTGGGTTTTTGTGTTTTCTGAGCTCAAGGTGGTTGTCCTGCATAAAGTGATGTTAGATGACTTTTTGTTATGTGAAATCCAGGTCAGGTTGCACCTATCAGTTTTTTGTGTATTTTTGTTGGGTGTGTCCGTGCTTTCTAAGGTCCACCTATCTGTCCTACGTTGTGTGCTCAGTGGATGCTATAGGTGCGTGTCCTCTCCTGATGTGTTCTGAACGTTTTAACTGTGTTTGTTGTACCAAGTTGCCATGCGTGTTATGAGCTCCTTGTGGTTTTGTGTGTTAATATGTTTCCGTGACCTTCATTTGAGTCTTTTGTTGTATGCTTTGTACATTCCATTTGGCTCTCTACTGTGTGACTTGTGTTTTTTTGTACTTTTTGTGAGAAGTCGGCGATGTTACTATTTGCCATATATTGTGCCTCTTTCTGCTGGAAACGTCTGGTGTATGTCCTCTGTCACATACTCTTTTCTGCTTTGAGCTTAACAGTGTGTTGCCTGATGTAGACATTGGGTTTGTTAGCTCTTTAGTGTGTGTGTGTTTGTTCTTATGTATGACCTGTTTCCAGGGTTTCTTAACATCTATAATAAGGCCTCTGTCTGATAAGTTTGTGTTACTGTGATGACCGAGTTGTTTTCTCTTCTATGATCCCTATGGTTGTGTTCTTTGTCAGTTGTCCTAGTGCTCTTGGCTATCTTGTGCATATCTTCTCAAGTGCCTATTTGTTCAGTGGAGTCCTATTTTGTTAGCTCTCTGACAAGTGCCCGACGTTTGCCTGTTTCACGTGTGTGTGTTTCTGTGGATCATTGGATTTGCATCCTATTTGTTTTTCTCTCAAGGACGCCTAACCTTTGTGAGAACCATTTGTATTCGTGAGACTTCATCAGTGGGTTTCCAGTGGTTATTCTGTGTGCCCTTGTGAACTATTAAAAGTGTATCTTGTGCTGTATTTCTGTAAAGTTCTTTTTGTGTTTTGTACCGGATTGTAGTACTTTCATTTAAGCTTAAGTTAGACTAGTCTGTGAAATGAATAAAATATGAAAACCTGTTTCTCGATCTTTGGATCTTCATTAACGTTCATGATCACAGTATATCTGCATCCATGGTTGCGATAAAGGATTTTTTTAGCACTCTTTTGGAATGAAATAATTGTACGCTACCTATAGAAGGATTAAATGAATTAACCAGAAAATTGGGTGGATTAATATAAACCTAGCAATTTTCTCCTTTCCAAAAAGAAAGCTTGCAGGAAATGTGAATAGAGGAGCAGATGTCTCCTTAAAGAAGATTTAACACCATGTGGTCATTTACAGTTTGGCAGAAGCAGAGAGCTGGTTTAAATTGACAGAGCTCCACCTTGCCACACATACTGTTATTTTGCATGAATTTAGAGGACCAACCACCAGGGTTGCTGCCCGGAACCTTTGATTGGCAGCCCATCCTCCACAGGGTCCACGTTTTGTGTATGCTACATCGCCCACCCTATTGAGGATTGGCATACAGTGTTCCCGGCAGGTCCACCGTGTAAAGCATAGCAGCACCTGGCAGAATTTTATATTTCTGAATTTAACTCCTGCTTTGGAGGTGGAGGACCACGGGATTGTTTCTGAAATTCAAAAACATTACAGTATAGCTTACCTGGTATCCATTTTCACCGAAATGCTCTGGCTGCATCGATGGGAGCATTTTCTGTGAAAATAGCCCACTAATGTAGTGGGAACAATTAAATGCTGCTCTTCCGTCTACTTTTTTTTCTCAGAAATTTTATTTTTCTTTCTGAAAATCCTTTCTGGCTTTAGTGAGCATTATTCGCAGAGAGCTTTGTGTTTAAGTTGATTTCAGCCTTCACTAGAATCCTTTACAGACATATGTTTATCTGCTTTGTGGGATGGTCTGTACTCAGTACGGATTGGTATTTGGTTTAAAAAAAAAAATAATTTTAGAGATTGTTGACTATCAATGTAAAGACAAAAACAGCTATTGCTGTTGTTTCCTTTGTTCTAGGTTAATTCAGAGGCTTCAGGTTTCCTCTACCATGCTTGAGCGTGAAATCGCAATGTTAATATTCTGAGTTTGAAAAACATTTCTGTCCCACATTTCTCAAGAAAATGTGATGAGCAAGTTTAATATCATATTTTAACTGATGCTAGTGTGGCAGCATCCTGAAAAAATAGAGAATGTTTAAGAACTAATTCAGGAGTTATTTGCTAATTTTATGATGTGGCATATGAGAATGTCAGGAATGCCAGTGTCCGAAATGCAAAATGCCTTGACAAAAATTGTGAAGACAACATTTTTCTTGGACAAATCAATGCAGTAACTAAGCAAGAGGGCAATGGGCCGTGGGTTGCAAAATGTAGTTGTAAAAAGTTAAGTACAAATGAGAAAAAGTTTATTTCGCAGAGAAGAAACTGAAAATGTTTGGAATGATGATGCTCAGCCATGCTGGTAAATGGTTGCTTGTGGGTCATCCCAGAAAAGGTGGTGGTCTGAAACTTGTTTTCGAGAATAAAGTTGCCTATTTTTTGGCAAAATGTAGTTAAGCCGTTGTACAGAATAAGATATACGAAAGTCATAACCATACTTTCGAGTTGTATAAAAAAAAAAAGGATACGAGGAAGCAGAAATTGTATCCATTTAAACTGGAGGATGCTGCTTGTAATCTTTGGAGCGAACCTCCGTTTCAAAGAAATTAGTGCACGATTTAAAACCAGCGAGTGTTTTTTTCCTGCGACGGCTGCAAAGTAACACAAATACTTCTTTATTCAGGTATCATGGCTTAAGCTGTCTTTGCTGCCAAAGAGGTTTTGAGCCTGGTATTGATCCTCTCAGTTTATATAGCATGTTCTGCGCTAATGTGCAATGCAGATTGTGTTCCCTCAAAGACTGACTTTGGCTATTTAGGAGTAAAAGTGGTACAACGTTAGTTTTCATGGCAGTGTTGATGATTTATAGTGGAATGTAACCTGCGGGATAATCTTGGTGATCTTCTGTAACAAGATTTTCTCTGATGAATCATTTAGGTATGAGTTATATACTCTATATATTCCTAATGAAACAAATTGTGTTACGAGGGCAGAGGGACCTAGTGACTGTTCTGAGGGAGAAAGGCAGCTGTGTGGATCATGTATACTTGTAGTGAACATTAATGTTTAGAACACTTTTTTGGATTCTGGATTTTTGGCGGATATTCTAAATAAGTAGGACACCTGGTTATGGGTAAGCCTTATATTGATGGGTTTGTGGATGTTAGGAAAGAATGGCAGTTGGACGAAGAGTGGTCATCCATTGGTTGGATGGAGGTTCTTAACATTAGTATCCACAATGTATGTAAAAGATGCACACTTTGTGCCCACTAAATGTGACTGGATCTTGGAGTGTTTGAAAATTGTATCCCGAAAATGGCACTAAAAGATTTTGATTGCTTCAGCCTATCGTACAATGACTAAACAAATGTCTTCCAGATTTAGAGAATGATTCAATTAAATTGAGAATTCATTTCCCAAACGCATATTAATGTTGTCAGGCGATTTCAATTTAAAAATATTGTTTTCATTTTATGATGAAGATTTGCATGAACAACTAGAAGTGTATCCTACTCCTCATTCTGTGATGGCTCATACTTTAACTCATTCTTGCACTTAAAAATTGGGTTTTTGTTGGCTTTTCAGATTAAGTGATCTGAATGGGCATAATTTAAAAGATGGTCCTTTTCAACCTGTCTTTAGATATAGAAATTGCAAAGCACTATATAAGTATGTGTATTTTGCTATTGAACATATTTGACTAATTCGCTTTGAAGTGATAGATTGCCTAGGAAGTGATCGTTTAGCCTTGAGTGTGCCTTTAAACGCCGAGTAATGGTTGTTTTAGACATCCCTTTAGATATCTGTAGTCCCATAGGATCAGGACAAGTATTTTAGCGGATAATTGGTTTGCTATATATAAAGTTACCCTTGACGGGTTTCCTAGGGATTGGGCTCTAGAATATCCTCTAGTATGGTATAACATTTTGAATTCAAGAGTGTTACACATTTAAAAGTTTAATGAAAGGAAAATATAGCCAAGAATAGTTGAAGGTCATGCTCACAGTCAAAAGGTTTGGTTAACTTGGAGTGCTTCGAAATAAGGAAAGAGCTTGCTCAAAAGTGAAGCATGTCTAATAAATCTAAGGGTCAGAAGTACCTCATTGATGTTAAAATATCTAGAAGAGAATATCGTAAATTGATTTATAAGAAGAAAAAACATTAGTTCGAGGCATGTGAGCTGCAGAGCTCACACTGTGCATTAGATCGCCATCTGGTGTTGGGCTCGGATGCTTGCACTTTGTTGTTGTCTTTGAAGAAGTCTTTGTAGTCATGTGATAGGTGACTCCTCCTTAGGACAATAGTGCGCATGGGCATCGACTCCATCCTCAGATTGTTTTTTTCCGCCATCGGGTTCGGATGCATTTCGACACTCCGGTGCGAAACTCGTTTTTTTTGCAGCGTTTTCCACTTTTCAACGCCTGATACCGACATCGACATCTCGACGTCCCTTCCTCGATCTCCTTTCCAGCCATCGACGCCGTAAGGCCTACTGCCCATGGAAAGGACGCCATCCGAAAATGCCCCCAATGTGGAGCAAAGTTTCCTCATAGTGACCACCACCAGGTCTGTAATCGGTGCCTCTCACCAGACCATAACGAGGCCACTTGTCCGGCCTGCGCCTCCTTCCGCTCCAAGAAGACAATCCGAGATCGTCGAGCCCGAAGGCACATCATGGCGCACAGGTCCGCTCCGGAACCCGTCAACATCTTCGACGAGGGTCCCGATGTTCCGGAAGAAGACTCCGAAGACCTCGCTATCATCTCCGAGGCAGAGGACTCCGACAGTTCCATCCCTTCAGGGCAGCGTGTGAGTACTACTGCCCCTGCCCCAACCCTCCCTGCAAAATCGAAGGCACCGGTCAGTACTTCGCCTACGGGCCCCAGTCGAGACCGTAAACGTGTTTCGGACGCCCCGCCTTCGGGCTCGGCACCGAACAAGAAAACAAAGCCTTCTAGTTCCTCGGCACCGACCAAACCACATGTGCCCGTTACACCGGCACCTTCGGCGCCGAAACACAAAGACCACCCGGCGCCGAAATCCAGTTCGGTCCCCAAATCCGCCTCCAAGCACGCGGATCCCTCGGCACCGAAACCGAAGCTACTCGACACACCCCTAAACTAAAGCCGGTCGAGCCTGTAGCTAAACCGAAGGACGCCTCGACGCCTTCTAAAGCAAAGGAACATTTAAAGAAGCCATCACCACGTTCGGAACCGAAAAGTCGGCGCCGAAAACTAATATTCAAGGAGAGGAACTGTTTACACCGGATCCCATCGATCCTAATCAACACAAACTTTATATCAATCCTAAAACAGGACATATTTCCTCTGTGCCACGTCACAAGCCTGTCCCTCCGAAGAAGAAAGACTCTTCCACTTCCCCTATGCCTCCTTCTTCCCCTATACCTCTCTCTAACACCCCTCCTCTCCACATCCCTATCACACCTCCTCAACCTGCGGATTCTCCCCCACATGAGTATGAGGACAACATGGGGTACGGGGATGACCCTCATAATTTATATCTGGATCCAGATAATCCACCACAGGATGACTGGGGTTATAATGACCCCCAGACCCTACAGACCTCCCCAGCCCTCCACCTTATCCCACAAAACCATCTCCACCAGATGATCACATAGGTTTTGGGCAACTCATACATAGGGCGGCCGTTTTTTATGGGGTGCATATTCACACCGACCAACCAGAGGAAGATTTTCTTCTAGACACTTTTGAACGGTCTCAAAAAACTGTTCAAACTTTGCCCATGATCAAGGGTGTCATTAAACATGCACCTGAAATTTTTAACGACCCGGTCAGAGCCAGGATCCTTAATCCTAGAGTGGATAAAAAGTATAGACCTGCCCCCGATGACCCCACCTACATCAAAGGTCAGCTCCCCTTGACTCACTGGTCGTTTCTAATGCCAGAAAACGTGCCAATTCCCAAACTTCAGGGGATGCTCCGCCCCTGATAAAGAATCCAAATTGTTAGATTCCTCTGGCAAACGCGCAGCTGCGCAAGCCACCAACATCTGGCGCATCGCTAACACCCAAGCTCTACTAGCTAGGTACGACAGGGCACACTACGATCAGCTAGAAACCCTCCTTCAACATCTACCTGATCAATACAAAACACAAGCCACTGACCTCATTCAAGAAGGCAAACTTATTTCAAATGCCTCCATTAAGTGCGCCTTAGACGCAGCCGACACCGCCGCTAGGTCAGTTAACACTAGCGTGCTTATTAGACGACACGCCTGGCTTCGCATTTCAGGTTTTAAGCCAGAAGTCCAGACTACCATACTAAACCAGCCATTTAACCAAAACCAACTATTTGGTCCTGCTGTCGACACAGCACTAGAAAAGATGAAGAAGGATACTGACACTGCCAAATCAATGGGAGCATTGCAGTCCCCGCAGCAACGTGGCTCCTTTCGCCGCTCCTTTTACAGAGGGGGCTCCAGGAATACCACCGCAGACAGTTCCTCTTCCTATCGAACAAACACCCAAACCTCTCCTAATAGAGGATACTTTAGGGGTGGTTACAGAGGCAACAACTCTAAGGGCAGAGGTCGAGGTAATAATAACAACACCCGTACCTCCACCACTCCCAAACAGTGACTTTCCTCCACTTCCCTCGACCACAACACTCCTGTCGGGGAAGGCTATCACAGTTCCTGCCTGTCTGGAACTCAATTACAACAGACAGATGGGTGAGACAGATTATCCAACATGGCTACTGCCTGGAGCTAACAGCTACCCCCCCCACCATACCACCCAGGCAGCGTCCAATGTCCACAGACCATCTTACACTTTTACAACAAGAGGTACTTTCCCTGCTTCAAAAGCACGCCATAGAGCCAGTGCCTCTGCTACAGCAAGGCACAGGGGTTTACTCCCTGTACTTCCTCATTCCCAAAAGGACGGCACTCTCAGGCCTATTTTAGACCTCAGACCTCTCAATCAATACATACACTCAGATCATTTTCACATGATCACTCTCCAACAAGTGCTTCCCTTACTACAACAACAAGACTTCCTTGCCACATTAGACCTCAAGGACGCCTACTTCCACATTCCCATACATCCTGCTCACAGGAAGTATCTAAGATTCGTTCTCAATGGGCAGCACTACCAGTTCAAAGTACTCCCATTCGGAGTCACCACTGCTCCAAGAGTGTTTACCAAATGCCTTGCAGTAGTAGCAGCGCATCTACGAAGACAACAAATACATGTCTTCCCATACCTGGACGACTGGCTTATCAAAGCCAAATCATTCAACCAGTGTGTCCAACACACTCACCAAACGATACAAACATTACACAACTTGGGGTTCACAATAAACTATACCAAGTCCCACCTTCAGCCCTCCCATGTCCTTCAATATCTGGGAGCTACGATAAACACTTCCACTGCTCTAGCTTACCCCAGCCCAGCCAGGATAGCCAGTATACAAACCCTTGTCCCCAGGTTTCAAATGCAACACTCTCTTCCAGCCAGAGTGTTTATGCAGCTCATCGGCATGATGGCATCCTGCATTTTTCTCGTACCTCATGCAAAACTTCAAATGCGTCCTCTACAAGAGTGCCTAGCGCGCCAATGGAACCAGGCTCAGGGACATCTTACAGATCTGGTGTTGGTAGACAGCCGCACACATCGCTCTCTGCAGTGGTGGAACACCAACAATTTGTCCAAGGGGCGGCTGTTCCTAGAGCCGGTTCCACAAGTAGTACTAACCACGGACGCATCCCTTACAGGATGGGGAGCACACCTGTTACACCATACAACACAGGGCAAGTGGACCACTCAGCAGAAGCTGTTCCACATCAACCACCTAGAGTTACTAGCTATATTCCTAGCTCTCAAGTCCTTTCAACTCCACGTACAAAACAAAGCTGTCCTGATCCGAACAGACAACATCACAGCTATGTACTATATACAAAAACAGGGGGGGGACACACTCTCCACAACTGTCCCAACTAGCACAGGACATTTGGAGGTGGGCCATTTCACAAAACATATACCTTCTAGCAGAACACCTACCAGGGGTTCACAATCAGATTGCTGATCTGTTAAGTCGACAGACACAACAGATTCACGAGTGGGAACTACATCCACAAGTTCTTCTACCTTTCTTCCAGATGTGGGGCCAGCCAGACTTAGATCTGTTCGCCACACACCAAAACGCCAAATGCCCAACCTTCGCCGCCAGGCTTCCACACCCACAGTCCAAGGGCAATGCAATATGGATGAACTGGTCCGGCAGATTTGTGTACGCTTTTCCACCGCTCCCACTCATCCCACTTGTAGTACGCAAGCTTCGACAACAGTCTCTCAAAATGATACTAGTAGCCCCTACATGGGCACGCCAACCGTGGTTCACCACACTACTGGAGCTATCAGTAGTCCCATACCAAAGACTACACCTCTCCCCAACAATGCTAACGCAGAGCCATGGAGAGATAATGCACCCAGATCCATCTCAGCTGAACCTTGCAATTTGGCTCCTGAAGTCCTAGAATTCGGTTACCTTAACCTACCCCAGACTGCATGGACGTTATAAAAGAAGCTAGACGCCCAACTACCAGAGCCTGCTATGCAGCTAAATGGAAAAGATTCGCTATTTACTGCACTAATAATAACATCCAACCATTACAAGCCTCTACGGAAAACATCATTTGCTATTTGCTACACTTGCAAAGATGTAGTCTTGCATACTCATCCATACGTCTGCACCTCGCAGCCCTTGCTGCTTACTTGCAAAACAGGCAACACTTATCACTATTCAAAGTTCCCGCCATTAAAGCCTTCATGGAAGGCCTTAAGAGGATCATACCTCCCAGATTACCACCTTCCCCAGTGTGGAATCTTAATATAGTACTTACCAGGCTCATGGGTCCACCTTTCGAACCCTTACATAAATGTGAACTTCAATTCCTTACATGGAAAGTTGCGTTTCTAATTGCAATCACTTCTCTAAGGAGAGTCATTGAACTACAAGCTCTAACTATACAAGAGCCTTTCTTACAAATACATCATAAAAAGGTAGTTCTCAGAACAAACCCAAAATTCCTTCCCAAAGTCATTTCGCCTTTCCACCTTAACCAATCAGTAGAACTACCTGTGTTCTTCCAAAACCCAGATTCCGTGGCAGAAAGAGCTCTCCACACCCTAGATGTCAAAAGAGCCCTTATGTATTACATTGACAGAACCAAATCCTTTCGCAAAACCAAACAATTGTTTGTGGCTTTCTCTCCACCACACAAAGGTAATCCCATCTCAAAAGCTGGGGTTGCAAGGTGGATTGTTAAATGTATCCAAATCTGCTACCAAAAAGCCAAACGCACATTATCAGTTCCCCCTAGAGCGCACTCAACACGCAAACTAGGGGCATCCATGGCATTCTTAGGGAACATTCCCCTAGAAGACATATGTAAGGCAGCCACATGGTCTACAACACACACCTTCACTAAACACTATTGTGTTGATGTGCAAGCCAAGCAACAAGCTTCTGTGGGCCAAGCTGTCCTTAAAACCCTTTTTCAAACTACTGCAACACATACAGGTGACCACCGCTAGGGAGATACTGCTGTACAGTCTATGCACAGTGTGAGCTCTGCAGCTCACATGCCTCGAACGGAAAATGCTACTTACCAGTATGCATCTGTTCTTGGCATGTAGAGCTGCAGATCCTCACACGCCCACCCACCTCCCGGGACCTGTATGTGCTCCAGTCCTATCTTAATTAGATACACACACATGGACATCTCTTTTCTTTTCTACTAACTCCATCACTCCCCAATATGGCGAAAAACAATCTGAGGATGGAGTCGATGCCCATGCGCACTATTGTCCTAAGGAGGAGTCACCTATCACATGACTACAAAGACTTCTTCGAAGACAACAACAAAGTGCAAGCATCCGAGCCCAACACCAGATGGCGATCTAATGCACAGTGTGAGGATCTGCAGCTCTACATGCCAAGAACAGATGCATACTGGTAAGTAGCATTTTCCATTCTATACATGTTGGGAGGAGATCAACAGTGTAATGTTACAAAATGATTCAAAACATTTTTGACAATTGGCTAATAATTAAACCATGGCTCTGCCCAATTTCTGGAAATATGCTACTCTAGAAAAAAGTTGGATCATCTCTCAAACCTTTATAAGACTTGAAGGGGCAACTGGGACCAAAAATGTATCGTCCTTGTGGACTTTTGATCCACTGCTGTTAGAAATGATAAATGTTGAGGTCATATCTACAATAAAGTCAACAGTGAAACCATCTCGAGCAGGAGGTCTAGATAATTTTCCAACTGAAATATTATTGTCTAGCCTTAGTCCATTCTTCAGATGTGTTTCAATTAAGTGCATAATTACTGTTTCATGGAAAGGTGCAATTATTAAACCTATTTGTAAGAAAGGAGCTAAAGAAAATCCCTCGTTGCCATGTACTCTCTTCAGAATTTATGCCTAGGATTAACTTTGTGGCCAAAATAAACTATTGGTTGTTTAATGGGAATATTTGACAAAAGGGGACAATCAATTTGCTTTCCATTTGATAGCATTTATTAAGTCTGGTAAATTGACAAGTTCTTTATCTGTGAATAACCTTCCTTCTCTAACTGCATTTGAATATGCTGTCAGAGATTAACTATTTTAAGCTGTAGCATGCGGATGTTGGTATAGTAGTTACATTGTTTTTAAGCTATTCAGAAAAGTTAATGGGTTTTGATTTGATTTAATTGACTATGCTGGTTCATTGGTTAAGATTTTTAAAATTATGTTAAATATTTTATTCTATTAAGTTTGACATTTCTTTTGGCTACAATATTTAAAGTTTCATAAGACTGTCTTGGTAAACTTATAAAGCTTGACTACTAAAGCAAGAAATTAAAGGGAAGTAGGATGGGGGTTGTTTCGTAAAAGCCAGTAACATTGCTGGATATTTTGGGGAAAATATTTACTAAATGAATTCCAGAACTGGGTAATGGAATCATATAATTCCTGGGAGTCAGTCCTGATATAGAAGGGTGTGTTTTGCTTTGGACGAGTCGAGTCCATGTTTTTTTTTGTTTTGCCTCCTGGAACTTGTAGCTCAATTTATCCCATTATAAAATTGGATGAGCTCCTCATGAATGTTCGTCATGAGAAATTTGAGGGATCTGACTTATTGCCTAGTATAAAAAAAACTTTAGTGGAAAACTATGTAAATTTAGGATGCTTCTTTGATGCGTTACTCAATGTTGCCCAAGCGTTTGTTTTTCCTTTTCGAATCTGGCATTGAGCAAAACTTGTGTGTGCTATGAATAAACAGGGGCTCTTGGCACTTAGAAACTTAGTTATTAAGGTCACCACTTGTGTCCGCTTTGGTGGAAGTGTGGCTTGATTGCGACCCTTACAAATGCTGTATGGCAGTATGGTGTAGTTGCTTATTAGACCAAGTTGTTTCTTCCTACATAAGGGTCTAAGGAAGATTATCCCCTTTCTACCTGAACCAATCCATTGAATAGTGATTCAGGCAAGCACATTTAGTCGCCTAGACTACTGCAGCTCCCTTTATGTTTAATTGGATAGTGGTCTCTTGAGGTACAGAGAGTAAAAAACGCAGCAGCTTTTCTGGCCCTGGGAGCTCCACTTTTCTCTTCTGCCTCACAGGTGTTAAACACTCTGCACTGGTGTAGTTGCCTATAATACCAAGTTTTTTTGTAGGTTTTGCCTACAGGCCACGTATACCTCTCTGCTAAAAAAAGACCTATTGTGGATAGTACCAATACTTGCAATGGGATTTGGCTCAGCCGACTGTTTACTGTTGGTTGGCTTGTCAGTCTTGTGTACTTGCTTCTTATTCAATTAATTACCTTCCTCTTCTTTTGTTTGTCCCTCCCCTAGAGTATAGCTTTTTTAATTATCTTTTCAATTGGATGACTTATGTCCTTCCAGTGCTTACATTCTAGGAACTTTTTGTTTCTTTGTATTTCAACTCATGGAATTTTCTTGCTCCCTCCCTTGTGTGCTGCTTTCCCGCTCAAATTCCCACCCTTGGCACTTTCTGTGGTGGTAACCCTCTCTCCACCCAGCTTGTCCGTTGCTTCCCCTGCCATTCCCTGTTCAGGTTTTAAAAAATATATTTTTTAAGCCCCACCCTAAGCACCCTTGTTGCTACCCATTCTTCTGCTCCGGTATTGAGTACAATAAATGTGCTTCTTTCTCTTTTGCTCCCTTACCCCTCACGGTTGTGTTCTTCAGAACAAAGTTGTTTATTTGGTAGGCCTAACAGCTGCAATTTGCTACCGGACAACTCATTTAAAAACAAATGCTTGGTGGAACACTTTTAATGTTTTTTTTCCTAATTTACTGCTCTATGATAAGTGTTTACCGTCTTGGGCTTGTACATTAAAACTTCAAAACCCAATAGTCACCACCTCATATTGTTGCTGGTTCTGTTCAGCTGTGGCACTGATGCTGGTAAAAAGCATTGTTAAGGCCGATAAGGTTTGGAATGGGCAAAAAAGCGAGGCCTATTGACTTTGCCAATGCTTGTTATTTTGTCGCCATTGATGGGAAATGATTCTTACAAAGTTGGCTTCTGCACACTGTGACACTTTACTGTATGGCATTGATAGTTTTGATTTCCCCAAAAACGCAGAGGGTAAACACATATCCAAGTTACTACTTTGGCAATTTTAATTAAAAAACCCAGCATCACCAAAAAAGATTTGTACCTTTGGGAAAGACTGAAGAAGAGAGCTTTGGTATCTTAATAATAAATAGGACTGCTTTAGCTAAAGGAGTACGCTAATTTAGAGACATTCTTTAAAAAAATGGGAAATGGAATGAACATGTAACTGGCTTGGTCAAACGGATGCCCCCAAGACTGAGAAGAGTGATACGTTTCTATTACAGCAGGGGATGCATTCACATTTATAATCTGGTAATACTAAACTGGTATGCAAAAAAAGTGGAATGGATTTGGTGCACTGATTATTCCTGTATTGTGAAGCAAAACTGAATCTGGCCTTGAAAGAGTAAAAGAAATAATTATTTGTTGCTAAATCGCCCTTTAATTCTGATAAAACTATGAAAGCAGAGAACTGATCGGAAGCATGGTCGACAACCTTTCTGCCTCCGAATGTGCAGCTAATAAAATTGTTCACTTTCAGTCCTTGGCAGACAGTCTCTCCAACTTCTTTGAAGAAAAGTAATTGGTGACTTTGAATTTGCTATCCACGGCTGAGGCCCTAAGACCCCCTAGGTTAGCTGAAACAATTTTCTCAATATGTAGTGATAGTCAAGAGGATGGCCTGCCATACCTAACCAATAAGTCCAAGAATGAGAGTGGAAGGTTAGAAGAGTGGAAACCAATATTCTGAGATAGTTTACCTCAATTACATTAGCTCTTAAGTCTGGATTGCTTCTTGATCCCTTACCACCAAACCAGTGGAAAGCACCTGTGGTGGTACTGGGCCCTCTGCTGCCTGTGATCTGCAACAGCTCACTGAATAGTGGGCTTGTAACGGGTGAGTATAAAAATGCCTTGATTGTGCCCATTTTGAAAAAAGCAAATGTGGACCCGACAATACTGGCAAACTTTAGGCATATTTCTCATCTACCGTTTCCAGCAACATAATTGAGAAACATGTTAATTACCTTCTCTCTGATTGGCTGGTTCAAGGACAGATTCTTGACTCCATTCAATTGAGCTTTTGTCCACAACATAGCACTGAGATGGCCCTGCTAGCTGTTGTGGACGATCTTGAAATGCAAGCAGACAAGGCAGAAGGTGCGGCCTTGGTTTTATTATATCTATCTGCTGCATTCAACACAGTATCACACAATATTCTCCTCATGCAGCTGCAAGATATTGGCATTGCTGGTAAGGCCTTGAATTGGTGCAGGTCCCATATCAAGGGCAGAGTCCATGTGATATTCCTACCTCCTTATACATTGGAATATAAGGTACCAATTCAAGGTGATCTTCCAGGGTCGGCACTTTGTCCCACCTTCTTCAATATTTTCGCTGTCCGAAGGTCCAACTTATAAAATCTTTTGACTGCGATGTATGAATTACGCGGATGATACTCATCTTATCTTGTTTGATAGTAAACGTGCCAACCCTTGGTACAATTCCATCATTGTTTACCTGCAGTATCTAAATGGCTGCAAAACAACTTCTTGAAATTCAATTCCGATAAGATGGAGTTTTTGTGGCTAAAGTACTCTCACTCGCCCGAGCCTCTAGCATCTGACTTTTCGCCTTATATGTGGCAGGCTCCTGCTCCGTCTGAGGTAGTTAAAAATCTGGGGGTCTACTTGGAGCCTGAACTCTCCTTCTCTGCCCAAGTGAGGCATGTAGCAGCCACCTGTTTCTTCCTACACAAGGGTCTAAGGAAGATTCTCCCCTTTCTGCCTGAACCAATCTATTGAGTAGTGATCCAGGCAAGAATATTTAGTCGCCTAGACTATTGCAACTCCCTTTATGTTTGATTGGATAGTGTTCGCTTGAGCTACAGAGAGTATAAAACGCAGCAGCTTGTCTGGCCCTGGGAGATCCACTTTTCTCCTCTGCCTCACAGGCGTTAAACACTCTGCACTGGTTGCCAGTTGGCAAGAGAATTGCTTTCAAAGCTCTATGTTTAGTGTACAAAGCTGTACTCTAATATGGGCTATTGCAACTAAGGCAGACGTTCTGCAACTACATTCCACCTCGCCTTCTGCGTTCCTCAAAGGGTAAACTGTTGGTAGTGCCTAGATATAAATGAGTGGGGTCTGGAGGCAAAGCCTTTTCAGTGAGAGCAGCCTTGTTGAAAAGCTTCTGACTCTTTTCCTACTGTCTTCCACTCTCCTTAAGTTCAGAAAGGCCTTACAGACATGGCTTTCTTAGACCAGAAATTGCTAAATAGATAGAGCTGAGATCCTCTCGACAGTGACGCCAATCTATCTGATCTATTCATTCTACTATTCTGTCTGTTTTTGCCTTTTTAGTGCCAGGAAACACCTGGGGATAGTTGCAGTGTTCTATAAATTCAATAACATAATATATTTGTTTGTTAAAAACACATCTGAGTTTAAAAAAACACAGCATTCAAAATGTGATGTAGGAGATGCTTGAATGCAGGGAAATTCAATGTTTCTCCTGGCCCACGCATTCTTATAAGTTTGGATCATACTCTTTGCACAGAGTTTTAGTACCAAAGCCCTACCTTTCTAAATGAATTAAATAAAGTAATTAAATAACTGGCCCGCTTTAAAAACAACTCTAGGACTTACTTCGTAGCATCTCTTTGAAAGGAACAAAATGTAAGTCAAAAAATTAGATCGCACCTATATAGGTTTAATCTGAATATACTGCCCTTAATGTCTAGGATGGTTAATTGGAGAAGCGCAATTGGTTCGGTTGGGTAGCATAAAAGGTCTACCGCTACTACTTCTACTATATTTTTACTAAATTAAGTTTAAAAGCAATACATGGCACCAATTTTATCGAAGTGTGTAATTTTTAACAGATTGTTTTTTTTTCTATTTTTTATTAAATGGGCACACATTGAACGTATGCCGCGGATATATAATTCTTTTTCTTTATTTTTATTTTTTTTAAAGGAAGCTCTTAAAAAAACTTTAAACCTGTATGCAGTGCCCACTATTGATGTGCATACTAGTTTTACTACTGTAAAATTCGTAATAAATTGAACTTTTAAACATTTTAATGACGTGACACAATACAATAGTGTTCCACCTTTTGCATCATGTATTTTTGCTTTCCAACATCACAAAACTTGCCGCTTTGTGCAGAACAAGTTTTATGGGACTGAGACCAATTAATACATGGCTATGGACTTTACATAGGTAATGTAAAAGCATTTTGTTTTGAAATAGTGTTCTTAATTAAAATCAGTGTTTCTAGAATCATGCTTTATGGGTGGAGATATTTATTGCTGACAAATTTAATTGAAGTATACAAAAAAGTGATGGCTGGAATGCTTGAAATAATTTCAGCCACTGGTAATTACACAGTCCATCGTTATTTTGCACACCACACCACCTCAGTTTGGACCCAGCCATATGCAAATCAGTCCAGACCCTGCTCCAGTGTAAACAATTAACCTGAACGCCTAGCCAGGTCCTAGCCAGGTCCACCCTGAGCTGGGACATAAGCAACCTAGGACCAGTCTCACCCTTGTTAGGACTCATCAGCCATGTTTAGCTTGGTTCCAATGACAGGGCAAACAGAACCCACATCTGGGCATTCCCATCCCACTTAGTGCGAAACACTAAAGTATGCAAAAAAGTGATGGATGGAATGCTTGAATTAATCTCAGCCACTGGTAATTACTCAGGCTGCATCCCAGTCCATCGTTATTTTGCCCACCATGCCACCTCTTTTGGACCCAGCCATATGCAAATCGGTCTTGATCCTGCTTCAGTGAGAACAGTCCAGACCAAACTGCCAGGCCAGGTCCTCACTGAACCGGAACCCAAGTAACCCAGTACCAGTTTTGGCTCTGCTTGGTTCCATTGACACAGTGTGCACGGGACCCACGTCTTGGCATACCCATCCCACTTAGGGCGATACACTAAAGTATACAAAGAAAGACACATTTTATTAAGGTTGATGAACCATTGGTGAAAAATAGGATCTCAGATAAGTAACTTTGACTACTGTGACCTAGTGCAGCACTACCTGGATTTTAAGATAAACGCTGCATACATGCAGCCTCTCTATGCAAGTTGCACTCTTTATTCTAGTGGAATGCAAGTAGGGTAGCTTTAGAGAAGGTACATGTAATTGAAACTAAACAAAATATATGCACCCCTCAAGATTCGCAAACTATAATGATTTAGAATCCTAGCTGTGCCCACCTATGCTTAACCCAGTCATCTGAAATGAAAGGATTCATGAGCAAAAGTGTGCAGCATCAAAATAAAAATGTAACAATAGAGAGCTGCAAAAAATCGAAGTTCGTGTGACTTCGATCCTGAAATGCTTTTCACGAAAATGTTGAACGTCAGCCGAATATCTTAGTTGCTGATTGTGAATCATATCAGGCAGAAGGAAAGGAGAACCTGCTGCATGGTTAGACTAGCCTTCTATGTATCATTATAGCAATGAACATGTTTCTCTTCAGGCTCAGGACAGGATCAGGGAAACGGGTTGCCCTTTGGCTGTTTAATTGAAACCAGGTAACATGGAATAATGCACCTACATGGATTTGAAGAAGAGGCATTGTCACACTTGATCTTAGCTACTCTCTACGTATTGAGAAAGCAGGCTGTAAATTTGCTTCTCGTCTCTCATCCTTTTATGTCCAGCACAAAACCGCAGATTTTCTTTGATTGTGCAGAAAAAGTTATCTCTATTTTTTCAAAGTATCTGTATGGGCATTTATTCAAATCTCTCAGTGCTGTTGGCAAGGTTACTTCCCATTTACGCAAGGATGTCTGGGGACTTTGAAAAGCCACCAGCCTTTCAAAATAGAGAGTCCTGGGGATGATTAGACCGGAGAGCTGGCAGTAATGGGAATACAAGGAGTGTTTACAGAATGGAGAAAAGAAAGCAGTGTTCACAGCAGAGATGTTTAGTACATGTACATATCTGTCTCCTCCTCTGATGTTTGTCTTGAGTCCCTCGCGGCTTTGTGTCTTTTCCCAATGTGTGTCTTGTGTCTGCTTTATTGTAGTTTTCTGGTGGGTGGTTTTGGTGTTTGTGGTCATCTGGTCCGGTATCTCTTTTTCTGCTGCTCCAAGATACGTTTGTTGGTGAGGCGGGTTGTGTAGGTACTTATGTTCCTGTGGCTTCCAGATGTTTTTTTGTTGTTTATGAAGTACCTATGTTTTTGTTTACTTCCCAGTGTATACCAATAATATATATATACATACACATACTGCACTCACATCTGTGTTTGTGTGCTGTTTGTGCATGGTAGTTTTGCAGCGTGAATCTTTCTGGATTCACTATGCTGTGCATTATTCCGCCATCTTGTGGTTGGGTCCGGATTCGTAGTCTTTTTTTTTTTTTTTTTTTTTTTTGTTGGCCCAGGTGGGCGGCGACGCCCCACCATTTGGTGTCTTCGGTGACGTCGTCGCGCTTCCGGCGGAAGCTCACACCTTTGGTAGCCATCTTCAGATTCTTTTTTCCGCCGTGGGGTCTGGATCGTTGCCGAGAAGTTCCAGAAAATTTTGGACGAAGAATCTCGAAAAGTCGAAATATCATCACAGAGGATGGATTCCTGAGACACCGGACGACGACACAAGTACCGGAGACAACAAGAAGGACGACGAGGTAGAAGGTCCACGACTGAAATCTCGACGCCTACGGAGAATGCGCTCGCAGGGGGCTCCCTGAGCGCGGTTATGGACAAGACTCCGTTCAAGTTTTGCAAAAACTGCCACCACAAGTACGCCCAAAAGACCAGCACCCAGTCTGCAACCTCTGCTTGCCGCTCGACCACATCAGCGAAGACTGCAACGCGTGCTCGGCGTTCACCCCGAAGACCCTCCGGGTGAGAGACAGACAGAGAAGGGCGAACTACAACATGCAGGGCCAGGGACCAGCACCATCGCTCCGAGACCTGGGCCTCTCGAGCGGAGAGGAAGACAACATCGCTGAGGGACCAGAGGACTGCGCTGTCGTCGAGGTCCATAAGAAAACGTCGAAGGAGGTAAGGAGTCGTCGACCCCAAAACACCAAAGCGACGCTCGAAAGAGTGAAGCCAGAACACCTAGCGACACTACTAGAAGTGTAGCAAAGTCCTCGAAGGAGCGTTGCCGCCGAAACCCTCGGCTGAAAGCAACAGCGTCCAAGGACAAGCAGTCGAGCGGATCCTTTGACAAGGACTCACAATCGGCGAAAGCTTCCGAAAAAACAAAGGCGTCGAAGGTCACCTCCGAAAGGAAGCCTCGGCACCGAGAAAGGAAGGCCCGGCGTCTGTTTCGACGACCGCGACCGCGAAGAGAAGCACTGCACCACTCGACGCTGAAAAGGCCCACGAGATGGCGAAAAGAAAAGGAGGCTCGAGGCAGAGATGGCGAGCATCCTGCAACGGAAAAAGACTTCGACGACAAGATGAAGCAATACGCTATCCCATCGAAGCCAGCCCACGAGGCGCTCGAGGAGTTCGAAGCCGAATACATCGAGCCCCCGACAACACCTGAACCACTCGAAGACCAGGACGAAGAAGACTACTACTTCGAAGGCGAAGAAGAGATGCAGTCTTACCGGGACTCGGCGTCCTCGGAGGTACAAGACATAGACTGGCAAGACCTCGACGCAGAGTCACCAGAAGAAGGGGTAGACTCTTACCCCTCGAGGCCTTCGCCGCCAGACGACATCGGAGTCTACAATGAGGTCGTCCAGAAAGCTGCAAAGACATATGGGGTCGAAATGCAGGAAGAAAAAACAAAGGCAGGTTTCCTCTCGAAACCCTGCTCCCTCAACAGACAAGGAGCCAATTCCTACCCATGTTGCCTGGCGTCCTCGACCAGGGAAGGGAGGCCTTCAGGGAACCGGCAGTCTGCAAGGCGGTTACACCTAGAAGCGAGAAGAAATATAAACATTCTACAAAAGACCCGGCGTACATCCAAGGGTCCGTACCAGCAGACTCCATTATCGCTGCAACGGCCAGAAAAAGGGCCGGTGTGCCCACCAACACAGGCCCACCTCCAGACAAGGAGAGCAAGCGAATAGACCTCACAGGACGAAAAGTGGAGAGGAACGCAGCCATACACTGGCGCATCGCCAACTCCAACGCCCTCATCAGCAGGCATGCGTACCAGCATTGGGCAGAAATGAGTCAGCTCATTAAACACCTGCCGGAAGAACACCAACAAAGGGCAAATTACCTAGCGGAGGAAGGCAAGGCCATCGCTAACACTTGCTTAAAGTCAGCTTTGGACGCAGCAGAGAACTCCAGCAGGCAAATGATGATAGGAGTAACTGAGAGGAGACACGCATGGCTCAGGATCTCCGGCTTCAAGCCAGAAGTACAGAGCAACATCATCAATACACCTTTCGACGGCGAGAAACTGTTTGGGGCAACAGTCGACAACAAGTTGACTCAACTGAAAACGGACAACGAAACTGCAAGGTCCATGGGAGCGCTGCAGTTCAGGGGGATGAGAAGAGGAAACCCCTCAAGGCGACCCAGTGGTAGAGGGGCAATGCACCCACCACTTCACACCAATCACCCCAGCAAGGATATCAGGGGAACAACCAGGGCCAAAACCTGCAGGGACAACAGCAGCAAAATTGGCAGTACCAACCAAGAGGACGGTCCTTTCGAGGGCGCGGGTACGGACGGGGACAGGCCCGAAGAGGGGGCCAGCAGCCCACCTCAAAGTGACTCCAGACACAAACCACACCCTCCCCAGTTAACACCAAGGGAGAGGACAGGTCCACAAAGGAACAAAATAAGGAACACACACATACAACAAATAACCACCGAGCATACAACACCGGTGGGAGGAAGATTAGGAAAATTCCTCACACAATGGAGGGAAATTACCACGGACAAGTGGATACTAAACACCATACAGCACGGGTACTGCATAGACCTCCTAAAACACCCGCCGGGGAAAAACCAAGACATCGGACAATACCCGCAAGGGAACTCGCCCTCCTCCGTCTAGAAGCAGAGGAGCTGCTACAAAAAGAGCAATAGAACTAGTCCCAAAAACCAAAGAAACAAGGAGTATACTCAACATACTTCCTTGTGCCAAAAGTGAGACGAAACACTAAGACCAATACTGGACCTCCGATTCCTGAACAAGTTCATAAAAACTCAAAAATTCAAAATAACTTCACTTCAGGAAGTAATACCACAAATCCAAGAAGGGATTACATGGCGACCTTAGACTTGAAAGATGCATATCTGCACATACCCGATCAAACACAAACGTCTATTAAGATTCGTGATAGGCCACGAACACTACCAGTTCACAGTGCTGGCCTTCGGACTAAAGTCCGCACCAAGGGTGTTCACAAAATGCCTAGCAGCAGCTGCTGCGCACCTTCGGAGAAAGAGCATACATGTATACCCCTACCTCGACGACTGGCTTGTGAAAGCAGGATCATACAAATTCTGCAAAGACCACATCGAACAAGTCATACAAACACTGTCCACACTAGGTTTCTCAATACACTGGGAGAAATCGTCAACAGAACCTCAGCAGATCAAAATATTCTTAGGGGCACTAATAGACAGCACACAGTCCAAGGTGTTCCCCAGCGACAAGAGAACTATAGCGCTCCTGAGGGAAACACGTCATTACCGCAAGGGAGCAAGTTCTGACAGTGAGGACGGTGAGCAGACTAATGGGAATGATGGCATCATGCATTCACCTTGTCCCACATATCAGACTGCACATGAGACCGTTCCAAGAATGGATACAGCAGCAGTGGTCACAAGCGACAGGGAGTTGGGAAGATCTAGTGGTTGCCACACACGCAGTGCAGCAAGAAATAGCGTGGTGGAAGGAAAAGAACATATTACAAGGGAAGCCATTCACACAGCCAACTCCAACAGTGACCATCACAACGGACGCCTCACAGCAGGGCTGGGGCGCACACATGGACAGACTCCGCGTCAGGGGGCTGTGGTCACAACAAGATGCAGTGAAACACATCAACTTCCTAGAACTAAAAACGGTGTTACCTAGCCTTAAAAGCCTTTCAAAAGCAGCTTTACGGGAAGCGAGTGCTGATACAAACAGACAACACAACAACGATGTTCTACATCAACAAACAGGGTGGAACACAGTCAACACCGCTATCAAGCCTGGCACAAGAGATCTGGAGATGGGCCATCCCTCTAAGGATAGACCTGCTAGCAATACACCTTCCAGGAATAGACAATGTGGAAGCAGACCGACTCAGCAGGCAGACGTCTGCATCCCACGAATGGGAACTCAACCAGCAGGAGGTGCAGCGGCTGTTCCAAAAGTGGGGAACACCACGGATAGACCTGTTTGCAACCCTCCACAATGCAAAATGCCAACATTACGCATCCAGACAACCGGACCAAAGGTCCCTAGGGAATGCGCTATGGATAAGTTGGTCGAACGAATTTGCATACGCTTTTCCCCCGATACCACTGTTACACAAGGTACTCAGCAAATGCAGGAGCAGCAGCATGACACTGATATTGGTGGCACCTCAGTGGGCCAGACAATCATGGTTCTCACAGATAATGGAAATGGCGCAGGAACCAGCACACAGGTTCAGCAGAAGGAAAGACCTCCTCACAATGCAAGACGGAAAAGTGCTCCACCCAGAACCAGACAGCCTCAGCCTAGCAGCATGGCTCCTGAGGACCTAGAATTCGCACACCTCAAACTACCTCCAAGCACCATGGCAGTACTCAGAGAAGCAAGGAGACCCACTACAAGAAAATGCTACATTGCAAAGTGGAAAAGGTTCTCACAATGGTGCATTACAGAGGGACTGCAACGAAAAGTCACAAAAGAATCAACAGTACTGCGATACTTAACACACCTACTACAAAGCGGGCTGAGCTACTCGTCACTAAGGGTTCACCTAGCAGCCATAGTGGCCTACACCAGGGAGAAGCGGTGAAAAGTTTCTTCACCTCCCAAGTGGTCAAAAGATTCCTGGAAGGGGCTAAAAGAATAGCCCCCCTAAAAGGATGCCAGCCCCAAGCTGGAACCTCAACACTGTACTGACACAGTTGATGAAATCACCATTTGAACCCATACACAAGATCACACTGCACATGCTCACACTAAAAACGGCTTTCTTAGTGGCTATCACGTCACTGCGAAGAGTCAGTGAACTACAGGCTCTCACACTACAAGAGCCCTACTTGCAAATACACAAGGACAGAATTGTCATGAGGACGGACCCACACTTCCTGCCAAAGGTGGTGTCGCGGTTCCATATCAATCAAACAATACAGATACCAAGTTTCTTCCAGAAACCTTCAACACCCTCAGAAAAGGCGCTACACACGCTGGACGCCAGAAGGGCAGTGATGCACTACATAGAGAGGACGAAGGAATGCAGGAAAACAAAACAACTCTTCGTTTCCTTCGCAAGCAGTTTCCTGGGACGACCAGTAACAAAAAATACCATTGCACGGTGGATTGCACAAGCAATACAACTCTGCCACAAGCAGGCAGGACAAGAATTACAAGGAGCCGCCCAGGCTCACTCAACAAGGAAAAGGGAGCAACGGTTGCGTTCCTAGCGAACACACCTATACAAGACATTTGCCAAGCGGCAACATGGTCTTCCGTGCACACGTTCACCAAACACTACTGTGTTGATATCCAAATGAACAAAGAGGCACAAGTAGGACAGAAGGTCTTACAGCACATTTTCAGCAACCAATTCTCATCTTCCACCCAACCACCGCAATAACAAAACCGCTACTAAGTCTATGCACAGCATAGTGAATCCAGAAAGATTCACGCTGCAAAACGAATAGTTTCTTACCTGTCGGTGTAGTTTTGCAGCTTGAAGACTTTCTGGATTCACTAGCGATCCCACCGCCTCCACCAGGAAGATAACATAGGAGGTTAAGGGTACAACTAGACTACATACAAGGTTTAGAGGGATCAAAGAATAATTGAAGGATTAAAGGTTAAAGACATAGACATCAAAAAACTGTAAGAGGAAAAGAAAAAAGAATCCGAAGATGGCTACCAAAGGTGGGAGCTTCCGCCGGAAGCGCAACGACGTCACCGAAGACACCAAATGGTGGGGCGTCGCCGCCCACCTGGGCCAACAAAAAAAAAAAAAAAAAACACAAAAACAAGGAAAAGACTACGAATCCGGACCCAACCACGAGATGGCGGAATAATGCACAGCATAGTGAATCCAGAAAGTCTTCAAGCTGCAAAACTACACCGACAGGTAAGAAACTATTCGTTGTTTGGCTTGACATGTATTTTCTTTTAACACAAAAGTACATATGTATCTGTGTATGTGGCAATTTTTGTTATTGAGAATCTGTGCTGTGATGGCTACTGTATACTTGTGTGTATCTTGTCTTATGTATGTACATCCCTGAATGTTTCTTGTCTAGGACCTCTATTTGAATTTGTTGCTCGTTTGGTTTGGGAAAGGTCTATTTTGGGCTTACCAAGAACTTACACTGGGCTTAAAGTCCGTCCATTATTTACCATTGACTGGCTTTATCGTCACTCTCATTTGCTAGCTTGTTATATGGTGACTTGCCTTCCTCTTCTTGTGTTTGTCCATCCGTGGTGGGATACCCTCTGTGTCTTCCTTTGATTACTGACTTGTATGCTTCCACTGCACACTTTTAGGGAACAACTTCTTTCTTTCTGGTTAAGCGCTCCATGACAGTGCACGTTTTCCAGCTTTCTCCCCCTGTGTGCTTCACTGCCCCGTCTGTGCTGCTCTGCCGCAAGTACTTTTTCCTCTGGCCCTCCATGTTGCTCTCTCTCTCAAATGCTGCTTTCGCGTCCTCCTCATAAAGTTTTTGTTTTTGTTTGAGGTATTCTGGAGATTTTTCTGGAAATAGTTTATACTTAAGCGTTACCTTTTGGGAAGTTTTGAATCTGGAAGCTGTCTTCGACCTCAACCCCATTGTATGTCTGTTTTCGTTCTCTTTATCCTCATCACTATCAGTATTGCTTTTCTTATATGAGAATCTTTGCCCGAAGATCACATGTCCAGTGTAAGACTGGAGCCTTGTGCTTCAAATAGGACTTCAGTCAGGGTCCCAGGCCTCTGAAACACTGAGGGCACAATATACCGGTTATATTTTTCTGCCTGATGGTGTATGGGGGTGCAGTTATAAAAGGAAGGAATCTTACAGTGTGTGGTTTGTTTTTAAACATTCTGGTAGTGTTTTGGCCTGATGAGTATCATCCGCCTGCTGTGTTTCTGTCCATTTAAAGGGGCATTTCTGGACTTCAGTATTCTCATATGTAGTATTCTAAAGTGTTATCCTTTCCTGTTCAATTCCCTACTTAGTCTCTAGTCTACTGCAGTATTTCATTGAAAGTCCAGCTACTGTTTGGTGCAGCTCATTGGCAGTGACAAAAAAGCAGCTTTTTTTTCTCAGGTTGGCAGGCACAATTCGCCTAGCATGGCCATGGGTTCATCTCAAGGGAGATGGAACTACTAACACTTTTATTCATGTCAAGAACTGGGACATGTTTGAGAAGTCATAATCTTCTCAAGGGTATTAAATAGCTAAAAATCCTAGTCCTACTGTGTCTTTTCCCAAGCTTAGAACAAGGTATCACTGGACTCTTCAAGATGAGCACTGCTGGTAATGCAATCATAGACATGTACCATTTCTATGCTTTCCTCCCCATCAACAATTTTGTGGTAAATCCTCTGCAGAGATCAAGTGCTCTATTTTTTCTTCAAAAAGTCAAAAGTGCTTGTTTGGCGTCCATCGTTGACTATATTTGAACTCTTTTTTGCCACCAGTGACAAGCAGGTGGTAAAATATAATGCAGAAGCTGAACAAGGTAACATTATTTGTATTGACCTCATAAAGGGTCTAAGTTGTGTCATAGGTAGTCACAGATGCATGCTGTATCTTAGTGGTGCTTTGCTACGAATGCATGACCCAAGGAGTTGGCTGCTGGCTCCATTCCAGACATCCTAGCACCTGCCACCCCCATAAAACCCAGGATGGGTTCTAAGTCTTCAAGCAAGTGTTTCACTGGGGAAATTGCAGAGATGAAACGTTTCATCATAACCTGAAACAATCGCTTAACTCATCCTGAAGAGGACAACATCTGCTGTGAAAGACACAGAAGAAGCCATTAAGAGAGCAAACCATGCTTATGTTGCCAAAGGATTTTCAGAGAGCATCTAATCAAGCAAAGGAAGTATTCAGTATCTAGCAGAAACTGTCTAATCATGTTGTCTTAAGGAGCAACCAATGCATATCTAAGTAACACTGTGAAGACCTTCTTGAGTTCTTAGAAACCACAGTTGCCAAAATCTGCAATTGCGTATTCTGCACCCCAGGAATAACCTCGCTACCCCTTCATTGCACATCCTCAACTACACTTTCTTTTCACCTTCATTTACACCCATCAACACTAAACATGACCTTAAAAACGAAAGCATGCAATTCTCCTACGCTTCCGTGCTCAGTCATCTCCCTCAAACAGCTCTTCTTCACTTTTGTCCCATGCACAATTAACATGACCAGCACACCCCTTTTTTAAAGAAGAATTCTTCACCCTCTGAAATGTTCCATCATTACTAGCCTCTTGAAATATAAATCTGTTGACCCAAAGAAATGGGCTTTACTGGCCTATCTCCAGCATTACTTCATTTGGTGGAATAATGGAAAGTGAAATGATGAGACCACTTCAAAAGTGCATGGACTTAATCTGCCTCTTCCACAGCCATCAGTCCATATTCTGACTAGAGAGGGGTACCAAAAGTGCTTAGCTAAATTGAGTGAAGAGCTTCTTTCTCTGGATGAGGATAATGGAATAGCTCTAATACTCGACCACACACTACTACTGAGAAAGCTTTAACGTAGGGCCTACATCTCCAGACTTCTGCTGAAGTGGATCCAGTCTTTTCTCACTAAACTTAACCAAACGGACAAATCATCCTCACTAGTTCAATCTGTGGTTTTCTTTAAGGTTCATTCCTTGCATGCCTTCTTTTCAGCATCTACATACGTCCTTTCATAAACATTTTCACACAGTACGTAGTGACCTTCTAAATGTATGGCAGCATTTCACAAATACACATCCTCTTGGAAAATGTTTCAGGGATCCCAGCTAATATTACTTTGTGTTTGGACTATGCATTCCACTAAAAAGAGAACTTTCTGTGCATGAATGGTACCAAAACCGAGATCTAGTCATTGGTGATTCTACGCCCAAATCAGTTCCATTGGCATGACTCACAGGCCTTGAAATGCCCCCATCCAGTTAACCAAAAGTGGGGAAATCCAGAGTTCTTTTTACCCCCAAGCAACCCTTCCACTCCTTCCCTCTGACTAAAATATCGAACTATTCAGTATCCTCATTCTGGTGTGCTTCCGCTACTGTAATATCAATTCTGGTCTTCCTAAAAAAACTTACTACCATACGCCAAAGACTTCAGAATTAGGCAGCAGCACCACATCACACCTGCCTTCAAGACCCTCAGTTGACTCTGACTGGACTGCAGAATTCCATTCTGCGCACCATCATTAAAGCTTACTGGATCAGAGTAACTAAATGTCCTCAAACCATTACACCTCAGCCAGAAACCTTGGCTCTGTGACTGCCCTATAATCAACCAGCAATCCCTTGGGAAAATGATGCAAATCATTAGGGACACAAGGACAGTGACCTTGGAAAAAATTAAATCAAGCCTGAAAGCTGAACCTTACTAGATGAAGTTGAGGAAATCCAAATAAAGCAACCTTTCAAATTGGCTTTCACTTGATCCCAGCATAGAAAAAGGATCAGAACTGAAGCACTTAAGACTCTCATATATCCTACCTGATTGAACTCTAATTTCCCCTTCCAATCGTCACTCTGTACTTATTTTTCTGTCATCGCTATGTAACAGGAAGCAGACGCTTTTTGCTGTATTAAAGTCCTAAATAAATAAATAAAGCATGATCTTGACATTAGATTGATTGCCTAAGTTAGATTGAAGTTAACCTAAATTTTAAGAATATTGTGATGTTACGTTATAAACATCAGTCATTTTCAGGAAAACTGGAAGGACTACTTTGGGTTTGTAAATGAAGGTGGCTGTTCAAATTCCATATCTTAAAGTGGAATACTTTTTAAAATCTTCCCTTATAATGGCTTTTATTTTAAACGTTGCTCAGGAACCAATAGAACTGCAGTGGAATAGGCTAAGGGAGAAACAAGTGTTGCATCTCTCTTGAAGGTAGATCATAGACTCACTCACTGCATACAAATGTGCTCTATGAATAAAATACAATATTTAAAGTAGTTGAATGTTTACCAGTACTATGCCTGGATTGGCACAGTATACGTTTTGATTGCACTTCATCTAAGGTTTTTAAACATTTATGGGTATCCCATGACGTAAACTTCGCAATACCTAGTACATTATTGGGAACTCTGGTGTTAGAACATGACATATCTATTTTAAGGATCCACACAGTGTAGAAGAAAAAAATACTCTTTGCCCAGTCCTGCATCTCTAACTGTTTCCAATAGGCATTCTAGAATTTTTGTTTGATGTCGAAAGCTTGGATTTTGAGCTCTATTGTGACATCATTCACCGGATGACCCCTTTAAGCAAATGTCATTACATTGCTGCATATAGACAGCTGTAGCTTTCACTCACAAAGAGGTAGTGCTGCACCTCTGAATCTGGGAACTATGCTATGAAATTTTATGGAAGGACTGTAGGCTGTGATTATTAATTCTTTTAATACCACCTGGCGGTTAAAATGTAAGCGGTGAGTTCGGGATGCACCCTCATAATGCAAGGAGGCCATTTCCATAAGACTTTTGTAGCCATTTTGGGTAGGGCAGAAGTCAAGTAAGGGTTAGCAGGAGGTTAATGTGTTGTCGGAATGCCAAGTTGCTGGCAAAACCAAGTGATCAGCTGCTTTTTTTAAATTAAGAAACATTTTGATGCCATGTAGAATATTGGTGAGGGGTGTTTTGTTTGTGCGATTTAGTGTTCTTAGTGATTTGGCAGCTTTTTAGTTAACTGCAAAATAATAGAGTAGCAGAATCAAAAGGAATTGGTACAATGGCATCAAGCAAGTTGAAGAATTTTAGAGGCAGGTAGTCTCAGTAATGTTGATGAGAGAGTTGAAAAAAGCATCCGTTGGGGACACAATAAAAACTTATGATGAGGATGATTTTCATCAGGGACCAATGAAAGGGATTTGGAGAACCAATAAAACGGTGGGGTGGCAAGATATGTAATTGGGCCCTTTGCACAAATCCTTGACATGGCATGACAACTGCAGGAATTAGAGGTTGATATATTACTATTGCAAGGTTGTAATCAAATGATAGTTTGGTTTTTGGGACAGGCTAATTCAGCACTGATTTCGAAGAGCAGCAAAGTAGTCCTCATTTGTATTAGTCCATAGCTAGGTGATGTTTGGAATAGGGATGATGATGCCTATGGGGGAAGAGGTCTCAATATTTACTGCCTTGGCTAAGGCACAAAATTTAGTATCTGTTTTTGGAAAGAGCATAGTTTTTGGGAGGACAGGGGAAGGTAACTTTTTCTCTGCCACAAGGTCTCATTTCCCAGTACAGGGTAGAGATGCTTTTTGTGGGTTCCAAGCCACAACTGGCTTTTTACACACAAAAAAGTACCAGTGGTAGAATTGCTAGATGTTGGAGGGAGATGTCAAGTAACTCTCAGGGTGATTAAGGATATTACAATTATTTCTTCCCTATTCAAAACTGGAGGCAAGTTGAAAGGTTTTTACCAAAACTGGCAGTTAATATTGTGAGTCCCTTTGGACCTAGACACAGTATAGGTTTCAAGGTGAAATTGATGGAGGAAATAAGAGTAAAGGGGGTTACAATTTTCAGACAAGCATAGATAACTGGTAGAAATTGTACATGGGTGTGATTTTTCTAGATCAAAACAAGTACAAAAGATGAAGGCCAGTAATACATTTGAGGGACTCAATCAGGTTTGTTATTTTAACATTTGAAGATGCAGAGAATCCATCTATAGAGATACATTTTAGAAGGAAATTGGTTAGTGAAATTGAAATTGCTTGAGTTGGAATTGAAAGAATGCATTTTTCTCTTTTTCCAATTGAGATGGGTCGGTCAGTTTTGTCAGGCTCTAAATATGTAACTTGGTATTACAAACGTCTGCTTCCTGTATGTCTTATTTGAGGGCGAGAGGTGTCCAAATTAATATAGAACAGATTGAAGGCTGAGAAATATTTGGAGGAGTTAAAGTTCATTTTCAATTTAGAAAATCCAGTTATGACTAGACATTTTTTGAGTTTGCAGGTGGATGTACTGAGGCTAGCAAGAAAGTAAGTGAGATTGATAAGGCCAGAAATTGGACGTTTGAGTTTAGTCCGTTTGAGGACACTAGCACGAGTCATTGGACTATTGTTGCTTTGCATTCAGGCAGTGTTTGCCAACTTCTGACCCTCAAAAAGGAAAATGTTCATGTTTACATTATGTACATTACAATAGTATCATTACATGGTCGCACATACAACACCCCAAAAGTCGTTGACAAGTTTACAGTTAACTCCTATTCAATGTGTAACTCCGAGAATGTGGTGTATTTAATCAAAGGCCAATGTGAAACCGAGTTGTAGACTAGTATTATTCCACTCTCTACTTCCTGTGGATTAGTTAGGTTTGGGATCCGAGTGAGTAATTTATAAAGAGTTAAAAAAGTGACAAGACAGTTGCAATTTCGAAGTAGATGAAGGGTTGGTGGTCTTCGGAGTATTTAAAGAGGAAAAATGTTGAACTGGAAGGATGTTATGAGCTCACAGAACATTCTAGTTCTGAAAGCAGTATTGATTTTCAATTTGGAATTCTTTAAATTTGCTGTCAGGTGTGGCATTATAAGAATTAGTACATACATATTAGTAGCCTTCCTTCATTTCTTGAATAAAATCTATACTGACCAGTCATTACTTTGGAGAGTCGTTGTTGAAATAATTTACATGACTTTTAAACTTAGAAGTTAGTGTAATGAGAAAATGAAACGTGCTATATTTGCTGGGCATTATTAATCCATCAAAACGCACCTTTGGTTTTAGGAAAGTGGCGGTGGCTACCTGAAACCATTTCTGGGAATTTAAATTTAACCCTCCTATGCCGCTAGTGAGACAGGTCCTGATAGTTGTGTTCAAGTAGTTGCACGCTCCAAAGCAACACAGCTCAAAACATGCTGTGGCGTTTTTAGGTCTCGCCTAGCAGCGCGCATGCGCTGCTCTGCGAGACTTATTGTAAGGGGGCTTCAAAAAGCTGACCACACGCTCGTGCGTGTGTGGCCTATTGCTTGCGGTTACCCGCACAGGCACCATCTGTTTTGAATTATCGTGCCCAGACGTGTGCGCGATAATTCAAAACAGATGTTGTGACGCGCGCGCGTGCTTGTTCTTTTTTTCACGGTTTTAACTCAGCCCGTGTTTAGCTGGGATTCCATGCGCCCGTTGTGTTGGTTGTTAATCTTAAATTGCTTTCAGTCTTCAAAACCAACACTCGCCGTGACCTTTTCACCGTTGCTTTTAAATTCTGCATATTTTATACAAAATGAATGTTTTGACTGAGGTTAACCAGGCTTTCGCTTAAAAGCACCATTCCGCTTTCAATTGACTGTGATTCACTCGTTTTACTGGCATTTGCAATACACTACGTATTAAATGTAAATGCGTGTTAAGTGCATGTTAGCCCTACATCTAATTTTTTTAATGCAGTTTTATATCCCGTAAACTTGCACACAAGGTATCGGAGCGCTTTAAATAAGCACCAGTTACGTTCCACAAGGACACATTTAATTATGGTGGGCACAGGGAGATTAAATAAATTGCCCAAAACAACAGCATTTTAAGCCAGCACTAAAACTCTAATCAGTTCTAAAGTTCCAACATCAGCTGCTCTGACTGTTACACCACAATTTATTCTGTTCCAGCCTTATAGTTGCCTGCGACATCCCCAACCCTACATAACAGGCACAAATGCTGTTTTTTAATTAATATTTCACTAGTATACAATTGGCTTCATCCCTACACTTTTAAGATGCTGCATAGCTCACATCTCCAGCCCTACTGGCTGTTCAGAAGTGGCGGTTTCTAATATGTAATTGCCTTATCTTGCCCAGTCTGCACCATATTATCGGCCCATCCAAAGTACTATTCTGCTTACAATTTGGCACAGGGAGATTAAATAATTTGCCCAAAAACAAGGCATGTTCAAAACCAACATTCAACGTGAATTTTTTCTGGTTGTATTTAAACTTTGCTTTTTCGTTGTTTTCAGCTCAATCCATGTTTAGCTGGGACCACTGCATACATCAAAAGCAAAAAACATTATCATTTTCAACACCAAAAGCTCTGACTTTCACAAATGCGAGACCTGGGGGCTTCAAAAAGCTGACCACACGCTCGTGCGTGTGTGGCCTATTGCTTGCGGTTACCCGCATAGGCACCATCTGTTTTTAATTATCGTGCCCAGACACGTGCGCGATAATTCAAAACAGATGTTGTGGCGCGCGCGCACCACTCGCGTGCTTGTTATCGTATGTCGAAATGAGGCAAGCGCCTCTTGTTAACCTTTGCCTTGTTTGGCTGAGCTCCTTTCAGGCATTGGTTTGTCGGGTTGTCCGTCATGTTTCGGGGCCAGCCTAGAGGATTTTGCAGATGATTAGATTACCCAATTTACACTTTGAATTGGTGATGCACTGGAAAAAGGTTCATGTTCGCATGCCCTTTGCCAAAGCCAGCTTTTACCTGCATTCTAAACTAATTCTGACAAATCGACATCCTCTATCCATCTTGCACATCAGCAACACTCTCATACATGCCAAAACACATATTCAGGCGGGAGATCCCGATTTTTAAAGCCAAAAGTTACTTTATTTTTGCTTTCTCCTAACTGAAATTACCTCCTCTTCAATGCACGTTAATGGGGAAATAAATTCTCCCATTTATTTTTTCTAAATTTACCTCTTTCATGTCTACACATGTTGGCTTGCATGCACTGTTTCCTGTGTATCTTATTTTCTCTGCATGGCATTGAGAATGAGATGAAACGTGCCCTTGTAATGTCCACACATTTAGTTCACTACCTTAAGACATGATGACATTCTTGCCCCCACATATATACAGTTTTTAGTTGCAATGTTGATGCACAGGCTCCAAAATGGCTTCATATATTTGTGGCTTTGTACATGAAAACTCTCAAGGTAATGGATACGGTTCATTCGTATGAAAGCACATTTTTTTCAATTGGGTATTATTTAGGTATGCATTTGTTCAGTTGAATACTGCCATGAAATTTCACCACAGATTGACTGGAATTAAGCCCAATCCCATATCCATATAGTTGCAGACCTTGTGACTAACATGTTTTCATCTGACTAGTGATGCAGTCGCACACAGAATGTGGTATAGTACTGTTGACTTGCATCAGCGCACTTGTCTTTTTTGGAATGTGTCTATAAATGTTTCCTGAGCATGTATTCTTGAAGTAGACTGCATGGCCCAGTGTGTAGTAATTGTATATCTCTTCAATCCCTGGCAGCACAGCACCCAGGGTAATGTGCTGCATGGCTAAACACTTATAAAGTCCCAAAGGCGAGACCTATTGGCTATGCCAATGCTTGTTTTTTTATGTATTTTCGATTTAAGTTGCTGGGCAGTAATCTTGGAATTATAGGACTATCATTGTCATTGTATCCATTCTTATAGCCATTCTCTCATTTGTGAATGTTTTGTGGACTCCTGAGTAACGTTTTTTGAAAGACTTGTAAAAATATTGAAATGATTTCTTTTTGTTTCTATGTTTGTGCAAGTGATCACTGAAAGCAATCAGCCTTAGAACAAGTGTTGTTCTTTTATAGTAGTTTAATGTTATTTATTGTTATGTGCCTGTAATTCTATTGAATGTGTTTTACAATCTGCTTGCATGTTTCACAATGATTAGATTGGTTCCCGGAGGAAGGGGTTGGCCTCTTTAACAGTTGTGGACCATGTGTATTGGTGAAAATTGTTGATGTTCAGCCTCGCACACCTAATTGCAGTGCAGTTCTAATGATTCTGCCCCAAGTACAAATACGTTACCTGCATCTGTTGCGCAATTTCCAGCCGTTGTATAGAAAGCATTGCTGAATTACAAGTGTAAACCTACAATGACCTTACTGTATTTATTAGCGGTTTCTGAAACTTAGGAAATAGAAATTGTGACAGTGGTGACCAATCGGCATACCACAGATAACATGCGTGGACTCCGCCTGCCATTGGGAATGTATGATAAGTGCAGTGTCCTTCATAACCAGGGCCGCTCTTGGCTGCCTACCTGACTCCCAATTGCTGCATATTTGGCATATAGACATTCTTTGTTCATAACTGGATCCCAAAAAGCTGTATTTGATGCAACAAATGCCTCTTTTGGGGGAGGGTACTTTATTGCTGTGAGGTCCTTGCCTTCTCAAAGCATTTTTAGATCGGACGTAGAAAACACCTTGTGTTTTTTTTTCACACGCCTCATGCAATAAAAATAAATCCTAAATATAAAAGAAATCCATGTATACATACATAGAAAAGCTTTAGGTCAGACCTCTTGTGTTAAATGGTCATTAATATTTTCATCCCCCCACCACAGTGTACGGCATGGTTCCTGATCACTTGTACATCTGCCTAAAAAGAAGTGCACTTCAGTGCCAATGCAGGTGGCAAATACTTCACATAGCCAACGCTTTTTGCTTTTTATTTTTTGTCCTCTTTTATTTTTCAGTCATCCATTTGTGTTTAAACTATATCATGAGGTTGCATTAATTCCATGCCACTGGCACTTTTTTAATTTGCACGAATAAGAGTCATTTTTCTGTGGTGTTCATCAAAACTAAAAAAGGTTTCGAAGCCTTTTCTAAGAAGACCTGCCTCCTAGGAAACGCCTTAATTGTAATATTAAAATTATATTCAATTGTTTTTTTTTTTAATGTAAGATTTTTATTGCAAGCTTATGGAAGGCATGTTTAGGAGGAAGCATTTTTAAATAGTTTTTATATTTGTAGAATATGCTTGCAATGTAAAAGTGAAAAACAAATGTAACCAATGCACCAGCTTTTTAAGGCCAGAGCTTTTTGCTTTACCAGCGCTTGTTTTAGTAGCATTTCTCCTAAACCCAGGCCGTGCAACATTCGAATGGCAGTTTTGATACTTTGTGTTACTGCAACAGATTTTCTGTGATCTCCACGAGTTCCTTCTTAGTGCCTGTATTGTTTTATTTCGGATTGCCCTCTCCTGAGTATTTGCCAGGTGTTATGTTCTTGTATTTCAGTTATAACTGTATGTGCAGTGGTATGTCCTTAAGTATTCTGATAAGCCAATTGCTGAGTCGTGTATTTCTTTTATTTATTAATAGTAATATGGCCCAATCTTTCATGGTATTTGATACTGTTGGGGAGTAAAGTGGTTTATTGATGCATTGTGCATTGGTGCGAGGAGGTGGAATTCTATGTTTCGATAATTTGGAACTGAAAAGAATCTTCCGAATGGGAGGGATGAAAGCTGTGAAACAAAGCACACTCCATTTCTGTGGTTGGTTCTTCTTCGTAGTCTTGGATGCGTCTCTTCGGCCTCAGTTTAATTTAGAATGCTGAGTTCAGCTGGGTTATTAAATTAAACTGGCCTGTTATGTAGCTGTGTGCTCACATACAATTCTAGTTGTGTGTCTGTCCATATGAGCATCAACTGCATGTACTGCGTCAGATCACGGAGTTCTTTTGGATTCACAGTTGTATGTTTTCTGCATTTGGTTCATGTGTCGTCAGATCCAATGTGTGTATCTGTGTGTAATGTGAACTCTTAAATGTGTTCTGTGTCAGATTGTGTTTATGTGATATCTCAAGTGCTTGCTTTCCTTTGTGTTTCTTTCATCTCCAATGTTTGATTCCTGGCTCAACGACCAGTGTTACTTGTGTCATCTAAAACATGTTTCTTTTCCTAAACTCCAAGATGTGTACCATGTCCAGTATCTTTGGTCTCCTGGAAGCTCCTTGCATGGTTCTTGTACTGTATGGTGCCCCGTGCTGTTTTTCTGGTGTAGTTATTCCTTGGTGTTGGTTGTTTGGTTGTGTACGGTGTCGGGGGACGGGATTGTATTAGCATTTTTACCAGTCCCTGCCGTGCTGATAGGAGATGTTGGTAAGTGCCATGTTCTGTATGTGGCATGCATGGTCTTTGCCTTCTTCTTTGTAAGGGTAATTTATCAGGCTCAGCAGCTCTTTAACACATCACTGGCTGCCATTAGAATCCAGGCTGTGGCCGTTCAAGGATTTCCCTTCTCATTATGGCATAGGCTTCCACAACTGAGTTGGTTCGATATACTTCTTTCATGGTCTTTAAATTAATCTCTTAGTGATAGTATCATTCTGGCAAAGTTTAATCAGGGAGGGGGCAATTTTGTAGTTCCTCCTCAGAAAATTCCTGTTAAACACCCAAGGGTTGCTCAGACACACCCACTAGGGTGAACATGTGTCAGAATATCTGTTCATGAAATAAGATGATCAAAAGAGTGCATGAATTAATTTCAGCCACTAGCAGTCGAGCTGAGCAGCACTACAGCCCATCTTTTTTTACCCACTATGCTGCTGTATATAGAAACCTACCATATGCAAATCCCTTTGAACCTGTTCCAGTAGAAACTATCTAGCCTGAACTGCCAGGCTAGGTCCCTTCAAGATGGGAACACAAGCAGCCCCAGACTGGTTTGGGCCTACTTAGTCCTCGTCAATGAGGTACATTGAGCATGGTTGTATGATGGTACAAACCATGCAATTACTTTGCATGCCTATCACACGCATTTTTTGGCGTGCATGTTTTTGCCGCGAATATGCATTTAAAACGCATGCCAATACCACGCATTGTTTTTAGATTTAAAAACAATGTATTTGTGGGGGGTGACCCCCCACAATCCTCCCATCTTACCTTAAATGCGTGGTATTGGCATGCGTTGTAAATGCATATTCGCGGTAAAAATATGCGTGGTAAAAAATGCGTGGTAAAGGCACAAAGAGGTAGAATCCTCGTTGTAAAGGCAGTTTCCCATTGAGCATGGGACCACATGTTGTCAGAGTGGTCACTCTACAAAAAGGTGATGAAAGAAATATTTGAATTCATCTCAGCCACTGTTAATCATCTGTGGACGCACTCAAGACTCATCATGTTTTACAAAGTATGCCACTTTCAACAGAGACCCACCATGTGCAGATCAGTCTTGGTCCTGCTCTAAAAATGAACATTACAGCCCTATCTGGTCCCACACAGATAGATGATCTTCAAACTTCTATTGCATTTTGTGGATTTTTGTTCTGGCACAGCCTGAGGAACATCTTTAAGGCCTTGAAATATATGGGTATTCTGATCTATACTAACTAGTAAGAGCCTGCTTATTCTCCTTTTGGTGACAGTTTAGTAATTTGTCCCCGTCATTACAAAATATAGGGATAAATGTGCAGCATGAGACAGACTCAGCCTTGGCAGACTAAACTTTTTTTGAGGAAAATGCATGATCAGTTGGTCCTTTACCGTGCTTCCCCATAAGCCTGCTATGCTTTTCACTTTTCAATTGTGCTTCCCTGTGAGCTGGTCCATTCAACAACAGTTTTGCTTCAAGGACGGCAGCTGTGTGGCAGCAAGCTGTTGGTGAATGGCACATCTTGTGGTTAATAATCTTTCGGTCAATTCCCTTCCTGTAGGTTTCTGTAGCACTATTCTTCTGGTTGTTTGCCGGTTGACACATCATTTGTAGAGAGCCCTGTCTGTTTCAGAGGTACATTTCCCCAGAAAACTTTCCATCCTTCTACTTTATCAGCCATAGACAAGGAAAGTAATAAACACCAACCATTCCGTGACCTTTGCCAATCGAGAGCCAGTCAGATGAAACTAGGTCAACATTTTGGGGTGGCCTTCCGGCCAGTTTGAAGTTCTAGGCAAGACATCCGATTCATCGTGGAATCACCACAGGACTTGGATTGGGCATCTGTAAAACAGGAAGGCAATCGACGAATGGAATAACCTTAAGTATTGCCCGGCGATGTCGCCTCTATTCCCCAAAATATGAATCAATGAAGAGGCAGGCGCTGGAGACTGGAAGGCAGGAAACAAAGGTTTATTCTCTCCGGAGGAGAACACGTCAGATCAGACCAACAGGGAATCTTCACGAGGTGCTCTACTGCATCTCTGAGGCCTGGCCTCTTATACACGCATTTATGGCAGGAAGACATTCTTTATTACAGTAAAGATACTTTGAAGTATGAAAGACATCCCTGGGATCTTTCGCTTCAGACCCGTTCCCACGCACCCTTACAGTGAGAATCCCCTCCCCATTCACCATACAGAATCGTCATCAGACGGCAGGATCAGCAGGGCATTCCGCCGGGTTCCCGGAATGCATGTGGTGTGACGGATCTCATGGGGTGGGGGCCTTGATCTACTGTAACTCCTTTGAAGAGGGGCGATTCCTTACAGTCGGGGCCATAAACTGTATCCGCAGGGCTAGGTGATAGCCTGGGACCGGCCTGGACAATCGGATACGGAGGAAGAGGGGTGTCAGAGGGTGTGATAGTGTATAGGAGGAAAGGGAGGTGTCGGGCAGGCCCGGGGTGAGATTCCCAGGGAAGTGCAGCGCAGTTGGAGGGGGTTAATGGCCCGTGCATGAGAGAGAGAGAGAGAGTGACCAGTGCGGGGGGGGGGCTTGCGAGGGTGTGGAGCCGCGCTGGGGATTAGCGGTGTGCAGAGAGTAGGTCTGATCAAGGTAGCTAAAATGGCCGCCGCGGACGACGAAAGTGTGGCATTGGGAAAAAGGGCAAGATGGCGCAGACAATGTTTATCGATACAAATTAATTTTCCACAGTCCTCCCTTTTAACATTTCTCGCCAACTTGTTAATTCGGGTCGATCCCCATAATGCCACGTATTTCTGTCTCATACAAAGTTTTCATGTGTTCAGCCTGTAAGTCCAAAGTCTTTGGGCAAATGCAATTTGAAAATAATGAACACAGAGGAGGCAGACATTGGATACTTAAGCAACACCCGCATAGCACCACAATCGGAATCAGAATGAATGTGAACAACCTCCACCCCCAGGCTTTCAGTAAGTCCCAGAACCAGCTCCCAAGCGACCATCCTTCTTGCTCCTGGTGTACTTCAGAGGACAGTCTATGGAGGTGTTCGATGGCTTTGTAAACGGAAGGTGAATTGTCTGGCACGTAGGTGCAACAGCTGGACCCAATGATGCGGCAGGCTCCTCCTCGGTCTGCCAGAACCACGTCTAGAACAAGGCGGTTCTGCAGAGCCACCAGGCGGACTGCCTGAAGCTCTGCGGTGTTATTGGTCAAGATGCCAGCTGTGATGTTCATGGTGGTTTCAACTGCCTGGGTCAAGTGTCGGATGGCGCGGCTGTTCGTCATCGGACCCCAGAATGGCACAAGTCCTTTCGCGGCATCCAAGAACTGTGCTCCTGTCGAGTCGGCCTGGTCGATGTCCCTTGCACGCTTTTGCCGGTGATGGCTTGCTGGGGCCACATACGTAGGTGGGAGGATGAAGGCAATGTAGCATGTGCCCCCCAACCTTTGGGGAGCCAGGTGTATGCTTTGGTGCCACAAACAAAGTACATATTTGGAGAAGCAACAAAGGAGGGAGGGTCGGATGAATCCAGTGTTCTGGTGATGACGCAGGCGCTGCGGCCCACCAGTTGCGTCCCCAGGCCTTCGATGCACACAAGGCCCGAGACGTTGACAACAGACAAGGCCACTGTCAGAGTGGTGGCTGTTCGTTTCCGGAGGTAGGAGAAAGTGGGTCTGGCTGGGTTATGGAAAACTTGCATTTCCACTCGTTCTTTGGCAGGGATGTCCATGTGAATAGAGGTACCAGAGGTCAGAGGGTAAAAGGAGTAGCGGTTCGCCCAGTCTTATTCAGCCATGCCTCGTGGTAGAAATGCGAAACAGTTCTTTCTGATGTGGCATTGTCTTTAAAGCTTTCTTGCAGAAGAATCAGCCAGGCAAGACAGGAGCCGTGGATGGAAAAGGGCGAAGGAATGAACGGGATGGAGTGTCCGGCTGCATGGGGCAGCAGCCCGCAGATCCAGCAATTAGTGGCATTAGCGGCAAGGTTGTGTTGGTGCAGCAGTTGCACAAAAGAGTTATTCCAGAACTCCCTGCGTCTCTCTCGGAGCGGTGGAGAAAGGGCAATCAGGAAGTGTTCCTTGGTAGTTATCGGCAGTTCAGTGGGGAGCAATGTTTTGTGAGCGGGTGTGCTTTCTTCGATGATCCAGAAGGTTGTCATGAGGAGGAGGCAAAGAGAAGGGTAATGAAAACGGCTATAGTCTTTGAGCTGTGCAGTTTGTTAGTCTTTGGGTTTCGGTAGGTCCTCTTCGGATATCCAGTTGCTTCCATCATTGGGGAGTCGGGCGCTTCCATCATCTTCAGAGTGCTCGGTAGCGGGCAGAACCACCGACTTTCTCTGACTTCTCTTCGGGCAACCTTGAGTGTGTTAGGCTACCGTTCTGAGATTTTACCCAGTCAGTGGTCTGCTTTGCCGAAGCTCCTCCTTTTACGTAGGTTGTACCCTTCCCTGGACGGTACGGTGGGATCGGGAAACTCTGCCAGTTCGAGCGTTTCTGTGTCGGTGTGACAGCTCAACGATGGTTTGTCTTTTGTCAGGAGCTCTTCCTGAGTCGCGATGTCTTCTTCCGTCGTCAGAGTTGGGGGCGCGTTTACAATGGTGCGCATGCACCCAGTGACGCTTGCCTTCCACTCGAAGGGCCGTCCGTGTAGTGATCAGGACTTGCCAGGGGCCCGTCCACCGAGGTTCCAAGCTTTTGGCACGCTGGAAGTTGCGGATCAAGACGTGATCCCCTGGGTGAATGTCGTGTCCTGGGCCCCTGTAAGCGTCTGGGATGGCTTGTAGCACCTGTTGATGGATGACAGTTAAGGTTTTAGTGAGGGTGCACAGATAGTCAGACATTAGGACGTCTGGGACGTCATGGATCGAAGTTGGCCTGGGCGCGGCCCAAATATTCATTGGCCGCCCGAATACTACTTCGTAAGGGGTCAAGTGGTGCTTAGTGGGGGTGGAGCGCATTGATAGCAATGCCAATGGGAGGGCATCAGGCCACTTCAGTCCGGTGGAGGCAACAATCTTAGAGATTTTTAGCTTGAGTGTGGCGTTGTGTCGCTCGACCAGGCCTGCAGATTGGGGGTGGAAGACTGCGTGAAATTTCTGTTTTACACCCAATCCCTTTAAGATAAGTTGGATGACTTCAGCTATGAAGTGGGGGCCGTTGTCACTCCATAAAATCCGACAAAGGCCATATCGGGGGAAAAACTACTTTAACAGGACTTTGGCAGTGGTCATGGCAGTGTTGTCGCGTGTGGGATAGGCCTCCACCCATTTGCTGAAGGCGCACACGACAACAAGGACGTACTTCAAACCCAGGCAACGGTCTAGCTGAATGTAATCCATCTGTAGGACTTCAAAGGGATGGTCGGGGACCCCGAACCCACCCCGAGGGACAACAGTTCCTTTCCCTGGGTTGTGTTGCAAGCAGATTAAGCATTGTTGAACTAGGCGTCTAGCAGAGTCGGGAATCTTGTCGTTGTGCCAGACTCGGGTGATGAGTTCAATCATGGGGGCAGATCCTATGTGTGCTGGGGAGTGTGCCATAGTCAGTATGGGGATCAAGTAGGAATTGGGTAGCAGCCATTTGTTCGTGTCTTTTGTCAACCAGCAGCCTTCATCATCTTTCAGTCCCACCCGTGCCCATTCAGTCAGTTCTTGGGGGAGCAGGCCATTTGTATGTCTCTAATGTGCTCTCTAGCGTCCTTCCATTTTTCCGTCTGTGACCTAGTCACGTACATGCGTGTCGTCGTCCTATTCTCAGCTGTGGTTCGAGCAGTGATGTCGGCTAGTGCATTTCCTTGTCCAATGATGTCTGTCACTTTCTTGTGTGCCTGGCATTTGATGACTGCAAGTCGTTCGGGGAGGAGGACTGCTTCGGTCAAGGCAGAGACTAGATCTCCGTGAAGGATGGGTGTGCCATGCGAAGTCAGGAATCCCCTTTCCTTCCATAAGAGCCCAAAATGATGAACCACCCCGAAGGCATACTGGCTGTCGGTGTAGATGTTTGCGACTTTGCCTGTTGCTAGGACGCATGCACGTGTGAGGGCAATTAGTTCTGCCGCTTGTGCGGACCGTTGGGTGATGCGGGCCGTCTCAACTACCGTCCGGGCTGTGTTGACTGCATAGGCAGCCGAGGTCGTGCCGTCGGGGAGTTTAATGCACGAGCCGTCTACCCATAGCTCTCCATCAGGGTCTGGGATGGCAGTGTCACGGAGGTCAGCTCTACTTCTAGTTTGCTCGTCCGTGAGGGTCACACAGTCATGCATAGGGGACACATTGGGGTCGTCATCGGGGAGGGGCAACAGAGTGGCAGGGTTCAGAGTGGTACATCGTTTCAACGTGATGTGGGGTGTAAGCAGAGTTAACTCGTAACCAGTCAGTCGTGCGCTAGTCAGGTGCTGAGTCTTGGTCTGGTTCAGGAGTGTGTCGACAGCATGGGGGACCAGCACAGTGAGGGAATTCGAAAGTACGATCCCCTCACTTTGTCGGATAGAGACGGCAGCGGCAGCTACCGCTCGAAGGCAGGCGGGCAGAGCTCTGGCTACAGGGTCAAGAGTGGCAGAGAAGTAGGCACAAGGGCGTTGTTTGGGACCTATGGGTTGCGTTAGGACAGACAAAGCGCACCCCTCCCTCTCGTGGGTGAAGAGGGAGAAGGGCTTGGTGTAGTCAGGGGTTCCTAGAACAGGGGCTGAGCAGAGGGCATCTCGTAGTTCTTGAAAGGAGGATTGGCATTCAGGGGTCCAAGGGAGTGGGAAGGGAACGTCTTTCGCTAACAGAGAGAGTAGAGGTCTGACTATGAGACTAAGGTTTGGCAACCACTGCCGACAGAAGGACGTGAGGTCTACTAAGGAGCGAACCTGCTTTTGAGTCTTGGGAACGGGGGTCTCTAGGATGGTCCGGATCCGATCGGGTGTGAGCTTTCTCCCGTCCTTGGACAGGAGGTGGCCTAAGTATGTCACCTGTGGTTGGCAGAACTGCAGCTTCTTCTTGGAGACCTTGTGACCATTCTCCGCGAGGAAGTGCAGGAGTTGGATGGTGGCTGTGGTGGCAAGTGGCGTAGTGTCGGCAGCCAGGAGAATGTCGTCGACATACTGGATTAACACCACTCCGTCCGGGAGCTGGACTGCGTCCAGCTGTCTCTTGAGAGCCTGGCTGTAGATGCTGGGGCTCTCAGTGTAGCCCTGGGGTGCTCTACAGAATCTATATGAACGGGCTTTTAGGGTGAAGCCGAAGAGGTATCGGCTGTCTGGATGGATGGGGATAGAAAAGAAAGCATTTTTGAGATCTATGACGGTGAAAACAGTGGCAGTGGAGGGGATCAGGGTCAAGATGGTGGTGATGTCAGAGACTACTGGGTACTGAGGTACGACTACTTTGTTTACTTCGCGGAGGTCAATGATGAAGCGATAAGCCTTCTCATCTCCCTCGCCTTGCTTCTTGACAATGGGTAGGATAGGGCTGTTACAGATATTACTGACTACTTCCTCTACCACTCCTGCATCGACTAAGGACTGAATGATTCCTACCAATGCCTTCTCGCCCTCGGGCGATATCCGATACTGTGGGAGCTTTGGGAGCATAGCGTCTGACCGTACAGTGATGTGCACAGGGTCTATCATCATGCGTCCTATGTCTGAGTCGGTCTTGGCCCAAAGGTACGGGGGTAAAGTGTCTAGTAAGGACAAGTCAGCGTCAGTGATGGAAAACATGCGTCGGGTGGGACAAGGTCTGAACAGATTCTGGTTATCGTACAGTATGACTCGTACTCCGTCTGGGGAACATCTAATGGTGGCTCGAAAGTGCTTCAGGAGGTCAAGACCCATAATGGCGTCGGGGGTGTTGGAAGATAGCAGGAAGGTCGTGTCCGTGATGTTGTTCTCTAAGTCAAAGGGAATCGGTGTAGATAAGGGATTAGTAGAGGGCATTCCATCAAAGCCTATTGATGTCACGTGTGAGCCGGACAAGGGTGCCCTTGGAATCAGTCGTTTGGATAATGCACTACGTGTTGCCCCAGTGTCCACCAAAAATGGGGACTTCGTACCCAGGACCTTAGCAGTGACATAAGGACCTTGCTGGTCAACACAAAGCTCGACTGGATCCCTCCCTTGTCCCTGGCTGTCCTATGCGAAATCGTGGACGTTCTCGCAATCGGACTGCTGATACTGATTCTGTCGTGGGCGGTCAAATGTGTTAGGTCGGCTTGGTCTGTCATAGTTAGCATCATTGGTGTGTCCCCGTCCCTGGTCCCTGTTCTTTTGTCCGTTTGTCCCATCCCTAGCCTCTCGGTTCTTGTTTGCTTCATGAAGGACCGGACACTGCGACCTCCAGTGACCGTATCCTTTACAAAACGCGCATTGGTTTTCATCTAAGTCCCTTCGGCTTGTATAGGGTACGGGCATTCGTTCTCTGGAGGGTGTATTTTTAGGGGCTGTCGGCTGGTAGTTCCCCTTGGAGGGTTCCCTACCTATCGTCACCCCCTGCAGTTGAGCTATCATGACCCGCTCTTTCAACTCCTTCTTTTTACGTTCGGATGCCCTATCATTCTCATTCTTCTGATGTTCATAGTATTGGGCCATCTGGAGGATAGCCGTGGGTTTAGAGGCTGCCCAACTGCTTTCGCTCGCCTGCAATTTTTGAGAAACTTCTTGCACCAGGCCTTTCACGAAATTCTGAACGAACAAGTGGTGTCCGGTTGCAGTGGCCATATCTTGGCCGCTGTAGTCGGAGAACACCGTTTCGAACCTAGAGAAGTATTCCGAAGCGTCTTCTTGTGGTTTCTGTCTACAGGCCGTCACTATTGACCAGTCTATTTTCTTCTCGGGAATCAGGGTCTTGAGTTTCTGGACGATCTTGTCCGGGAGTTCAAGGATGGCCGTTACGGGTTTCTGCCCGGCTCCTCGTTGCTTGTCGAACTCATCGAGTTGTTTCCAGGTATGTCCGAACAGCTCAAGGTGGTCGACCTTGCGGATCTGCTTCCACACATCAGCTGGCAGACATAACCCGAAGAACAAATCGAGGTCCGTTAGGGTCATGATGGTGGAACCTAAGGCTGTACCTAGTTCAGTGTAGAAGGCGGTGGGGTTTTTTCGTAAATCGGGCAGAGATTTTCGGAACGTCAGAATATCCTGTCGATCCCATGGTTGGTAGACCCAGTTGTACACTATCCTCCCCTTTGCATCCGTATGGTTAACATCATCGTGTGTTCCCTGACCTCGTGGGGGACCCAATAGGGGCGGCCTCTCTTATCGGCATCATGGTGCTAGGTTGCTCTATTCGTGGTTCGGCCGCTACGGATGTCGTAGGTTTAGCTTCCACCTCTGATTCAGTGAGGTGGCAGAAAACCCTAAGTGTACGCGCAAGGAGGTCCGTCACGTCACACTCGCCCTCATCCCCGATATCAATTTTTCTATACAGAGTCGTTAGGCTCTCGGGACCTCTATCTCGATATCGGTCCTCATAAGCGTTTAGGACATGATAACATAATCGTACGACAAAGTGTCGTCTGTGGCTTCCCGCATATGAGTTGAATATATCCATAACGTGTTCCTCCTTCTCCTTTCGTTCTACTAGTGTCCTGACTACCTTGTCAATCCTCTCTTGCTCGTTTTTGCCCAACCTGTTCGTCCTTGTGGGTTCTGTGTTTCGGGCCTCATGGTCATCTAATATTGCTGCTTGTTTTGTATCTGGTGCGAGGGATTCCGCCGGTGCGGAGGCCTTGGGGGCCGAGGCCCTGGCGCTACTCTCGTCTGTGCTTGGGGGTCGCGAGTGTTGCGCTGAAGGTTGGGAAGGGGCATATGGAGGGGGCATGTAGATGATCGGAGGACCTAATAAGAGATCATCGTTGGTTCGCTGTTTCGAAGGTAATTCAGGGTAGAGCGCAGAGGGTGTTCTAACAGGACACTGGCTCGGTGTTTCGATCTCTTGTTTTCGCTTAGCCTCCTCTCTCTTTTTTATTTCTTCCTCTAGTTTCTTTGCAGCTAGGTGGGCTGCTTTACGTAGCTCTTTGTCTAACCTAGCTTCCTCTTTCTTCTTTCGCTGTACAGTTTCTTTGCGCCACAGGCCAACGCTGTCTAGCATGGTCGGTGTCGTTCTACGAGTTTTTAGGGCTTCATCTAGTGCATCTAGTTTGCTTTCTTCAAAGGATCCTATCAGTGGCCACTGACTCTGGGGTTCCTTCTTCGTATACCTGTGCCATAATTTGCAATATGCTATAGCGACTAGTCCATGCTTTGTGAACATGTCTTTGTTAGGGGTGCCTTCCAGTGGGACTGGATGATCCACCTCTAACAAGCGGTCCGGGCTGAACCAGCTACCACTCAGTGGGGAGAAGATAGGCATGACAGATTACAAAGGGGGACAAAAGTCCGCGTTACCTACCCTTCACTACCTGCAAAAGACTAGGCAGAATATTGCTATTCCAGGTTGTTTGCAGACAATGAATGTTTCAAGAGAACTAGATCCAAATAAATAATCAGTGGGGAGAAGATAGGCACGACAGATTACAAAGGGGGACAAAGGTCCGCGTTACCCATCCTTCACTATCTGTAAAGGGAGAGAGAATATTCCTATCCCTCGCCGTTTGTAGACAGGGAATGCCTCAAAAAGGAGCTACTCTGATACTCAAAGAAAAAGGGAGCTACCCTTGACAATCAATCAAACAAACAATCAGTGGGGAGAAAAGATAGGTACGACAGATTACAAAGGGGGACAAAAGTCCGCGTTACCCACCCTTCACTGTTCACAAAGGAAGATAGAGTATTTGTACTCTTCCTCGTTTGTAAGCAGCAAATGTCTCAAAGAACCGTTATCGTTTCACAATTTGTCGTTTTGTACGACCTTACCCGGACCGCATGGGCTGTTTCCTGTCTTCCGAATCCAGCGCCCGATCGTCCTCTATCTTCTATCGCGGCACTCCTGATGGTTCCCAGTCAGGACCGTAGATCACTCGAGAGAGGTCTGTTCGGAACCAGTGAAGTTCGGATGATCGGCTGTCAGACGAGGGTCTATCGGACAGGAGCTCTCCCGATCGTTGCAGTCGTTCACTCTGTCGTCAGGACCTCTCCCACTGGATCCACGTGTCGCTGATGGGCCCCACGCTTGGGACGCCAATTGTAAAACAGGAAGGCAATCGACGAATGGAATAACCTTAAGTATTGCCCGGCGATGTCGCCTCTATTCCCCAAAATATGAATCAATGAAGAGGCAGGCGCTGGAGACTGGAAGGCAGGAAACAAAGGTTTATTCTCTCCGGAGGAGAACACGTCAGATCAGACCAACAGGGAATCTTCACGAGGTGCTCTACTGCATCTCTGAGGCCTGGCCTCTTATACACGCATTTATGGCAGGAAGACATTCTTTATTACAGTAAAGATACTTTGAAGTATGAAAGACATCCCTGGGATCTTTCGCTTCAGACCCGTTCCCACGCACCCTTACAGTGAGAATCCCCTCCCCATTCACCATACAGAATCGTCATCAGATGGCAGGATCAGCAGGGCATTCCGCCGGTTCCCGGAATGCATGTGGTGTGACGGATCTCATGGGGTGGGGGCCTTGATCTACTGTAACTCCTTTGAAGAGGGGCGATTCCTTACAGTCGGGGCCATAAACTGTATCCGCAGGGCTAGGTGATAGCCTGGGACCGGCCTGGACAATCGGATACGGAGGAAGAGGGGTGTCAGAGGGTGTGATAGTGTATAGGAGGAAAGGGAGGTGTCGGGCAGGCCCGGGGTGAGATTCCCAGGGAAGTGCAGCGCAGTTGGAGGGGGTTAATGGCCCGTGCATGAGAGAGAGAGAGAGAGGGTGACCAGTGCGGGGGGGGCTTGCGAGGGTGTGGAGCCGCGCTGGGGATTAGCGGTGTGCAGAGAGTGGGTCTGATCAAGGTAGCTAAAATGGCCGCCGCGGACGACGAAAGTGTGGCATTGGGAAAAAGGGCAAGATGGCGCAGACAATGTTTATCGATACAAATTAATTTTCCACACATCCTCACCTCTTTTTTGCATTCCTTCACCTCCCACCTCAACCTATGTACTAGGCTGTGTTTCTCCTTGACGATCTACATGTATGTAATGGTATTTCTATATCGCAGACCTAGCCAAAAGGCAGCAGAGCGCTGCACATGGTCATCTACGATATTGACTCTCTATGTCTAAAGATCTCCATGTCTGGCAATTCTTTTGCTTTGCACTTAAACTCAGTGATGCAGATTTTTCAGTAAATAGTCATCCATATCCTACAAGCCCTTTTCACTCCACCTGCTAAGGGGCTAATTTGATTTGTGTGCTTTCCCTCTTTGGAGTTGAACCTCTGGCACTTTCCAAGCAACTTGTGATCCCCAACCTTTTATTTTGTCAGATTTCACCTATAACTTGAATATGCATCTGACCTTATTTAGCAGCCAGCCATGATGACTTTTTATAGATAAAAATGTCTTTATACCAGAGCGTAGGCCCAGTGACCACTCAGTATCTGATATATCATCAGCCTTTATTACCTTTGGTTAAAGAATGTACCTCAAAATTGATCTGAAGTCCCCTTTCTCTACATTGAAGTCTGGTGAAAAGCACTTCTACTCCAAGGATGAAGGGTTTGATAAATCAGTTCCATTATTGCAAAGGGTGTTTGGGCACGCTGTCATAGAGGCAGCAGTATCACCCTACATAGTTATATTTGTTTTCCTAGCAGTCCTCCAAATCAATAACTGAAGGATGCATGGTCATAAGGCACCCTAGTAACTGCGTTGCAACATAGAGATTGCTATTTTTTGTTAGGAGTGCAGAATATCTGAAAGAATCCCAGCTCATTCCTTTACTCTGTATATTGGATCCTGTGCCTCCCCATTGAGAGCAAGCAGAGTCTATGGTAATTGTTCTTGCAATGAAGAACTTGAGTGGAACCTCTCTCTCAATCATTGCACATATTCTAGGTGGCCAGTGCACTGGAAAACAGTGGTAAGAGTGTGCTAAAAGAGATATTTAGTGCTACCCCCTAAGTTCACATCTGGAGCTAGTTTGCTGCATTAGTCACAATGCTGGCTTGACCATGTTTTGGCAAAGCCTTATTTGCCCCTTGAGATTTCAGTGTTAAAACCTTGAAAAGAGGTATTGATATCAAAAGAAAATCAGTTGTGTACTCACATTTACATAGTGCACACGTAAGCATCAACCACTCAATAGGATGAGAGTCATCATAATAGATTATCAGGAGCAGTAATGCCAAAAAGGGATTCTGATGGGAACCCAAATGTTGCTCCGAACTACTCAGACTTTACACCTTTTCAGAGTTTCACTTTGAGGAAGAAAGTTCTTAGGAGTGGTCATAAAGTCATCTGCCTTTGAACTTTTTATAGTGTGTCAGGGATGCAGAGATAGACCAACCGAAGGTGCTGGGTGGGTTTGTATGACTGCAAAACCTTGGATGAATGGTTTTCTTTTTCTAGACCATGTAAGGACTTATGGATGAAACATAGGACCTTGAATTGCATCCTTTCTTTAGGCTGTGAACAGTAGTTACTATCCCTTCATCATTTGGTTGTTTTGTTCCTCCTTCTCAGTTGGTTCAGTCTGGAGGATTTCTCTTACTGGTTTGTCCCTTTCTGGTTGGAGGAGAGTCAGCTAGTATTTTCTTAACTGGTTGATGCAGTAGTCTGCACTCCTTGCTCTCCTGTATTTGGGTAGCAGTCAATTGGGTTCTTGGGTTGGTACAGTGAGACCGGATGCCTCCATCTGGTAGGGCTTTTTGGTGCTTTGATTGATCCACTTGATGGTATAGTCTGTCAGGTTCTTAGTTTGGTGTAATCAGGCAATGTACCCTCAAAGGTTCCTGTAGTGTGGTGGCATGCTCTCATCAACCCACTCATTCCCTTTTACAATAGTCTTACCAGTATAGCCATCCAAGGGTGATGGAATGTGAATGATCTCCACTACAATTACAACCAGTTTTCAGCTTACCAGCACTTCTTAACCATCAGTTTGCTACTCTGACAAGTATCCCACCCCACCTCCATCCTATTGCTAAAGTTTGAGGTATTTCTGCCTTCTTGACTGTAAAGTCCCATGGGTTCCACATTTGTAACTTCTCCAGCCCCTGGAACCCTCCTTCAGTTCTGAAATACTGTGTTATTTCTTCTTCCAGTTTATTACAATCAATCAGGTTCTAATTTTAGGGTTTTACTTGTTGGCAGGAATAACTATTTAACACTAGTTTATTAGCAAAAGGATAATTGATATAGTTGTTCTTCGAGATGTGGTGGAGCTGGTCTAACATCTTGCATTCCCTATCCTAAGTTGGCTTGACCTACCCTTTGCCACTTCCTGTTGCTTTGTCAGGCAGAAAGTGTGGCCAGTTGTTTGATCTTTTTTCTCCATCCTACAGTCTGAATCAGACATGACACTTGGGTCTGACAGGTTGCCCTTCATTGGCTGCCGTAGGAGCATACTCCCTGCTAGCTGGTAACCTCTTGCAATTCCTTCTTCCCACCTGTATTGGATTTGGTGGTTGCAATTTGGCTTTGTTCCTCAGGTCCCTCCTATCTTGCTACTATCTGCTGGGGTATGACTTTCCAAGGTTGGTAAAGTGTGATGGGTTCTCTGTCCTACCTTGTTGCATCATTCTCGTAATATTCTAATCACTGACCAAGTTGACAAGTGTGATGGGTCATCCTCTTCGTGCATCACTCTTCTGCATCCACCACCTCCCTCAGCAGTAGTTTATTCTGGTGTTTTTCCACTCACTGCAACTTTAAGCTTTCCTTTCCCTAATTGATATTCAGCAACAGGTTTCCCGGTTTCCCCCCACACAGTTGAATAGGCGGGTGGGTTTAATTTTCTCAGTTGTTGGTCCAGCTTAATTGGCCACTCTGTCTGTCCCCCCACCCCCTTTCCTGTTGGTATTACGTGTGCATTCCCTGCGGACTCTCCCTGGATTCTCTGTGTGAACGGTGGCACTGCTTTGTCCCGCATGCAAGTCTGTGAGTCTGTTTGCCTTACACTGGTGGTGTGTGCACATAAGGCTGTCAGAACTGCCCTTGGGCTCCCAAACCTTCACAGTCTCTGCTGGTTAATAGGAAGTTATTTGGTCTTAAAAAGTACAAAACTTTCCAAAACATTGCTTCAGGTTCTCCAGCAAGAAGTTTGTGAAGGACTTTGGTGTCAGAAATAGACATCTAGGACGCACAGTATCATGCTGCCAGGACAAACTGGGGCTTTTCAATGGAAGGGTGGAAGAAACCTAACACTAAGGTAGATGTTGCATTGGAGAAGATAAATAGACTTCCAATGGATTAGTGGCAGGAGGCATAGCAGGGCAGTCTATAGGGGAAGGGGCATACTTAACATGAGGTTGTAGAAAACGTGCAGTGAAGGAAATGGTGACCTGTTTTGTGAGGGTCAGAATAAATTGCCTAGCAAGGGGGAGACGTAACATGATTAGTGGGAGAGGCATAGTGGAGTCCATGTGAGAAGACATATAGGACAGGGGAGAGGCATAATAGAGGAAGACATCAAAGAAATGTGCTGGCTGTCTACCGCATCTCCACGTACTAACAGAATACATTGGCAATCACAACTGTGGGTGTCGAACTTAGGCAGCTGGAAGGTTCTATACTGGTTTTCCTTCGGATACTGTTACTCATTTGAGGGTGTCTTCCTTGTACTGTGCAGATACACCTGGTGGTATATCGACCTACTTTACATAAAACGTGTAGCAAATCCATTTCCTAAAGCAGTCAAGGAATGCAATTAAAATAATAATCTACCGACTCCAGAATATTATGAGAAACCTGTTAGTTATCAAATGTTCTTATACATTTTTGCCTTCTGGTTGTCGGAAGTGACTTCAGAAGGAGATGAAACATAGGGGAACACTCCAGCTTCTACAAATCACCTTAATAAATATTTAGATGGGTGAAGGAAGCCTAAGAAAGATGGCATGCGATAACTAGTAAAAATGGGTTGAGAGACGAGTAGCATAGAAGGGAAAGGTCCCCTAGTATAAAGGTAAGAGAGAGATTGTAGTGTAGGATGGCAGCCCTTGAGAGGTGATCCCAGACCTCAGTCTGTACTCCAGCACTGTGCCTTCTAGACCGTGGAGCTCTGGGGATGCTCTTCCACCCATCCTTGTGTTGAGCACGTGTGGGTTTGTTGTGTGGTGTGACACATGCTGGCAGCGGCCCAGTGGCCCTTCACGCCTTGCACTAATGCCGCGCACCTGCACCACTCCCCTTGTTCAATTAGGAGTTCTATTTCTCGTATGAGCAGCAAAGAGAAGATCTCCCTGCACGACAAGGAGCGTCGCACTGAGCCTGCCACCCTTGAGCGCCTCAACGATGAAGAGGAGGAGGCAAACAAGAAGGAGTCCAGTAGCTCCAGCTCTGAGGAAGAAGAGGCCTCCGAATCGGAGTCTGAGGCTGAATCTGGTAAGAAAGTGGAACACAGGGAGCTGGTGAAACATCCTGGTGAAGCGCCTGCTTCTGTCAGTGTTATCTGTGCTCTGCACCTTGAGTGCTGTATTTGCAGTTAGTGGCCCATCTGACGAGAACTTACCTTTCGGTCCTTGCCCTCCTTCATGTTAAAGCTGCACTCTCTTCTGTTAGAGCTATCTCTTCTGTGATCCTCTTTTCTCTCACTGCTGTCCTGTTGATAAGGGTTCTTCCTACTCTGAATGCTTCATGCACCTGTTAGTGCGTCAATTCATTTTAGTGCTTCCTTCTCCTATGAAAGTAATTCATGCTGCCAGCACTGTCATAGTGTGTGGCCCCATTGCTATTGTTGCTACTCTCCCTGTTGAACAAGCTGCTGCTGTTAGTCCCCTACCCCTCCTTTGAGAGCACTCCCTGCTGTCAGTGCTCTCTGGAAGACCTTCTATCTCTGTTCGCCTCTGTGGGGTGTGGCCCTGCTGTCTTTTATCCTCCTCATCCTTTGACAGTGTCACAATTTGGCTGTGTCCAACTAGTGAAAGAACTCTCTGCTGTCCGTGCTACCTCCGCTGTAGTGAGAACACCTCCTTATGTCAGCACTTCACTCTCGTTGTAGTGATCCCAATCGGTGAGGGCATACCTTTTTGTCTATGGTGTCACTGATGAGAGTGCCTGTGCTCCCTTTGGTGGCAAGACATAGACTTCCTTGCTCAAGGTGGTGCTGACCTGTGGGTGAACTTATTTTCCTGTACTGACAGAACCAGATATAAACATTTCCTCTTCCAGAGAAAATGAAGAGCCGCGAGAGAGTCAACAATCTGAACAACAAGCTGAGCAGCCTCTCCTTGACCTCCATCACTCCCTCTACCACCTCGAACACCACCTCCTCCACGACAAAAAAGGTATGATTGCCCTGTATGTCGACAAACCATGTAATCTGTATATGTGTCATGCTGAGAAACAGCAGCATGGATGAATGTTAGTTTGCCTTTGAAAAATTGCTTGGAATTTTGGAGAGAAACTTTGGGTTCGGGGTGTGGGGCAAGTATTTGGTGTCATTGTCATATGGTGGATATTGCTGGTTGATTGTGAATGGTCGGTGGTGTGTTTTGCTGACTTATAATGGCTTGGCTCTCAAGATCAGGGCCTTAGGATTGGAACTCCTTTGTGGAAAAGTACGTAAGTTACATTCATAGAGGATTCTTGACAGGTATAGCTGTTGGATAAAGAACTGAGAAGGATTTGCTGTATTGACCATATTTAGTGAACAAAGAGTACTTGCTTGATAATGAGTGACTTGAGTCTCTGGAGCATGGCTCTCCGTATGGGGTAAGGTAAGCTCCTTGTCTTGTAAATTAATTAGATGCAAAGAGTTGAAGTGCACCTGGATTACAGTGAATAGTGACTGTCATTTCATGTTGTTAACAATAATATCTTTGTTAATATTGAACTTCATGCCATATCTAAGAGCTGTAAAGAGAAGGTTTTATTGTTGCCCATTGTAATGGTGCTCCCTTTAGTGACCTCAAAAGGAGGGAACGCTAAGTTGGGCTCGGTGGGATATGAACTTCTGACCTTCACTGTGCCACAGATGTCAGTGGCTCTCTGAGCCAACTTCATGGTTAATTGCTTTGGTCCTTAGATAATTTCGCTCCTCACCAAACGTAGTTGTCCGAGTGGCACTGGATTGCTGAAGCATCGTCGAGACGAGGTTGTTCTTAACCAAGAATGACTTCTCATTAGGAGAGCGTTATTGGCTGACACAGAGTAGCTGGGTTGCTTTATCAGCTCAACATGGTGTGAAATTAGGCAACAATTGATAGCATTTGCCAGTTAGTTCGCTTTACTGACGAATACCTATCTGTTTATGTGACTGTTTTGTCTGTTTGTCCATTAAGGCTGGACTTATTATGTTTGAATGAACAATTACTGGGTAATTGGAAGGTCTAAGAGAAAGTTCTGCTAGATCTCCTACTTTTTTCACATGTGCAGAGGAAGTGGCACAGCAGGTTTCGTCACAGTAAGTGGGCAATAAGGGTGAAAGTGTCCAGTAGTGAAGTGCATGCAGGATAAGTGTATTTTGTCCTTTAATGGAGATTACAGTGCAGCCTCAGTCAGACCAGGATACTTTTGTTACCATTTGCAGAGTAGATTGCAGGCCAGACTCACTCAGAACACTGTTGCTTTGTTAGGGTATGCGCCAAAGTTTATAGGGATGGTTCAGGCTCTCTCTCAGTTCCTGTTAAGAGAAAAAGGAAAGTGTTTGAGGACTTGGGAGTTTAATACCCTTCAAATAGATGAGCTTCTTGTATTCTAATGAGAGTAGTGCTAGAGACACTGAGTCCCCACACGCTACAGATCGATATTAGACTCCTAGAAGATAGTGAAGCTGAAATGAGAGTTAATGCAGGGAACATCTTAGAACAGATCGTGTGACAGATGTGACGCCTAGCCATCGGTTGATCCATGTTCTGCAACCCTAGAGCAGCTCTGCTGCATTTTAATGCATGGAATCGGACCTTCAGGAGGAATGCTCAAAAGGTAAAAAAAAAAAAAAAAAACATTGATTTAGTCACCTAGTGGAGACAATCTACAAAAGCATGAACAATGAGTACTTCCCACATTCACTGTCCATCATCTGGGTGCAATACTTAATAAAATACAAATTTGTGATCTAGAAGATATTTATAAAACATTTAAAACTTTAAAAATATGATCACATAACTTTTCATTAGTTGATGATAAAATGAATGTTAAAATATCCCCTACCATGTACACTCCCAATTGAGTAAAATAAGGATCTAATAGCTTAGCACGACATTGACCAAGATCTGGACACCTAAAAAAGATGTGATCCAAATTCTGTATTTCATTGTTACATAAAGGACACATTCAGAGTTCAACAGGATCACAACTCCAAAGGCCTAGAACAGCAGCAATATGAAATGTATCTGCTGTTAGCATGAAAATAGTTCTTCTGATATTATGACCGGTAGCCATTGAAAGTTATGGTTGCATCTTACCCAAAACCAATGTATTTACAATGACATTGTAACTTTTCAATGAAATATAGTGCAATTCATCCAGATTGAAGTTTGTCAGGGGAATTATTCTTTTTAAAGCCAGACTAAGATATTTACAAGTAGTCAAAAGCTATTTCAGAGTGGATAAAGCATGATATAATTTATGTTTAAAAGCTTATGACACCGTTTTATCTAAAAGCAGTTCTTCCTTTAAAACTTCCTTTAAAACTCATCTTGGGGATCCTGGTTTGAAATGAAGAATATTACACTCCAACGTACTAAAACAGCACAGAATAAAACACCCGGAATTCCCAATTTTACAAGCAGAGTCTTGAACTGGTATGCTAGGTGCTACAGTAACAAACCAACGTAGGATTTTCCCATCTGTTTATGAACTAAAGAGCAATGTTCATAAGGGATATATTGTATTCCTTAGGACAATGTAGGTGGAGTTTTGGCCATATGTATATTTCTCTGGTAGGAATATATATCTCTTAATAGGATGTTTAAAGTGCCTTTACCCAACGGCTTGTTAGAATATTTATTGCTCCACTATGACTTAAAAGCCTTCGAACATACATGTGCAGTGTGGAGATTTGCATTTAGATTTTGTGATGAGATCCTGCCTACGTAGGGTAGATTTTTTCACAGCTCAATACGTTATTGCTCAATTTCCAGCAATAGGACCTGTTGTTCTTACTTGCATCAAAACCACAATTTTACTTTTATGCTCATTAGTTTTAAGAAAATGTCTCCTGGGGCTCTGCTTGCCCCAAAGCAGGCGTTCTCTGGGGATTCAGGGGAAAGCAGTGGGTGGGAGCCCACAGCACTTTATAGCAACCTGACAATCTGGCTCACCACCTAATTTGGGTTAAGGGTTTCAGGTGGGCACTTACTATATCTGATAAAGTAGCTCAGGGCATTTCAATTCACAGTTTAAGGAGCACCCCAACACGAAGCACTTTAACAGTCCTACCCCTGCAGAGCATTAGTTGGCTGCCCCGGTAGTGGTGTGCCTTGTGCATTTGCTGCGGTCAATAAAGCTACCCCTAGTTTAATGGAGAACAAAGTTGATCTTGGTATGACTTGAATACTGTGCTCCTAGAAGCATATAAAGATTCTCATTAGCAGCCTGGTTATTCATTTAACCTGGCAAGAGTGCTCCAGCTGTGCATCTACAGCACTTTACAAAGCTGCATGAGGTACCTTAAGTCGCACATCAATGAGCACTTTAACCTGAAGCACTCAATGTTCCGCACAAATGCACCCAGACAGCGCACTAGCTAGTTGGTCCAGCAGTTACCGGCTTCTTTGTTTCAGCTGTGGCTAATAAAGCCATTCCCAGCTCAAAGGAGTATTTTGGCCGATAAATTCCACATCCTCTGCATATCCCGTCCTTTAGAAGCACCTTAAAACCCACATCCTAAGCAGAGCAACAGCCGGGTGCCCCGGAACAAGCTCTTTCCCCTACTTTCAAATTGCTAAACTACAGTTCCCCCTTGGGACCTTAACCCAAATATCCGTCATGGCTAGTATGTTTACAATTTACTGTGCACAAATGTAAGTGATTATTTTTTAAAGTGTCAATGTACGTCTGCAGCCACTGTAACCGAATGATGATAGCACATTGTTAACTTTTAAGGAGTAGGTTGTTTTTATTTGTATTTTAGTAGACGTCATGTTATTGGAATGATTTTAATTAATTGTACAATAAATTCAATTCTGCATTCTTACTTACATCAAAAACCACAATTTTAAATTTCTGCACATTAAGTTTAAGAAAATTTCTCACAGTATAGTCCTATAAATCAGTTATATTTCTACGAAAGCCAATCGGCATTAGATCTAATAAAATAGTCAGTGTTTGAAAGAGAATGTCACTTTAAATGTTCTACTTTAGGAGGAAAGTTGCTAATTAAAGACAAATAGTTAGGCAGGTCACTTAAAGTGAAAACAGTAAGGGAGCTAATATGCATCCTTGCTTCAGTCTGTTCTCCGTCAAATCAGAGAGACCTCTACCTCCTCTTGACAGAACTTTGATGAGTGTAGAGCCATTGTTAATTTCAAAAGAGTCTGAGGGATTCCCAGCCATGCTAATTTTTCCCACAGGAGGTGTTGGTCTACTCGGTCCAAGGCAGTTGAGAAGTTGATAAAAGTATGGTAAACAGGTTGATTCTTCCGTTTCACGTATTTATCAAAGATTGTTTGAAGAACCGCCACCTTTGTCATGTAGTTCCCACTAATCTGTAGGACCTACATGTTTGTTGGACAACATAAACTTTGGGTTAGGTGCCTAGACAGATTCCAGGCACCCCCGCAGGATATGTTGGCCTAGAGACCAACTAGCTCACGGTGCCACCTTAAGCCCCCCTAATCTTACCAGGAAGCGAATAGTTTCTGGCAACCACTGAACATGACAACACTGACCCCTCCGGGATCGTGGAAACCAATTCGAACCTTTCGCTCAGTCACTCGTGCTTACTCGTGCTCAGTAGAAATATACAGAATACACAGTGGGATGCTTTCAATATATTTATTGAACCAACATTATTGTGGTATAGACTACATGTGCTGCGATAATCAGTAGGCAGAGGCAGATGAAAGTGATTACAAGCACCAAAAGCGTAAATAGTAGATACAGTTCTACCATGGTGCTAAAACAGTGTAAATATGCAGGCATATAAAAAAGGCAGTAATCAGGCGTACTCCTATTATGTAAAAACCCTACTTCAATGTACCTAGAGTGTGTATAGGTGCGAAGCCAAGAATCCCTCTAAGGGACGATCCAACCCCATAAACTGGCGGGAGAGAATGTAGGAGCCCGTCTTGGCCACAAACTGGACCCCCCCCCACGGAGATGTCAGACCGCTGCTTGGTGAAGTCTCAGCATGCAGGGACCCTCGGTGTCAGCTCAAGTGCCTCCTTTACTAATCTTATGGGATGCTCCTTATTTATAATAGAAAGCAGCCTTGCGATGTGTATATAGATTAGTGATGTTATGGATATGTAGATAGCCCTGCCGCCCCATGAATGAAGATAGGAACGACATTTTTAAATACTGCGTAGAAGGGCCTTGTACATGATGTTCAAGGCATCGTGATAATATTGTGCGAAGCTAGATGGGTAAACAAAGCAGTTTCAGGGAAACTAATCCAACATTGTCGTGCAGGCAAATATGTGCAGAAGGTCACTACAGAAATGTTATTGCGAAAATTAGGACAATGTAAGAAATGAACAGCTTCGCTACATGGGCCTAGCCCGGGCACATAACACCCACTCCTCATACTAAGGGTCGATATATAAAAGCTATCTAAAAGCCAGCAGGCCATAATGAAATTGAACAAAAAAGGACTAAAATCACTTTTAAAACCATCTAAAAGCAAGCTTCCCTTTAAATTATTCATAAAAAGTCATAATACTATTTGAAATCTCAAGCACTTAGAAAGCCATGTTGCCTAGAAAAATAAAGCAAAAGCTGTTTGGATTCGTTTTGTTAAAAAACTGACCAATTTGTTCCCACCACACGGAAAAGCCAATTGTTTAAGTGGTCCAAGTGGTAGACTCAACATTACTGTTGCCCACAACCGCAGGCGACGGTCCCAGAGGCGCACCTCGAAGCAGGTTTATGGAGCATAGGTGATTCCATCCAGTTCCCACAGCAGCCACTGAGGGAGGGACTGCATCCTGTGAGCGTATCGTTGAGCCGGTGTCCGTTTCACTAGGAGCCAAAGCATCCCAGGGTGCCTCGAAGAATGCATTCATCAGCAATGGAATACGCTGAGGACAACAATACCAATGGGCCTTTAAGGTGTCCATTACTACTTCAGTTTCCAGTGGCGCAACAGATTGTGATCCTGTGCTTAGATCCAATGCACATTCGTGGCTGCAAAGCAGGCAGTTGAATACAGGTTGTACACAGTGAAGCGAAACAGGCAAGAAGGACAAGAACCAGTGCTCATTGAGTTCTCGAAGCTGAGGTGTGCCAAAGCAGTGTACCAAGCACTCACGGCATCACAGCACAAGCAGTGCTGTCTCCATTCCCAGGTTGAACTGGGAAGTCCATTGCGGAGCAGAAAAATTAAAATTGGGATTCCTGCCACTTGTAGCTGAAGTAGCAAGAGCCCTCAAAAAATGCTTCCCAACAAGGAGTCTATGAAAGATGGTATAACTCCAAAAATTGCCTGAAAGGTGCTAACCAGTCCAGAGCTAATACATTTAAAAAAGTGCACTAGTCCCTTCGTATCAGACTCCAGATGCAATTCTACATTACAAACACAAGCATTCCTGAGTACAGACCCAGCCATATACAAATCAGTCTTGACCCTGTTCCTCATGGGAACAGTCCAGCCCGAACTACCAAGCCAAGTCTTCCCTGGACCGGAAAAAAGCATCCTGGGACCGGTTTCGGGGTAACACCAGGCTAGCTTGAATCCAGTGGCAAAGTGAGCAAGGGACCCATGTCTGGGCATACCCTGCCAACTTAGGGTGAACAAAGCAAACAAAAGGAGATGATGGACGGCGTGCTGAAACTTTTCAGACATTTACCCCCAGTCACTATTAGATCTGGGTGGATTAAACCCAGATCTGTGACTGGGAGTGAGTGTCTGAAAAGTTTCAGCACTCCGTCCATCATCTTTTTGTGTTTGCTATGTTCGCCTTAAGTGGCCTGGGTATGCCCAGACATGGGTCCCTTGCTCACTTTGCCACTGGATTCAAGTTAGCCTGGCAGATTAGGGGTAAAACCCTGAAACCGGTCCCAGGATGCTTGTCTCCGGTCCAGGAAGGACCTGGCCTGGCAGCTCGGGCTGGAATGTTCTCATGAGGAATTGAGTCAAGGCTGATTTGCATATGGCTGGGTCTGAACTGGGGTGGCTTAGTGAGCAGAAGAACGATGATGTATTAAACCCAGATCTGTGACTTAGGGTGAGTGTCTGAAAAGTTTCAGCACTCCGTCCATCATCTTATTGTGTTGGCCTAAAGAATGCAAAACATGAAAATTAGGTCTTAATTCTGCTATTCTAAGGCACCAATGTTCAAGGCCAATCTGAGGGAGTAGATTGTAATTGTATTTATATAACGCTTACCCCCCCTGGCGAGGCATTGAATCGCATTTTGGCGAATAGCACGCTGCTCCTGAACCCAAAGTGGACTAGTAATGGATAAGTTTAGGGAAATCTAAGTTGTTAGTTTGAGCAGTGGACATGTGAGTGTGTTAGGTGGATTGAATAGGATAAAGGAGGTATAGAGGAAGGAAGAGTCTAGAAAGTGTTATCTGGGAGATTATAGTAGTAAAATTAGGTTTGGGATGCTACAGAGGCGGGAAGAGTCCAGAGACTGTTATTAGGGAGATCATAGTGTATGTGTATGCTCATTTTATATTTATGACATGGCAATGGAAATATATAAATGCGAAATGTGTACTAAGAATCGTATATATTTATTACAGCGCAGAGGTCAGATTGAACCTTATTACAACAGTAATGTGCAAGTAACTTTGAGAAACCACTGCTTACTGCCTTGCAAGGCCTATTGAATCAGATACTATCACACCCCTTGTCCTCTGGTTATATATCTTTATTTAGGAATGAACAAACAGCATGGCATAAGCTCTATTTGCAGCTCAACGATGTAACATTGTCTTTATTTCTCTGTATTATTGTTATTATTATTGAGGGATAACTAGGGCATCATTAACAAGGAGAGGCTTCACTTCTCATGAGTCACAGACCCGTCCCGTACTCAACAGTGCTGGGAAAATATACCCCACATAGGCGAGGTTTCCGCATGTCATAGTTTAAAATTTAAGTCGGTTGGTATGAAGCATCTTCTTAACATGCCATGCCCCATCAAAGCTACTAGGAACTTACAAGTTTAAAAAAAAATTAACTTCCTAGCAGCTTTGGTGAGTGCTTTGTAAATATTGCAGATCAGGAAATGGTTTCTCTGCTGGGGTCCTGAGCATCCATTGAGTAGTCCTGGCTATAAATACCTAGGCAGCTGTCAGTGGCTGTGCATGTATTCCAAGACCCATCCTCTACTTGGAAGTGACACTCACTGCATAGGTGTGACCAAAGGGAACCCAGTGTTGTAAAAAAACTGATCTCATGCCCTTGTCTTAAACTGTTACCTCACCCGGTGGAAATACTAGCTCACAAGTTGCAAATGGTTTCTACTGGATCCATTAGTGCCAGATGGAAGTTTGATGACGAGACAATAAATGTCTTGTGGGCTGGAGAAGTGCTGAAATTCCACTTGATGAGTTTAAAACCAGTAACCACATCCAATCTGCAAATGGTACCCACCTCAGAGCATAAGTAGGCTCCAAAATGGTAGATGCTGAATGCAAGAGAAAACATTTCTAATTCTTCTGGAATATTCGTCAGCGTTTCTATAGGCATGTTACAAATTACACAAAAAAATTGCCTCTTTCACCTGGCCTTAACTGTGAAAACCACAGTACACTTGCACATTAAATACTATTGCTGTGTCAATTTCCGCTGAATATCCGACTTAAACGTCAATATATAAAGAATGTAGACGCTAGAGGTCAATGCGTGTTGGGTTGTTAGATGGCCTATGAAATATTTTCAGAGAAAGAGCCAGAGTCAATAGAAGCATCACCTAATTTCAAAGTAACACAAAAATCACATACTTTTATAAAATACTGTATGTGAGACGCATGGAGAGGGGTGTAATTGTGCAATGAGAGAAAAGTGAGTGGCACGGTTCTGAAACAATGCCCTTATCTTAAACCTGAAACAGATATTTACATTTTAACACATATTAGTAACGATAGGGCATTCAATGTGCCAAAACAAAAAAGTGGAAATGTAAAAGGAAAAAAAAAGCAATTTACCAGGAGAGGCCCACTGAAGTTCTGCATTCATCGGGTGGCATTTGCCTATTCGTTATCCTGCCAGGCTTTGCAGGGGCAGTTCCCTCCGATTTGTGCGCCCTAGCCTGTCAGTGCCCATATTGTGTCTCCTGGACTACCCCCACTGAGTGGGACCTCAGACCTGAGCACACACACTGCCTGTCCTTCCTCGATGGCTACCCGTAGAGTGCCAGCGCTCCCAACCTGGGCTCTGTAGTTAGCCTCCTACCCTTTCCCGGGCTCCCCCCTATCCTGCCTGCTATCCCAGTCCTGTCTAGCCTTCCTGTCCTTTCTAGGGCTCCCCAGAAACGTGCCGGTCCTCCCAGTCCTGTCTAGTCCTCCTATCCTTTAAAGGGCTCCACTGGAGCGTGCCTGCTCTGCCAGTCATGTCTAGCCCTCCTATCCTTTCAAGGGCTCCACTGAAGCGTGCCTGCTCTGCCAGTCATGTCTAGCCTCCTATCCTTTCAAGGGCTCCACTGGAGCGTGCCTGCTCTGTCAGTCATGTCTAGCCCTCCTATCCTTACAGTTGCTCCCTGCTTGTGTCTCTGAAGTCAGCCTTCTGCCCTCCAGCTCTCCCCAAAGAGCGTGTCTGTCCCCTCCCTCTGGTCCCTGTAGCCAGCCCTTCTGTCCCTCCATGGCTCCCCCGGAGCGTGCCTGCCCTCCCAGCTTGCCCAGATTTTAAGTTACTTTACTCGTAATCGAGAGGGATTGTACTGGCACCTACATAGGATTCCTTCACAGCTGTGACTACAGAGAAATGATGGATATATCATTGTCTAATATAAGGGTTGAGGAGGCAAGCGGTGGAAAAACTGAATGCTGAGATCAGGACTTTAGAATAGGAATAGAATATAGGGCCGTCAGACTCTTCAGTTCCCTGAGAAACCTCAGGGTAGTATAAAGCCAACTTAATAGGTTAGCTGCGAACTGGGCAGAACTGGCCCTTCTGTGCTGGCTGCTGACCATTATAACACTGCCCTTTGACTAACAGAGCTAGAAAAATATTGGTATATAACCTCTGAGCTTAGACAGAAAACTTAAGGTTCAGGACAGACCAACCTGACAAAAAGGAGGCCTTCTGGATCTATTGCGAGTCACTATATTCAGCCGATCCACACTTAGCCAGCTCAAGCAAACACTGCCTGGCTAGTTGGGCTGTTCTTGCTTTCCCGTGCGCCCTGCTATCTTTCATTCACAGGAATTGTACCTAGAGACTGTGATGCTAGAGTCTGAGGTGGCCATGACCTTTACGACTCTTAAGATGAATAAATCCCTTAGTTTGTATGGATATAGTACAAATATTTACAAGGTCTCATCAAGTCATCCAGTCCATCATCTAAAAAAATTGTTAAATTCCTTCCCTCTGCCCGAACGATTTTGAGCACCATGAGCAAGATGTACGACATCCTCAAACTTTGTAAAGACCCGCAAAATGAACCTCCTGTGAGCCAAAACAATTAAATAAGTTAAGAGTCTATACGGGCGAAGCAGTGATGTGGAGGGTCCTTCGGAAGATACCTTAAACACTTTGAGCCAGGTGGCTACCCACCTCCTACATTGGCACTCCCATGAGAACGTTTTTTGTCTGTTGGACAAGGCAGCTTGATACCAGTACAGCTGACCTCTTTTCCATCACCCTTATGTCTTTTCATTTCTTAGAAGACTTTCACTTGACAGGACATTGACAGTACATTGTGAACACTTTGACCAGTGAAGGTTGAAAAGGTCTTGGACATGTTCATGAGGGCGGGTTAGATTATGGTACCTCATGTCATTAGATTTTCATAGATCAGTAGCACACCTGCATGTGTATCATGTGGCTGGAAGAGCTAAATGAATAGCTCAGTGGCTCCGTTGAATGTGTTAAATAAAGAAAAGCCAAGTTTTCAGACTTTTACAGATATTTGTCCGGTCCATGCTGCATCTTATTGGAACAGGGGCAGAATTCCATAAGAATGCTCAAGACCAGAGAAATCTCTTTGCCAAGTCTCTTGTTTCTTAAGTGAGACAATTTGAGAGATTGGCTGAACGACAACATAGCTCTGATATGAAAATAATGCTTTAATTGTCTACTAATGAAGTGGAAGCCATAGAGATCTTTATGGATGATGCATACTGCCTAAAAATATATTCTTGCCTTAATGAGGAGTCGGTGAGGTCTCCAGAGGAGGGATTTGAAGGGACTGAATTTAGGGATGCCCACTACCTTTTGGCTGTCCCTTAGATCACTTGAAGACAATCAACAAAGACTTGGGCATCCCCAGGTAGAGAGCATTGCTTTCTAAGGACGGAAAGTGTTTATTCTGAGTAAGATAAGGCATGACTTTGGGCAAATGACAAGGTTGAAGAGCGCAGGAAGAGGCAATGGCAAATACCTGGCAGTTCAGCTCAGCTCATGTCTTACCTGAAGTCAAGGTACCTTAACACCCTGAGTGAAGCGGAATAGTGTCTCATATTTGTAGTCCACATGGAGGCCGAATGGAAACCACACCCAAGAAGGCTGCACATTCACCCCTAGTCCTCTCTCATAAACTATTGGAGAGTCTCTAATATTGACAGCCCACTACACAAATGGTGAAGCAGCTGAGTGATGTTTGTTTATTTTGCAAGCATACCCACACCCTCTAGAACATGGTCAGCGAGATTTTGCTGGCAGTCCTGGAAGAACTGAGAGCCTCCTTGGCTCAGACTATTCAAGATGGTCAAAATGCTGCAAAATACGTAGTTCATGCTGTACTTGATACTACTGATTGTCTTGGCGAGCAGTTAGCTCCAGTGTGGTGATCCGTTGCCATGAAGGATGCCAACAATAGGTTTCTCATTAGACTTACAGGCCTCTCTTCATGGAAATGCCGTTTGATGGCTTATGTCTATTCAGCGAAAAAGCTGATTCTGTCTTAGAACACTTTAACAAGAGTAGGGTCACGGCTCACTCTCTAGGTCTGTCGACTCATGCTAAACAAACCAGTTCAGAAAATCCCAAGGCTACACCAGAAAGTTGGTGTACAGGCCCCACCAGTGTCCCAAATGCCTTCTGCAGTTACCCCAGTCCTTTCGTGGCCAGGGATGTGGATATGGCAGACAACGTATAGGTCACCACAGGCATCGTTCTTCCCAGTCCTCCTCCCCTTCAGCAGCAGCTTCCAAGCTGCTTTAGCTTGCCATTAGTGGTGCGCAGCCCCCTATGAGAGTCCAGATCCAGTACTTTCTTCCATCACATGTGACAGATGGGTCCTCCAAATTGTTCAGCAGGGCTATGCCCTACAGTTTCTTTACTTTCTACCCAGTTCTCCTTTCTCCCACATCAGAACTGCTCTCATAGGAGCACTTGTCTATTTTCATGCAAGAGGTGCATGCTTTACTATAACAAGGGAGCCATGGTGCGCAGAGTAACACATGTGAATGCTGACCTTACTATCCATCACTGTCTGTTGGGGTTGTTCCCATAAAGAGGGTTCTGGACTCAGAAGTAGTGGTGAGTTATTACTCTTGCTATTTCCTCATCCAGAAGAAAGGGAGGGCTTTTGCTTATATTAGATCTTCATCCTCTGAATACCTTATTATGGAAGGACAAATTTAGAATGTTCATGCTGGCCCAGGTTGTCTCTGCCCTGGATCCAGATGAGTTGATGGTAGCCTAGCACCTGCAGGAGGCACATTTTCATAAACCTGTCCTGCAGTTCCACAGACGCTACTTGTTGTGCAAGATAGTCCAAGAGTATTTTCAGTTTGCCCTACTCCCGTTCCGCCTCACCGGTGCTCCTGGGGTGTTCTCAAAAGTGATGGCTGTGGTCGCCGCCCATCTTTGGAGGTTAGAGATACCAGTTTTCCACTACCTTGACGACTAGCTGTTGAAGGTGGGCTCATCACAGCCAGCTGGAGACCACCTCCAAGCAACCCTGAACGTCCTGACGTCATTAGGGATCTCGAGCAATGAACTGAAATTGCACCTGGCTCCATCCTTCGCACAGACTTCCTTCTGTAGGAGCTCTCTTGGACACAGTGCAGTTCAGGCCTCTCCTCTCTTGCAAGGAGTCCAGGGCATTCAGGCCATCCTTCCCATGTTTGAACCACGTTCCTGGAACTTGTAGAGAGCAACTCTGAGGCTTTTTGGCCTGGTAGCCTACTGCACCGTGCTTGTCAACTATTCCAGGTGATATATCGGCTCTACAGTGAAATCTGAAGTCCCCATGGGCTCAGAACCAAGGCAACCTGTCCGATGCCATCCAGGTTTCCGAGTGGACTGCTTGTGAGCTACAGCTTTGGCTGCTAGACCACAGTTGGACCAGAGGCAGACCCCTTTCCCTTTCCCACGGTGGTGGCGGATGCATTACTGCTGAGTTCGGGAGGTCATCTTGGGGAGGTAGAGATGAGAGGACTCGAGTTTCCAGTGGAAACCCATCTCCATATCAATCTATAGGAGTTGCAGGCCATTAGTCTAGCATTGGAGGCCTTCCAGCCATCCTTCAATTGGAGGCTTGCACAGGTTCTCAATGGGAACATCACCACCATGTGGTACTGCAACAAACAGGGCAGAGTGGGGTCCTGTGCAAATAGACTTTGCACCATTGGAGGTGGCTGGAGCATCCGGGCATATCCTTGATTGTGAATTGTCCGCTGGAATCCCTGAATACCAGGGTGCACAAGCTCAGCTTACGGTGCCTGGCCGATCACGAATGGCGCCTGCTCCTCGCAATGACACAGTGAAGCGAATCCTACCTGTAGGAAGCTGGCTCTCTGTATACTATACCAAAATGAGGTATAGTGTGCACAGAGTCCAGTGGAACCCCAAATGTAGGAGAGGTAAAGGTAGATAGCACCTACTTTCTATTTGTGGTAGTGTGGGCGAGCAGTAAGGCTTTATCAGAGGGTAGTGTTAAGCATTTGTTGTACACACTCAGGCAGCAAATTATGTCACACACTCAAAGACTGAACTCAGACCAATTTGTTTGTATAAAAATATTATTTAGTTATATTTATTTTCTAGAACCAAGCAAGCCTGGTGCAGGTAAGTGTAAATGGTACTTTTCAAGGCAGGTTGAACAATACAAGCAATCTGAATGAAAATGACTTTGTTACAGGTTTGTAAATACTTTTAATACAGTGGAAATTACTGTTAGATTACTTTTGATTACTTTTCAGATTACTTTATAAATTGCTTTTTCTACTCAGTGTGATATGCCTAGATATCACACTGGGACATTTCCTAGAGAAAAGGTAAGTAAAGCAGTTTTTAGTTAATTGCAGTTTTTCTTGTTCTCATACAAAACCAACTCCACACTTAACTCAATTTCCTTCCATAGGATTGCTTTATCGGTTTACAGGTAAGTCGTTATTTGTGGGAGTTGGTATTCTGGGGTTAGAACCAGGGGCAAGGATGCACTCTTGAAACACCCTCAGTTGCACTAGGGCGGCCGGGTGCAGAGTGCTGAGGCCCAATGTTATCCGATGGGGGATTGGGGGACTCCGGTTGGTGACTGCTCAGGTGCAGGCTACAAGGTTGTGGGAGCAAAGCTCCTGGTGTTAGGCTCAGGGCAAAGGCGAATCCGAGTTAGCAACCAAAGTACACCCACAGGGGCGGCTGGGTGCAGGGTGCTGTTTTTTCGCGTCGGGTGCCCTGTTGATTTCAATGGGGATTCTCCGGTTGCAACAAAGACTGCAGGCTTGGGGACAAAGATCTTTTGGCGGTGACCACCAGTTGGAGAGGTAAGTTGGGATGCCTGGGGGTGCTGGGACACCGTCGGTTGGGCACCCAAGGCCATGGGACATCAGGTGCAGGGGTGTCTTTAGCCGTCGTTTTTTTTACCAGCTCCGGTCACGGTCGGGGGGGATCCTCCAGAAAGGGGCTGCAGGCTTCGCTTGGAGATTCGAGGCAGGTCAGAGAGCACCAGATCTCAGATCAGGATCGCTGGGGATACCTCCTCGTGGTGTAGGACCACTCGAACTCGGGCCGTAGGCGTTGGGTGCAGAGTGGTGCAGACTCGCGGTTTTGGCTGGGGCCAGAGTCTGCTGGTGAGCAAATCCAGTGCTCACGGGAGACAAAGTCTTTGGTTTGGAAGGCAGGGCAGGTCCTTCGTGTTCTTGAGGCTGCTGGCTGCAGGACACACTGGGATTTGCTGGAGCAGGTTTGAGGTGGGGACAGGCCGGCAGGGCTGGGGCCAAGTCAGTGGGCGTCCTCTTCTTAGTTTCAGCACGACTTCTTCTGTCCTTCTTCTATTCTTGTCGGTTCTTGTCTGAGGAGGCAAGGTTCAGGGTTGCCCTATAATACCAGAATTAAGGGTGTTACAGGTAAGTAAAGTTTGGGACCAATGGGTCCCTTCCTTGGGTGGGTACACCCACTATTATGCCACCCTCCAGTGTGAGGGGGGCATATGCCGCACTCTGATTGGCTGGGTCCCCCCTTCTGCAAGATGGCAGTGACTGAGAGTTGTGCTTCACCTCGCCTCCCCCACCTGAGGGGTGCGGTTGGCAAAGGTGGGCACACACTCTTCCTCACTTAGTTTTCCCGCCGATTCTCCCACCCAAAGTGGGGGTCAGAACCAGTGGGGACCAGTTGCTGGAAGCAGTAAAGGCCTGGGGTAGCTCACAAAGGCGGCAAGCCTTTGAAGCTTCCCCTTCGTGGACCCTGTCCATCCTGGGGGAGGAGGCTTGGCACCTCGTCCCAGGATGTGCATTGTTTCAGACCCCAGAGAGCAGTAGGCTCTCGACCCAGGGGTCCAGAAACATGTCTGGTGGTGGCAGCTGGAGAGCAGCCACTCAGCCTGGACACTAGTGTTAGGTGGTTTTTCAGGGGGCATCTCTAAGATGCTCTCTGAGTGCATTTTTCATTAAATCCCACACTGGCATCAGTGTGGGTTTAATGTGCTGAGAAGTTTGATACTAAAAGTAAAGTTTCAGTAAAGCCATTATGGTGCTGTGGAGTTCGTTAAGACAAACTCCCAGCACCATATACTCTTAATGGCATTACTGCACTTACAATGTCTGAGAATTGGCTTAGACACTGTAGGGGTACAGGGCTCATGCACCTGTACCCTCACTACTGGTATAGTGCACCCAGCTAGAGGGGTGGCTGACCTATGCCAGGGCAGTGGGTTGTAGGCATGGCACTCAGGGATGCGTGCCATGTCAACTCTTTACTTTGTTCTGCACCAAAACACGCAGCCTGCAATGGCAGTGTGTGTATGTAAAGGTACAGGGCCTCTAAGAGTGGCACAATAAGATAAGTGCTGCAGCCCTTAGAGGCCTCCCTAGCCACAGTTCCCTTGGTACCTGTGGTACCATTTACAAGGGACTGACATGTGGCCAACGAGTGCCAATTGGGTTTTGTCTCATGCAGTTTAGGGAAAGAACATAGGCCCTGGGTACCTGATTGACAGGAACTCAGAGCACACTCAGTCATAGCACATGAACAGTTTGGCAAAAACTGGGAGTGACCATGCAAAAAGAGGGCACTTTCTCACACTAGCTAGATCTTTTCGCCATCGTTGATGACTTGCAGTGTCAAAACTTTTGCACAATGGAGTTTCTGCAAAAATTCTAGCTAGAAGATGCATTCTGCTGGAGTGGAACATGGGACTTCTGTATGCCCTTCCCGGGGTCTCCCTCCAGAGCCACGAGTTTTGAAGATGATCAGGAGCGACTAGACAGAAGTCATTCTAGTGGCTTCAGATTGGAAAAAGAGTGTGCGGTATCCGGAATTTCTGTGCATGAATATCTGTCCACCGGATCAGGTTGCCACTTTGGGATAATCTGTTGCAGTAGCAGAGCAGGGTGCTGCACCCGAACCTGTGTAATCTAGACCTCCATGCATTGAATTTAGCTGCTGCAGTTGTCTGCGTTAGAGGTTGTGGATATCATCCTTGCTGCCAGGTGTCCATCTGTTGATACCGGGCACTGAGGCAAATTTGTGACCTTGTGTGGAGTTTGCAAGACAGACCGTTTACAGGCTAAAATATCAGATGTTTTATTGCTGGTTTGGTCTTTGGCCCATCAAGACTTTGCATTGGGCACTATTAAAGGTTATATGGCAGCCTTTCTACATTAGCAATACCAACCTTCCTTATTTAACCCACTTGTTGCAATGCAGTTTGGTAAAGATTGAGCACGTCCCCCTCCTCCAAACCTTTTGTTACACTATAGTGGGACCCTAAATTGACCTTGATGTTTCTCATATGTTCACCCTACATGCTGATGCACAGCTGCTTGTTGTGTCTTCTGACCTAAAGGAAGGTCTTCCACATTGTGATCACTTCAGCTTGTCGAGTGAGTGAACTCCAGGCTCTTTTGGTACAACTGCAAAACGCCAGCTTTTTTTGGGACAAACTGGCGCTGAGGTCTTGGGTGGCCTTTTTGCCGAAAGTCACAACTCCTTTCCTCTTTGGGCAATGTATCACTTTCTTGGCTTTCTTTGCCTCGCCTCTCCACTTGAAAGAAGAGGAGAGGCTCCTTTGGTTGGATACCAAAAGAGCTTTAAGCTTTTACATTGATCATACCATCGAGTGAAAAATCTACTTTTTGTGGGGTTTTCAGGGGCGAAGAAAGGAAAGGCTGTTCAAAGGAACTCTGTGTAGGTGGCTAGTCCTCTGCATTAAAATCTGCCTTGCAGTAGCCAGAAACAACATCTAGCAGGTCTGAGAGCCCCTTCCACTGGGGCTAAGGCTGCCATCACTGCTGTAGAGTGGTCTTTATGTAGCATCCTAAAAGGTCCTAAATTAGAGATCTGCACACAGGTAGCAACAAATATTTTGTGTTTCACATCTGAAGGTGTGGAAGGAGTCAAGCATGACATCGACATCAGTGCTCAGGCGTGGTACATACATGTGACATCCCTCCTTATCCCTTCTGGGGCAGAACGAAACCAGTGTGCAACTGAATGGTGCTACATAGCACCTATTCCTTCATTAACAACGTTTAGGAAGGAGATAAAACCGGGCTATTTAACATCTAAAGCTTCTACTCACCGGCCTCTTCTGACAGCGCCAAGACACCTTTGGTATTCGCGCGCTTTAAAAATTTCCTGGTGAGGATTCAGCAGTTAGATAGAATATCCACCAGAAAGAGTGTTACTGAAGGTAAGTAGCTGGTTGCTCATGGACCTACCCTAAATCACATCGGCAGCAAACTCCCAGTGGCAGCAGGAAACGAAGTACAGAAGCCAGCCACTTGAAGTGGTAATTGTGAGTACTTCGGTGTCCCTGCTACGCTCCTACCGCTCTGCTTCCTCCCCTTTCGCTCCTCTTGCTCCTACAGGCTACTTCCAATCTGCTGCCCTACCCCTCCCCCCCAGTCTCCTAATGCAGTCTTCCTGTAGTTTCAGCCTTCCATGTTTCTCCCAGGAGTGTGGATTCATTTTCCTGATTTCTTTTTTTTCCCGTAATGGGTCTGATTTGGTACAGAAATGAAGAAATAAGGACAGGTTTAAAAAGTTATTAGGATACGTTAAGTGGACATTGCATAGTTCTCGCCATCTTTGTGGATATTTAGTTCCACAGTTCTAAGTGAATCGGCTAGCCAGCTATGATACTGCAGAATACCATTTCATACATCATGTACAGAGGTTTATTTTTTTCATCTGTTGTCCATCTTTATAGAACAAGAATATGTTTTTTTCCTCAAGTTCTGGTAACTTGTTGCCGCAGCACTCTTGCTTTCTTATCAGTGGCTGTTTTCAGCAGCTGAAAAGCATAACTTCTATGTCTCTTGTTGGGGAACAGTCACCCTGTGCATCCATGGGCTGTGCGTGCTACCATTTGTACGCAATCGAAAGGCCAAATTTCTGTTGTCTTTGGAAACTCCAGACACCCTCACTGGGGATTCAAGCCCATCTCCTTCTGTGGGCAGTGTCTGTCGTTGTCCCAGCCAGGCCAGGAAGACCCATCTTTAAACTCATTCTCCACTCCTGCTGTACAATTTAGCTCCTGCTGTGTGTAGATGGTGGTTGGGAGGTAGTGCACCGCTCAATCAGTGCACAGTCTGTCTCAAGAATAATTACAGGGGCTTACCTCCCCCATTGTTTTGGCCATGACTACCTTTCCCTACACACACAAGGCACTGAAGCAGCAGAGTCAGTGGGGTCCGGTTAGAGAGACTTCACTTAGGTTCCAAACGGGTGCCTGGCGGACAGGGCGGTGTGCCAAAGCGCCATCACCCACCTCCCGAGACCCATGGTGCATTGAGAGTTAGCACTTTTTAATAAACTCGGTTCCTCTCTAAATTGAGGGAATCTCTCTAGTGTTTTGGGATAAACATTTTTAACACTAGTAACCCTTGGTTAGGGTGGGCCTTAGTGCGCCCATACCGCCGGGTTCATTCACTTTAAATACTGGTCCTGACGAATGCCTGACGATATGTCCCTCAAAGGCAGAAACATGTTGACCTACACCTGGGGATAGACTTGGACTTTTAATTTGGTCCTTTATCCTACACTCGTTTTTAACTAAGTCTAATTGGCAAAATAAATAAAAGATTTTTTTGACACAATTTGGACTTTTTAACATTCACTTTTTTCACTCTTCACCAATCACTTAACCAGCTCCGCAGTAACACTGGCGTTGTAGCACACTAGGGTGGCATTCGGCCACTCCTGGTGGGGCCCGATGATGAAGCATGTCACCAACTAGGTTGGTGAGTGAGGGCTTTCTGATAAACCTAAAGACGTTTTTTCTACTAGCAAAACGCTACAGTGAAGAAGGATACATGAGTGCTCTTCTCTTTAGTGTTACACTCCTTTGTTGTTTATTTGACTTAGTTTGAGGGGAGTAGGAGTGTCCTTTATTTTCCCTTCCTCTCCTATTGTTATATACCTTTCCCTACACACACAAGGCACTGAAGCAGCAGAGTCAGTGAAAGAAACCAGCCCCAATCGCACTTGCCCTACTTGACTCTCGAGTCAGCCTACTGCACTCGCTGTGTTGGAAGATTTCCCATATCCAAGGGCACACAAATCGTCGAATTATGAGGCCCTGCAAACCTCCTTTCTGATCAAGGTCTTTGAATTTTCTCTTGATTGTTGGTCTCTGAGCCAATTTCCCTCACCCAGCACACACTGTTGCGGTGAAGGATGCTTCATTGAAAGCCAAAGCATTGACCATCTATATGGAAAGGATATCAAATATCGATTCAAGAAGTGCCAATGCCATCATTCCCAGCTTCGGGTGTGACATCGGTTCAAGAGGTACACCTCTTTGCTCCCAGAATATACCCAGAAGGAGCACAGGCTCCGAGTATACTTGGACAATGACTCTACAGAGTAAAAATTACTGACATCCTGGGACCTCACCAATACTGTTGCCAGGACCTAGAGATACAGTCTAATAATGCACCTGCAATCATGGGTTAAATATTCAGGGATTAAACCGGAGGCCCAGGAAAAAGTAATCAGCCTCACATTTGAAGGGAAGGGAAGAACATATAAAACTGCTTGCCTATGGAGGTTCTAGAGCAGTACAAAACTGTCACGTTTCCAGTCAAACCTATGAGCGTCAACCAAGTGACACCACTGAGACTGACGCTCTTCAAGGTGGCAAAAGCCTTCAGTTCTTTCCAGGCAAAGTAGTCCTTTTGCTACAAACCCCAGCAAAGAACCTCTTCCTCCCCAGTTAGTAACCAGCTGTCTAAGAGGACACACTTCAAGAGCCTTAGCCTCAACAGAGGTCAAGAAATCTCATTGACTTTTCTGGGCGCTTGCCACTCTCTTCACCATCACAAGAGGCCCACTCCTTTCCAGCGGGTAGAAGGCGTTCTCTCCATTACAACACTGGTCACAGATTTGACAGTCCAATGGTGTAGATAGGCTTTGCAGCATAGTTGCCACAGAGCTGCCCCCATTCAATCCACCTTTGCACCTGTGAGCATCCAGAGAACTTATTCAGAAAAGTGGGAGGTTTCCCTGTTGTTATCAATAAATCTGGTTATGCATCCAGGAAAGGGGAAGAGGAAACAAATCCTGCAATTTCTTTGTTAAAAAAGAAAGGTTTGCACAAATTAGGATCTCTAATCCTCCTGCAGAAGTTCAAAATGCTAACTTTGTCATGGGTCTTGGCAGCTTTCCAGAACCACCTTGGCTGAATGTTTTCTGTGGATCCCCTTGAGGCTTACTTTCATGTACCCTCATACAGTAAGTAACTGTTCGACTGTGGAAAACCAACACTACCAGTACATTCTATTATTGTTCTGTGTTAGTGTTCCCCCTCACCACCTGTCTTTGACAGGATAATTGCTGATGGCCTTTCTGCAGCAAAGGAAGCTCATTGCTGTACCTTTGTGGAGGATTGTCTTATGCAAACAACATCAAGGTAGTATCCAGTCCAGTCTGGACTCTTATGAACCTATGCAATATCGGGTTCTCAGTGAACTACCCCAAATCCTACTTGGTGCCATTCAATGAGGAGTCTGTTAATCAGACATCTCTGGACTTCAGCTTGGCAAAAACATACCATTCTGCATATTTGGTAGCATTCATCAACCATGCAGTGGATCCTTTCATGAACAAGGACATTGTCAGCCTCTTGGTTCCAAAGGCTTCAGATCTACAGATGTCCTGCGACGGTATCGTATTTCATGCAGAACTCCTGGACATTCTCAGTGGGTCCTGCTGTTGAACAGCCAGTCCAAGCCTGCCCCAGTCCTTCATTCTGGGTCCTAGCCTTTTGACGGTAAGGGCATATGCAAAAACCATCTGAAAGAGACCCGTTAGTGACAGATTCCTCACCTTAGAATATCCCCAGGCGTCAGGCTGGATCCGGAAAGTTTTTGCGTAGCAGTACCCTTGCGCGTCGGTAGGCGGCGTCGTGCGGCTCCGCGTCCGTCGTGATCGCCGGGATGACGTCGCGGGCAGTACTTAGACGCCGCCCCTGCGCGCTGACGTCAGTTCTTCTTTTTCCGCGCCAGTAAGCGCAGATCTGGGAAGAGCAGTGCCCTAGTCAATTTTTGACTACATTTTTGGTGAATTTTTTCACTGTTTCTTTTCGAGTCTTCTCGACTCCTAGGTGTCGGTAGGGATGCCCGGCTTCAAGCCATGCGGTGCCTGTGGTCGAATGATGTCGATCACAGACCCGCACTTAGAGTGTCTCTACTGTCTCTGCCGAGACCACGACACGAAGTCGTGCCCTGACTGCCGGAAACTTCACCCGAAGGCTTTGCGAGAGCGGTCTCGAAAGCTCCTGGAGGTCCGGCAGTCGGCTCCGCGCCGCACCAAGCCCCGGTCCCGTGAGAGGTCGAGGGGCCGGTCGCGGAGCCCCCGCCGGTCGTCGGAGTCTAAGTCTTCGCGCTCCTCGGGTAAGTCGAAGCACAAGAAGTCTAAGAAGCACCATCGCTCTAAGACTTCGCCTCGCCGGTCTCGCGACTCGGCTGAGGCCCCTGTCGGTACCGTCCCCGCGGCTCCGGATGTGCCTGTGGCGCCGCCCCCGCATTACCCGTCCTTCCCGGGTTTGGGGGCGACTCCGGCCGAGATACAGGAATTCCTGTCGGCCATGGCCCGCCTCTTCGGGCCTCAAGGTCCCTCCGGTGCGCCTTCGGGCCCCGCAGGCCCTGATGGGGTTGCTCCGGCGTCGCCGACGACTCCGGGCCCGGCGTCGCCTGTCCCGCCAGCCTTGATCCCGGCCTCGATCCCGGCTCCGGTGGTACCGCAACCCCGATCGACGCCGGTTGACTTAACCACGCCTCCGCCGGCGCCGATCTCCCCGGTGCCGTTCCAGACGCCGCCAGGGGCTCCGGGCGGCGTCGTTCCCCGGTTCTCTCCGGTTCCGGACATGGAGCCGGACCGACGTCGCTCGACGCCGGCTCTGGCGCCGATGAGACCTTGGGTCCCAGATGTCCCTCCTCCTCCAAATTTTGAACCAGAGGAGGACCAGGAGAGCTGGGAGGGGTCGGAAGACCCTCTCACACAGCAGTGTGAGTATGATCAGGACTGGGCAGAGGAACTTGGGGATGCCAGTGGTCTAGACACTTCCCCTGACACTGGCATGCTGTCTCCTCCCGTGGCTACGGAGGAGGGAGCAAATTTCGCAACGGTGTTGCGTAGAGCAGCTGGAGCCTTGCACCTCCAATTGCCTACTGTGGCTGTCAGGACTAATCTCCTGACCGAAGTGCTTCAGCCGGCAGCTTCCTCTTCAGAGACTGTGCTGCCGTTTAATGATGCACTATCTGACGTTCTTTTGGGCACCTGGTCCAAGCCCACCACAGGGGCTCCTGTGGATAGGAACGTGGCCCGACGCCATCGCCCTGCTCCGGGCGACCCCTTGTTCCTCTCTCAACATCCCACCCCCGAGAGCTTGGTTGTCCAAGCCTCTGCCTCCCAAACCGCCTTCCCTACCGCCCCTCCGGATAGGGAATCCAAACGCCTGGACCAATTTGGGAAGAAGGCTTTTTCTTCCTCCAGTGCTGGCTTGCGGTCCGTCAACACCGCTTGCCTTTTGGGCCGATATACCCACTCCCTGTGGGATTCGGTGGCGACTGTTTTGCCGCAGTGTTCTGAGGAGGTCCAGACACTGCTTACCCGCACCATTGCAAAAGGTAGAGATGCGGCTAAATACACCATACGTTGTGGCCTTGATACCGCCGACTCGCTGGGCAGATCGCTTGCAACGACGGTGGCGCTGCGTCGCCACGCCTGGCTGAGAACAACTGGTTTCTCGGGTGATGTCCAGAATACACTCATGGACATGCCCTTTGTTCCAAAGCAGACCATGCGCTGGAGCGTTTTAAGGACTCACGGGCTACTGCCAAGTCCCTGGGCCTTTCTGTTGTGCGCCCTCCGCTAACCTCTGCTTTTCGCCCCTTTCGTGGCCACGGAAGGGGCGCCCAGTCACGTCCGCAACCCAGCCACCGGCCCGCGCAGCAAGCGTCTTCGCGTGGCCGGGGACGTGGCTACCGCCGTGGCGGTTCGGGCAACCAGCGTGCGGGTCAGGCCACCACCTCCGCTCCGTCCGCGGCCTCCAAGCCCTCCTAGTCCCTCCTTTCAGGTGCACAGCACGCCAGTAGGGGACAGGGTCCGCCATCACCTTCACCACTGGCGTGCCATCACCTCGGACAGGTGGGTCTTGGACATTGTCCGAAGGGGCTACTCCCTCCCCTTCGAGACCACCCCCAGCCATGCCACCTCAATTCCACCGCATGTCAGGGGATCACTTGGTGCTTCTGCAGAAGGAAGTCACGGCCCTCTTGGCCAAGAGGGCCATCGAGCATGTTCCGACCCCAGAAGTAGGACGTGGTTGCTACTCCCACTACTTTCTGGTACCCAAAAAGGACAAGGAGGACATGCGTCCTATCTTGGACCTCCGGAACGTCAATCGCTTCCTCCGGAAGGAGAAGTTCAAGATGCTCACCCTAGCTCAGGTCTTGACTGCCCTCGACCCTGGAGACTGGTTGGTAGCGTTGGACTTGCAGGACGCTTATTTTCACATCCCCGTCCTGCCGGCCCACCGGCGTTACCTTCGGTTCACGGTAGGCCTCGAGCATTTTCAGTTCACCGTGCTCCCCTTTGGCCTTACAAGTGCCCCTCGGGTGTTTACGAAAGTGATGGCGGTGGTCGCAGCTCATCTGCGCCGGGCAGGGGTTCCAGTCTTCCCCTACCTCGACGACTGGCTGCTGAAGGCGGGCTCGTCCCAGGCAGTCGTCTCCCACCTCCAGACTACGGCCGAACTCCTGCACTCGCTGGGGTTCTCCATCAATGTGCCGAAGTCGCATCTGATTCCTTCTCCACAGCTCCTTTTCATCGGAGCAGTTCTGGACACGACGCAGTTTCGGGCCTATCCTCCCGAACGGCGAGTCCGGGATATTCAGGCTATGATTCCGATCTTTCAGCCTTTATCCTGGGTTTCGGTACGGATGACCCTGAGGCTGCTGGGCCTCATGGCCTCCTGCATCCTGCTGGTCGATCATGCCAGATGGCATATGCGGGCTCTGCAGTGGGACCTGAAGTTCCAGTGGGCGCAGCACCAGGGCAATCTGTCCGATCACGTTCAGATCTCGGAGGGGACTGCAAGACAGTTGCAGTGGTGGCTCTCGAACCGGCAATGGGTCATGGGCAGATCCCTCTCCCTTCCCCAGCCAGAGTACACAGTTGTGACGGACGCGTCCCTTCTGGGATGGGGCGGTCACATGGGAGAGGCGGAGATCAGAGGCCTCTGGTCTCCGGCGGAGTCCCGGCTCCATATCAACCTTCTGGAGCTCCGGGCGATCCGACTTGCACTCAAGGCATTCCTTCCCTCTGTCAAAGGGAAAGTAGTGCAGGTGTTCACAGACAACACCACCGCCATGTGGTACTGCAACAAGCAAGGCGGGGTGGGGTCGTGGACCCTATGTCAGGAGGCTCTGCGCTCTGGGCATGGCTGGAACATCAGGGCATTTTCCTGATGGTTCAACACCTGGCAGGTTCCCTGAACGCCAGGGCGGACGAACTCAGCCGCAGGTGCATGATGGATCACGAATGGCGTCTTCACTCGGAAGTGGCGCAAGGACTCTTTCTACAGTGGGGAGAGCCTTGGTTAGATCTATTCGCCACCGAAGAGAACGCGCAATGTCATCAGTTCAGCGCGTTGGAATTTCCAAGGCAGCACTCGCTCGGCGACGCTTTTCGTCGCGAGTGGAGTTGCGGTCTGTTGTACGCTTTTCCGCCTATACCACTTCTACCCAGAGTGTTGAAGAAGATTCGGCGCGACCGGGCCCAAGTCATCCTTGTGGCTCCGGACTGGGCTCGAAGAGTTTGGTATCCCGAGCTACTCAGTATGAGCGTCGATCCCCCGATCCGTCTGCCTCTTCGGGAGGATCTTCTGTCGCAGCAGCAGGGGACGGTCCTCCACCCGAACCTGTCCAGCCTCCACCTGCTTGCGTGGAGATTGAGCGGCGGCAGTTGATTCCTTTCGACTTGCCTCCCGAAGTTTGTGATGTGATTCTGGCAGCCAGGCGTCCCTCCACTAAGGTGGTATACGCCTGCAGGTGGAACAAGTTTGTGGCATGGTGCACAGCAAAGGCTGTGAATCCCCTTTCTGCTCCTCTTTCTGAGGTTCTTCTGTTCCTTCTTTCCCTGGCCCAACAGGGTTCTGCCCTGGGTACCATCAAGGGCTATCTTTGTGCCATCTCGGCCTTCCTCAGGCTTCCTGATCAGCCCTCCCTTTTCAAGTCCCCTGTTGTTAACAGGTTTCTAAAAGGCATTACACACCTCTTCCCTCCTGTTCCGTTTGTGATGCCTCAGTGGGACTTGAACTTGGTTCTTACCTTTCTTATGTGCGCTCCCTTTGAGCCTCTACATAACTGTCCTCTTCGTCTTCTGACTCTGAAGACAGCCTTTCTAGTGGCCATCACCTCCGCTCGGCGGGTGAGTGAGCTCCAGGCTCTTTCATGCAAACCTCCCTTTCTGTCTGTCCATCCAGACAAGGTTGTTCTTAGGACGCGTCCGTCCTTCTTGCCAAAGGTGGTTACTGCCTTCCACATTGGGCAGACCATCACTTTGCCCACCTTCTTTCCGCCTCCGCATCCTTCCAGAGAGGAAGAGAGGCTCCACCGTCTGGACCCAAAACGTGCGCTTGCCTTTTACATCAACCGCACACAACACTTCCGGGTGGATGACCAGCTCTTTGTTGGCTACGTGGGCGCCAAAAAGGTCGGGCGGTGCACAAGAGAACCATCTCCCGCTGGGTAACCTTGTGTATCAAAGCCTGCTATTCTTTGGCTAAGAAGGAGCCTCCTGTTGGGCTGCGTGCCCATTCCACCAGGGCAACGGCTGCTACCACGGCTTTAGGCCGCGGTGTTCCGCTGCAGGATATCTGTCAGGCAGCTACGTGGGCCTCGCTGCACACATTTACAAAGCATTACTGCCTTGACAGTCAGGTCCGGAGGGACGGCTTCTTTGGCCGTTCTGTCCTCCGGGACTTCCTTGTCTGATCTTTGTTCGCAGACCCACCACCGGGGTTGGTATTGCTGGGGTATCTATTCTAAGGTGAGGAATCTGTCACTAACGTGTCTCTTTCAGATGCACAAGTTACTAACTTGTGTAACGATATATCTGTAAGAGACAGTAGTTAGTTATAGATTCCTTACCGCCCCACCCATCCTCCCCGGTCTGCGAACTGATTTCTAGGGTTAAGGACATCCCTTTCAGGGCCCTAGTATTTTTCAGACACCTATGTCAGCTTCTTGCATGGCTCTGCGTTCCTGGCGCGGAAAGTCGTGTACAGAACTGACGTCAGCGCGCAGGGGCGGCGTCTAAGTACTGCCCGCGACGTCATCCCGGCGGTCCCGACGCCGACGACGGACGCAGAGCCGCACGACGCCGCCTACCGACGCGCAAGGGTACTGCTACGCAAAAACTTTCCGGATCCAGCCTGACGCCTGGGGATATTCTAAGGTGAGGAATCTGTCACTAACTACTGTCTCTTACAGATATATCGTTACACAAGTTAGTAACTTGTGCTTTAGGTGGAATGCATCTTTCACATCCTCCCCTCTAGTTACAATTGAATTATCAGAACATGGGTGGGGGAGCTCACTGCGGAAAACTCCATCTGTACCTTGAGGAAAAAAATGAGATTGCACACACCCCCACAGAACATTTTCCCACATGGACATAGGTGTCCCAGTATTCTCAGCTGTGTCAGCTGGCTGAAGACGTGGGAATGTGCATTATTGCATGGCAAATTTCCCTTTATCTGCCATTTTAAGGGGTACTCCACCCCTTTTTGAGAGTTGGGGTCATCCAGCCATAAACCGCTTGGCAATTCACCTATCCAACATATGTAATACAATCGCCTCACTGATGAGTGTCCTGATGACATCCCTAGAGGATGATCTGATGTTGGAAAAGGCAGGGGCATTACTATATGCCTTTCCCTTATCTCCTCCAATCCCAAAGCTCCTCCAGAATATTCGAGACCCAGGATATTTGGTCATCTTGTTGCTCTAGCATGGCCTTGCCAATTACAGTTCTTTGACTCGCTCTGTCCCATTTATAGAGACCATGTGTCCAGTAAAGGAGGAATGAACTTCTCCCTACAGTGCCCAACTGGACTACATAGTTCCTGCAGAGCTAGCATTTGCACACTATCTGCACAGAGAGACTGAAGTTCTAGGATGCTTCTAGAAAGACCGCCTCCAGAGGTCAGTACAGTACAAACGGTTCTGCTTTTGCCTTTGGGTGGTGGTGAAGAACATCAGCCTGCTCCCTTGTTCGGTGAATAATGTTGTGCTATATCTTTGTACACCACATAGATGAAGTGGGTGCATACTGACAAATACAGTAGTTAATTTGTGGTAATTTGGGCTTATTAGAGCAGACATGATGTACATTTCTCCATGATTTAAAGACAGCTGGTTGGTCTGAGGCATCCGTTTCAGGTACCCCTTGTTCTCATTGACTTCAGTCTCATCATAAATCGGCTCTTGTGGAAAGTCCTTAAGGTTTTGGCTCATGAGGCCTGAAGATTCTTTCAAGGAGGAGGTTTTTCTTGGTGGTAACATCGGCCAAGTGCATCAATGAGCTCAAGTCATGACCATTTACGGAATTGTACCACAATAAGGGAATCCTTCAAAGATTTTCAGAATTTCATTTGAAGTAGATCGTTCTCCTGACATTCTTTCCACGTCTCTTGGCCTGCCCACATTTTGTTGGCATTATGCTCTCTAGGATCACTCTCAAGCTGATGCTGTGTTTGACTAGGATTTTTTGTACCACTGACTTAAACTGCTGCCTTCTCATCATTCTGAATGACTGGAGTCTATTCACAAACACGAGAGTAGAAAAGAGCCAGGTCAAAAGAGAAGGATAAAGTTAGCTCCATGGTGATTAATATTCTTAGTCCATAAGTTCTTTCCTATTTCCTATTCCTATTTTTGTATGGGTTATACAAAAGAGAGAGGATGTGGTCTTACTGCTAGAGCGGTCGACCTCGACGCTGGGGAACCCGGTCCGAGTCTTGGCAGGGACGCTCAACATTCTTTGATTCCAGGGAAATCACTTAATCTCCCTGTGCCTAACAAAAAAAAAAAATCTCTCCATCTGTAATGCAACTGGTGCTCATGTAAAGCGCTCTGATACCTTAGGGTCAAGTTCGCGCTATATAAAACTCCGGAAAAAAAGAGTATTGAGTCACCCTAAAGGTGATTTTGTCCTTTCTTGATCGTAAACCATGCTGTACAAAAAAATTGCAGGGGCACTTCGGGCTGAGGTGACTATAGCTATGCCCTATTAATATTGGCGTACAACCCAGGAAAAATAGCTATGCCCAGACTATGATGATCTTTGTTGCTGCACATGCTTGCTAATCATTTTCATCTTACAAAACTTGTTTGCATAGTCGTTCAGGAAATTTCCACTAACATGCCATCCAGAACAAATGATAACATTGTATATCTGAAGTTAAAAAGTGCCATCTTAGTAGTTTGACTTCTTAAACCCTAAAAGCTCACCTAAATTTGATACTGGTACATAAATTACGAAGGAGGCTATTTCAAATAGCAACAATTTTATATCTCCTGTAAGGTAGTTTCAGGTTTGCTTGTTGACATTTCTTAACTTTTACCTCACTATCTGTATCTCATTTGAGTCTGTATAATCCTATTGTTAATTGAGCAACGGAATATGTATCATAAGAAGTTTGCCACTCCACTTTGTAGGGTGCCAGTTTTGCTTACCTTATTGAAGAATTAAATAAGGAAATTTCCCCATGAATGAATAGATCTGAACATGTGTGTCCTTTTTCCGACAGTCTTACACACTATTTGTACGTTTGGTAGTATACAAAAGGAGCATTTAGCTGTTAAGGATGAGAACCCTCACTCACCAGAAGGTGACATGCTTCATCATTGGGCTCCCTACTCACACAAGGACCACAAGGTACCTTATGTGGGCTACAACTCCCAAGTGCACTTTTTCTGACCCGTACTTCTGATGTATGCTCCTTGCTTTGCAACCAGGCATTGTGTTAATACTAAAAAAAAAAATTTAAAAAAATGTTGTGGCACGTTTAGTTCATCGAAAATTAAAGAAACTTGTTTTCATAATTAGTTTTTTCCTCGAACAACATTCCTTTAAGTTTTCATTAGTTTAAGTTTCTACTTTTATAAAAATTAAATGAATCATTCTCTTAATAGCATAGATATCTTTCATATCCATTTCATCTACACCCAAGCAAACACGTGTTCGGAAATGCTTGTTGCTTTTTCAAGGCTTGAGACAAATTAACTCAAAGAGAATAAATTAATATTTCTAATCTAAACACAAATATTTAAATTATCAAAAATTAAAATAACTCCACAGATCACAACTTCATTATCCAGTTATCTGAGGCTTCTAATTGTACCTCATTTTAGCAGTGTGCAGTGTAACCCACTATTCTTAATCTTCAAATTGCAGCAAACATTTTATTAGGGGTGTGTTAAACTCACATAATTTGCTTTAGCAGAATTACGCAAAATTACCCCAACATTATGCGAAATTACATGAAATGCATCTCGCGCTCCAAAAATTTCCAGAATGGTCCTCATCTTGAAAATGTCATTTCGACTTGTTTTCTGGTAGCTCGCATTCAAATCGCTGGTGCTTACGTTCAAATTCGTCTGTTGGTTATCAAAAATTAGCTGAACGGTCCAGCTTGGGTAGAAGATTATAATTCTAAAGAAGATATACCTGAAAAGTTTGGTGATCGCCCACGTTCAAGGAACAGATGCTCGCATTTAAAACACTGCTGTTCGTCTTTAGATTTGTAGTTTTGCACAAAAGAATTAACTGAAAGGTCCACTCTGGTATAAATTCTACCTGAAATACTGCTTGCGTTCAAAATATTACCTGAGCAGTACATCTCACATTCAAATTTCCCCCTGAAATTACGCAGTGTAGCGCTAGTGTAATTAAAGTTTTGCCCAGTCTTACAATGTCTTACTTTTTGAAACCTTAATTTTGTTTAGCAGTTAACTTAAATTCTTATTTTTTTGTATAAATAAAGGATATTGAGTACATTTAATTTAGAAAAATATTACATATTGGATATTGAGTTCAAAGTTCACATAATTATAATGTTTTTGTTTAAAGAACTATGCTGAGTTATGGAAAAATCTAACATTTTGACTATATCCTTCCAGATCTTTCATTATCTTTTTTTCTCAGTTTGATTTCCCTTGCCATATATGCATTATTTTAAAAATGTGATTTTTGTTTATTTTATTCTGGTTCTATTAGAAAGAGTATTTCCAGGGTCAAAGTTCCATGATGCTGGCGTAATCTCGTGTTATTTATCATTACGCTTGTTAAGTGAAGTTACTGAAGTTATGCTGTTAGACCACATTGCACAATTATGTGCCATTCATTGCAAACATATAATTGTGAGCAGATAGTGCGACTGACCAGAATGCGAGCAGCTGCTATTTCCAATGCTGTTAGACCACATTGCACAATTATGTACCATTCATTGCAAAAATATTTTGTGAGCACATAGTGCGGCAGACCAGAATGCGAGCAGCTGCTATTTGCAGCGCTAGTTTTTTTAAATTTTTTTACGCTATCTTTTTAGCATGAATTACTCTTTTGCGTCCAAAACGGACGAGGATTCATTTCAAGCTGAAATATAACGCCAGATGACGGTTTTACATTTCACAGAATTACCTGTAATGTGGATAGTTTTTCCACAATTACCCAGAATCACGCTAAAACAAAGTATGCAAATTTCACACACTCCAGCTGTTAAGTCTATCCGACATCTTTTGAAGATTTCCACTTGCTATTTAATCTACAGCATGTGAGAGTATGACTGATCCATACTGAAAATATGTTCCTTTCCTACCTGTAAGACTGGTTTTGCAGCTTGGTAGCTTTCATAATATTGGTACCACCCATCTTGCCCTTGCGGCATTGATCTGAATGAGATACCCTGTAGATATGACTGCTCTTTTAGGAATTTGAAGTCCTAAGAATTACATAACTAAGGATTTCAAATTCTAATATGCATGCACAGAACTCTGCTATGTTGCTCTGTAAAATGTCTTACCGGATGTGTTGAGAGTTGGCTAAGTTTTTGAACCTAGTAAGCAAATCAAAGAGTGTGTTTAACTCCATTGTTGCTGTTTTTATATTGATTCAGTACATCCACAGTGAGATCCCCTAATGGGGTTAGTGATATTTTGAATTTATAAATTATGTGACAGGCTGAAAGTTCTATGATGCTGACGTAATCTCACGTAATTTATCATTACGCTTGTTAAGCAAAGTTCCTGAAATTGTGTATTTACACCACTTTGCGCAATTGTGTGCCATTCAATTCAAAAATGTATTGTGAGCATATGGGAATAGTGCGAATGACCAGAATGCGAGCGGCTGCTGTTTGCAGCGCGTTTATTATTATTTTTTTTTACACCATCTTTTAAGCATGAATTACTCCTTTGTGTCCAAAACGGACATGAGCACTCGTTTCGAGCTCAAATATAACACCAAATGCTGGTTTTACATTTCATAGAAATGCCTGCAATGTGGGTAATTTTTCCAAAATTTCACAGAATAATGCAAAACCACATTACTCAGATTTCACACACCCCTGCTGTTAAATCTGTCTGACATCTTCTGAAGATTCCCCCTGCTACTTAATCTACAGCATGTGAGAGGGTGAATGATCCATAGTGAAAATATGTTCCTTTCCTACCTGTAACTCTGGTTTTGCAGCTTGGTAGCTTTCATAATATTGGTACCACCCATCTTTCCCTTGCGGCATTGATCTGACTGAGTTGCTCTGTAGATGTGACGGCTCTTTTAGCTGAAGTCCTAAGTTATTACATAAGTAAGGATTATAGAATCAATTATGCATGCACAGAACTCTATGTTGCTCTGTAAAATATATTTGCCGGATTTGTTTAGAGTTGGCTAATCTTATGAACCTTGTAAGTAAATCAAAGAGTGTGTTTAACTCCGCTGTTGCTGTTTTTATATCAATCCGGTACACCCACAGTGAGATCCCCTAATAGGATTAGTGACATAGGACTCGTATTAATTATTCAACAATTGACGTGATGCTGTTTACTATCGTGCTTTAACCATTTCACCATCTCCAAAAAAAAATTGATTTAATATTTGCCTTTGTGATTGGCATCTCACAGGCCGGTACATAAGTCTACTGATTTTTTTTTCTGTGTAGACTCAAGTATCGAAAGAGGAAGAAAAGTCTGGACCACCCCCTGGAGCTTGGCGCACTACACTTCGCAAAACTGGCAGCTACGGTGCTCTAAACACAGCTACCACACAACCAGAGGAGCCAAAGAACAAAGATCCCGGGCTTCCAAAATCTGCCTCCAGTCCCAGGCTGGCAAGTGAACTTACTGACATGCGAGTGAGTAAGCTCCTTCTTACACAATTAGGATTGCAGTATGGGCCACAAAATATGAACTATGCTTTTAAACCCTTGGTGTGGTTTCAAGCAAGGGAAGAAAGTTGGTGACATAGACAGCTCTCCACCGTTTGTATATCCATCTGTCTTACTTCATGCTCCAGCACGTCCATCAGACTGTTGTAAGCAGTCAGACTGCACTTCGGCTTAGCCAAACGTTCAACCAGCATTTTCTGAGATTCATTAAGGGTCTTTGATACTGTGCAATATTTGTCAGCCCATGTGATGTAAGGTTTGTTCTTGAATCTTTTGCTGTTTGTCTTTTATGAAATGATCCAGGTCTCTCTTTATTATTCTCTTGTGGTGTTGTAACTGTCCTTCCTTCAGAAGGTGCAGTAATATTCTCCTGGTTTTGGTTTACTGTTCTTACTGTGTTTACACAGTGTCCATATCTCCAAGAGTCTTTGTATCTGTTTACTTAAACTGGTGAGGTTCTGTGTCTATAATTCTAGTGTTGGTGAGTGTCATTAATGCGGGGATGCTGTCTTAGACCTTCCCCTTAGGTTGTACTATCTTATCTTGTGGCACCTGTGTGTCTCTGTCATTCAACTTAGGGTGGTGCTGGTTCAGCAGGCTTCATGCTCGGATGGCCCTGGTCCTCTGTCCCTTCATCTGTCTGTCTGGAGTTGGAATGTGCTTGAATGTCTCTCTCTCCTGGCAGGGTAAAGAAGTTACAGAGCCTCGCTTGGCTCGGGTCCCCCCAACTCCAACACGGCGCCTGTTTGGTAACCAGGAAAGCAGCCAGGAAACAACAAACCGGTGTGTGCCAATAATTTGGTTTCCTCTCTAATTATATCCCTATTTTGCTATCTTCTGCTTGACTGTTTGTGTCTTCCCTAGCGATTCTCTAACTCAGGTGGCTCGCAGTGGCTCCTACACACGTCAGCGTCAGGGCAGTGAGAGCGGAGACGTAGGCCTGAACCGGGCAGGATCACAAGCAAGGAGGTTTGGTGAATCTGATGGAGGGAAGAAGGAACCCAGCCCACCTCAGCCTTCTGACTCCACAATGAGCAGTTCCTCCTACCAGAGGAGGTAAGAGACTCTGAAGTTGTGTAGTAAGTTTAAGGAGAGCAACGTGTAGAGTGCGTGTACCACTGAGAATCCTGGAATTATCTGATATCCTGAGAGTGTATTTTCTTTCCAAGAGGTATGGATTCCAAAGAGGGGCACATTTTTATTTCTTGTGATAAGGTCGTAGAATTTAAGCACATAAGAGCTAGTCTTTGTATTTCAGTTTTCTGAGTGCAGTGTGTGGACTCTCATTCATCTGATATTGATGGAGACAGAAGCCACATTTTAATGTTTGTGGGAGTAAGGGTCCAGACTTGGACATGCTTGTTGCAAGGGCCTGAATGTATGGTTGCTAGTGGCAGTGATCAGCATTTAAGGTCCCAGTAGACATGGATCAGAATGTGTGATTTGGCTGGTGCCAGTATGTAAAATATCTGGTAGGAGGAGGCAGCGATTAAAATCAGTTGTGGTAGCATTTAAGGTGTAGGACATCTTGGGTCAGGTGGCAGACTTCGGGGTCCCTGGAGGCATGGTTTGCTGCTTTCCATTGCATTTTGTATATACTACATTTTGATCTGTGAGAAAAGTGCTAGTTGTTGAAAGTCTTCACACATTTTTCAATTTGAGCTCCAATGGACCAGCAGCCTAAATTTACCATCTGTGGGGAAGGGACCAGAGTTAGGAATATGTGGGAGCAAGTGTAAGTGTTTTGACTTCTTGGTGGCAGGGCTATCAGAATGACCACAATCTGGCATCCTTTGCCACAGGGAGTCCGAATTTGTAACCTCTTATAGCATAAACCCGAATTTCTGTTTCACTTGGAGTAAAGGGCTCTGTATGTGATTACAAGTCTGTGATGCTACAGATCAGAATCCAAGTGAGCAGCAGCCAGAATTTAAGCTCATTTGGAGAAGAGGTCAGTGTTGTCATAAATTAACCTCAAATGTCGTATTTACCAATAACAATAAATGGGCCCAGTGACGGATATCCCCTGAAACATGGTCAATAGCATGGGCTCCCGTGGAAATAGAATGAAATGGTGATCTCAGGTCAACAGGCAAAATTTAAATTACATGTCACATTGGCAAGAGGTTGTACTACCTGTAGAGCTTTAAATCAAAACACTGTACACAATGAGAGAAATTGAAGCACAGACGCATTCGTTTTTTTCTAATTTCATTCAATGGTGTATTTTTAGTTCTTCATATGGACGTAAAACAGAGGCTCCAGTTTCTACATCATCTGCTACAAGTATCCCATCCTCTGGGCCTGCAACCCAGACAGCATCCACAGCTGGAACCTCCTCCTCTCGGTGAGGCTCCATTTCTTGACTGCCTGTCTACTCACTCACTTATCCATTACACAACCTCTTGGTGGCCAGTTCTACCTCGGTGTTCAGTTTACTTTTCCTTTCTAAGTGTGTTTGGTCTGCAACTGTGTGGATTCCCTTTCTGTAAGTATTCGGTCTCAATCCCTGCAGTTTTCTGTGTCTACCTCTGTGCAGTTTCTGTCTTCCATCTCTCCAATCCGCTGATTCTGTCACTCTTGCCATGTTGGCTGTCTCTGTTTCTCTCTCTCCCTCAGCATGGTTTATATCACTGGCTCTGTGGGAATCTGTCTTTCTGACTCTGTGGGGTTCTCGGTTTCAAGCCACACAAGGTTGTGTTTATTTGGCTGCATTGAGCCTTGCTGTATCTGTCTCGCATGTTATCCTGAATGTTTCTCTTCAGCTATGCTGCATCTTTTTATTGTTCAGTGCTGTTGACAGCAACTTGGTGCACAGGTTTCTTTCTCTTGCTATACTGGTTTGTGTTCCTGATTATACAGGTATTCTCACTGTTCTTTGTCGCTGTTCAAGTAATGTCGTTCTCACTGTTCAAGTTGTCTCTCGATGTGCAGTTTGTGAATATTTCTATGTAGCATACATATTTCTCTCTTATTTGACTAACTTTCACTGTGCGCCTTCCACTATGTAGTTACTGCTTTTCTTACTGAGTTGCTTTTATTGCTGAGCTGTCACTGTACTTTCTGTTCTGGTGCTCCCTTTTAGTTCTCCATCCTGGTGTTTCTATTTAGCTCCCCCTCCTGGTAATCCACTTGGCTCTAATTCATGGTGCTCCGCTTGGCTTTCAGTCATGGTGTTCTCCTAGGCTTTCAGTCGTGGTGCTCTCCTTGGCCCAATGGACCTGGTCCTCTCATTTCCTCGCAGTGCCTCTCATTAATGTTTCCATTATCCGGTTTACTATTATTTCATAGTTCCTTTTTTTCAAGCATTGCTGCCTGTTGTCATCATTAACCTTCCTTCTTGTCTTCCCTTTGCGTACTTCATTGTTTTATTGCTATGACGGTTTCCAATCTGCTTGGTTATGACAACTTTTGGACTGTTGTTGAGTCGAAGATCCTCTTCTTGGTTTTGTGAAGCTGTGTTGCCCGGCCCCTGTATGTTTTCTGCCCAATCCTTTACATTCTTCCTGGTTATAATGCAAGCTTACTGGGGTTACACCTGTTTTACTGAATGTGAGACATCAGAGCTGTTTTCTGATGTTTAGGGGGAGCCCAAAGATGACCCTTTTTTGTGAGGGTGACAGTCCCCTGTGCTCAGCCTGAGCAAGACTGACCATGTTGGCTTGAGATTCTAGTCCGGGGCAAAGGCCTTTTTACCTATACTCGACTGGGGGATGACCTGCCAACTCCCTATGGGTTATGTTTATTCTCTATCGTAATTGGGGTTCTTTGCCTTAATGATGTGCAAAGATGATTCATGTGTGTGGATTCACAAGTGGGCTTGAATGGGTGAGTGGGAGGCACTCGTTAGTCTCCATGTGTGTTGCACAAGGTGGCGGTCTTAATTTGCTGATGCCTGTCTCATATTACAACCTGCAGTTATATATCTCCTGTCTCCCTGCCCAAGCCAGTTATCTCTGTTGGATGAAGGGAAGTAGGGAGCCATATCTTTAATATTGCAGCAGCTTTCCTGCCAGAGTGAAGCCCACATTCATGTTTGTGATCACAATTGCTTTGTAAATTGCCCCCCTTCCCTGAATCCATTGCCTATCCACCTGGATCAGCCTAAACTGGTTCCAGAAGTAACATCCATGCTGCATACCAACATCACGATCTGATCTAGTCAGAAACGTACACCTCCAGGATTGGATGAGCGCTTATAAATTCAAAACGTGAAACCTCTCTGTTTGCTGTGCCTGCACACCAGAGCAAAAGAAGTAGTGGCTTCCTTAGCCAGTACGGTTTGACTCTGCTACCTAGGAGGTCCTCTGCATAGTCACAAAGAGAGATAAGCCAACCAGGCATAGGACTGCTGTGAAATTGCACCTCTATCTGCAAACTAATCCTGGGTCTGGAAGACATGAGGAGACGTCTTGCTGGCAGCTGTAGAGCGAAAGAATAAATTACATGTCTGCAAGAAGAGCTGAAGTGCCCTATCCTGGAAGAAGCAACCTGCTCCGCAGGTGAACATCAAGGGCCACCTGTTGGGAAGGTCCATTATCAGATAGTCTCAACTGGCAAAGACTGCCCTAAAGACCTAGGTTACCCCAGCCATCTGCCCAGAAGGTGACTTTAACACATTTGGGTCCAAATGGCTCCATCTCCTTTAATCATTGAGGAGACAGGTGTCCCTGATCCATATCTGACCTTCCTCAATCCCTTTGCTGCCTATACATACCTCTGGTCGTCCCTGGGTGTCATGACAAAATACTGAATTCAGCCTCCTTTGAGAAATGGCTGGCGAAGTTCACCCAGATTTTGGAACGTGTTGGAAAAGTCTTTCTACCCCAAGTGGTTCAAGAGATATTCTATTTTGAACCTACAGTCTAGAGTCCCTTGCCACACCCATTAGCGCATTGGACTTACAAGTGCATGTTGTACGTAACCACTTACTGGAAAACGTGACTGAGACCAGTGTTTCTAGAGATACAGTCCACTGCTCAAACTCACTGAATAGCCACTGGATTGCTATGATGGTTTAACACCCTAGCCAGCCTCGATCTCCTCCATAACTCACTGGCCTAACAGACTTGTGCCTCCAAACCTGGCATTGGGGACCAGATACCTAGTCACCCTTGGAACCATTATAAAGGATCCTAGGAATCACCTATACATACTATATTTGAGCAGTGGACTCTTCATTCTTTGGGTGTCTGATTTTTGGGTTATTATTTCAGTTTATTTTTAGGATTGTGGCAGATTCACTGGGAGCATCCATGAGCGTATGCCTGTAGATACCAAAGCCAAATCACTGGATACCGAAACCAAGAGAACAAAGACTGAAATGCTTCTAAGACCCACAGTACAGTCAAACAGTCCCCAATAAGATAACATTGTCCATGTCAACATAACATTGGACTCAATGTTAAATAAACACTAAAGAGCTACAAACACATTTGCAGTCTGATTATTTTGGAACAAGAGGACTAGGCAATCTTGGTTTTTCATGCTTATCTTTGTTTGAGACATTGAATAGTTTTTTGTGTTTTTTATATCTCTAAATCAAGTTATTTTCTGTGAGAAAGGTAATGACTATCTGGACACTGTTAATTGTTATTTTAAGTGCCACTGTGGACCTGAATTTTGTATTTTTCATCACCTTCTGTAGTAACTCTTGACTGCTCGACCCTGCTGTAATGAGAGTTAAGAGCTAAAGGGTAGTTTTGATTCACTTGTTTTATCCTGGCATCAGACTGAACCCAGGAACTTTTCAGCAGTACCTGTGTGCACCAGTTGGTGGCATTGTGGTGCTCTGCGTCTGCGTTGCTCTGCTCTGTAAGTGACACGTGCAACTGCATATAGATGCCACATGCATGCACTAACGGCAGATCCTATCATTCCGCCCCACCAGATGCGTATCTGGGGCTACCACTTGTCTCTTCACAAGACTGTGTTCTCTTCTACAAATTGTTTGAAATCCAGTGTGCAAGGAAAAATTTAATATCTGTGACAGATCCCCATTAGGTCTGCCTGGGATCGGAACTCAAATCCACAGCCTGCATTGACTGTGTCTTCATGAATCCAAAGGCTGTCCGGAACTGTGAGATGAAGCTCTTTCGCCAATCACCCAAAGACTCCATGCCATAACCGGTCAGAGTCGAAGGGAATGTCCCGTTCCTGAAGTCGTTCCCATGGCCGATCATCGTTGCGGTCGTAGTTAAGTCGTAGAAGAAACATAAAAAGCTTCCTGTCACTCTCGAACTCCAGAGAAGGTGCAAGGGCATCAGCGTGCCTCTTGGTCTTGCTCTGAAAGCGGTTCCCCTTCGGAGCAGATGTTGACCTTTATCCCGAAGCAAACTGAGTTTCGAGCCGTCAGCAATGCTGCAGCAAATCAAACACTTCCTTGAAGCCATCCAGTGCCTCTTTGTCGCCTTACCGGCTCTCTGGTGTGCCTTCGGGCCCCAAGGAACAGTGAAGGCCTCCACCTGGGACACAGCCGGTGGGTCCCACCTTGGCGTCAGGTGAACCCTCTGGACTGCTACGGGCTCAGCACAAGCTTCCATGGTGACTCTGATCCAGGCACCACAACCCATGCAGACCATGGAACCTCGACAGCAATGCCAGAAGACGAAGTACACCGTATTGTGCTTGCTTCAAACTCTACCGAAGCCGGGCCCGGATCCTCTGGGGCTGCAGCCTTTGGACAATCCATCATACGCCGATACTCTGCCCTTTCCTCAAGGAAGGGCTGAGGCTGGGGATCATTTTGCCTAACCTCATAAAGATGATGATTTATATAAGGACCTTATGGACACCAGTGGCCTGGGCACTTTGCCAGACACTTTGCTAGTTTTTACTCCAAGCCCTGCTACAATAAAAATGCACCTCTTTTGCAATGGTGATGCGAATGGCGGCCAAGGTTTTCTACCTCCAGTTACCAGCTATGGAGTTGAGGACTAATGTCCTTTCGGAGGTGCTTTAGCCTGGGCAAAAGAATACTGAGCTGTTTATTCTGTTTAGTGAAGCCCTCACAGGCCCCCTTCTTGGGCATGGACAAAACCCTGTTCCGGACTTCCCGTGAACAGATAGATAGCATGATGCCACTGTCCAGCCCTGGTTGATCTGGACTTTTTGACTTGGCACCCCATGCTGGAGAACCTAGTCTTGCAGGCCAAGCATAATGCTTTCCCTGCCACTCCTCCAGACAGGGAGTCCAAATGCATCAAAACCTTTGGGAAGCGCATGTTTTCTTCAACAAGTTTGGCAGTACATTTTATTAAAAACACCTGCCTCCTAGGGCATTATTCTCACAACCTTTGGACGCCGTCACACAGCTCTTACACATGTCCCTGAAGAGTTGCGTCCTGTCCTCACACAGGTTATCTAGGATGGCTACATCGCTGCTACATTTAGCATACACTGTGGATTGGACACCACAGATTGCACAAGTGTAGTTATTAGGAGGCACGCCTGGATGTGGTCTACTGGCTCTTCTAGCGGAGTGGAGTCCACGTTCATGTACCTGCCTTCCAATGGCTTTCGCATCTTTGGTCAGAAAGTTGATTCAACCCTTAAGCGTGTTAAGGATAACCGGGTGCCTTGGGCCTGTCCACCCTGCCACATCAGTTTCACCAACAGTCTTGTTCCCTCTCCGCTAAGGCCTTTCAATATCGCAGTCAAGTTAAGACTGTCCAGCAAACCCAAAAGCCTTTTTGTGGGCGTGGTAATGGTTCCCACAGATCACGTGGACAACAGGGGCAGGATGAAGCACAATCTTCCGCCCCTCCTGCTGCTTCAAAACCTCTTTAGCTTGTCCTTCAAGCACACAGCTACCCTTTCAGAAGCAGGATCTGTTTTTTTCTGCCAGGTTGGCAAGCAATAACTTCAGGCAAGTGGGTTCTACAGATTGTCTGACAATGTTATGCCCTACCATTTCTAGTCCCCCCCCCGCCTCAGCTCCCACCTTCCATAGAATGGCGGATGGAGAACCATCTTTCCCTCTTGCAGCAAGAAGTGCAGGTCCTTCTGGCTAAAGGAGCCATAGAGAGGGTGCTGGCATCAGAAGTAGGTCTTGGTTGTTAATTTTGGTGTCGAAAACTGACGGAATTCTTCGTCCTATTTTAGACCTTCACTCTCTCAATACCTTCCTCCAAAAAGACAAATTCAGGATGCTCACCTTAGCCCAGGTCTTGTCTGCCCTTGACTCTGAAGACTGGGTGGTAGCATTGAACCTGCTGGATGCCTGTTCTCACATCCCCATACTACAGGACCACAGACACTATTTGCGGTGCACATGGGGCAGGAGCATTTCCAGTTTGGTGGGCTACCCTTTGGCCTCATCAGTCCTTCTTTCGTGTTCATGAAAGTTATGGCGGTGGTTTCAGCACATCTTCAGAGGTCAGGAGTTAGTCTTCCCCTACCTCAACAACTAGCTTTAAATGTGGACTCGCCCCAGGCGGTTGTATGACAGAACAACACGTGCAACTACCATGCATGCCTTTACTTCGCCATCATTACCACGCATACATTGACAATGAACATTTTTACAACGCATATGGAAACTTTCGTTGTAAAGGCATGGTTGGTAAAAACATGCGTAGTAAAAAGATACACAAGCGCACATAAACGAGGGAGATAGGGAGGGTGTTTACACACTTGCGCCAGTTGGATTGTGCGTGTGTCCGTTTCGTAGCTCCGTAGAGACGATCACAACAGGGGAGGGGCTGCTGCTGTGGGCCTGCCCACACTTTCTCCCTGCATATCCTCCAATGTGGGGGCATGTCGCAGGACGTCAGCAGCATCATTCTCGCCATGCACAGATGGCGCAGTTGCTCAGTACCCCTCCCCCTTTCGCCATTACCCATCCCCATTACTTAAATAATGTCAGACGCTCCTCTGAAGTGACGCTCTGCGTTGAGCACCTCTTTCTTCAAATGCTGTCCTCTGGTGAAACTTACACGCATGCCACAGAGAGACACCCTACTCTTTTTTTTTTTTTTTTAAATATAAAAGCTTCAGATTCCCCTTCAGTCCATTTATTGTTTTGGCACAGAGCCGGTGCTGCCCCAATGCCTTTTCCAAGCACTTAGGACTCCAAGGACAGTTTGGTTGAACATATGTAACATTTTATGTCAATGAACCAGAACTCCCAGAATTCTGAGGGAGTGAATGTGAGCCGCTCCCAGTGGTAAATAGACACTGTGAACGGACTTGCATCTACTGTTGGAACCGGGACAAAGAGGTGTGTTGAACGCATATGCCTTTACCTAACCCTGAGCCCTAAAACCACCCCCTGCCGCAGCCCCCTGGGTGTACAACGCGGCCCATTACCATTACCATGCACCCTATACAACGAACATGCCTTTACCACGCATGCCTGATTTCGTAGTAAAGGCATGCATGGTAAAGGCCTATTCGTGGTAAAAGATTTGTTGTAACGGACATGCGTGGTAATGGCATGTTTGTTGTAAAGGATGCATTGTAATGGTCATGCGTGGTTATGACCGCTTGGTAATGGCTGTTTCCTGCCCCAGGCATTTGTCACCTGCCTCCAGACTATGGCAAACCTCCTCATTTCGTTGGCGTTCATTGCAAAGGTACACCTGAATCCTTCATAGATCCTCCACTTCATCTGAGCCATTCTAGATTAGGTGCAGTTTCGTGCCTTCTTCATGGAACAGAGAACCCAGGACATTCGGGCTATGATCCTGATGTTCCAGCCTCTGTCCTGGATCTCATTAAGGATGACTCTGACGCTGCTGCTGCTGATGGCCTCCAGCATCCTTTTGGTCAAGCATGCCTGATGGCATATGTAGGCTTTACTGTAGAATCTGTAGTCCCAGTGGGCGCAGCATTGGGTGGACCGCTCTGATCATGTCTGGATTTCAGAGAAGATTTTAAAAGACCTGCAGTGCTCGACTCTAAATGGATTAGTGACAGACTCCTCTCCCTACCCCATCCAGAGCTGACAGTGGTGACAGACACATTATTTATGGGTTGCAGCACCCACTACGGCAAGGTGGAGATCAGAGCCATCTAGTCTGCGGCAGAGTCCCAACTCAACATCAACATTCCAGAGCTGCGGGACATCTGCTTGGCGTTGAAGCCCCTCCTACCATCCATAAAGGGGTCGGGAAGGATGGTTGGTGCAGTTGCTCACGGATAACACCACCACCATGTGGTATTGCAACAAACATTGTTGGGTGGGGTCATGGGCCCTGTGCGCAGTGGGATCTACAAACGCCAGGGCAGACGAACCCAGCCGCCGACACCTAACGAATCATGAGTAGCAGTTAAATCCGGATGTGGTGCAAGGCAACTTCTGCAAATTGGGAGAACCGTGACTCGATCTTTTCACCACTGAAGAGAAAAGCAATGTCTGCACTTCTGCACGTTGGACTTTCCAAGGCGTCTTGCTCTCTTTCTACCTCTAAGACGCATTCTGCCTGAAGTGGAACTCAGATCTCCTGTACGTCTTTCCTATCCTTCCCGAGTTCTGAAGAAGATCAGGAATGAACAGACCCAAGTCATCCTAGTGACACCAGATTGTGCACATAGAATGTGATATCCAGAACTCTTGAGCATGAGCATCTGTCCTCTGATTATGCTGCTGCCTCTGGAGGATCTTCTATCACAGCAGCAGGGCAGGGTCCTGCACTGGGCTGTGCGTAGTCTTCACCTCCGTTCTTTGACAGTGAAAAGTGACAGCTGATTGCATTCGACCTTCCTCACAAGGTTATAGATGTCATCTTGACAGCCAGACGTCTGTCGAAAAACTCTGCAAATGCCAGGCTTTGGGATAAGTTTGTAGTTTGGTGCGGTACTCGGCAGATTGACCCGTTTCAAGCCAGGCTATCCAAAGTGTTATTTTTTGTGTTTTCGATTGCCCAGAAAGGGCTTGCTTTGGGTACCTTTGAAGGGTACCTGTCGGCTCATTTGGCTTTTTTGTAGTTGTCGGATCAGCTCTGTTTGTTGAAATCACCCATTGTGATACGTTATTTGAAGGGCTTGCAAAACATGTTTCCATTATCATGCCCAGTGGGACCTTAACTTGGGCCTCACACACAGCTGTCTACTACGCCTTTTCACCCTCAACACAGTGTTCCTCATTGCCTTAACATTAGGCAGGCGGGTGACTGATTTGCAAGCCCTCTCCATCAACCTGCCTTACACTATTTCCTTCCCAGGCCAACTGGTCCTGAAAACCCGAGCTTATGTTTTTACAAAATTGTTGACTCTTTTTAGTGCCAGGAGGGGAGACTCCATCGGCTGGATCATAAAAGGGTTTTTAGCTTTTACATTAATTTACCAGAGAACATTGTGTGAATGATCCGCTATTTGTGATTTCTGGGATTTGCTGGATCGAAGAAGGGCAAAGCGCAGAAGAGGATAATTTCTCAGTGGATTGTGCTTTGCATTAAAATCTGGCACGCAGTAGGCAATAATCAGCCCTTGGAGAGTTTGCAGGCTCATTTCACCAGAGCCAATGTTTCTGCCAATGCGTTGACATGTGGCGTGCCTGTTCCAGATATTTGCCAGGCTATGTGGGTGTCTCTCCATATGTTCCCAAAGCACTACTGTCTGTAAAGCCAGGTCCATCGAGATGGGCGTTTTGCCCACTCTGTCCCGCATGACTCTTTGGTTTGCGACTGTTCACAGACTCACCAATGGAAGGTACTGTTTGGTATCTATTCAAAAAGTGAGGACTCTGCGGTTAGAAGTATCTATCTGAAGATCAAGTTAATTACCCTTAGTCTCTTTCTGGTAGATACTTTGACTCTGCTCTGTAACTGCAAATTCCTCACCAACCCTCACCCAGAGTAGTCTGTCACTTATCCATTTGGAGTCAAGCACTGCAGGTCTTTTAAAATCCTCCCCGTTCTGTAAACATAACTCTTTTCCATCTAAAAAAGTTCAATGGATAGAAAAATGCACACTGGGCAAAGCTAATTTCCTGTTGGGTTGTGTGTCTGGTGGCGTGTACAACCCAGAATGCAACTGATGTCAATAAGTGATACCTCTATGCGTTTCCGCTCCTCACTTCGGTAGCAAAATGACGTTTGCACAAAGCCACCTACCGGCATGAAGCCATATTGCTGAAATATTTCCAGATCCACCATGGTGCCTAGATATATTCAAAAGGTGAGGAGTCTGCAGTTAGAGAATCTACTAGGAAACGTTACCGAAAGTAGGCAATTTGTTCTTTGCGGTCACAAAGCCTGAGATTTGCAAAATCACAGGGTTTGCAACTACACAATACTATTCAACTATTTACAAAAGCCATTTTACGAGTTTTGTGGTTTTTGACCTAAATTCTCACAATCGTATATCGAATACCGACACTTCAAAAGAGCTGGTATCTAATTTGCAAAGAGAAAACTATCCATGGGTGGGTATGCTGTCCACCTGCAGATCACTATCCCTGCATTTGCAGCCATTCACAGAGGGTTGCAAATTACACCACCCTAACTAATATTCTTTAGGGAGGTTGCTTTGCAACCCCTTAAAAACTAACAATTTGCGATGCGACTTACTATGACAAAGGTTGCATCGCAGATTGCATTTACTTTTCCAAGCTAGTTAATGTGAAAACTGCACGTCGTTGGTTTGCAAATGGGACAATTACATCTGAAAGAGACTATTAGTTATATATTCCTTACCTTAGAATTACCCCTAGGCGTCAGACTGAATCCGGAGAATTTTTCTTCAGCAGTACCCCTGCGCATCAGTTGGTGGCGTCGGTCGGCTCTGCGTTCGTCGTTGGCGTCGTGATCGCCGGAATGACGTTGCGGTATCTACTTAGACGCCGCCCTTGCACGCTGACGTCCGTTCTTCCTTTTTCCGCGCCAGCCAGCGCAGATCTGGAGAGAGCGGTACCCGTAGTCACTTTTTGACTAACACTTTTTCGACTTTTGTCAACATCTTTTTTGAGTCGTTCGACTCCTGGTGCACGTAGTGATGTCCCATCGTCAGACCGGCTTCAAACCTTGTGACTCCTGTCACAAGTTGATTTCGGTCACGGACCCGCACCTCGTGTGCCTCTGGTGCCTGGAGCGTGACCATGACCCGAAGTCGTGCTCTGACTGTCGGGCCATGAACCCGAAGTCTTTGCGGGAGCGGTACCGGCAGTCAGCTCCTCGCCACTTGAGGTCCCGGTCGAGTGGGAGGTCGCGGGACCGGTCGCGGAGTCACCGCCATCACTCCTCATCGAAGTCTTCGTCTTTGGGTAAGTCGAAGCACAAGAAGAAGGCGAAGAAGCACCGCCGCTCTTTGCCTTCTCCCCGTCCGTCGGCCGACGGGACGCGGAAGGTAGTCGTCCTTCAGCTCCACCTGCAGAGCCTGCTGGGACGGCTTCGAGCTTCCCTCCCTTTCCGGGAGCCGGAGCGTCCTCTGCCCAGCTTCGTGCATTTTATGAAGCTCTCCACTCCATCTTTGGGCAGCCCGACTCCGCCGGCGCGCCTTCCGGCCCCGCAGACTCGGCTGGGGGCTCTAGGCCTTAGATGCCGGCAGCTCCGGCCTCCGTGCCGCAGGGCCCCCAGGGATCCAGGCCTGAATCCAGATCGATGCCGGTCAACCTCACGACGCCTCCTGCGGCACCGATACCTCTGACGACGCCTCCACCACTTCTGACGCCGGTCGTGTCCACGGCCGGCGTCGACCCCAGCTTCCCCCTCGCTTTGGACACGGAACCGGACCGGCTTCGACCGATGCTGGTACCGGCGCCGACCGGTACTTTTGTACCACTGTTCTACCCTGGCGTTCCCTATCGCCCTGAGTGGCGGCCAGAGGAGGGTGAGGAGGACTGTGAGTGGTCTGTTGACCCTTTGGAAGACCAGCTTGAAGAGCCGGACTGGGGAGAGGAGTTGGGTGAGGCCAGTGGTCTGGATACCTCTCCAGACCTTGGCATGCTTTCTCCCCCTACCTTGGCCACAGAGGAGGGAGCCTCCTACACTGTGGTGTTGCGTTGGGCGGCTGAGGCCTTAGGCCTTGAGCTTCCTACGGTGGCAGTCAGGACTAATCTCCTGACTGAGGTGCTTCTGCTGGCACCGGTCTCTTCGGAGCCCCTGCTGTAGTTCAATGAGGCCCTCACAGACATCCTTCTGGGCACTTGGTCCAGGCTCAGCACAGGGGTTCCTGTGGATAGGATGATTGCCCGACGCCACTGCCCGGCCCTGGCCGACCCAAATTTCCTCTCCTAACACCCTACCCCCGAGAGCTTGGTGGTCCAAGCATCAAAATCCAAAGGCACGTTCCCTTCTGCTCCCCCAGATAGGGAATCCAAGAAGCTGGACCATCTTGGGAAGAAGATGTTTTCTTCCGCCAGCTTAGGACTGTGGTCTGTGAACACCGCATGTCTCTTGAGCCGTTACACCCACTCTGTGTGGGACACGGTTGCGCAGGTGCTGCCACAGTGCCTGGAGGAGGCCCGGGCCACACTCTCCCATGCGGTCACGGAGGGGAGAGACGCAGCAATGTTTGCCATCCGATGTGGACTGGACACCGCTGAGTTGCTGGGTAGAACGATCTCTACGTCAGTAGCCCAAAGGCGCTACGCCTGGCTTAGATCCACTGGCTTTTCTGGGGATGTCCAATCCACTCTTTTGGACATGCCCTTTGATGGCCGTCACCTGTTTGGTGACAAGGTGGGCAGTGCGCTTGAACGCTACAAGGATTCTAGAGCTACGGCCAGATCCGTGGGCCTCGCCGCCACCTCACGTCCTGTGCAGTCTGCCTTTCGCCCCTTTCGCGGCTACAGAAGGGGTGCCCCACCACGTTCCACCCAGGGCCACAGGCCGGCGTAAGCTACCCAGCCTCTGCGCAGCCGGGGACGTGGGACCCAACACCGTGGGTCTGGGGGCCAGCGGGCGGGCCAGTCCACCAGTGCCCCCTCTGCAGCAGCCGCTAAGCCTTCCTAGTCCGACTTTTCAGGGCCACCAGTTGCCAGAGGGCGGCAGGATCCGCCATCACCTCCCCTACTGGCATAACATCACATCAGTCAGGTGGGTTTTGCAGATAGTCCGAAGGGGCTACTCCCTCCCCTTCGAGATTACCCCTCCCTCCATGCCACCAACACTCCATCGCATGTCAGAGGATCACTTGGCTCTTCTCTGTTAGGAAGTTACGGCTCTCTTGGCCAAGGAAGCTATCGAGCGAGTCCCTGTCCCAGAAGTAGGTCGTGGTTGTTACTCCCACTACTTCCTGGTGCCAAAGAAGGACAAAGGCCTGCGCCCTATCTTGGATCTCAGGGACGACAACCGCTTCCTCCGGAAGGAGAAGTTCAAAATGTTGACAGGTCCTGTCTGCCCTCGACCATGGAAACTGAATGGTAGCGTTGGACTTGCAGGACGCTTACTTCCACATTCCCATCCTGCCAGCCCACAGGCGTTACCTATGATTCACGGTAGGCCACGAGCATTTTCAGTTCACCGTGCTCCCCTTCCGGCTTACCAGGGCCCCTCGAGTGTTCACGAAGTTCCAGTCTTCCCCTATCTCGATGACTGGCTGTTGAAGGTGGGTTCGCCCCAGGCTGTCGTCTCCCACCTCCAGACTAAAGGCGGACCTCCTGCATTCGCTAGGGTTCACTATCAATGAGCCGTAGTCGCACCTGATTCCCTCTCAAAAGCTCCTTTTCATCGGAGCAGTTCTGGATACAGCGCAGTTTCGGGCTTATCCTCCCGAGCAGCAAGTCTGCAATATTCGTGCTATGATACCGATGTTTCAGCCTTTATCCCTGGTTTCGTGAGATTGAGCTTGAGGCTGCTGGGCCTCATGGCCTCCTGCATCCTGCTGGTGGATCATGCCAGGTGGCATATGCGGGCTCTGCAGTGGGACCTGAAGTTCCAGTGGGCGCATTATCAAGGGAATCTTTCCGATGTTGTCCAGATCTTGGAGGGCACTGCACACCAATTGCAGTGGTGGCTAACGAACCAGGATTGGGTCAACGGCAGATCCCTCTCCCTTCCCCAACCAGCCTTCAGAGTGGTGACAGATGCGTCACTTCTGGGATGGGGCAGCCACATGGGAGAGGCAGAGATCAGAGGCCTCTGGTCTCCGGCGGAGTCCGGGCTCCACATCAACCTGTTGGAGCTCCGGGCGATTCGTCTTGCACTGAAAGCATTCCTTCCTTCTGTCAAAGGAAGAGTAGTGCAGGTGTTCACGGACAACAACACCACCGCCATGTGGTACTGCAGCAAACAGGGCGGGGTGGGGTCGTGACCCTATGTCAAGAGGCTCTCCGCCTCTGGACGAGGCTGGAACATCAGGGCATGTCCCTGGTGGTTCAACACCTGGCAGGTTCCCTGAACGTCACTGCGGACTAACTCAGCCGCCGGTGCATGATGGATCACGAATGGCGTTTTTACTAGGAGGTGGTGCAAGGTCTCTTTCAGCAGTGGGGAGAGCCTTGGTTAGATCTGTTCGCCACCGAAGAGAACGCGCAATGTCAGCAGTTCTGCACGTTGGAATTTCCAAGGCGGCACTCGCTCTGCGACGCTTTTCATCACGAGTGGAATTGCGGTCTTCTATACACCTTTCCGCCTATACTACTTCTACCCAGAGTACTGAAGAAGATCAAGTGCGACTGGGCCCAAGTCATTCTTGTGGCTCTGGACTGGGCACGAAGAGTCTAGTATCCCGAGCTCTTGAACATGGCCATCGATCCTCCGATCAGACTGCCTCTTGAGGAGGATCTTCTGTCGCAACAACAGGGGACGTTTCTCCACCCGAACCTGCCCAGCCTCCACCTCCTTGCGTGGAGATTGAGCGGTGACAGTTGACCGCTTTTGACCTTCCTCCCGAAGTTTGTAATGTCATCTTGGCAGCCAGTCGTCCCTCCACTAAAACGCTATACGCCTGTAGATGGAACAAATTTGTGGCATGGTGCACAGCAAAGGCTGTGGATCCCCTTTCTGCCCCTCTTTCAGAGGTTCTCCTCTTCATTATTTCTTTGGCCCAGCAGGGCTCTGCGCACCCTTAAAGGCTATCTTTCGGCCATTTCGGCCTTTCACCGCCTTCCAGATCAGCCTTCTTTTTTCAAGTCCCCTATTGTAAATAGATTTCTTAAGGGCATTACTAACCTCTTTCCTCCTATTCCTTTCATAATGCCCCAGTGGGACTTGAATTTGGCCTTAACTTACCTTATGTGTGCTCCTTTCGAGCCACTACATAATTGTCCTCTCAGACTCTTGACTTTAAAGACTGCTTTTCTGGTTGCCATCACCTCTGCTGGCAGGGTGAATGAGCTTCAGGCTCTTTCTTCTAAACCTCCTTTCCTTGCTGTTAAACCGGACAAGGTTGTCCTTCGAACTAGACCTTCTTTTCTTCCCAAAGTGGTTACCTCTTTTCACATAGGACTGACTATCACGTTGCCCACCTTCTTCCCGCCCCCGCATCCTTCTAAGGAGGAGGAGAGACTCCACCGTCTGGATCCTAAACATATGCGATCATTTTATCTGGATCGCACAAAACAATTCCGGGTGGACGATCAACTCTTTGTTGGCTATGTGGGCGCCAAGAAAGGTCAGGCAGTGCAAAAACGGACCCTCTCTCGATGGGTCGTCCTTTGCATTAAGATCTGTTACTCCTTTGCGAAAAAGGAGCCTCCGGTAGGACTGCGTGCCCATTCCACGTGGGCGACGGAAGCCACTACTGCTTTGGGACGTGGAGACCTCCTCTGTGACATCGCCAGGCAGCCACATGGCCATCTCTGCACACGTTCACTAAGCATTACTGCCTGGATAGTCCAGTCCGGAGAGACGGCTTCTTTGGCCGTTCAGTTCTCCAGGACTTTCTGATGTGAACTTGGTACGCAGACCCACCTCCGGGCTTGATATTGCGGGGGTATCTATTCTAAGGTAAGGAATCTATAACTAATAGTCTCTCTCAGATGAACAAGTGACTTACCCTCGGTAACGATATATCTTTAAGAGACATATATTGGTTATAGATTCCTTACCGCCCCACCCATCCTCCCAGTTCTGCGAACTGACTTCTAGAGTAAGGGACCCCTTTTCAGGGCCCTACTTTTGTACACCAGTGGTCAGTGTCTTGCATGGCTCTGCGCTTCTGGTGTGGAATGTCGTGTAAAGAACTGGCGTCAATGCGCAGAGGCGGTGTCTAAGTAGATACCGCAACGTCATTCCGGTGATCACAACGCCAACGTGGAACGCGGAGTTGACCGACGCCACCTATCGACGCGCTGGAGTACTGCTGAAGAAAAATTCTCCGGATTCAGTCTGACGCCTGGGGGTAATTCTAAGGTAAGGAATCTATAACTAATTTATGTCTCTTACAGATATATCGTTACCGAAGGTAAGTAAGTTGTTCATCAGGCCCTCGGAGAGTACATTTAGTCATAGGGATCCTCGCCATGTCCTCATCAGTTGGATGCAGTGATTAGCTTGTCCTATTAGGTTTCAATAATTTTTTAGGTCAAACAATAACTTACATTTAACAAACTCAAAGAAAGATGCTGCCTCAATGAAAATATATACCTGATCACTGGTTCAGTCATCTGAGCAGTAACACATTTCCCCTACATCCTCCTGCCCCCTACCAAGGTGTAGACAGAGGGGAATGGTGGAGATGACATAAGGGAAGGGTGGTTCATGAATTAAAGAGACAAAGCTTGTATCTTTACTTTTGTAAACCACGTTGTGTCAAGACCCCCTTCCCCCACTACTTGCCCTAGTCAATAAAATTAAAGCCGCTTTTTATATCCAGCTACATAGGTGTCCCCCCTGGCAGAGCCATTGTCATCAAGAAAGGAAAATCATACTGTGGCTGGCTATGGTCTTTGTTTCCTTGCCTCTAGAGCACTCGATTGCCTCCACCTTAATGAAGACATGATGTTGTCTGTCCTGATTCATCTCAAGCCTGGCAAGGTGCCACAACAATGCTTTTAGCCCCAGTTTGTGCAGGCCTTTCTTAATTGCCTGAAGCTTCTGACGCCTGGTTTGTGTCGATCTGCTGTAGTCCAGGAAAATTACAATTTACCTACCATCCTTAATCACAGTTCAGCTGTTAGATACCTCCCTCAGAATAGTTTCTCTTTTTTGAGCACTACCCAATTCTGAAATCACAGCACACCCAGATTCCTTGTTGCCTCTGTATCCTCCCAAAGGGAGTAGATATGCCTTCTGTACGAATACTCCTGAAGAGTCAGCAGGTGTAACTTTATATTTAGGAAACTCATGATTAAAGTAGCTAGACACTCCTTTCCTCTAGGTTCCTCCCCACCCTCAACTAGCAAATTTTAGCTGCTCCAGCACAAGCCTCTTAAGTAATTAATCGGTGACTCTATTTTAATCAGGACTGGCATAAGCACTCTTCTGAAAGCCCTGCTGTGCTCACAGCCTCCAGTTGTATAATCTTAGCCAGATTCTCCTGTGACATACCATCTGTTTTAACCAACCATCCATCAAACGTTGCCATAGTGGCATCTGGGACTGTTGTCTTCTCCTTAATGTCATTGGTTAGTCGCTTTAATTCGCGTAGTGCTGTAAGGTACAATGTTTCTCTCTGTGATGTACCTTCACCTGCTCCAGTGCTACTGGCAATGTCTCTTTCCCCTTGTAATAGATGTAGAGAAATGCCTCTGCCTCCCCTCTTGTGTTTGGCCTTTTCTGTTCTAGGTGGCATGTTGAGATGTAGTCTCCATGGTAATCTTTCACTGCACAACAAGTATTGGGCCACCATTCGAGAATAGGGCCACGGGACCTTCCAGAGACTACCTGGGATGGCAGTCATTTAGCAGTTGTCTCCGCCTCAGCACTATAATGCTGGATTGTCTGCAGGCTAGGTGACCAGATTTTGAAACCCCAAAACACAAGAGGGCCAGTGGCAGTCGTTAATTTGAGCAGGCGAGGGGGGAGGGGAGGGGAGTGAGTGGGACACATACTCACACTTCTACATGCACACTCACTCACACCTATACATTTACAAGCATGCATACATACACCCACCATTCACAAGCACATACACATATACATGCCCAGTCACAGCACGCACACACACTAATACACATACATTCATATATACACGCATGCACCAAACCCAAAAAAAAATGGGGTTACAGCAGAGATCTTGAGTGGCAAGGGGGAAGCCTATGTAACTTCTGGAAGATTGGGACTGCTGTCTCCTCTCATAGGCTGACCTTGGTATTGGTCAGCAAATGAGGACGCATCAGTCCCTTACTCGACACAGAGTGGGATTGGGGTCCGTGAGACTGCTGACCAGACTCTGTGATGAGAGTCAGTGATGAACACTCGTACCTGGGCACTTCAGGGCTTAAAACGTAAGCACCCATTGTCAGAGTTTAACAGTGGTGCCCCCCTCATCATGAGAGGGAGGACCTCCAAGTGCTTTGCTGGACTGAGGATGTCATGCCCACAGAGCACTCTAATCTTTAGCCCGGCATAGTTCAGCTCAGGCAGCCTGGCTCCAACGCACTTAGCACATATACAGCGCCTGGCTGCCTGACCTGAACATGAAGTGTCAGTCAGGCTGACCTTTGCTCAGCCTGACAAACACTCTTCATGTTTGGAAAAAAGTGTGGGAGGGGGGCCTTCAGGCATGTAGATGTGGCTTTGTAGAATGTAACTTGTTCTGCGGCAGGAGATAGTGGGTGCACTCTCTGTGGTAATGTTTGCAGGACTGAACAAATGCACAAAGCCACTACCAAAAACAAAAGGCAGAAAAGTATGGTGTGCTCAGCAATACAATCAGTTTAAGTTCTGTAATCTTTCTGTTTCTGGCAGGCCATGTATAACTGTGAATTGTACCCTCTCTAGTGTTCTTTATAAAACACACTAGTGCCTTCTGTGTGCATGAGCACTACAGTAAAATATTAAATAAACAAAATAAGAACCTGTGACCTAGTGGTTGAATAGACTGCAATAAGTGCGTTGACCACCTACAATTATAGAATGTGAATTAAAATAGTGTCACATTAACAAGCGGAATATCCAGTGTCACTAAGTGCTAGGAATTAATCCTATACCTTAGCCAACTACCACCCCGACATACCAGGTCTGAGTCCCTGGAACAAGAGGAGCAGCCAAAAGGGTGCGCCTGCCTATAGGTCATGCGCAGATCATCACAGAGACCAACCATAGGACACAATCACCACCAGGTACTCTTCTTCGAGCTGCTGCATCTCTGCTCCCTCCTTTTCAATTCCCCACCATGCATATCAAGAACAGAAGGCGCTACAGCCTAGCTTTGCCTCCCTGTCCCAAGGCAGGATGGCACAACCTGTCTCACGACTAACTCACCTCCGAGAATCTCAAACCATGCCGAATCCACTACAGTCTTGGCGGCAGCTACAAGTCTTAAGCCACGTTCTCACAATACTGTTAGGGGAAAGTTGTCTTGGTGTGTTCATTCCCTATGCTTTTCCTCAGACAGTGTCCGCTCCGCCACACAATGTCCTATTTTCTCCCCTCCTAAGACTTTCAAACCACAGTTTCCCTCATGCTTCTAGACTCCATCACCCCCCTATCACCGCCTCTTACCACCTCTCTTCTGATAGCCCCTCTCCCCAACCATTCTGTGATCTTGAAAGCCTTGCTCCGCCAGATCTCCAGCCACTCTCATTCCACATCCCCCAATATCCTTTGCTACCCCAGTTTCTCTTAACCACCTCCCTTCTGCAAGACCTCACTCACAACCATTTTCTGAGCCTCCAAGAACCCTTCTGTCCGATCCCGAGCCACTCATATGCCTTCTACAGCCTCTCCATAGCCCCAAACCTCATACAATCCCCTCTCTGCAGGGTCTTCGGTCTTTCCTCTGTCAACTCATCTGCCTCTTCTCCCTCCCAGTTGGAGTCATATCTGTATCACCAGTGCTTCTCACATACTTGTCCTGCAGATGTGAACTAGTGAGTTGGGGGTCTAACGTGAGCCATTGTAGATGGCTGCAGGCTCCAAACACTGAAACTCTGCCTGATTGGAGAGAAGAGAGATACAGATTCCGAACACGAAACTGAAACAGAGAGGGGCAGGCCCTTGCCAGCCAGAGACAGGCTGTGGCGAACAGATGGACATATCAGTGTCTCCTCTCTGAGAAGATTGGTAAAATGCTCGTGTAGTCATGGGTGACAATTATTGTTTCCAACCATTTCATGTGGAACTTTGTACTCTTCAGTCACAATAGTCCTCTGCTGTTGGTGTACATTGCTTCTAAAGGGAGCAATCAAACCTTTCTCACTACACCAGTGAGAATAAAGAGTTTATTCCCTGTACTTACTCATCCCCAAGAAAGATGGGACATTTCGCCCAATGGTCTGTCCAACTTCTCAAGCAATACAAGTTAGATTACTTCAAAATCACAACTCTCCAAGACATCATTCCGCTGTTTCGGGGACTATATAGAGCCCATGAGCTCAAGGACATATACTTCCACATCCCTATTCACCCACACCATTTAGAACCTCAGATTTGTGGTAAGTTCCCTTTGGCTTCACAACAGCTCCTCAAGTGTTTACCAAAAGCTGGGCATTAGTAGCACTGCATTTGCGGCGCAGCACTGTTGGTATTTCCATACCAGGATGACTGACTCGTAAAGTGTATGTGCCATGCCTCACTTACACTTAACGAGCAGTCTAACTCCTTAGATTGGGGTTCACTGTAATGCACAGAAATAGTACCTCTGCCCGTAAAACAACTATTCTCGTAAGCCATACTAAATACAGAAGCAGGCAGAGCCTTCCACAGGAAAGGGAGAGTAATGGCATTTGAAAGACTGCTTCCCCGCTATCAGACGTCATGTCCTCTGAGAGCGAGACTGTTAATGAAACTTTTGGGCATGATGTCGTCTTGTATTGCGATAGTACCAAATGCCTGGCTACATATACACCATCTGCAAGAGTGCCCTGAAAGACAATAGTCACAAGCAACTAGTCATAGGAAGGATGGTAGACCCCATCGGTCACCCTGTTTGCATCAGAGAGAACGCAAAATCCCAAAAACTGTTCTCCTGGTACCCACAGCCCATGGACAATGGTTACACTGGCCAGGGATATTTGCGCATGCTTTTCCACCACTGTCACTCCCTTGACAGCATCCGGAGAAGAGCTACCCCTCAGTCACTGTTTGACGAGTGTTTTTAATGATTTTTCTCCTTGTGTGTTCGGAGATGCCATCTAGGAAGACAGGATTCAAGCCCTGCAGCACCTATCACCAGCCGATGTCGGTGACGGACCCGCACCTTGTCTGCCTGTGGTGTTTGGAGCGGGACCACGACCGAAAGTCATGCTCCGATTGCCGCGCAATGAACCCAAAGGCTTTGAAGGAGCGGTCCCTAAAGCTCATGGCAGCCCGGCATGCGACTCAGTGTAAATCGAGGTCCCGGTCGAGAGGAAGGTCCCGGGAGTGCTCGCAGAGTCCCAGCGCGCACCCCTTCCCCCACTTACAAGTCCTTGGGACACTGGGGGCCAGATGTACAACCCTATTTTGCATGCGCAAACGGGTCTGCGACCCGTTAGCGCATGCAAAATGTTGAAAGGGCTATGTACAATTCCTAAATAGCGAGTCGCAATTTATTTGTGACTCGCTATTTAGGAATTGCGAGTCGCTATTAGGAAGGGGCGTTCCCTTCCTAATAGCGACCGCAACCCCGTGTATGAATGTTTTGCGACCGCAAAACACTCGCAAATTACCACCCTCTTCAAGAGGGTGGTAAAGCACTCCCAATTTGGAAGGGGTCCCCCTTCCACTTTGTGACTGTCTCTAAAAATATTTTTTATGGGCAGGCAGTGGTCCCAGGGACCACGACCTGCCCTTAAAAAATGAAACGAAAACGTTTCATTTTTGTATTTTAAATGCATCCCGTTTTCCTTTAAGGAAAATGGGCTGCATTTAAAAAATAAAAAAAACTGCTTTATTTAAAAGCAGTCTCAGACATGGTGATCTGCTGAGCCCAGCAGGCCACCATCCCTGGTAGGGCCTGTCATTCCCAATGGGGTCGCAAATTGCGAGAGGCTCATTAATATTCATGAGCCTCGAAATTTCCGACCCCATTCGGAATCGCAAACAGTGTTAAACACACTGTTGTACATGCCAAATAGCGCCTCGCAAATTGCGAGTCGCAAATGAGTCGCAATTCGCGAGGCGCTATTTTGCAGGTCGTACATCTGTCCCTGGGTATGTTGAGGCACAAGAAGAAGTTGTCGAAGAGATCTTCGACTTCTCACCCGTTAGCCTTTGAGACGAGGGAGGAACGTCGACGTTCAAGGCCTGGCTCTGCGGTAGAGCCTGCGCCTGGGCCGACTCCGCGCCTCCCCAAATTTCCGGGAGCCGGAGCGATCCCCGCCCAACTGAAATAGTTCTATGAGGCCATGAGCCTCATTTTGGGTGGCCTGACCCCTCCAGTATGCCTTCGGGCCCCGGGGGGCCAGAAGGGGTCCCATATGGTTCTACCGTGTCTGCGGAGCAGGGATCTCCATACGGAATGGTGGTGCAGAGGACGGCTGAGGTCCTTGACATTCAGTTGCCCTCGGTGGCAAGACATCTTGACAGAGGTGCTGCAACTGGGAGTCTCCACATCCAAACTGCTACTCTCATTCAATGACACCCTCACTGACGTTCTTTTGTGGACCTGGTCCAAACCCACCACCGGGCTCCTCTGAATAGAACGATCGCCCGGTGCCCTGCTCCTGGGAACCTAAACTTTCTCACACAACATACTACCCCAGAAAGCATGGTGGCCCAAGCCTCTAAGGCTGTACTCTTTGGGGGGGAAAAAAAGATGTTTCCTTCCGCCAGCCTGGAGTTACGGTCTATGAACATCGCATGCCTTTTGGGCCCGTTGCTCCCACACTCTGTGGAACACGGTTGCGCAAGTGCTGCCACAGCTCCCAGAGGAGGCTCAGACCGTCCTCTCTCAGGTTGTTGCAGACGGAGAGATGCAGCAAAATTCAAAATATGACGACTTCCTGTTGAAGGTGGGCTCGCCCCAGGCTGTCTTCTCCCACTTCCAGACTACGGCGAACCTTCTGCACTCAATGGTTTTCACTATCAACATGCCGAAGTCTGACTCCATCTCAAACGCTCCCTTTCATCGGAGGTGATCTGGACACAGTGCAGTTTCAGGCTTATCCTCCCAAGCGGCAAGTCAGGCTATGATACCAATGTTTCAGCCTCTATCCTGGATTTTGGTGAGGCTGTTGCTACTCATGGCCTCCGTCTTCCTGCTTGTGACACATGCGGGTGGCATATGCAGGCTCTGCAGTGTGTTTTGAAGTTTCATTGGGCATAGCATCAGGGGAACCTCTCCGACATGGTCCAGATCTCAGAGGGAACTGTGCTCCTCCACATCCCTCCAAAGAAGAGGAGCGACTCCACCGTCTTGACCCCAAAAGAGCATTGTTGTTCTACCTTGACCGCACACAAGAGTTCCGAAGTGGATGACCAACTCTTCGCGGGGTATGTTGGTGCGAAGAAATGTTGGGTGGTGCAGAAGCGAACCATCTCTAGATGGGTCATGCTCTACATCAAAATCTGCTACGCATTGGCTAAGAAGCAACCTCCTGAAGGCTTGCAAGCTCATTCCACCATAGCTAAAGATGTGACCACATCATTAGCAGACGGAGTTCTGGTCCTGGACATCTGCCAGGCAGCAACATGGGCATCTCCGCACATGTTTACCAAACATTACTGCCTGGACAGTCAGGTCCATAGGGGTGGACACTTCGCCCATTTGGTCCTGCAGGACTTCCTTGGGTGAAACTGGTCTGCAGACCCACCTCCGGGGAGGTATTGCTTGGGTATCTATTCAAAGGTAAGGAATCTGCAGCTAGAAATCTCTATCGGTAACACCTTATCTGGTAGAGGCTATATCTAGCCGCAGATTCCTTACTGACCCACCCATCCTCCCTACTTTGCGAACTGATTTCTAGGGACAAGGCAGACCCCTTTCAGGGCCCTAGTTTTACACACCAGTGATCAGTGTTTTTCTTGGCTCTGTGATTCTGGTGTATAAAGTCGTGAAAAGAAACCGATGTCAGCCCGCCTGGTTGGAACCTGTACAGGTGCCGCAGGCGTCACTGCCGACACGCACAACGTACGTGGAGCCGATTGATGCCACCTACCGGGACGCAGGGGTATTGCTCACAAAAAACCTTATGTTTCCGGTTTGACTGCTGGGGAAATTCAAAGGTAAGGAGTCTGCGCTAGATATAGTCTCTACCAGAGAAGGCGTTACCAAAGATAAGTAACTTGTTCTTTTGCACCTGAAGTCTTACAATTGCAATATCTTCAATTTCCAGAAGAGTGCATGCAAATTCACAAGGAAGCCCAAACGTTCTCTACGACAGCTTGCTAGGGGCCATTGGAAAAGATTTGTCCACTTATGTACCGTTCTCCGCAAGGAGCCTTTTGAAGGCCTCGGCATGACATCAATTATTTGTTCCACTTAAAAAAGGCAGGCTAAGCCTACTCTTCCATTAGGATACATCTAACTGCTGTGGCAGCTTACTTACAAGTTGACAAAAGCTTGTCACTCTTCAAGATCTTTTGCTAAAGCCTTTATAGAAATCCTTACAAGAGTGATCCCTCCTAAGATATCGCCAGTCCCTTTCTCAAACCTTTATGTTGTTCATGGATCTCCTGAGGCCACCTTTTGGGCAGTTACACAATTGGATACTGCAGTTCATTTCACGGTCGGTGGCTTTCCTCATTGCAATTGCTTCTCTTCATAGAGCAAACCCTAACATTCGAAGAGTCTTTTATTCAAGAGCACAAAGATTAAGTTGTCCTTTGAATACATCCTCACTATCTGCCTAAGGTCATCATCCCCGTTCCATGTCAATCAAACTATTGATTTTTCAAGTTTTTTCCCACAGCCTCAGTTTGTTGCAAAAAAGGCCTTACACACTTTAAATGTTAACAGCCCTTCTGCACAATATTGATTGTACAAAATCACTTAAAAAAACCAATCAGCTCTTTGTTGCTTTTGGCCAGTCCCTGTTAGTGAGACCCATTTCCAAAGCTGACCCTGGCAGATGAATTGCCAAATGTATTAACGATTGCTATGCCATTGCCAAACTCAGACTGCACTCTGTGCCTACAGCACTTCCACTTGGAAAAAGGGAGCCACTCTTCCTTTACTGGCCGACATCCCTCTTGCAGTGGTGGCTGCCTCGGAACGGGAGTGGTAAGGCAGGGGGTGAGGGAGGAATAGATAAAAAAAAAAAAAAAAACGTACCTTCACTGCCGTTGCACACCTATCCTTCGTCCTCATCTCTCTGCAATGGCAGCACAGGAAGCACCCAGGCTCCCAGACTCTCCCAGCCAATCACGACGCTGCTTATGCAGCGTCATGATTGGTCTGAGCGGCCTGTTTGGCCGCTCAGGCAATGCCTGGGAGCCTGGGCATGTTCTTCACCGGGCTGTGCAACACAGCCAGGTGTAGAACATGCTAAGTGCGCATGACTGTTTGGCCAGCCCAACAGGGCCGGCCAAACAGTCATGCACACTTGGGGAGTGCAAACCACTCCTTACTCTGCTCTGGCGAGCCCAGCACCGTCCCGGCTCCAGTCCCGCACAGAAAAATAAAATGATAATAACCTCTTGTTATTATTATTTTATTTGTATTTTTTGCACTGCTCAAAAAGCAGTGGGGCGACGTTCCTCCGCCTTAGCGGAGGAGATGCCACTGCCCTCTTGCAGGCATATGTAAAGCTGCAACTTGGTTTACTATGAACATTTTTACAGAGGCCTTGTCTGGAAGATTTTCTTTTTGCATATTGGCACCTTTATTTGGCATCTCATTCTATCAGTAACCTGAAACATTCACAGCTTTCTCTCTTCCTCCTTAATAAAAACTTTGTTCCAAATCATGTGCAGCTGTTTCTTGTAATTCTTTGGCTCTAATCGTTTACGAATTGAATAAAGTAAATCTGTTCTAACTAGCTTGACAATTAATAAACCTGTACTTCCAGCTTTGACCACTCTTAGAAACTCACTTCATCATGGGATTTTGTTTGATATTAAAAAATGGCAGAATATCACTGACCATGAGTAGTATCTTATAACAATTTTTAAAATACTGTTTTGGTTTTTGGAAACAATTTTGTAGAGAAAATATGCTTATAAGTAGTAAAAGTTTCTGTTTTTCTTTTCACTTCGAGTTGTAATTTGCAACCATAAAAAAACTTTTTTGACCCTTCCCCTACAACAGAACATAAAACTGGAAAAAGTGCCAACAGGAATTGTACTTTCGTTTCGTTTTTCTTTTCACTTCGAGTTGTAATTTGCAACCATAAAAAAACTTTTTTGACCCTTCCCCTACAACAGAACATAAAACTGGAAAAAGTGCCAACAGGAATTGTACTTTACATGAGGGCAGTTGACCCTTCTGATTTAAAATTAAGGACACTGCCCTTGTACATGAAGCTCCCAGTAAACTAGGATCCCTGAATGCAGCTCTACTTGTTTGGGTTTCTCTTCCTCTAAGAATATTTCTTGACCGTTTGGCTTCACTCGACATTTTCAGGCACTACCACTGATTTAATTACTTTTCATTAGTTATAGTTTTACCTTTTTATTGTAGAGTGAGTCTCCCTTTACTTGTTCTCAAGTGACTCTGTCTGCTTTCTTTGACCAATGCACTTCCTTTTTTGATAAAACGTGACAAGATTATGGGACAGTAGATGTGGTTTGTCCTCTGAACTCCCATATCATTGAGGGTTGTGGAATATGTCAGGATAAGATATATGGTAGGAAGAAGGACAAGGAGGGAACGTTGGTGTTGAGGCACTGTTCATGCCAGCATTGACTCAGTCAACACGAACAGCAACATTGTCACCAAGACCTACTGTGTCGCAGTGCCCTCATTTTCGTTAGAGAAGGAAGATGATGTCACTAACTCAACATTATAACCACATGCAAGCCTTATTCCTCTGCTGGACAACATAGAGCAACATAATTACGCTTTACAGAGAATACAGTACATTAACAATGTCACACCTAATTTTGGTATTACCTCCTTTGCTTCAGATGTGAGTAATAAATTCCTCCAGTGGAAGTATTTCAACTATTAAATAGACATAGAAGCATATCTAGGCACAGAGATTCCCTATGATGCCACACTACTCCTAGTCCACCTCACATCAGGCTAAGATTCAGAGTCCGGTTAAGAACTGTATTCCGCCTTAGTGACCAGGGGAGTCCAAGCTAAGGTATTTCCTATAAAGAATACCAACATGTTTCACAGTATCACCAGCGTGGCTGCCAGGCATACCACAAACCAACCAGAGTATGCCTAGACCTGCCCCCACCTCTTGACATTTTGCTGGACAGGCAGAAGTATATAATTTCATCTTTTGACTCTGGTGTCTGGTAGCAATATCTTATCCCCCTACAACGCTTGATGCAGAATGCATAGCTATTAATAAATGAAGAAGCATTAGAAAATGTTGTCAGAGGAACAGAAAATTCAGTCCTGCTAGTTCTCTGTGAAATGGAACTGTCACAATCAGGAATATCTTTCTATTGTAGGTGAGAGAAGTTCAGGTTGTTGGTGTTTCAAATCTGTCCTCCTTTCTGACATGGACACTGGAAGGTCGTTATACTATTAGGAGACCTGCTTTCATGTGCCAGTATAAGGAAGCACAGGAAATGTTTGTGTGTCATTACCGATGGTATTCTGTTCTCAGGAATCCAGGCAATATGTTTTTTTTCGGCGCTGAAATTATTCACCTGCAGTAATTTATCATGATCCAAACATTACTTCTCATAACTTGCTGATAGCCTTACTTTGATAATCAAAATGACGGTTCTGTTTTTTATATTTGTTCTCCGCTCGTCTTTCCTGCTGATCTACTGCTGTAGATTTTATAAGCTTGAAAGTACTGTTACAGCTACCTGGTGACAGGGAACATTTGAGCGTTGATTTAATCCGAACCTTTCTTTGTGTTGTCCGGAACAACAATTTGCTGTGCTTTTCAGGCAGCTTCATACTTTTATTTGTTGCAGATTTTCACCTTCTTTTCTTGATGTATACTGTTCCTTCTCCCTTTTATTTCCTGCTTTTTGTCAGATCTTTTATAATGCCTCTCATATTGCATGCTGTTTTTGATCTTTGTCTGCCTTCTCACCATTGTTTCTTGCTGCTGTTTAGCTTTTGTTACCACTTCTTCTCTCATTTAATTCTTGCATCTTCTCAATTTTGATCTCTGCTGCTTCTCAGTTTTATCATGTGTTTTCATCTTTATTCCATGAGACTCTTCAGCTTTGTTCCCTGCTACTTTCACTGTTTGTTCCCTGTGACTCCTCACCATTGTTCCTTCCAGTCTTCTCTTGTTTCTTCTCTGCGTGTTCTCACTTTCAATCTCAGCTGCCCCTAGCTTTTATTGTGTGCTTCTGCTGGTTCTCACTGTTGCGTTGTCCCTTCTTAGTGTGAGTGGGAGATTTCAATCCACAGAAGACAATAAGAAGAAGGATGCTGAGTCAACAACTTTGACCAACCCAGAGACCAAAGAAAGACGCAGGTGAGTCTGACGGCCACAGTGAGAAAGCCTGATGTTATGTTTGTAGACATTTGAGTGAGCTGTCATCTCAAATAGGTTTGTGTATGACGTCTTTACAGGGTTACTCTACATTTGTGCTTCAGGGCACTCCATTTTCTTGGATGTAAGCCTGTATAGAGTAGGAAAGCACATTCTCCAACTCTGCCCACTATTAAGTGTTTGAAGAAATGCTTTTATCTTGAATTTTTGATCTGTAATGTTTTACCATGTAACTATTTTTGTCTTAAACCTCAGTGATATGTGTCTGTGTACAGCCTCTGAACACGGAAGCTGCAAGTAGCAAGTCCGTAGAGGTTGTCTCATTCTGTTTCTTTGACTGGCTGACTCTATTAGTCCTAAAATCTCAGAATCTGGTTCCTGTGTTGGTTGGTAAAGAGGGCCCTTAATATGTGATTAAGATAGATGTGATTAAGATAGACCATTTTTCATAAGTTTACTGTTATAGTGAACCTTGTAAGTGAGAGATCCCAAATTCTGTTTACGATTTTGAATGATCAGACAAGTGTTTCTGGTTTACAACAACTCGGGTTTGCTTAGTTATGAAATGAAGAAAAAGGGATTGTTGGAGTTACTTGGCATTGATCATATGTTGAATGGTGAAAGGAAGAGGGGATTTGAGCCACTATTTACTATGGTTGTTTACACAGCTCCAGAGATCATTTAAAAGTATGTGTGATTTACTACGTGCTTTACTCTCTGCTTATAGCAGTTGCAAGTACCATCATTTTTAGATCATCTTTATCCTTCCTGGATGAAGTATTTAAGCAGGAAAATGTACATTTTGACTGAAAAGCATTTGCATTCCATATTTTCTTTGTCAAGTAATTGAAATAAATTGAAGAATTCACTTTAATCACAAAGAGCTCCTTCATATCAGGCAGTCACAACACTGAAGCCCATCTATGTATTATGTGGCTCCCAATGCTATGAATATGACTATATCTGCGGAAAATACATACACTTGCACATCCAGGTACACTCCACGACATCAACTATCACATGAGATTACATCTTCAAAGGTAACTTACATTAAATAAATAAGTTAAGGATTTAATATTACAAATAGGGTAGGAGTAACTTAAATTTAAACAACACTCATTAGCGAAGCCAGTACACCTGGGTTTAAAGTACTAATGCATGTAAGGCATGCACAAGTGTGTGTTTATCCATGCTTTGGCTGTGAAGGATCAACAGTGGGAAAAGCAGGGTGATGTTAAATAGTCCCTCACGAGATGAGTGCATGAAGTCTCATGCCATTCGCTGAAAGATGCTGGTTAAGAAAAGCCAGTGGTTAAAAGGGTAGGACCCAAGGCTCACTGCATGTATATTGCAAGTAGTAGTTCTGTTTAGAGAGCCAAGCTGCCAATCCCTTTCCTGCAAAGAGGATTTGGGGGCCTGTCCTCCTCCTGAGACAGACCATATGAAGATAATGATATCCCATCATGCCTCACAGGTGACAGGTCATTTCATTTTTCCGGCTCCTGGAAACAGGATCCTGGGGCACTGAGCTCTGCCTTTTTTGGCAAAACTCTTCTGGAAATCTTTCAAAACCTTACATCTAGAGTTTTCACTATATCTTTTGTCATTTAAACCGCTTGACACCCTTTTCTGACAGAATTTTTTTCATATTTTCTGTCAAAAATGCCTTCACTTCTTGTGAAGGGTCCTTCCTGTGGGGAAAAAGAAGCCACGATCAGACCCCCACAGGCTCTGTTTTATGTGCCTTACAGAAGATCACATCCCGACTCCTGTACTCATTGTCAGTCCTTCTTGAGGAGACCTTTGAAGGACAGGCAGAACATCATATTACATGGAATGCAGCAAAGGAAGGAAGAACATGCTGCCAGATCTTCTTGAGGCCATGGAGAAGGTCTAGCTCCACTAGAGCATCTTATTCCCGCTCCAAGGACTCCCCTTGAGGCAGAGCCAAGGAAAAGAGACACCAGAGGAAGACACATTGCTCCCGTTCGACATAGAGAAGCATGACATTGAAGAGCATAGAGTTGAAGACCAGGCATATACCTATTTGCTCACCATCCTCAGTAACAACAACGACACACTAAATGGTGAAAGAACCCCAATGGTCACCATCAAGACCATCTCCATTGACGGTAAGACCATCTCCATTGACGGTAAATCCACCTCCGTCGGCGTTGAAACAACCTCCATCGACAACTGGTCTAACCCGGTCATCGTCCAGACTGGCTCCGTTAATGGCGACAGCAACTCTGTCAACACAGAGGCCACTTCAGGCGACATCAAGGACACCTCAATCGACACTGAAGCCACTTTTATCGACGTCAAGACCTTGAACTTTGACATCAAAGCCATCACAGTCTTCAAAAGTGACATCTAGGGCAAAATCTTTGTCACCATCTATTCATCGATCTTCTAGATGGTCCCAGGAGTCTCATACAGAGAGACCTGCCACTCCAGGTTCCGATTACTCCCAAACATATTCCCCATCACAGTCCGGATATAGAGATTTCTGGTACAGCTTTAATACAGGGAGTCACACCACCCAATGTTTCTCCAGGTTCAGTAACATTACCTAGGTTATCACCCGGAATACCTCTGGTCTCTACTTCTGTCCTGTAAGGACCACAAGACAGTTCACTTTTGGCTCATGGTCATCACTCTAGATCCAGACAAAGATCTCCAAGAAGATCCAGAGAAAGACTCCAGTCATCCTACCCTAGATCAAGAAGATCTAGTACAAGCCGTCACAGAAGGTCACACTCACGATGCAGAACACAGTCCTCTTCATGGACTACGACCTCAAGGTCTTCCATTAGAGATTGTTCACCAAATCTTTCTAACACCTCTCCACCAAGGGTTTCATCAATTGAAGACTTGACAACTTTTAATGAGGTGCTTGTTAGAGGTGCAATAAAACTGAACAATCCTATGCCAGCTCCCACTGCATCTGTCATCTTTGAGACCCTACATCAAAGAACATCATCAAGACCTCTCCTCCCTCTTGTCCCGTGTCTTCTTGAACCTGCTGTGCAGTTGTCCCTGACACCTGCATCTATAAAAATGGCTCCATCTAAGCTCTTTAAAAAGTACAAGCCTCCTGACAAAGCTCCTTTCTTTCTGAGGGCAGATTCACCACCAGATTTGGTAATTGTGACTACAGCAATAAAGTCCCACACAGTAGCACCAGTGTATTCCATAACACCAGATAAGGAGAGCGAAAAAATAGACTCTCTGGGAAGAAAAATGTGTGGAACCTCTGCTTCTACGATGAAAGCATCAAGTGCCAACACCCTTTTAGAAAGATATGATAGATCGCTTTGGGACTCCATATAAATATTTACAGACATACTTCGTAAAGAAGACAGGCAAGTCTTTCAGGAGGTCATTAACAAAGGAATACTGGTATCAAATCAGATCATTTATTCAGCTGCTGACCTTTCAGTATTATCCACCCAGGGTTATGACCAGGTATTTGTGTAGGAGGTCTTTATGGCTTAGACTAACCAGTCTAAAATCAGAAGCACAATCTAGAATACTGCACCTGCCATTCTCAGGAAATACATTGTACGTATCTCAAGCAGACGATGACATGTAATGCATGAAGACAGACCTGAACACCTTAAAAGCTATGGGCCTGGAAAAGAAAAAAATAATTTAGAAAAAGATACAGGCCTTATGAGAGGTGCTACTATTGCCAGAGGATTCAAACCCCTCACTGGTCACACCACCAGCAGCAACACCAGCAGAAACAGGCATACCATTATTGCAGATCCTCTAGAGGAAGAGGAGGCCAGCATCAACAATCTGAAGTGTGAAAAAAGCCTACCAAATAATGAGTCACGTCTTCCCCAGATCCGTCAGTCACTCCGGTGAGAGGAAGTATTGCAACATATTTTTCAGAGTGGCTACTAACTACAGACAACTGGGTACTTAATATTGTTCAGAATGGTTATTCTCTGTTGCATATCCCCTCCTCCAACCAAAGCATTGTCATATCAACAAGATCTATTTTAAGAAGAAAGCGAACATTTTAGTACAGAAAAATGCAGTATAGGAGGTTCCTTCATATCAAAAAGGACTGGGAGTCTACTCCTGGTACTTTTTGTTTGGAAAGAAAGGACCAAAACAGGAATTCAGACCCATTCTCGACCTCAGGGTACTAAACAAGTACATAAGAAAAGAAAAATTCATACTGCTTGCATTGCACCTGATATACCCTGAACTACGTCAAGGGAACTGAATGCTTTCAATAGATCTTCAAGATGCCTACTTCCATATTCCGATCATAAAAAAGCATTGAACGTTTTTATGGTTCACAGTAAACTCACAGCATTTTCAGGACAAAGTCCTACCTTTCAGACTGAAGTCAACTCCCAGAACATTTGCAAAATGTATGGCTTTAATTGGAGCATATTGGAGAAAACCCAAAATATTTGTGTACTCCTACCTAGACGACTGGCTTAAAAAAGGAACATCCTTAAGCAGAAATACTGAGCCATTTTAAAACATGTCTCCTCACTTCCCACCAAGTTAGGTCTTCATGTAGACCTAAAAAAATAAACGAACTCCCCAGTTGAAAACATTCATTATCTGGTAGCTATAATAGATATGCAGTCCGCAAAAGCGTATCCTTCAGAGGAGAGATTTATCAATCCAATTAAAGTGTCAAGCTTTGTTACAAAACCCCTCACCCAACAGCTCGGCAGATTTCATCTCTGTTGGGATCAATGGCCTCTTGCATTTTTCTAGTTCCTTATGGCAGACTCCCATTTGAGACCTTTACAGCAATGTCTGGAAGACCAGTGGAACCAGTTCTCGTACAGTTGGGGGAAGAAACTGACTCTAACAGAATCAGCAATTCAATCACCATTGTGGACCAAATTGGAAAATCTGATGAAAGGGACCTCATTCCATCAGCATCTCCCAGCTCATGCTCTAGTCACAGATACATCCCTACAAGAACGGGGAGCACACTTATGTCATTTAAGGACCCAGGGACTATGGTCACACACAGGGAAGACCTACCATATTAACCTTCTAGAGTTGAGAGCAGTTAATCTGGCTTTAAAATCTATTCTTCTGGCAATCAAAATGACTTCTCTGCTTGTTCTGACACACAGTATAATAATGTACTACCTGAACAAGCAGGGAGGAACGCATTCGAGATGTCTATCCCTAAAATCACAAGCCATATGGAAATGACTTCTGGCAAGAAACTTGACAATTACAGCTGTCCATCCTCCAGGTGCCCAAAGCATGGAAGCGTACACCCTCAGTCAAACTTTCCAAGAAACCTACGACTGGATTCTGAACAACGAAGTTGTAGAAGTAATTTTCCATGATTGGTGTTATCCTCAAATATTTGCCGACATAAAACGAACCAAAAAATGCCAAGACTTCACCTCCAGATATTACCAACCAGGAATGAAGGGGAATGCTCTTTTAATAGACTGGTGTAAGAAATTTCTCTACGCATTTCCACTGATTCCCCTCATTCCAACAGTTCTGGCCATATTTTTTCGATCGAAAACCAGGATGATAATGATTGCACCTGAATGGCCTCGTTAGTAGTGGTTCACAGATGTTCTTCACCTCTTAGAGCAGCCACACATGACACCGCTGTGCAGACAGGATCTCCTCTGCAAGTTTGGGGGCCATATTCTGCACCCCAACCTTCCATCACTGAACTCCTGAATTCCTGCAATATGGCCATATAGGTCTTCCACAATAGTGCATGAACTTTCTAAAAAAAGCCAAGTGTCCTTCCACAAGAAAATCATACGCCTTCATGTGAAAGAGAATTTGTATGTGGTGCATCCAGAACAGCAAAATCCTTCCTCCTGTCAGGAAGATGTACTGATACCATATCTTCTTCATCTAGCAAGGTCTGGTTTACAGTTTTCTTCTATTAAAGTTCTCCTTGCGGCTATAACTGCCTATAGGAGGTCTCCATCACAATACCTCTTTTGTAAAACCATCTTTTTTTAAAAATACCATCGGATGATGATTGGAGCTGTTTTTATTTCATGTCCGCCTTTTTGTGGGATGGGCTTGCTATCCGGTTCAGTGCTTATGACTATTGATGAGGATCCCCTGAAAGAGAAGGAAAAGTTACTCACCTGTAATCCTAGTTCTCTTCCAGAAGAATCCTCATCAAAGTCCTAAGCAATTCTCCCACCTCCCTGGACAGGAACTATTACAGCTCTCAACAATTGCTTCACCCATGATTCCTAATTTCCCGTAAAAATGAGCTGACCTAACTGTCGCGTACAGGGGGTTCTGTGAGGTTCTTAAAGGCACAGTGTCAGTTTTCTATTCTGTGCTTTGCATTGTAGCCTGTTGGCTAACAATGTCTCATATTCCATTTTAAAAAGGTTTGCGAAAGATTTTCTATGGGCACCTTTTTATAGTGCTGCATGTCTAAACAATTGGCTTCTTTTTAAAATGAAACTTCAATGGCCAATTTTAGCCTTCTATAGGCTGCAAACTTATATATAAAGCACCATGGTACAAATTCTTGTTATACATATATGTATACTTTTTGAAAGTGCTCTGGGATCCCCACACGTCTGTGCTTAAGACTTTGACTAGGATTCCCCCTGTAAGAGAACTAGGATTACAGGTGAGTAACTTTTCCTTCGCAACAGTTAGTACAGTTAAGTAGCACTAAACCATTGGAGATATGAGCAAAGTGCTACAATTTAAGAAGCTGAGCAGCAACGTTCTGAACTAGCTGCAAACGTTGGATCAGTATTTAGACAGAGCAAAGTACCCGGCGTGGGCATTAACCCAACCTGGATAAAGAGAGCAGTGATTTGGAAGAAGATGGATAGTCTTCAAAATCATTGTGAGGTAAAAAAAAGAAGCACTCTTTATTGCTCTGGTAGGCAAGGGATAACTGAATCAAAAGAAACTCAAAGGTTTGTAGCAGTATGAGTGGGAGGAGAGCCTAACTCAGCAGGCCAACAATTAGAGGTATAGATTTTTAGATGATTTCGATCTTATTATTATTAAGCTTTAAATGGTTGCTGTTTATTCAGTGAGCTATCATAAGGAAGCATGCACAGAAATTAGCTTGGGTAATCTTAGACAGAAAACAGTTTGTATGTCATCTGCATTATTCATGACCAAGAAGCAATAATCCTGACCAATGGATCCACATAGTCATTAAAAGGCAGGTTCAAGTAGAAGCCTTGAGGAACCTCGCAGGCTGGAGAGCGAAAACATCTGAGCACCCTGATGTCTGTCTGAAAGAAAGTATTCCAACCATTGGAGAGTTTTGCACAGAATGCCGAACTCTGCTAAGTGCTCTAAAAGTGATCCAGTGTGTTGAATGCTGCAGATAGGTCAAGGAAGACCACAGAGGCAGTGCTTTACTAGTGGGAATGTAGTAGTTGGGTATATAGTAACATAGAACCCATATGCATTATTCTTTATTTTTGTTGGGCTTTTTCTAAGCCATCTTTTCTTTGTTTGAGTGTTTGCTTGTGTATATGTCATTCAGTAGACTTTTTGTTGATGAAATGAAACCAGAGATAAAATGCATCCCCATTATGGTTTCCTGGGATTACGGGAGAAGAGAGTCCTAAGGCCACAAGAGCTCAGCCCTTGTTTACAGAACTTGCTGGTTTGAGAGAGGTTACAGATGTTATTCCTATTGTGACTGACAGAATGAATATTTGAATAAGTGAAGTTTGATATCACAAGCTTGGCTTTGCTTGTATATTGATGAGGGAAATGCAGCAGGTTTAGCAGATCTCACTTCGTCATCTTCAGTGAATTCATGAGCACTGAATACATCGCCTACATGCAAGATCTGGAAGCACTTTTCTGTCTTCTGGAGGTTCCACTGCAGGAGATGGATACATTTGTCATAAAAAGTTGCTTAGGAAAGACTGATAGAGGATAGGACTCTAACTTAAGGCAAAGTATGTAGTAAGTTAGTGAGAGGAGATCCTCGGATCTTAGACATTTAATGCTTCCAAATTACTACAAGGCCAAGGAAGCACTCTTTGTTTCCATGGGCATGTCTAGGACTTTATTTATTTTTAGGCTGGCACTTTAAAGATTGGATGGCATTACAGGTACCATAGTTCAGAGGTGAGGGACAAACTGTCAAGAGGATTGCCAACTCATGTTTGATGTCGACTTTTCAGCATAAAGATTCTTGTTGATCTATATTTCTTGAATTCTTTGACATCGAGTCTTCTATTACTAAGAGCTTCATTACTAGAGATTGCATTTTAGACCCATAATATAGCAATCGTGTCTCTAGCTTCTGCAAAACATCCTCAAAATGTGAAAGAACAGCCTAGCAATTCTATTCACCCTCACAAGTAAGAAGTTCGCCATCATGGGATGTTTGATTGTTATGAATAATAGCATAGCTTCAACTACATGTGGTGTCCCAGAACACATTAGATAAAATTCACATTTGAGAATATTATGTCATAAAGAGTCAATTTGTCTTTTTTAACAAATACACACTATAAATTGCATTTTAGCACTATAAACACATTTGTCTGAAAAAAACACTCAATTATTTCCAAAAGAAAAAGCAAGGAATGGCGAATATAGGTTTCACCATACACATATAATGCTGTTAAGTCACCTCCTTTAAGAAATCCAGATACTCCTATGGGCTATGCCACAATGTGATTGACTAAGTCTCACACCCATTACAGAAAGATACTTGTCAAGAAACATCAATGGTTGAACGGAGCAGTTGCAAAAACCCACTCTAAGTATTTTAGAGATAGTAGGTCTCTGACATTTGCTCTGTTCAAAACCAAACCTAAAAAGTTAATTTAAAGCCGTGTGAACTAATTCATTTAAATGATAAGAATGAGTTTTACTTATTAAAGTGTTTATAGAAGCAAGATATCGGTAGAGGTAATCAGTGCAAACACAAGGAGATGATGGACGGATCGCTGAAACTTTTCAGACACTCACCCCACAGTCACAGATCTGTGTTGAATCCATCATCGTTCTTTAGCTCATCTTCACCACCCCAGTTCAGCTAAATGCAAATCAGTCTTGACCCTGTGCCTCATGGGAACAGTCAAGCCGAACTGCCAAGCCATGTCTTCCCTGGACCAGAAACAAGCATCCTGGGACCAGTTTCGGCGTAACACCCCTCATCGGCCAGGCTAGTTTGAATCCAGTGGCATAGTGAGCAAGGGACCTACGTCTGGGCATACCCTGCCAACTTAGGACGAACAAAGCAAACACATGGAGATGATAGACAGAGCGCTGAAACTTCTCAGGTACTCACCCCCAGTCACAGATCTGGGTTGAATCCATCATTGTTCTTAAGATCACTTCTCCACCCCAGTTCAGACGCAGCTATATGCAAATCAGTCTTGACCCTGTGCCTTGAGAGGTAATCAGTGCTCATGAATCCAATGAAAATTCTTCTAGTGGAGAGCTCGAATAACAAGGACGTAACTTCCTTATTTCGCTCTAATGTAGATGGTGAGGCTAGTTCAACAATGCCATTCCACTCCTATTATTTAACTTGCAGCCCCTCTGTCCTCTCATGGCTGTGCCTGTATGGTTGAATAGATTTCTTTCTTTTCTCTAGGTCCTATTTGACACCTGTGCGAGACGAGGAGGCAGAGGCTCAGCGCAAAGCCCGATCTCGCCATGCACGGCAATCACGCAGGTCTACTCAGGTATTATTATTATTTTTTTTTTAACATGGATGCATCCATCTAACAGTTCTTTTTCTTGTTTACTTCCTTCTCTCTTGCCCTTACCTTTTGCTTGCCTTAACATGCCATTTTAGTTTATTGCCCTTTCTTCCCACAGGGGGTGACACTCACGGATCTGAAGGAGGCTGAAAAAACTATCAAGGCTCAACAAGGGGATAAACCTGCAGATGCAAAGGAGGCAGAAGCAGAAACTCAAGAAAAAGCTGATGAGAGCAAAGACAGCCAATCTAAATCCAAGACGGGGAGGGTCAGCGAGGAAGGGGTGAGCAGAGGGTGGATTTAACTTCTTATTCAGTGGTAGATTTCAAGAGATGGCCTCAATTAACCCCTAGTTGGTACAATTGCAGGGACAATAACAAGGAATGAACAGCACGTGAGAAAGTCAGAATGACAGTGACCAGTAGACATTCAACCCACAACTTACAGTACATAGGGTCAGTTAGGTTAGGGTCACGTTCAGTAGCTCAAAGACAATGCTGGCAAAATCTCACGCATAGTAGCTTGTCTTAAAATCATTCCTCATTGTGTTGACCCCATACATCATATATTGTGGGTAGGGATCAATTCTCTGCTGGAAAACATCTTTGCACATTTACCAGTGACTTTTAAAGAACGCCCAGCAGAAAAAGTACAATAGACAGTCACTTGATTGTAGAATTTAGCCCTATTTGAAAATTCCTCAGAGACAACATCCATGATGGTCCTTCGGTAGTGCTTGACCTGAATAGGAACTGATTACTTCCGATCATTCTATTGCTAAAAGGGTCTGCGTGATAGTGTCCAGCAGACTTGCGATCAGTCCTTGTCAGGCAAATGCATTAGAATCAGTAACTTGGAATAGTGAAATCTATCCTAAGCTGTTTCTGAGATTGTTGAGAATGCAGTAGGTATTATCCACCTAGTAAGCTTTCATGAGAAGGGAGACAGTAGTTGAGTTATGGCTTATCTTAGTCAAAAGTTCCGGGAAAGATAGGGGGTTGAATTCAGCCTTGACTTGTTGAATGTCTATGAAATAGTAACAAAGGTGAATGATTAAGGCTACAGTGCCCCATGTATTGGGTTGTGTTCCATCCTTCGTTGCTAGAACTGTGTGTGCTTGCGTCAATCCACACTTGTCAATGCCTCTTGTTCTTTAACAAGTGGGTCAGGTTAATTGTTCAGTTGAATGAACCCATTGAATAATAACCTGGGAGTCTAATGTCACTCATATAGAATAGTTGTTAGTATAGTAATCTGGATCAAGAACTAATAAATGTTTTCAATCCTTTTGTTTTTTCTCCTTGAGTAGCCATCAGCAACTGAGGTGAGCTGGAGGTCTCGCATTGCCAGTCTGCAGAAATCAGACCTTCTAGGGTTAACTTCACCATCAGATCCTCCCTGCACAACAGCGCCAGGGGGTCCTTCAAATGATAATCGCCAAGGAACCACACAAACACCTGCCAGTAAAGGTAAGCTTGAACTCTCCTATATTGCTTTGTGTCTTCAGTTATTTAGATACAGGTTGTTCTAGCCCATTCTAAATTATTTGTAATCCCTAAAAGAAACTCATACATGCGCTAACTGTGTTGTTCTCTTTTATCCTTATTGGAGAAATAGCTTCAGCTTCAGGCAGGACAAGAATAAGGTGCTCCTTACAGAAAGCGATCTCTGAAAATGTTTTGATTAAGCTTCAGTGCGAGCATCCTTCCATGTGCTGCAGCCATAGCCTCTCCACCCTTGTCACCAACTCCTCTACCCAGGTCGTCTTTTGCCGAGCATCTGAAGGAACATGGAATAAGATTCCCGATATGTGTAATCCTTTTGGGTAGTGCCTTTCTCTCTTTCCTAGGAAGAGGTGTGCTATGGTTTTCCCTAGTTTTTCAATTAACTGAAAATATTGTTTCCCTTCACCATGCATGCCATTGATGACGGGCAGACTTCAAGCAATGCATTGGTTATGATGCACTCAGGTCTCAGCAGCTGTTCCACACAGTGACTTCTTACATGGTCGGTTCAGGCCTTTTTCACCCTGTTATTCTGCAATGGTCATTGAAGAACAATCTACTTTAATAAGGTAGAAGGGACTGGCATTGAAGGAGTCCATTGACATTAGACTGGAGTAGAAGTTGTTGCAATTAGAAAAGACAGATTTGGGTTAATACAGTCTGTGAAGGGAAAAACACAACCTGAAGACTCAGAAGTCTTGCGTTACCAGATGACAAGTTCACTTACAATAAGGTTGAAAAAGTACAGCAGAGAAGGGCTTCTGGTTCGATACCACTTGGATGAAGCTTTGAACAATCTGGGATCAAACCAATTTTCAAATCCAAATCTGACAAGGTTTTTTTGGGAAAAAACTATCATCCTTTGTCTTCCTGTAGGCATTCATCATATAAGACCACCAGGTGTTTGAGATCAGAAAGGAAGGCCATGCCCCTAATTCTATAACAGTATCACCCATGTTACATTCAAAATTTCAGAAATCATTGCCATATTATCTGTACGAAATTCAGACATTTGGCTGATCATGTTGCATAATTGTTTCAAAGAGAATTGGAGACACCAGACCACTCTTGAACGTTTGTGATGTGAAACAAATTAAATTAGTGTAGCTTTTCCAACATGGTAACTCGGGAACAGCTTCTGGGAGGTTGGCAGCCAGTGAGATTGGGTAGGCTCAGTGAACCTCCAAAATGGGTACTTTCACATACTCAAAAAGTTCCCATCAAACACCAGCTACACCCAAGATGTGCATATGTCCCAAAAATGTTTATAGAAGTACTTTTGCAGATACACTTGCTTAAACTAGTCATAGTCACCGGTTTGGGGAGGCTTGACCATGTTAAATCTGTGTAATAATTTAACATCACATGGTAATCTTTTCTGTTATTTGAAGAATCCCTGCAGTTATACATCCAGAGATAAGGACATTTTTCAGGTTAATTCCTTTCACCTTTGGAATGATATTCTCTCTCCCCTACCAGGGCAGAGCTCAGAGAGCTCTGTCCCTGGGTTGCAGATCTAGGGAAATGGATTTTTCGCCATCATGAGTGATATTCAGAGGTGAAGGTGAGCAAAATCTCTATCCGAAAGAAACACGTTAGTTATAGATTCCTTACCTTAGAATTACCCCCAGGCGTCAGACTGGATCCGGAAAAATTTTCCTCAGCAGTTCCTCTGCACGTCGGAAGGTGGCATCAGTCGGCTCCGTGTCCGTCGTCGGCGTCGTGGTCGCCGGGATGACGTCACGGCAGCCACTCAGACGCCGCCCTCGCGCGCTGACGTCAGTTCTTTCTTTTTCCACGCCAGCCAGCGCAGATCCGGGAAGAGCGGTACCTCAGTCATTTTTTGGCTACGTTTTTCTCGACTTTTTTCGACTTTTTTTTCGAGTCTTCGACTCCGAAGGTGCACGAGGGATGCCCGATTTCAAGGCCTACGGTTCCTGTCATCGCATGATGTCGGTGACGGATCCGCACCGCGTGTCATGCTCCGACTGCCGGTCGATGGCGCCGAAGGCTTTGCGGGAGCGGTCCCGAAAGCAGCTTGAGCACCGGCAGTCGGCTCCGCTCCGTTCGAGGTCCCGGTCGAGAGGGAGGTCAAGGGACCGGTCGCGGAGCCACCACCATTCCGGTTTGAAATCTTTGAAGTCTTCGCACTCGGGGTCGGGTAAGTCGAAGCATAAGAAGAAGTCGAAGAAGCATCGTCGCTCTTCGACTTCTCCTCGTCGGTCGGCCGATCCGACGAGGCACGCGGGTGGTGCCCCTCCTGCGGCTCCTGCAGAGTCAACTCCGAGTTTCCCTCTCTTTCCGGGACCCGGAGCGACTCCCGCCCAGCTTCGTACGTTCTATGAGGCGATGCATGGCATCTTTGGGCGGAGCGACCCCGCCGGCGCGCCTTCGGGCCCCGCGGACTCGGTTGGGGGGCCTAGGTCTTCGCTGCCGGCGGCTCCAGTCCCGGCGCCGCTGGCCCCCCTTGGATCCAGGCCTGGATCCGGATCGGCGCCGGTTGACCTCGTTACGCCTCTACCGGCGCCGCTTCCTCCGGCACCACTACCGCGCTAGACGCCTGTCGGCCCCCCGGCCGGCGTCGACCCCGGCCTCCATCTTGAAGTGGACACGGAGCCGGACCTGCGTCGTCCGAAGTCGGATCCGGCGCCGAGCTGGGTTTTTGTGCCCCTGTTCACTCCTGGAGCCCCTTTTCAACCTGAGTGGCATCCAGACGGAGAGGAGGAGGACTGGGAGGGGTCAGGTGACCCTTTAACGGATCAGCTAGGTTCTGACCAGGACTGGAGAGAGGAACTGGGGGATGCCAGTGGTCTTGATGCTTCCCCTGACCTTGGCATGTTGTCTCCTCCTACCGTGGCTACGGAGGAGGAAGGGTCATGCGCAGTGGTGTTGCATAGGGCGGCCGAGGCTCTCAACCTCGAGCTTCCTATGTTGGCAGTCAGGACTAACCTCCTGACAGAGGTGCTTCAACCGACGTCGAGCTCTTCGGAGCCCCTGCTGCCGTTTAATGAGGCCCTCACCGACGTCCTTTTGGGCATGTGGTCCAGGCCCAACACTGGGGCTCCCGTGGACAGGATGATTGCCCGACGCCACCGCCCGGCTCTGGGCGACCCCACTTTCCTCTCCCAACACCCCACCCTGGAGAGCTTGGTAGTCCAAGCCTCCGCTTCCAAAGGCGCCTTCCATACCGCTCCACCGGAAAGGGAATCCAAGAAGCTGGACCACCTTGGCAAGAAACTGGACCACCTTGGCAAGAAACTTTTCTCTTCCGCCAGCTTAGGACTGCGGTCCGTAAGCACTGCATGTCTCTTGGGCCGTTATTCCCACTCGGTGTGGGATACGGTGGCGCAGGTGCTGCCTCAGTGTCCGGAGGAGGCCTGGGCAGTGCTCTCCCAGGCTGTTGCCGCCACGAGGGATGCAGCAAAGTTTACGATACGTTGTGGACTGGACACCGCCGACTCTCTGGGCTGAACTATTTCCACGTCGGTAGCGCTTCGTCGCTACGCCTGAATGAGGTCCACTGGCTTTTCAGGGGATGTCCAGAACACCTTGATGGACATGCCCTTTGATGGCCGTCGCCTTTTTGGCGACAAAGCAGACACCGCTCTAGAGCGTTTCAAGGACTCACAGGCTACGGCCAAGTCCTTGGGCCTCTCCACCCGCCCTGCGCAGTCTGCTTTTCGCCCCTTTCGTGGCTACGGAAGGGGTGCCCCGCTACGTCCCACCCAGAGCCACAGGCCGCAGCAGGTTACCCAACCTTTGCGCGGCTGTGGACGTGGGAATAACTGTCGTGGTTCTGGGGGCCAGCGGGCGGGCCAGTCCACTAACCCCCCCTCTGCAGCAGCCTCCAAACCCTCCTAGTCCGACCTTTCGGGCCCATCAAACGCCAGTGGGCAGCAGGATTCGCCATCACCTCCCCCACTGGCGCACCATCACGTCGGACAGGTGGGTTTTGCAGATAGTCCGAAGGGGCTACTCCCTCCCCTTCGAGACTACCCCTCCAGCCATGCCACCGAGATACCACCGCATGTCGGAGGATCATCTGGCCCTTCTCCAGCAGGAAGTTACGGCTCTCTTGACCAAGGGAGCCATTGAGCGCGTTCCTGTCCCAGAAGTAGGTCGTGGTTGTTACTCCCACTACTTTCTGGTCCCCAAGAAGGACAAGGGCCTGCGGTCCTATCTTGGACCTCAGGGACGTCAAACGCTTCCTCCGGAAGGAGAAGTTCAAAATGTTGACGCTGGCTCAGGTCTTGTCTGTCCTCGACCCGGAAGACTGGATGGTAGCGTTGGACTTGCAGGACGTTTATTTCCACATCCCCGTCCTGCCGGCCCACCGGCGTTACCTACGGTTCACGGTAGACCACGAGCATTTTCAATTTACCGTGCTCCCCTTTGGCTTTACCAGCGCCCCTCGGTTGTTCACGAAAGTGATGGCGGTGGTCGCAGCTCATCTGCGCAGATCAGGGGTTTCAGTCTTCCCCTATCTCGACGACTGGCTGTTGAAGGCGGGCTCGCCCCAGGCAGTTGTCACTCACCTCCAGACTACGGCCGACCTCCTGCATTCGCTGGGATTCTCCATCAATGTGCCGAAGTCACACCTTATTCCCTCTCAGAAGCTCCTCTTCATCGGAGCGGTCCTGGACACGACGCGGTTTCGGGTCTATCCTCCCGAACAGCGAGTCCGGGATATTGAGGCTATGATTCCGATCTTTCAGCCTCTATCCCGGGTTTCGGTCAGAATGACTCTGAGGCTGCTGGGCCTCATGGCCTCCTGCATCCTGCTGGTCGATCATGCCAGGTGGCATATGCGGACTCTGCAGTGGGACCTGAAGTTCCAGTGGGCGCAGCATCAGGGGAATCTGTCCGATTGCGTCCAGATCTCGGAGGGCACTGCACGACAACTGCAGTGGTGGCTCACGAACCAGGATTGGGTCAATGGCAGATCCCTCTCCCTTCCCCAACCAGACCACACTGTGGTGACGGACGCATCCCTTCTGGGATGGGGCGGCCACATGGGAGAGGCGGAGATCAGAGGCCTCTGGTCTCCGGCGGAGTCCGGGCTTCACATCAACCTTCTGGAGCTCCGGGTGATTCGTCTTGCACTGAAAGCATTCCTTCCCTCTGTCCGGGGAAGAGTAGTGCAGGTGTTCACGGACAACACCACCGCCATGTGGTACTTCAACAAACAGGGCGGGGTGGGGTCGTGGACCCTATGTCAAGAGGCCCTTCGCCTCTGGACATGGCTGGAACATCAGGGCATATCCCTGGTGGTTTAACACCTGGCAGGTTCTCTGAACGCCAGGGCGGACGAACTCATCCGCAGGTGCATGATGGATCACGAATGGCGTCTTCACTCGGAGGTGGCGCAAGGTCTCTTTCGACAGTGGGGAGAGCCTTGGTTAGATCTATTCGCCATCGAAGAGAACTCGCAATGTCAGCAAGTCTGCGCGTTGGAATTTCCAAGGCGGCACTCGCTAGGCGACGCTTTTCATTGCGAGTGGAGTTGCGGTCTGTTGTACGCCTTTCCGCCTATACCACTTCTGCCCAGAGTGCTCAAGAAGATCAGGCGCGACCGGGCCCAAGCCATTCTTGTGGCCCCGGATTGGGCACGAAGAGTATGGTATCCCGAGCTGCTCAACATGGCCATCGATCCTCCGATCAGACTGCCTCTTCGGGAGGATCTTCTGTCGCAGCAGCAGGGGACGGTCCTCCACCCGAACCTGTCCAGTCTCCACCTCCTTGCGTGGAGATTGAGCGGCGGCAGTTGACGTCTTTCGACCTGCCTCCCGAAGTCTGTGACGTAATCTTGGCAGCCAGGCGTTCCTCCACTAAGAAGGTATACGCCTGCCGGTGGAACAAGTTTGTGGCATGGTGCACAGAAAAGGCTGTGGATCCCCTTTCTGCCCCTCTTTCTGAAGTTCTCTTGTTCCTTCTTTCTTTAGCCCAGCAGGGCTCTGCTCTGGGCACTATCAAGGGCTATCTTTCAGCCATCTCTGGCTTCCTTCGGCTGCCGGATCAGCCTTCTCTTTTCAAGTCCCCGGTAGTTAACCGTTTCTTGAAAGGCTTAACGCATCTCTTTCCTCCAATCCCCTTCGTTATGCCTCAGTGGGACTTGAATCTTGTTCTTACCTATTTAATGTGCGCTCCCTTCGAGCCGCTACATAACTGTCCTTTAAGACTCTTGACTCTTAAGACTGCTTTCCTGGTAGCCATCACTTCTGCTAGAAGGGTGAGTGAGCTCCAGGCCCTTTCTTCCAAACCTCCTTTCCTGTCCGTCCATCCGGACAAGGTGGTTCTCAGGACCCGTCCATCCTTCCTTCCTAAGGTGGTCACTGCCTTTCACATTGGGCAGACAATTACTCTGCCCACTTTCTTTCCGCCTCCGCATCCTTCGTAGGAGGAAGAGAGGCTCCACCGTCTGGACCCAAAACGTGCGCTCTCTTTCTATCTGGATCGCACAAAACAGTTCCGGGTGGATGACCAACTCTTTGTTGGCTACGTGGGCGCCAAGAAAGGTCGGGCCGTACACAAACGCACCATTTTTCGATGGGTCATTTTGTGTATTAAGGCATGCTGTACTCTGGCTAAAAAGGAGCCTCCGGTTGGGCTACGCGCCCATTCCACCAGGGCGACTGCAGCCACTACTGCCTTGGGAAGAGGAGTTCCTCTAAATGACATCGGTCAGGCAGCCACGTGGGCATCGCTGCACACGTTTACGAAACACTACTGCCTGGACAGCCAAGTCCGGAGAGACGGCTTCTTTGGCCGTTCTGTTCTCCAGGACTTTCTGTTGTAATCTTGGCAGACCCCCCACCGGGGTTGGTATTGCTGGGGTATCTATTCTAAGGTAAGGAATCTATAACTAACGTGTTTCTTTCAGATGAACAAGTTACTTACCTTCGGTAACGATATATCTGTAAGAAACATTAGTTAGTTATAGATTCCTTACCGTCCCACCCATCCTCCCCGTTCTGCGAACTGATTTCTAGGGTTAAGGACATCCTTTCAGGGCCCTAGTTTTGTGCACCAGTGGTCAGTGTCTTTCATGGCTCTGCGTTTCTGGCGCCGAAAGTCGTGTACAGAACTGACATCCGCGCGCGAGGGCGGCGACTGAGTGGCTGCCGCGACGTCATCCCGGCGACCACCACGACCACGACGCCGACGACGGATGCGGAGCCGACCGACGCCACCTTCCGACACGCAGAGGTACTGCTGACGAAAAAACTTTCCGGATCCAGTCTGACGCCTGGGGGTAATTCTAAGGTAAGGAATCTATAACTAACTAATGTTTCTTACAGATATATCGTTACCGAAGGTAAGTAACTTGTTCGTTGTGACTATCCCGAACTTGTGGAGCCAAAAAATGATTGCAAATTACCCTTATTGCCACTGCATTTACTGTTTGCGCCTTCATCATGTTCCACGGGACCTCAATAGTGATAGGAATTTGAAAGTAAAATATTGACATTATCCTTCTAATGGATAATTGGTTTACAGTGTTTCTCCATACAAAGTGCCAAAAAAAGGAGCCACTGAGGTGAAAACTGCTGGGACTTAAAAGACCCTGCCTTGGAGCCTGTCTAGGACTCCTTTATGAAGTCTATACCCTCTCTGCCTTCAGGAAGCACCAGAGTACCCTCAGCACTTAAAAACAACTTGCAGCCAAAATTGTCTCCAAAAAGCGAACAACTTTGTCAACAGTGGATACGCCATTGACTATTGTGTTCATGACAGACCCCTAGCCAGCGACCTTGAATGAATACCTCATCAAGGATAAAGCAGTGGCAGCTACACGTTTTAGACTTTTCAAGCCAGGACTGTGCCACAAGTCATTTCTGTACCTCTTTCTTTCCTATTGCATCACAGTTGTCACTACTCAAGATCTCACTTCAGCAATCGACCCAGATATTATAGTAAGCATCCTTTCAATGGTATAATGAGGAAGAACACTTTAAAGATGACAACAGAGTTCAGGAGGTTGGTGATAAGGACCTTAACATCCACTGACATGCTTCAGACGAAAGAAGAGTAATGATTATAAATGGGAGTAGGATGATGCATAGTACCATTATTACAAGTGTTGCACACTATTTCTTCCATTTCACATTGTAGGAAATCCTCCTTTTCTGTGTGGTCACCGTATTTTTCGCCTTTTGCTGAACTGCATAATACGGCTGACTTAGGAACTCCCTGCAGTTTACCTAGCTAACCAGAGGTAAAGTGCAATGTAGGGTCAAAATGTATCCAGGGCCTGTAAGTTGAGTGTCATTAGGGGACTGCAGCACTTTTTGTGTCATCCACTATAGTGGCAGTGTAAAACATGACTTCAGGCCTACTCTGCGTAGCCTGACTGTACAGTGTAAAAACTGCAATTTCACCTGTCAACATAAACCCTTCTGAAAAGTCAAAACGTCCATTTTAAATATTAATATGGCACCCCTCTGTATGCCTTGTAGGCCACAAGGCAGATTTCATTATATTTAAAAGTAGGACATGTAGAAATGTAATGTTAACATGTCCTTACAGTGACTTACATCCAAAAGCTATTTTTCACTGTGGCAGGCTTAGCTGTCCCATGTAGAAAACCAGAGTACAGATCATCACTAATATTATTTATATCCGTAGAGCGCAACTTAAACCTAGAAAAATGTTCTGGCACTGGCTATCTCTAAAGAACAGAAAGTGTGCAACAGCTAATATCTTGCAAGTATACATCCAACTTTTCAGAGCCTTCCTAAAAGCAAAAAGATCACTAATAGAGCGAAGAAATGAAGGTAGACTGTACCATGAGCGGGCAGCTTGAGCAAAGAAGTGACCACCCGCTCAAGTCTTTGAACTTTGGGATAACCAGTAAATTGGCATTGGCTGATTGCAAAGTTTGCTGCGGTCAATAGCGTGCACATTTGTGCTTTAAATACAGCAGGCCAGTTTGATGGACAGCTCTATGAACAATGCAGAGATTTCAACAGGACTTGCAAAGGTAGCCAGTCAAGAGAGAGTTCAAAGCAGCGTTCAAAGAAGCGTAGCAAGGAACCGAAAGAACTAGTTCAGTAGCTGTTGCTTGAATACGACAGAGACATTCTAACAAATAGTCTGAGGCACTTAAGAAAAGTGAATTGCAGTAATCTAACCTGCTGAGGATGGCGTCTTGCACCACAAGTTGATGCGAGTAGCTGGGAAGTAAAGAGATTAAAATCCTAATACTGTATCTCAGGAATGGGAATAGCTACAAAAATAATTTAAAACTTATTATTAATAGGTATTAAAAATACAGTTCAATGGTGAGTCAGCTTTATAATAAATATTAACTAAAAGTAACTTTTAGAAAGTTACCTTTTCCTTGCCTGAAGTTCCTGGGGTCTAGTTTGCATCTGCTCTCAAACTTCTCCCAGCCACGGATTAGCATTTAATAGGTGTAAAAAAGGTAGGAAACGCCTCTCTGTAGCAAACACTATGCTATTTACCCCATTGGTTAGGGCGTGGCCAGGAGTTATATACCACCAACTAACTTGTCCCAGGTAGAAATGTGGCATCTCTAGACACACACTTCAAAACACTCCTGTACCTGAGGAAGAAGATTGACCTGCTATCTGTGACCTGAGGAAGAACCCTGAAGGAATGGACTTGCTCCCGTTTGTACCCAGGACAAAGAAGTGGGTTCCAACGGTCATAAGGCTGACCTGTTCAAGATACAGGGATACAACAAGCTGCAAAAAGCCTTTCCTGCAACTGACAAGTGGGGACTGGAGCCTGCTGTTGTCCTCTGCCTGACACCCTGTGAGTCTATAAGTGCCTCCCCTGAGGGGAACCAACCAGGTTGGTGTATCCATCGCAGTCAGTCTCAAATTGAGCCTAGGTCTTGGTTTACTGCGACCATTGACTATCATTGGCACTTTATGCTTCTTAGCTCTAATTCTACTTGCAGCTTTAAAAATGCATCTCTCTGGATGGATACTCCTATTGGATTTTTATCATGTTGGTGTCATTTTGCTAATTAAATTTCACTCTGTTTCTAATTTGATTTGGATTTTGTATTGTTTTGCATTTTGACTTTATTACTGTTTTAGTACTGCATAAATATTTTACACATTGCCCTTTGTTAAGCCTGTCTGTTCTGTGCCATAGCTGCCAGGGGTTTGAGCTTTAGTTATTTAGTGACTTTCAGGGTCCTCCTTGATACAAGTTGTGATTATTCCTTGAGGTGGGTAGTCACCCACCACAAATAATAATCCAATTTCTTACACACATTCAGACCCCCAATGATAGTTTCTTGTAAATTTCCTAGACTCCTTGAAGCATGCAATGGAGAATTTTTGGGAAGTTCGGGAAATAGGGCTTCCCCAGACTCCTATCACAATGCACACCCCAAATCAACCCTGCCCCCATTCCCTGCATGTGGATGTGAAAGAAGAAGAGTGAAAAAGATAATTTTTCAGATTGAGTGGAATGCAGCAACCCTCTGTTAGAAGAGACCCTGAGTCACACTCCAGAAAGGTATTGAGCAGGGAAAAAGTATGATTAGCATGACTTTATTACACTGGATGAAGTCTAAATAGGCACTCCTTAAACATTATCCCCTGGAAGACCTAAGAAGGTTTGGAAGTCTAGAAGAGAGGTATCCGTTTGACTTTGCCAATACAGCAACAGAGACAAAATGCTACCTATTTTGTCTTGAGGTAAATTTGGTTTATGATAATGTTGTTTCTGGAACACACGTGAACAGGGCTCACAATATAAAGTCATTCTCAAGAAAGGAGCAGATGTCATCATATGATAGATGCCTCTATATAGCGACTTCAAATTTAGACAGCTGACTGTCGTAGCCATTTTCCAGTGCCAAGGGTAAAAGCTGAGCACCTTCTTTTGCCTCAAGGTTTAGATTTTGGACATGCTGCACGATGATCAATCCTTGTTCTGCAAGTATGTCAATGAGGAATTGCAGACTAGCAGGGCTGATATGGAAGCAGCAAACACATTGATTTCTCTGTGGATGTAAGATTCATATTATGGCTGCAGGCCAAGACCTGTCTGCACCAGCAGAGTGTCTGGCAAGTATGCTTTTCATCCCTACAGATATAAATCCATTCAGGAAGGATACCATCATGGCTGCCAGAAATTCAAGCAAAGGATCCAGACATTCAGACCTAACACGACAGTAAGGTGCACCACAGGTCAAGTCATAAGACCAGTTGACCTAACTTTTCCATTTACTCTATCCTTCACTTTCCATGTCAGCATTGGGCGGGATTATGAAATTTGACTCCGTCATACATTTTGTTAAGTGCGTGTTGGACATCGCCAAATGTGGCTATTCTTTCAATCTCACCAAAACACCCTCCATCACTAATGAAGAGTGAAAGTGAATAGCTCTTGTCAATTCTACATGCATCAGAAGAGATCCCTGATGTCGAGTAGAAGCTAATGATGTTGAGTGGGATCCCATAACTTCGGGTACTCAGCCCACATCTTCTAGAGACCATGAAGTTGAGAGGCTTTCCGCATCAAGAGGCCATGATATGAAAAGGACCCCCACCCTAACCATAGTGCCACAGGCCTTAAATCAGACGTCATGATATTATAGGCGTTTGAGGCCAGGATACCCAATAGCTGCCACTGCCAACCCAGTAAGCCATAATGCAGGACTACTGTGCCCAAGGTCCATAATGCCAAATGTCACGAGAAGGACCAAATTTCAAATGATCATGATGCAAAAGCACAGCAGTTCCAGACTTCCATAGAGCCATGGTACCAGACAGCCACAATACCACAGCATGGTTCAAAAACTCTTATTTTCAGTTATCTTAAAGTTTTCCTACAATACTGTATCAGGTTTAGCCTAACTTTTTCTTTGCCCTTTTAACATTGCTTCTTACGGCACGCGACAGAGAGTTTACAGAATTATAGAAACCAGTAAACTGTCTGGAAGAAAGGATATTACACTCTTAAGATGACCTTAACCATTAGTGCAGTAAAGTGGAGTATCATTTGTTGTCTTCTTTCCATGTTCCATTTTACGTCAAGCCTTCAGACAGCGCACACGCTGTCGCTATGGGGACTGTCTTTTGTATCATAAAAAAAACCCTCTAAAAATGGACTTTCCGCCCACCCATTATTGACTATTCATTAGCATAATTATCACTCGCTTCTTTGCTTACTTTTAATTCTGCAGTGCTGCGATGCCATCACTTCCTGGTCTTTGTGTGGAGCATCGACCAAGTACAGATTTATTTAACTTAGTTGGTGTCTGTCCGCTGTGATTGAGGTACTAGTTATTCCTATTTTGACATTTTAAAATAGCGCAAACTCGACCCCACCGGTAGATATTGGGGCTCTTTACATGAGCAACAGTTAATTTCCACACGTTTGCATTAATTTATTTTTTTTGAAAGCCAGAAGATTATGGATTTGCCCAGAGTCACAGGATGTTGAGGCAACGCCGAGACTCCAAACCCTTTGTTCCTCAGTTCAGTAGTCGGCTGCTCTGGCTATACCGCCACATCCTTCTTCCCCCTCTCTCCTACTTCCCCACTCAAGTTGAGCATAAAAAGCAGAGGTTTTCTCAGTGACATTTCCAGCAGCACAGCATCTAGCGGATTCACTGTGGGTCCCCATACAAAAAGCTGGGGCTTTGTCTGAGTTTAAGTGAACACAGCACACAAGCAACGTCAAAGAGGGATCTTTTCAAGCTAGCTCAGCTGGCTTTGTATTTTTTGTTCATGTTGCTTATCATTCATCTCAAGGCTACTAGTTTGGTTAGCATTGAATCAAGAGTTCTTTGCACACAGAAAAAGTAAATAAAACATTAGATGAAAGCCACAATTATTTTGCCAATTTTAACCTCCTGAAACCGTAAATCAGGAATTTGTGAGGAGCCAGATTTCTTTTTACTGCACAGTTTGTAAGGCTCTTTCTTCAAAAGACAAACACGGACCAAAGTTTTAAGCCATGCTTCAATGCGGGCAATTCCCCGTCATACAAAACGCCATTGGGATTTTCTCTTTCCTTCCTCTGGTTTCTGACAAGCAACTTATAAATGGCAGTAGGTGTAGGAAAGTGGGTTTCTGTTGCAGTAACCCCCCCACTTTTTGTCAGACTACTGGTGCACTTATACTTGATGTGCCCTGGGTCCCTGCCAATAAGGTACCCAGGGCCTGTGTTCTTTCCCCAAAACTAACCCAATTGGCATCTCTGGCCACAGATCCGCCCCTGGTAAATGGTACCACAGGTACCCAGGGCACTGTGACCAGGGAAGACCTCTAAGGGCTGCAGCACTCATTGTGCCACCCTTAGAGGTCCTGTACCCCTGCACTCACATACTGCCTTTGCAGGCTGCGTGTATTGGTGCAGAACAAAGTGAAGAGTGGACATGGCACACATCTCTGTGTGCCATACCTACAACCCCCTGCCCTGGCATAGGCCAGTCACCCCTTTAGCTGGGTGCACTATACCAGTGGTGAGGGTACCGGTGCATGAGTACTGTACCCCTCCAGTGTCTAAGTCCATTCTTCGACATTGTAAGTGCAGTGCTGCCATTAAGAGTATAAGGTGCTGGGAGTTTGTCATTACGAACTCCACAGCACCAAAATGGCTACACTGAAAACTGAGAAGTTTTGTATCAAACTTCTCAGCACATTAAACCCACACTGTTGCCAGCGTGGGATTTAATGAAAAATGCACACAGAGGGCATCTTAGAGATGCCCCCTGAAAAACGACCAGCCTCTGGTGGGTTCCCTGACTGGTACACACCAGCCTGCCACCACGAGACCTGTTTCTGGACCCCTAGGGTGGTAGCCTTCGCTCCCTGAGCCCAGAAACAAAGCCTTTCCTGGGTGGAGGTGTTCACACCTCCCCCAGGCCAGGAAGAGCCATCTTCGGCAGGGAAGCTTCAAAGGCCTGGCAGCCTTTGTAATGCGACCCCCAGCCTCTCCTGCTAGCAGGAGCAGGCCCCCTTCCTGTCTCCCCTCCTTTTCGGCGGGAAGACAGGCTGGAAAAACTCGCCAACCCAGAAGGTGTGACCACCTCTGCCAACTCCACCCCTCAGGTGGGGGAGGCGAGGTGAAGCCCTCTCTTCAGTGCTCGCCATCTTTCCGATGGCAGGCACTCCCCAATCAGGATTAGGGATTGTGCTCACTCCCCCACGTGGGGTGAGCACACCAAGGGTGTAGTCACCCTAAGGTCAGTAGCCCATTGGCTACTGACCCCAAGACCCCTAAAAACGCCCCCTAAATACAGTATTTAGGGGACAGCCCTGAACCAAGAAAGCAGATCCAGACAAGAAACAAGAAGAAAAGAAGAAGGACCGAACAGCCGTGCAGCAGCTAACAAGAGGAAGACGCCCACTGACTTGGCCCCAGCCCTACCGGCCTGTCTCCCCCTCGAACCTGCTCCTGCGAAATCCCGGTGTGTCCTGCAGCCAGCAACCTCAAAAACCCCGGAGGACTTGCCTGCCTTCACTTCCAAAGAATGCTTCTCCCGTCTGGCAGCAGCCGGAGACCGCGAATCCACCCCACTCTGCACCCGCCATCCACGGCCCAAGCTCGAGTGGGCAAACACCACGAGGAGGTCACCCCGGCGATCCTGAACCGAGATCCGGCGACCCCTGACCAGCCTCAAGCCTCCAGCGGACGTCTGCAGTCTAAATCCAGAAGATCCCCCTAACCGCGACCAGGAGCTGGTAAGAAGATCCTACCCCGAAAGGCACCCCTGCACCCGACGCCCCACAACCTTGTGTGCCCAAACCAACAGTGCCTAACCAACCCCTAACTTCCCAACTTACCTCTCGAAGTGGTGGTCGCACCCAGAAGTCCTTAGTCTCCCTGCCTGCAGTGCTTTTGCAAACCGGAGGCTCTCCATTGGAAACAGGGCATCCGACGTCGAAACGGCACCCTGCACCCGGGTTGCCCTAGTGCCGCTGAGGGTGCACCTTTGGTGCTAATTTGTTTCCCCATTTGCCCTGAGCTAAAGTCCAGGAGCTTTGCTCCCACAACCCAGTGGCCTGCTTGCCAGCAGCCACCAACCGGAGGCCCTCTATCCCCCAATGGATAACATTGGGCCTCAACACTCTGCACCCGGCCGTCCTAGTGCCGCTGAGGGTGTAACAAGAGTGCATCACTGACCCTGGGGAACCCCTGAGTCTACCTCCAGAACCTCAACTCCCACTACCGAATACTTACCTAAAAAACGATAACAATATTTTCCTTCTTAGGATAACATTGACACTTTTTCCTGGAAAAGTTTCTAAGTGTGGAGTTTTGAAACCTAAAGAAATTCTTTAAAATTGTACGATTTAACAAAAACGCTTTTACTCACCTGTTTACAGAAAATGTCCCAGTGCTGCATCTAGGCATACAGCACTGAGTAAGAAAAGTAATCCAAAAGTAACTTACCTGCTATTTTACTGAAAATCCCATTCAAGTCTATGTACTGTATTTACAAGTGATTGCATTTCTCTGAAACAATACTGTAAGGCAAACCATAGTACATTTACAATTGCAATTGAACTGTTTTACAATCAGCATTTAATACTGTAAAGTATTTATTGCTTACCTGTGCCAGGCTTGCTTGGTTCTAGAAATAAAATAACGAAAAGAATATTTTCATACAAAAACAATTGGTCTGAAGTTCAGTCTTTGAGTGTGTGAATTCATTTGCTGACTGAGTGTGTACAACAAATGCTTAACACTGTCCTCTGATACTGCCTTACTGCTCGACCACACTACCACACATTGAGAGTAAGGTTCTATCTAACTTTGCCTCTGCCTACCTTTGGGGTTCCACTGGACTCTGTGCACACTATACCTCACTTCGGTATAGTATATACAGAGCCAGCTTCCTACAGTAGGTAAGACAGACATTTTTTGTTGCTCTTGATAGAATTCTGCCCTGGGTAACAAAAACCAGATCATCTGGGAAAGAATTAATTCAATCGATATTCAGACTGTCAGTTTATTTATTGTTTTACTCTGTAATTGTGAACAGCCTTTTTTTTACTTAAACTAGTGTGTGTTGAGCTTAAACACATGAAGGTGAACCAGGCCATTGTCTTATCAAAAGCTGAGAAATAAAGAACCATGTGGTCATCGAGGGCGGTTCATGTTTTTGGGTTGATGAATAAAAACTCTCATCTGGTTAAATGACAGTAGGGCGACTTTACTGAGGTCGCGTTTCTCAACCAGCAGCCCCAAGCATGCTAGGACCAAGATCCTCAGTTTCCCTAAATAGGTGCGGACCAGAATGTCGTAGAGTTCCTAGTACTGTAGAATATAACCCTTTATCAGTTTTGTTTGATGCCATTAAGATAAGTTGTGAAAACTAACAGTGGCTTTGGGTGTAACCTGGTTCTCCAGTATTGTATCTTTTATAGATTCACATGCTTGAATATTCCCCGTCGTCATGGTGGGAGTCCCTCAGTAACAGTAAAACAGCAGTATTAAAGCTTTAAACTCAATTCCCATTGAAATTCAATAGCCTTTAGCAACCTATTATCACTGTTTTAAAACAACCCCTCTTCAGCCAGTCAGAGCATAAACCATAGAGTCTCCATCACCTGCAGGGCCACCATACCTCAGATTTCTTACACCATGTCATGTTAGGGAGTCTCCCTGAGCTCTGCTCAGTCACAGAGTTTCTACTGTTACCCTTTTGAACTTCCAGCTTGCAGTTCATCTCTTCGCCTCATCTCTTCATCTGAGGTACAGTTCGGGAGTGTGTGTGCCTGTTTTCTTCATAATGTCCGAGTCTAAAAAAGGATTGTTTAGGCCGCGCAACACTTGTTGAAAGTCCAGACTTTATTCTGAGGACCCACATAAAGAGCGCCTTTATTTCCTGTATCCAGACACAATCCCAGAGAATACAAGTACTGTTGTACTTTTTCCACAAAAACCCTCAAAGACCGTGAGGCTAGGCTGCATCTCTGGCTGCAAAGAAAGAAGGCTGCTAAGAACTCTGACTCTGAAGGTGAGGAGAAGCCCCATACCTCCTCCAGGAAAAGAAAGGACGAAGGTTCTTCTTCGCATAGAGATCCTATAAATCTAGATCTCAGAGTGAATAAAGGACTGAAGAAAAGAGGGCTAAAGAAGACCAACCTGGTCCCTTTTCCTCTCACCAAAGAGCTGGCTCTGCAGCACCATCTATGCCTCATTCTCCCTTCAGGTATTCTTCGTCAGGAAAAATCCACCCGTCGACGACTCTGAATACGAAGCACTCACTGTCTACGACCTATGTCTCCACAGGATCAGGCGCACTGTCAACGGCGATTTCGCAGGTCAAGACGACTACGGAAATGGTAGTGTCACTGTCGTCAGCAGCTTTAAGATAGTCTCAGTCGACGAGGGCTTCACCATCAACGGTCCAGCTTGTCTCTACACCTTCGGCGAGCATTTCTCTTCAGGCGCCACAGTCCGTTCTACTGTCGATGACCGCGTCGGTGATCTTGTCGATGAGCCCGTCGACGAGGGAAAAATACATTGCCCTTCCAAAGGCGATTCCATCTCTTCTGCAGGACTTCTAAAAAAATATCTCCATTGCCTCCTACTCATCTCTTGGATTTCCAGGAATCAGAGGATGATGGTCCGTATGGCCCTGCTTTTAGCCCCTCACAGCTCAGTCAAGTGCCAGGACTCAGAGGAGGATGAGGCACTGGATGAGCTATCTACTTATCTAGAGGGCGAATATTCCTTCTCTGATGCGGGACATACCAGCGCTCAATGCTTGGACGCATTTCAAGAACACTATCCATATGAAGAACAGGAGGATGAGCGGCAACATTCTCAAGAGCCTTCCATAAACATTCCCATTTCGTTGGTCACAGACCTACGCATGATGCTCCATGATTATTACAAACACTGTTCTGAGGCTAACTCTACTTTGCAACCACCACCTACACAGGATGTGCCAGTTGTCATTCCTGCGCCGCAGGCCGCACATATGCTATCAAAAACCAAAATTATTCCACCACCTTTGGAAATACCTGTTCAGTTACACGACAGGGATGACCAGCATCTAGAAGAGCTGCAGTTGGACCCGGATGTACATGATGAATGGGACGATTACGTGGCGCCTACTCCGCCTATAGGCGACACTCTACCTGCAGATATCGGCTATTTTCATGACCTCCTGGTACATGCATCAAGACGCTTTGATTTCCCCATGCCCGCCAACCAGACAGAATGTTTTTTATATTATTTTAAAGCTACTACACAACGCTTCACCCGGGCCATTCCCATCGTGGATTACTTGTGGCAAGAGGGCCTGACACTAATGAAGACGCCAGCCTCTATTCCTTTGGTTGTCCCGAAGCTGGACAAAAAGTACAGGGCACCTGAAGAGACTCCTGCGTGCTTTATTGGCCATCCTCTGCCTGATTCAGTTATCATGCAGGCCACTCAAAGAATAACCTAAGAATCCTTCCTCTCCATGTTCAGCTCCACTGGACAAGGAAGGGCGCCATCTGGACAGCATTGGAAAAGATTCTCAGCATTAGCAACCACCGCCATCAGAGCCTCCAATGCCATGGCTATCCTCGAGAGGTATGTCCAACAAATGTGGTCCGACATCCCTTCCTTGTTGGAATATCTTCCTGGGGACAAGAAGAAGGAGGCGAAGGACATTCTGTTGGACGTTGAGAGAGCCTCTTCCAAGATTATTGATATGACATTAGACATTTCATCTACCGCCTTCAGGCAGATGGCGGGAGCGGCAGTAGGGATGGCTAAAGCCTACGTCATTCCGCCCAGAGGTTCAGGGCAAGGTGCTGGATATGCTGTTTGATGGCGAATACCTATTTGGCAAGCACATGGATGGCGCGCTGCAGTCGATAAAGTCAGACACGGACACAGCCAAATCGCAGACGAATTTGCAGCAAAGGAAGTTTTCTTCTTTTCGGGGAAGATGTAGAGCTCAATATCTCTCTCGATCTCAACTCCAGCAGCGTTTTCAACCCTATTACCAACCGGGATTTCATTTGCAGTACTCTGCACAGCCCTTTTGACAAACTTCGACACCAGCCTACCCTAGAGCATCGGAATGTCAACGCCCAGCATCAGGAGGAAGATCTCATTATGCCAACAAAAGACAATGAGGATTCAAAGGCCCCCTGTGACTGTGGGTGAGTGTCTGAAAAGTTTCAGCACTCCGTCCATCACCCCCTTGTGTTTGCTTTGTTTGCCCTAAGTTGGCATGGTATGCCCAGACGTGGGTCCCTTGCTCACTTTGCCATTGGATTCAAGCTAGCCTGGCTGATGAGGGGTGTTACACCGAAACCGGTCCGAGGATGCTTGTTTCCGGTTCAGGGAAGACCTGGCTTGGCAGTTCGGGCTGGACTGTTCCTATGAGGCACAGGGTCAAGACTGATTTGCATATAGCTGTGTCTGAACTGGGGTGGTGAAGTGAGCTAAAGAACGATGATGGATTCAACCCAGATCTGTGACTGGGGGTGAGTGTCTGAAAAGTTTCAGCACTCCGTCCATCTTCTCCTTGTGTTTGCCCAGTCACCACAGTCCCACTTCCATTCGGCCCACTTGCTCCAAATTCTTCAATCAATGGAAGCTGATATCTTCCGACAATTGGGTGTTAGACGTATTCCACCATGGTCCGAGCCTCCAAATTTGCGGCCACTGAAGACCTTGTATCGTCATCTGGCAATTCTCAAGAGAGAAATCAGATTGCTCCTCTCCAAACAGGCAATCGAAGAAGTGCCACACAGTCGGCACAATCTAGGTTTCTACTCTCGTTTCTTTTTAATAAAGAAAAAGACAGGAAAATAGAGACAAATAATGGACCTCAGGTTCCTGAACAAGTTAATCAAAAGTCAACCCTTCAGGATGTTGTTGCTCCAGGAGATTTTGCTTCTCATGGATGCGGGAGATTATATGTCCTCCCTCGATCTTCTGGCTGCATATTTTCATATTCCCATACATCCGAAGCACTGACGTTTTCTCTGGTTTGAGGTGGCAGGGTGCCATTACCAGTTCAAGATGTTACCCTTCGGGCTAAAATCGGCTCCAAGAGTCTTCACCAAGTGCTCGGCGCCAGTGGCTGCTTTTCTCCGACTGTCCGGTCGCCAGGTATTCCCTTACCTGGACGACTGGTTGGTCAAGGCCCCATCCTTCCAAGCTCCCAGAAGATCTACAGAGGCCTCCTGTGCTCAGCTTATCTGAAAGAAACACATAGTGATAGATTCCTTACCTTAGAATATCCCCAGGCGTCAGACTGGATCCGGAAAGTTTTCGTCAGCAGTACCGCTGCGCGTCGGTAGGTGGCGTCGTGCGGCTCCGCGTCTGTCGTTGGCGTCGTGGTCGCTGAGATGATGTCGCGGGCGCTACTTAGACGCTGCCCACTCGCGCTGACGTCAGTTCTTTCTTTTTCCGCGCCAGCAAGTGCAGATCCGGGAAGAGCAGGAACCCCCAGTCAATTTTTGACTTACTTTTAGAGGCTTTTTGTCTCTGTTTTTTCATCGAGTCTTCGACTCCTGGTGCAGATAGGATGCCCGGTTTTAAATCCTGCAGGGACTGTCACCGTATGCTGTCGGTGACGGACCTGCACCGTGTGTGTCTTTTCTGCCTGGGGCGCGATCACGACCCCAAGTCGTGCCCCGACTGCCGAGCCATGGCGCCGAAGACTTTGCGGGAGCGGTCCAGAAAGTTGCTGGAAGCCTGGCAGTCGGCGCCGCGCCGTTTGAGGTCTTGCTCCCGTGGGAGGTCGAGGGACCGTGCGCGGAGTCATCACCATCGGTCTTCGGGATCCAAGTCTTCGCACTCGGGGTCAGGTAAGGCGAAGCACAAGAAGTCGAAGAAAGCCCATTGTTCTCCGACTTCCCCTCGCCGGTCGCGCGACGCGGCTGAGGGTGCGGGTGGTGCCTTCCCCGCGGCGGAGCCTATGCAGTCGCCGCCGGACTACCCGCCCTTTCCGGGTTCGTCGGCGACTCCGGCCCAAATACAGGAATTCCTGTCTGCCATGGCTCGTCTCTTTGGGCCGTCGGGTCCCGCCGTTGCGCCTTCGGGTCCCGCGGTCCCGACTGGGGGTCCTCGCCTTTTATCGCCGGCGGCTACGGTCCCGGCGTCGCTGTCGGCTCCGGCCTCAGTGCCGCAGGACCCCCTTGGATCGAGGCCTGGATCCCGGTTGACCTTATAACACCTCCACCGACCCCACTGGCACCACTTTTGACGTCGCCCACTCCTCGGGACGACGTCGACCCCGGTTTCAGCCCCGAAGTGGACGCGGCGTCGAGCCGGCGTCGATCGATGCCGTTCTCGACGTTGCTCTGGGATATCTGAAAGAGACACGTTAGTGACAGATTCCTTACCTTAGAATATCCCCAGGCGTCAAGCTGGATCCGGAAAGTTTTTGTGTAGCAGTACCCTTGCGCGTCGGTAGGCGGCGTCGTGCGGCTCCGCGTCCGTCGTCGGCGTCAGGACTGCCCGGATGACGTTGCGGGCAGTACTTAGACGCCGCCCCTGCGCGCTGACGTCAGTTCTACTTTTTCCGCGCCAGTAAGCGCAGATCCGGGAAAAGCAGTGCCCTAGTCATTTTTTGACTAAATTTTTGGTGATTTTTCACTGTTTTTCTAAACGAGTCTCTCGACTCCGAAGGTGTCGGTAGGGATGCCCGGCTTCAAGCCCTGCGATGCCTGTGGTCGCATGATGTCGATCACAGACCCGCACTTAGAGTGTCTCTACTGCCTTGGCCGCGACCACGACACGAAGTCGTGCCCCGACTGCCGGGCCTTGCACCCGAAGGCTTTGCGAGAGCGGTCTCGAAAGCTCCTCGAGGTCCGGCAGTCTGCTCCGCGCCACACCAAGCCCCGGTCACGTGAGAGGTCGAGGGGCCGGTCGCGGAGTCCTCATCGGTCGTCTGGGTCCAAGTCTTCGCGCTCCTCCAGTAAGTCGAAGCATAAAAAGTCTAAGAAGCGTCATCGCTCGACGGCTTCGCCTCGCCGGTCTCGCGACTCGGCTGAGGCTCCTGTCGGCACCGTCCCCGCCGCTCCGGGAGTGCCTGTGGAGCCGCCCCCGCATTACCCGTCCTTCCCTGGTTCGGGGGCGACTCCGGCCGAGATACAGGAATTCCTGTCGGCCATGGCCCGCCTCTTCAGGCCTCAAGGTCCCCCCGGTGCGCCTTCGGGCCCCGCGGGCCCTGATGGGGTTTCCCCGGCGCCGCCGGCGACTCCGGTCCCGGCGTCGCCTGTAACACCAACCTCGGTCCCGGCCCCGGCTTCGGCCCCGGCCTCGATCCCGGCTCCGGTGCTGCCGCAACCCCCATCGACGCCGGTTGACCTAACTACACCTCCGCCGGCGCCGATGTCTCCGGTGCCGTTCCCGACGCCGCCCGGGGCTCCGGGCGGCGTCGTTCCCCGGTTCTCTCCGGACACGGCACCGGACCGGCGTCGCCCGACGCCGCTGGGACCTTGGGTCCCACATGTCCCTCCTCCTTATTTTGAACCTGAATTGGAGGATGTAGATAACTGGGAGGGGTCTGATGACCCTCTCACACAGCAGTGTGAGTTTGATCAGGACTGGGCTGAGGAACTTGGGAATGCCAGTGGTCTGGACACCTCCCCTGACTCTGGCATGCTGTCTCCTCCATCCGTGGCAACGGAGGAGGGAGCAAACTTTGCAACGGTGTTGCGTAGAGCAGCTGGGGCCTTAAACCTCCTACAGTGGCTGTCAGGACTAACATCCTGACGGAAGTGCTTCAGCCGGCGGCTACCTCCTCGGAGCCACTGCTGCCGTTCAACGAGGCGCTTTCAGACGTTCTTTTGGGCACCTGGTCCAAGCCCACCACAGGGGCTCCTGTGGATAGGAACGTGGTCCGACGCCATCGCCCTGCTCCGGGCGACCCCCCCGTTCCTCTCTCTACACCCCACTCCTGAGAGCTTGGTGGTCCAAGCCTCTGCTTCCCAAAGCGCCTTCCCTACCGCTCCCCCGGATAGGGAATCCAAACGCCTGGATCAATTTGGGAAGAAGGTCTTTTCTTCCGCCAGTGCTGGCTTGCGGTCAGTCAACACCACTTGCCTCTTGGGCCGATATTCCCACTCCTTGTGGGACTCGGTGGCGCAAGTTCTGCCCCAGTGTCCTGAGGAGGTCCAGACACTGCTTTCCCGCACCATTGCGGAGGGAAGAGATGCGGCAAAGTACACCATCAGATGTGGCCTTGATACCGCCGACTCGCTAGGCAGATCGCTTGCGACGACAGTGGCGCTGCGCCGTCACGCCTGGCTGAGGACCACTGGTTTCTCGGGTGATGTCCAAAACTCTCTTATGGACATGCCCTTTGATGGAGTCTGTCTTTTTGGGACAAAGGCAGACCATGCGCTGGAGCGCTTTAAGGACTCGCTGGGCCTTTCTGCTGTGCGCCCTCAGCAACAGTCTGCTTTTTGCCCCTTTCGTGGCCACGGAAGGGGCGCCCAGTCACGTCCGCTGCCCAGCCACCGGCCCGCGCATCAAGTGTCTTAGCGTGGCCGAGGACGTGGCTCCCGCCGTGGCGGGTCAGGCAACCAGCGTGCGGGTCAGGCCACCAACCCCGCCCCGTCCGCGGCCTCCAAGCCCTATTAGTCCTTCCTTTCAGGTGCACAGCACGCCAGTAGGGGGCAGGGTCCGCCATCACCGTCACCACTGGCGTGCCATCACCTCGGACAGGTGGGTCTTGGACATTGTCCGAAGGGGCTACTCCCTCCCCTTCGTGACCATCCCCCCAGCCATGCCACCTCAATTCCACCGCATGTCAGGGGATCACTTGGTGCTTCTTTAGAAGGAAGTTGCTCCCTCTTGGCCAAGAGGGCCGTCGAGCGCGTTCCGACCCCAGAAGTAGGACGTGGTTGCTACTCCCACTACTTTCTGGTGCCCAAAAGGACAAGGAGGACATGCGTCCTATCTTGGACCTCCGGAACGTCAATCGCTTCCTCCGGAAGGAGAAGTTCAAGATGCTCACCCTAGCTCAGGTCTTGACTGCTCTCGACCCTGGAGACTGGATGGTAGCGTTGGACTTGCAGGACGCATATTTCCACATCCCCGTCCTGCCGGCCCACCGGTGTTACCTGCGGTTCACGGTAGGCCTCGAGCATTTTCAGTTCACCGTGCTCCCTTTTGGCCTTACCAGTGCCCCTCGGGTGTTCGCGAAAGTGATGGCGGTGGTCGCAGCCCATCTGCGCCGGGCAGGGGTTCCAGTCTTCCCCTAACTCGACGACTGGCTGCTGAAGGCGGGCTCGTCCCAGGCAGTCGTCTCCCACCTCCAGACAACGGCCGAACTCCTGCACTCGCTGGGGTTCTCCATCAACGTGCCGAAGTCACACCTGATTCCTTCTCCACAGCTCCTTTTCATCGGAGCAGTTCTGGGCACGACGCAGTTTCGGGTTTATTCTCCCGAACGGCGAGTCCGGGATATTCAGGCTATGATTCCGATCTTTCGGCCTTTATCCTGGGTTTCGGTACGGATGACCCTGAGGCTGCTGGGCCTCATGGCCTCCTGCATCCTGCTGGTCAATCATGCCAGATGGCATATGCGGGCTCTGCAGTGGGACCTGAAGTTCCAGTGGGCGCAGCACCAGGGCAACCTGTCCGATTACGTCCAGATCTCGGAGGGGACTGCAAAACAGTTGCAGTGGTGGCTCTCGAACCGGCAATGGGTCATGGGCAGATCCCTCTCCCTTCCCCAGCCAGAGCACACAGTTGTGACGGACGCGTCCCTTCTGGTATGGGGCGGTCACATGGGAGAGGCGGAGATCAGAGGCCTCTGGTCTCCGGCGGAGTCTCGGCTCCATATCAACCTTCTGGAGCTCCGGGCGATCCGACTTGCACTCAGGGCATTCCTTCCCTCTGTCAAAGGGACGGTAGTGCAGGTGTTCACAGACAACACCACCGCCATGTGGTATTGCAACAAACAGGGCGGGGTGGGGTCGTGGACCCTATGTCAGGAGGCTCTGCGCCTCTGGACATGGCTGGAACATCAGGGCATATTCCTGATGGTTCAACACCTGGCAGGTTCCCTGAACGCCAGGGCGGACGAACTCAGCCGCAGGTGCATGATGGATCACGAATGGCGTCTTCACTCGGAGGTGGTGCAAGGTCTCTTTCAGCAGTGGGGAGAGCCTTGGTTAGATCTGTTCGCCACCGAAGAGAACGCGCAATGTCATCAGTTCTGCGCGTTGGAATTTCCAAGGCGGCACTCGCTCGGCGACGCTTTTCGTCGCGAGTGGAGTTGCGGTCTGTTGTACGCCTTTCCGCCTATACCACTTCTACCCAGAGTGTTGAAGAAGATTCGGCGCGACCGGGCCCAAGTCATTCTTGTGGCTCCGGACTGGGCTCGAAGAGTTTGGTATCCCGAGCTACTCAGTATGAGCGTCGATCCCCCGATCCGTCTGCCTCTTCGGGAGGATTTTCTGTCGCAGCAGCAGGGGACGGTCCTCCACCCGAACCTGTCCAGTCTACACCTGCTTGCGTGGAGATTGAGCGGCGGCAGTTGATTCCTTTCGACTTGCCTCCCGAAGTTTGTGATGTGATTCTGGCAGCCAGGCGTCCCTCCACTAAGGTGGTATACGCCTGCAAGTGGAACAAGTTTGTGGCATGGTGCACAGCAAAGGCTGTGAATTCCCTTTCTGCCCCTCTTTCTGAGGTTCTTCTGTTCCTTCTTTCTCTGGCCCGACAGGGTTCTGCCCTGGGTACCATCAAGGGCTATCTTTGTGCGATATCGGCCTTCCTCAGGCTTCCTGATCAGCCCTCCCTTTTCAAGTCCCCTGTGGTTAACAGGTTTCTTAAAGGCATTACACACCTCTTTCCTCCTGTTCCGGTTGTAATGCCTCAGTGGGACTTGAACTTAGTTCTTACTTTCTTAATGTGCGCTCCCTTTGAGCCTCTGCATAACTGTCCTCTTCGTCTTCTTACTCTGAAGACAGCCTTTCTGGTGGCCATCACTTTCGCTCGGCGGGTGAGTGAGCTCCAGGCTCTTTCATGCAAACCCCCCTTTCTGTGTGTTCATCCAGACAAGGTTGTTCTTCGGACACGTCCGTCATTCTTGCCAAAGGTGGTTACTGCCTTCCACATTGGGCAGACCATCACGTTGCCCACCTTCTTTCCGCCTCCGCATCCTTCCAGAGAGGAGAGGCTCCACCGTCTGGACCCAAAACGTGCGCTTTCTTTTTACATCAACCGCACACAACAGTTCCGGGTGGATGACCAGCTCTTTGTTGGCTACGTGGGCGCCAAAAAAGGTTGGGCGGTACACAAAAGGACCATCTCCCGCTGGGTCACCATGTGTATCAAAGCCTGCTATTCTTTGGCTAAGAAGGAGCCTCCTGTTGGGCTGCGTGCCCATTCCACCAGGGCAACGGCGGCTACCACGACTTTAGACCGCGGGGTTCCGTTACAGGATATGTCAGGCAGCTACGTGGGCCTCGCTGCACACGTTTACCAAACATTATTGCCTTGACCGGCAAGTCCGGAGAGACGGCTTCTTTGGCCGTTCTGTTCTCCGGGACTTCCTCGTCTGATCTTTGTTCGCAGACCCACCACCGGGGTTGGTATTGCTGGGGTATCTATTCTAAGGTGAGGAATCTGTCACCAACGTGTCTCTTTCAGATGCACAAGTTACTAACTTGTGTAACGATATATCTGTAAGAGACAGTAGTTAGTGACAGATTCCTTACCGCCCCACCCATCCTCCCCGTTCTGCGAACTGATTTTTAGGGTTAAGGATATCCCTTTCAGGGCCCTAGTATTTTTCAGACACCTATGTCAGCTTCTTGCATGGCTCTGCGTTCCTGGCGCGGAAAGTCGTGTACAGAACTGACGTCAGCGCGCAGGGGCGGCGTCTAAGTACTGCCCGCGTCGTCATCCCGGCGGTCCCGACGACGGACGCAGAGCCGCACGACGCCGCCTACCGACGCGCAAGGGTACTGCTACGCAAAAACTTTCCGGATCCAGCCTGACGCCTGGGGATATTCTAAGGTAAGGAATCTGTCACTAACTACTATCTCTTACAGATATATCGTTACACAAGTTAGTAACTTGTGCTTCTATCCCATGTCCATGCTCCTTATTTTACACCTGTTGAACAGCCTGAGGCGCCAGGGGAGGACTGGGAGGGGTCTGAGGACCCTCTCGCAGCTGCTTGCGAGTCCGAACAGGACTGGGCTGAGGAGTTGGAGGGGTGGCAGTGGTCTGGATACCTCACCAGACCTTGGCATGCTGTCTCCTCCTACCGTGGCTACGGAGGAGGAGACAGCTAGTTATGCTGTGGTGTTGCGTAGGGCTGCCGAGGCCCTACACCTAGAGCTTCCTACGGTGGCCGTCAGGACTAACCTCCTGACAGAGGTGCTTCAGCCAGCAGCTACTTCTGCAGAGCCGCTGCTTCCCTTTAATGAAGCCCTTTCTGACGTTCTTTTGGGCACTTGGTCCAGGCCCACCATAGGGGCTCCTGTGGATAGGAACGTGGCCCGACGCCATCGCCCGGCTCCGGGTGACCCCCTTTTCCTCTCCCAACATCCCACCCCCGAGAGCTTGGTTGTCCAAGCCTCTGCTTCCCCTACCGCCTTCCCTTCCGCACCACCGGATAGGGAATCCAAGAAACTGGATCAGTTTGGAAAGAAAAGTTTTTCTTCCTCCAGTTCTGCGCTGCGGTCCGTGAACACTGCATGCCTCTTGGGCCGTTATTCCCACTCTCTGTGGGATACGGTGGCAGACGTGCTGCCCCACTGTCCGGAGGAGGCCCGGCCAGCTCTCTCCCAGGCTGTTGCAGAGGGGAGAGACGCAGCTAAGTTCATGATTCGTTGTGGCCTAGACACCGCCGACTCACTGGGCAGATCGATTCCAACGACAGTGGCGGTCTGCTGCCAAGCCTGGTTGAGGACCACTGGATTTTCGAGGGATGTCCAAAACACACTTATGGACATGCCCTGTGATGGCCGTCGCCTCTTCGGAGACAAAGCAGACAGCGCGTTGGAGCGGTTTAAGGACTCACGGGCTATGGCCAAGTCCTTGGGACTCTCTGCAGTCCGCCCTCCTCCGCCTTCTGCTTTTCGCTCCTTTTGTGGTACCGGAAGGGGCGCCCCGCAGCGTTCGCAACAGAGCCACAGGCCTGCGCAGCAAGCATCCCAGCGCGGACGCGGGTTCCGCCGTGGTGGACCAAGGGGCCAGCGGGCGGGTCAGTCCACCACCACCCTGGCCACCACTGCCTCCAAACCTTCCTAGTCCGAACTTTCAGGCCCGTCAAACGCCAGTGGGCGGCAGGCTTCGCCATCACCTCCCCCACTAGCGCACCATCACTTCGGACAGGTGGGTTTTAGAGATAGTCCGGAGGGGCTACTCCCTCCCCTTCGAGACCACCCCTCCAGCCATTCCACCTCAGTACCACCGCATGTCAGGTGATCACTTGGTGCTTCTTCAGCAGGAAGTTGCGGCCCTCTTGGCCAAGGGGGCCATCCAGCGCGTTCCGACGCCAGAAGTAGGTCGTGGTTGCTATTCCCACTACGTTCTGGTGCCCAAGAAGGACAAGGGCCTGCTTCCTATCTTAGACCTCCGGAACGTCAATTGTTTCCTCCGCAAAGAGAAGTTCAAGATGCTCACTCTAGCTCAGGTCTTGTCTGCTCCCGATCCACAAGACTGGATGGTAGCACTGGACTTGCAGGCTGCCTATTTCCATATCCCCGTCCTGCCAGCCCACTGGCGTTACCTGCGGTTCACGGTAGGCCACGAGCACTTTCAGTTCACCGTGCTCCCCTTTGGCCTTACCAGCGCCCCTCGGGTGTTCACAAAGGTGATGGCGGTGGTCGCAGCTCATCTGCGCAGATCAGGGGTTTCAGTCTTCCCCTAGCTCGACGACTGGTTGTTGAAGGCGGGCTCGCCCCAGACAGTCGTCTCCCACCTCCAGACTACGGCCGACCTCCTGCACTTGCTGGGGTTCTCCATCAACGTGCCGAAGTCGCACCTGATTCCCTCTGAGAAGCTCCTCTTTATCGGAGCGGTTCTGGACACGGCGCAGTTTCGGGTCTATCCTCCCGAACAGCGAGTCCGGGATATTCGGGCTCTGATTCCCATCTTTCAACCCTTGTCCCGGGTTTCGGTCAGTGTGACTCTGAGGCTGCTGGGCCTCATGGCCTCCTGCATCCTGCTGATCAATCATGCCAGATGGCATATGCGGGCTCTGCAGTGGGACCTGAAGTTCCAGTGGGCGCAGCATCAGGGGAACCTGTCGGATCATGTCCAGATCTCGGAGGGAACTGCACAACAGTTGCAGTGGTGGCTCACAAACCGGCATTGGTTCGACGGCAGATCCCTCTCCCTTCCCCAACCGGAGTTTACAGTGGTGACGGATGCGTCCCTCCTGGGATGGGGCGGCCACATGGGAGAGGCGGAGATCAGAGGCCTCTGGTCTCCGGCGGAGTCCAAGCTGCATATCAACCTTCTGGAGCTTCGGGCGATACGGCTTGCACTGAAGGCATTCCTTCCCTCTGTCAAGGGGAGAGTAGTGCAGGTGTTCACAGACAACACCACCGCCATGTGGTACTGCAACAAGCAAGGCGGGTGGGGTCGTGGACCCTCTGTCAGGAGGCTCTGCGTCTCTGGACATGGCTGGAACATCAGGGCATGTCCCTGGTGGTTCAACACCTGGCAGGTTCTCTGAACGCCAGGGCAGACAAACTCAGCCGCAGGTGCATGCTGGATCACGAATGGCATCTGCACTCGGAGGTGGTGCAAGGTCTCTTTCAGCAGTGGGGAGAGCCTTGGTTAGATCTATTCGCCACCGAAGAGAACGCGCAATGTCATCAGTTCTGCGCGTTGGAATTTCCAAGGCGGCACTCGCTCAGCAACGCTTTTCGTCGCGAGTGGAGTTGCGGTCTATTGTACGCCTTTCCGCCTATACCACTTCTGCACAGAGTGCTGAAGAAGATCAGGCGCGACCGGGCACAAGTCATCCTTGTGGTCCCGGACTGGGCTCGAAGAGTATGGTATCCCGAGCTACTCAGTATGAGCATCGATCCCACAATCAGACTGCCTCTTCGGGAGGATCTTCTGTCGCAGCAGCAGGGGACGGTCCTCCCCCCGAACCTGTCCAGCCTCCACCTCTTTGCGTGGAGATTGAGCGGCAGCAGTTGATTCCTTTCGACTTGCCTCCTGAAGTTTGTGATGTCATTCTGGCAACCAGGCGTCCCTCTACTAAAGTGGTATACGCCTGCAGGTGGAACAAGTTTGTGGCATGGTGCACAGCAAAGGCTGTGGATCCCCTTTCTGCCCCTCTTTCCGAAAAGTTCTACTGTTCCTTCTTTCTTTGGCCCAGCAGGGCTCTACTCTGGGCACTGTCAAGGGCTACCTTTCTGCTATTTCGGCCTTTCTCAGGCTCCCTGATCAGCCCTCTCTTTTCAAGTCCCCTGTTGTAAATAGATTTCTCAAAGGAATTACACACCTTTTTCCTCCTATTCCTTTCGTGATGCCTCAGTGGGACTTGAATTTGTTTCTTACATACTTGATGTGTGCTCCCTTTGAGCCACTTCATAACTGTCCTCTTCGTCTCTTGACCTTGAAGACTGCTTTCCTGGTGGCCATCACCTCCGCTAGGCGAGTGATTGAGCTCCAGGCTCTTTCTTGTAAGCCTCCTTTCCTATCAGTCCATCCGGACAAGGTTGTGCTCAGGCCCCGTCCTTCCTTTTTGCCAAAAGTGGTTACGGCCTTTCACATTGGGCAGACTATTACCTTGCCCACCTTCTTTCCGCCTCCTCATCCTTCCAGAGAGGAAGAGAGGCTCCACCGTCTGGACCCAAAACGTTCGCTCTCCTTTTATCTCAACCGCACACAGCAGTTCCGGGTGGATGACCAGCTCTTTGTTGGCTACGTTGGCACCAAGAAAGGTCAGGCGGCACACAAGAGAACTATCTCCCGCTGGGTTGTCTTATCTATCAAAGCCTGTTACTCTTTGGCTAAAAAAGAACCTCCGGTGGGGCTGCGTGCTCATTCCACCAGAGCTACTGCAGCCACTACTGCATTGGGACGTGGTGTCCCCCTGCAAGACATCTGTCAGGCAGCCACGTGGGCCTCGCTGCACACGTTTACCAAGCATTATTGCCTCGACAGCAAAGTCCGGAGAGACTGCTTTTTTGGCCGTTCTGTTCTCCGTGACTTTCTGGTGTGATCTTGGTTCGCAGACCCACCACCGGGGTTGGTATTGCTGGGGTATCTATTCTAAGGTAAGGAATCTATCACTATGTGTTTCTTTCAGATGAACAAGTTACTTACCTTCGGTACCGATATATCTGTAAGAAACATTAGTAGTGATAGATTCCTTACCGCCCCACCCTTCCTCCCCGTTCTGCGAACTGATTTCTAGGTTTAAGGTCATCCCTTTCAGGGCCCTAGTTTCAATGCACCAGTGGTCAGTATCTTGCATGGCTCTGCGTTCCTGGCGCGGAAAGTCGTGTACAGAACTGACGTCAGCGCGCGTGGGCGGCGTCCAAGTAGTGCCCGGGACGTCATCTCGGCGACCACGACGCCAACAACGGACGCGGAGCCGCACAACGCCACCTACCGACGCGCAGGGGTACTGCTGACGAAAACTTTCTGGATCCAGTCTGACGCCTGGGGATATTCTAAGGTAAGGAATCTATCACTACTAATGTTTCTTACAGATATATCGTTACCGAAGGTAAGTAACTTGTTCTTTCGCTCCCTAGGTCTCAAAGTCAACAGGGAGAAGTCCTCTCTCATCCCTTCCAGATCGCTGGTGTTCCTAGGAGCAACTCTGGATACCACGCTTTCAAAAGCTTTCCCCACAAAAAAAAGGATTTTGCGCCTGCAAAGGATAGTGCAGTCCCTATCCTCAAAAATGTGCATTTCAGTAAGGACACAAAAATCAATGCTAGGGATGATGTCATCCTGCATCCCGTTGATCCCACACTGCCGCCTACAGATGAGACCTCTCCTGGAGCAGCTCAATGCCCAATGGACTCAGTCTTGAAGGCTCCTTCGATGACATAAATTCAATCACACCAGAAATGACCTCAGAGATTTCCTGGTGGGTGGTCAAAGACCATCTTTCTCAATGTCTATCTTTCCTTACAACAAACCAACGGAAAGTGGTCAGCTCAGGAAGCGCAGTGTCTCATAAATCTGTAGGAGTTAAAGGCAGTTTTTCTGGGCCTCCAGGCTTTCCTACCAAGGATCAGGAAATCGTCAATCTTCGTCCGCACGGGCAACACCACCACCATGTTCTACCTACTGAAACAAGGTGGGACAAGATCTCATGCTTTCTCAGTCCTAGCACAGCAGATCTGGGAATAGCTAACAGCCCACAAGATATCAATACAAGTTCAACATGTACCAGGAGTCCTAAATGAATGGGCCGACTCCCTCAGCAGAGACACCAAGCAATGTCACAAGTGGGAGCTAAACGAGGATCAGCTGCGAAGGGCTTTTCATTGTTGGGGGTTTCCAACCCTTAATCTATTCGCTACATCTCTGAACAAAAAATGCAGGTTCTACGCCAGCAGATTTTCTCAGCCTGGCTCTCTAGGAAACGCCTTCCATTTCTCTTGGGAAGGAACATTTGCTTACTCACTCCCTCCGTTTCCTCTCATTACAAAGGTTCTACAATAAATCAAGCAGGAGCCCTGCCGCATCATCCTTATCACCCTGGCATGGGCGCGGCAGTACTGGTACACCAAGCTGTATCGCCTTCCTGGAGACTTCTCCAATTCTGTTCCAGCCAATAGAGAATCTTCTTTCCATGAGCCAGGGCCAAATGGTTCATCCACAAATTCACACGCTTCTTTTGTCAGCTTGGTTCCTCGTCACACGGAATTCGTAGCGTTGGCAATCTCTGAGGAATGTAGATCAATACTTCAGAAAGCCCGAGCTCCTTCTACACTTAAATGCTACTTGGCCAAATGGAAATGATTATGTTCATGGTGTGTCAAGCACCCTTGTCATCCTCTCTCATCGACTCCTGAAGACATTTTACCCTATCTATTGTCTCTTGCCAAGTCAGATCTGGCACATTCATCCATTAGGGTACACTTGGCGGCAATATCCAGATACAGATGACGTTCTGGTCACTTGTCCTTGTGGTCTAATAGACTGGTGAAGGAGTTTATGAAAGGTTTCTTCAGTGCCTACCCACCGATACGGCCTCCTCCAGTTCTATGGCAACTAAATCTTGTCCTGACGCAGCTTATGAGGTCTCCCTTTGAGCCAATACACAAATGCGACTTAAATACCTTTCATGGAAAGTAGCTTTCCTGTTAGCCATCACGTCGGCTAAACACGTTAGTGAAATCCAGGCCTTTACAGCAACAGAGCCTTACCTACAGTTTCCTCAGGACAGAGTGGTCCTATGCACCAATCCTTTTATTCCTAAAGTAACTTCCACATTTCATCTAAATGAACCAGTGTTTCTGCCCTCCTTTCCTGCTCCATCTTCATCTGCTGAAAGAGCCCTCCATTTGCTGCACTTTAAACCCTGTTTAAAGTTCTACTTGCAAAGGACAGAGACTTTCCGTAGATCTACTCAGTTGCTCATCACATTCTCTACCCCCAGGAAGGGTCAGGCTTTGACGCAAGCATCTATTGCTCGCTGGGTCTTATCTACTATAATCTACTGTCATGAGAAGGCTGGTCATCCTCTTGCTGCCAAAGTCACAGCTCATTCCACGCTGAAGATGGCAGCATCCTCTGCCCTGTTTGCCGGAGTGTCTTTACCGGACATCTGCACAACGACGAGATGGGTGAACGTCCATACCTTCACAAAGCATTACTGCCTGGACGCGTGGCAGAGGGCGGATGCAGCAGTCAGACAAGCTGTTCTGCGACGTCTGTTTGCATAAGGTATGAACTTGCTAATGTCTCTTTTTCTTCTATAATTATTGTATTATTGGTGATTAATGCCTTTTGGTTACTTTCATATTCAGGAATAATGGCTGAGCTATATGCCTATTGTTTGTTTTCTAATTTCAGTTGCATGGTGGGATGGTTCACCTTACCCGCTGCCATTGCCATTTCAGAACTGCTTACTATTTTGATTCAAGCATGTGAATCTATAAAAGATACAATACAGGGAAAAAAAACAAGTTACTTACCTGCACACTGTGGTTCTCCAGTATTGATATCTTTTATAGATCACATGCGGCCCACCCTCCTCCCCTTTCAGGTTCACCTTCCATCCTATTTACACTTGTGCTCGAAATCTGAGGTATGAAGACCCTGCAGGGGATGGAGACTCCATGGACTATGCCCTGATTGGCTGAAGATTGGATGTTTTAAAACAATGATAATAGGTTGCTAAAGGCTATTGAATTTCAATGGGAATTGAGTTTAATGCTTTAATACTGCTGTTTTACTGTTACCATGGGACTCCCACCATGACGATGGGGAAGATTCAAGCATGTGAATCTATATAAGATATCAATACTGGAGTACCACAGAGTACAGGTAAGTAACCTGTTTTTTACAGGCACTAAACTCTTGTTATAGATGAGGAGAAGGCATCATACGTTGCTGCATGTACATGCATATTTATTTAAATAGCACTTTATTAATTGGAGAGGTCTTTAATCATTCTGATGTCATATTTAAAATTCCATCAGTGTCCATGGAGTGTAACAATTAGGAATGCTTTGGGTAGGCAAAGGTTGAAGCTAAAGGGTAATTTCTAAAACACAATACAGAACCTGCATTGCTCTTCAGTATACTGCAAAGACTGAATTTTAAAGGATGTGTTTTCCGCACATCCTTTAAGAGAACCGTTCAGTGTGTGATCTAATATAGTGGTGCGCTGAATATCCCATTCTGCTTGCCAAATTGTTTATTGTCGATTCATTGTCGCTTTCTCATGCTCCTCCCAATTCATAATTTATGCCGTTACTCAAAGAGGCCCACAAAAGATAGTGTAAAACCTAACTGTCATCAACATTTCCAGTCTTTTCTGTCAAAATGGGTTTCGGCAACGAAGGTATTCTATAGTACTGATTTTCAGTTTATTTTATGTAAATATATTCTTGGTGGACATCCTGAAAATATAGCCTGAATCTGACACTTGTGGACAACATTGGACACTCCTTGGCCACTGCTGCTTAGAAAGATATGTCCAACCGTGATGCGGCCTCATTGTTAGCTCTTGCCTCTATAAATATAGAAGCATCACTTTAATCAGTAATATTACGGTTTGAAGAAATCCTTCTGGCTATATGTATAGATATAGTATCACACCCACTGGTAACTAACTGGAATGGCTTTCTTTGTTAGTTTTCTGCAGTGAGTGTGAATCTCACAGACCACTACAATTATTATTCTTAAGTCTAATATTCCTTTGCAGTGTTATTTTTAACCAATTCTTGCATGGAAATGAGCCACTCCACTTTACACCTCTCCACTCTTCTCTTTTCTACTCTACTCCTCTCTTTTCTACTCCACGCCACTGCACGCTCCACTCTGCGCCACTTTACTTCACTCTACACCAATCTACTCTACGCCACTCCATTCTATCTACGCCACTCCATTCCACTCTACGCCACTCCATTCCACTCTACGCCACTCCATTCCACTCTACTCCACTCAACTCTTCGCCACTCCATACATCTCTACTCCACACCAATCCACTCCATTACACTCTACACCACTCTATTTCACTTCACTCTATGCCACTCTACTCTAGGCCGCTCCATTCCACTCTACACCACTACATAGCACTCTACTGCACTCCCCACCACTCTACTCATCGCCACTCTACTCTATGCCATTCCAAGCTAATCCACTCTATACCACTACACCACACCACTCTACTCTATGCCACTCTACACCACTCTAATCTATGCCGCTCTACTCTATGCCTGTCTACTGTCCACCACTGTACTCTTTGCCACTTCACTCTACACCTCTCTAAGCCTCTCTACGCCACTCTACTGCACTCTATACCACCCTTCTATACAACATATTAAAAAAGACATTGGCAAAGCCAATTGGTCTCATAGAAGAGACCTATTGACTTTGCCAATGTATATTTAGTTTACCTCCAGTAGGCAATGCACCATGGTAGTAATATTCAGTTGCATTCTCTGGATTATAGAGTGTGTATCAGTATTACACAGCTAGCAGTTGATTCTTACTAGCTCTCATCCTTTGCATTCTAAAGTGGATTAAAAAAAGAAATGCACTGTGAAGTTCTTAATAAGAAATCTGTACAGGGGCGTAAATGACATTTGTTATTCTGGAGTGTACTCTACAAAAATGGCAATTATACTGTTTCTCCTTATCACACAAATCACAATGTTGAGATTTGAGTCTTCAGATCCAAATATCTTATTAATATATTAAGAGAATGCTGTTTTCATTTGAGACGGTTTTCTTCGTCTTACACAGTTGGTTAATATTTTCCTCGTCATGATACATTTTCCTCTTACTTATGGTAGATCTAATCCAGGTAGTAAGTCCGCAAAAATTAATATATATATCCATCCCTCCATCCCTTACTGGCGGTCGCCAGTAGGTAGTTATAGTTAGGACCTAGTTTCCATAGGAAAAGCGTTTTTGATTTGCCAATAACTTTGGCGTCGTTTGACGAATCTTCGCAAAATTTTCAAAACTAATGGGGCAGTCAGATCAGCTGCTGTGTTGAAAGTTACTGGGTGATTCGTCAAGCGGGGGCCGAGAAAAAGGGGGGGTCCCAAAACGTGATGTTAATTTCCATAGGAAACTTTAGACATGGCTACAGCCCGAACTGTTAAACTGAATTACACCAAATTTAGCAAAAAGGTAGATCTTGGTTCAGAAAGCACTCTTTTTGTTAAATGCTGTAAATCCTTTCAGTAGTTCCTGAGAAATTTAAACATTTCTCAGATATACAACTGGGAACGCGGAGGATGCGCGAACTCTCCCGATCTTGTTCCTGATATCTGATTGGCTGCCAACACTTCAAACCAGGAAGTGTTGGCAGCCATCTTGTGACTCGGTTGAACCAAGTTAAAAGGAAAAAGGTTAAAAAATTTGAAAAAACAAGAAAGTGGGTCAGGGTAGAAACACCCTGACCCCCTAGGCCTGCTCAGTGCGTCCCATAGAGACCCCCAGGG